>CM028132.1:483567500-484817500 GCA_016271365.2 Neoceratodus forsteri
TGCAGCTTGTCTTCTGGTTGCAACCCATGGTTATGAGAAGTATCAAACTATGCCTAGTGACATTGGCTTCTTAGTGTCAGTGAAAATTAAAGGCTGTTTCTGTGTAAAATCTAGATCATTTAACTTTTTATTTTGATAAGATGCAGAACTGTTTCAGTGTGCATCTTGCCTGTAATGTACTCCACAGTGCCCCCATGTTTTTTTTTATGTAATCTGAATGTTTTTGGAGAATGTTCTCTTGTTTGTATTGAAAACGTTCAATAAAATATATTAATTTAAAAAAAAATTATGCACCTCCTGGAATGCCTGTTTACTAGTGCTGTGTGGCATCTGGTGACAGGAATAGGGCAGCATGACCATTTTGTCAGCCTGATTTCCCTCAAAATTTCTCAAATCATTCTGTGGAATTCTACTTACTGTGATTTGCGGAATTATATTCTGCAGAACAACATTTTCCCATGAAAAAATCCTTTTGCAGCTGTTTCCACTAAATATTTCAAGATATACGGAATTTATTTATTTGAGCGACAAACCCGTTCCACACTATTCCACTGCAAAATTCCACCATTCCACTTCTGATGAAATTTTGTGGAATTTTTTGCAGAATTTCATGAAATTAGAAAATTCTGCACAGAACTTCCGAGTAAAATTATAAAATGAGACCCTGATTATTCATTTGAACACAGAGTAATAAGGTTCAGAAAGAGAAGGCTATAGTTTCTTTACTATTTTTATGGCTGCATAGCAATAGCTACACAACATTTTGCTAACAAGAGGAGTGGGAGCAGGGCAGACAGGAACTGATATATATTACCTTCTACTTCCACAGCAGAGTTTCATCACCTCATTGGTATGCATTAGATACCTGCTTTTCTGTGTCATTCTGTGCCCCCACTCCCTCCCATTTCTCCTTCTAGATCTACTTTATTCATGAATCTATGGTTGTGGCACTTTTTTCTGTTTTCTGTGCCACCTCTGCAGCTGGAAGAATGTTGCTGACTACACACTGTACATAATATAGCAGGGGCAAGTGACTAAAGAACAATTCTGTAAATTCCCCTTGGCTGTCTGATCCCTTCCCCTTCCTGGTGTCAGTCCTAACAAGCATCACCCCATGCTGCTCCTGCACTCCCATGTTATGTGATATAGGAGTCTGTGGAGCATGGGGGTCCACTGTATTGATTAGACTGGGAGTAGAGTTTGCAATAAATTTTTTAATATTTTTGAGGGCCACTGGGGTCAAATCAAAGCCACAATTCAACTAGCAAGGCTCTTGTTAGTTGAGCTGTGGTCCTGACTTAACTCTGGTAACCCTCGGAAATGTTAAAAAATGTATTGTAAACTCTGCTCCCATTTGAGTCAATACAGCATGCACCTGTACTCTACAAACTCCTACATCCGCAAACGTGGGAGTGGCACAGGGTCAGAGCTTGCTGTGATTGGCACCAAAATGGGAAAGGATTGGGCAGCAGAGGAGAATTTAAGATGCCTTCTCCTGAAGTATTCAGGCATGTATAAAGTCTTCAAAGTGGACTGTTTCAGTCCAGTGTAGGTAAGTTTCCATGTGAGGTCTTGAGGGATTGTTATAAATAATAAGCACAACTGTTGTTCTTTAAGGTAAGGACTCCAGTTTGCATGGGTATGCAGAGAGTAGCAATATTAACTGAAATCTGAGCTCTGGTTGGAATTTTCCTCTGCTGCTCTGATAACCAAGGCCTTCTCTTCTGTGGCTATCTATGTCCCCACCCTCTCCCACTCCCTTTCCTCCATCTGGATCTATTTTAATCTTGCATCTGTGGTTGTGGTAATTTATTCTATTTTCTATGCCACCTCTGCAGCTGGACAAATGTTGTTGACTATACACAGTACATTACATAGCAGGGGCAAGTGACAGAAAAACAGTTCTGTCATCAAATAGTGTAGATTTGACATAGCAGAAACATATTTTTTTTTACTTCCATAGTACGTACTCCACTGTCTGAGAGAACAGACAAAAGGTGGAGAGCGAGAGATAGCCAGCCTGTCATTAAGCTAGTAACTCCAATTTACATAGATGCAGAGAGTGGCAACATAAACTGAAATCTGACTGCGGGTCTAAATTTTCTTCTGCTGCTCTGATCACTGAGGAACTGTATCGATCCAAGACCATAATACAAGTAATTACACTGCTTTACATCAGAATCCAGTAAATGGGGAAAAAAAACAGCACATAGTATGTTATAGGTGGGTAGATACCTTTTATTGGACATTTAACTCTTGAAAGTTAATCTCAAAAACATTTTGTTAGTCCAATAAAAGGTGTCACCTGCAACATATTTTTTTCTCTACATCATAGGCTGGACTAACACGATTGCCCCATTTCTCCATTAGAACAGACCAAACTAGATCCACATTGTTTTGTACACTGTCTTGTGCAGTAAAGTGAACTTAAGCATCTGCCTCTTAGTAGAAGCAGAACAAACTCCAGTTTAACATGTAGCAAAACACCATACTAATTTCTGATATCTGGAACCTTGTACTTACACTTAGCCACTGCAGCTTGCTTGAGATGTGTTCACTACTACATCACAGGTGGTGAGTTCCCTCAGTGAATTTTTTCCATTTCCAATACTGAAATCAAACTTTCTTAGTATTTTGCTGGGTGTGGCCAGAGCTGGAAAAGATGAACTTTGCTGTTTTAACCCCTCTGAAGGAAAAAGTCAGTGGGGTGCTGACCACAACAGAGCTGTAATGCAATGCTGTAGATTGTGCAGAAATGTATACAACTTCATACTAGCTGCTTGCCCCCCCTCCCCCATTTCAGGTGGTATCTAGTGGGTAGCAGAATCCAGCCCCTTCAGCTTTTTCACCGATATCCAGTAAATGTGAGATTTTTACATCATAATAATATAACAAGTAAATTGCAACTAAGCTACACTTTATTCTGTATCCCCCATCAGGTTAATGCATTAGCAGCCATATTGGCTCTGACCAGAGTTTGCTTTTCTTGGAGGGAAGGGAGAAATGCTAGAAGATACTGTCCCTCTCTTTGTCCTGATTTCTGTACTACAACAGCACAATGTGCTGTAAAAACACAGAAGCATCGATTTTGTTGGCAGAAATGAACTGCTTGGCCCACGCAGTCTGTCCAGATGTTCCCTGCCTAATTTGTCTCTGCAGACCTTGTTTGGTGTCTGGCAATCCTCCCTCCACCCCAGTGTCTATCACACATATGCTTGAAAGCCCCCACTGTTTTTGCCTCTGCCACTTCTGCTGGCAGTCTGTTCCAGCTGCCTACCGCCCCTTCTGTCAAGAAATTTTTCCTCACATCTCTCCTTAACTCCCCCCTCCAGATTTATCGCATGCCCCCTGGTCTTCATGCTGTTTCTAATTTGAAAGAACCCCCGCACCCTGTTCACTCTTGGGAGTACTTATAGGTCTCTGCATGTCACCTCTCTCTCTGTTCTCTCTTCCAGGGTGTATGTGTTGAGATCCCCTAGTCTCTTTCCTCATAGGGCTTCTCATGCAGCCCTTGCATCATTTTAGTTGGCCTCCTCTGGACTGTCTCTACCCTGTGTCCTTAAATGTGGGCTGAATAAATGGACACAGTATACCAGGTGGGGTCTCATCAGCAAGTGCTAGAGTGGCACCCCCCTCCTGCTGGAAATACCCCTTCCTATGCATCCCAACATCCCACTAGCCCTTCCCCCGATTTTTCATACAAGCCAGCCACTTTGAGGTCCTCGGATATGATTAACCCAAGATCCCATTCCTGTTCAGTGACTGTCAGTACCCCCCTCATACTATACTCAGCTACTGGGTTCCTGTGCCCTAGGTGCACGATTTTGTACTTTTTGGCACTGAACTCCATCTATCGTGCTTTTGACCATTCCTCCAGCTTCTCAAGATCCCACTGCATTCTCTCCACCCCTTCCTGAGTGTCCACCCTATAGAAGATTTTGGTATGATCTGCAAAAAGGCATACCTTCCCTTCCAGTTCTTCTGCAGTGCCACCTGTGAAGACATTAAAGAGGACTGGTTCAACAACTAAGCCATGTGGTACCCTGCTGGTCAATCTCCCATCATTCGAGTGAGTGCCATTTACTACTACCCTCTGTCTCCTATCCATTAACCTATTTCTAACATAGTTCACCACCTTGGATTCTACCCCAGGCTGCTCAATTTCGTTTTCTCAGCCTCCTGTGCAGTACTGTTTTGAAGGCCTTGCTGAAGTCCAGATAGGCCACATCCACTGCCATCCCCTGATCTATTTCCCTGGTCACCCAGTAAAAGAAATCAAATAGATTCATTTGGTATGACCTCTCATATACTGTTGTCCCTGTTAGATAAGATGTTATTCTCCTTTTACTACTCAGAGCTCCTCATCCAACATTGCACATTAGGGTTGATACCTCATAGCTGTCCTGCAGTAGGTGGCAGTTCCCTCTTTTTACTGTCCTGAGTCCCTTGCCCTGCATAACTTAATGAGATTCATAACCTAGTAATTGAAGACTGAAAGAGACTGTATGTCCATCAGGTTGCCCCTACCTCATAAGCAGTAACTAAAAATTATGCTGTACAACTATATATATATATATATATAATATATATCTTTATATGGATTCCCCACACACCCTTTAAGTAACCAGAAATTATGCTGTGCAAATATATATACATTTTCATGTATTCCCCACACACCCTTCTACCCAAGTCACCTCTAATTCACTTGGTAACAGAAATTTGTCCAGGCTTACACTGAAGACCTGCACTTCTTTATGTTCACTGTCTCCACTGGTTGGCTGTTCCATGGGTTTACCACCCTCTAGAGAAAACTGCCTCCTAGCGTTACCCCTGACTTCACCATCTCTGATCCTACACACTGAGCGACATAACTTTTGCCTTTTTTTAGTAGATGACATATACCTCTTTTTACTACCCTGGACCCTATATATGCAGCGTGGCTATTCCCACCTGCCATGCCAGGCCGGATGATAATCCATCAACAGATGATTCTACGTGCATCAGAAAGATCATTTCCACAGTTTTCTAAATTTTCATCCGCAGGCTATTATGCAGTAGTGGGAATAGAAATAATTATTGGGGAACCCTCAATATGGGTGAAAGGAGATCTCTGTTAACTATCTTGTATCATATTTCCTACAAAATATTGCATTTTTACACTTTCTTTGTTGAAGGTTTTGTGCATTTAGGGGAAATATTGTATACAATAGCAGTCTTTGCATACTCTTTTAGGAGATGAGTTACTTGCATTAAGCTGAATACCTGTGAGTGTCTCATATTTGTAACACTGTGCTGTATTAATAAGTACAGTATCTCATGTCTGTGTTTAGAAATCCTAATAGGCAAGCTTTTCTCTTGGGAATTATACCACCATTGATGTTATTTACATTATTTTCCTCATTTGCACATAAGGCTAGACTTACTAGATCTCAACAAACTGTTGTCTTGATATAAAATATTTTCCTTTATTAGTTTAAATATCCTTTTTAGTGCACATGTCCTTGAAATTTTAACGTCTGTTGTGTATTACCTTGACCTGCACTACATTTTATAAATGCTAATTATATTTGTATTTGTGCTCCCTAAAGGTGAATACTAATTGCATGAAAATAATTGAATTATTTTTCATGACTTTCTACCTTTTGTATTTATGTTCCCCCACCCCTAAAAATAGGAGCATGGTTGCACTGTAAGATTTATAAATGCTTATGCTAATGATATTTCTTTCATTTTTTTTCTCAGAGTTAAGATCTTCATGTCTTGAAGTGCCTGAATGTTACAAGAAGAACACACAATACTGCTTTCACATTTATTATTGAATGAAAATTGCAAACCCTGTGAAGACTTACGTGCAATCACATTGATGTGGATTAATGGTTACTTAATTCTACATAAATCTCAGCCTGAAGAACCATGAGCCAGTTGCTCAACATGCTGTTTTGACATTTTGTTTTCTCCCCATGATAAAATTCAGTATAAAAAATTCTTCTTTGAAACCCTTCATTTATTCTGGAAGAGAGTTATTTAACATCCTTTCCGTTTGCCATTAAAGGAATCTTTTTTTTTTTTTAAGATTTAAGGCAAATGTTCAGCTTGTCTGGATTTCATGCCTTTCAAAGCTGACTGAATTTTGTAGGCTATAAACCACATGTACACGTTTCCATTGAAATTATATGAAACGATTTGTTGGCATTTACTAGTTTTATTATCTGATTCAGTTACAACAGTGCCTATCTGTGGTTTATGCCTTAAAAAATCCTTTCTTTTGAAAACTATATATGAAACTGGAATCTTATATAAAGTAAGCCAGCTAATCCAGAAAATAGGGGGAGAAAAATGTCAACAAAGGCCCCCATCTATCTCAAAAGGGGCAGCCAGAAAGGAAAGAAGGAAAAGTTGCGAGACATCCTTTCTTCAGATATGATCAGTCCTCCGCTTGGTGACTTCAGGCACACCATTCATATTGGGAGTGGTGGAGAGAATGATATGTTTGGAGATATTTCCTTCCTGCAAGGCAAGTTCCATCTGCTCCCCAGTACACTCTCTCCACGGAACAGCCAGTATGGGATGCAGTTTGAATTTGAGAGGACAGCCACCATCTGTAGCCACCAGCAGCTGTTACAACCTGAGAACTCCTCCCCTCTCTTGAAGAATGCTATTTCTCTTCCTGTTATTGGTGGTCCTCAGGCCCTTACACTACCCTCTGCCGAGGCTCCACCCAAGCCTCCACGATTGCATTTGGAAGACAAGGCAATTCATTCAACTTCTAAAGTAACCACACCACAAGACAGCAGAGCTACAGAAAGCCAAAACTCTATAATGATGTCAGAAAAATGTAGTCCGTGCAAGACCAATGGATCTTCTCAGCACAAGCCACAGGATTTCAAAGCCACTGAGACACTTACTGTTCAACAGAATGGACCTTCTTCCGAGGAAGCTTCAGAAGAGCCATTTTTGTCTCATGCTGGGTCTCTTCTATCCCTTCATTTGGATTTAGGGCCATCTATTTTAGATGATGTACTCCAAATCATGGACAAACATCAAGTAGGGGAGCCTAAGTGGTACAATACATGAATCCAGGCATGAAATCATTACATAAATAAACTATGGAATCAATATTATGTGACTTGAAATTTAAACAGACGATAGAACTTGGTTAATATGTAAACTCTGTTCCAAGCACAAAAATATCAGCGTCTGATAAACTGGTCACCAGCAACAACTAGGAAATATAACCATTTTCTCATTAATTGAGTAACTTTTTTAGATTAGAGATGAATAAGCTATTGATATTTCTGTTGCCATAGACCTATAATTTGCATCAATAATTTTTTGTCTTATCTAGTGGAAGGAAGCTATTGTACTACATTATACCAGTGTCTAATGGCCATTTCCATTCACACTCTTCTCTTGCCTTTCAGTGCACAGCAATACAGTAAACCAGCAGTAGGCAGTGGTGACTGGGAAAGCCAACTGCTAAGTTGGAAGTATTAAGTGGGATGTTTTGACTGAATTTCAGGTTTTCAATGTCAATGGAAAAAAAGAGAAAACATAATAAAGGCATACCCTTAACTCCCAAGAATATTCAATGATAAAAAATTATTTTGCTAATAGAGAACCATTTATAAGATGTGTGTAAGATTTACTCATTAGTTAGATTAAGGATCACAAGTGGTGTCCATATGTTGCCGAACCCAACTTAGATTAAAAGAGTTTTTTGATTGGGTGACAAAGGTAATCAGTTGGGGGGCGGTGGACGTGGCCTATCTGGACTTCAGAAAGGCCTTAGACACTGTCCCTCACAGAAGGCTGGTAAATAAGCTGGAAAGCTTAGGGATGGGACAGAAAATAACTAGGTGGGTGGAAAACTGGTTGAAGGACAGAAGCCTAAGGGTGGTGGTAAATGGAGTGCATTCCAAGGAGAAAAGGGTGATGAGCAGGGTGCTCCAGGAGTTGGTACTGGGACCCATGCTTTTTAATATCTGTATCAGTGATATAGCGGAGGGACTGGAGGGGAGGGTGTGCCTATTTGCAGATGATACAAAGATCTGCAATAGGGTGGACACCCCAGGAGGGGGTGGAGGCCATGAGGGAGAACCTGAAGATTGTGGAAGGGTGGTCAGAAACGTGGCAGTTGCAATTCAATGCTAAAAAGTGTACAGTAATGAATATGGGGTGTAAGAACCCACCATACACACTGGGGGGGGGATTAAATCAACTGAGCAGGATTGGGATCTGGGAATTATAATTTCGAACAACCTTAAGATGGGTAACCAGTGCAGCAAGGTAGTGGGCAAGGCAAATAGAATGTTTGCACACATAAGGAGGGGCATAACAAGGAGAAGGAGGGAGGGAGGGAGGTGCAGGTGCCTCTATAAAACCATGGTGATACTTCACCTGGAGTATGGGATCCAGTTCTGGAGACCTCACCTACAGTACACAAAGACATAGAAGGGATTGAAAGGGTTCAGAGAAGGGCAACCAAGATGGTGCACAGTATGAATGGGAAGCCCTATGAGGAGAGGTGGAGGGAATTGGATCTGTACTCACTGGAGACTAGAAGGGAGCAGGGGGACATGATAGAAACATTTAAGTACATGAAGGGGATTAAGGGGAGGGAGGGGAGCTTATTTAAAAGGAAATAAAGTGCTAAGACTAGAGGTCATAGTCTAAGATTAGAAGGAGGAAGATTTAAGGGCAGTGTGAGGGGGTGTTACTTCACGGAGAGGGTGGTGGAGTCCTGGAACAAACTACCTGAAGAGGTGGTGGGGGCCAAAATGGTGGAAGGATATAAGGGGGCATGGGACAGACATAAGGGTTGGCCAGTAGGTGGAAGGGGATGTCCCTTGACAAAGGTGAAGAGTAAGAGAGGTAAGGGGCAGACTCAGTGGGCCAGAGAAGTCATTTTCTGCCACCAGATTTCTATGATTCTAAGATCTGAATATTTTGGAAAGGATGCAGAAAAAAAGATGGTTTGATACCTTTTATTGGACCAACAAAGATGTTAAAAAAGAAAACAGGTACTTAAACTTTTGGACTACACCCAGTCCTTCATCAGAAGCTAATGCCAATTGTTTTGGAAGAATACATTCTATTAGATCATACATAAATCAGACAAAAAGGTTGTAAAGGGGATGAGGTTTTAAGGCATGTTAGCGTGGGGTAGATTCTGTTTGTTTTTGTCTCAGATTTCTAAAACTGTTATTGTATACACAGAAGATTTTATATATACTGACACATTTTGATACATGGACATATTATTTATTTATTTATTCGTTTGTTTTTGGATTAGAATACCTTTGAGCCTGAGGCTGTTTTACTGAGGTTCCACGTTGAAATAAAAATACGGTAAAGTATAACATTATGCAATATAATTCAACAGTTAGCACCAGAGTGTTACAATAACAAGAGTACAGTGTTCTGACAGGCCCTAAAGGTTAGACAATAAAAATACATTTTGGAATAAGTATAAAATAGGTGACCATAGAGCAGCCAACAATGGCTTTTTGTTTGAGAGCGAGGGGGAGAAAAAGGAACGGGAGGGGAATGTCAGGGGATTAGGAAAAAGGACAGGAGGTGGAGGGGGCCATGGGAGAGGACTGGTCTAGGGAGGCGTGGATGGGGGAGAAATGAGAAGGGGGAGGGATGGGGATAGTGGACGGGATAAAGGGATGTGTTTACAAGGGGATGGGATGGTGGACAGGATACAGGTCTTTGTTTAAAAGCAGTAGGGAGATAGGCAGCGGGGCTGCAGTAGCATAGAGGGAGGGGTAGGGGGTACAGAGAAATAGAGGGCGGCCTTAGACAATAGAGGCAACAGGATGAGATAGGATACAGTATCTCACTTACTAGGAAGTCCTTGTTAGGTTTAATTTTTAATTGTACACAGAAAGTTGGCACTGGGTACAGAGTTGCAGAGGGATCATGGTTCAGCAGTATAGGTTTTAATAGTCATGAAAAATATTGGCTAGTTGAGCATAGGGCTGAGGACATGCATCTCCCATTAGGGCTAACACTGTTTGAAAGTGTGAAACAGCTAGTGAATTATTATTGTTCACACTGGGGCAGCCTGTCTTTAAACCCACTAATTGCTAAACATAAAGGTAACTTCTTATTTAAAAGATGTTTTAGCATTATGTACTACGGGGTTAAAATCACAGTTAAATGTATGCACTGTATGCACTAACGTTCACTGGCAAGGTCTTAATTGAATTTAGTGTGTTCTGTGTTTTCTGTCAGATAAGGAGTTATTCATTCTGCAACTTTGACCTTCAAATATTTTCCTTTTATTTATTTATTGAAATGTTTTACCAGGAAGGCACACTGAACAACAAGTTGCTCATTTTCCTGTGCGACGTGGGAGAAACAGTTGGGTGAAGAATTAGACATACAGTTTAACATTTAACAGAACAACAAAATTATATATTCAATTACATTTGATGTGACTCTACCTGTTTTCCTTATCTGTGTTAATTTTTAGATGCAAGTTCAGGCCAATGATGATTCCGTTCCTTATGCATACACAAACACACACATGCATAGTTCAAAATGAACCTCTAGTATGTTTTATGAGTTCTTTTTAGCAGGGAGTTATCTGTTCTGTGACATTTGACATTGAAATGCCTTTCCTTGATAGCAGTCAGCCTGTGTTCTCTATATGGTTTTAAGTTGATTTTTAAATGCAATTTGTAGGCCAGTGGGATTCTTTACAACCTTTTTGTCTGTTTTTATGTATGATCTGGTCTTTAAAGAGCAGTTTCCTAGCTGCAGAGTTTCCACTTCCCCAAAGACATACGAAAGCTCACTTGGCCCCCAGTGTATTTCCATAAATCCTTTTTTTTTTCCTGCTGTGCAAAAGAGTTATATCCGTCATAATTTTCTATTTGGACACTACGGCCAAAAATACAGCCACTTCCGCATGCCGCCAACATGCCATCACGCAGGCACATGCAGGCACGTTGTGTGATGTCACAAAATGGGGGTGAGTTATCCATACATCTTGATAACATTCGTGGTTGATATTTTAATAAATCAAAATGACCGCTTAACTGACAACTGTCATAAGCTTCCGAGGAAGAACTTGATTGGTCCGAACTCTTAAGCACGGTTTTCTTTTGTAACGTCTATGTTTATCCAATAAAAGGTATCAAACCATCTGTTTCTGGATCTGTTATCACAAAGAGAGGAGAGAAAACTGGCATGTCTGTCGAAACTGCAAAGTCAATGAACACATCTGAAATTTAAAAAGTGACTTAGAATTTATTGTATTTTCACATTAGCAAAAACTAATATTTAATTTGTAGCATAATAGTCACTCTTGATACTACCAGACTGGCAACCTAGGTTTGAGAAAGCACTAGGAGTGTGAAATGTTGAGTCATCGCTTGCTTGCTGCTATTATGCAGTAACTATTGAATTTTGCTATATGTCGAAATACAATAAATTCACTTTGAAGGTTTTGCTCTATAACTTTGTTTTGCGGTTTTGACAGAAATGCCAGGTTTCTCTGCCTTCTATGTGTGCAACATCAGCTATTATGCATTCAGTTTGAATTAACACTTTGGACTGCACAGTAATCTTCATTTCTTGGAGTTCATTTTACTTCCCCACTTAAGTGTACTTATAGTGCCATTTACCAGGATGGAGTATTCTATGATAAGGATGCCACACTTTTCCTGTTTGGAAAACTGGAGTAACTGCCATTGGATTACACTGAGTTCCTGCAGTATCCAGCAAGATATCACTGGAAGAAACTGTGATAAGAGTGCTTCATCCTTGCTGGTGGCACTGTATATTGAGACTAGGAAACAGTCATACAGTAATAATCTTCATGCTGTTGAAGAGGTTCTGTAGAGCAGGCACATGTGGCCAATGTTGTGTTAGCACAGTTTTAAGTGTAAAGTGATCCAGAGTTTCATTTAAGTGACAGATTTTATAGGATCAGCATATGCAAACTTGTAACAGTTCAGAAAGTGTTTCTACAAGTTATACCATAATGCAATAAAGTGCTAAGCTCTTTGGGCCCAATTCTCAAAACTCGGCTTGTGCCACTCACTGGTGTGCCATGGACTCTGCACCCGATGCTCTATCAGGCAGGGGTCCCAGTGGCAAAGTCCTGCAGCATGCAGCAACCCTAGCACTGTGCCAAACAGAGGGCATAACTGGAGAGGTTGCTGCAAGCCTGTGGCGATGTATATAAGCAGTCAGTACCTTGTGGTCTAGAGCCCCCCCAAGCCTTAATCTCCAACGATAATATTTAAAATACCCTTGGTAGTTTAGTGGCCTCCCATGCCCCAGTCTCCCATTATATTAAATTTTAATATACCTGGTTGCCTAGTGGACCACCCCAGCCCCGATCCCCCATTATATTAAATATTAATATACCTGGTGGTCTAGAGGACCACTCCAGCACTGATCCCCCATTATAATACATTTTTATATCCTGGTAGCATAGTGGCCCTCCACCCCCACCCTAGCAGACTGTGCCCTACCACCCTGCTCCCCCATCCCAAAACCGAGCCAGCCACTGGCACAGCCCACGCTCACCACCACAGCCAGCCACTGGCTGAGCTCTGAATGAGTGTGTACTGTTTATTCAGTCATATGTGCTCAGTGATTGACCAGCCCTTGGTTGGTCTAACGGAACTTAGACCTTTGCCCTCTTGGAGGGTTTTGAGAATGCCAAATTAGGAGCTATGGCAGCCTGCATCTGCCACAAGCCACCTAACACTGTGCCGCAGCCCATTTTCCAGTGCAGGACCCCTTTGGTGCATGCAGCCTGTGTTTGAGAATAGCTCAAGGTGAATTTTTTGATGCAAGGTGCCACTTGCATCATTTATGTTTGACGCAGGCATCTTTTGTCAGTCTAAGAGCTTTGAGAATCAGGCCCTTTATGTTTAATTGTACAAAATGATTACTGTGTTTGCTATATTTCTGAAATTTAGCATAGCACTTTGAGATATTCCATATATATTTATATATAGATAGATAATCATGTAAGTGTGCACAACAAAGTTGTGTTTCCATAGTGGGGATTCCGTGACACCATAGATTTCGAGACCGAAGCTCGAGAGGTCTATGATGTATAATTCTTGATATGGAAACACAGCCATGTTTGTGCACACTTACCTTATCTGTTATATGAGCCCTTGTTGTTAGATTGGATAAGAAAACAAAGGAGAATCTGTTAAGCAAAATGGAAACTACTCTGGTCTTGTTAATCAATAAAGCTCTAATATGCTCAGTTTGAAACAGACATTTAATTCATGGCAAGGTTAAACATCATTGCATTCATGTCAACCTTCATTGGCATTTCATTCACATTAAACTGTGACAACTACAACCTTTTATTTTTGGCAAATGGCACAACTAAATAAAACAAATCAAGTAGTCAAATAGCAGTATTTGCATAAGTTCCATCAAATAAGTATTTAAATTTAGTGTCTTATCTGGCAACTGCTCACTTGCTTGAAGATCTTAACTGAATGATTAACTCAGGTATTTAGCCAACCTCCACCTCTCCAGGTTCAGGTCTTCTGTCTCCCATCAGCAGAATAAAACCCAGCGGCAGGATGAAGACCAATCCCCTGCAGGTTCCGCACCAGTGGCTGGGCACACGCCACAGTCCTATGGCAGAGGACCACATGGGCAATGTAATTCAGAACCCTGATGGACAATGTATCTGAGGCAAATGCCCTTTTTGCTGTAAGGTCCAGCTTTCTGGACTCCTTATCAGGGAAAAGAGAGCCAGTTGGTGCTGTGATTTCTCCCCACAAGCATAACAAGGAAAATGTTTTTAGTGAATGATTTGACCTGCCTGTGTGTTTTTTTTTTTTTTGTACTGTTCTTGTGTTCTCCTGCTTGGAGATAAAAGCAACCCTAAACTGTCAGCGAGAACAGTGGTGATTGTCACTGACATGAGAGAATGACAGCTGAGATGTGTGGTCAGTGCATCGCTCACACTTTAGAACTAAGATGTGCTGTATTATAGTAATGATGTTGCTACTATGCTGCAGTAACCTTTTTGGTCTCTGAACTGTAGTACATCAGGATTTCTGACTGTCTGGAAATCTGTGTACAATAAGGGGTCACTATGTACTATAAGAGATCTACTGGTATCTTCTCTGTCCTAATAGTACAGGTAAATGGTGCTTTTCTTAATTAGAGTTCCCACAGCAGTCTCATAGGCTGCCCAGATAGCAGGGCCCTTCCTCAGCCCCAGTGGGAATTGACAGAAATATAGGGTTTTTAAACATGGGAACCGTGCCATCCGTTCCTTTAGTTGAATGCCTTCTGAGAGCACAAAGAACAAGATACTGTATGCTGCCTAAAAAAATGCAACTGGAAAGACTTTGTGCTCCTTTATAGGGCTGCCCCAGCTATTGAAGCAGGAGACATAAACAGTTTTCCAGTTTTTTGCAGAACGCTGACAGCTGTGATCAGTAAGACTCAGATCTTATAACATTAAAAAACTTGAATTTCAGGACATTTTAACCTTTATTTCTAAACATATTTGCAAGAAACCAGGTTCTTTGCCCCTTGAACATCATCTCTTTTTGCTGCTTTTCCTGTCTTGAAGTCCTAATCCTCTGTTTATGGCATTACAACCTGTTGCCATGGAAGTTATTCTGATGCCACAAGCAGAGGATTAGGATTTGAAAGCAGGGAGAACAGCAGAAACAGATAACGTCTAAAGGCCTAGCAACCTGTTTTCATGCAAAATGTCTCCAGAAATAAAAATTAAAAAAAACTAAAGGTCAATCATTTCAAATCCGGACAGTAGGTAGGATAACGGAGTTCTGCAGAGGACAATTGCAGTGTCAGTGGCTCAGTAGGTAGCACGCTTGCCTTTGGGACCAGAAGATCAGATGGTTGTGGGTTTTAGCCCCACCCCAGGTACTTGGAGTAATACCTACAACTAACACTGTAGTGCAGTACTAGGGGGGTGCTGCATAACTGGGGTGCCATCCTTTGATGACTTGTTAAACTGAGGTCCCTCCTGCCCAAGCAGGAGTAAAAGATCTCATGACACTTTTTCTTTTTTTATATTCCATGGTTTTATTGATAATTCAGCCATCACATCTGACTTACGTCAAATCAAAAAGTCAGGTACAAAGAAATAACAATGGCTGGCAGCATAGCCTAGAGGTTAGAGGAATGAGGTGTGAACGATCTTGGTATATCCGCCAGCCTAGACCTGAGTATGATCCTCACAACCTCTGCTTGCATACTGTGTGACTCTGAGCAAGTCACTTAACCACCCAATGCTCCCAGGTCACCCCTGAAAACAGGCACTTGTGCCTAGTGGCCCTTACCCAGTTACCAAAGACTAAAAAAAAAGTAAACATAACTTCAACAAAAAGCAGTAGGGTACATTGAAAAACCTATATACAAATCTCACACCACCTCCTGAACTCAGATATAAAATAGGTAACAGGCTCTGAATAATTACACACTTATAAGAAAAGAAATTGGGAAAGTGTATCACGCTTTTCCATATGACATCATGCTTTCTACTGTTGAATAGCTATATTTCTCCCATAGGTCGCAAATTGATTGAGTGTCCCAAAATCCAAAGGCATTTATGGCATAAAGTCTGTACTAGTAGCTGTCTGGTAAAATACCCAGCTTCTCCACATTTCCTCAGCTGCAGGTAACTTTGTCTCTAAGAAATGCTGTTAACAACTCCATCCTATAAATGTTATTGCTAAAGTTACCCATTGAGACTGCAGAGGAGCCACCTCTAGCAACCACAGCTTAGTTATAGTTTTCTTAGCAGCTAACAACTGCATTAATAATAATTTCCAACTGGCCCCTCAAATGGTCTGGGGGACAGTCAAGACGAGAGCCAGTTGAGGTGTAAGAAACTTTTGCTCCATAAAAAGAGCATTTAGGGCTTTATTAATCTCTTGCCAAAACAAATGAACCTTAGGGCATGTCTAGAAAATATGAGTACCAGTGGCAAGAGGCTCACCACATCCTCTCCAGTACATCCCCATGTGGTTACCCAGGTACTTTACTTGCATAGTAAGGGTACAGAAATATCACATACATTTACATGAATATTCTCCCCAATAATAAGAAGCAGTGAGTCTATAACTGGCCAAAGCATGCTTGCTCCTGTCCTCAGTGGCTACGTCACTATGTTATTCCTTATTCCATCTTTCCAATATCGAAAGGGATGGGTTGGGTAAGAGTTCCAGAAGACCTCTATAAAGGGTCCCAATTAAATGAGACTAAAGAGCCCCTTGTTGGTGTTCTTTAAATAGTGAAAAATCCAAGGAAGATGATCAGGAAGTCATTGATATTGTGCACCCATCCCCTTTAAATAGGACTTCACCTGCAAATAATGAAATTGTGCCTGATTAGGGAGGGAATAGGCCATTTGTAATTTAAGAAGCATATATGTAACCCCAAGGCGCTACTCCGAGGGTTACTACCCCTGCCTTGCTTGGCCACAACAAGATTGAGGGGCCTGGGTTCCCAGAATTAATTTAAACTGGTTCTTATCCAAGATATTACATTGTGCAGTGCCTCCACCCAGAGTATAGCTTTAAGTGGGCTAGCTTTAACCTTGTACAACACTGTGGGATGCTGCACCCACCCACATTTACCATAAGCCACCCCCAAACATGACCTGATAACATTTCCCCACATTTCGTACATTTCACCATTTAGTAGCTGGGTCCTTATAATATGCTTACAACACAGGTTTCTGCAAAACAACGACACAGTTTATTTACATGGGGAGGGTTAGGATGGATGAAAAGAGAAATAGAGGTTATGCATTTACAGTATTTACATTTAGAGTGATTGGTTTTAATTTGGTTTAGATTAAGATCAACAGTTGCATTTTAAATCACACAGTAATCACATTTCCCACCAACCTTTAGAATAACCAGAGCCCTGGCTGTCTAACTAGCTGCAATAACACAGTTGACACAAGTCTTCATTAGCACCCACACTGGTACCAGTCCTCAGCATTTGGTATGAGACCCCACAATCCCAACCTTAACCTGGGTACCCAGTAACCACAGTCGAGAAATGTTGCAGGCCTGATGGACGATGCAGCTGTATGTTGGCTGACTAATTAAGAAGATTAATCCTTAGCTTGGAACATTAAACACTTGAACTATTTACAATTTCTTGGGTTTGTGCAGAGGAGGCCCTGCATTTACTCACAGAAAGCCTTCTGTAAGCAGGTGGAAGTTTAGTGCTCTTAGCAAGAGGACGCAATCCCTGAAGGTTAAACTGCAGGCAAGCCAAATCAAATCAGATCATCTTTATTTATAAAAGGTGCCTTTCCAAACCAAGACACCTGTACAATAAAAACATATAAAATAATTATCCCAAAGGGAATAAAATGTATAAGCTACAGTAGCAGTTTTAATGGTCAACAAATGCCAGACCAAAAAGATATATCTTTAAGGTAGTCTTAAAACTCTGGACAGTCAGGCAGTCTCGTACCCGATGAGGTAGAGAATTCCACAGGGTCGGGACCACAAAACTAAATGCCCTTGCCCCAGATGTTTGTAAACGAACCCTGAGAATCTCTAGCAATCCTTCATCAGTGGATCGGAGAGGATGGAGGGGACAGTAGGGGCAAAGGAGATCTTTCAGGTAACCCGGTCCCTGGTCGTGTAGGGCCTTATAGGTTAATAATGCAACCTTGGAGGTGAACTGTCACTGTATTGGCAGCCATTGCAGTCCGCAGAGCACAGGTGTTGTATGACTGGTTCTAGAGGTACCAGTCAAAAGCCTGGCTGCCGCATTCTGCACCAGCTGCAGGTGGTGGATATCAACCCTCAGTAGCCCTAGGTAAAGGGCATTGCAGTAGTTGAGGCGGGAGGTAACGAAAGCGTTGGAAGATCATTGGGAGGCACCAGGTGTTTAACCCGGACGATATTCCTCAGATGGTAAAAAGAGATTTTAACAACTGCTGACACCTACGACTTTAGGGTCAGACAGTCATCAAACACAACGCCCAGGTTCCACACCCAGTCTGAGGCAGCTAGCTGGACACCTCCGAGCCATAGACCCAAAGGAGAACCTGCCAACACACCTGCCTCACAACGACCTGGGACCACCACCAACACCTCAATTTTTTGGGGATTCAACCGCAGCCAGCTCACATTCATACAGGCCTGGATTTCAGCTAGACAGCTGTTTAGCACCGAGACAGCATCATCCTGATCAGGCACAAAAGACATGTATAGCCGAGTATCATCTGTATAGCAGTGAAAACTCAAGCCATACTGTCTAATAATCTTTCCCAATGGCAGCATGTACACTGAAAACAACATGGGCACCAAAATGGATCCCTGTGGTACCCCACAGGATAGAGAGAATGGAGCTGAGGAAAAAAAAAAAACAGACACCACTCTCTGAGTCCTACCCATGAGGAAAGATCAAAACCATCTGAGGACAGATCCCAAGAGTCCACAGATGAACCGCAGGTGATCCAACAGCACACCACAGTCCACAGTGTCAAATGCTGCAGAGAGATCAAGAAAAAACACGATGGAATGAGTCTTTCGATCTCTCGCTATTAGGAGGTCATTTAGTACCCGAACAAGGGCTGTTTCGGTACTATGTCTCTTCCTAAAACCAGACTGGAGAAAATCATAAACATTGTGGCTGGTCAAATGGTCCTCCAGCTGTAATGCCACCACCTTCTCAATAACCTTACCCAGAAAGGGTAGGTTAGAGACAGGCCTGTAGTTTGCTAGACAGTCGGGGTCCAAGGAGGACTTCTTAAAAAGGGGCCGAACTACAGCCTCCTTAAGGGGATCTGGAAACATCCCCATCTCCAAGGACAGCCAGACTATCTCAGCAAGGACTGGGCTGATAACATCCATGCAACCAACCAGCAGGCACGTGGAGCCCGGATCCAAACTACAGTTGGTAGGATGTAATGACTGGATAACCATCACAATATCACTGATTGTGGGGAGGCTGAAGTTGCACCATGCAAACTGGGTGTCCGACATCTTCTGCCAACCACCGCTACTCTCTTGAGAAAGGGTCAAGCGGATATCGGATCTGATCGTGGCAAACTTATCCGTGAAGAATTGAGCAATCTCCTCACACCGCTCTTGTGAAAAAGCATTTCCAGGCTGAAGACAGAGTGGATTGCACAGTCTGTCCATGGTCTGGAAAAGCTGAGCTGGTCGATTCCACACAGCAACAATTTCCCTGGACAGGAATTCTGCCTTCTTATGGGAAATTGTTGATTGATAGACTGAATAATGGTCCATCAAACTAAGCCTGTCACACACCAGGCCAGACCTCCGCCATCGCCTCTCTAACCTTCATCTAACTCTCCTCAGCTCCCTCAAGGTCTCATCAAACCAAGGAGTCCTGGGGCAGAGGGTGAGTGGGCGAACACGAACAGGAGCAATGGAATCTAGGGCCTCTGTCACTGCCTTATTATGGGCTAGTACAGGGTCCCCTGGATCCAAGCATTCACTTGGCATACCTGATAGGTCCAATACCGCCATCAGGGGATACACCCCTCAAAGTGCGGTATTGGACCATCTCCATAGGGGCAGGCCTCCTAGGAGGGGCCTCAAAATTGAACCTGATGGTATGATGGTCAGACCACCCAACTGGTTCCACCATCAAATCAGATATCTCCATCCCCAGGAGAAACACCAAGTCCAGTGAATGATCACAAATGTGAGTCGAGGAGGAAACAACCTGTGTGAGGCCCAGTGAACTCACTAACTGGAGGAAGTCCTGTCCAAACTGCAAGAGTTCATCGTCTACCCAGGCATTGAAATCCTCCAATGGAAACAACACTTTAACATTCTGAAGACTGACCCCCTCTTTTGGGCTAAAAGCACTTGTGGTGTAACTAGGTTGGTTACATTACATTTAGCACATTTATATTTCGTAAACATTCAGCACATTTACTTTTTCAAACTTGTCCCAACCGAGGACATCTTCTAGCACATTTATATTTGCCAAAGTTGCATCCAACATATTTATATTTTTTAAATCTGCATTCAGCACATTTATAACTTAGTTCTTCAACCATGGGTCAGCGTTGCCACCATGGCCCCTTTCAGTGTTAGATTTTTCAATGGGTACTGGCACCCTAAGGCTAGGGTGACCCAATTCCTCACATTCCATATCAGACCAATATACTTTCACAATACTATACTTTTAATTTGGCAATTCAAGCAGTTACTGCAGTTCGTTCAGAAGCAAATCTCAATGTCTTGTTCTCATATGGCAACGGGTGGAATTTACAGCTTCCACAGGATATCACAATTAAAAAATTCCCTTTTGTCAATTGCTGCCCTTAACAGCTCCAATGGAAAAATACTAGACCTCCCAGTCAAAGTCAGGAAGAGCCCCGGCTCAGAGTACTCCCCTTTTAATCCTGTAGGCACTAATCAAATCAAACACATTTATATCATTTTAACAGTACCCTTCTCTGGTCCCACTGCAGATGTCCACCCTTTCTAGGCTTTGGTTAAACTTAGGGTGCAGACAGTAAACAGTTTCACACAGTTCCCAGTTTTCTAGAGTTTGGCTGCCCCTTTAAGCTTTCTATCTGTTTGCACTTGCAGGTACAGTTTTACTCACTCAGGCATCCTCACGGAAATGGCATTCCTTCATCCGAGGTTCCTGAAGACATCAGCACTGTCACTACTGAGGCAGGTTCAGCTCTCTCACAGCTGGCTTGGCATCAAGTTACAGGACCCATGTTTTTCCCAAACATGGAAAGGATTTGGCTAGCTTCTGGAGGGCATTCTTCAGGCAACCCCCAGGCTAGCAGGTTCCGCTCTAAACCTTCTCCTTTTTGGCAGAGGAAAACAGTCCTCTCCCCTATGGAGGGCTTGCACGGGATCACTAGGACCATATGGTTTATGGAGGGTCTGAGCCCACACCCCTGTGGGGGTCTCCTGCTCAGATCTCAAAAATTTGCTGAAACGCTGTCTTTTATGGGGCTCTCCTGAGGCTCCCTATTGGCTGAGGTTATTGATTGCTTGGGCTCTGATTGGCTGGAAGGCTTGTCAATCACACGAATGATTTATTCATGAAGCCTCCTCGATGCACAGTTGGTTTGTTGTTTCGGCACCTGAATTTAGGTCCCTGCAGTTCCCTGTAAGCACTTGACAGTTTCCCATGAGCTTTGGCAAAGTCTTACAAGTCCTGGCTTAACAGTTCCAGCTTTCTAATTGGCTGTTGCTGCTCTGTAATGGCTGCTTACCGCACAATCCCTTAAGCAGAATTAACACAGTCTCAAATGACATCCTGTAGCCACAGGTGTGTCTTCATTGTCAGGAACTGTAGGAAGGCAGCAACTTGTGAAAATAACTGGTGTCTCAAAGAAATGTGTAAAGTAGCAGGCAAAAAAGTCTGGCAACCCAATTTTGTGAGAAGAAGACCTCTACGCTAGGGTCATGATAAAAAAGCATCATTTATTTAATCAAACAATGCACAGCAAGCACCACCCTAAACACACACACAAATATTTCATGTCAAACTGATGCTTTGTCAGTGCGTGAATATCACCACACAAGTACATGTTTTATAAGGCATTTCCTTAAAGGGATACCACAGAACTAACAAGGTGCATATATAATCATTTTACCCTCAAAGACCAATAAATATCTGTAACAGCAAACATGCATCATGGTTTGATGACGGCTATTTGTATTTGAAGAACTACAAACACAGTCAGGCATTCCTTTTTTTTCTTATTAATCTCTGGTGACTTGGACCATGTTAATAACTTTATAGGCAGTGAGAGTGCCTATATTTCTGGTTGTTGTTCAAGCAGTGAGAGGGCTTGGATACTTCTAATTATTTCCACTTTGCACCTAAAGCTTGCCCCTGAAGAATTATAAATATGGTCAGGTGTTTTTCCTTTTAGCAATCCTGATGACTCAGACTATGGTAACAATTTTTTAAGCAGTGAGAGTGCTTTTTCTTCTGGCTGTTGTCCAAACAGTGAGAGGGCTTGGTTACTCCCAATTATTTCTATTTGTATTTAAAGCTTATTTCATTTAAAGCTTGCTTGCTTAATTGTATTTTGATTTTGAATATATATTTTTTTCTTTGCTCCCTAGGGAGTGAGAGAACCTTGGGGCCGGAGGGGTTTTTGTTATAGTTGTAGCCTCTTAGTGAGATTCAGCTACCTTAGAACTAATGATTCAGAGTCTAGGTTTTTAATTGTTATATGTTGAGTTTAGAGTGTTATTATTTATGGTTAAGTATTTTATTATTTGGATAAGTTAATATTGAGATTATATAACAATTTAATTATTGGTATTATTTGATTGTGTTTTGGGTTACAGAATGCCTGGGATGTTGGCTCCCACAGTCGTGCACTATTCGTCCTCTGCTCTTCATGTCCTCCGTCCTTTTTTTCCTCCTCCTCTTCAGTTTAACACCTACTTATGGTGCAGGGTATTGGGTATTGCACGTAGGAGTTGGAGGAGGATGGGGGGAGCGAACAGTGGAGAGCGAAAGAGGGATGCCATCGCATCAGGATAGTAGGATCCAGAAGACACCCTGGGGCGAAATGGAACCCAGAGCATGGGGGTCCTTGCTTGGTTTCCATACCCAAGGGCACTATTGATTATAGTAGGCAGATGGTTCGGGCAGCCCGAGAGGTTTGTCCAACCCGGGCGGTGTTATGCAATGCCAGGTCAATCGAAAACAAGACCGCTATTATTGTGGATCTTGTTGAATCGGTGGACCTGGCTTGCATCACCGAGACCTGGCTGGACGAAAATTCCTGCCCCATTTATGAGGCTTCAATTCCAGCCGGGTACTCAGTGATACAACGCTCAAGATTGGATCGCGGTGGGGGGGGTTGCGGTCTGTTTTAAGACCGAACTAAACTTCTCGAGTGTACTAGTTGAGGCAGAGTCATTCGAGTGTACTGTAGTAGCAGGTGTAGGTTGTCAGATTGCCCTCATCTACCATCCACCTGGTGATGGGAAGAGTTTCCTTCAGGAAGTGGCAGACTTCGTTGTCAACATGACGTTAGAGTCGCCCAGACTGATGGTTCTGGGTGACTTTAACACCTGGATCGATGATGAACTCTCGCAATTTGGACAGCACTTCCTCCAGTTAATGACATCTCTGGGCCTCACACAGGTAGTTACCACTGCTACTCATAAACATGGTCACTCCCTCGACCTGGTTTTCCTCCTAGGGATCGAGGCTACAATTTGGGGGTGGAACCTGTTGTGTGGTCCGATCACTACACCGTGGGGTTTAGTTTTAGCACCCCCCCCCCGTAGGCCTTCCCCTGTGGAGATGGTCAGGTAGCGCCCTTTACGAGACATAAGTTCTCAGAGCCTATCTGCGGCACTTGACATCATAGGTAAATCAGAGCCAAAAAGACCATGGTCCATATTGCTCGCCAGTTGTTTTTTTTTAATTGTACCCCTTTATTAATTTAGTACTCAAAAAGGTGTCTAATTGATTTTTAAATAAATACATACTTTCACTGGCCACCACTGAAAGTGGTAGGCCATTCCATATTCTAGATACTCTGACTGAGAACCATGAACTTCTCTGTTTTGTTCTACAACGTTCTACCATTAATTGTAACGGGTGAGCCCTGGTTTCATAAATCACATCTCTAAAAACTAATCCCAAGGTTTCCCATAAATTATTATCCTGTAAGGCACGATACACCAAACATATGTCTCCCCTTAATCTACGATATTCCAGACTGTAGAGTCCAAGTTTAGTGAGTCTATCATCATATTCTAAACCTCGTACCACATCCATTTTTTTGTTGCCCTTCTCTGGATTCAGCTCTATGGCATTTATAGTACCCCTGTCTCCTGGTGCCCAAAACTGGGCACAGTACTCCAGGTGAGGCCTAACGAGTGAGGAATATAGCGGGAGCAAAACCTTACTATTTTTACTTTTTATGTGTTTACTTATACAATGGAGAGTACCCCCAGCTTTTCTGATTATTTGCTGACAATGTAAACCAAAGTTTAAATAATTTTTTACTCTGATTCCCAAATCTCGCTCATCTTCAACAACCTCAAGCAATCTGTTACCCGTTTTATAATTTGCTCCTGGATTGTTCTTCCCGAAATGCATTACAACACATTTATCAATGTTAAACATGAGTTTCTTTGTTAATGCCCAACTTTCTAGTTCGTTTAATGCATATTGTAAAGTAATTACATCTTCAGATTTATTGATTTTATAGCCAATGCGGGTGTCGTTAGCAAATTTGGTTAGCCAGACGTCTGTTGATGAAGATAATGAAGAGATATAAATATTAAAAAGACAGGGTCCCAGAACAGACCCTGAGGGACCCCACTAGTAACTTGTTCATATTCTGAATAATAACCCTTTATACAGACTCGTTGAGTTCTCTCTGACAGCCATGATTCAATCCATCTGGTAATATTCCCATCTAATCCCATTTTTATTGTTGCATCTATTAATTCACCATGTGGCACCTTATCAAAGGCCTTTGAAAAATCCAGTAGAATCACATCCACAGCTTCACCTCTGTCCAGTGCCATACTGACGCTGCCATAGAAATCTAGCAGGTTTGTCATACAAGATCTAGATTTTACAAAACCGTGCTGTGCAGTATCTGGTTGCATAATGGTTCCAATGTAATTTTTAACTATACCCCCTCCATGATCCTACTCAAAACAGATGTTAAGCTAGTAGGTCTGTAATTAGCAACATTTTGTTTGAATCCTTTTTTTAAAAATGGGAATAACTGTGGCCTGTCTCCATACTTCTAAGACTTCTCCTTCTGTAATGGATTTTGTAAATAGGGCAGCTATTGGACCAGATAGAGGAATTTCCAATTCTTTCAAAATACGGGGGTGGAGTCCGTCAGGACCAGCAGATTTATTGGGATCTAATCTCAAAAGTAACTTCTCCACTTCCGCTTTCTCAATCTTATTTTGTTTAGTTGTAGATTGCTTATTGTGACTAACGATTGGGCTAGTTTTTTTGTTGAAAACTGAAGAAAAATAATTATTACAAACTGTAGCCATTTGTAGTTTATCAGTTTGTATCTCACCATTTAAATTTTTTATTGGGCCTATAACAGGTGCACCACCCCTCTTATTATTTATATAGGTATAAAAGGTTTTATAATTATCTTTAACGTTTATTGCTAACCTATACTCATGATCGCGTTTGCTTTTCTGATACTCTTTTTTGATAACTTTAATTGTTGTTTACAATCTAACCAATTTTTTTTGAGAATTACTTAATTTTGCTTTTATGAATGCCCTGTTTTTATTTTTAATATGCTTCTTAACTGTTGCATTCATCCAAGGGCCCAGATATTCAAACTGCGCCATTTTGTGGTGCAAGCCCCTGCGCCGCTCAAAATAGTTGCGCAGGGGTGTGGCCAGGGTGATATTCAATGGAGTTGCGCTATGGCGCAACGTCTTTGAATATCGCCTCCTGGCCACACCCACTGTGCATGGCGCAGTGGAACTGCGCCAGCGCAAGTGGTCAGAATGGAGCATTGAGATGCAGTGGCACAAGTTCCATTGCGCCATGCACAGCCCTGCAATATTCAAAGGGTGACATGCAAATGGGGCCATAATTTATGCAAGGTGCACGGGGGGGCCATTTGCATCCGATTACGGCCCATTTGCATGCCATTAGCATGCAGGTGCGCCGATCCTCGACGACTTGCACCTGGCGCCCTGCCAGCAGCAGCCGTGGGACCAACACCCCTGCAGCCCAATCGCATTATGTCCCGTGTAGTTTACAATGCACCATATTCGGTGGTCCAGTGGATGACTAGTCTTACTGCGGGCAAAACAGTACTTTTCCACTTCGCGGAGCCCAATCGTAGGTAAAATAGATTTCCCCTCGACCGGCCCGACAGCGGGCAGGTCTTTCTCGAATAGCTGAATACATAGCTGCCTTCACATAGCGATCGCCGGCATCAGACTTCCAAAAGCCCATCCCGGGGTCCAGTGATGATCACGTGGCATTCTCATCCCCTGTATGATAGTCCCTGGTGATCTAGTGGCACCCCCACCCACCCATGGAGCCCTCACCACCCGCCCCCATCCCAGCCGGCGGGTGGCGGCAACCCACCCGCCTGCCGCCCGCCGACTGACAGCCAGACTGCCACAGTCCAGAGCATGAGCCAATGGGCGGTAGCCCATACTGCATAAGTCAGTCCAGATATGTGAATGAATGAATTAATTCACATATTTGACCGACTAGTATGCAGAGCTGCACGCCCATTGGCTCATGCTCTGAACCAATGGGCGTGGCAGCCCTACTGAGCTGTCAGTCGGCAGGTGGCGGGCGCAGGCGGGTAGGGGCTGCCACCACCAGCTGACGGGAGGAGCGGGTAGTGGGGCCCGTCGGGTGGGTGGGGGGTCCACTAGATCACCAGGATATCATACTTGGGGGTGAGGAATGCCACCCGATCAGGCTCCTTTGGTCCAGTGGACCACCAGGATATTGGACTTTGGGAGTTCTGATGCCCGCGATCGGGCTAATGGGGGCGGTTAGGTTATGCTCTGTATTGGGATACTCGGGGAGGAGGGAACACTTATGCCTGCGATCGGGTTACTTGGGGGTGGGGAATACTTAAGCCCACGACTGGCTACTGGGGAGGTACAGTTATGCCCATGATCGGGCTAATCTCGTACACTGGACCACCAGGGATATTGGACTTGGGGGCAATGCTGTGCCCATCAGCCGGGGCATGGGGGCGCCGCCAGGTGCAGCAGGAACAAGTCGAGGCCACCCACGGGTGGCAGCTGCTGTTGCGTCCTGCAATGCGGCAGCTCACTGTGGGTGGCCCTCGACTTGTTCCTTTTTGGGGCGTAACTTTGTGCAGGCGCAGGTAGGTTGCGCCAGATAACTCTGCACGCCCGGCTGAATATCGGGCTGTGCAGTTTATGCATGGTTCCTCCCCCTTCGGTTGCGTCTGCCTTCATTATCATTGTGCTGTTGCTCAGCATGATTTGGGGGGGGCGCAACTGCCTCCTGCTGAATATCACAGAATGGCGCATTTTAGACTTGCGCAGGCGCAACCCTATTGCACATGGCTCAACTCTTTTGAATATCTGGGCCAAGGTGTTTTAGGTTTATTGTTTTCTATTTTCTTTATTTGGGGAATATATTTTTTGTAGTAATAGTTAATTTAGTGTTTAAGGACTGCCACATTTCTAAAAGTGTTTTATGCATAAAGTCAGATTCCCAATCCCAGTTGGCCATTTCATTCCGAAAATCACCAAAATGAGCCTTTTTGAAGTTATAAATTGAAATACTACTGGGGTCAAATTCCAGGTTTATTTTATAAGTAAAACAGACCATGGAGTGATCGCTGGATCCAAGTGGTGGAATAACCTTACAGTTAGATATGTTAGTACCCAAGTTGTTCAAGACTAAGTCCAAAATATTTTCACCCCTAGTATTTTCCTTTACTATTTGTTCCATATTATGTTCCAAAAATAATTCCAAATAATTGTTTTCAGTAATGGTATTTGTATGTAGAGTGTTCCAATTTATACCCAGTAAATTTAAATCCCCCATAAGAAAGGCATTAGATGTTGATGAAAATTCATTCACAAATTCAAGTAGTTGGACATTGTCTCTCAGGGAAATAGATGGAGATCTGTATACTACACCAACATTTATGCATTCGCCGGTTTTTGGGAGAATTTTAATCCATAAGGCTTCAGTACTGGGCCATTGGGTTATTTCAATATTTACAGTCGTGATACTGTCAGAAACATAAAAGGCCACTCCCCCGCCCCGGCACAGATTCTGTCCCTGTGGAACAAGGTGTAGCCAGTAATATCCTTTTCCCATGTATCAATATCTTGTCACCATGTCTCAGTTATTGCACATACATGAATATTTAATTGAGTCAGAGTATATATTAGCTCATTAAACTTATTGTTTAGACTCCTAGCGTTAATGAGTAAAAAGTTCCAGTCTGGTGAGTTTAAACCAACCATGCTAGTCTTCGTGTCTGTTGAAGTGGATACCCCATTTTCTAGTTTAAACTGCTATCAGTTTGTTTCCTTAGCCTGTTTGCAAATATCCATTTCCCTTGCTTATTCAAATGCATGCCATCCCTTGTGAACAATTCCTGTTTTAAAAACCCATCCCAATTTTCAAGAAATACAAAAACCTTCTCTTTGACACCATTGCTTGAACCACCAATTTAAGAAAATTATATTTTTCCTTTTTGTTGGGTTGGCTCTAGGGATGGGTAATAGTCCAGAAATGATTAGATCTCCACCTTGATTTTTTTATTGTATTCCCTACTGATTCAAAATCTCTTTGTATCTCAGTAATACAGTAGGTCATCTACCCAAGTCATTTACCCCCACATGTATAAGGGTGAGTGGATTTTACGTATGTTCTTGTAACCCTGGTAGTAACTTTTTAATATCACCTATACCTGCTCCTGGCAGAGCACTTACAGTGGTGTACATGTTTCTATTTTTGCATAAGGTCTGGTCTGTGTAGCGCAACATTGAGTCGCCAATTATCAGAACATCTCTCAGAATGTCCATGTAATTTGGTTCACTGAGTTCTGTGCTACCTCTATTTGGCTTTTGTTAGATATAGTGTCTGTTGATGGATTATAATATGGCCATCTCAGGGGCACTGGATGTGATTGCTCCAGTCCAAGTTCATCCTCTCTCCCTTCACCCTCGATCCCCTTGGTTTGATGGGATCTTGAGGGAGATGTGACGACAAGGACGAAGGCTAGAACGTCGCTGGCAGAAATCTGCCCTTGATGCCGACCGCCTTAGATTGATGGACCATTATCAAGTCTATCAATCCACAATCACCCGTAAGAAGGCAGAGTTCCTGTCCAGGGACATTGTGGCAGCACAGAACTGACCAGCTCAGCTGTTCCGTACTGTGGACAGACTGTGCAACCCAGCCTGTCTCCAGGTTCGGAAAGCGTTTTTGCAAATAGAGTGTGATGACCTTGCTCTTTCTTTGCTGATAAGGTGGCTGACATCAGGGCAGGGCTCCATCCAGTGCATTCTCTGGGTGTTGCTTGTGATCAGCATGAGATCACTGTCCCTCAGTTTTCCTGGAGTACCTTCAGCCACCCTGACTTCATGGATGTCACGCGGATCATCCAGGATGTATGCCCTACATGCTGTAGTTTGGACCCTGGACCAACTTCCCTGATATTGGGTTGCCTTGATGTTATCGGTCCAGTCCTAGTACGGATAGTTTGGTGCTCCTTGGAATCTGGGGAGTTTCCAAACTCTCTGAAAGAGGCGGCAGTGATACCACTCTTGAAGAAAGCTACTTTGGACCCAAACTGCCACACCAACTATAGGCCAGTCTCAAACCTCCCTTTTTTAGGGATGGTGATTGAGTAAGTAGTGGCGATGCAACTGGAGGACCATTTAACCATCCATGACATCTATGAACCCCTCCAGTCCAGTTTTTGAAAGAGACATAGTACTGAAACAGCGCTGGTTCGGGTGCTCAATGATCTCCTGATGGCAAGGGATCGGAAGAACTTTTCCATCTTGGTTCTTCTGGATCTATCATCAGCATTTGACACCGTGGACCATGGGCTGTTACTTAGCCATCTGAGGTACATCTGTAGTATAACTGGATCTGTCCACAGGTGGCTTACATTGTTCCTCACTGGAAGAACACAGAGTGTGGTATTTGGAGTGTTTTCTTCAGATCCAATGTCTCTGTCTTGTGGGGTTCCTCAGGGTTTGGTTTTGTCACCCATGTTGTTTGCTGTGTACATGCTACCCCTCGGAGACATTGTAAGGAGGTATGGGCTGATGTTTCATTGTTATGCCGATGATACCCAGCTCTACTTTTCTTTTGCACCTGACCAGGGTAGTGCTCTCTCAGTCTTTAATAACTGTCTCAAAGAAATCCAGGAGTGGATGGATATGAGCTGGCTGAAGTTGAACTCTGGTAAGACTGAGGTGATGGTTGTGGAACCTGGTCACTGGACAGGTGGTTTGGGTGGTGGGTCACCCTCTGGACTTGTTCTTGGAGGAGCCCCGCTCCTGGCTTCTGACCAGGTGTGAAAACTGGGGGTGATTTTTGATGAAGGGCTGACCCTGCAATGGCAGGTGTCTGCTGTCATCAGATCTTCCTTTTACCATCTAAGGAATATCTCCAGGATTAAGCATCTGGTTCCATCCAGCAACCTTCTTGTTTTGGTTCACGCCTTTGTGTCCTCTCGCCTAGATTACTGCAATTCCCTACACCTAGGGCTTCCAGGGATGGAAATCCACCGCCTGCAGCTGGTGCAGAACGCAGCGACCCAGTTATTGATGGGAGCTTCTCGCTCTTGTCATACTACACCAGTGCTACGCGGACTGCACTGGCTGCCAGTCCAGTGGCGGATCACCTTTGAAGTTGGCTTGCTGACTTTTAAGACCCTACACAGACTGGGTCCGGACTACCTGAAAGAGCTGCTGGTCCCCTACTGCCCTGGGTGATTGCTTCGCTCGGACAGTGAGGGGTTGCTAGAGACTCCTAAGGTGCGTTTGAAATCTTCGGGAGCCAGATCTTTTATGTTCGCGGCTCCCACATTATGGAATTCTCTACCTCATCGGTTATGGGAGTGCACGACTGTGGAAAGTTTTAAATCGGCCTTAAAGACCTATTTATGGCACCAGGCCTATGGAAGTGATTAGTTAATTGTAACAGTATATTGTTGTTGGTTTGGTTTAAATTGTTTTATTTTGATCTGTTTTATTTTATTTTGTACGGTGCCTTGGTCTTTGAAAGGCGCCTTAAAAATAAAAATATTATTATTATTCAACATGCATTCCATACCATGGCCCCCTCACTGTAAAATAGCCTTCTCCCTGAAATTGCAGCTGTGAATGAGCTTGGACCATTCAAACATAATTTCTGTCAGCACCTCACTGGCCTTAGCAGTTGTGACTGCTCTGCCTAGGCTTGCAGCTCAGCTTCACCTCCCCATTGCCCATCTCTCCTCCCTTGCCACCCTTCCCACCTTTTCTCACTCCATTGTCTCTCTCTCTCTCTCTCTCCTACCCCCTCCTAACCTGCCCCACCACCTGTCATACACTGTCCCCCCTCTTCCCCTCCCATGCATCTCCCTCCTACCACTCTTACACATCTTCTCTTCTCTCCACTCCTACCTTTCCCCTCACTATAGCCCCCTATTTTGTCCCCATCTAGTATCATCCCTACTGCCCCTCCATCCTCTACCCCTCCCTGATTCGTCTCCTCCTCCCTCCCACTCCTTATCACACTGTCTCTTGTTACTCCCCCACCCAGGCCACCTAGCACTTATTTTTTTATGTTCTTAGCACTTACAGCAATGTCAAATCCTTGACTGCTTACCCCCCATCTTTATTCCCCACCCCTTGCTCCTCTCCCCTCACGCGAGGATGGTTTTCTTTGTATCTGTGCCTTTCTATATATACACCTGTTTATTGTTAATTACACATTGTTATTTACCACTGGCTTTGTACTACTGTGCTAATCCCCATCTTGTGTTGTATTTCGCTATTATGCTTACTTCTTGAACTTGTATTTTACTACTGTTTTGTTTTGCACCCTTTGCTGATGTGGAACCTTTGTAAATGAACCTCTGGTTCAAAGGTATTTGTAATCCTAGTAATAAATAAAACATCTAAATATTTAAAAATTGTAAATAAAGTGCAGAGTACAGAGAATCACAAATCAGTACAGCTGTAAAGCATTTCATTATCTTTCTTTCAAAAATGTTACAATGCTAAACATTGCATTCAGCCCTTTCTGCCTACGTGCCCCTAACAAACATTTCCACTTGCTCTCAGTCTTAAGTAGTTTGTTATTTAAGTCCCCACCATAGTTGTTTAGTGTGACTTTCTTCAAAACTCGGATTCTGAAACAGTGTCCAGTGCCTTTATTCACAAAGTGCATTGCCAATGCATTTGTAATGTCTTTGTTGGCTATGCACCTTAAATGTTCAGCAATTCTGTTTTTAAAAAGTCTTTTGGTTTTGCCAACATAGAAATCTTGACATGAACAAACTGCCACATATATAATATTAATTGTAGAACAATTAATAAAATGTCAGTTGGTATATTCCTTGTTGGATACAGGATGTATAAAGACAGTACCTGGTTGCAGATGTGTGCAAAATGCACGATTGCCACATCAGAATGTCCCACCTGGTAGTTCCAATCGGGTGTGGGAAAGAGGTGTCTTATATAGACTATTAGTCACTAAATCCGCCACATTTTGTCCACGTTTATAGACCATCGGGGGGGGGGGGCTGTATCACATCTTTAGCAAGTTTCAGTTCCAATTTCAATAAATCCCAGTGTTTTCTAAGTATGTTTCCAATCATATAGCTCTGTGGCATATATTCTGTAATACAATTCAAAGATGTTTGCTTATCTGAGTTCACATTCCTAACAGTGCTTTCTAACATTTTACTTCTCTCAATCTGCCCAACAATTTTTTTAGTTTGTGTCAGATCATATTTGCTATAACCCCTATCTTCAAATTTATGTATTAGTTGTATAAAATCCCTCTCATATTGTTCAGTGGAGGAGGTGTTCCTTTTTAGGTGCATCATTTGCCCCTTAGGGATGTTTTTAGGAATGTGTCTAGAGTGGCAGCTGTTATACAAAAGTAAAGCATTCCTAGCCATAGGTTTGGTATAAAGCATTGTATTCAATCCCCCACTTGCATTTTTAATGATGGTCAGATCTAAAAAAACTCTATTTGAGAAACACCTGTTCGTTTTGAGAATCACAAATTCTGATTGGTTAATTCTAAATAGGATATGAAAACATCTAGTGACGATGGGGGCCTCTTTCCAAACTATCAATATGTCATCAATAAAATGTACATAAAACAATAAATGTTTGTAAGGATTTGTGTTTGAGATTACATGTTTTTTTCCCATTGCATCAAATAAATGTTTGCATAGTTGGGAACGAAGGAGGCCCCCATCACCGTACCCTTGATCTGTAAATAAAAATCATTTATCAAAAAACAAAAACATTGCTATTCAGAACCAACTTAGTAGGCCCCAACAAACATTCAATAAAGGGACTAGAACAATCGGAATACTCACAAAGGGAGATGCTGAGTGCCTCAAGGCCATCATTGTGAGGGATATTGGTGTACAAGGCATTAATATCCAGGGTGACTAAAATGTCATCTTCCCTAACCTCCAGATCCTGGAGGCTTTGTATGACGTGTGGTGTCCCTCACATGTGGACCATAACGGGACCAGTTGTTTTATATGTTGGTCCACAAGTTGTGCTAAAGGCTCCATCACCAAACCTATAAAGGCCACTGTTGGTCGGGCCGGAGGATCCCATAAGTCCTTGTGAATTTTGGGTAGCCCGTAAAGGGTGGGGCGTATTGGATGTTCAACTGTGAGGAATTCATATGTTTGTTTAGAAAGTACACCATTCACCCAAATCTCATACAAATAAGTATCAATAAGCTTTTTACAATCAACGGTTAAATGCCTTGGTAGTTTTTGATAAAAATTAGTATTGTTTAACTGGTTAAGCATCTCCTGTTGATACTTAGCTTTATCAAGTATGACCACTGCGCCACCCTTGTTGGCACTTTTAATTTCGATGGCTTCATTATTCTGTAGTCCCTTCAGAGCTTCTCTTTTTTGTTATGTGCATTTATTAAATCTTGGAGTGGGTCGTTCGAATACATATTGTAGAATGTCCTGCTCACAAGCTTTGTGGAATGCAGTTACAGTGGGGCTTTTGAGAGGGATGTAAGTGTAAGGCTTCTTTAATTGTTCTGTGTTGTTCTCCACATTATTCATCTCAGAACTTGAATCTTCTTTATTAAACTTCACTCTGAGGTCCAGCGTTTGGGTAAACTTGTGTAGATCCAGCATGATCTTAAATTTATTTATATTTGTAAACTGAGTCCTTGCTAGAGAACTTGCAGTTCAATATCCATCCTGTTCTGGCATCCCCGACCTCTCCCTCAACTCCATCTGCCTTTGCATGTGTTGCCGCCTCCCCTTGCCCCGAGTTCCTCTCTGTGTCTTTCTGCTTCTCTGAACTAGATGAAACATGGGCTCCATCTCAGTCCTCTCTGTGTAACTGGGATATTGGGTAAATTCGGGTAAATGCCCTGGGTCATTAGATCTGTCTCAATCTGGTTCACTTGGGGGGAGGAATTCTTGCCAGGGGGGTTGCATATGTGTAATGGTAAAGTTTGGTTCACTGTCATTCCAAATGGCAAGGTCTCCATAGGGTTGATCAGGCCCTGTTGGTTTAAAGGAGGCATGCTCATCTTCTCCTGGCTGTATACTAAAATAGGACATTGTACAATATTTGTCCTCTCAATTTCAGCTTGGCCTGATGTGTCTTCCCTATTTTGTCCTTCCGGTTCAGAATCTGAGCCACTGGAGCATGTATCTATATTGTGTCCAGATTCTGGTCTTTTCAAAATTAATTTTGTAGTATTATTATTATTCTTCTTTTTACTCCACTCAAAAATGCGCCCCTCCAGGTAGTCCCTTCTGTCCCTCTCAAATTTGGCTTCTTTGACTTTTTTAATTCTGGCATCATGTTTCTTGATGGTTAAATCAAGTTGTTCTCTATACTTTGCATACTCTGCATCGTGGCTGAACTCTTTGGCTTATTGTTCTTTGACGAAAATAAGAGTTTTCACCTCTTTCTCTTGCTCGTCACCATCGGCTAAAATTTATTTATTTATTTATTGAATTTTGATGACCGGGTAGGCCCACTGGGCCCATAGAGGTCCCTTTTTCAGGGGCGACCCGGGTGCAACAACAACAAACAGGTAACATTTCAGTACAGACTGGAGAGTGGAATAGTATTTTAAAAGTAGGAGTACATATCTTTGCAGATGCAAAAGAATGGAAAGCATGAAGGTAACAAATAATGAGCACGTTAGGCTTTAAGCATCCTAAACAGTAGTAAAATTTTAATTGGCCCTGCACTGTAGTCCAAACAGTGCATTTGCTAATTAGTGAGGAATGGAATTCTATCAAGACCAAAAGTGGGTTGCTTGTTGAATTTCAGGCCTCGTGGCACCCTATTGACATCCAAATAAGCAATCAGGGTAACTTTTTGGCGGTAAAGGTGCCTCACCTTTAATATAGCCCTCTTTAGTTGTATGAAGGCTTCCTTGATTGTTAATGGTATTTGTAAAACCTCATTGCTTATTGATCTGTTTGATGATGAGCGATCTGTGGACATGGACTTAGTTAATAATGGGTTAACATCCCCTGGTTTAAAAAATAAAGGCTCCACAAATTTATCTTCTCTATTCCCCACTTCATCTCGAATTTGTGTGACAAACGAGTGTGTAGTGACATCTAAAATCTCGGCGTTTGTATACTCACGAAATGCCATGAGGGTGCTGCTGATAGTTCCCGGCATGTCCGGTCCTCCAGTCGCCATGTTGACCACAGGAAAAAAGCTCACATACACAGTACCAGCCATAGAAGGAAATCAGGAACTGTAGGAAGGCGGTGACTTGTGAAAACAACTGGTGCCTCAAAATGTGCAAAGTAGTAGGCAAAAAGTCTGGCAACCCAGTTTTGTGAGAAAAAGACCTTTAAGCTAAGTCACGATAAAAAAGCAACATTTATTTAAACAGTACACAATAAACACCCCCCTAAACGTACGCAAATGTTTTGCACCATACTGACGTTTTGTCAATGCGTGAATATCACTACACAAGTACATGTTTTATAAGGCAGTTCCTTAAAGGGATACCATATAATTAACAATAAACTCCATATATAATCATAGCCAACAAAGACATTACAAATGCATTGGGAATGCACACTTTGAATAAAGGCACTGGACATTGTTTCAGATTCCAAGGTTTGGAGAAAGTCACACTAAACAACCGTGGTGAGGACTTAAATAAACTACTTAAGACTGAGAGCAAGTGGCAATGTTTGTTAGGAGCAGATAGGCAAAAAGGGCTGAATGCAGTGTTTAACATTGTACCATTTTTGAAAGAAAGATAATGAAATGCTTTAATATATGTATTGATTTGTGATTCTCTGTACTGAGTACTTTATTTACTGTTTTTACATACTTAGATGTTTGTTTGCTGTTATAGATATTTATTGGTCTTTGAGGGTGAAATGATTATATATGCACTTTATTGTTAATTCTGTGGTATCCCTTTAAGGAACTGCCTTATAAATATATACTTATGTGATGATATTCACGCATTAGCAAAGCATCAGTATGACATGAAACGGTTGCATGTATTTAGGGGGTGCTTGCTGTGTATTGTTTGTTTCAATAAATGCTGCTTTTTATCATGACCTAGCTTAGAGGTATTTCTCTCACAAAACTGGGTTGCCAGACTTTTTTGCCTACTGTGTCTTTATTGTTGCTGCCCAGCTTAAGCTTGTGCATTCAGTCCTTAGCCTGTCACTGCTGCTGATATTTTGTAACCCCCTCTTGCAGCAGGCAGGCTATTGTCTGAGTCCCAGCATTACTGGTGCAGTCAGGATTAAAGTTATTTATTTATTTATTAGAACCTTTTCCCCCTTTAACCAGTTTTCCCAAATGTCATTGGCAACTGCTGCATGTATTTATTTTACATTTTTTTCTCTTGCAGAAGCTACGGAAAAATACTGTTTCCCTGAGGGTAGACAGACCCTTATTAATATTCATGAGGATGGGGGTTGCTCATTAATATTCATGAGCCCCGATCACTAACACTCCGTGGATCTCTTCATTTTTTGTAGACGTAGTAGTGGTAGTAAAAAGTTTATTTCTGATATCAGAAACAGGATAAAACCCAATTTAGCAACAGCTAATTTACAATGGGGCCCTACTGTACAAAAATATCAGTTTCATTCTAAAATACTATACATACATACATACAACAAAATACATACATAAATAGAAAAAAAAGTACAACAATTAACCATATGTGCAAATCTCTCAAGTACAACAACTTTTTGGAGACATTGCCTCCTTTACAAGCCAAGATCTTAATACATTCCAGGATGTTTTTTTGGTACATAACCTCAGATGCCCTGGCAATGAGTTTCACAATTTTGGCCCCTCGTATACATAGCAGTGTTGGCCCCTCGCTGTTCTCATAAATGGTACCCTAAATTTTATTTCCCCTGCAGATCGCAATCCTTCCTTAACATTCCACTCCTCCAGGAACTCCACTAGATATCCTGGTGCTTTTTTAAAATAACAGCGATGAATCAAACACTGCACATGTATATTTCGCCGTTCTATCTAGGATATCCAATTTAAGTTCCTGTAGAGAGTGCAATGGTGTTTGTTCAAGGGTGCGTCCAAGATAAAGCACGCATATCTGTTGTAAATAACATCAAGCCTTCCCAAAATGCCTCTAGCAGCCCCACTGTATACATCACCATAGTCAATATGAGGAATTATCATTGAATTTACAATCTTTAACCTAGCATCAAATGAAAGGCAATCTCTATGTTTGTAAAATACTCCCAACTTCTTATTCAGTTTTTGTATCAAGTTATCAATATGGAAGTCCCAATTTCAATGGGAGTCCAACCAGACTCCCAAGTATTTGTAACAGTCCACAAGGGCCAGACTACGCCCATCCAATGTTTTTATATCTAGATCCATAGATACTTTTTTATTTGAAAACAACATTACCTGTGACTTTAGAGGGTTTAGGACCAATCCATGTTCTGAAAAATACGTTTGTAATATATTAAAATGTTTTTGTCATTTTTCCTGTATATGCCCCACAGATTTTCCTTCAAGATACAATATTATATCATCTGCATACAAATGATGCCAGACATCATTCATCAGATGTCCGACACCGTTGTATATATGTTAAATAGAATGGGTTCTAACACTGACCCCTGTGGTACAGCAGATTTAATATTTAAGTAACTGGATACAAAATTACTGCGCAATCTAACCCTTTGTTGTCTGCCATCCAGGTAGCCATGGAACCAATCCAGGGCCCCCTGGCTGAGGCCAACAGATCTTAATCTTTCCATCAACACCAGATGGCCCAAAGTGTCAAAAGCCTTTGACAAATCTATAAATATGGCTCCAACCAGGAGGCCCCTATCCATGGCCACCTGGATGTCCGACACAACTTTAACAAGTGCAGTAGTAGTACTATGTTGTGCCCTAAAACCTGATTGATATTTATTATACTTCTTGTTTCTTTCAAGGTAACCATTTAATTGAGAGACCACAATTTTTTCAAACACTTTAGAACCGAAAGCAGTGATATTGGTCTATAATTCTGCATGTCATTTTTCTGACCTCCCTTAAACACTGGTATCACTTCTGCTCATTTCCAGGCTAATGGGTAGGTACCAGTATTTAGTGAGAAATTAAAGAGGTCAGCCAATATTGGGGCTATCACTGGAGCAGCAATTTCAAGCAAAAAAAATGGAATCCCATCTGGACCTTGGGCCTCATTTATATTCAGTTTCAGTAATTTCCCGAAAAACTTGATGTGGGGCAATATTTTGAAAGCGAAACAATGGTCCATTTTCAACCCTCTTTTCTTGTTTTTTTTCTTGCCGTGTTGTACCAAGAAAAAGACATGTATCAATCTGGGAAAGCTCTATATCAACAAACATTTTATTTAGTACAGCAGCTGCCCCATCTGAAAGTTTCAATGGACCATTATCTAACCATAAAAACATTAGGTAGTTCTGAGATCTTATTTCCGTGTAACTTTTTAACCATATTCCAAAAATCCCTAAGTTTTTTAAACTGCTCAATTCCCAAACCAGTTAAATAAAAATCTGATTTTGCTTTCCTTATTTGTGTAATGTATGAATTACGTGCAGCTCGATATTTTTCTCAAAGTACTGTCTCATTTTTTTTCTTTGCTAACCTCCATGCAACATCCCTTTTCTTAAGATAAATTCTTAACTTTGCAGTATACCAAGGGGAATTTTTCTTTTTTACTTTCCTACTTTCCTACTTTGGATAGATGCTAAAGTGTCACATGCAGACATAAATTCGCAACAGAAATATGACCAGGCACTATCTATATAAGGAATCAGAGTCAGTCTATTCCAATTTTTAGATTCCAAATCAACCATAAAGGATGTATAGTCCAGATTCTGAAAGTTACGATAGGATTTAACTTGGGGAACACCCAGTTGCTTATCTGTTTTTCTGACACAAGTTATCTGATGGTCGCTAAATGTGTGTGGGAGCACCCCAGCCACTGAATTTTTAATAGGATAAGAGGTGAACATCAGATCCAAAATAGTGGAAGAGATGGGAGTTTTGGCATTCAGTCTTGTAGCTGTGGTGATTAACTGAGACAGTCCCAATGTTGTCTTAAAATCCATTAATTTGCTGGTGGGCAGTACCCTAGCCCAGTCAGTATTCATGTTCCCCAGAACCATAAACTCATGGCTCTCCCTATAGGGGAATAAAAAATCTTGGAGGACAAGAAACTGTTGATCATCACCCTTCGGGGAAAGGTAACAACCCACCAGCAATAATGGTCTACAATATGGAATTTTTATCTCCAAAACTTTTTCCATGCCTGGTGTACGGACACAATTTAGATGTTTAATTTCCAATACTGTAGTACCATAAGCCAAAACACCCCCTCCCCTTTTCCCACGATCATGCCTCCATAATTGATAACCAGATATCTGTATCTCTTCATCCTGTACTTTTTTATTTAACCAAGATTCAGTTATTATTATGGCATCTGGTTTATATTCCAAAATCCACTCTTGTATCATGTCAAATTTTGGAACAATCCTCCTGGCATTCAGCTGAACAAACGAAAGCTTACTACTTTTTAGAATATCAGCTGTATATATATTCTCGTCACCTGGCCCTGGATTTAAGTGGATGTTACCTGACATCAGTAAACTCATAATTATAAGGATTTTCAATTTTGCAACTATTCCATACTGTTTTAAAAAAAGTTTCTGCATCATAAGGCAAAAGTAATATCTATAATTTGCCTCATAATTCAATTTCCATTTGCTTATTAAAGCAGCTAATTTGCAGAATGTTGAACATTGTACTTGAATTAACAGCTGGGCATTTGGCCTAATTTTTGTCCCTAAAAAATTTAAAGGCAAAGTTAGAGTATCCCCATATAGTTTAGCAAATGATTTTCCCAAACTAGCTCCAGTCATATTTCCATGCCTAGGGTTTATGAAGATACAAAACATAAACCACACTATCACCAAAGAGAGAGTTAATGTTTTACCCATATTGTAGGATATGTGTTCAAGCTGAAACCTAATAAAAATTACCATATATAGTATGGATTTACAAAAATAATGTTTGATATCCTAAAACAACTACCTCAACACCATAGAATCCCCCTTCTAATGTACAGCAGGTAAATTTAAAACAAAAACAATTTTGATACCACTAAACATTTATACATTTTCTTAGGGCAATATTTTCCAACCCCTTTGTACAACTTGCATTAGTTTCAAAAATTGTTTCTACAAACTTTAAAACGTTAAACTACTACATAAATGTTATTATTTTTTTTAAATACAATGACTTTTTACTTCCAGTGCTTTAAAAGTTTAGAGGGCTCTCATGGCCCTTGTTTTAGTCACCGGTCCCCACTCTGACTAACTCTGGGACCGGAACTGCCAAACACTCTCCCGCTCGACCACAGTTCAAGCGGTCGGGAGATCAAAGGCGCAGCCTTAAGCATGGGCGGTCTCCACAGCACCAGAGTGCCGAAACAAGCAGTGGGGAGGAATGGCTTGAGTTTGTTGAGTCCAAATGGGCTATATTCACACTGGGGCTGAGTGTGGGGCACACAGGTACAACAGAGGACTCTGGCTGAAATGGGGAGTCAACAGAAAAAAAAACAGCAGGCAGCTGGGAAGCGCTGTCAGAGGAGCAGAACAAATGGGAGCTTGGGCATACGGTAAGCCCCCAAAATGGTAGGGGGGGGCTACATATAGAAGCCCCAGAATGTATAATATTGATGAACATATTTTAGTTCCTTAGAGCCCCAGTTCAATAGGGTCTTGTCAAAAGCATTAGGAGGAAAAGTGTTATTGTGTGCTAGTGATCTGAGACGCAGGAGGACAGAAGGCGGTATGATACCAGAACAGCATTTACTCCAAAATCTTTGAGTTATAGCTGTGTATCGGGTAGAACTAGTTAATTGTATCTCTGTTAATGGCTGTGCAAAAATATATTTATCTATCTCAAATAGCTTAAAGTGAATTCTGGAGTTTTCCAGTGTGAGATATAATTCTTAGAAAGCCAATAACAATAATCTGGAGTTGTGATCATGACACTTCTTGATAAAGAAGAGTAGGGGAGTTTTCCCGGTATCATGGCCAACATTTTCCCCATCAATAAAACAGGCACATATAACCCAGCCCCCAGCACAAACCTGAAAATAAATTATTGTGTATGGTAAGAGCTTGTTCTGGATAGAAATCCATACTAGCTGAAATGTTGTACCGCAGTTCAGAGGTCATAGAACGTGATAATACCACAGTGTGGTATAACAGCATTTCAGCTATTTTTAAAAACGCATGAGACACAGCAATGGCAGGATCAACCAGATACACCCTCGTGGCGTCAGCATGATCATCTGAACCCGTGACTCAAATAGGATCCACCAGATACATTGAAAAATGCAGGATCAACCAGCTATTTAAAAATTACTCTCAGAAATGAAAGTGATTCATCTCAATCACAGTACTCTTTCTTAGTGAGAGATACAGCCGTTATGTTTTTTTTTCTAAAACTCCCTTCCAAACGCAACTGACAACCAGTGGCAGCCCGTGCTATAGACATAAGGATGTTTGGTCCCTAACAGCCACACCACTGCCACTAGCAACCAGTCTTAAATCCCGGACTAAGATACAACAGCAAGAATTTATTTTTCTATTTTTTTCCTATATACAATTTTTGGTATTTTTCCCCCATTTTCTCCCCGACCCAGGACCCCGGCAATCACTGCAGTGCATGCATCTGGAGATGCACATGCACTCCTGGTGCTGGCTCAGCCCCTTCCACCCCACCTCTGGCAATCACCACCACCCCCCTGCTGCCTACACTATCCATTGGACCTCCACCGATGGGAGTGGAATCCGGGGGGGGCAGACAACCTCTCTGGGAGAGGAGAGCTGCCTTTCGGCTGCTCAATCTTGCTCCCTCCCTCCCTCCCTTCCTTCCCCCATGCTGACTTCCCAATGACCTGAGGTCATTCCTGAACCCACGTTGCAGGTGTGATGTGAGGTATGGCATCCAGCGCCTCAGCCCTCTGCGTCACCGGGGCCAGCATTTCTTTTTCTATTTAAAAACAAATCAGACTCTTTTTTTTTTTATACTATTTTTAGGGGCACTGTATGCTGTAAAAAAATACTGGATGGGCAACTCTGTGCCCAACCAGTGTGTTCTGCCACCTTGGGGTTCTGATTCCTAGGGATCTCTCAAGCTTCACTCTTGAGGTCATAAGGAATCAAAACCCCTCTATGGCAGAACGCACTAGTTGTGCATAGTTGCCCATCCAGTATTCTCTATATCACAGCTTAGTGTGCCTTTCCTGGCCAAAATTAAATAAATAAACTCTGAATGTTCTACTGGAATTAGAATTGGGGGTCTCTTTAGCTTAATATGGTGTCCATGTCCTTTTATTAGCCAGTAGACAGGTCAGAGGTAGTATAATCCTCTGCTCCTCTATCAAATTTCCGAGTGATATCTTTCCACAGAGCAATCAATCAATTTTTATTTAACCAGAAAAAAAACACCATTGAGAGGACTCATTTACAAGGCGGTCCTGGAAGGACACTGTGAAATGTAACAAACAGCACTATTACAATGCAATACAATTTTAGAAATCAACAGACAGTACAGTACATCTGGAGTAAGCAAACAATACAATTCTAATATCACAAGTGAAGAACTGGCACAATAGGAGAGAACACTACAATATGGTAAGCAAGGATATGATGAGGGGAGAGGGAAGAGGGAGTAATTCAGGGGGATTGAAGGTCTGAGGGGTGTCTCAGTTGGTAGGAATAGTAAGTAAGTAAAGTAAAACTTTATTTAAAATGCCTTTCTGTACACCAAGGTGCTTGTACAATTTGTATAACATATTTGGCACACAACAATAAATAATATAATATTTAAACCATATAAAACCACATGATCATATGATCTTTCAATAAAGCTAATTAAACATCAGGATAGGCCAATTTGAAAAAATATGTTTTTAACTCAGTTTTAAAACCTTGGATGGTCAGGCACTCTCGTATCCGATGAAGTAGAGAATTCCACAAAGTTGGTGCTACAGATGCAAAAGCTTGAGCACCAGATGTCTTCAGGTAGACCCTGGGAACTTCTAGCAATCCCTCATTGGTGGATCGGAGAGGTTGGGGGGGACAGTAAGAGTGAAGGAGCTCTTGCAGGTTGTAGGGTCCCTGATCGTGTAGGGCTTTAAAGGTCAGCAAGGTGACCTTAAAGGTGCTCCACCGCTGAACTGGCAGCCAGTGCAGTCTGTGCAGCACAGGTGGAATATGACTGGCTCTCAAGGTGCCAGTCAGCAACCTGGCTGCTGCATTCTGCACTAGCTGCAAGTGGCAGATCACAACCCCAGGTAGCCCTAGGTAAAGGGCATTGCAATAATCAAGATGGGTAGTCACAAAAGCGTGGACCAAGGTTGGAAGATCATCTGGCAGAACCAAGTGTTTCACCCTGGTGATGTTCCTTAGATGATAAAAAAATGGATTTGACTACTTCTGACACATGAGATCTAAGGGTCAGGCCATCATCAAATACTACGCCAAGGTCCACACCTGGCTTGAGGTAGTCCATGGGACACCTCCGAGCCACAGTCCGAAGGCTTGCCCAGATGACACCCCCCCCCCACGATCAGGGACCACAACCATCACCTCAGTCTTGTCCGGATTCAGTCACAGCCAACTAGAACTCATCCAGTCATGGATCTCAGGCAGTTATTTGAGAGAATGTCATCTTCCTGCTTAGGTACAAAGGACATGTACAACTGAGTGTCATCTGCATAACAGTGAAAACTCAGCCTGTACTGCCTTATGATGTCTCCCAACGGCAGCATATACACTGTGAACAACATGGGTGACAAAATGGAGCCCTGCGGTACCCCGCAGGATAGAAAGAGAGGGGCTGAGGAATAAATCCTAAACACCACTCTCTGAGTCCTACCCTTGAGGAAAGATTGAAACCAACTGAGGACTGTCCCTGACAGTCCACAGAAAAAACGCAGACATTCCATTAGCACACCATGGTCCACAGTGTCAAACGCTGCAGAGAGATCAAGGAGAACCAAGATGGAACGAGATCGCCGATCTCTCGCTATTAGATCACTTAGCACCTGAACAAGAGCAGTCTCTGTACTATGCCTCTTTCTGAAACCCGATTGAAGAGTATTATAGACATTATGGCTGGATAAATGATCATCCAGCTGCCCCACCACCACATTCTCAATAACCTTATCCACAAAGGGTAGGTTAGAGATGGGCCTGGAGTTGGCTGGGCAGTCTGGATCAAGGGAGGTATTTTTCAGGAGGGGTTGTACAACCACCTCCTTTAGGGGATCAGGAAACATTCCCCTCTCCAATGATGCCCAGACTATCCCAGCAAGGACTGGACCGATCTCTTCAACACACCCTACTAGAAGGTACGTTGGGCCCGGGTTCAAACTACAGTACGTTGGATGCACAGTCTGGATGATCCTCACAACATCCATGACATCTGACTGGCTGAAACTGGACCAGACTGCCCGGGTGCTCATGGCTCCCGATTGATCACTGCAAGGCTCAATAGAGGGATTCTGGTGGATTCCAGACCTGATGGTGTCAACCTTATCTGTGAAGAACTAAGTGAACTAGTACTAACAACAACCAAGGAGCAGACATTAAGTGCTATTGAGATCATGCAACAGGAAAAGGGTTCAATGAAATTATAATACAAGTTTAAGAATAGCAGTTGCAAGTTTCCTTCAGTAAGTGTCTCAGCAATGTTTTAAAAGTAGCATTCCAACAAATTGCGGACGTTTTAAGGTTTTTTGGAGAGTGTTCCAAAGGGTAGGGACAGCATGACTTAGGGAGGACATACCGTATTAAGCTCTGATCCTAAGAATATCAAGCAGGATATATGAGTATCTTTTGAGTGAATATACTCCGGAAGTACATTTGAAAAGATCAGAGATATATTGGGGAAGCTTATTGGTGACGGCTTTGTAGGCCCTAAGGGTGGCATTTTTCCATCTCTTAGTTCTAAGTGACTGTCAGCCAAGCTGTGCACAGAGAGAGCAGTGGTGAGTATTATATGGTGCACTAGTGATGAATCTTATTACTCTATGATACAGTGTGTCCAGCTTGGCTAAAGTTGCGTTGGGGCAATGGCTATAGAGAAAGTCTGTGTAATCCACAAGTAGGAGAAACGTCTGTACCAGACTTATTTTGGCCTCGTAATTAAGAAAGTGTTTGATTCAATATAAGAGGCCTAACCTTTGTTTTAGCTTTTTAGACAGTTTCTCTAAGTGTATAGTGAAAGAGAGATTGTAGTCAAGCCAAAATCCCAAATATTTGAACTTGTCCACTCTTTCAAGTGGTTTCCCCAGTAGGGTCGTGATGTGGAGCTTGGATTATGTAGGATTAGTGTTTACCGATTGGGCTTGTGGAGAGAGAAACATGACTTTGGTCTTTTTTGCATTAAGCAACAAGTTCAGGTGCAGGAGGTTTTGTTGTAATAGGTTGAATTCTTGCTGCAACTCCAAGCATGCAATTTTGAGGGAAGGCCTGGCGACGTAGAGTACTGTGTCATCCACAAAGAGAGGGACACTTGCTGTACTGATTTTACAGTCAGTATCATTAATATAAATAGCAAATAATAGAGGACCCAGGATCAACCCCTGCAGGACTCCTCTCTGCAGGATTTTAAGAGGAGAGATGTCGCCTTGGGCTTTGACCTGCTGTTGTCTACCTACATAGTAGCAAGCAAACCATTGCAAGGCGATGTCATCACGATCAATGTTGTGCAACATAGGTAATAGTAAATCATTGTCTATGGTATCAAATGCCTTGCTCAGTCCAAATATAGTGCGCTGACATGATTTTTAGAGTCAAGTGCAGTTGGCCAATCATTCTTAACTTTGGCCAAGGCAGATACTGTGCTATGTTTAGGTCTAAAACTAGGCTGAATGGGGTTGAGCAAATTATGGGTTTCTAGGTATTCTCTTATTTGCGAGTTGACTTGCTTTTCAAGATGTTTTGATAAGATAGGTAGCAATGATATAGGCCAATAATTGTTGAGGTCACTCAGGTCGCTTGACTTAAAGAATGGAATGATATGAGTTATTTTCCATGCAAAGGGGAGAGCTCTTTGTAAAAGGGACATAATGAAAAGGTGGGTGGTGGGTGCAGTCAGCAAAAGATAGCCTAACTTTAGGAAGAAGGGTTCGAGATGATCAGCACCGGCACTTTTTTTGGTGTCCAAGTTCATTAAAATGTCTTCAACCTGCTTAAAGGATATTGGGCTAAAGCTAAACTTGGCTGCATGTTGTGGGGGGGGCCTTTATGGTGGAAGATGTGTCTATATTGCAGGGCTGACTGAGTAGTTTACTAGCAAGGGAGATATCAAAGGCTAATCCCGCGGTAGCAAAATGATTGTTTAATTGATCTAGGATAGACTGCTTGTGAAGATATTTTCACCAGTAATAATCTTAGCAGGCAGAGATGTAGCGGGGCTATGCCCTTCTATTTCCCTCAGGATTTGCCAGAATTTGGCGATATTATTTTTAGTTGAATCTAATGCTGATTGAAAATATTTAGCTTTTTCGGCCCCTATAAGCTTAGTGCATTGGTTCTTAGAGGTTCTAAAGGGCACCCAAGTGGCTGGTAGTTTGGTTTTGCATGCCCGTTTCCATAAGACATCTCTGTTATGGAGGGCTGATTTTAGTGTTGTAATGAACTAGGGGCATGACCTTTTCCTTGTTCTGATTTTTACTAGGGGTGTGTGTTCGTCAGTCACCTTCAGGATGAGGTTCTAGAACAGGTTGTAGATATCTGAGATTGAAGAAGCAAGATACGTCTTGCCATCTAATGTGACTTAAGTCCATCAGGAAATCAGTGCAGCTGAATTTGCAGCGACTCCTTTTGAATATGAAGCTGGAAGTGGAAGTGGAAGTAGGCTTTGGAGTGGACCTCACACATGCTATGGCCCTTTGATCACTTATGTCATTATAGAATACCCTGGTATGTGCAATTTTGTGGAGTTTGTTGACAAGGATTAAATCAAGGAGGGTGCTCTTTTGCAGGATTTTTAGCATTTGGACGAGTAAACTCCAGAAGGGTCTGAGTGAGGCCATAGGCATCGCATAAATCTGTTTGGGGTGTGGAGCAAGGAGAATAACAGTCAAGGTTAAAGTCTCCCATAATGACCATTTCTGAATTTGGGGCATCCAGCAGTTTGCAAAGATGATATAATATTTCAAGGCCCCCTGATGGAGGTCTGTAGCAACCTGTAATGAATATAGACTCCTCAGAAGGTAATGAGACCTGTAAGGTGAGGCTTTCAAACTTTTTAGGTACAGTAGAAGAGTCAATAACTGAAACCAAGAATTTATCCAAAACATATATTGCACCCCCCCCCCCAATGGTTTATCGGCTCTAAACCCATTGTATGAAGGAATATTAATGTCATGGTCAGGGGTTGCACCTCTTAGTCAGGATTCTGATATCACCAGTATGTCAGGCTTAGTGTGACAGACCCAAGCCTGGATGATGTCCTGTTTTTTTTCAGTAGACTGCAGGCATTGATATGGAGAAAACTCAGACCTTTCAGATGTGATAGATCGGGGGTGCTGCAATAAACGATGGGGGACCAGGGTTTAGTTCTATGTTCCCAGAGCAAAGTAGAGATAAGAGGAGATGTTTCTTGAGACCATTGAATATTACTTTAAGAATCAAAAGCTGTCCCTGTTTGTGAAGAAAAGGAGCAGATGAAGATGTGCAGGGAGCAGCATATTGATGAGAGACTGGTGAGGCATAAATTGCCAGCCAGGCAGAGAGAACTAAAGGTAAAGGCTTGTAGGATGATGGAATAGGATTCTGGAAGAAAGCTCTACTTTCCTGAAAATCAGTACCAGGAGAGCAAAAAGACTGCACAGAGGATATTGTGCTCATCTTAAAGGTAGGGTAGTCCCTGGCTGTGACGGGGTCTTTAGATAGATAAATGGAGCCTAACAAGATGACACAGAATAACAAACTTAGCTGCGCTTTGTGTAACTTCAAGTCCATTCTAGTCCAAATGTTTATTGTATTTCTAGGAATTGAGCGATTAACACTAATGAAAAGAAGGGTTGGGGGTGGACTTAGGAGGTTCCATGAAGTTAGTTTAATAGAAGGAATTAGCGTGACCAAAATGGCTGTAGAATGAGAGTAGGGTTGGGATCCCTCTAGTGCTCAGACGTTATAAGGAGCTAATGGGAAAATTGGCACTTATAAAAAATTAGCCAGTGGGGTGGAACCTGTCACATGACCAGAGACAGATACAAATATAATGCTCCAGATAGGGAGGAGGGAGGGGGTAGGTGGGGATTCAGCAGGAAAATGGCTTCCTGGGGTTGGGTGGGCATAGCTGAATCCCTGAACTGCTGGAGTGGTTCTGCAGGAGGCAGAGGTGAGGTGCCTGTTCAGGGTAAGCTCACAGTGCCTGAGGAGAGAGAGAGAGAGAGATGGTTACTTTAGGGCAGGGACAAAATGTCAATAACAAAAAAGCCTTAAGCACAGAGCAGGAGTGGGAAGGCTTACACGGGAGTGAGAGCACAGGTGGAGAATAGGGATAGAAAACAGAATAGTAAAGAAAAGTAGATGGGGATAAAAAAGTAGATGGGGAGAAAAAATAATTCGGTCACAGTTTAAAACATTGCAAATTTCAACTAAACATTAAATTCTGTAGCACTTAAAAAAGGATAGGCGGAGAACAGCAAAGTAAAAAGCTGAAGCCAATCAGGAGAGTCCCACAAAAAGGTGCCAGATTTGAAAAGTCTTAGCTAAGCCACAGGGCACAGTAACTCCTGTACCTAAGCTGCTTCCTGGTGTCAGGTGGGCAGAGCTGAATCCGTGAACCACCAGAATGGTTCTGCAGGAGGCAGAGGTGAGTTACCCATTGGGGCAAGCTCACAGTGCCTGAGAAGAGAGAGGGACAGTTACTTTTGGGCAGGGACAAAATTTCAATAACAAAAGAGCCTTAATCACAGAGTAGGGGTGGGAGGGCTTACACAGGAGCGAGTGTACAGGCAGAGAATGAGGACAGAAAACAGTATAGTAAAGTGAAAAAAAATTCACAAGTTCTTCAGTGTAGATGACTTCTATTTATTTATTAAGTTTATGTTGAGCATGAAAGGAGGTCTAGGCAATTCTGCCTATGATCAGCCTCATTTGGGGGGGGGAACAGAATACAGATAGAAACCAACTGAAACTGAAGCAGATTAAGCTGTTGGTGATATTTAAGGTGATTGGGGGAAATCTGGCCAGGACACCAGAAAAATTCCCCTACTCATGGAAGGGGGTGCTGTTGGCCACTTCTGTGATGGAGGAGCCAGAGGTGGTTGTGTAAAAAAAGGAGCAGCAGGTTGGGGCTCTGTCCTTTGGCTCTGCCTGTATTTTGAATGAGGACAATGATTTGGAGTTTGAGTCCCTAGACTCCAGTGTGGGAGAAATGGAAAAAGATAAGGAAACTCCTGTTGACATCACAGACAGCTTGCCTATGGAGGAAGACAATATGAATATGTCAGAGTTTGCCGGGACAGAGGTGGCAGGTGAAGCTGCTAAATTGGACCAAATATTTAGAAAATCACAGAATGTACCTGCTTCATATGTCGATGGAAGATAAGGAGCAATACATGAAGATAAAGGCTGGTCTTCGGAAGAGGCTTCATAGCATCTCCCCCAAGACTCCATAAAAATTATCATTTTGGAAAAATTGAGTCAGTCTGTTACTGTGGAGCCACAGGATGGCAAGCCCAGTGATGTGCAGCTGGAGGGGTTGCTACCAGGAGATTGGACTGCAGCTGGACTTTCTTCAGATGTGCCACGTACGACGGCAGAACAAATCAAAGCGGTGTTTAATCTTGCAACACCAGTTATGAAGGCACAACTTCATACAGAGGATTGGGACAAGGAGACTGTGTTGAGGAACGTGAGTGGAAGCAAACCAAATCTGGGGAATGGATCCTGGACCCATCTTGGTATTTGCAACTGAGCCTGACGGCCCTTGGGGCACATACAGTGTGGGAGAGCACACAGCATGCAGAGCAAGCTGTGGAGACCCAGACTGAACAGCTGAAGACACAACAGGTAAATGCTACAATGTTGAATGAAGTATTGAATAATGGGACACTGGTAGAGTCTGCTAATGTGGGGTGCTTATACATACAGAGGATGATGATGGTTTGGATTGGGAGCAAGGCAGTCAGGTGGGACGGGGATATGGACAGATGAAATTGTGAGCAGCAACAAAGGGCTAGAAAAAAGGAAGGTCCTCCCAATACACAGGGGTTGCAAAAAATCTTATGCTGCTGCTACTGCTGGAGACAGGGAAGAAACTCCAGAGTGGGGTGTATCCCCCTCCCCCGTTCTACTAGACCCAGACTGGCTGATCTGTATTACCAGACTGAACCTTTGCCTAGGTGTAATGCAGTGCATCTTCATTACAAAGGTGGCCTAGACTTGCATCCTCATAGGATTTATGTGGGTAAACACTTGCTGAAAGAAAATATGCATTTTGTGGGCTTGGAAATATACACACTTATCCTCATTTCTGGGGAGGGTGTTTTTGATGGCATCCTAGTATCCTGAAACAATTCTGGACATTATTTAATCAAGTAAAGTTCCCCCCTTTGGACCCCCTTTATTGCTATCCCCCTGACTAAACCACTTCTGAAAATGGTAACAGTGATGTTCCGCAATAAAAGTGCACAAGTGGCAGATATTGTCCATTGGTTGCAGCAATGTTGTGATATTCTGAGTGCCCCAGAAGCCATTATTGATTCAGAGTTCCTCTGGACAGGTGGCTGGAAATTTAAAGTCAAGTTGCTCCAAAGTCCAGAAGGGATTTTACATATTCTGAATAGTTTTTTCTTAGGCTGGGACAGAAGGGTCTGTTTTTATGCAGGACAGCCTAAAGCCTGCTATAAATGCAGATCTAGAATGCATTTATCTAATGTGTGCGACCGCTTGAAATGCGGTATTTGTAGGGAATTTGATCATATTAGTGCCAGGTGTGCCAATCATTCGAAATGTAATTTCTTCGATGATTATGGCCATGTATACAGAGATTGCCCTTGGGAAGCACACAATTACCATACCTTAAATCCTGACAATTCACTAAAATAGTGCAGTAGGTGACACCCCAACAACTGCCACAACCTTCTGCTGAGCAACATCAAGAACAGGAGCATGACACCCTAGCTAGGCATGATCCGGACTAGACAGTGACTTCTCCCGTCAGTTCAAGGAGGCAGAGTCGGGAGATTAGATTTCTGCAGGAGGGGTGTGTAGCCCCAAGTATGGATGGCATGGATATAGAGGAATCTGTGCCTCCCCCCCCTCACAGGGAAAGTGGTCTGTTCCTGCAACTAGGAGATGGAGTGCAAGGATTAATAGATCTACATTACTGTGAGTGGACATGGCCACAACCCCACTCAGCAGGTTAGGCCCTCTGCTCCCACAGTGTAACCCTCCGAGCGTAGTACTGTGAACAGTTAACAGAATAGGGTAACCCTCCTGTCCATTTTGTGGGTTTGAATCAACCTTTGGCTCAAGTTCTTGGAGGGATTCAAACTGTGAGCCTCTTGCTAGCATACACAATGTACAGGCTCAAATAATTCTGCTCTTTGGCGGAGGGGGCAGATATCTTTCACCTACGGGCACCTAACCAGGTGTACAAAATGAACCCTTAAAAATGCTATGAAAGACCTCAGAATAAACTCTTACCTTTTCCCAGTTCGGTAAACAGTAAGCTTAAGCACAGTGTCAACTTTAAACATATATGCTTCACTTGCCAAATAAAGAATTTCAAAGGCACACCAAGTAGTCTCTAATGAGATGTTTACTTAAAAATAGATAAAAATGTAAAACGTAAATACAGACAATATATCACAAAACCATACAATATTTTAAAAGAATAAGGTTAAAAGTGCAAATTCCTACCAACAGTACACTTAGGCCTGTCTACCTAATGTATTCTTATCTTCTTATAGTGCTGTAGATGTTTCTTCCTCAGAGTTCAAACATGTGTATATCACTAAATGGAATACAGACTACAGTTAAAAACTGGCTTTGCCAACCTCTTTGCATAAAGTCACCTAGCTCCTCCCTGTCAGAATATAAAAATTATACAAAACCAGATGTCTCGTTCTTCAGAAGGTGACATCAGCAAAAACTTGTTTCCCCATGTCCTTTTGATCTAGAGTGTCTTCCTGTCTCAAGGACATCAAAGGACTTTTTATGACTCTCTGCCAGATAACACTGAGGTGTCATATGCTTTGTGACACCAGTCAATTAACTGGGTTTTCCTGAGGATGTCATAAAATGGATATTCCACTTCCTAGTTTTTAACTTCAAACAACCCAGATCCTAAACAAGGCTATAAAATGTGAATTTTTGCAAGTTAATCACCTTACACAGATCTGCTGTTAACATATCCTGCCCTTTGAAATGAAGCCTGGGGGGGTCATCCAGGAGCACAGCCTTTCTCATGACAGACAATGACACTATATTTTTATTTTGCAAAAAATCATAGAGTAATCAGAACCAGCTATCTAAGCTTCACAATCCTTTCTACCTAGACTGAATTTGGGGGCTCTATCCCCTGCATGGGATAAGCTTCCCAAATCAGTTCACTCCTCATGGATGTGAGACAACCCATCTGAGTTCTGATTTTTTGCTCCAGCCCTATGTAGAATTGTCATGTCGCACCCTTGCAAAGCAAGACTCCATCTTAACAATCTACCATTATTCTTACCCATTTGCGTCAGCCAAACCAGGGGGTTGTGGTCAGTCTTTACCACAGAATGCTGCCCATATAAGTATGGCTCTAATTTCTTTAGGGCCCACACTATAGCAAGACATTCTTTTTCCACAGTGGAGTATGCCTGCTCCCTGGGAAGTAACTTTTTACTCAGATACGCTACAGGGTGATCTTTCCCTTGGTTGGATGTCTAACTCAGTACTGCCCCAATACCCATGTCTGAGGCATCAGTCTGAACTATATAGGGTCTGCTATAGTCAGGACTTGTCAAAACAGGAGCACTGCACAGTGCCTCCTTCAGTCTGGTAAAGGCTTCTTCACAGGCTGGTCCCCAGGTAATTTTGTTTGGCATCCTTTTCCTTACCAGGTCAGATAAGGGGGCAGCCAGGGCACTATAATTGGGTACAAATTTTCTATAGTACCCTGCTGTCCCAAGAAAACTCCTGATCTGCTTCTGCATTTCTGGTATGGGCCATGCCTGGATTACCTGTATTTTTATTTGGTTAGGACGGAGCTGTCCTCGGCCTACCACATACCCAAGGTATGCAACTTCTCCCATGGCCACCTGGCACTTCCTGGCTTTGACAGTGAGTCTAGCCCTCTGTATTCTGCCCAGCACTTCCCTAAGGTGGGATAATTGTTCCTCCCAGCTGGTACTAAAGATGGCAATGTCATCCAGGTACGCCAAGGTGTACTCCTCAGCACCATTTAACACCTGGTTCACCAACCTTTGGAAGTGGCTGGTGCGTTCTTCATTCCGAAAGGCATTACTTTGAATTCAAATAAGCCTATCAGAGTGATGAAGGCTGACCTCTCCCTAGCTCTGTCCATCAACTCTACCTGCCAATACTCCTTGGTCAGGTCAATGGTTGTAAGGTAGGTTGCCCCTCCCAACTTGTCCAGGAGTTTGTCCTTTTGGGGCATCGGGTGGGTGTCTGACTTCGTGACTGCATTCAGTCCATGATAGTCCGCACAGAACCGAGTAGAGCCATCTGGCTTGGGCACAAGGACTACGGATGAGGCCCAGGGGCTGTGGGATATCTGGATTACCCCTAAATCCAGCATCTCCTCCACTTCCCTCCGATATGCTGTCCACCAGATGGGTGTCTGGTTCCCTGTCTCCACATCATGAGTTGCTAAGGGGGTTAGTCCAGGCTTGGCGCTAAACAATGGGGCAAAGTCTGCTAAAACCTCCCTTACTTCCTGGATCTTGTCCAGGGTCAGCTGGAGAGACAATTTAACTGCCTCCACAGAGGACTCCTGCTAACTTTCTTCCAGCAAGTCCAGAAGGGGGCCTCCTTCATCCGTCTCCTCCCCAGGACTACAGACTGCAAACACCATGTCAGCCCTATTGGCATATGGCTTCATCATGTTGACATGGTACATCCTTTCTGTCTGTCTTCTGTCCGACAACTCTGTGATATAGTTCACATTATTTACCTTCCTAACCACTTTATATGGTCCTGCCCACTCAGCCTGCAGCTTGTCTTTCCTGACCGGAATAAGGAACATGACTTCCTGACCCACCATGTACGAGCGAGCTCTGGCTCTGCGGTCGTACCACACTTTTTGTTTCTGTTGGGCAGCTGCCAGGTTGCTCTGGGCTGTCCCCATAAGCTCCTTCAGCCTTTCCCTAAACCTAAGGACGTAATCCAACATGGGAGTTCCCTGGGTAACGTGCTTGCCTTCCTAGTCCTCCTAGATCAAGTCTAGGGACCCACGTACTCGGCGTCCATATAAGAGTTAGAAGGGGGAAAATCCTGTTGACTCTTGGGGCACCTTCCTGTATGCAAACAACAGGTGGGGAAGGTATTTCTCAGAGTCCCTCCCATGCAGTTCAGCAGAACACCCGGAGCATTGATTTCAGGGTACCATTGAATCTTTTCACAAGCCCATTGGCTTGTGGGTGATATAGTGTCGTGCATCTCTGCATCACCCCACACTTCTCCCACAAACATTTCATCAGGTCTGACATGAAGGAACCCCCTCGATCGGTGATAACCTCCTGCGAAAACACAACACGGGAGAAAATCCCAAGTAAAGCATCTGCCACTTTGTCTGTCCTCAGTGAGGATACCTCTGGGTCCCGGGTGGCATAATCCACCACAGTCAGGATGAATCTCTTCTCTGAGGAGCTGGGGGTATTTAAAGGCCCCACAATATCCATTCCCACCCTCTGGAATGGCTCCTCCACTATGGGCAAGGGAATCAGAGCGGCCTGAGTCTTCTTGCCCGCCTTCCCTATTTCTTGGCACCAGTGACAAGACCTGCAAGACTCCTTCACCTGCTGGGTGAAGTTAGGTCAATAGAAATTCTGGGCCAACTGCTGCATAGTGCGCATGATTCCCAGATGACCAGACAAGGGAATATCATGTGCAGTCTTGAGCAACTGCTCATGATACCCCTGGGGAATGACAAGCTGCCTGCCTAGCACCCCTCCCTCTGTCTGCACTGCCTGAGTATACATCAGTCCATTTTACCAATAAATCTTATGTCTGCTGTCACCTCCTTGTGCTCCATCAGAGTCTGCCAAGCCCTCAGCTTCTCTAGACTAGGATCACTTCTCTGAGCAGCTGCAAACTCCTCACACATTCCCAAGGCATGGGACAGGTCCTCTTCTGTCTCTAAACTAGGGTCCCTAGCACTAGTGTCAGGGCACTCAAGATCACTGTCAATCCCAACCTTCTGACAATGGGTTACCCCTCCCTCTTCAGAGTAACCCTCTGTAGCTGTGTGGTTACTTGCTACTGGGGACATTTCTACCCCCTTTTCATTAGTCTCCATATCAGGGGAGACAGGCTGGGGAACCAGCCTCCCAGTGGTTTCCTCAATGGCTTCTGTGGGGTCTAGGGAACTACAGTGTCCCCTTGCTGCTTGACTATGGGTAACTGCACACACCATCCCTTGTTTAAGATTGTTGCTCAGGATCACATCCACTGCTAAGGTTTTGGCTACAGCCATGTGTTGCACAGTTCCCCTGTTTCACCCCAGTCTAGGAGAACACTAGCGAGGGGCAATGTTTTCTCTTTGCCAGTAAAGTCCTGTACAGTGAGGTATTTATTGGGTATAAGCTGACCCGGCTCTACTAGATCCCCCTTTACCAAGGTCAAGGATGCCCCAGTGTCCCTTAACCCATGCGTCTGTACACCATTCACCATGACTGGGTGCACGTGTTCCCTCATGTTCACTGGCATGCTTCCAGGGACACACAAACAACCCACTTCTTTCCTAGCCCCTGGTTGTGTATTGCTCGCCTTTGTGGGACACTGTCTGGCAATATGCCCAGTTTCTTTACACAACTAACATTCATTTCTTTTCTCAGAGAAATCTTTTCTCTAAAACCTGTGGCTAACTCATTTTGGTGGAGGCAGTGAGGATTTTAGCTGCCCTGAAGGTGCACTTTTCCCTTTCTGTGCTGACACGACCACCCCATTCGCTCTCAGAGCAGGTCTGCTCTTGGCATAGTGGTCCAAGAGTTCAACAGCCTCTTACACTGTTTTGGGATCTCGGTCCTCCAGCCAGGTTTTCAGCTCTGCTGGGCATGCCCAGAAAAACTGTTCTAACAAAATCACATTTTCTTTTATCAACAGAGTTTGCTTTAATTCCTTCCCACCAACATTTAAAAAAACTGACGTTTCATGGCTAGCTCCTCATAGTTCATGTCAGGGCTTCTCCTGGGCTTACGGAATTTAGCTCTGTATGACTCGGCAGTTAATTCAAATTTTTTTAACAGTGCCACTTTAAGTTTGCTGTAATCATCACTGTCCTCATTGTCCATTTGACTCAATGCATCCCAAGCTTTCCCAGTAAGTAGTGGAGATAGCTGGAAGCTCCAGGACTCTCTAGGAATTTTAGCCTGAATACAAACTTTTTCAAAAGAATTTAAAAAGGCATTCATACCCTCCCCCTCTTTAAATTCAGCTATCAATTTGGAATTCAATTTGTAACTCAGTCCTGTAGTCCCAGTTAAACCCAAGCCACTTACCTGCTCTGGTGCCATTGGTTGGAGTCGTAGCTTCTCCAGTTTGTGTTGCCTCTGGTGCTCACACTCCTCATGGTCAGCGTCTCGCTGTTCTCACTCTGCCTCTTGGCATTCTCGTTCTGCCTCCCTCTGTGCTTGTTCCCTCTTCTCCTCTGCAACTCATTGTTCTCACTCCCTCTTCTCCTCCTCTGCATTTTGCTGGTGATCACATTCCTCACACTCAGCCTCCCACTGTTCCCGCTCTGCCTCTCGTCTTTCTCGTTCCGCCTCTCGCTGTTCTCGCTCTCTCTTCTCCTGGAACTCCAGCTCCATTTGGCACAACTCAGTCTGCAGCCTGAGTACTTCTGGCTGCAGGATACTGGTGACCTTTCCCTGTTGCACTGGCCCTGCTGCTCTCCCCATCGGATCTGGACACCGCACTGGCCACTAGCCCTTCCACATTCAAGGTTTGGTCCCTTACAGTCACTGTCTGTGATTCAGTGCTCTGGGTATCTGCTACTACTAAGGCATCTGTGAGGTTCTGCTTGGTGGCTTTCACCTCGAATGGGACTCCTCTGTCTCTGCACAACTGCTTTAAGTAGTCTTCAGTGTGCCCACAGTAGTTGGAAGTCATCTTCTTCCCTAACTACGGTTACTCTGACTTGTACTTTAGAAAAAAACATAAAACAGGTAGGAACTCGACTGTAAGCCAAGTGATATAGTTCTGTTTCCTTTTAAAAATAAATCACTGCCTTTTTCTTTCTTTGCAAGTCAGCTGACAGTCCCAAGCCGACACACTGAACAATAAAACTTGTAATACCAAATGTATGTACACCACTGCCAACCAACCTGTCACAACCCCACTCAGCAGGTCAGGCCCTCTGCTCCCACAATGTCAACCTCTGAGCGCAGTATTGTGAACAGTTAACAGAACAGGGTAACCCTCCTGTCTGTTTTGTGGGTTTGAATCAAACTTTGGTATCGAGCTGTGGAGGGATTCAAACTGTGAACCTCTTGCTAGCATACCCAATGTACAGGCTCAGATAATTCTGCTCTTTGGGGAGGCCAGATATCTTTTGCCTATGGGCACCTAACCAGCTGTACAAAATGAACCCTTAAGAACTCTATTAAAGACCTCAGAATAAACTCTTACCTTTTTCCAGTTTGGTATTACCATTAAGCTATGCACAGTGTCACTGTAACCATGTATGCCTCACTTGTCAAAGAAAGAATTTCAAAGGCACACCAAGTAGTCTCTAAAATGAGATGTTAACTTAAAAATAGATAAAAATGCAAAACATAAATACAGAACAATATATCACAAAACCATACACTCTTTTAAAAGAATAAGGTTAAAAGTGCAAATTCCTACCAATAATACACTTAGGTCTGTCTACCTAATGTATTCTTATATTCTTATAGTGCTGTAGATGTTCCTTTCTCAGAGTTCAAACGTGTATATCACTAAATGGAATACAGACTACAGTTTAAAACTGGCTTTGCCAACCTCTTTGCATGAGGTCACCTAGCTCCTCTCTGTCAGAATATAAAAATTATACAAAACAGGATGTCTCATCCTTCAGAAGGTGACATCTGCAAAAACTTTTTTCCCCATGTCCTTTTGATCTAGAGTGTCTTCCTGTCTCAAGGACATCAAAGGACTTTTTATGACTCTCTGCCAGATCTCACTGAGGTGTCATATGCTTTGTGACACCAGTCAATTAACTGGGTTTTCCTGAGGATGTCATGAAATAGATATTCCACTTCCTAGTTTTTAGCTTCAAACAACCCAGATCCTAAACAAGGCTATACAATGTGAGTTTTTGCAAGTTAATCACCTTACAGAGATCTGCTGTTAACATATCCTGCCCTTTGAAGTGAAACCTGTGGGGTCATCCAGGAGCACAGCCTTTCTCATGACAGACAATCACACTATATTTTTATTTTACAAAAAAAATCAAAGAGTAATCAGAACCAGCTGTCCAAGTGTCACAGACATTACTTTGGATAACCAATATGGTGCTCTGCATCAGGAGGGCAATGGTGAAATTAAGGATGACAAGATGGTTTCAGACACTTCTTCCATGAAAGACAGATCAACTGACTGTGGAGGACCAGACACTTTACCAGATTAGGAAGGGAAAAAAGAAAAAGAAAAAAAAGAACTCATGAATGAAGAATCCTGGATTTACAATTTTTGATTAAATGGACAGGAGAATTATTGTTACTTTGTAAGTCTGCAGCATTGAAAATGCTGGAAAGAGGGTAGTGTTATTTTCCTGGTTACATGGGTTGCCCATGGATTTGATATTTCTTCAAGAGACATGGATGGACTCTAGTCACATGTTATATACTACTCAAAATAATTGGATTTGGGGACCATTGTATTGGTCTTTTGGGATGGATATGGTGAATGGGGTGGGGATCTTATTTTCGGGGTTGGGGTTTGGGTTCCAAAAACTGGTCAACTTGATTCCAGGTAGGGTACTGATTGTAAATGGGGTATGGCATACGACACCTAATAGGTTTATTTCAGTATATGGGCCACAAAGTAAGGCAGATAGGGTAGAAGTGTTTATACTTTTACAACCATATTTAGTCACAACAAAGACAGTGTATATAGTGGGATTTTAATGTCACTTTAAATATTACAGATAGACCCTTAAGGGGGTGGAAAGTTTATTGTGATCCACATGCCTTTAGAAAGTTTGTGGATATTGCTGATTTAGTGGACTGTACTTCCATATCAGGGTATCCATTTACATATAATATCTGAGGGGTACACTTATGAGTAAAATAGATTGTTAGTTTCTAAAATTTTAACAGTGCATACCACAGAGACAATACCAGCAGAGCTCTCTGATCACCTGTTGCTGCTGTGTTGTCCCCGAGGAGATGGAAAATTAATATTTTGACTCTATCAGACCAAAGGGTAGAATTGGCTGTCTTGAATATCATGATAGCAAAGGTTTCTATGTCGGCCTTGTATGAGGATCTGGGTGAGTGGTAGGTGGATTTAAAATGGGAAATAAAGGGCTGGTTGATATTATACAGGAAAACAGAAGGTAAGATCGAATTTCTATAAATATTTACAACTACAGAATCACTTATACAGACTATATACTGCTACATACATGAGTCACCAGGATGTCTCCAGTCAAATAAGGAAGATAAAAAAGGAAATGCAACTTTATCAGTATGATAGGTCAAAGGCTTTAGAAGCAGCCATGTCTTTTGGCACCCAAAAATCACCTTATTTTATTATTTATTTATTATTAAATCATTGGTTTACAGACCTTTGAGTGATAGACTCATTTACAAAGGCACCTCGTCAAGAGAGCAATACATCACAGCAAACAAACAGTACAGTACATAACGCTTAGATTAGAAAAGCAACCAGTGTTACAGGCATTCACTGGTGGTACACGCTTGGTAATAGGTAGATCACAGTAGTCATAATGTAGGTACATAATATTGATACACGAGTACCACGTCAGGTATGTATTTTATTACTTTAGTCAGCAGATGTTGCATAAGACCCCAGGTATATAGAGCAAAAGTAGACAGGGCAGACCCAGCTTAGGGGTGAAGGTAAGGGGCAGGTGGGGGATTATGTGCAGTTGCAGCAGCGAGTGCTTGTCAGATGGCTTCTGAGGGAGACCTTGAAAGGACCAAGCTTAGTGGAGTCAGCTATATTGGCTGGGAGGGAACTGAACCAGGAGGGAGCCCGATAGCAAAAGGATCTCTGGGCCATAGAGGTCCTTACCCTGGGGACAATAAGGGAGGTTTTGACAGTGCTGCGGGTGGAGACTGAGGAGAAGGCATGCTGCAGGGAGGTGGCGACCCCAGGGGGGAGAGCCCTAGCAGGGTCTTTTTTTACAAGAAGGCAGGTTTGGAAGCGGAGTCTTTCTTCAAGGTTGAGCAAGTTGGTGGTGGAGTATAGCAGGCACATATGGGTGCACCTAGGGGCTCCCAGCATTAGCCTGCAGGACTTTTTTATAGAGAGCTGGAGTCTTGCAAGTGCAGTGTTGTTGGCTGCAGCATAGATGAGCAGCCCATAGTCAATTAGCAACAGGACAGAGGAGGTGATTGCCAATCTAAGGGCCTCTTGTGGTAGGCAGTCCCTATGGCGGTATAACAGTCCAATCCTGACATTGGTGGCAGCAGAAAGGGCATTGATATGGGAATGGAAGGAGACTGCTGAATCAAAGGTAATGCCCAGATACTTGTAGGAGGAAACCTGCTCAGTGGGGTTTAGTGTGCTAGGCAGTATCATGAGAAGGGCACCACTGGCTTTGCTTTGGCGATGCAAGAAGAGCATAGCTTTGGTCTTTTTTAAGTTCAGGACTAGCCTTTGTGATGTGAACCAATGCTCAGCTCTATCAAAAGCTTGTTGGAGGGTGGCCTGGAGTGTGTTGGGTTTGGGGTCAGTGGTGAAAAGCACAGCGTCATCTGCATAGAGGCGGATCTTATTTGGGCAGGCCAAGGGGAGGGAGTTGAGGTAGAGACTGAAGAGGAGAGGGCCTGAAATGGAGCCCTGGGGAACCCCAGAGCAGACAGGTCATGTGTCAGATAGGGTGCTATTGATTTTTACACACTGAGTTCTGGCAGACAGGTAGCTGGTGAACCATGCAAGGGGGCTGGGGGATAAACCAAGGCATCTGAGGGAGTCAAGCAGGAGAGGATGGCAAACCTTGTCAAAGGCTTTGGAGAGGTCAATGAACACGGCACCAGCAGGACTTCCGACATCAAGAGCATAGTGCAGGAAGTTAGAGAATTCAAGTAGTGCAGTTGTGGTGCTGTGACCTGCACAAAAGCCATGCTGTTCAGGACACAGGATATTGTGTATGGCCAGGTATTCGGCAAGCTGGTTGGCAACTACTTTTTCAAGGGCCTCAGAGAGTGGGGGGAGGATGGAGCTAGGTCGATAGTTATCCAGAGTCGCTTGATCACCGCTCTTTAGGATGGCAGTGATGATGGCAGTTTTCCATGTACTGGGAAACTGCCAAAGGCACAGAGAGCAGTTGAGCAGCTTGGTAAGTGGGACCAGGATAGCATCCAATGTCAGACAAAGTAGCCTAGTGTCCATTAGGTCGGTGCCGGGGTTGCTACTACTAACGGCTTTTTGCAGAAGGGGTCTAGCCTCCAATGGGGAGATGGTACGTAGGTAGAAAGGAGGTCTCTGGAGAGTGGGCAGGGGTGCTACTGGGATGGGGTCAAAGAAGTTACTGGGCAGGACTGAGCTCAGGTCTGAGAAAGTGTGGTTTAGGCAGTCTGCGATGCCAAGGGAGTCAGAGCAGACAGTTCTATTAAAGGAGAGTTGAGAGGGGAGTGGGGAGCGGGATTTCCCATTCAGCTCCTTTACATTATCCCAAAAGTTTCTAGCTGACCCCCAGGAGAAGACAAGAGTGGATTGGTAGTACTGGGCTTTGGCCTGTTGAATGGCCCAAGTACACTTATTGCACTCAGCGTTGTACGCTTGCCTATCAGCTGGCTTGCCAGATTCCATGGCAATGTGCCATAGGCTGTCTCTCATTTTAAGTTTGTGAAGGAGGGAGGGGGGTAACCCAGAGCATGTTTTGCTTTTTGGTGGGATTTCTAATGAAGGGGGCATAGAGGTCACAGGCGACAGGTGACATTAAAAGTGCGAGTGAAAAAATCCAATGCCTCATCTATGGATGGTGCAAGCCTGATTGTTGACCAATCCAGTTGTGAGAGGTACAGTTTAAGGCAACGCAGGCCATCTGGGAGTAGGCGATGCCGCTGGATGGTTTGTGGTGCAGATTTGCTGTTGGCAGCAGTCCAAGAGAATACAACTGGGGAGTGGTCACTAAGTAAGTTGGGAAGTACAGTGATATCGAGCATCCTCTGGGGGCGGTTGGTAATGGTGATATCCAGGAGGGTACTGGAGCCAGTAGAGGGGGGTTGAATCTAGTTGAGGTGGTGACTAGTTGGGACATGTCAAGGGCAGCAAATATATCTCTGGTTTGGGAGGCTGTGGCAGAGAGCCAGTTGATATTCAGGTCACCAACAATTATCTGGGCCATTTTGGGCGGTAGGCCAGAGAGGTAGTCAGCAAGTGCCTAAATAGCGAGGTCTTGCTTTCTGGGGGGAATGTAGGCAACGGTGAGAAAGAGTGGGCCCTTACCAGGGTTGGGGGAGATTTTTAGTGTGAGGGCTTGTGCCCTGTTATCAAGCTTGGGTGGTGGAAGTGCATGTCCAAGGAGGAAGTCTCACATATAGACAGCACAACCATCTCCATGCTTACCCACCTGATCATCCCTGAAAATGGTGTAACCAGGAAGGGAGATGAAGGAGTCGGGGTGGATTTGGATAACCAGGTTTCGACGAGTGCGACACTGTCCAGTTGGTGCTGAGTAACCCAGCATTGGAATGCAGCAGCCTTCTTAAGGAGGCTGCAAATAGTCAAAGAAGCTATGCAGAGTACTTGAGCCTGGGCAGGCTTGTTCATAAGGTTGGGCACGGGGCCAGGGTTTGGATGAATGTTACCTGATAGGAGCAACAGGTGCGTGATTAGGCACACCAAAGCATGGTACTGATGGTGGCATCTCCCCTTTTGACTGGACATGGGGCCGGGTGCTGGGGTGCAAGGGGTGGGTAGAGTACAAAGGGTGGGAAAGGCATTGAGGAGAAGAGACCAAGGTATGACTGGGAAGTCAGAGGTAGCAGGGGTGGAAGTGTGGGGTGGTACCAAGGGGAGGTGATCGAGCATCGGGGGGGTCTGGTAGAGGTGTTGCAGATGAGGGGGGGGTACTATGCATAGAGGATGATGGTCCTAAATAAGGTGGGACTGGTATAGGAAGTAGGAGGAGGACCATAGTCAGTGTCAATGCACTTGAACCCAGATGCATTGAGGACGATAAGTTATTAGAGCATGAGAGAGGATCACCCCTTTAAGAAGTTACAGAAAGGAGAGCCCCTTTAAGGAGTTGCTGTAATTGACTAGCGTGAGGCCTCAGGGGGCAGGGATCACTGGGGAAGTGTACTTAATAAAGAAGTGAGTGGGGGTGCGTGAAAAAATTGTCCAGAGAGCAGTACAGCAAGGCAGTGGCCGAGCTGTGTTTTGAAAAAGGTGCCTTGTATGCTTTCTTTCACAATGGGGATTTGCAGCATCCAATAGCGAAGCAGCCACAGTCTCCAGGAGCCAGTCCAATTACGGGGATTGAAGCCTCACAGCTCCGAGCTAGGAGCTGACCAAACGTACCTGCTTTCCTTGGTCAGGGGGTGGCGGGCTGGATGCAGAGGTCCAGCCACCAGCAGGTAGCAGCCCTAGGGCCACTCAGCTGAAGTGGAGAGCCTGGTTTGGGCTTGTGGCTAAAATAGATCAGAAAAAAAGGCGTCAGTTAGTTAAAAAGTCAAAGACAAAGGTCAAGTAAATTGGTGGGAGGGCCCTGGGCAATTTAGTGCTCAGGGCAGAAGTAGGTGCAAATAGTAGGAGAGAAAAGGTTCCTGCAGAGAGGTCTGGTCAAAGGTGCCAGGTGGGAATTTAGCAAAACAAAAGGCTGATTCAGGAGGTTGGGGTGGCCCCCTTGAATGAGACCAGGGAGAGCTGAGAAGGAGGCGCGTGGTGGAGAGGACTCAGGGTAGTCTGGAATGGGTAGAGAAGATGGCCCAAAATGCCAGGCAATATTTACAGAATGTGCTGGTTTAGGGGGATGTCAGGAGAGGGAATCAGGGGTCCAGTAGATGGCAGAGAAACATTGTGGGGAAAAGAGAGAAAGAAATACAAAAGGGAAAAAAGCAGGAGAAAGAGGGGAAGCAAAGAAGGCAGTCTGAGGATGAATGAGAGGAACTGTGATGGGAAAGCAGTGTGGCAGAACAAACAGCAGGCAGTAATCAGTTCTAGCTATTCTACAATATTGGACAATTAGCAGAAACAATTCAGTAGTGCAAGCAGTAAGCTATATAAACATCAGGCAGTCAGTTAAAGTTTGCTACAACTCTGCTATACTCTGCTAGGCAATTCCTACATACACAGTGCAATAGTTTAAAGGTAAAATGTTTAAGCCGTAGAAATATTCAGTAGTGCAAGACATAAGTTATATAGAAGTCAGGCCTAGCTAATACAGCAGGCTAAACAGCAGAAAATTCCAACTATATATATATATTTCCACATGAGCCGTAAATTCAGCAGAAAAAATTGTCCAGAGAGCAGTACAGCAAGGCGGTGGCTGAGCTGTGTTTTGAAAAAGGTGCCTTGTATGCTTTCTTTCTCAATGGGGATCTGCAGCATCCAATTGGGAAGCAGCCACAGTCCCCAGGAGCCAGTTCGATTATGGGGATTGAAGCCTGACAGCTAGGAGCTGACCAAACGTGCCTGCTTTCCTTGGTCAGGGGGTGGCGGCTCGATGCAGAGGTCCGGCCACCAGCAGGTAGCAGGGCCAGGGCCACTCAGCTGAAGTGGAGAGCCTGGTTTGGGCTTGTGGCTGCTTTCCTTGATCAGGGGGTGGCGGGCTGGATGCAGAGGTCCGGCCACCAGCAAGTAGCAGTGCCAGGGCCACTCGGTTGAAGTGGAGAGCCTGGTTTGGGCTTGTGGCTGCTTTCCTTGGTCAGGAGGTGGTGGGCTGGATGCAGAGGTCCAGCCGCTAGCAGGTAGCAGGGCCAGGGCCACTCCCACTCCAGGTAAAGATGGGATGTAGAACCATGTAAGCTGTGTAAAGATAGAAGGCATAATTCATAGTTAACTAGTTTACAAACAGAATCAGGACATATTATATCTGAGTGGCCTGGAATTTTGAGGGAAATGGAGCTGTATCTGAGAAATTCACATTTTTCTCAGGATGTATCTTCAGAATTAATTGATGAATATTTGGCTGAGGTTCAGGTACCGCCGTTGGGGAAGCATGATCAGCATGAGTTGGTCCAGCCTATTATGAAACAGGAAGTTTACAAGGTGATTCATGACTTTAAACTGGGAGTATCTCCGAGTAAAGAGGGGATGCTGAATGAGTTTTATAGGGCCTTTATGGATATGTTTAGTTACTGTTTAATGAGGGTGTTTAATTTTTATTTAATCACAAAACAACACATACCATCAGATTTTTCAATTAGATTAATAAATTTACTGTACACATCTGGGGATATGAGGCAACTGGTCAACTGGAGGCCAATTTTTTTTTGAATTCAGATTGTAAGATTTTAACTATCATTTTGCAGAGAAGACTTAGGCGGGTGGCACCCAAAATAATACACCCGGTTCAAGCTTGTTCCATACCGGGGAGAACAATTTAAGATAATTTGGAACTGATTAGGAATGTGATGGAATATTGTAAACATCAGGAGAAACTGTTGTTTTTACTTACATTGCACCAAAGCAGAGCATTTGACAAAGTTTATCATGTTTACCTGTTTAAAGTTGTGCAGCATTATCAGATTCCGGCTAAATTTACTTCTTGGATCTCTTTGGTGTACCAAACAGCCAGGGTGGCTCCATTATTGAGAGGGTTGGAAGGGAATACTGTACCAGTATGAAATGGGGTCTGACAAGGATGCCCGTTAGGCTCACTTCTTTATGTTTTTTCATTAGATCCAATGGTAAGGAAAGTATTATATAACCCAACTATACAAGGGATTGTTGGAGGGGGGGAGGGGGAAACTGTAAAATGTATTGCCTATGCCGATGATGTCTGAGTGTTCAAAATGAAGAAAGTGTGCATGGTTTGATGGATACATTGTCTCACTTTTCAATGGTTTCAGGTGCAGTATTAAACAAGGACAAGAGTAAAGGGATGATCTTGGGACCACAAACCTTTTTGGGATCACAGATAGCTGGGATCAAGATAGTGACAGACCATGTAAAATACTAGGCCTCAGATTCAGTGCAGGAGATAATGTGGTGTTGACTTGGGAAAAGAGTTTGGAGCATGCTAATAGTAAGGCCCAAAGGTGGAAAGGTTGGAAGTTGTCAAAGTTAAAATGGGTTTATATAGTTAAACGGTTTCTTTCACTCATGTTATTGTATGTGGGAATGGTGTTTCCATTACCTTTGCATATGGAGACTGGGATTTTCAGCATATTTTTTTCAAATGATCTGGGGCTGTAGGTTGAATCCAATAAAAGGATATATATATATATATATATATATATATATATATATATATATATATATTGCCAAGAAAAAGTGGGGTCTGGGTATGATGCATCCAGTGGATTTTTTCATTCCTTGTTCTGGTGGGGGTCATTTAAGTTGAGTCTGTCTTCAGTAAGGGAACAGGCACAGGATTGGTTTACTATGGTATATAAGGAGTATTTTGATTCTTGGGAGCAGGTCCCACCAACTCTGGGAACAGGGAGGTGGCTGCCAGGGTTTTTTATGTCTACAATTTTGAAATTGAGAAAATGGAAAATAACTAAACATAATTTAATCTCATTGCGTAGGAAATTGTTATATGCCAAAGTAATGGAAACGGAAGGAGTTCGAGAACCAGAAGTTAAAGGGTGTAGACCTTCAAAAATATGACTGTTTTTTTCACAATTAATGAATCCTAGAATTCCCTTTAAAATGTGAGATATTCTGTGGTTGGGATCTTACGAGCGTTTAAATGTGAAAGAGAATCAGATGCATAAATCTGTGGCTGACTGTGGGTGTGCCTATCCAGATTGTGGAGAGGCACTGGAAACAATGGAATATTTTTTATTTACATGTACGTATGCATCAGGATTTTGGGTGACTGCTGTTCACAACTGGAAGATGTTGTGGTTATTAACTTTAACATATGAACAATTGGTATTAGGGGATATGCAGCAACTGATAGATGAATATACTGGCGCTTTACAGGTGTTTTTTTACATGTATCAAATATTATTTATGGCAAGCTAGAGTACAGTTTTTCAACAGAAATGTATAGAATATACTCAGTTATGTATTCTTATGCCTTCAGAGATACAGTATCTATAGGTAACGTAGAAACATAGAAACATAGATTTTGACGGCAGATAAGGACCGCTTGGCCCACCCAGTCTGCCCATTTCCCTACCTATTGGATAAGCTGCAGATCCTAGTTAACCAGCAGCCTACTTCTTCCTACCCCCACCCCCTAGAATTGCCTTATGACTGTCCCATGCATGCTTGAATTCCACCACTGTTTTTGACTCCACAACCTCCTCCGGAAGGCCATTCCATGCATCCACAACCCTCTCTGTGAAAAAATACTTCCTTAAATTATCTCTGAGCCGCCCACCTTCTATCTTCAAATTGTGCCCCCTTGTTCTTGCACACCTCTTTTTTTGAAAGATGCTACCCTCTTGGACTTTGTTGATTCCCTTGAGATACTTGAAAGTTTCTATCATGTCCCCCCTCTCTCTCCTTTCCTCGAGGCTATACATATTAAGCTCCTTAAGTCTCTCTTCATATGTCTTCCGGTGCAGGTCCTGCACCATTTTAGTTGCCCTCCTCTGGACAGCCTCCATCCTGTCTATATCCTTGCGGAGATTGGGTCTCCAGAACTGCATGTAATACTCCAGATGGGGTCTCACCAACTGTCTGTACAGAGGGATAATAACTTCCTGTTTTCTGCTGGTGATGCCTCTCCCTATGCATCCCAGTATCACCCCAACCCTCCTTGCTGCCCTCTCACATTGTTTGCCCACCTTTGGTCATCTGATATGACTACCCCCAGGTCCCTTTCCATTTTTGTTGTTGTTAGTATCTCACCCCCCATTGTGTACTCTTCCCCTGGGTTTTTGTTTCCCAGGTGCATTACCTTGCACTTCTTAGCATTGAATCTAAGCTGCCATACATTTGACCATTCCTCTAACCTTGCCAAGTCCCTTCTCATCCTTTCCACCCCACCTTGTGCATCAACTCTGTTGCAGATCTTTGTGTCATCTGCAAAGAGACATACTTTTCCTTCCAGTCCCTCTGCAATATCGCTTATAAAGACATTGAAGAGGACCAGTCCTAATACTGAACCCTGTGGTACCCCACTAGTAACCCCCCTTTCTTCAGAGTGGACTCCATTTACTATTACTCTCTGTGTCCTATTCTCCAGCCAGTTCTTTACCCAGGCTGTCATCTTGGGACCCATTCCCTGGCTGGCTAACTTGTATATTAATCTTTTGTGTGGGACTGTGTCAAATGCCTTGCTAAAGTCTAGGTAGGCCATGTCCACAGCCCCTCCCTGATCTACTACTTTGGTCATCCAGTCAAAGAAATCTATCAGATTCGTCTGGCATGACCTTCCTGCTGTGAATCCATGCTGCCTTGGGTCCTGAGCCCCTCTGGCCTCTAGATACTCAACAATTCTTTCCTTCAGAAGTGATTCCATCATTTTCCCTACCACTGAGGTTAAACTAACAGGTCTGTAGTTTCTGCTTCTGCCTTGCTCCCACTTTTGTGAAGGTGAATCACATCTGCCCTTCTCCAGTCCTCGGGCACCACCCCATCCTCCCATGATTTGTTAAAGAGGGTAGTCAGTGGTGTCACTAGTTCTACCCTTAGTTCTTTTAGAATTCTGGGATGAATCCCATCAGGCCCCATTGCTTTGTCCACCTTCAGTTTTAAGAGTTCTTTCAGAACCCTTTCTTCTGTAAATGGGCTGGTATCAACTTCTGTATCCAGAGTGTTTCTACTGTTTGTTTTAGGTACCTCCCCACTTCCTTTGTAAATACTGAGCAAAATATTTGTTTAGTATCTCTACCCTTTTCACAGTCACCCTCTGCCCACCCTCCCTCCTCTTTATTAAGCCTCACTAGCCCTCCTTTGGTCTTCCTTCACTCCCTGATGTATCTATAAAAGGTTTTATCCCCCTTCTTAACAGAGTTGGCTATCTTTTCCTTGGCTTGGGCCTTTACTGTTCTGACTGCCTTCCCAGCTTCCTTTTGCTTTAACTGATACAGTTCCCTGTCCTGCTCCTTCTGTGATTCCTTGTACTTCCTGAATGCTTTCTTTTTCTCTTGAACCTTCACTGCCACTTCCTTTGAGAACCATAGTGGTTTCTTACATCGTTTCATTTTGTTAATTTGCTTCACACAAAGGCTTGTTACCTCTGTGATGGCAGTTTTTATTATTCCCCATTGTTCTTCCACCCCTCCTTCCTGCCCATTTGCTAGTGCATTCCTTAGGCACTCACCCATTTTGGCAAAGTCAGCCCTCCTAAAGTCCAGTACTTTTGCCTTTGTATGGCTTGACTCTATTGCTGTGTTTATTGTGAACCATACTGTTCGCTGGTCGCTAGTTCCCAGATGGCTACCCACTTCTACATCTGTGATCCTCTCTTCATCTCCATTTGAGAGAACCAGGTCTAAGATTGCTCCCTCTCGAGTGGGCTCCAATACTAGTTGTCTAAGGCATGCCCCTTGTAGGGCATCTAGAATAACCCCACTCTTTGAAGTGGCTGCTATAACTGCATTCCAGTTAACATCTGGCATATTCAGATCACCCATCAGCAATATCTCCCCTTTTTCTGCCATTCTAAGTATTCTTTCTATCATTTCCTTGTCCATTTCCTCCCCCTGAGAAGGGGGTCTGTATACAACCCCTGTGCGGATTGTGGTGCCATTGCCGGTCTCCAAATTTACCCACAGTGCTTCTTCTCCTCCCTGTTTTCCCTTTTGTTCTGTTCCTTTGATTCCTTCCCTTATGTAAAGAACTACTCCTCCTCCTCTTTTACCCTTCCTGTCCCTCCTGTAGATAGTGTATCCTGGTATGTTTATGTCCCAGTCATGGTTTTGTGTGTACCATGTTTCTGTGACTGCCACGATATCCAGATGTTCCTACTCCATCAAGGCCACTAATTCAGGAAGCTTGTTACTCAGACTACGGGCATTGGTACTGATTGCTCTCCATTTTTTGATGGCTTTACCTTCTTTTGCAGCATCCCCCACTGACCTGTCTACCTCGGTCTTTTTCTCATGTAGTACCCTGTTTATTTCACCCAACAGCTAGGGTTAATGTCTGGTGAAGTTTTTTTTTCATCTATTTTAAAATATAACTAATGGTTGATGGGGTGCTTTGGGGAGATGTTTTTCCAGTTGGGAGGTTTCTGATTCATTGATTTTGAGACTATTTTTTGTTCTACTGTCTTTAAAGTGTATATATGGTGATTTGTCTGTGATGTTTATATTGCTGAATAAAACATTCCCCTACTCTTTTAGAGAAGTACCATGGGATAGTTAACATCCACCTGAACAAGTACCCGAACAAGCCAAGAGGACTACAGTTTAACGTTTCAGTTAAAATATGGCACATCAGTAGTGCAGCATCCCCTCATTGGGATTAAAACCCACATTTCTGGTGTGGGGCTAGAAACCACAACCCTCTGATCTTCTGGAACCAGATGCAAATGTGCAACCTGCTGAGCCACTGACACTGACAAGTAGGAGCATCTCTCTCAGGCATCAATTCACTATAAAGTCTTAGAAAATGGGCTTAAAAATATTGTATGCTGATTTGCTAAGAGCCCGTCTAGGCATACATTTTATTTTAACATTGCCTACTGAAAAACAAGTCACAGCTGGCACTGCCCAATTACCTAAGGGTATCCTTTTGCCCACCTCCCAATTCAAAAGGAACTAGGGGACTGGGTAGACTTCTGGGACAAGAGACTCTTCAAGGGTAATGGAATTCACCTGGTGAGAGTGGGGGGCCAGCACACTGGGGCAGAAGTTTGACATCTATATCAGATATTTAAACTGACTGTGGGGGAGTCTGGGTCATGGGGAACCATGGTTGATTGTGAGCAGAAGGGAATCCTATTCCTAGATAGTACTTCCCCACATCAAGGGGACTGTAGCAGCAAAGAGGGTACAGAGAAAGAGAAGCAGTGTTTACAGGACCAAGGGAATGGGTAGTAGTGAGGGGGAAAAGAAGAAGCACTATTATGGGTGGGAAAAAACATGGAAAACAGAAGGACAGTAGCAAAGTTGGAGCAGGGGCCAGATGGAAGGGGGAATGCCTTAATGCCAGGAGCCTAGATAACAAACTCAGCAAGATCCAGGCACTGATGGTAGACACTGAGGTGGACCTAGTGGCCATCACAGAAATGTGGGCCACAGATAATTATGACTTGGAAATGAGGGTCCCTGGCTATTCACTGTTCAGGAGGGATAGAGGAACTGGCAGAGGGGAAGGAGTTACCTATTTTTGTCAAGGAGGGCATCAAGGTAGCTGATTGGGTGGCGCTGAGGGTTGAGGTGCTGGACACACCTTGTGCCATGCTGGGGACCAAAATTTGGGAGCGAGCACGAGTTGCTAGTGGTTGGCGGGGGGAGGGCTGGGGTATGATCATAGTGGCCACTGTGCTGCTCTCTTTTCCCAGATTGGGGAGGCGGGATTCCTTGCTCTCGGCTGACACCAAGTGGAGGCTGGGTGTCAGAACAGATGTCTGGGGGACTGGCGTTATGTTGGGAGGTTGGAGGGAACTGTGGTTCTAGGAGTGCATGTTCACCTCCATGTGCATGTGCCCACCATGCATGCTACAGTTCAGGGTCAGGACAGTAGAAAAAAAGCAGAAAATGCCTGTGTCTCCCCGTTGCCGAATGTGATGGCTCCCGACACTCTCAGACCTTGCTACCTGTGCATCCCCATTGGTAAAAGATGATGGGGGAGAGGCTGACACGGGAGCGAAAGGGCCCGATAGCAGGAGTGGGTGGCAACAGGGGTCAAACAGCTGAATAGAAAAAAAAGGAGGGCATGAGGTGGTAGAAGATTGTTGCATTAGGGGTAGCAATGGGGAGGCTGAGTGAGTATGGGTGCAACTTGCGGCAGCCTCAAGCAGGAAAGTATGCTTGGGGTGACCTATGGGCCTCCAGGGTAAGGGGAGGAAAGGGACAGAGAACTCAGGAACTTGAAAGAGGGGTAGCAAAGGGGGAAGTGGTGGCAGGAGACCTGAACCTGCCAGATATCGATTGGGATGTCCTGGTGGCCAAGAGCACCAGGAGTCAGGCCTTGCTGGATGCCCTCTAAGACTGTCTACTGGTGCAGCTAGTTAAGGAATCCACCAGACAGACCACAGTCCTTGATGTGGTGCTCACTAACTCGGAGATAGCGGGAGCTGTGGGAGTAGGGGAGCTGTTGGGGAACAGCAACCATAACTCTGTTTGGTATGAACTGGCCATGGGGGACAGCAAGCCACAATTGAGAACTGAAGTCCTTGACTTTAGACGGGCAGACTTTGACAGGATGATGTAACTGGTCAGGGGTAAGTTAGTAGGGATGGAGGACATAGGTGGGGTGGAGGAGAGATGGGGGGCAATTTCAGATCCCTGGTGAGGCCTCACCTAAAATACTGCACCCAGTTCTGGAGTCCTCATTTCAAAAAGGATATAGATAGGTTGGAGACAATACAGTGCAGAGTAACAAAAATGATTCAGGGCCAGCAAGGCAGATCCTATGAGGAGTACCTTAAGGCACTAAGTATGTACCTACTGGAGATCAGAAGGGAGAGGGGAGATATGATATAGACCTACAAGTTCTTTAAAGAACTTAACAGAGTGAACTGCAGGGAACTATTTAGCTTGAATACCAACTTGTGGTCATGTGGACACAAATGGAAATTAATAGGAGGGAGGTTCAGGAGGGATGTGAGGAAGTACTACTCTATGGAAACTGTGGTGGAACCTTGGAACAGTCTTTTGGCCAAGGTGGTGGGTGCAAAAAGAGTCAGGGGATTCAAGCAAGGCTGGGATAGCATGAAGGGAATAGTGGTTGACCAAGGAGGTGAATGGGGAGAGGACGGGGAGGGTTAGTACCCTGAAGAAACAATAGGTTCCAGGGATTATAGGGAACTTGGGCAGACTGGATGGACCTCTGGTCTTTTTCTGCCATCATTGTCCATGTTTTGATGTAACTGGCACTCTGTTAGTAGTGGTAGCACGTCTCATGCTCAGTGCTACTGCAACACAACATGGCTTCCCTTAGGGTCCACCTGTGGTTGAGCCAAACACAGTAAACATTTATTTTTCTTCCATTTAGTCATAAACATTACACTACCTTTGAAACTGCAGCAACACTGTGGAGTAAAGTTCCTCCACCCCCTTAGATTTCATGTGTCCTCTGCATTCCGCTCCATTATCTGACTCCCTTACACAGCACAGAGTCATGAATCCAAAGGAAAATTAATAAATAAAACAGAGCACCACTGACCAACGAAAACAAACCCATAAATAAATAAAACACAGCACCTGGGACCTTTGCAGAACTACAGGAAATGGCAGTCAGTAGAGAAAAGTACACTTAACTGGATACATAGTTAAGCAGATGTGAAACTGTACAGTGCCCTCTGCTGGCAGCTATACCAGTAGAGGGACTACTTTACCAACAAAATTATTTTCAATTGATTCCTAGTTAATGTTTATATATTTTTTTTATTTTATGAAAACTACACAGAAATGTCATATGTAGCCCATTTTCTAAGCACAATAATACCCTCCAAGGTGGGTGATATTGGGGTATACCAAACCTTCCAGGGGCCATAAGGTCCTCCACCTTTGGTGCTGAGCCTCATTACGCTCCTTGGCGGTCCAATATATCCCAATACCGCACACCCTTTTGGATATTATTGCTTACTCAAGACCACTGCAAGTAATGCATAAAAGGAGATGGCATCTATTGAACCTAAGTACTCTGCTTTATTTAGCGTTAGGACTCTCTCATGTCTGCCATTAGTCCAATGTCTTTATGCATTATTGACAGTATAGCAGCCACTTTTGTAACTCCCCAAAGTGCAGGTGGAGACCACCCCTTCAAACAATACATTAGCACACCGGGAACTTTTCTATGAAGTTCCATCGTGAAATAAATGTTCAAATGAATACAGAGACTTCATAGAAACATAGAATTTGATGGCAGATAAGGACCGCTTGGCCCACCCAGTCTGCCCATTTCCCTACCTAATGGATAAGCTGCAGATCCTAGTTAACCAGCAGCCTACTTCTTTCTGCCCCAACCCCCTAGAATTGCTTTATGACTGTCCCATGCATGCTTGAATTCCACTAGTTTTTGACTCCATAACCTCCTCCAGAAGGCCGTTCCATGCATCCACAACCCTCTCTGTGAAAAAATACTTCCTTAAATTACCTCTGAGCTGACCCCCCTCTATCTTCAAATTGTGCCCCCTTGTTCTTGCACACCTCTTGTTTTGAAAGATGCTACCCTCTTTGACTTTGTGGATTCCCTTGAGGTACTTGAAAGTTTCTATCATGTCCCCCCTCTCCCTCCTTTCCTCGAGGCTATACAAATTAAGCTCCTTAAGTCTCTCTTCATATGTCTTCTGGTGCAGACCCTGCACCATTTTAGTTGCCCTCCTCTGGACAGCTTCCATCCTGTCTATGTCTTTGCGGAGATTGGGTCTCCAGAACTGCACGCAATACTCCAGATGGGGTCTGACCAGCTGTCTGTACAGAGGGATAATAACTTCCTGTTTTCTACTGGTGATGCCTCTCCCTATGCATCCCAGTATCACCCCAGCCCACCTTGCTGCCCTCTCACATTGCTTGCCCACCTTTAGGTCATCTGATATGATTACCCCCAGGTCCCTTTCCATTTTTGTTGTTGTTAGTATCTCACTCCCCATTGTGTACTCTTCCCCTGGGTTTTTGTTTCCCAGGTGCATTACCTTGCACTTCTTAGCATTGAATCTAACCTGCCATACATCTGACCATTCCTCTAACCTTGCCAAGTCCCTTCTCATTCTTTCCACCCCACCTTGTGCATCAACTCTGTTGCAGATCTTTGTGTCATCTGCAAAAAGACATACTTTTCCTTCCAGTCCTCTGCAGTGTTGCTTATAAAGACATTGAAGAGGACTGGTCCTAATCTGAACCTTGTGGTACCCCACTAGTAACCCCCTTTCTTCAGAGTGGACTCCATTTACTATTACTCTCTGTGTCCTATTCTCCAGCCAATTCTTTACCCAGGCTGTCATCTTGGGACCCACTCCCAGGCTGGCTAACTTGTATATTAATCTTTGTGTGGGACTGTGTCAAATGCCTTGCTAAAGTCTAGGTAGGCCATGTCCACAGCCCCTCCTGACCTACTACTTTGGTCACCCAATCAAAAAATCTATCAGATTGTCTGGCATGACCTTCCTGCTGTGAATCCATGCTGCCTTGGGTCCTGTGCCCCTCTGGCCTCTAGATAATCGACAATTTTTCCTTCAGAAGTGATTCCATCATTTTCCCTACCACTGAGAGTTAAACTAACAGGTCTGTAGTTTCCTGCTTCTGCCTTGCTCCCACTTTTGTGAAGAGATCACATCTGCCCTCCTCCAGTCCTCGGTACCACCCCATCCTCCCATGATTTGTTAAAGAGGGTAGTCAGTGGTGTCACTAGTTCTACCCTTAGTTCTTTTAGAATTCTGGGATGAATCCCATCAGGCCCCATTGCTTTGTCCACCTTCAGTTTTAAGAGTTCTTTCAGAACCCTTTCTTCTGTAAATGGGCTGGTATCAACTTCTGTATCCAGAGTGTTTCTACTGTTTGTTTAGGTACCTCCCCTCTTCCTTTGTAAATACTGAGCAAAATATTTGTTTAGTATCTCTGCCTTTTCACAGTCACCCTCTGCCCACCCTCCTCCCCTTATTCGCCTCACTATCCCTCCCTTGGTCTTCCTTTGCTCCCTGATGTACCTATAAAAGGTTTTATCCCCTTCTTAACTGAGTTGGCTATCTTTTCCTCGGTTTGGGCCTTTGCTGTTTTGACTGCCTTCCCAGCTTCCTTTGCTTTAACTGATACAGTTCTCTGTCCTGCTCCTTCTGTGATTCCTTGTACTTCCTGAGTGCTTTCTTTTCTCTTGAACCTTCACTGCCACTTCCTTTAAGAACCATAGTGGTTTCTTACATCGTTTCATTTTGTTTATTTGCTTCACAAAAGGCTTGTACCTCTGTGATGGCAGTTTTATTATTCCCATTGTTCTTCCACCCCTCCTTCCTGCCCATTTGCTAGTGCATTCCTTAGGCACTCACCCATTTTGGCAAAGTCAGCCCTCCTAAAGTCCAGTACTTTTGTCTTTGTATGACTTGACTCTATTGCTGTGTTCATTGTGAACCATACTGTTCGATGGTCGCTAGTTCCCAGATGACTACCCATTTCTACATCTGTGATCCTCTCTTCATCTCCATTTGAGAGAACCAGGTCTAAGATTGCTCCCTCTCGAGTGGGCTCCAATACTAGTTGTCTAAGGCATGCCCCCTGTAGGGAATCTAGAATAACCCCACTCTTCAAAGTGGCTGCTGCAACTGCACTCCAGTTAACATCTGGCATATTCATATCACCCATCAACAATCTCCCCTTTTCTGCCATTCTAAGTATACTTTTTATCATTTCCTTGTCCATTTCCTCCCCTGAGAAGAGTCTGTACCTAACCCTAGTGCGGATTGTGGTTCCATTGCCATCTCAAATTTACCCACAGTGCTTCTTCTCCTCCTCCCTGTTTTCCCTTTTGTTTTGTTGCTTTGATTCCTTCCCTTATGTAAAGAGCTACTCCTCCTCCTCTTTTACCCTCCCTGTCCCTCCTGTAGATAGTGTATCCTGGTATGTTTACGTCCCAGTCATGGTTTTGTGTGTATCATGTTTCTGTGACTGCCATGATATCCAGATGTTCCTCCTCCATCAAGGCCACTAATTCAGGAAGCTTGTTACTCAGACTATGGGCATTGGTACTCATTGCTCTCCATTTTTTGATGGCTTTACCTTCTGTTGCAGCATCCCCCACTGACCTTTCTACTTCAGTCTTTTTCTCATTTAGTACCCTGTTTTGTAGGGAGAGGCTGGGATTTTCCTGCTGCTTATCAGTGCCTCCCCCCTTGACTAGTTTAAAAGCTTGCCAATGAAGCATTTAAACCTATTGCTCAAAAGACTTGTTCCCTTCCTGGACAGATGCAGACCATCCTACCAGTATAGGCTGGTGTCCTTCCAGGTGGAACCCCAGTCCCCAATGAAGCCAAATCCCTGTTCTCCACACTTTTTTTCAACCATTCATTAAACTGCATGGTGCAAAGTACCCTCGCCTCACTCATGCCATTGACAGGCAGCACCTCTGAGAAGGATACTGTGTGTGCTGCTTGTCTTAGTCCCCTCCCCAATTCTACAAAGTCCTTCTGCACTGCTCTAATCTCATGTTGAGCCAAGTCATTTGTCCCTCGGTGGACAATGACATCCAGCTCAGACTCCCGTACAGCTGTTCTCGTGATCCTGAGGATCGCTTCTCTCCCTCAAGCCATGGCACCAGGCAGGCCCTACTTCAGTTTTCCCTGCTCCCCAGTTCTATCCCCCTAATAATTGAGTCCCCCACCAGGAGCTGCTTCCTTTCCTTGTGGTGTCCTCTGCCTCCTTCCTGTGGGCCTCCCTTGTGATAGTTGTCCTCAGCCTCCTTAGTCTCCTCTGCAGGTGCATCCATAGGGGAGCTCTGCTCCCCCAGAATGGTGTATGGATTGTGGAGTGGAACAACTGACTGGGTGTGCCTCTGTTCTACCATCCTCACCCTCCCTGAGCCCACTGTGGTCCAACTACTGTGCTTTCTTCGCAACCTCTGAGGTAGTGGTGGTGGCTGTGGTGCTCCCTGGATGGGGGAGTTTCCCTTCCTACCATGCAGTGTGGCCTGGGGGAAGGTCCCCTTACTACTGTCCAGTGTGGCCTGAAGACGGGCAACTTCCTCCCTCAGGGCAGAGAGTTGTCTGCAAATAGGGCAGCATCTCAGCCTCCAGAAAGACTCCCGGAAGACTGCTGCCCCACAGTCATTACATTGCACTACTCCCCACATGTTTATCTACTTTTTTTTTTATTTGTGTGTGTTTGTGTGTGTGATTGGTTTGTTATATGGAAATAAATATATATTATACAATGTGTATGCTTATATTGTCAGTGCAGTGTGCTAGAGAGGATATGACAGTGATATGCACCTTGCACTCTTGAGGAATGATGTCAGAACCCCAGGTATAAAGGAACTATTTCCAGGGGTGGGTGGGGTGAGGGTGGGAAGGGTTGGGCCTAAATTGTGCCCTCACAAAACCATCAGCTAAGAGCTCTGACCGAACGCTGCGATGAGTGCCTTCCTGTCAGCAAGATACCCTATACAACAATTTGACAGAGAAAATACCCTTTTAATCAAACAGAGAAAAATCCAGACATCCAAGTCAGACACAGGTAAAACCTCCCCAGCCCCAAAACAGCCTGGTGGTTTGTGCTCTGAAAGCAGTCAGCCCCAAAATAAGGCAGCTGTTTATCAGGGTATTATTGTGCTTAGAAAATTGACTACATATGACATTTCTGTGTAGTATTTATAAAATCAAAAGTTATTTTTCATTGAGTCTACCCACCATGCTTTTTAGTGGACTGATTCTATTGCCAGGCCATGTTTTCACACTTCCAGTGCAGTAGAGTGTGGTGATATATCAGTCACTTACTATTGTACCTATAAAGATGTACTTCAAGCTGCCACAAGTCTTTGTTCTTTGTCCTCACTGTACCTTGCCTGTCAGTTCTCTCTTCTGTAAATGCATATGTATGGAAATTAAATGCAGGTTTCATTTCTTGCTTACGCTTGAGATTTGCATTGGCGTCAGTTTGAACTGTGAATGGTGCTATTTATAATGGAATTTTAGTCCTATAAAACGCAAAGCAAAAAAAGATAAGAGCAGTAAAGACTTCCTCATTTGCAGTCATTGTTGACTCTGTGTTTTACTGCACCATTAAGAAATACATGAATGACAAATTTAAAGAAACATGTTATCCTCCTTCTGGTGGTGGAGATTTACACTACATGCTCCATTCCTGTTTTCTGGAGCTGCCTTCCTCAAGGTGTGCCTTTAAGATGACCAGGTGTCAGCAAGTAGAGCAACCAGCCTCCACCCCACCCAGATATAGACATACTTACACATACAGTGTACACATGGTGTCAGTGCCTCAGCTGGTAGCCCACCCATCTTTAGGGCCAGAAGACCAGATGGTCATGGGTTCTAGCCCCACATCAGGATCTTGGGATAATACCCATAACTGACTCTGTAGTGTAGTAGGAGAGGGGTGCTGCACAGTTGAGGTGCTGTCTTTTAAATGAGACATTAAACCAATGTCCCTTCTGCCCATCTCTGGTCACTGTCCAGGTGGAAGTAAAAGATTCCATGGTACTTATTGACAAAGAGTAAAGTAATTTTTTTTATTAAGCATAAACATAAAGTAAAAGCAATACAAATACATACAAGAGAGCACAATCAAACAAGAAAATCCATCATGTTACCCAAAAGAAGAAAAACAAAAAGAAAAATAAAGACTACACAGTACAATCTTCCCTATAAACTAACCAATCCCAGTTTTAGTAGTGCCTTGAATAATTATGTCAAAATCTTTCCACCCTTCTGAGAACTTCTTAGCAGTTAAGAGTTTTGATTCATATTGTGCAACTATGGCTATTTCATATTCTGCTTTAAACAATTCATCTAGGGTAGTATGTTTCTATTGTAATAAAAACTGGCAACAAGCTTTCCAAATCCACCATTTGAAACATGTTAAAATCTCAGATAATGTGCTTTGATCCCACTGATGCCATCCCAGAGGAAGAAAAACTGTCACTAGTATTTCAAAAATGATATGTTGGAAAGCAGGTTTCCACCAAGCAATAGCAACCCTTTTCCAAAAAGAATGAATGTAAGAACAACTAAAAAAAAGCAAGTGTTCTGTAGTTTCAATTTGCTGTATGCACCCTTCATGTAAGCGGTATTTCTCTTGAAGAGACTTGTGTTATTGAGAATTGTTTACATTTCGTTTATTGTGGCAACATAACCACAGTGTCCCACATCTCTATAGGAAGTCTAGGTTTCATTAATAAAGTGACAACATTAGCGTCTGAGTTACCATGACATACATTAAAAACTGGACTAACATAGAAGTGACTCTGCAGAATCATTGTGTAGCACAGCTTCCTGGTTAGGGATAACATATTAGTATTAGTGCAGTGTTTCAGAAGATATTCTGGGATATTACAAGTTCCTAGGTGTTTCCTTTTTACAGACCCCTCCCAGACTTGTAAGAAATTAATTACACCCAAATGAAGAAGAGAAGACCACATTTTTGTTTTTCTAGTCAACAAAAAATTAAAAATTGTCTTAAAAATGTTGCAGAAGTAGAAAATAACAAGGTTAATCATACCCAGATCTTCTGTCTTGATAGGCAGATATGTCACATTCCTCTTTACCTGACTGAGACGACTCCCTCAGACTCCTTCAAAGAAAATGCTAAGAACCATGGCCCTGGTAAACAGCATACCAGACTGATAAATTGAAAATGTGGTAGCAAGAAATCATGTAACATGAACACACATTTTTTCTTGCTCATATACCACTTCCTCCATTTAGTAATTGTTTAGCCTACTCAGTTTTAATACTCCAATTGTGCTAAGCCATATTCTCATGACCAAAGTAAACCTCTAGAATTTTAACTGGAACAGATGAAATAGGAACTCTTTAAATACTATTTACCCTTTCTAAACTGTCAGAACCAAGAGCTAAGGCTGTACTTTTAAGTAAATTAACTGCTGACCCTGAAACAGCAGAAAAATCTTGGAACTCAGCAACAGCATTTTCCACTGCTTTGACATCTTTAATTGACAGTGTGATGCCATCTGCGCAAGCTACTGCCATGACTGATACCTGTGTTAAAGGAGATTACATACCAGTTATTGCCTGAGTGTCATTCAACATGCAAAGAAGGGGATCAATACAAAATGCATAAAGTATAAAACTAAGGAGACACTCCTGGTGAACACCCCTAAATTGTTGGAAACTGGCACCAACCCATCCATTAACATATGGACAAATACAGGCAGAAGCATATAGGGCCCTAATCCAGGAGATGAAGAAAGAGGGGAAGTGGTAGGCTTGAAGAACTAAAAACATGCATGAATGTGCAGCATGATTGAAAGCTTTCTCTTAATCCAATGTAAGAAGAAATCCAAATAAAAGACCAGCATTGCCCTTCTCCACCAGCTCCTGAACCAGCAGCAAACTGTCCTGTATGCCTCTTCCTGGCATTGCACAAAACTGGGATGGAGATAGCACATGCTCAGCCACTTGAGAGAGCCCGTAGCTTAGAATTTTAGCCAGGATTTTAATGTCGCATTTGATAAGGCAGATGGGCCTCCAATTTTTCAAGCTAGAGTTTTCCCCTCTTGTGTAGTAAAATATGTATTCCCTTATTAGGACACCTGGCTCCTGCAGGGCCCATGCAGGGAAGTGGTCTAGTACATAGTGTCTTGAACTCTGCAGTTGTTCAAGGACCTGGGTATCATGGTCAGTATAAAGAAATCCATTCTCACTCCATTCCATTGCCTCCAATATATTGGAGCAGTACTGGACACAGCAGGAGGCAGTGTATTCCTGCCCCAGGACAGAGCAGAGGCCCTGATTGTTCAGGTCACCACACACACAATAGTCACTTGTCCACAAAGACTATGCTTTGCCTCCTGGGCCTTATGGATGTTGCTGCTGTAATTGTTTGAATCATAGGCCTTCATATGAGAATCCTGAAATGGTTTCTTTGGATGCAGTGGAACCAACTGAGGATGTGTTGGAATGAATGATCCTCATCACGTCCCGTCTACACATCATTGTTCTGGAGATTAGGGCTGTTCTTCTTGGGCTCCAGGCTTTTGAAGATCACATCTCTCCAGGTCCCCTGTTGATATAAACAAACAACATTAGTGTGATGCACTGTATCAGTGAGTAAGGGGGGCACTCACTCATACACTTTGTGCTGGGAAACAGTGAGAGTATGGCAATGGGCACTCTCCTGTGGCCAGCAGTTGACAACTGTTTTTCTCCCAGGAGTCCAAAACATCTTAGCAGACAGGCTAAATCGGTCCCAGTCTCAAGTACATGAGTGGGAACTGCAGACCTCCATGGTAAACAACCTCTTTGTAGTATTTGCTTCTCCACACAATGCATAACTGCCACAATTCTGCTCTCTTGCTCCAGGGCCTGGAATTTTTTGGTGAGATGCATTGCCTCTTTCATGGAGGAGGAGGAGGAGGTTCCTTTACACACAATGACAGATCTAGGGGGGAGCAAAGGGGATAGTAGCACCCCCATTGTAATGTACTTGATTGCTGCTGCTGCATTTTACTTCGTTGAAGAAGTCTGATTTATTGATTGTAAGAAGAAAATATATATCCTAAACTATATACTACATTCGTGTTCTCTAGTAAAACAAGATAACAAATTCTATAAAGGATTAAAAAATTTGGATATCAAGTCCCACCACCGGAACCCCATTGTAAAATCCTGGATCTGACACTGTTTACACATTCCCTCTACTCCCTCTCAGAGGGTCCCTTTGAAGTTGCGGGCAGAGGAGCCACCCTGATACTGATTGCCCCTCTATGGCCTCACCTGATATGGTTTCCACTCCAGCAGCATCTGGCAGTGGAACCTCCAGTTCAGTTACCCCTGTGTCAGGGTCTACTGTCCCAGGACAAGGGGGCTCTGCTCCACCTGGACCTCAGGTCCCTCAATGTGCATGCTTGGTTCCAGAGGATATAGCCATTGCATGTGTTGGAGTTTCTCATCAAGTGGCTAATGTCTTGCTGGTGGCTAGGAAGCCATCCACAAGTCAAAAATATTCACTGAAGTGGAAGTGTCTTGCTATTTGGTGTGTTTCCCTCTCTGAGGACCCTTTTATGTGTCCTGTTAATACTGTACTTGCCTGCCTCCAGTCTCTGTCAGACTCTGTTCTGCAGTACTCCTTTGTTTGGTTTTTTTCCATATAGGTTTTTCTCCCTTCAGGAGCAGTGAGCAGGTTCTGCTCAGGTCCTCTCCTCAAGAGGATTCGTTCCACCCCAGCTCAGGGGCATCATTCTACCTGCCCTGGTAATCCCTTTTTCCATTTTCTCCCCATTATCCTGAGACCCCAGTACACAGATGGGCACGTGCATGGATGTGTGCATGTGCTCTGAGGCTCCAGTGATGGCATCTTCCTCCCACCTGACCTAGTGCCAGGTCTCCCCTTAGAATTGGCGCTGCCAACATTCCATTCCCAGGAGAAGAACGCTGCCTGGTGGCAGCATGATCCAACTCCTTGCCTTGCCCCCGGCTGACCTCCAGGAACCCATGCTTATTCCCAAACACAAGTCAGCACCTTGGGAAGATGTAACCTGCCAGCACCTCAGCCCTCTTTGCCACTGGGCTGGCTCTGCAGTACTCCTTTGTTAAGATGCACTTGGCTGCCACTACAGTTTCCCATGCCTCTACTGCTGGATGCACAGTAGCACAACTGAAAATGAAGGGTATTTTGTACATGTGTCCCCCAACTCATAAACTGGGTCCACCATGGGACCTTCATTTTATACTAGAGAAGTTGACTTTGGCACCTTTTCAGCCCACTGAAACTTGTGCACTATGCTTCCATTCTTGGAAGGTGCTTTTTCTGGTTTCCCTTACCATAGCCTGAAGGATTTCTGAACTTCAGGCTCTTATGAGTTTGGACCACTACCTGAAGATAGGGTGGCATTGTGCACAAATACTTTTTCCTTTTTTGTTTAACCTCAGGTTTTTTTTTTTTATTTTGCTTTTTACTTTCTATTTTTGCCCCCATTTCTACTCAGCAGCTGCCAGGTCCTCCTTCCATCAGCCCAAGCCCCTCTGCCCACTGTGGGAGTCCTTCAATATTCCAACCCACCACCAGCCTCTGCTCAATGCTCAAACCATACTGTGGGGTGGAAAGTTGGGTGACTTCATCTGCCTGGTGCTGCTGGGGTATTTTTCTCCTGTTATGCTCTCCCTTATCCTTCCCCAGGGTGTGGTCTTGAAAAGTGACCCAGCAGAGTGCCTATCATGGTCATTGGAAGAGCAGGTGACTCCCATCCCACTTCCAGAACTCCCCTGTTGGCCCACTCTGGGCGTGTAATTCCTCCACATCACTTGCCAGGCAAGCAGGTGTGTGCTGATGTAAGGCCACTCCAGAGGGACCACTTGTTCATTCCCACTTGACACACCCTCCCCAGGTCACCAGGGGGCAGTCATGCAGTAAAAGTAGGTGCCCACCCTTCCCAAGGCAGGAGGCATCCAGATGGTCACCAGAGCCCCACTCACCAGTCGGCACCAGTTGTCCCCAACTAGGGGCACAAACCCAGGTCATCTGGATGGCAAATGGTAGCTCTACCAATGCATTAACTGGCAGGCCATACCTAAGGTGGTTGCTGAATGCACAATGAGTCAGACCATCAACCTACCAGTGTATTATTCTTAGCATACTAACAAGTGTGAGAACTTACTTCATACCCCTGCTGTACAGAGAACATTGCAGTTCTATCTGGAGTGCACAAAGGACTGCAGGAAGTCCTCTCAGTTGCTTGTGTCATCCCCCCCCCAAGAGGGAGGGTGTACCAGTGACTAGGCAGTGCCTGTCCAAATGGCTGGCTAACTGTTAGATATTTTGTTACAGGAAGTATGGTAAGGAACTTCTTTGTGCTGTTCGTGGCCACTCTACTTGAAGTATGGCCACTTCTGTTGCCTGTTTCCAGGATGTGTCAGCTGTTGACATTTGTGCTGCTACCACATAGACCACTGCCCACACTTTTACTAAGCATTACAGTCTGGACATCATCTCACACAGATGTGTGACTTTGGACTTATTGTCTTGCAAGGCCTTTTGTCCTGATTGTATATCAGACTTTGCCACCCTCCCTGGGTACTTTATACTGCATAGAAATCATTCCAAAAAGTATGGCCCAATGGAAGATATATCCTTGATGAAGATAGAAAAGTTACAGTACCTTCCAGTAACAGTAGATCTTTGAGAGAATCCCCTCCACTGGGCCACAGTGCACCCACCCTCCTTCCCCCTTCTCTGAGGTACCAGCTGGCAGACTGTCCTGCTGCCTTTGTGGAAGGCATGGTTATTTCTGCTTTTTATGTCTTCTGTCACCAGTCCGAGCCTCTCTTTTTGTGCCTGGTTTTGGTGCAGTCTCCCAATTCTTCTCAGAATGTGGTTCTCTCAGGTTATCCAGCAGGGAACTGAGGAATGAGGGGGCCACCCATGTTTTATAGGTGCCAGTGTTGTACATCATCGTGGGCAGCCTCCAGCTAAGTAGAAGTTTCCAGAAGGTCCTGACACCAACATCTGACAGTTCCAATGGTGTGGCCCAATGGAGGAGATTCTTTCGAAGATCCACTGTTACTGGTAGGTAACTGTTCTTTATCCCACCACAGTCCACACCCAGTCATGTTTTATTTCTTAACAACATTTGCAACAAGGAATGGAGGACAGACTCATGCCTGTCAAATTAATGTAATTTATATATCTATTAATCACAAGCTACCTAATATCAACTCCGCTAACATTTTGTAGCCCCAGGCCACTTCCTCAGGCTCACAGTTGTCCTAGAAGTATATACAAAATATTTAATAAAATATCAACAAAAATAATTATGAGTTAAATTGACTTCTCACAGAAAATTCCTATTCTTCACTACATTACAAAGATTCACATATCAAAACTTTGAATTATGTACTTTAAATGAGTTAACCAAATGCCTCTTCCAGACTCTATAAATGAAATATAATACATTTTCTTATAGTCGTACATTTTTTCACCAACTTGTTTTGTACTCTGTAGGCTCTAAAAACACTTTAGTATCATCTGATTATTATGCCTTTGATAGAGCAGAGATATCACCACTGAGCTAATGTAAAATAAAATGTTATCAAAATTAATATCAGACTTGTATATTTATTTATTTATTTCAGTTTGGGATTAATACCTTTGAGTCAAGGACTAATTTTCCAAGGTTTCACTTCAATTGTTAAAAACAGACATAATAGTATAAAATACAGGGTTAACAGTAAAAGGAACATTGAATCATATACACAACCAGTAATAGAACATGTCTGAGGTTTTACACATCAGTTCAGTAATTAATTACACAAGCTTGATTCAAGGAAAGAGAATAGGGGTGGGAGGGTCAGCCAAAAGGTGGCATTGTCAGAGATGGGGAGGGGGGGAGTGTTCAGCCATGAGGAGACATTGTTAATTACAAGGGAATAGGGTGAGGGGGGGGTCCCAGGGAAGGTGATATTCAGTGGAGTGATAATTGAGGAAAGGGGTAGCTACTGGGAGACTGTCAGCTGAGTTATTACCACATTAGCACCAGCAGATACAGGTCATTTTTGAGCCACGGAAGGTTCTGAGCCCCGTTTTGAAAGTACTAATCTTGGGTGTCTCAGAGAGGTCAGTGGGTAATTCATTGTACCACTTCGGTCCTTGATACAGGATGGAGTTTTGGGCAAGTTCCATCCTTTTGAAGGGAATCGTCATTCTGTCAGTGGACGTACTTCGGGTCAGTTTCATAGGGACAGCCAGCCTAAAGTGGCCTCCCAATGTGGAAGATGACAGACCCAGCAGCACCTCTTTTAGAAGCAGGCAGGCTTGATATTGCCCTCGAAGGCTGAGTGGGAGCCACCCAGTGTCTTTGTAGAGCATGCAGGTATGGGTGTCAAAGGCAGCCCCCAGAGTGAACTGGCAGGCTTTATTGAGGAGTGTGCTGATCCTGTTTAGAGCTGTTTTTGTGCCTGCCCCATATATATATATATATATATATATAGGCAATCCATAGTCTACGTAGACAGTATTGAACTACTGGTGTCTAGTTTGAGAGCATCAGGAGTCACTGAGTGTCTATGACGGTAAAGCATGCCCAGATTTGCATTTGCGGTCTTGATAACAGAGTCTATGTGACTTGAGAAGGTGAGGATGTCATCAAACGTCATGCTGAGATATTTGAACTTGGTGACTTGGTCTAGAAACTCACCCTTTTGGTTATGTATCAGTAGTGGCAGGTATTTCTTTTTGCTTTGGGAAGTGGTGAAGAGCATACTCTTAGTTTTTTTGATGTTTTACAGTAGTTTGTTTTCTGTGAACCATGATTCAAGTTTAAGGAAGCTGCTTTGGAGATCTGTTGTGATGGAGTGGAGGTCTTTACCACCGACTGATATTACTGTGTCATCAGCATAGAGAACTGTGCTTGCTGAGCATGCTGTAGGGGCAGAGTTGATGAAAAGGCTAAAGAGTAGAGGACCAAGGATTGACCCCTGTGGGACCCCAAGGGTCACCTCATTAGCTGCAGATAGGGTATCACCCGTCACAAACACACTCAGCAGGTCCTGCCCTCTGCTCCAACAGCACCATCCTCCTAGTGCAGTCTTGTGAACAGGAACAGAACAGGGTAACCCTCCTATCTGTTTTGTGGGTTTCAATCAACTTTGGTCTCAAGTTCTGGAGGGATTCAAACTGTGAACCTCTTGCTAGTGTACCCAATGTACAGGCTCAGACAATTCTGCTCTTCAGGGAAATGCCAGATATCTTTCGCCTACGGGCACCTAACCAGGTATACAAAACTGAACCCTAAAAAAAACTGTATGAAAGACCACAGATAAACTCTTACCTTTTTCCCAGTTTGGTATTACCACTAAACTATTGCACAGTGTCACTTTAACCATATATGCTTCACTTGTCAAAGAAAGAATTTAAAAGGCACACCAAGTAGTCTCTTAAAATAGAGGTTTACTTTAAAATAGATAAAAATGTAAAAAATGTAAATACAGAACAATATATCACAAAACCATACACTCACTTAAAAAAAAAGGTTATAAATACTAACAAAATTTCCTACCACAGTACACTTAGACTTGTGTTTCTGATGTATACCTTCTAACAGTGCCTGTTGTTGCTTTTTCAGAGTCCAAACATGTATATCACTATGTGGAAAACAGAATACTGTTTAAAACTGGCTTTACCGACCTCTTTGCATGAGGTCACCTAGCTCCTCCCTGTCAGAATATAAAAAATTATACAAAACAGTATGTCTTATCATTCAGAAGGTAAATTAACTAAGGTGACATAGCAAAAACTCACTTCTTCATGTGACTTCCCAATCAAGTCTGTGATTTTCCAGTATCTGCTTTCATCCATGAGCAGTTTCCTCTCTCAAGGACATCAAAGGACTTTTTATGACTGTCTGCCAGATCTCACTGAAGTGTAATATGCTTTGTGACACCAGTCCATTAACTGACCTTCCTGAGGATGTCATAAAATGGATATTTCAGGTCTTAGCTTCAAACAACCCAAATCCTAAATAAGGCTATAAAATGCGAGTTCTTGGAAGTTAATCCCATCACAGAAATCTGCTGTTTAACATATCCTGTCTTTTGAAGTGAAACCTGGGGGGGGGGGGTCATCCCACAGGCTGTCTCAGCATGTCTTATGAGAGACACTCAATAACACATTTTTATATTACAAAAATCATAGACTAATCAGAATCAGCTGTCCAAGCACCACAAGCCTCCCTACCTAGACAGAATTTGGGGTCTCTATCCCCTGCATGGGATAAGCTTCCCAAATCAGTTCACTACTCATAGACATGAGACAACCCATCTGAGTTCTGATTTTTCACTCCAGCCCTATGTAATATTGTCATATCATACCCTTGCAAAGCAAGACTCCATCTTAACAATCTGCCATTATTCTTCCCCATTTATGTCAGCCAAACCAGGGGGGTTGTGGTCAGTTTGTACCTCAAAATGCTGCCCATACAAGTATGGCTCCAACTTCCTTAGGGCCCATACTATGGCAAGACACTTCTTTTCCATGGTAGAGTATGCCTGCTCCCTGGAAAGAAACTTTTTACTTAGGTACGCTACCGGGTGATCTTTCCCTTGGTTGGATGTCTGACTCAGTACTGCCCCAATACCCACGTCTGAGGCATCAGTCTTAACTATAAAGGGTCTGCTATAGTCAGGACTTGCCAAAACAGGAGCACTGCACAGTGTCTCCTTCAATCTGGTAAAGGCTTCTTAACAGGCTGGCCCCAGGTAATTTCTTTGGCATCCTTTTCTTCACCAGGTCAGATAGGGGAGCAGCCAGGGGACTGTAATTGGGTACAAATTTTCTATGGTACCCTGCTGTCCCGAGAAAACTCCTGACCTGCTTCTGCATTTCTGGTATGGGTCATGCCTGGATTACCTCTAATTTTATTTGGTTAGGATGGAGCTGTCCTCGGCCTACCACATGCCTGAGGTATGCCACGTCTCCCATGGCCACCTGGCACTTCTCTGCTTTGACAGTGAGCCCAGCCCTCTGTATCCTGCCCAGCAGTTCCCTAAGGTGGTGGGATAGGTGTTCCTCCAAGCTGGCACTAAAGATGGCAGTGTCATCCAGGTATGCCCCAGCATACTCCTCAGCACCATTTAACACCTGGTTCACCAACTGTTAGAAAGTGGTCGGGGTGTTCTTCATTCCAAAAGGCATTACTTTAAATTCAAATAAGCCTATTGGAGTGATGAAGGCCGACCTCTCCCTAGCTCTGTCTGTCAACTCTACCTGCCAATACCCCTTGGTCAGGTCAATGGTCGTAAGGTAGGTCACCTCCCCAACTTGTCCAGGAGTTCGTCCATCTGGGACATTGGGTGGGTGTCTGACTCCATGACTGCATTCAGTCCATGACAGTCCACACAGAAATGAGTAGAGTCATCTGGCTTGGGCACAAGGACTACAGGTGAGGCCCAAGGGCTGCGGGATCTCTGGATTACCCCTAAATCCAGCATCTCCTCCATTTCCTTCCTAATGTCCATTTGAACAGCCTCCGACACCCGATATGCTGTCTACCATATGGGCATCTGTGTCCCTGTCTCCACATTGTGCGTTGCTAAGGGGGTTAGTCCAGGCTTGGTGCTAAACAATGGGGCAAAGTCTGCTAAAACCTCCCTTACTTCCTGGATCTTGTCCGGGGTCAGCTGGGGAGACAATTTAACTGCCTCCACAGAGGACTCCCACTTACTTTCTTCCAGCAAGTCCAGAAAGGGGGTCTCCTTCATCCGTCCCCTCCCCCGGACTACACACAGCAAACACCATGTCAGCCCTATTAGCATATGGCTTCATCATGTTGACATGGTACATCCTTTCTGTCTGTCTTCTGTCAGGCAACTCTATGATATAGCTCACGTCATTTACCTTCCTAACTACTTTGTACGGTCCTGCTCACACAGCCTGCAGATTGTCTTTCTGGACCAGAATAAGGATCATAACTTCCTGATCCACCATGTATGAGTGAGCTCTGGCTCTGTAGTTGTACCACACGTTTTGTTTCTGTTGGGCAGCTACCAGGTTGCTCTGGGCTGTCCCCATAAGCTCCTTCAGCCTTTCCTTAAACCTAAGGACATAATCCACTATGAGAGTTCCCTGGGATGCGTGCTTGCCTTCCTAGTCCTCCCGGATCAAGTCTAGGGGCCCACGTACCCAGGGTCCATGTAAGAGTTCGAAGGGGGAAAATCCTGTTGACTCTTGGGGCACCTCCCTGTATGCAAACAACAGGTGGGGAAGGTATTTCTCCCAGCCCCTCCCATGCTGTTCAGCAAACGCCTGGAGCATTGACTTCAGGGACCTCAAGGAGAGGCTAGGGGGGACCTGGAAAAGTCGGGGAGCCTAGACGATAGATATCATGGATTCATCCATGGGAAATTGTGTCAGACAAACCTTGTGGAGTTCTATGGCTGAGTGACGAGTGCCTTGGACCTGGGTAGACCAGTGGACGTCCTCTTTCTTGACTTCAGCAAAGCATTGACTCTGTTCCTCACGGGGCCCTGTTGGATAAGCTGGAAGAAATGGGGGTGGGGAACCACGTGCTCAAATGGATAGGTAATTGGCTCCAGGACCGGACCCTGAGGGTCGTGGTTGGCGGGATAGTCTCATCCCCAAGGAGGGTCATTAGTGGGGTCCCACAAGGATCATTTCTTGGGTCCCTCCTGTTCAATGCCTATGTCTCTGACATAAGGATGGGTATCAGGAGTGAGATAAGTCTCTTTGCAGATGACTCAAAACTGGGGGCGGTGGTGGATGGGGAGAGGGGAGCGTGGCCCTACAGGGAAACCTGGAGGCTCTGGAAAGGTGGTCTAGAAAATGGAAGCTGAAGTTCAGTGCAGGGAAATGCAAGGTACTGCACCTGGGAGCCAGATACCCAGGCCAAGTTTACACCGGGAGATGCTAAGTCTCGATGGCTGAGAGGGACCTGGGGTGGTGGTGGATGTCAAGATGAACAACTCAGAGACTTGTGGGAGGGCAGTGGCCAAGGCCAACAGGATGCTGGGATGCATCACTAGGAGAAGCTACCTCCAGAAGAGGAGGTGATACTCCCTCTGTATAACTTTCTTGGTGAGCGCACCTCAAGTACTACGTGCAGTTTTGGAGCCACACTTAAAGAGGGACATTGAACTCCTGGAGAGGGTCCACAGGAGGGCGACCAAAATGATTTGGGGCTTTGGGGACAGGACCTATGGGGAGAGGCTCGAAGAGCTAAATATGTACACATTGGAAGAGAGAAGGGAACGGAGGGACATGATAGAGGTCTTCAGGTACATGAAGGGATAAATAGAGAAGGAGCAGTCATGGTGCTTCGAAGGAAGGAGGGGGGAACTAGAGGTCATGGGTGGAAACTGGAGGGGGGAGATTCAGGGGAGAAATGGGGTAGTGCTACTTCACTGAGAAGGTGGTGGAGCCATGAAATGTGCTGCCCAGGGGGCTGGTGGAGGCAGAGATGGTGGAGAGATTCAAGAGGGGGTGGGACAGGTACAAGGGAAGGGTTCTGGAAGCAAAATCCAGTGCAGCTAGAATGTCTAGGACTGGGAAGGGAGAAGCCAGAGAGGGCGAGGGGGGCAGCAAGGTCAGCTCCCAGGGTGGGGGCTGACCAAACGAGCAGACACGAAAGACTGTTAGGCCTATTCTGCTGGCAGTTTAGTATGTTAGCATGTTAAGGTACCATTGAATCTTTCCACAAGCCCATTAGCTTGTGGGTGATGTGGTGTCATGCATCTCTGCACCATCCCACACTTCTCCCATAAACATTTCATCAGGTCTGACATGAAGGAACCCCCTCGATTGGTGATATCCTCCTGCAGAAACCCAGCGCAGGAGAAAATCCCAAGAAAGGCATCTGCCACTTTGTCTGTCCTCAGTGAGGATAGGGTGACTGCCTCTGGGGACCGGGTGGCATAATCCACCACAGTCAGGATGAATCTCTTCCCAGAGGAGCTGAGGATATTTAAAGGTCCCACAATATCCTTTCCCACCCTCTTGAATGGCTCCTCTACGATTACAAAAATCATAGAGAAATCAGAACCAGCTGTCCAAGCATCACATCACCTATTTTGACTCATTATGTCCTGTTGGTGAGGTAGCTGCCAAACCAATTTACCGTCTCAGGGGATAGACCTGTGGATAGAAGGCAGTTTAGGAGGAGGTTGTGATTTACAGAGTCAAAGGCCTTCGTAAGGTCGATGAAGACCGAGCCAAGTGCATGCCCATTGTCCAATGACTTGTATAAGTGGGATGACTAGTCCACTAGTGCGGTGAGTGTGGAGTGCTTTTTTCAGAAGCCATGCTGCTGTGTGCAGAGTAGATTATGTTTATCTAGGTATTCCATAAGTTGCTCTGACACCATTCTTTCGAGTACTTTAGATAAGGGAGAGAGGATGGAGATGGGTCTCTAGTTGGATGTTTGTATCTTGTCCCCTGCTTTAAAGACAGGTGTGACATTTGCTGTATAACATCAAATACTTCACCTGTGAAAACTGATGACTTACTTGATTTTTAATGTATGGTGTATGCTGGAGTTTTTTTTTTTTTTTAATTGTTTATTAGGGGATATACCCTCTTGACCTGTAATAAAGGGTACAGTTTGACAAAAGTCTATCCCAGTATGTTCAGGTTCGATGTACTGGTTTTAAACAAATATCAAATGCATGCTTAAACTTCCCCTGACATCTAGGAAAACCAAGTCACACCGTAGTTCTTTATTGAGCATAATGTCAGATCCATTTTTATGTTTGCTTGCATGCATGTGCAAGAAACATAGTGTCATCATCTGAGTTTTTGTAGGTGTGGCACACCGTCTTCCAATTCAGTCAGTGTGTTTGCAGGCACGGCCACAGTTCATCAATGAATGCTGCAGCTGTCTATGACAGCAGTTGAAAATGCAGTGCTGTATAGTTGAAAGGGAGAGCTCTGCTTCAGTGAGCAGTGATAAGATGGTGCATGTGCATGCGCTCCCCCACACGCATGCATATTGCGTGCTCATGCATGTACCCCCACACACACACTATATGGCTGATGGGGGTGACCAATCCCCCATTGGCTCTGCTGCGCTCCCCCCAACAGAGTTCCAGGTACCATGCTGGGAGCCCACCCCAGCATGGCAACAGTCCGTATAGCTGATGAGGGTGCCCAATCCCCCATTGGCTCCACTGTCCCCCCAACAGACTACTGGGTGCCATGCTAGGAACCCACCCCAGCATGGCAACAGTCCATATGGCTGATGGGGGGTTACCAATCCCCCGTTGGCTCCACTGCCCCCCAAACAGCCTTCCAGCTTCCATGCTGGGAGCCCATCCCAGCGTGGCACAAGTCCCACGTCATCTAAGAAAATAAAACCTGCAAGAAAAAACCTTCCCTCACTGACTGTCCTGACCCCTCCCCACCGCGCCCACCCTCTGTGCACCCTGCCTCCCCACACCCCCCCTCACCCCATACTTACCTCCGGAGTCTGGCGCGATGATCTTCGGTGGACCAGGAACACATCTGCACTCTTCAAAGCCGACTGCGAATTGAGGAAATGCTGGTAAGCTGTATAATGGAATAAACAGTTTTTTTTCAACTTTGATGCATATCTCAGGCATTTTTTGGAATTTTTTCACCAAATTTCCAACATGGGGTTTTTGGGACCCCACCTCATGAATTCTGTCACTGTCATTTTGTTAATCAGCCCGGAAAGGTGATTTCGCAGTCACTGTGCGAAACCACCTTTTGGGACTGATTTATGAAATGACAGTGTCACGGTTCATGAAGTTGGCCCCCAAAAACCCTATGTTGAAAATTTGGTGAAAAAAATCCCAAAATGACTGTTTTACGAGCATGTGTTGTGCTGTTCCTATGCACGCTCATAAGTTCATGAATTTTCAATATTTTCACTCCAGATTTTCAACATTGCCATTTCACCACACCTCCGTATGAGTAGTGTAGCTGTCATTTTTCACATCTCGCCCAAAATGTGTTTCCGTGCAAGTAGCGCACAATGGCACAGTCGGTGTGCAAAATCAATGTGTGTGACAGATTAAGAAAATCACAGTGATGCTGTTCATGAGCAGAGGTGTTAAAATGGCTATGTTAAAAATTTGTTGAAACAGTTCCCAAAAATGACTGTTTTACGAGCATGCATTGCGCTGTTCCTAAGCACGCTCGTAAGTTCACGAATTTTCAATATTTTCACTCCAGATTTTCAACATTGCTATTTTACCACACCTCCTTATGAGCAGTATAGCTGTCATTTTTCACATCTCACCCAAAATGTGTTTCTGCGCATGCAGCACACAATGGCACACTCGGTATGCGAAATCAATGTTTGGGACAGATTAAGGAAATCACAGTGACACTGTTCATGAGCAGAGGTGCTAAAATGGCTATGTTAAAAATATGGTGAAAAAAGTCCATAAAATGACTGTCTTACGAATGACCATTGTGCAGTTTCCATGCACCCATCTTAAGTTCATGGATTTCTAATATTTTCAGTCCAGATATTCACCACTGGCATTTTTCCACACTTCCTTATGAACAGTACAGCTGTCATTTTTCACACCATGGCTGAAATGTATTTTCACACTTCCTGTGCAGAAATGCGTGGTCGCTGTGGGAAATCACTGTTCAGGACAGATTAAGAAAATCACAGTGACACTGTTCATGAACGGAGGTTCCAAAATGCCTGTGTTGAAAATCTGCTGTAAAATATCCCCTAATTGCATTATGGGTGTGCGTTGCGCAGTTTCTACGCACGCTCGTGACTTCACCAGTTTTTTTAATATTTTCACTGCAGATTTTCAACATTGCCATTTTTTGCACCTCCCCATGAACAGTACAGCTGTCATTTTTCACATCCTGTTCAAAATGTGTTTTCACACCTGTGGTGCCAAATGGAGTAGTCGCTGTACAAAATCAGCTTTCGGCTAACAAACTGATATTGCCACTGTTCATAAGGCCGGGGTCACAAAAAACACATGCTGAAAATCCCTAAAAGTATCGCAATGGAAAAAACAGAAGACGTAAAAAAAAAAAATATGTATGATTAAAACCTTTTTAATCCCCATGTTCTTATACTAAAGCGTAGTATTTCCACCCCCACGTACTGTGGGAACACCCTTATTTAGCATATTTTTCTGATGTTTCTGGGGCAGTTGCCTAAATCCTATTAAAAGAGGAATAATATACAGCCCATTGTCACAAGGGGGCCTGGATATGCCAAATCCAGAAGTCATTTTGTATATTTTTATATCACAATAGAGTTCCCATATTGTCTCTAAATATAAAAATATGGGGCCCTTGAATTTTAGACTATTTAGGGCCAATATTGATTTCCTGGTAACTGAATTTCCAGGTACCAAAACAAAAACATATTGCTGATTTACCAGAGTACTTAAAAGTTTTGATCGGTAAGCTGAAACTATGGAAAATCGGAAGCAGTTTAGCGCAGTGGTTTAAGGCTCTGAGCTGCAAATCTGGTGACATCCAGCAGACCAGACCTGGGTTTGAATCCCACAGCTTCCACTTGCAGACTGTGTGACCCTGAGCAAGTCATTTAACTTCCCTGTGCTCCCAGGTCACACCTGTAAAAAAGCGTTCAGCTTAGTGTGCTAGTCCTGGTTAAACAACTAACAAAAAAAAATAAATAACGTTTGAGTCACAAGCCTAGAAGGATTTGTATCAGTTCATATTAGAACATTATTATTGGGAGACACCTCTCTATGCTACCAGACCCCAAAAGGAGATACACAGGCACCCAGATATTCAAAAGAGTTGCGCCATGCGTAATAGGGTTGCTCCAGCACAAGTCCGAAAATGTGCCATTTTGTGATATTCAGCGGGAGGCAGATGCGCCCCCAAAATCACGCTGAGCAAGAGCGCAATGATAATGAATGCATGCGCAACTGAAGGGGGAGGAACCATGCATAAATGGCGCAGTGTGATATTCAACAACATGAACCATGCTCAATAGGGGAGCAAGCAGAAGTTGCGCGATAGTGGAAATAAGCCAAAAAAAAAGGAACAAGGGAGAGGTGCAAGAATGCTACAGGGAAGGCACATGTGGCTGACCACTAGGCAGATACACAGGGCAGGAGGGACACACAGGGCAGGACAGGGAAAGGGCACCCTGAACCCACAGGCACAGGGAAGGTGTGGGGAGCCACAGCCACAGCCAGTGCAGAAGGGGGAAGTGCCACACAGCACTGAGGCCACCACAGGAAGGTGTTCCTGGTGCAGGGGAAGTAGCAGCCAGGACAGCGGGGGGGAACACAGAAACAGCTGCCAGGGGGAAACACAAGCCAGGGACATGGCCAGTGTCCCATCCAGATGGAGGCAGTAATGAGGAGGGTGAGAAGGCAGGCAGCAGGGGGGCGCGGCCGTGGAGGGGCCCATTGGTGGTATGCCCCCAACAGGCAGTACCGAGCCCACAGCTTTGAGCTGTACAGTGATACCAAGATTGTGGGCCGGTACCGCCTGAATCGGGCAATTCTGAGGTGGCTCTGTGAGCTGTGCAGTGATGTGATGCAGGCACCCACACGACGGAGCCATGCTCTGTCAGTTGAGACTAAAGTGACAGCTTGCATGTGCTTGCTCGACACGGGTACCTTCCAGAGACCAACAGGGGACACCACAGGCATAACCCAGTCAGCTGTGTCATGCCACCTCATCCAATTCCTCAGCGCACTGTTGCCACATGCTGCGGAGTATATCCATTTCCCCAGCACACCTTCAGAGCGCACAGCAAACATACAGGAGTTCCACAGGGCAGCACGTATGCCTGGCATGCTAGGGGCAATAGACTGCACCCATGTGGCCATCCACATACCACCTGGCCTTGAGGGGGCCACATATATCAATCGGAAAGGCTATGCAAGCATCAACTGCCAGGCGGTGTGCGATGCCAGGGGGTGCATAATCAATTTCTGTGCCATGCACCCTGGGGGAGCACATGATGCCTTCATCTAGCACCAGTCAGCACTGTGCCACAGATTCGAGAGTGGAGACATCCCCACTGGCCACTTAGTGGGTGAGTATGCAAACCACGCAGAAAAACATAGAGCTTGGAAGGGGCATGGTCAGAGGTGACATGGGTAGTGGCCTACATGGCCCAAGGCAGGGCGACGCTGATCACCAAACTAACCTCCACCCTCTACACACAGGTGACAATGGATACCCACTCCGTCCCTGGCTGCTCACACCATACCGGCGGCCCGCGACCCCATCACAGCAACACTACAATGAGGCACATGCCACCACACACAATGTCATTGAGCGGGTGTTCGGGATGCTGAAGGCACGTTTCCGTTGCCTGGACACCTCCAGCGGTGCCCTACAGTACAGCCCCTCAAAGGCCTGCAGGCTATTCCTGGCCTCTTTCATCCTGCACAACATGGTCAATGACTGTGGGATAGCCGTATAGGTCAAAGAGGGGGACAGTGATGGAGACGATGAGGAAGCTGGTGACGATGGTGATGGGCAGCCCCCCTTTGGGCGACGGGACCCCCTACTGCTCTGGCTGGCACAGCTGCATTGGGACACCATCACAGAGGAGCACTTCAGCCAACCCAGGTAAGTCATTGGGCCATGTGCAGCCACCAGTGGCAAAGGCACAACCCACAAACACGCATGGACAAACACCAGGGGTGCATGCTGTCAAGAGAAGTGACCGAGCATGGAACCGCACACACCACCAGGGATGGGTGAGGTCTAACTTGGCACGTGGTCATACACACACATACACAACACACAAGACATGCACAAAGGGTAGGAGGCACGCCGACCCAGACCGCCACCCCTAGCCACACACACGTCCACAGACCACCACGCTCACTGCCTATCATTGTGCATGTGTCAGATGCTGGACACCATTGCACAGTGGCGTACAGCTCAACACAGGCATCATCATGCACATGCCACCGCGGACAGCAGCCGGAAGGGTGTGCAGATGGAACGTGTGTGTGCGCGTGCAGGGCCGGGTACCCCACCCGTGCATTGCCCGCTAAATGACACAGTGCACACAGGGTAGCATCAGACAGTAGCCATGCTGGGAGACAGGTCAGTCACGTGCCACAGTGCCACGGCCACCACGGATGCATGGGCGGCCCCACCGAGACCCGCCAGCAGTGACAGGCTGACCACTGGCCTCATGGGGTGGCACTGACAGTCCCCCAAGGGTTCCACTGCGTGAACGCGACTGTGCTCGGGCAAGGGTCTGCAGCACACTGAACATGCCTGCGCCAGGCATGCTCAGTATGCCCACAGCTGAAACCGGTGTCGACAAGGATGGTGTCGCACAACGCCGGGAATGGGGGGTGGACATTGCACTGCATGGTGTCTGCGATGCATGGGCAAATAACTGTGTGCCCATGGTGGCCATGACAGCTGTGAATGCCTGTGTCTGCCTGTCAATGGCAGCGCTTACATCCTCCCGCAACCGGTCCATTCCTGCCTGAAGCAGAGCGGTGTCTCTGCTGCACCGCTCCTCTGCCTGGCGCAGAGCCACGCTCAGTGCATCTACTGCCATCACAAGCTGCATCTGCTGATTGACTAATGCTTGCAGTATGCGGGTGTGCTCATCTAAGAGGTCATCTGCCTGATCGGCATGCTGTCCCTCAGTGTGTTCGTGGCCCTGATGCTCATCACCCCTTGAGGGTGGGCACTGCACACCAGGGTCAGGCCTGGGCATGTCCACAGGTGGTGCACTGACACCACCCCCTGACACTGTACCCCCCTGGCCATTGGCTGACTGCTGATACTGCCCCTCCGGCTGCCGCTCTCCAGGGCTCAATGGTGCTGCCACAGTGGCTGCAACAGTCCCACTGTCCTGGACACACACCAGTGCTGCCCCACTGGTGCAGACAGGCACAGGCTGGGACTGTGATGACACGCAGGCCTTCACGGTGGTACCACCCACAGCCACGGCCACAATGTCACCTGCTGTGTGGCCATCCTGTGGCCCAACATGTGTCACTGCCCATGACGTTAGCTCCATCATCATCGGTGACGGATCCGGCACCAGCCCGAGTCTCAGCATGCTGGCATCCATGGATGCTGGCACGCTGGGACACGGGCAGGGCCTCCTCCACACCTACTCCATCAACATCAGTCTGGTCATCCAGGCGGGCCCACTGTCGCCCTGACCCCCGTATTCCTGTGGAGGTGGATGGGCCCTCCTCCATCTCCATGATACTGGCCTCAGTAGAGAAGCCCACCACCGCTGACCCATGTAGATGCTCAGGAGCTGTAAGGGAAAAAAGTAGCATTACTGCATGTGACCTACCCTGTCCCCCCCAATAGACAGACCACGACCTACCATGCAGTGATGGGCTACCACCTGTCTGGAATCCACCACCCGGAACACCCTTAATGGTGCAACACTGCATGCTGCCAGCAACCTGATCTTCCTGTGGGGTCAGGCGTTGCACCTCCAGCTGTCCCCAATGGTCGTAGACCATGCTGCCCCGATGGCAGCCACCTTCTCTTTAAATTCTCCACCTGTCCGTGTCCATCTTCTTTTTTTTGCACTCCTGCACGGATCGCTGGTGGCTGCCATGCAGGTTGACAGCACGCGCCACCTCCTCCCATGCAGCAGCACGGGCCTGTGGTGTTCCCTGGCATCCACTGAGAAGCGGCTCCTGGTCGAGGTAGGCCTCAAACAGGGCATCTGTCTCGGCCTTTGTAAAGTTTGGCCTCCTCTTCCTCCCACGACTCTGTTCCTCTTCCTCCACCACACGATCGGTAATGATTCATCCTGTGAGAATGACAGGTGTTACCTGTGACTGTGCAGTCCCATACATGTCCCAAACACCACAGTCCACACTCCCAAACAACATGCACTTCACCGCAATAGACTGCAGTAACTGAATATGGCCAGTGCAGCCCAATGTCGCATTTTTATAGTGCAACCCATGCAAATGAGGCGAGGCGCATCTTTAAGTGGATGCAAATGCAGTGACTGCGCCATTGAATGGCTGATTAGATGATTTGCATATGCCTGCTGAATATCGTGCTGTTGCACTTTGCGCAATTGTGTTGAACATGCTGAGCCAAGGGCGCAGTTCTGTGACATGCACAGTACACACCTAACTTCGCATGTCTGGGTTGATGACGCAGGTGCCTGCTGCACTGCTGACATGCTGTGCACAGGAGGCAATGCAGGGCATGGCCACAATTGTGCCAGTGGCGCTACAGTGCTGTTCACATATATGGCGCTGTGGCACTGGGATGTTGTAGGTGCACTGCGGCAACAGCATTGTAGGCCGCTACAGGAGGTGGCACACAGGCACCCAATTGTGCTACATGCATTGGGTTCCAGTCATGCTGTGGCTGTCCATGCCCCAGAGACCCTTGACCCTGTGCCCGACCTTTGTCTCCAGGCACCATGCGTCAGGCATGGGTGCACCACTATCGCGCTGTTCGGTGACAGCGCAATAGGGAATGGCAGTGCTGTACCGCACAGCATCTGCACATGGCAGGACCGTGCTGTCGAGCGCCATTTTGATTCAACCAGACAGCAGAGATGGCGCGGAGGCATGCAGTCCTTTGGAGCCAGGTTGAGCTAGCCAACCTGGTGGCTATAGTTGAACCCCATGCTGGAGCTTTGTGTGGAGAGGCACCCCAGGACAGGGCCAGGAGTGCGGTCTGGCAGGAGGTGGCCGATGCCCTGGAGGAGGCCACCGATATGGGGTGAATGGCGGAGCAGTGCCGTCATCATTATGGGGACCTGAGGCGCAAGGACCCTGACCTGCTTGCCCGCCTGTGGGCACGTGCCAGGAGGGGCATGGTGCCACGGCCAGGTAGGTGCAACATCCATACACTATTATCGTCCATTTGGGTATCACGGTTGCATGTGTCCGGCAAATGGGGGGGTCCGGTGTTGGCCGTGGTGGTGGTATCGGGGTGTGAGGTAGATGGATATGGCTGTGTGGGATTGCATACACATGGGGGTGGGGGGACTTTGCTACTGGATTGTATTGATGTTCCTCTCTCCATGTTTGCACCTTAGGGCCAGAAGAACACCGGCAGAACCGGGACCGGAGGCGCCGCATGGAGGAGCAGTGAGCCAGGAGGGATGATGGTGGTCCACAGCGCATGGACCAGCCTGATGATGGTGAGTGCCTTATATCCATGATTGCTATTGCATGCTGTATAACTGGGCAGGCAGTGGGGCATTGCCACCATCCATTGACACCGCTGCCATGCATCCAACTTGTTACAGTCAGCACTGTCCAGTGGCACTGCATGTCTGGGAGTGCATCAATGGTGGTCCATGTGTGCACAGGGCACATGGCTGTGGCACTGCCTTCACACTGCATAGCCAAGCCACTGTACGGCCGTGGTGGTGCTATGCAGGACATGGGCAGTGGGTGTGTGCAGTGGTCCACATGGCTGTGGCTGCCTGGGTGGGCAGGTCTTGTGGACACAGTCACTGTGGGTGGTCGCCCACCATCACAGGGGCATGGCACATGGCTGTATGCCATGCACAATGGGTGGGCGAAGGGGGATGGACAGTCACACTTATTGACTTTGCTCCCTCATCCTAGGTAGACGGCGACTCCAGGACATTCAGTGGAGTCTACGTGAGCCGCTCCAGGTGGTGAGGGAGACCTTGGAGCTCCTTCAAAGGATCCTCCACCAGGGGGTGAGGAGGAGGAGATGGAGAAGCAGACATTGGCACCATGATGAGGAGGACCAGGGCACCTGTTGATGTCCCCATGCCCCGACTACCACCTTCCCCCTTTGACGCACCCTCACACCCCTTCTTCCCTCTCCCATATGTTCACCCCTGCCCCTTACCCACCCCCACCTATTATGTGGTCCTTCCCCCCTCTTGTAAATAATTGTATATAGTTTTTTGTTACATCTTTTAAATATACTCATTTTGTTTTGACAACTTTGGTGGTCTCTGATTTGCAGTGGGCTACAGGTGCTCAGCTGCAGTGGTGTGCATGGCATCAGGGGTGGTGTGTGTTTGTGTGTGCAGAGGTGAACTGCCTATGGTGTGGGCAGGGGAATCAGTCACTGTCTGTGGTTTGTGTGTTGTGCTCTGTACACTGGATGCCTGTGTGCAGAGGTCCACGGGGTCTGCACTGTGCGCATGGCACCCCTGTCAGACCGTCCATGGCCTGTGCAGCTGACACCCTTGCATGTCTGTGATATGCATGGTCTGCTGGCATGTCAGTGATGGCTGTCCATGCTGGATAACAACTGTACCCAGCACAATGCCAGGTTGCCTGCCATCATCAGTATGGTGCATGTCTGCCTCCAGTGGCACTGTGGCCTCTGCTGTTGTTGTCCCCCCTCCATGCTGTCGCTTGTGTCTGTTACAGGGGATGTGCTCCAGTGTCTGTCACTTGTGCTCTGGCAGCATGCTGGTGGCATACAGCTTCATGGTGCCTGTGCAGGGTGGCTGACACACCTGTGCAAAGTAGGGGTGCTGGCCGTGTGTACACATCAGCCGTGGCCACATGCCAGTGGCTTGGTTGACCCGCTACTGTGTCCCTGTGTTGGTGTGCCCTTGGGTATGGGTGGGTGTTTGTCCATGCACTGTGTTGCATCATGTGTGGTGCATGCCTCCATGCTACACTGTGTGTGTCTCTGCTGGCCGTTGTGGCCAGTGCTGGGATGGGATGTGTCCTTGGGAGGGTGTGCAGGGTGCTGTACCACTGGAGGTGGGGTCCAGGGCATGCCCTGTCGCATGTGGGGTACCTCGTGTGCTGAAGCATGGTCAGCCTCTCAGCTGTACCTCGGGGAGGACGTGCAGGGTGGCAGTGTGTATGCATCTGTTGCATTTGCTGTCTGCTGCTGCCCACTGCAGGGTGCTCATGGTGGGGCTGCCTTGCATGGCTCCATGGTGCACAGGGTTGCATTGTCACAGTGGGGGTGGTGGCATGCATGGGATGTCCTGCACTGTTGGGTGCTACTCCTGGGTAGGGTGCATGGGGGTCATGGTGCAGGATGTGCTCTGCATTGGTGGGATGGTGTGGTATGAGGTAGCTGGCCCTCCTTGTGTGCCAGTCACAGCTTGCCAGGGGGTGTGCTTGGGCACCATGGCCCAGCTGTGGGTTGGTTGCTGGTATCCATGGGCCAGTGGTTATTCCAGCTCTCCCCTGGTTGTGCAGTGCATGGAGTGTGGGGGACAATGTCTGTTCTGCTGTGTGTTCCTCTGCCCATCTGTGTCATGGGTGGTGGGCCCCTGCATCCCTGGTTGTGCTGTTGCATTGCTGCCCTGCTGCAGGGGGCATCCCTGGTTGTGCTATGGTGCATCTGGACTGCTCTGCTGAGCATCCCTTGCTGTGCTATGGCGCATCAGATATGCTCAGCTTCACATCCCTAGTTGCGCTATGGCGCAGGTGGTGCGATATTCAGTCGTCGGCCGTAGGTGCATTTTGGCCTGCGCAGTTTTTGAATATCGTGCTTTTCGTGCATGGGCGCAGTGGAATTGCGCTTGCTCCTGCTGTTGCGCACTTTTTGGGCGCAGTTTGAATATCTGGGCCAAGGTGTCTAATATGTTGCTTAATAAACAGATACTGCTCCACATGCGGAATGTACTGTGGCTTAGTGGCCATGGAAGGTTAGGGGTCAAAGACTATATGAAACACAAAGAGGCCGCAAATCAATTTTGTCCCAGAACAGATACAGTACCTGTGTCATGATCCCAGAAACTATGGACCATTTATTCTTTGTATTATTGTTTTGGTCCTAGTTGCAGAAAATTTGGATAAGAGGCCCCTTTTATAAACTAACTCCAGAAATTATATATCTAGGTATATTTCCAACTTTTTGGTCTAAATGTAAAGCTACTACAATGCAGTTACTTTTTACCTGTATTAAATGCCAACTATGGCAAGCAAGGTGTGCTCTTACCCTGAGAAAACAAGTGGTGTCAGTAGAGCAGGTTGTATATAATGTAGTTAGAGATGTACATTTGATACAAAGCAGGGAAAAACAGCTGTTTTCTCCAGAACACTATAAGTTATGGTGGAGAAATACAGCCTGGCTAGATACAGGATGACTTTTGTTCCTCATGTAATTAAAACATATTGTTAGTATGTGGTGGGACCTTGTCAACAAGGCACAGGTCAGGAAGTATAGCAAAACCAGGAGCACTTGTAGAATTCACAAAAAGTGTTTATTAGTACTAGCAGTAACATCAAAAGATTGTTCAGTATAACTATTTACAAAGATAGAATAAACAGAGAAGATCCGAGTTTTCCTTTAATCTCTGTCTCTCAAAACATTGCATCTCTCTCTCTCTCATAAGTCTTTGCAACCCCACTCTTTAACAAGCATCCTGTTTTTTTCTAAAATGTTCTTGTATGTTTCAGGCAGGTGTAGCAAGATCACAATGTCCCAGAACTGAGGCCGCTTCTCCATAGCTTCTGAAAAAGGGCTTAAAAAATCTGCTCTCAGGTTAACACCTTGAGTTCTCAATAGAATTTTGCAATCATCTCAAACTATAGTTATATACATTTCAAAAGTAACACTATATAATTTCTAAACAAAGGAATCCCAATATCAGTTACATTTCCATCCAATGATTTGCATATATTTTCATACCAGCAGATATGCAAGGGAGGAAAGACAGAAACAGCAAGGGAAGACTGAGAGACAGTGAGAGGCAAAGAACTGCAAGACTGTTGGGGTGATCAAATCCTAGGTCTCACAAGAAAATGTGGTTGTGCAACCAGACAGACAAGAGACAGGAAAGGAAAGGAAAGGAAAGGAAAGGAAAGGAAAGGAAAGGAAAGGAAAGAACAGAACAGATCTCTGCATTCAAATTCTCCATAACAACTGGGACAGGGTCCTATTCAACCCTGTCACAGACCTCTGAATACTTTAAGATGAATTCTTCTAGTTTGAGGTAATAGGTGGAAGAATCTAGGCTTACAAAGTAGTTGATTTCTAATTCTTATACAGTAAGTAGAGGGACCCGTGTTATATTATAAATTGTAATTGGAGTAGAAACATACATTTCCTACACTTGGTGGTGGTGGTGGTGGTCCTGACTTCTTCATTTTTTCCCTAGCCATTACTGGTGAATTACAGGGGATATGTGTTTGAAATCAAACTTTATCTTTGTTTTTGAGTTGTAGTTTAATTTCATGTGAATTTAACATGTTTCTTATTATTTTGAATTGTATAAGTCAAATGTGAACCTAACATGTGTATTTTTATTTGATTCTTGAAAGCTTGAATAAATAATTCCCCTACTCTTGCAGTAGGCAGAGCTGTGGTCATTCTGGTTGGAACTATGGCGGATCATACCGGAGGAGATGGAGAAGGTTTGAAAGCGTTGCACTCCAACTCTAACACTGCTATTTTTCAAAGTTCTGTGGACATACCCAAGCCAGAAATGTTATTTATGGAACATGATGTGGAAAAAGAAGAGGTGGTTGACTCTACTAAGGAAGTTTGCTCACCAGATAAGTTAGAGGATACTTCTGAGGCTGCCACCATTGTGGCTGATCTGGACTGTATGGAAACCCACCTGCTGGTGGACACAAAGGCAAGGAGAGCATGTCTATTGCACTTGCTAGCAGCCAAAGTGAATACAGAAACTGTCCTGCAATCAGAAGGGGAAGTTAATGTTTCCATGAGTAGTCGGCCACATCAGCTCAGAGCCAGGAGAATGGCCATTTACAGCATAATCCTGCATTAGCACAACAAGATTGTTCGGTTACTGCAAAACATATGGAGGATTTGCGGACTGCAGAAAAAGCATTACTTGCTGCTGGATGGCAGCGTTCAGTTGACGGGACAATGTGGCTCCCGGGAATGGCTGTTTCTGCTGCAGAAATCTTCACTTCAGGACTGCCGACAGAAGTTAACTTGGGAAAAGACAAGCAGTTTGCAAACAAGGATGCTGTGGTACAACAAACAGAAATTTCAGATGCATCTGGCAAAAATGTCTCCATGACAACAGTCTCGCAGGCTGCAGCTGTTGGCCTTCAAAACAGAGTGCAAGAACCCGATGCTCCAGTAAAACCTACACCAGGTACTAACATTAATTTATCCAAAAAAGAAGGTGAGGTTGTGAAAGATGGGACAGTTGGGGATAAAATATTTCAGGAGGCTGAGGCTAAACATAATGAAGGCACTTTAAATGCAGAATCAAGGGACACAGGAAACGACTGCACCAGACTCAAAATTTGGTGAAGTAACAACTAGAAAAAGAGTCCAACACATTCCCTTCCTCATCTTGGGCAGAAATAATGGACACTGAGAACTCTGCTGGTTCACAGGGGCCAAATAAGGAGCCAGCTGGTCAAGAGCAAGGCCTCCCCCTATCTAAAGATACAAATACTGCACAGGGTCACCCTAAACAGCACCCTAGGTTTAAACTGTCAGAACTTTTCACAAATTAGGGGAAACCTACAACTTGACGGAATGCTACCCATATAAAATATAAAGAGGGATTAAATATGCCTCCAGATAGGATGTATGTTGCACAGAAGCTTCTAAAAGAGTCTATGCAGTTTCAGGACTCTGAAATCTTTGCCTTAATTTATATTTCTAGTGATTCTATATTTGATTTAAATTTTAACACCCCTCAACAGCTGGAAAGATTTTGGAGCAAATTTCACCAGTAGAAAAATGCACGTTTATGGACTCCTTTTTTAGTTATATCACTCACCAGACCTGCAGTGAAAAATATCACTATTCTGTTTTGAAATGAGAGTGTCCTCATTTCAGACATTCTTCACTGGGCAAAGCAAAAGGCAGATGTACTTGAGAAACCTACTCCTATTATGGATGTTGAAAACATTTGAACCGGGGGGTGGAAAATTTATATTTATCAGGTTGTTTTTTTATATGCCAGGACAGAGGCTTCTGTTTTTATCCAGGCCAACCAAAGACTTGCCACAGATGTGGTTCTCTGGCCCACCTTAGTAATGCTTTTGATGCTTTGGTATGCAGATTTTGCCTGAGAACTGGTCACGTCAATAATTGTTGCCCCAATCAACCTAACTGTACTGTAATTTATGTGAGGAGGTTGTTCATCTGTTTCTCCAATGCCCATGGGCAGTTCATAACGGAGGCACCTTTTATAATCAGGATGACATTGCACATAGTGCACAGGCCAAGCAAGCTCAACAGCATCAGCAGGAGGAATCTGAGCAACCTTGTACTTCAACTTCACTCACAGCCTGGCCAACATAACAACCCTTGTTATCAGTGGCACCCCCTACAACTGATCCACTAGTAGTGGAAGAGACAGAGCTTACTGCCACTTCATCCACATCAACAAGCACGAAGGTCACAAAGGTGCACACGGAGGCCACACTTTGCAGAACAAATACAAGCTACAGAAAGCCCACACCCCAAGGGAGGAATACCAGCAGGTTAAAGGGAAAATATGATACACAAAGAGTACATCCAAACCAAAAATGGCAAAAAAGAACAAACCACTGATCTTCAAAACAAATATGCTATCTTGCAAGAGAACATTGCTGATGGAGATGATGACCATTCTGAGGCATCTTCTTTTACTTCCTCTCCAAAAGAAAACTCAGATATTGATGGGGACACTATTGAGAAGCCAAGATTGAGAAAGAAAACAAAGAAACAAACATGAATATACTGTTCAAATGGTGTCCTTAAACTTTTTGTAGTTTCACACATAATACCTCTTGGGATTCCATTAATACCACTTCTTTAAATGTGAACAGTATTAAAAATCATAAGAGGCCAGCATCACTTTTAATGCCTTGCAGCACTCAAAAGCACATATCATTTTTTATAGGATACCCATCTTAAAACTATTACAGATATACACCAGGCCCAAAAAGCCTGTCCATGGGGTCCCTCAGTGTGCTCCCTAAGGTAAGACACTTGCCCTGGAGTGGGTATTCTTTTTTCCTGTCCAATACAAATTCAGAAGGTTATGGATATTGACCTAGGCGGGGCACTTTTTCTAGACATTATCTATGGAGGCCAGGCAGTTAGACTTGGCGTTATTTATGCCCCACAAAAAAAAAAAAACTTACAAAATTCAACTGTTTATTTGTAAATTAATTCAACCATATTTGCATACAAACAGGAACATTATTTTGGGAGGGGATTTTAATTGTCTTCTAGAGAAAAAAGATAAATCAAGAAACACTTCAAAAATATACTGTGATTCCAGTACTTCAAATAGGGATTTAAACACTGCAAAGTTATATGATGCATATAGGAAAATATGGACAACAGGGGCGCACATATACTACAGAGGAGGTATATCCTCTAGAATTGATTTTTTTCTTTATTTCACAACATTGAGTGGTTAATAAAGCTACAACAGCACCTACTGCTACTTCAAACCATTTAGAACTACATATTACGTTAAGGAATGTATAGAAAAACAATATAGGAAAAGAATACTGGTGTAGGAATAATAATATGTTGAATGATCAATCAATCAATCAAAATATTTATTTATCCAGGTGGGCACCATTGAGCAAGGCTCATTTGCAAGGTGGACCTGGTCATGATTACATCAAAGTACAGCACAGAAGCAGGTATACAAAAAGCAATAATATACAAGGAAGAAAAAGTATATACAGTGTATACAGTACAGTACAAAGTTGAAATAAATAAAAACAAAACAGCATTATTTTACAGTTGAAGAAGTCAGCAGATGTACAATCAACCATAGGCATACAGGGGTTATAAGCAGAGATCTTTTGAGTGAGGCAGCCGGCAACTACACATATAGGGGAAAGAGGCCATGTATGGGGTGGCAGGTTAGAGAGGTAAAGAAGAGGAGGGATATATTACCAACGACTGGGGGAAAAATTGAGCTAAAACCACAGAAAGTGATGATGACTGTCGTACTTGTTTATTATGATAATGACGGAGGAGGGGTAGATAATTGGGACACTACTATGGATGGGGTGGGACTTTAGCCAGGCTGGAGTGGACAGGGAAGGGTGGGTGCAGCAGGAAGAGTTAATGGGGAAGAGTGAGAGCCAGGGGTAGAAACATGGCAAGCGTCAGGATGGAAAGAGGGGAGTTAGGAATTAGTGGGCTAGCGGTGAGGAAAACATTTGCAAGGTGCTTTCATGTAGCGATTGTAGAGTGCCTTGAAGATATTCAGGCTAACAGGGCAGCTCAGCTTCAAGTTCCTTTGTAAACCGTTCCACAATGTGGGTAAAGAGAAACTTAGAGCAGCTTTGCTGAAACGAGTTTTGACCCTTGGAACTTGGAGGGCAATTAGGGAAGCCAAGGTAAAACAGCAGACAGAGGAACTGCTAAAAGCTAGAGCCATAGTGGTAGCCTGGTATGATTCGGTAGAAGAATGGTGGGAGGATCCAAAATTGGTTATCAAACAATTATTAAAAGTTCTTGAAAGGATAAACTCCACACAAGCAAGGTAATGTGAAATGTAACCCATCTCATTGGCATGAAAAAAACTGAATAAATACTCGTGCTGAGAGACATTACCTTGCTTGTGTAGAGTTTGCCCTTTCAAGAACTTTTAAACATTGATTCATAGAGGTCACATTTGATGACCCAAGATCTATTTTCAAATATTTAATGCCCTATAAAGGACAGGGGCATCCTGAACCAATAAGGTACATTCATTATCAAACAATTATATCAAAAATTAGGTAAACAGGCATGTCAGAATGAATATTCTCAATTTCTAACACTCTGGAACCACTTGTATAGACTCATTACTTTACAGAATTCTGGGATTCTAGATTATACAGAAAAAATAGCTAACACAAAACAAGAAATGAGGAAGTATCTGTGTGATAGGGCTAAATCACTGAGAAGAGATCAATCTTTAGGGACACAAGGAACAAAACATTCCTTGGATATATTCAAAGAATGTCAGGATAGGGTAAGTAATAAACTTTGGACAGGAGTGAAAGACAATCAAGATCAAATACATACTGATTTTTATGAAATTACAGATATTATTTCAGATCATTTACAATAGACCTTTGGAGTATCTGAAGAAAATTTAGGTGCAATTGATACTTTTATATCCCAGGAAGGTATAGAAACTTTAACTGAGCTGAGCAATTAGAATTAATTAAACCTCTTTGCATCCCTGAAATTCAAGAGGCTATTAAGAAATCAAAATCAAATACATCGCCTGAAACTGATGGAATAAGCACAATTTTTTTTTATAAAATATTTATTGACATTTTGGCTCCTATATTAATGGAAACATTTAATGATATACTAGAAAACTTAAAAATAGCTGCTAATAAGGTAAAAACATTTTTAATTCTATTACACAAAAAAGGTGACAGATTAGATATCAAGAACTGGAGACCTAGCTCCCTAATGAATGCTGATATTAAATTATTAGCTTCTGTTTTATGTCATAGATTAAGTAAAATTGCAACTAAACTAATTACACAGTACCAGTCATGTGCCTTATCAGGAAGAAGTATCAGAGATAATTTAATTTGCATAAGGGAGATTTTTTTCCAGAGGCAATTTAAACATTCTGCGTGGATTTGTGCTTTCCTTGGACCAACAAAAAGTGTTTGCTTTGGTACCTCATTATTATTTGTTTAGTGTATTGACATTTTTCAGAATACCAGATATATTCATCAGGTGGCTTAGGTTACTATATTCAAGGGCTCATTTCCATCCACTGGTGAATGGGGCAGTAGGGAGAAAAATACAGATAGCTGGGGGGGGGGTAAGGTACAGCTGCCCCCTGAGTCCTTTGCTACATATTCTATATTGATATATTTATAAGAAAAAATACTTCAGATTCCCAGTTTACAGGGAATGCAACTTACTCAGAATATGCCTCTATTTAAAAATAATGGCATAAGCAGATGATCTCTGCTTATTTCTGGCTAATGAGAGAGCATGTCAGATAGCTATGCAGATAATATATAAATATTCATTCATAGCTGGTGCCATAATAAACTTTCAAAAAAGTAAAGGGATTTGTATTGGAAATACACAACAACTGGGGCTCACACAGATATGTGAGATTCCTGTAGTGATGGGAATTTCTATTTTAGGGATCCAATTTGGGGCCTTTGCTCTGGACAAAATAAATTGGGAAAATAAATTAACAGAATGTGAGAATCAAATTTTAAGATAGAAAAATATACACATTTCTAAACTCAAAAGAGTTTACTTAATTAAAACCTTTTTTAATACCTAAATTATTGCACTTAAGCTTGGTATTTCCTCCGCCTATAGAAACAGAGATCAGGTTATACAGTGTTTTATTTAAGGTGATTTGCAGAAGTAGATTAATCCCAATTAAAAGAAATATTACATATTTATCCATTAGCCAAGGTCTGGGGATGGTAAATCCTTTAGTATTTTTTCACACTATTTTTGGGCAGCAAATCTCACCCAAGTATTGCAGAGTTCAAACACACTTTGGATAAAGTGATGTAGGGAGTGATTCACTACTATTTTTCCAATATGGCAGAAAGAAGTTTGGAATTTTAGGTTATGAAAGGACTTGATTCCTTAATACATTTTTACATCCCTGACTAAGGTTAGAATCTGGAAGATCACAATAGATACAATTAAACTGTACACAAGACATTCACTTTACGAAAGGATTTTATTAACATATTTCACAGAGACCTCACAATTCCCTAAAAGTACTGTGCAGACAACTCAAGATACCATTAAACAGTTGACAGATGTTCGAGTACCAAAATACTTATGGGACACCATATGATTGACCAGTCATGGGAAAACTGGGGTAAGAGATAACCATAAACACAAACCAATAACAGAAAGATACTATTCTAGATATATATGTAATATGCTGTTAGAGTCCCAGGAACATCTATTTATTGAATGTCTTTACGTCATTCAGTTTTGGTCCCAGTTAGCACATACAGTTGCTGGCTTAGAATTTAAATCTGTAATATATGAGATACTAATCCTAGGTACATACATGGGGTCTGGAGAAAGTATCACCTCAGTACTTTAAGGGTAACATGTAGTATTATAAAATATAATATCTAGCAGGCAAGATGCCAATTAAATCTGCAGTAAAAATATTTAGCTCAAAATGAAGTTATTCAAAATATATTGACACAAGTAAAATTAATTTATATACATGAGATGCAGACTTTAAATGTACAGCAATTAAATTATTATGGAAGAACTGTAAGGGATGGTTACTGTAATTAGGTATGTACTACCAAGTTACTAAAATAACTATTTTCATTTATTTCATTCGGGATTTCTTTGAATAGTCTGAGCCTTTCCTTCTAAAAATTTTCAGAATAATTTGATTTGTATTTAAACTTTTTCTCACTGTAGTTTTCATGTATGAAAGTGGTGATTTCCTTTTTGTCCTCTTGTATTATATGATCTTTACAATAAAAATGTCCCCTACTCTTTTCAAGAAGTATCTATAAAGGGATTAAAGAGTATACCGTATGAAGCAAGATTATCATCCCTCATCCTGTATTCCCTTCATTATGGGAGTTTAGGAAGACCTGTGTTTGTTGCACAGAATTATGGGAGACAACAATCTTCAAGCAGAGGCTGGTATCCAGCCCAAGACCAGTTGGTATAGTAGTATGAGGCATGATAATCATTTTGCCCATTTTAAATGGACCCATAACCTTCGTAAGACCTGGTTCAGTCAAAGGGTTGTGGTACCCTGGAATGTACTTCCATCAGAGGTTGAATAGCTTAAAACCAACTTTGACCAACACTTCAGCATGATAACTACTCGATTCTAAAATTTTGGTATATGGCAAGCAAATATGGACGTAAGTCTGCTAGCTTGAAATTACCTGTGATACCTATGAAGTGACATGGGATTTTTAACATCCACCTGAACAGGCAGATGGGACCTCGGTTTTAACATCTCATCCAAAAGACAGCATCTCAGGTGTGTAGCATCCCCCTTATGCTGCACTACAGTGTCAGTCCTGGGATTTAACCCAAGTGCCTGGTGTGGGGATAAAACTCACATACTACTGATCTTCCAGCCTCAGAGGTGACTGTGCAACCTGCTGAGCCATTGACACTGCTAATTTGCTATAATTATTAATTATTTACTATAATTACATTTTATCTGCCACTGCCACTCTTCCAGCCACTGATCCAATTTATCCAGATCCTCCTCATCATGAAACAAGTACTAGCCAGTGACAGTCATGTTTGTTTGTTTGTTTGTTTGTATTTGTTGTGTAGTTGTTGGGCCTAGATAGCAGTTAAAATAAAAAAAAAGTTTTAAAAGTGAAATTGTCATGATTGGAAAGTGAAGAGGTGCACAAATAATGTTGCTGATTTCTTAGATTGTGACCCAAATTTCCAGAATAGTACCTTTATTATGCCAGCAGATTACAGATGTCATCAGTGTCAGTGGCTCAGTAGGTAGCACACTCACCTCTGAGGCCGGGAGATCAGAGGGCTGTGGGTTCAGTTCCCACATCTGGCACTTGGGTTAATATCCCAGTACTGACACTGTAGTGCAGCATGAGAGGGGTGCTGCACTTCTGAGGTGCCGTCTTTCGGATGAGACGTTAAACCGAGGTCCCATCTGCCTGATTGGTGGTAGTTCAAGTGGATGTTAAAGATCCCATGGCACTTATCGAAAAGAGTAGGGGAATTTCCCCGGTGTCCTGGCCAAATTTCCCTCGTTCACTAAAAATATACCACCGACAGCTTAAATCTGGTTCAAGGTCAGTTGGCATTCATCTGTATCCCCCTCCCCTGGGTCATGCCTGAAAATAGGCAGGATTTGTCTAGTGCACTTACCCGGTCAACAAAAACTAAATAAAAAAAATAACAAATCCTACCAAAGATGTGATTTTGCGGGATGACCATGAAAACAGGTTTGGGAGGGTACTTGCAAAATGACACCTGTCATATTCATGAGGTGAGGTAAAAAAAGACTGAAATGTGGGTTTAAAAAGTAAAACAACTGCAATGGTATGAGTAAACACTAGAAAATGTCAACTTTCCTTCATATCTTTGTTGTTTTTTGAGATTTTTTATATGTTTTTTGGTAATGGGTAGGTACACTAGACAACTGAATGCTTATTTTCAGGCATGACCCAGGAGAGTACAAGACATGAAATCAGACAAGCAGTCAACAATTTGAAACAAGAAAATAGATATTTCTTAGCTCCCAGGTGCATTTGGCAAGTGCACTTGTAAAAGACAAAATGAAGTGAAATGACGTATCCAAAGTGAAGCAGGTACTACCACCCTCCAGAAATCTGCAGTATTACCAGCACCTTGTCAACTGTAAGGCAGTCTAAAAAATTAACATGAGGATTATGTCAGTGGCTAAATCCATTCAATACAGGCAGATAATAAGAGCATGTCTCACTTAGAACTTTCAGCTTTTCAGCTTTTCATAAAATCCTTCTTGAATTAAAAACAATGAAGTTGCAGAATTCCCAAGTCCTTTAAACTTTGTTCTTTCAATCCATGTATGGATTCTTTTCATATTCAGTCGTAGCTGTATTCCAATACCAATGCACTTTTCATCTAGTGCATCCAAAATGAATATCATTGAATAATCTTGTTTCAAAAATGTTGTAAAATACTGAAAAAAAGCAAAAAGCTGGAGGTACAGTGAATTATTGCAGATACGAAGTAGTGTGTCATTTAAACAATGCGGATAGATGTGAAAATAATCCATGTATAGATTAAAAGTACATACAGTTTAAAGAATTTGGGAATTGTGCAATTTCATGGTTTTTAATACAAGAACAATATTATGAATAAATGAAAATCTGAACGATAGAAGTGAGACATGCTCTTGTTATCCGCCTGTATTAAATGGATTTAGCCACTGACATAGTCTTCATCTGAATTTCTTAAACTGCCTTACAACTGACAAGGTGCTGGTAATTCTGCAGGTGTTTGGAGGGTAGTAGTACCTGCTTCACTCTGAACTAATCAACAATTGTCAGTGAACTGAACAAAGCAGTGCAAACCATCAGGTAACCACAAATACAAACGCATCAACAATTACAACAATACGTCAGAAACATTAACATTAGCGGTAAGATGAGAAATAGTGTAGCCAAATTTGTTAAGTAACGAAGGGGATGAAATTGAGCAAAACTGACTGCAAAAATGTAGTGCAGAGTTTAGAGTTTGGAATCAAATATAGGCTGGCTATGGTTAAGTGCAGTTACGGGCCATGGCTGTAAGTAGGTGAACCTTCAGAACTGCTTTGAAAAAAGGTAGGGTTGGGGAGCTGTAGATATTGTGAGGGAGGGAGTTCCACAACTTTGGATCAAAAGTGGAGACAGCTTGGTCACCCATTCTGGTAGAGCACTTGGGAACAACTATGGAGGCAAATCTGTTAAACAGAGACAGTAGGTGGGGTAGGGACTGTGCAGTAGCAATATGGGGGTGGCTGGGGTGGGTGACCTAAGAAGCTGATACAGAAAGCATCCTAGGATATAGGAGCATGAGGCAGCGAGAGGCAGCCTGCCCAGTTTTAAATAAAGTGTGCTTTGATGAGTCAGACAGGGGGGAGGAGGCAAGGGCAAATGACAGATGTTATTGTAGGTGACATCCCATTTGTATAGAGAAGATTTTGGGGCATCTGTAAGTATGATAGAGCTGTATTGGAGTCAGGGAGGAGAATGCCTTGAAATACAGCCTTGCATAACCCCGGGTGAGGAAGTGGCAGAGGTGAAAGGCCATGTCAAGCCTGACATTCCTTAAATTTTTTTGTGGTAAGACTGAAAATGCATTTTGGGACGGATGTGAAAAATGACACCTGTGATGTTCATGCAGTGGGGTAAAAAAGGCTATGTTGAACATTTGGGATCAAAATGTTAACAAACACAAAAGCTATGAGTAAATGTTGAAAAATTCCAATGTTTCATCATAAATCTATTATTTTTTTCAGATTCTGACCCCAAATTTTCAACATAGTGGGCCTGATTTTCAAAATCTTGGGAATGACGCAAGGTGCTTGCATCACAGAGAAATGAGGCAAGTGGGTCACTGTGCTGCACCTTGCATCATTCTCAGTTTTAGAAGGAAAGTCGTAGCAACCAGGAGTTGGCATGTGCCAAAACAGCTTGTGTCATGCTTATGATGCCCACCCTGGTCTGGCATGGTGTGGGGAGGGGCTTGCACCAGGAAACTGCTGCACCATCCCTTTTTTGGGATTCCAGACATGGTCTGGATCCCAACATGCTTAGACCAGTCCAGGGCAGGTCTAAGGCTCTTTCTGCCACTCATCCATCAGTACCCCAGCCAATGGGTCCCCATCATGCCCCGTCCAGCACCACAGTGAGCCACCACCGTTGACACACATGGAGGAGGGATATGGGCAGTACTCGGGCCTCTGTCTGGCATTCATGCCAGTGCCTGTCTATGGGTCCTGCCTTGGCAGGTGACACTTGACACAGCATGGTGAGCCACAGGTCACGATAGTTGGTTGCCAGAAGCAGAGGGGCCATTGGGGATACTACCTGCCAGGCCGAGTGGTGCACCTGACTTACCCAGTCTGGGTACCATGGTGGACTTGTCCTGGGGGTCATGGCCATTGGGGTAGACTGCAGTACCAGGTTCCATGCACCCCTACAATGTCTACCCATGTACTTTGTGCTGGCCAGTGCCCCTGTACAATAGCTCTCATTTGCCCCCCACTCAACATGGTTGCCAGACCACTGCGTGCCAGCTGGGTCAGTGCACTGCTGCAACTGAGGGACTGTGAATGCACAGTCCCACATCTACATGGCCTGTGCTGTCAATGATATGGCCAGCCCCAGCAGTAGGGGATAGGTACATGGGGCAACAACATGCTGACTGTCCCTTTCGATGGGACAGCATGGTTGGCAACCTCCATGTTGTCCATGCACCTTGCTGGCACCCATGCTCCACTGCACTGCTGCCTTCGTCAAACCCCTCCCATGCACCACTTGTTCAGTGCATGGTGGTGGTTGCAGCAAATCCTGGCACTGGACTCCTCCCATACTAGAATCAGGTGCAGGGTTCTTGGTGCACCAGTGATCAGTGCAAGTTGCTGTTTGCTGCAGCTTGCGCCAATCTAAGTGGGGATTTGAAAATCAGGCCCAGTGTGTTTATTATCCCACCTTACAATCAGTACAGTTGTAATCTTTAAAATCCAGGCCAAAAGGTGATTTCACAAAGCAACTGTGAAAACACGTTTTGCAGGGGATTTCAAAAATGGCACCACTGTTTTTCATGAGTTGGGGTGAAAAAAAAATCCATGTTGAAACTATGGGAATAAAATGCTAACAAAACAATAAAGTTACACGTAAAAGCTCAAAACGCATTAAAAAGGCATTAATCAGATGTACCTTGTTTTTAGTAGGTTTATAGATGAGCACGGTAGGGAGAAGGGAGAGTATCACTGACAGCTGCTGAGAGGATTACTTTGTGGGACCTGGTAAGGTAAATGAGGGACGGGGTGTGTGTGGGATGGTGGGTGCTGGGAGGGGTGGGGTTGCTACGAGACATTGTTGGACATGCAATTTTTTTCAGGTGTAACAAAAAATAGACTATCGGCAGTTTTCTTTTTTTCTGGGTGCCAACACTGGGGATTGGGCATCCCAGTGTCCGTATGTGTTTGGCGATAATGGAGGTTGGGCCTCCCAATGTCAGACTATGACAGGCATGTTGTTTGGCAGCACAGAGGTGGGGTATCCCAGTGTTGGACCATGGCAAGGGGTTGCTGTTTGGTAGCCTTTGGGGATGGGCACCCCAGTGTTGGACTGCGATGGGGTAGAGTGTGGGGACAGAGGGGGTAGGGCACCATGGCCTCAGACTGTGGTGTAGAGAAATGAAATAACTGCTACAATTGCAGATGTGGAAATTACTGGAATTTGCTGGGGGGGGGGGAGACAGACAGTGCCGGAGTGGGGCACCCAGAAGACAGGAAGTGCTGCTGAGTGGCTTCAGGACACAGTTGTGTGGTTCTCACGGTATAACAAAGGCTCCTAGTTAAGACCTAGAAAGTGCTACACATAGTCACAGCAGTATCTACTTTGCACTTTCCAAACTATCTCATTGGTGAAGTAGATCAAAGTGAAAAGCAGATCTTGGGCAGAGAGTGGGTGGTATTGGGGAGGAGATTGCCAAGGTTGAGCTTGTGATTGGTGGTGAGGACCATGCCCCCAAGACCCCTCTCTCAAAGTCTGGCATCCCAGGGTCAGTGGAGAATGTCAAAGTTACGGCTCAATATCACCAGGCTGGCTCAGAAATTGTCTGACGTTTCTCACTGGCCTTCAGTCTTGCCCCACTCTCCTCCTTTTAACATTGGAACCCTTTGTAAAATAAATGTTGCCATTCTTCCCTTCCTGCAGTGTCACCAATATTTCCTCACTCTCCCACCAGTCATCAGACTGGTACAAATAAATTAAACATGTTCCCTCCTTCCCATTGTATCCCCAACACCTCCTCACTCTCCTCCTGATACTGGTCACCCAGAAAAAAATTCTAGTGCTCTTCCCCTGTGCCATTATGTCCCCAATCCCTGCATGCCCCCTCCCAGCATGGACCAGAACAAAGTGCAGTTCATTCTCACAGTGTTCCTTATCCCTCCTTGCTCCCCCCTTCCTCCTGAACTAAGTACAATCTTATCCCCAATCCCTCCCTCACTCTCCACTCCCCCAGAGTGCCACCAACCTGAACAAAGTACGATTCCTTTCTGATGTATTCTCAATCTTGATCTCTGTTCCCCTCTCCCATCACTGTCTATCTAGAACAATAAAATGTACCATCCCTGTGCCGCTGTGTCCCTAATCCCTCCATGCTTCCCACCTGTCTGCACAGAAGAATAAAAATTACTTTCCTGCCTTCCTTCCTGGTGTGTCCCTGATCTTTCCTTTCTCCCTCTCATGACCCCAGACCCACTGAAATGAAAAACATTACCATTCCCATACAGCTAGTTTCCTGAGTCAACCCTGCTCCCCATTCCCAACCCTGCTCCCCATTCCCAACCCTGCTCCCCATTCCCAACCCTGAACCCCATTCCCAACCCTGCTCTCCATTCCCAACCCTGAACCCCATTCCCAACCCTGCTCCCCATTCCCAACCCTGCTCCCCATTCCTAACCCTGCTCCCCATTCCCAGCCCTGAACCCCAGAAAATAAATTGTTTTGCTTCCTCATTACACTGTGCCCCTGATCCCTCTCCACTCCCTCATCCAACCACACCTCTCCCCCCAAAATACAAAGTTTCTGGTGTCCATTGACACCCCCTGCTGTCCCTCATCCTCAGGTCGTGATTGGCATGGCCTTTCACTGCTGGTGTTACCATGCAAACATGGGTGTCCTGTAATTAAAATATTGTTGTCTTTTTTCATCTGTAAAGCACTAATGGAGACACACACATGGGTTGGCACAGGGGTTGGATACAGGCTCTGAAAAAACTGAACTGTATATTCAGATCTAAATATTCTTTTTTTTAAAACTTCATTAGTTGTTATAATAAGTAATAGAGGAACGCATTTTAACTCAGATGCGTAAAAATTGATACAATGTTTACAGTACATAGTAAAACTTGCATGGCATTTAGATTTTACAGTTTTTACTACTAGCGTTGGTGCATTTTACAAGGTAGCAGAGGTCTTATGCAGCTTTATGTTACCACATATACATGTAGCCATTTGTCTCTGCTTAATCTCGCAGAAATACTCATCTCGGCAACTCAGTTAAACTTACAGCACTACTTCTGTCCCTTCCAGAGGAACTGAAGGGAGAAGAGGAGTGGTTGGTTTTGGCCTCCCCATCCTCCCTTTCCATCATCATGGACAGACTGAGAAGGGGGCTGGACTGCTTGTTTCCACTCCCCCACAGGTTGCTGTGGGAGATTTGGTCTGGGGGGGCAAGCACCCAGACCCATCCTTTTGGGAGGAGTTACAGTCAAGTATGGGGAGGCACAGGCAAAGGGTTAAAAGGGGAAAGTGATCCCCCCTTGGCTCACTTCACAACACCAACTTGAAATACCCTACGAATATGGTACGGAATCAAGAAGTACACTGCATTTCAGGAAATTTTCTACTACTGCAGGGTATTAGAAACACATAATGAATTTCGCCATGCAACTGGACCTGAGATTTCATAGATGGAGGCAGCAAGGTCTGTCCTACATCTACCAATTCCTAGATAATAGTGAAATTGTACCGTTTGAAATACTACAACAAGAATTTCAATTGACGGGAAGAGAACAATATCAATACGTAAAGGTCTGCCTGTAACCTATACCAAAAATGTAAACCGCTAACAAAAACCTGTTCTGGACCCACGATTGATGTTAATGATAATTGAAACCCAGAGGGGTTCCCAGTGGGAACATCTAATAGGTAATCTCTATGGAGCACTTCAGCAGATAACAGGAGATACCACGAAAACCATTCTAGACAGCTGGAATAAGGAATTAAAAAACAAATAATGAGTGATACATGGGAGAAATACACCAGACTGGCAATAAAAATCACATCTTCCATGCTGTGGAGAGAATTCATATGGAAGGCAAGGTCCAGATACTTTTGAACCCCGGCAGTACTAGCAACATATATGCCAAGTAGATTTGGAGAGTGCTGGAGACAATGTGGAAAAACAGATGCAGATCAGAGTTATGTATTCTGGTCCTGCCCAATCCTTCAAACCTTTTGGGAACAGCTCTTAAAACAGTTAGAAAACCTAGAGGGCACCCCATTTAACCTCACCCCACAACTTTCTCTACTTTCAATTCCCCCAAGGGGGACAAGAATACCACCATGCTCTCCAATTCTGCTTTACCTGCTAGCAGCCAAAAAAGCAGTCACTAAAAACTGGATGACCCCAGAGCCCCCTGCAATAGACACGTGGCACAATATCATCAATGACATTTATCATACAGAACAGACAACTGCTAAGATTCAAGACAGGGTGGAATAATTTAGAAACAGATGGCAGAAATGGATTTTATATGTCTCTGAATATACCCCAGACTTTTACCTTAAAAAATAAAATCATCAGCAGTGGGAAACGGTGGGGTAGACAAACACAAAATGCCACAGGTGATCCAGCTGGGGGGCACTGCAGGGGAACAGGACCCTCCACATTCTGGGTTGGGGAGTAGTTACTCACACCAGCTCTAAAAGACATGAAGGGGAAAGATAAGATAGAGATGAGCTTCCTTGAACCTATTAAAGTACATGAAATGTGAGCTAGCACTAGAATAATAGCAATAGTGAGACTGAAAAATAAAGGAAACATGATATCACAGCAAGCTCAAATATCAAACAAAGTGTATAACTGCAAATGATAATGTAAACATGTAACTAAAATGTAAAATGATGCTAATGTATGGAAAACTGAATGGTCTCAATAAAAAATGTAATGCAAAAAGGGGCGAAGTGGCTGGACTAGGTCTGCTTTACTGCTCCTTTCTGATATCAGAAGATCCTCACCCACGTGACCTAAAATGTAATGCCTGAGGTTCCTGCTTCCTACTGGGGAACTGCTGGAAGGGGTTGTGCAGGAATTTTCTTGGTTTTCCTCCTATATTGTTTTACACTGTTTTTTTTTTTTTCACTTTCACCAGTGGGGCCTCAGAACTGGGTCTATCTACGGGGTCAACATTTGAACATCTATCACAGCCACATTGTGAGTGAAGGCAGTGATTGTCTCTAAGGTTTGCTCAGGGTGTTTGGGTCTATCCAGCCTCCAGGTAGGGGAAGAGGGGACACCTGTGCCCAGTACAGGTGGCTGCCTTGCTCACGGGTGACCACACAGGGTGGTAAGCTTCACGCCCTGCATGGATGAGTCAGAGCTTACTCTGGTAACACATTCCTGCTGGGTGGGAACCCACTGCATCAGGCCCTCAGTGCAGAGTTCTCTGTGTGGGGTTCTCTGTTGGAGGTCTGAGATCTCCTGTATGAGTGTGGAGAAGGCCTGCCTGACACTGAACAAAGGATGGATGGCAAAAGGTGCTCCCACATGCCTGGTACAATTTTTTCCCTGTGGTAGAGCCTTGCCATGGGGGGGCGCAACAGTTCTTGTCCTCTTGGTTTAAGAGGGGAGGGCTGAGTCCTGATGAGGGAGTCGACTAACTCCCTCCAGCACATCAAATTTGTAATGCATGAATGTTGTTCGGAAAACACATGGTTGTGGCCCTTTCAATACCAGCTTGGTGGTGTCACTGTCTCTGATGGGCAGGGGAAGTCAGAGGAGGTGAGGCCTACATAACCAATAGGAATCTACAGGGCAAACTGCAAACTTCAGAGTTTCTAAAACTTACTAACCTGGATACAAGATTATCAGATTCAAACAGCAGCTATGCTTTAGCATTATAAACTGCGAAAAACATATAGTGCTTTTAATATGTCATCTCACAAAGAAACATAAATAAAAGTTACCCACAAAGCAATAACGGAGACATACACGTCTCAGCACAGGGATCTGACACAGGATGTGGAAAAGACAGGGCTCATGCCAGTTCAGCATTTCCTGGTGCCACTGAGGCATCTCCCTAGTCAGGTGATGGGAGTCCATTACAGTTAGTTTCTCAGAATTCAAGAAAAAAGGGTCACAAAAGACATCTTTACTGTGGGGTTCCCCATATCTCCTTCACTCTGCATGGTATATCACAATGCAAACCAGAAATTAATGGAAGGCTTCATTCCTGTATACAGTATGTCACAATCACTATTATTTATTTCATTCACCAAGTAAACCAACATTTCATGGCAGTACCCCATCATCAGGGAAAAACAGTGTAGGAGGCTCCTAACAGTGCTGGAGATGGTGGCTTCTTGACAGACTGCACAAGCCTGCAGGACACATATCAACTTATGATAGAAAGACTTTGTGGCACACATAGGAGTCTGGGAAGGCCCAGCAAAGCTGCTGTAACTTTAAGATGTATCCCTGTACACCAAAGTGATTTAATGGTGTCACACAGAAACATAGAAATTGACAGCAGATAAGGACCGCTAGGCCCACCCAGTCTTCTCATTTCCCTACCTGCTGCAAAACTACAGACCCTACTTGATCTCTGGCTTTATTATCTTTCCTATTGCTAGTGTTCCCCTATGTTTATCCCATGCATTTTTAATTTCCCCTACCAAGTTAGCCTCCACCACCTCTGCTGGGAGGCTGTTCCATGCATCCACCACCCTTTCCTTGAAGAAATACTTCCTCACGTTACCCCTTAGTCTACCCCTTTCCAGCCTCATGTCATGCCCCCTTGTTCTAGAACATCTCTTTTTCTGAAAGATGCTACCCTCCTGTACCTTATTTTTGCCCTAGAATTATTTGAAGGTCTCTATCATATCCCGCCCCCCTCCTCCAGGGCATAGATATTGAGGTCCTCCAGTCTCTCCTCATATAACTTTTGGTGCAGTATCTGCACCCTTTTTGTTGCCCTTCTCTTCTGTTAGTTTAAATAACTGAATTTTAAGTACCACTGTTATCCCTTGATGAAGTGAAATTGTCATAAAACATTGATCTAATTTGGTGGATGAAACAAATAATACTGAATGCAACATATACAAGAATGGAGCCTTCTTTTAATTTCTGGTTTGAGTTTTATTCTGGGTGGGAAGCTCTGTGACAGCAAGCATTAAATACAGGATACATATACAGATGTGTATTATGAGGGTTTTTTTACACACCCAAGGTATGTGATGCCACTTAAACCCCAACAGTGAAGTTCAAGGGGTTTTAAAAGACATCACACCAAGGATGTGTCAAAAAAATGAGTGATACACATGTGCACATATTTTATTTTATTCTTTGCAAAAATTGCATTAATGCAACATTTAGGATTTAGGCTAAAGCAACAAAAGTAGGTAAATGTGGCTTTAGAGTTTCTGAAAAATCAGAAGTGCCATCTTCCTTGGGGTTGACAACCCTAAAGCTCATCCTTTCTATACACTCCAGAAACATACACACCTAATGGGGTGAGCTATAATGGAGTGAGCTATAGGTCTGACAACCCCAAGGAAGACAGCATCCCTGATTTTTTTAAGGTGTGGTGGTAGGGTTTTATGGTTGAAAACCGTAAAGCCACATTTCTCTGCTTTTGTTGCTTTAGCCTGAACCCTAAATGCTGCATTAACACAGTTTTTTGCAAAGAATTGCATTACTTTTTGAGATCGTATAATCATATCCTTATTTGCCTGTGGAAGCTCAGGGCCCAAAAGGCCCTGGGCTCCCATGCATGCATACTTTCTCAGATAGTGTAATTGTCTTCTTATTTGTCTGATGGATGTGCTCCCATCCCTTCATAGATGTGTGTATATGTTTATGTGGAAGTGCAGGGCCCTCCATTTGTAGGACACCAACCAGATTGTTAACATAACCTTCATATTATCTCATCTCATGAAGCTGGTAGTAAAAATTGTCAATTCCTCACCAAAACATCATTCTGCTCCACTGCAGCATCATTCAATGCCACTGGCACAAAAAGACATTTTGGTCAAGATTTCAAAAATGACAGCTGTCACATTCATGAGATGGTGTAAAGAAATGGCTATGGTGAAAATTTGGGGTGAAAATATTAAAAATTATGAAAGTTATGAGACAGCATATGTAAATTTCAATGTATGCATATAGCTTTACCATTTTTGCATATTTCAACCCCAAATGTTCAACATACCTTTTTTATGACCCCACCTCATGCTCACATGTGTGGTGAGAATTTTCAAAGCTTGCTTGAAAGATGTTTTTGCCAAGCGACTATGAAATTGCCTTTTGGGCAGGATTTGCCAAATGCCACCAACATTGTTTATGAGGTGTGGTCTCAAAAAGGGTATGTTGAAAAGCTGGTGTCAAAATATGCAAAATTGATAAAGTTAGACACCAAAGTTGAAAACCCCATTGAAATACATTGAACCACACTTACCTTACTTTGTCATATTGCAGTCCATGGTTCCACCAGCTGGACATGTCTCCTGTAGCAGATTTGATCTTCACCTTAGTACCTGTTCAGCTGAGTGAGGGTGTGTGTGGGAGTCTGGGGGTGTGGGGTGGTGGGTGCTCTGTGGGAGGTCCGGGTAGAGGGAGGGGTGTGATCAGCAAAGGATGTTTTTTTATTTGCAGAAAAAAAAACATTGAGGGACCATTTTCTTTATTTCAGGCAGTGATGAAAGTGAACAGAAACGCATGTGAACTCAGTTCCTGTACCATTTTTTGCAGCAGGAACTGAGTTCCTGTACTTCTTTACACTGAAACTGAAACTGAAATTCTTAAACCAGCAACATAGTGACAGTTTCTGGATCTGTGATCTGTAATCATGGTTTCCATAACAACATTTGACTTGTACAATAATGCTATTTTCCTAAAAATACTTCAATATCTCTAACTGAATCTACTAGTGTTGCATTAGATAGTTGAGTCTTGACACCGCTATACTTTGGATTGAAGATCTTCAGTCTGCATTTCATAATTGCCAGTGTGTGAGTTCCTGTACTTCGTGTCTACCATTTGCACCACTGGTTTCAGGCATCAAACAGCTTTGGACAGGGGACCATTGGACACCAGGGAAGCTAAAGGAAACAACGTGGAGGAGAATCAGATGTTGGGGGGCATCATTAGACATCAGGAACAAACCAAAATAACTGGACAGAGATCTGAGGGTGGCGGGTGTTACCAGACACCAGGGAAAAGGCAACAATATTACAGGAACACGATCAGAGTGAGGGGGCGCCACTACACACTAGAGATAAATAAAATATGTATGGGACACCATGGGAGGGTGGTGGGTGCCACTAGGCACCAGGGAAAAGTGAACAAAATTATGGAGACACAGGCTGGGGGTGCCACTAAACATCATGACAAATACAATCATTACAAGGACAGCAATCAGAGAATGGGGGGTGCAACTAGACACCAGGGAACTACAAGCTAAACACCGGGACAATTCTTAGTCTGTTGTTGCAAATTTTTGCCATCGCCTTGCAGCCAAATGGTGGAATATTAGTCTGAAATTTTCAAGGTAGAAAGGGCTTGGCCCACAGATGTTTCCTTTCCTGGTTTGGTGAAAAAATAATTTTTCGTTCTAAGGTTATTTAGTTTTAAAATACCAGGTTTTGAGCATGCACACACAATATGAGAAACCGGTAACCAAGTCATGAAAAAGGATTGAAATACCAAAACATCAATTTTAAAACGAAATAACTTAAGAATGGATTAATATTTTTTTCACCAAACCAGCAAAGGAAACATCTGTAGGACAAGCCCTTTATACTCTGAAAATTTCAGACCAAAACTCCAAACTATCTGACTGCAAGTGGATAGCAAAAAAACAGTAACAAAACAGTGTTTAGTGGACATTTTTCAAATCATGAAATACAAAAAACCTGCAAGCGAGTCATGAAAAATAATTTTAAAAATAACAACTTTGGGGGTCTTTTTTTCCAACAATTAACTTCAGAATACACCTAATAGGGTCCCAATGATCAACATACATGTGTTGGTCTCCCCCCATGATGTCATTTATGTGTGTGTGTGTTTTTTTTTTTTTTATGAAAATGAAAAACAAGATGGCAGCATATGAAAAATCTCATGAAAAGGACTCCCCATATGAAAACTTCATACAGCTATTTTTAGAAGTTGGCTGAGCATGCTCAGAACCTGAAATTTTTTAAATGTAATAACTTTAGAACGGATTAATATTTTTTCACCAAACCACCAAAGGAAATCCTTCTGAGGTAAGCTCTTTCTACCCTAAGAATTTCAGATCAAAATCCCAGACCATCTGGGTACTATGTGATGGCAAAAAAACAGCACAAACTGTAGTTTTTGTTGCTTTTTTTTTTGCTATCTGCAGCTCGAAATCCTCACATCCGAATGGAATGAAACTTAGCACACCAAGAGATCTACCCCCACGAGACCACGCATGCAAAATTTCATGCAAATCCAATGAACGGTGCCAGCCCACTAGTGAAGAGGGCTGAGGCACTGGTGCCTTACCTCTTCCCACGCCAGCAACCCATGTTCGAGAATGAGCATGGATCACCGGGGGTCGGCCGGGGGGGGGTGGCGGGGCAAGGAGTCGGATCAAGCTGCCGCCAGGCAGCTGTCTTCTCCCAGGAAGCAGCAATTGCTTACTTGTGCTACTGTTTTAAAAGGACAACCTACTGAGTCAAGGCTGCAGGGATTTTTTTATGTGTACCCTAAAAGGTGTACCCTCTTTATCTCAGAAAGAAAGTTGAATTTGAAGGGAGAGGGTGGGCAGTAAATATGTTTCAAATCAACCTGATCCTCCTCAACATTCTTAATCAACTCTGCATTTTCTAGACCAGCCAGGATACCTCAGGCATGGTTCAGATATATTTTTTGGCATTAGATGTGCCAGAATTTCTGAAATGGCATGTGAGAGCTGAACCGTTAGTACAGGTGACTGGTGTGAGTGAAGCAATTTACACTGGCAGTCAAAACAACACAAAGAGCTTGCTAGAGCCAACTGGTTGGCACAGTGATTAAATGAGGTGTTTGTTACAGAATAGATCTGTTAAATGGGGGTTGGGTTAGGCCACTCAATAAATGCAATACTCTCTTTTCAAGGCTGAGAGCAGCAAAATCAGTTTTATATTTCTGGGGAGGCGAAAATGCCTGCCTCACTCTCCCACTGCCCCCATCTCCCTGGTTAATCCTCAGAATTATAGTGGCAGTAGTCCTAGAGCTGTGATGAATATATTTTAGTGGGTCCCTCTCTGAGAGACCAGCTGCCACTTATCCCTGGTATGCACAAGTTGCTCAGCTTATCACATCAGTCTCACAGCATCCTTAAAAATCTCACACACACACACACACACACACACACATATGCAATTATAAGATAATGTGGAGTTGTGTTCTGTTAGTTAAAGTACTGTTCCTTTGCCAGTAGGCCCTGGGTTTAAATCTCTGACCTGGTCGCAGATTAAATGAGCTTGGTGTTCTCAGCCCAACTCTTGTTATTCATACCTCAAGCTGCAGTGTCACACTCACATGCTGTGTACTTCCAGTCTCCTCTATGCATTTCTAAGTTCTACATTATGCATAGTACAGCAACACAAATTCCCTAAACCACTATCAATATCACCCTTGCTGGCTTGCGTTTTTTTTTTTTTGCAGCTGCCCTTGGCATGGAAGGGATACATTTTAAGAAAACCAGGATTTCTAAACTTGATTTACAACAAAATGTTCTTTATCAATTACAATAACATTTTTTTTTTCAAATTGGACAACCATTTTACACTACCTCATTAATGGAGCTATTCAGACTTTAATGAGGAAAGAGTGGGAACATCAATAATGTTGGAGTCAGAACAGTATGTCCCTCTTCAGTGAATAGTTCTCTGTCCATTATTTTCAGTCTACACAATGTTTTAGGGCAACAGAAGACCATAAAAGGATTTATGAGCAACTAATGACCTTAGTGAATAAGGATCTGCTAGCAGGGAATAAAGACTTAACAGACACGTCGACTGCAGTCTGCGTCTGTTGTATGAACTGCAGACCCCTTCTCTCTCTCAATAATAAAACCACCTCAGAGTTGTTCATTATTGCAAGGGAGTATACACCATGAAGAGTTTATTAATCATCAGCACTAAGTTTATTATGTTTTGTTCGACTTTTTTTAAATGAAACAGCATTTTGCTTTCGTAATAAGAGACAAAAATGCAGGAAGAGAAAGTTCACTCTACAGCGCTCATAAGGGCCCCCTCTCCCAAATGGAATTCCAATATAATATAGTACTAATTTTGCCTAAAACTGCTACACTACACTGCTCAATGGCTGAATTTTTCACTCCACATGTGAACAATGCACACTAGACTAATGAAAGGAAAAATTACCTGCTGTTCTTCAGCTATTCACATTCCAGAAGAAAATGTTTCAATGTATCCACTACCCTCACAGCAACTCAGAGTCACCCATAGTACTAGTGTGAGATTTATAAAGATGCTTTTGCACAAAAATGAAATCCTGTAACAGCAGCAGTAACAGGGCTACACCTAGTCTTCCATAATGGAAACTGCAGTCCAAGAACTCAAGTTACAAATTCAGAGATTTATGCTGACAATAACAAGCATCTGTCAATGCTGAATATTTGCACCATGTAGTGTGTGTGGCAGGCATGTGTAGAGGGATGAGTAATTTGTGGTGGATTCTGACTTCCTATTAACTGTAGGTCTGTGCCTGCACTGTAATTTAAAACTGTCAGGCTAACCTACTTGTCCAGATGCAGGGCATGGGCCCATCAGGCCCTTCATGCACATCAACCCCTTTTGAGAGAAGGCTCCCAGGCCCACCACAAAGTGTCCTGTGTGTGCCAGAACACTGCCCTGTCCCTGTCCAGGTTAGGACCATTGCCACACACTGCAGCACCTTTCTCCCAGCCTCAGCCCATTTGGCCGGTGCACAGAGCTCGCACCCAAATTCAGGTCACTGGCACAGGAAGGCAACATGATTCCCACTGGGCCGATGGCCATCCCTGGAAACGCTACTTTATCATAGTTTGGGGCGATCAGTTTTGACCTCAAAATTTCACCATGGTCTTTTTATGACCCCCCCCCTTTCTGAAAATGACAGGTGTCATTTATAAAATACTGGATGAAATGTCATTTTGTGCCACAAGTGTGAAATCACATTTTGGCCAGGATTCAAAAAATGGCAGCTGTCAAGTTCATGAGATGGTGTGAAAGAAATGACTGTTGAAGATTTTGGATCCAAATATTGAAAATTACGGAAGTTATGAGCGACCATTGAAAACTGTCAATGCGTGTTCATAACTTTGTTTTTTTTTTATTTTACCCCAAATTTTCATCATAGCCTTCTTATGACCCCACCTCATGAAGTTGGTGGGTGAAAGTTTTTAAATCCCACCCAAAAGATGATTTCACAGAGCAACTTTGGAGTCACCTACCTTGTTCATGAGGTGTAGTCCCAAAAAGGCCATGTTGAAAATTTGTGGGAAAATATTAAAAAATGACCAAGTTATGAGTACAAGTTCAAAACACATTGAAATACATTCACTACATACCTGATTTCCTTAATTCCCAGTCCAGAGTTGAAGAGTGAAGACGTGTCTCTGGTCCACTGAGGATTACAGCATTAGACCCTCGGTAGGTAAGTAAGTGTGGGATGCTGAGTGGGAGGGTTGGGGGGGAGTGTAACGGGGGCAGCAACAGACATCAATGAGCCTTGCAAGGATTTTTTTTAAATTTTAAAAGATTTCAAGGAATGCTTTTTTTTTTTATTTGAGGTACTGACAATGCGACTGGGCACCCTTGTGTTGGTGTCATGTTTGGCGGCACCAAATATGGGCTACCTGGTGTCACACAGTGGAAATGGTCTGGGTTGGGGGGGTACTGCTGCAGTGTTTTAGTAGTGAAGTGAAGACCTTAATTGTTAGGAAGCTGCAGGATGACCATATTTTTAAATGGCCTGCTCGGCTTACTGGAGTTTCTCAGTCACACAATTTAGTATCCGAATGATGATGGGTTTTAACAGGTGCAATGTATTTGTAACTGAGTAACCTAATACATAAGTTCAATGCATGCAGGGTGTGTGTGGAGTGGTAGGTGCCAAGTGGAAGAGTCAGGTGGGAGGAGGGTAACAGTGGCAGCAGCAATAAACGCTTATGGACTGTTTTCTTTCCTACAAGGATTTAAAAAAAATTAAAGACAACGAGGGACAGTTTTCTCTATTAGAGATACTGACCCTCAGGACTATACACCCCAGTGTTGATGTCATGTCTGGCAATGCCGGGGGTGGGCTCCCCAATGTCAGATAGTGGAAATGGGCCAGGTGGGGGGTTCTGCTGCAGCACGTTAGTAGTGGAGTGAAGATGTTAATTATTAATTCTATCTCTTTGCAGCTTCCCCATGCTACACTTTAAGGTAAATTTCTGGTACCATACTTTGAGGGCATATATCCCACTGTCAAGCTCAATGTCTGCCCAGAGAGATAATACAGGACCTGGGGCCTTTCTCCCTGGGGTCACCCCCTGACTCTCCACCTCCTCAAACACAAGTGAGGGTCCATGTCATTATCTCAGCACATAGCCATGTGCGCTCCAGGGTGATCATCGACCAGCTCACATGGAGCTCTTTTCCTATGGATCATGCCAATTATGCCACTTTTGAGGGACTTATCTCCCTTTGTCGCTCCGTATACCTCAGAAACAAATCTCAACCTTTTCCAGACACTTTCCTCTTTGCAGCAGCCTCACCTGCCATCTTGAAGTGCATTGTCACTGCACAGGCCAGTTTCTGGGATTTCCCCCTTATCAGGATATCCATCATTTTATTTATTTAAAAGTTTCACTAGGAAAGGCATACTGAGCAGTGTTTCTCACTTCCAGATGCATCCTTGGGGGGGTGGGGGGATACAGCAAGAATACATGGTAACAATCGAAATACATGGTAACAATCAACAATATACAATCCAAACAAGGCAGATACAGTAAACAAGAACTACAAGTGCAACGTGAGGAGGAATTCAGAATGGAGCTACAATCCTTGGAGTACGGTAGTGCTAGGCAGCATGGATTCACAGCGGGAAGGTCATGCCAGACAAATCTGATAGATTTCTTTGACTGGGTGACCAAAGTAGTAGATCAGGGAGGGGCTGTGGACATGGCCTACCTAGACTTTAGCAAGGCATTTGACACAGTCCCACACAAAAGATTAATATACAAGTTAGCCAGCCTGGGAGTGGGTCCCATGACAGCCTGGGTAAAGAATTGGCTGGAGAATAGGACACAGAGAGTAATAGTAAATGGAGTCCACTCTGAAGAAAGGAGGGTTACTAGTGGGGTACCGCAGGGTTCAGTATTAGGACTGGTCCTCTTCAATGTCTTTATAGCGACATTGTGGAAGGACTGGAAGGAAAGTATGTCTCTTTGCAGATGACACTAAGATCTGCAACAGAGTTGATGCACAGGGTGGGGTGGAAAGGATGAGAAGGACCTGGCAAGGTTAGAGGAATGGTCAAATGTATGGCAGCTTAGATTCAATGCTAAGAAATGCAAGGTAATGCACCTGGGAAACAAAAACCCAGGGGAAGAGTACACAATGGGGGGTGAGATACTAACAACAACAATAATGGAAAGGGACCTGGGGGTAGTCATATCAGATGACCTAAAGGTGGGCAAGCAATGTGAGAGGGCAGCAAGGAGGGCTTGGGGGATACTGGGATGCATAGGGAGAGGCATCACCAGTAGAAAACAGGAAGTTATTATCCCTCTGTACAGACAGCTGGTGAGACCCCATCTGGAGTACTATGTGCAGTTCTGGAGACCCAATCTCCGCAAAAACATAGACAGGATGGAAGCTGTCCAGAGGAGGGCAACTAAAATGGTGCAGGGTCTGCACCGGAAGACATATGAAGAGAGACTTAAGGAGCTTAATATGTATAGCCTCGAGGAAAGGAGGGAGAGGGGGGACATGATAGAAACTTTCAAGTACCTCAAGGGAATCAACAAAGTCCAAGAGAGTAGCATCTTTCAAAAAAAAGGTGTGCAAGAACAAGAGGGCACAATTTGAAGATAGAGGGGTGGCTCAGAGGTAATTTAAGGAAGTATTTTTTCACAGAGAGGGTTGTGGATGCATGGAACGGCCTTCCGGAGGAGGTAGTGGAGTCAAAATCAGTGGTGGAATTCAAGCATGCATGGGACAGTCATAAGGCAATTCTGGGGGTTGGGGGTAAGAAGAAGTAGGCTGCTGGTTAACTAGGATCTGCAGCTTATCCAGTAGGTAGGGAAATGGGCAGACTGGGTGGGCCAAGCGGTCCTTATCTGCCATCAAAGTCTATGTTTCTATGTTTACCAATAGTCAAATAGTAAATGCGGTGAGCCAGAATATTTAGTAGTGAGTGAGAGTGCCTTTAGGGGAACCCTCTACAGGCCAGCCAGCCACTATTTATTTCCCCTTGAATGAGGTTCCCATATCCTCCTTGTGGTCCACTATGTACTCCTCTTCAAAGGATGATGCAAACAGAAAAATGCCCCCAGATCCCAGGAAACAAGGATCTGTCCCCAGTACTGCAGGTCCCTCCTTGGCAGGCTACCATGGCACAGGGTGAACTGTATCTGATGCCCTCAAACCACCTAGGCATCTGGGACCTCAACAACTCACACAGCCCCTGAGGGTGCTTTGGACTCTCCTCTTTCCACTCACTGCTAGCTCTCAATTCAGCCTTACAGTTCACTCCCTTTTCTTACTCAGTACCTGGCACCACAAGGGCACCCTCCTCATCTACTCTGCCAAAGCCCCTCCCCCCCAGCCTGTCTCCTCGGGGACAATGCCAGAGTGCCAGTGGCACATTTTGGTAAACGACCACCTCCCCCAATGCAAGGTGGGTGTTATACACAAATGCCTCCCCCAAAAAACTGATTAAAGTAGGCAAGATTTGTAACAAGATTGCCAGAGTTGTACTATTGCATGGCTTTAAAACCCACCATTGCCACCTTTACCAAAATCTAAACTGGCAAGCGTTAGGTGGAAAACAAGAAAGAAGCTAGGCAACTATGGTGCATAGCATTTTAAATTTGGACCCTTTTCGTCCATTGAAGCGCATATTAAACTCGCTCACTAAATCTGTTACACACTGAGAGAAACCAAATGAAGGGGATTAGAAATTCCCAAACCATTTACAAGGGTTACAGAGATTTATAGGATTCATAGGAATTACAAGCCTTGGAAGCAATTTGCTCATTTTTGGCTCAACATTTTTCAACGGTAGTAGCTCAATTTTCTGTTTCCAGTGCTGAACTGGTCCAGAACCCTTTTAGAGATTTCTAAGCTGTTACTTTCAGTGGCTGTTTTAGGGAGATCTTTCCACATGGTTACTGTGACGTAAAGAGCCAGTTCTGAATGCTGTATAATATTTTTTTTATATAAAATGTATTAATGACTATCTCTGCTGAAAAATCAAATGCTCTAGGAATGACCTCCACCCCCCCTCCGATTTCAGCTGACAGATGCAGGCCAAGAGAAATGCTGACAACATGTATCACACACACACTCAGTTTTTAGAGACAATGTGTTACATGGAAGACTTTAATCAAGGATCCTGTTTCAGTTAACTTTTAAGAGGGAAATCATAAAAAAGGTTTATGAAGTTGAAGAGAAAACAGAGGTTATTACACAGAGGTGAGAGGTTGTAAATGCTCATATGAAGCCTGTGTGAGGAAGATGCAGCATGAATCAAAAGAGGTGTCATTGAAATTGAGTTATGCTAAGGTTGCAGAATTAATACTTTGAAATGACATCCTGTGGTTGTATAGAAATATATATTTTTTAGATATTTTGACAGGGAGGAGCTAGATGTCCTCATGCAAAAGAGGTGGGCAAAACCAGCTTTTAAAGATTATTCTGTTTCACTATAGACACACTTGTATCTGACACTGACCAAGAAAACATCTGAGTACTGAAAACAGGTATTTAGAAAGCTAGACAAAATCTAAATTAGGAATTGCACTGTTTTAAACCTTGTTTTATTTAAAGATATGTATGTCTTGTGATATGAGTTCTGTATTGTATGTTTGACATATTATTAGTATATATTTTAGTAAAAACTCTAATTTTAAAGCATACCTGGCCTGTCTTTGAATTGCTTTCTTTTGCTAAGAAATATTTATGGTTACAGCAGACAGCAGACATAAGCTTGTGCGGTGGTAACAAACTGGAAAGAGAAGCGTTTTAAATCTGAGGTCTTTATTAAAGTTTTAAGGGTTCATCTCTGAATACCTGGTTAGGTGACCATAGGCAAAGATATATGGCCCTCGGAAGACAGATATATCTGAGCCTGTGCATTGGGTATGCTAGCAAGAGGTTAACAGTTTGAATCTCTCCAGAACTTGAAACCAAAGGTTGATCCAAACTCACAAAACATACAAGAGGGTTGCCTTGTCTGTTACACTGTTCACAAGACTGTGCTCAGAGGTTGGCACTTTGGGAGTAAAGGGCCTGACCTGCTGAGTGAATCTGTGACAGTTACCACTCTGATTAAGCCGTATTTCTGTTCTCTTTTGTTCTGCGTTGTTCGCCTTTCAATTGATACCCATGTGTTCTGGTACCATATAGATTCTCTTTTAGTTTCAGACTCAGATAATTCGACGGATCTTTATCCTGAAATGCTCTAAAGATCAGGCACAGATCCCACCCCTACCCACCCATCCACCCAGCCTTCTATACTCCAGTGTATACAACCCAGACTAACCAACCTTTCCTCATATGTGAGGTCTTTCAGACCTGTCAGCATCCTAGCAGCCCTCCTCTGTACACTGTCAAACAACTTTATTTCTCTCTTAGTGTGTGGAGCCCAAACTGAGGCCTCACCAATGCACTATACAAAGGCATCGGTGCCCTTTTATCTCTGCCTTCGATATTCCTCCATATGCTGCCCAATATCTTGTAACACTTTTTTGTTATTTCCGTTGAGTTTCTTTTAAAGCTTAGATCATCACTTACCAAGACAACTAGATCTCTTTCTGCTGTTACCTTGATTTCCTGCTCCAGTAATTCATATTTTGCCCCTATATTTTTATTTCCGCAAATGTAAAACAGCAATTTTTCCGACATTGAATTCTAATATATGACTGGATGTCCATGACTCTAAGTTTGTAAGTTCTTGTTTTAGTCTAGGACATTGAAATTTAAAGCAGCCAAGATCTGAAATGTCATACCTGTTGAAATGAGAACAAAACACTCCATCAAACTGCTTCAGCATGCCATACTAAAGGAAATAGTCCATACTTGTATTTGTTAGGAGTTTTTTAAAACTAGTCCATATTTGTATATGTTATTAGGAGTTTTTAAAACTATGTAATGTTTGGTTATATGTTATACGTGCAACATTTGTGTATTGTATAATGAGTATGTGGATCAATTCTATGTGTGTATGTAATTAAGCAGGAATAAGCATGCTTAAAAATAGGACTTAGAGTCCTTGGACCCGATTCACAAATGGCTGCATCTGCCGCAAGTCCCCAGTGTGCCAAATATACAGCATGGGGGTTTGCAGCAGACATTTGGTGCCAATTGCAATTCTGAATCGAGTGTGCCAGATGCAGCACATTAGACCAGTTCCCCGCGATCCAACTTTGCATCCTAGGAGGATCCATTTTATGGGGGTTGTGCCAAACCTTTGGTGCAAGCTGCCATAAAATGTGGAAAAGGTCACAAATGCATCAGCCCTTCTTGAATCAGGCTGCATTGCACCAAAGTGTATTGGCACAGCTGTGCCAAACATCGTGAATGAGTCAGGCCCCTGATGTGTATCTACATGTGTAAAAATAATTTTGTTACCATCCCATATCCATGAAGCTCTGTACACCATCATAAATCCTACGTAAATCATCAACTGAAAGCTGTGCTATATTTTCAGGCCAACATGCACTATCACAAACCAGAAGATGCAGACATGCATGCAGGAAGACCCAGTACACCAAAGGGATGTCTAACCCAGCATACGGTGGTAGCTATTACCACTATGAATGATATCAGATGTTATGGTGCTCTATGTGGTGATATCATTCTAATTAGCTCTGTGTTACTCAATGCATAGAAAGTGATACAATTATACAATATGGCCCAACATAGTCCACTATGGATATTGATGGTGTAGGATATCACTGAATAAAGAAAAAAATGGAAATGACGTACTTACCGTAATTATTGATCTTCTTGGACAGTCTCCATCACTCATTCACACTAGTGGGATGGCACCGGAGGCGTTAGGACCAAGCAGGAGCCTAACATTTTCAGAAGGGTCAGCGCCGAGACAGGATCATGCATGCGTGGCACCATGAGACTAGCTCGCGCCCGTGTAGGCTATCTCAGCGTCGACCCTCCAACCACCTCAGTACCTTTTCGACTGAGGAGGTGCAGCGTAACTAATGAGAATAACTCATCCTGAGTTTCTGGGCCTGAGAGGGCCCAGATGGCCTTTGCAAGAAAGGTCAAAGAACAATGTCTTCACAGACTGAACCAAAGGACCATGAAGACCAGGAAAGAAAATGAGTGAACCCAGGGGATGGTGGGTGGGCGTGTGAATGAGTGATGGAGACTGTCCAAGAAGATCAATAATTACAGAAAGTATGTAATTTCCCTATCTTCCTGGACTATTTATTTATTTATTTATTTAGTTTTTGTTGACCGGGTAAGTGTACTAGACAAATCCTGCCTATTTTCAGGCATGACCCGGGGGAGGAGGATACAGATGAATGCCAACTGACCTTGAACCAGATTAAGCTGTTGGTGGTATTTTTCATGAATGGAGGAAATTTGGCCATTGCACCAGGGAAATTCCCCTGCTCTTTTCGAGCAGTGCCATGGGATTTTTGACATCCACCTGAACTACCACCAGAACAGGCAGATGGGACCCCGGTTTAATGTCTCTTCTGAAAGACGGCACCTCAGGAGTTCAGCACCCCCCTCATGCTGCACTACAGTGTCAGTATTGGGATATTAACCCAAGTGCCTGATGTGGGGATAGAACCCACAGCCTACTGATCTCCTGGCCTCAGAGGTGAGTGTGCTACCTGCTGAGCCACTGACACTGCGACTAAGTCTCCATCACTCATTCACACTAGAGAGAGAGTACCGAGCTAAATCCAGCAAACCTGAGTAGGGTGGTAGGAGATAGGGTTCACTCAGAAAGGACAGCCAAGGACTGTCCTGCTAATAAAAAAAGCTGTCTTGTAAAGAGCATTTAGAACATAGTGCTTACAAGATAAGCACTCAAGTTGTAACTCACCACTTTGCAGACAACTGCAATGGCCACAAAATGAAAGTCTGCCAGGAAGCCGCAACCACTCTAGGAGAGCGGCAAGAACCTGGCCTCACAATTTTGTCTAGAACCAAAATGAATAGTGTCAAAGACATGTACTAATGTAACGTAAAGGGACCTCAGGAACTGAAAGAGTTGGAGGTAAAGTCTACTGGTTCAGGTAGACCGGAAAGTGCAGATGGAAACCCCCACTATCAAGTATGGCTGACCTGTGAACAACAGGTTCAGGAGCACATGAACCCCTTACTTGGTGAGCAAAGGGGGTCCAGGTGTGGTTAGCCCATCAAGGAGAATGGTCTCCACTTAGTCACTGGAACCTTCCTGATGGAAGGCCAAACATGACTTAGAAGCCTCTTGTGGTGGTCTAGTAGAACCAGATCCTACCCACTGCATATTCCAAAAAGGAACCATCCTGCCCCTGGGTGTACAACTGTAGTAGCAGTCTCTGAACTCAGGGAAGAAAGAAAATGTATACAGGAGGACATATCCACTTCAGAAAAAACATTCTGACAGAAATAACAGGGGCTGGATTTCTAAGGCAAATAGAGGCAGATGTACATCGAGGAGGGACACAACAGGACCAAGTTAGGGCTAACCCGTTCGTTGAAAGTGACTGAAAGTGGAAGTGACTCAATGCGGTGAGGCACTACTCACTTTGGCCTCCCTGAAGGGAGTAGGAAAGGATTCTAGTTTGTTTGCTGAAAAACAAACATCACAACTCCATCATGCACTTGGAGAGGATAGCTTCGTGAGCGACTGGCATGGAACCAGTGCACAGGAACTGAAGGTGTGAATATTTGAGAAGATACCTCAGAAAAAAGACCTACTTGACCTTCAGTCAAGATGGAGTATATCGCCTATCAAGTTAAAGCAAGCAAGGAAGTAGGTACCTGAGTTCTGACTCGGTGGAGAGTTGCTTCTGTTGCTGTGAGGCTGTGCTCAAGAGAAGAAAGCCTGATAAAAAGAAAGGGGAATTAACAGACTGGGCAGTCGCCTAGGTCTAGGAAATGTCTCTGAATGAGAGAAATCTCTCTTTGAGAAAGAGATGGCCCATACCGCCGCTGGATCGGACCCCCCCCCCAGGGGAAGAAGAAGTCAGGTACTCTTTACTGTACTCGGGAGACAAGCGCCTCAGGGGCTGAGGTGGAACCTGACCAGATCCAAAAAGGGGGTTACTGGGTAATTTCAGCTAGGCCCTGTGCTGTGATCAATTTTTTTTTTTTTTTTATTGTCTGAGCCTAACAAGGCTTTAAGGCTGCTATTTCACAAGGATTGTCTTGACACAAAATGACAAAGATGTTCTCCATCTGAGTGCAGAAGGAGCCTGAGCGTCCATACTGAAATCATGATCGGACTAATAATCACAGCTGGAGAGATGTTAACCACCTGTGCAGAAGAAGTCACCGAAGGGCCAATATTACAAGGGGGCTATATACCCCTATCAAAGGAGTGGAAGAGCCTGGGCGGCTCCCAACCATTAAATTAGAATGTTCCACAGAGTGTAATTGTCTTGATGACTGAAAAAGTCTAGACGCAGAAGTGTATGGTCCATGGACGCAGTCTGAAATACTATAGTGGACCCCATTACTGAGTAACTACTGAAAAGATCTTCCATCACGGACTGATGATAGAGAGGACGTGCCCTTCAGTATATAAAATGAGTCATCTGCTGTATTACTGACCAGAAGGACAAGGAAAGACTAATCTAGATGCACTTCTACCCCAGAAGACCCTCTAAGGGAGGTCTAGGTCAGAGCCACTAGAGATTCCACCATCAGGAAGGATGTCGAGGAGCTTGGTACCATGTAGGGAGCCAAGAAAGTGCTGAGTGGAATGAGAGATTCCGCTGGCAGAACAGTACAGCAGAGTTCCATCAGCAGAAAACTGCTGGATGACACAAGATCCCACATAGACTGCGACCCACTAAGATGTGTGGAAAAAATAATCCACAGAACAGGGCTTCATTCTGTGAAAAACATCCTGCCACAAGTTATGTGGAGAAGAAGTCTGAAAAGGAAAAATGTGTCACTAATTCTGCCAGACAGCACCCCATTAGCACCCCCGTGGCACCAGAATCACTCGTGGCACAGGAGGGCACCAAGGTGATACCCAAGGGTACCTGCAGCAGTATCCACAGGCACCCCGTCACCCATGCAGCAATGACACCCAAGGGCACCTCCGACACCCATGGTACCATGGCACCCTTGGCACCATGGTACCCATGACACCCATGGCAAGAAAGGCACCCGAGGGCACCAGTGGCACCCATGGGCACCTGCGGCACCACCTGCAGCACCCATGGGCACCCCCAGCACCACCCATAGCACCCATGGCACCCATGGGCACCCACAGCACCATCTGCGGCATCCATGGGTGCCTGCTGCACCATCCGCAGCACCCATGGGTGCCTGGCACAACCTGGGGGTGATTGGCACTGCCCGTGGGTGCATGGCACCACCTGTGGGTGCTCAGCGCCACTTGCAAGTGCTCAGCAGCACCTAGACACCCGCAGCACCACCAGCGGTGCTGACAACCAACAGCAGCAACAACAGCACCCACGGTGCTGCACAGAGTGAGGGCGCTGACCCACGGCACCGATGATGGTGCTGACCAAGGCCCAGAGGCCTCAAAATCAGAAACACAGCTAGGAAAACTGGAGAAGTCAAACCCCCTGCTCCACAGGAGTGGCCCAGAGGTGAAACTGCTCATCGGAGCTCCAATGAGAGCAGAGATGGAGTTTGGAGTCAAGAATGCAGCCGTTAGGAGCGGGGCCAAGGGGAACCCACCAAAGTCAGTTCAGGCCTATCGCCCCTCCCGAAGAACAATCCTCGTGCAGACATACCAAAGGGCAACCTCAAGCGGCACTGATTCTTCTTCCCCCAATGAGGAAGAAGAGCTCGAGGTTAAGCGGAGCCGGATCCCGGGAACCGCTAGATTTGTGCTTCGGTGGACTGTCCTCCCCCCTCCCCGAGCACAGGACTGTCCGTAGTCGGACTCCCCCATTCATTAAGGGCGGCGGACTGGACACAGTCCCTCTGCCATAAAAACTTTCAAACGAAGTCCTCCTACCGTCACCGCTATCGTCTAAGGACTACTCTGTTGATGGCAGGAAAGAATTTCTTTTTCTTCTTCATAATCTTCTTTTCTTGTTCATAAAATAAGAAATGACTACTAAAATGTTAAAAGCTGCTGTCGTATACACAAAAACTTTGACTCCGGCAGACGAGTGACATCAACATCCAAGTGCACTCGACGGCAGGAGAAAAGGAACTAAGGTGGTTGGAGGGTCGATGCCGAGATAGCCTACACAAGCTCAAGCTAGTCTCATGGTGGTGCGCATGCATGGTCCTGTCTCTGCACTGACCCTTCTGAAAATTTTAGGCTCCCGCTAGGTCTTAGCACCTCCGGTGCTATCCCAGTAGTGTGAATGAATGAATGATGGAGACTTAGTCCAGGAAGATCAAGAAACTGCATACAAGAAGACCAAATACACTCCACTGCATGCAGTAACAGCACTTTCAAACAATTAAAAAAAAAATCTGAAGCAACGATGGGCAGAACTAGCATTAAGAATGTCGATCTAATGTGTAGGTCAGCATTGCTAATGCTGGTTCTGCTTGTTGGTTTGGATTTTTTTCCCATTATACTTTATCCCACTTTGTCACTGATGCTGCCCCCTTCAGCCCTGGCATCTCTCACCACAATCCCAGCCATTCTCTGGCACTTACCTCCAGACCGCCACCCCATGGCTTCTACTCTGTGGTTGTTTCTTTGGAGGTACTCCCTCCAGCCCTCTAATGCATGAGGTGCAGTGGCCAGTCAGGAGATCAGGGCCCAGGAGCACTGGGTGTCGTCCTGCATCTTTGGGTTATTTTCTCCTTAGGATTCCCTCAGCCCTCAGGACACCAGCCACAAGGGCACTAAATGTGTGTGTGCATGCTATTTGTAGGGTTGTGCACAGCGACAGCCTGTGTCTGTCCTCCCAAGCTGCCCTGACTTCACTGCCACCTGTGGTCATCAAGGTGGCAGTATTGCAGCGGAACCTACTACCCTTCCTGTTTGTAACAGAGTGTCCTCTGGGATGCTTGATCCCCCCCCACCGGCCATCTCCCTGTGTCCCGGGCATGTAGCCGGGTTGTCAGTGCAATGGGCAGCAGCCCTGCTACTGCACTATTGAGCCAGCTTCACTTGCTTAAAACAACAGCTTGAAACTGCTATTACTGCCTACAGTGGAGTGTATCTGGTCTCTTTAAGTGCACCTTCTTAGTTTTATAGCAACATACATTATCAGTTAGTAAATGCCAAGAGATTGTTTTCGTGCACATCATTCAATTGGTTGTCATGGTTACAACAGGGAACCTAGCAACATCTAATACAGTCTCCCCCATATAGCTTTTTGTCATTGCCAGTCCTACCTGACTGATCTGTCTCCCCACTCTGTCACCAACCTTCTCGTGGAGTTACTGGTGGGAATCCACTGCTTACCCAGGACCACATAGTGGTGGGTGGCCTGCCATTTTGGTTGTGCATAGGCCTATATGGTTTGCTGGCATAGGGGCAGACCATGGCTTTTTCTCCAACTCCAGTTTTCTCCCAGGCGTGCCACCATGCAGTCACATGTGCACGCATCTCTGCTCTGACACATGTGTGCCAGGCATCCAGTGACTACACCTTCCCCCCTTTGTTGTGCTTCCCAGCTGTGCTCCCACTTGGTCTCCGCCAGGTGGCAGCCATGCAGCAGTGACAGTGTCCCCCCTAACTAGAGAAGGACCGCAGTCTCTGGGATGCACAATCCCTCCTGCCTTGTCTGGCCCCAAATGACCTGGGCTCATTTCTGAACACGGGTTGCCAGTGTTGCAAGTGGTAGGGCTACATCTAAAGCAGCCAAAACAGTTTGAGATTATTCAAAAATAAAACAGTTAATGATAGCTACAGTGTACAGATCTTTTTCTCTGACCTTTTTTGGAGGATAATGCCAGCTGGGAAGTTTTAGGCCCCCAGCCATTCTTCAGCCCTTAACCCCTTCCCCCCCCCCAGTAGGCATGATGCTTCTAGAAAGGCCAGAAATACCAGGCCTTACTCCTTTAAATAAAAACAAAATGTTTTCATAATGAAATAATTCAGAAATTATCAAATATAAAATGCAACCTCATGCAAGGCTGATCAAATCTGAATTAATCATTTTTGCTCCCATGGATGCAAACTATATATCCTGAACTTTATTTCTATATTACTGATTCATTTTGGCTTTTTTAAACCAAAATCTGATATTGCACAACCATAATATATTAAATGAACATGCTATCAAATCAGAAATATTGTAGAGCAGAAGCCATCTACATAAGAAAAAACGAATAATTTCATAATCAATGTAATTTTCTTTTAAATGGAAGAGAAACAATGGCAAAGTGGGGCTACTGCAGGAAAAAGAATGAAATAGGCCCCCATGCAATATGTACAAAGAACCAAGGACTGTGAAACTTTATTCACCTACAGTACAGTTAAAGAAACATCTGTAGCAAAATTTCCTTAGCAGTGAAGGGGCTACTATGTTGCTTTTTGGTAACAGTTTTGAACTGGTTGATTGTAATAATGATGAACTATTCTGCTTTTCACATCAGAACCTCCCTAGATCCAGAGATCAATATCCACAAAACCCAGATAAAAAAAGGAACTTCGGGGGCTAGATATTCAAAAAATTGCCCACAGGCAACTTTTGCACTGCCCGGTGGCAGTTACCATAAGCCCACATCCCATTGCATGCACTATTCAAAGGATTAGCCCACAGGCAAACACTGCTGTATATAGCTTGCAAACATACAAAAAAACACTACCAGATACAGGCCCTAAAGTCTATCGTGTCTGCTCGAGTGTGTAGCTCCCAGGATTTACTCTGCAGCTGCCTCCCACAACTTTACAGTAGTAACCTTCCCTATAACCCTGTCCCACCTCTCTTAAAACTGCCCAACGACTTCAATGATACCAATTCTTCCGGCAGTGAGTTCCACCCAGTCACCACCCTTTCTGTGAAGTAGGGTCTTCTCATCTCCCTCTTGAACTTTCCCTCCTCCAACTTCAAGCTGTGCCCCCTAGTGGCTCTCCCTCCCTTTAATCTAAAAATCCCCTCTGTGCTGACCCTGTTTATGCCGTTCATGTATTTAAAGGTTTCGATCATATCCCTTCTATCCCACCTTTCCTCCGGGGAGTACATGTTTAGCCCCCTCAGTCTGTCCTTGTAGGGCTTTTTCTCCATTCCTGTGATCATTCTGGTTGCACTGTACTGGACCCCCTCCAACAGCTTGACATCATTCTTTAAGTAGGGACGCCAGAACTGTACACAGTACTCCAGGTTCGGTCTGACCAGTGACCTGTACAGTGGCAGGATAACCTCCTTCCTCCTTGAGTTGATGCCACTGGCAATACATCCCAATATCCTATTAGCCTTAGCTGCTGCCTTCCTGCACTGTGCCGAATTGTTCATTTGCTCTGTGGTTAGCACCCCAAGATCCTTCTCCTCCTCTGTAGTGGATAACTGTACCCACCCAGTCTGTAGCAAAACTTGTTGTTCTTGGCACCCAAGTGCATAAACTTTGCACTTTTTAGCACTGAAACCCAGCTGCCATGTGTCTGATCAGTGCTCAAGTTTATCCAGGTCTTCTTGCAGTCATAGCCAACCCTCTGTGTTGTCCACCATTGCACCGATCTTCGTGTCATCTGCAAACAGGCTGGTCTTATTGCTAATCCCTTCTGCTATGTTAGCAATAAATATGCCAAACAGCACTGGACCCAGCACTGAGCCCTGTGGAACCCCGCTTGTCACAGACCTTGGAGATGAGAGTTCCCCCCTTACCACAACTCTCTGCTGCTTGTCTCTCAGCTAGTTCTTTACCCACTCCACCATCCTCTCTCCCACCCCCAGGTTCCCCAGCTTGCTCACCAACTACCCATGTGGCACCAAATCAAAGGCCTTGCTGAAGTCCAAGTACAGGACATCCACTGCCTGGCCCCTATCGATTGTCCTTGTTACCCAGTCATAGAAGTCCACCATGTTTGTCTGGCAGGATCTACCAGAGACAACCCCATGCTGCCTGTTGTCCTGGAGACCATTCATAGATACATAGACAGTGTCAGCAGATGAGGGCCTGTGGCCCACCCAGTCTGCCCATTTGAGCTTGTAAGTTCAGTTTATGTTAGAAGTCTGTTGCCCCTTACCCCTGACCTCCAGAATTCCTTTATGTCTATCCCATGCATTCTTAAATCCCGTGATTGTTTCAGCCCCCACCACTTCCTCTGGCAGGGTGTTCCACTTGTCCACCACCCGTTCTGTGAAGAAATTCTTCCTCATGTTTCCTCTGAATCGTCCTCCTCCAACTTCATCCCATGCCCCTAGTCCTGGAACATCTTTTTCGCTTAAAAATAGTGTATTCCTGCACCCTGTTCCTCCCTGTAAGATACTTGTATGTCTCTATCATATCCCCTCTCCCTCCTCTCCTCCAGGGAGTACATATTCAATTCCTTCAACCTGTCCTCATAGGACTTGTGATGCAGTCCATGTACCATCTTTGTTGCCCTCCTCTGAACCTTCTCTACCCTGTCTATGTCCTTATGTAGGTAAGGTCTCCAGAACTGTACACTGTACTCCAGGTGGGGCCTCACTAGTGTCTTGTATTGTGGAATTATGACCTCCCTTTTCCTGCTGGTGATGCCCCTGCCTATGCATCCCAGCATCCTATTTTCTTTACCTGCTGCCTTGTCACACTGTTTCTCTACCTTGAGGTCATCAGAGATGATAACCCCAAGATCCCTTTCCTGCTTGGTGCATGCTATATCCTCACCCCCCAACTGATATATTGTGCCGGGGGTTTTGTGCCCCATATGCATTATCTTGCACTTCTTTGCATTGAATTTTAACTGCCAAACCCTGACCATTCTTCAAGTTTCTGCAGGTCCCTTCTCATTCTGTCTACACCCTCTGGTGTGTCTACTCTGTTACAGAGCTTTGTGTCATCAGCTTAACAGTGAAATTCTGCCTTCTAGGTCCTGTGCAATGTCACTGATGAAGATGTTAAATAGGACCAGTCCCAGCACTGATCCCTGTGGTACCCACTGGTCACTCTTCCCTCTGTGGAGTGACAGCCATTTACCACCACCCTCTGTGTCCTGCCGCCCTAGCCAGTTACCTACCCACCACACTACTGTCCTGCCCACCCCATATTCCCCAGTTTGTGTAATAGTCTTCTATGTGGCACAGTGTCAAAGGCCTTGCTGAAGTCCAGATAGGCCATGTCCACTGCCCTCCCCTGATCCACCTCCCTAGTCACCCAGTCAAAAAATGAAATGATGTTGGTCTGACATGACCTCCCCCTGGTGAAACCATGCTGCCTTGGGTCCTGTAGTACATTGACAACCAGATGTTCCACCAGTCTCTCCTTCAGTAGTGCTTCCATGGTCTTCCCCACTACTGAAGTGAGTCTGACTGGTCTGCAGTTTCCCACTTCCTCTTTGTTCCCACTTTTGTATAAGGGGACTACATCTGCTGTTCTCCAGTCTTTGGGTACCTCCCCTGTTTCCAGTGATCAGCTAAACAGGATAGCCAGAGGTTCAGCCACCACCTCTCTTAGTTCTTTAAGGACCCTGGGGTGCACCCCATCTGGCCCCATTGCTTTATCAACTCTTATTACTTCCAGTTCCTTCAGGACCCTTTCTCAAGTAAAGGGACTTGTGTCCATTTCTGCACCTTTCTCACCCCTTGCACTCCCTTCAGACCCATTACCCTCCTCTTCCTCAGTAAAGACTGAGCAGAAATACCTGTTCAATAAGTCAGCTTTACTGTTGTCATCCTCCTACGCGCCCCATCCTCCCTCTTCAGTCTCACTACCCCTCCCTTTGCCTTTCTTTTTTCACTTATGTACCTGTAAAGGTTTTGTCCCTCTACCCACTGATTTTGCAATGTGTTCTTCTGTCTGAGCTTTGACTTCCCTTACTGACCTCCCTTTGCTTCTTCTGGTACTTCTCCTATCCTTCTGCCTGTGTCTTTTTGTATTGCCTGAATGCAATCTTTTTGGCTTTCACTTTCTTCGCTACCTCTTTGGAAAACCATAATGGTATCCTCTTCCTTTTCCTCTTGCTAACCTGCTTAATGCATAATTCTGTTGCTCTTGTAATCCCCATTTTAAATACTGCCCACTGTTCCTCAACCCCTGATTCCTGCCCCATTCCCCTTCATTTTTAAATACTGCCCACTGTTCTCCTTCAGAAATGCTACCAGCCTCTCCTTGAGTATGGACTCCATGAGCTTCCCCACGATGGAGGTGAGGCTGACTGGCCTATAGTTCCCTGGCTCATGAGTACTACATGTGCTGTCCTCCAGTCCTGGGGCACACATCCAGTCCACAGGGAGGTACTGAATAAGTCTGCCAGTGGTCCTGCCAGGACCTCTGCCATCTCCCTCAGCACTCTGGGGGTGTATGCCTGGTGCCTTGTCCACCCTCAGTCCTCTAAGACCTTCCAGTACTCTGTTCTCTGGGATTACCCCCTCCATATGCTCTGCCCTCCCACCCCACCCCACCCCGTGTACCCTGCTCCCTTCTCATGTGGCATTGGCCCCAGTTTCTCTCTGGTAACTACAGAACAGAAGTACTTATTGAGTGCTTCCGCCTGCTCCTCCCCCTTCTCCGCCCACCCTCCATCCAACTTAATCCTAACAATGTGATCCTCACAGCTTCTTCTCTTTTTTATGTATCTGAAGAAATCTTTCTCCCCTTCTATGATACCCTGTGCCAGTCTAAGCTCTTTTGCTGCCTTGGCTGTCCTGACAGATCTGCTCACCTCTCTCAGTTTCTTCATATACTCCTCCCTGTCCCCCTCTCGTTTGGAACTCATGTACTTTTTGAAAGTGGCCCTTTTTTCCTTAATCTACCCAAACACCTCCCTGCTTAACCAGCTTGGTCTCCTGGACCTGGCCTTCTTGCTTTGGAGCTTTGAGTATGAGTTTGTGGCAAATGGAGATGTGCAAAGCATAGCCCAGAGTGCAGTGCAAAGATTGTCCAGCATTGAAGACAGCTCTGAATATAGCAAATGGGGATTGAAAACAGCTACATCGTGACATAATTACATCTGCACATGTTGTGCCATGCAAATACACAAACTGCATTGTGTGGTGCATTTGCATGGTGCCTTGCACGATGTGCAAGTGCAAAACCATTTAGCACGGTGAGCAAATTTGCTGTATTCAGCCAGGCTATGCAAATAAGCCTCATTGGGCAGTCAGCGTGTGAAATAACACATTAGCATGTCATTATAGCCAGATAGGAATACATTTATATGTGTAAATTTATTTATTTATTTATTTGTTTAAGAGTTTAACCAGGCAGGCATACTGAGCGGAGAAACCACTCATTTTCAGATGCGACCTAGGGAAATCAGGGGAGGGGGCATAAGTGAAAGGCAGCATACATATATGATCTGTACATAGTAGTTCATGATACATTTTACAATAGGTAGCTAGGGCAGGCATGCAATACCTGTTTATAACATACACAGTGAATTCCCATACGTTGCGCTGGGAATTTATATCACCTAGAAGTTGACAGTTTTGAGAGAGGAACAAGCTAGAGTACCAATCAATTTAGCCAGTGCTTATATTATTATTTACCAGGTGGAGGAAGCCATAGGTCATGGAGGGCTTATGATCGTGTAGGCTGGGAGCAAGAGCAGGCTGTAAGGAAATGTTCGAGGAGATGGGTGTTGAGGTGGCTATGGTTGGTGGAGTGGCAGATATCAACAGGCAGGTCATTCCAGAGTTTTGGCAATCGGTATTTGAACACCGACTGACCCATAGAGGTGTGCATGAGAGGGATTTGGAAGAGCCTGGTATCCGAGTGTCGTAGTGAGTAGGCAGATGGGGGTTGAGACATTAAGGTGGTGCCCAGGTAAGGTGGAAGGGTTTTGGTCCAGAATTTAGCAGCAACTCTAGTGCAGTGGATTTGTCTGCGGGCAGAGAGTGAGGGAAGGGCCAGGGAGCTGTATAGGTCGCAGTGGTGTGTCAGTTTTGAGCACTCCAGTATGAAACGGCAGAAGGAGTGAAAGAGTGTGTCCAGGCTGGCCAGGTTTGATGGTGAGGCGGCACCATAGACCACATTCCCGTAATCAAATATCGGGAGTATCATCTTTTGTACAAGTTCACACCTGACCGGGGTGTACATGCAGCCTTTGTTATGATAAAGGGCCCCCAGTTTAGGATGCAATTTCTTGTGTAGAGATTCGACATGTGTTGAGAAGTCTAGGTATTGGTCGAGCCAGATGCCCAGATATCGAAATGAGGTGCAGGACTCCAAGGGAGATAGGTCCAGGGTTAGGAATGAGGGGAGACTGGCAAGTCGGGATAGCCGTGGTTGTGAGCCGAAAGTTAGTGAGACTGTTTTTTTATCATTTAGGAATAGTTGGTTGGTTGTGAGACAGTGTTGTACAGCGTTGAAATCCTGCCGTAGCTGGTCGTGCACTGCTTTAGCGGAGGGGCCAGTGGTGTATAGCATGGTATCGTCTGCGTACATTTGAATGGCTGAGTGGGAGCAGGCTAGCCGGAGATCATTTAGGAATACTGAGAATAGGATCGGGCCCAGGACTGATCCTTGTGGGACACCCATTGAGATTGGGAGGGGGTAGATATGTGGGGGCCAATTTTCACCGCTTGGTGTCTGCCACACAAGTAAGCCTGAAACCAGTTAGTGGCATGGTTGGAGAGGCCGGCAGCATTTAGTTTGTCTAGTAGGAGTGTGTGGGAGATGGTATCAAAAGCTTTGGCCAGGTCGATGAAAATGGCCGAGGTGATGTGGTCTTTATCCATTCCTGAGAGAATATCATTTGTGATTCTTAGTAGGGAGGTGATGGTAGAGTGTGATTTACAGAACCCCGACTGGTATGGGGTGAAGAAGGAGGAATCATCTAGGTATTGGGAAAACTGAGCAAGGGCAAATTGTTCTTATACTTTGGCCAGAGTTGGAAGAAGAGAGATGGGACGGTAATTCCCAGGTGAGGAGGGGTCACCCCCCCTTAGGCAGGGGGATGACGGTTGCCAGCTTCCATGCGGTGGGGGATTGTGGCCGTCGAGAAGGAGAGGGTGAGCAAGTCGGCTAACGGAGCGGCTATGGTGGGGCCGATAGCTGTAGTAGTCTGGCGTCCATGCCAGAGGGGCATTTGCCCTTGTTAGGGTTTAGGTTGCACAGTGCTTGGTAGACTTCAGCCAGGGAGACAGGACCGAAGGAGAATGTGGAGGGAGAGGCGGTGTTCTGAGGTTTTGGTGAGGTAGTTGTCTTGGGTGGGATGGGGGGGAGACTATGAACCAGAGAGGCTGCGCTGCTGGTGAAGAAGGTATTGAATGCTATGGCTACTTCGTAAGGGTCGGTGACGGCTGAGCCGAGGATTGATAGAGCCAGGGTTGGTGGTTGTACAGGAGTGGATAGGAGGGATTTGATGGTTTTCCAAAAGTTGGTTGGGTGGTTAAGATTTGCGCTTAGTGCTGACGCGAAGTAGTTCTGTTTGGCTAGTCGAATCGATTTTTTGCAGGAGTTACGGAGGGATCAATAATTTAACAGGGCTTGGTGGGAGCTAATTGATTTGTGTTTTTTCCAGGCCAGGTCCCTGGTGCGGCATTGGCTGATGATATCGGCGGAGATCCAAGGAAGGTGGGAACCCCTAACTCTAGTGCTTCTTAGCGGTGCATGGTGGTCCCAGACCTCAAGGAAGCTATTTTTGAAGTTTTCTAGTGTGATATCTATGGATGGGGCCTGTGGGATGAAGGACCAGTCCACCATAGCCAGGTCCAATAGGAGTGGTGGTAGAAATAGAGACTTGAAAGACCTGGCTAGAAGGGTCCTGGGGGGGGGTTGGGGGTTTATACACTTTTCTGACCAAATATACCATATGGTGATCACTTAAGGAGTCGGGGAGTAGGCCTGCTCCAATTGTCCTATGTGGGTGTATGATCAGTGCCCAGTACAGGAGGGAATGGTTATGCGTTTTTAGGTTTAGCCTGGTGGGTTGGGAGATTTGTTGTGCGAGGTTCGGGGCGTTTACTTTGGAGCGCAGTTTGGCACAGTCATTTGCTAGCCAGTTGTAATTGAAGTCCCCTAAGACATAGAGCTCACCTGCTGCGGCGGAGGACTTTAATTTGGCCAGGTGGTCTAATATGCTAGGCACTGGAGTGCTAGGGGTGCAGTAGGATCCTGCTATAAACACCGGGGCAGAGTATGGGAGTACCATTTTGACAGTTAAGGACTCAATTTGTGTCGAGGGTGCAGGGATGTGGACCTGGGTGAATTGAAACTTGGCAGCAATGTACATGGCAATGCCACACGCCCCCCCCTTTTCTTTCCCATATGGTCTTGCCTAGTTAGGGAGTATCCTGGAATGGCTACAGTAGAGTCTGGGTGGTGTGGTTTAAGCCAGGTCTCGGATAGTATAAGGATGTCAGGATGAAGTGATAGGGCTGATAGTTGCAATTCTGGGATTTTGTTAAGGATACTACAAATGTTTAGGTGCAGTATTTTCAGGCTCTTTGGGACAGCCAGGGGGGTGGGGAGTTTGGGCGGGGTAGGGCCAGGGTTAGATTCTATATCCCCAGCTAGTAAAAGAAGCAGCGCTGTAAGGCGTATGATCTTGTACCAAGTGGGGCTGGATTTGCGATGGCAGTCATGTGAGCAAGGAGCTGGCCTGTGTAAGTCAGCCTTGAAGCACCACAGCACAGCTAGTCCCGGGGCAAAAGATGGGGGGAGAATGGAGGCTCTGAGTACCCAATTAAGTGGGGGGCCTGTAGGAGTTAGTTGTGGGAGTGTGGTAGAGCGTGAAAGCTCAGGAGTTATGACAGTGCAGTGGAGATGTGACAATGGTTGCCTTAGAGGGCGAGAAGCTGGGAGGAGGGAGGCTATTGGAATGGCAAGAAAAATTAGAGAGAGGGCCAGGAGCGTCATTTCTCGTCTGTGTCAGCCAGTTGGGCTGGCTGTAGCGGCCACTAGTGGAGGTAACAGATAACCTGCTAATGGAAAAGTGGGCTGATTGGTTACAACGCCTTCCCGATCACGTGTATACCTGTGTAAAACCAGGAGCCGACCAAGGGTGGTGTTGAGGGTGGTGGGGAGCTGGAGCGAAGCACCAGCGGGGCCTAGACCACACGCCAATCATTCAGGCAGGCTCAGCAAGCAGAGCACGGACCCGTACCTTCCTTCCTTCTTTCAGCTGGGGGGTCTCTGCAATGGTTGGTGAGATCCGGGGGAGGACAGGCTCACCCTCACGACCCAAGCTGTCCTTGTTGGGAGGGCAGGCATCTCCGGGGCCCTCTTGGTCACCAGCTGTGGAGAAAGGAGAGAAACGGGGTTATTTAAGGTCTGCTGGGGAGACGTGGCGACACAGATAAGCTGATGCAAACCAGCAGGAGAGCTGCACCAACTGGACCGAATTGTGTAAGTTTATGTTGTAAGCACTACTGAGGTTATGCTAGGGCAGAGCTGTTTGTGAGTGGTGAAAGGCAGAGTCAAGCAGGGCATGCAGGGCTCGGGGTGAGATCAGGTTGCTGAACCAGAGCTTTTACCAGGGCAGACTACCTTTCCTTGTGTGAAACACAGTCTGCATACTCTAGGAGCAGACCGACTAGTGCTTTGCCAAGAGGGGAATTTTTAAGAGTGCAGCAGAGTTTCTTAATCAAGGTTTGCTCTAATCTTTATACTGGGACTGTGCAGAGGGACTAGATAAAGATTACTAAACAGCCGGCATGCTACAGTTGAAGCAGGGCTATTGCTTGGGCAAAATCAGAACTCAGCTTTAAGTAATTTGTACAATACGAGAAATTCATGGGCTATGCATGCATATACGGGTTACTGCTATCATAGATACTCAAATGTAATACTATGCAGGAAATCCACTTAAGGTAACAGCAATACTTTCTTCTAAAGCAGTTCGGTGGTAAAAAATGCAGTAATATGCAGGAAATCCACTTAAGGTAACAGCAATACTTGCTTCTAAAGCAGTTCGGTGGTAAAAAATGCAGCAATATGCAGGAAATCCACTTAAGGTAACAGCAATACTTGCTTCTAAAGCAGTTCGGTGGTAAAAAAGGCAGTAATATGCAGGAAATCCATTTAAGGTAACAGCAATATTTGCTTCTAAAGCAGTTCGGTGGTAAAAAAATGCAGTAATATGCAGGAAATCCACTTAAGGTAACAGCAATACTTGCTTCTAAAGCAGTTCGGTGGTAAAAAAGGCAGCAGAAAAACTATCAGTATATCTGGGCCGACTTAAAGGCCACGACGTTTTGCTATGTAGTCAGTTCAAATCTGGTGCCAAGAAAACAACCATACGCCAGCGCCAGCGGGGCCTAGACCACACGCCAATCGTTCAGGCAGGCTCAGCAAGCAGAGCACGGACCCGTACCTTCCTTCCTTCTTTCGGTTGAGGGGGGTCTCCGCGATGGTCGGCGAGATCCGGGGGTGGGCAGGCTCACCCTCGTGACCCAAGCTGTCCTTGCTGGGAGGGCAGGTGTCTCCAGGGCTGTCTTGTTCACCAGCTTCCTTCCTTCTTTTGGCTGGGGGGTCTCCGCGATTGTCAGCGAGATCTGGGGAAGGGCAGGCTCACCCTCGTGACCCAAGCTGTCCTTGCTGGGAGGGCAGACGTCTCCGGGGCCCTCTCGGTCACCAGCTTCCTTCCTTCTTTCGGCTGGGGGGGGTCTCCGCAGTGGTCGGCAAGATCCGGGGGAGGGCAGGCTCACCCTCGCGACCCAAGCTGTCCTTGCTGGGAGGGCAGGCGTCTCCAGGGCCCTCTCGGTCACCAGCTTCCTTCCTTCTTTCGGCTGGGGGGGTCTCTGCGATGGTCAGCAAGATCCGGGGGAGGGCAGGCTCACCCTCCGGGCTATGTAAAGGGGACCAGAGCCCTGCTTACACAGCACACAGAACTACAACCAGGACACTACAGGAGAAAAATGTCTTCACAGGAAACAACATCCACTGGCATAGGTAAGTGCTCTGCATGCCATACACATAATAAAACCTGTTGATGGGGGGGGGTACATCACGGTGCAGGAACATGGGCTGCCAGTAGTGCAGTAGAAAATATATTAAAACAATGTGTGTTACCTGATCTAGGGTACTGATGTCAAAGAATGTCCTGCCCCAGCTGTCAGGTGCATCCCAACAGTGTGCATCACTGTCACATTGTCTGCCCACATAAACCCATGTACCAGCGGCACGGAGTTCAACTGACAACACACACACTGCCAGACATAGACAACAAAGTCCCTGTACATGCAGGCTGTATGCAGCCATGTTTGGGGGGGCACATTAATGCCACATGCACTTGCATGGCACAACCAGCACTCATAGGCACTATGGTGTCAGGTACTGTCTTATATGTTGGCCTTTTTGTCCATCCTATACCTGCAGTGCAGGACATCATCCACGGCATTGGGCTACAACTGAACATCAACACCACAGGCCTGTATGACCCACACGTATTGCCCCCACATCTGTGAGGGTAGTTTCTCTACTCCTGGCATGTTGCCACCTGTCCACTTCATAATGTTGGTTGGGTTGTATGTGTCACGTATACACCAACATTTGTGTGGTGTGCCACATTGACCATATGTGGAACAATGGTGGCCTATGACAGGCTGGCTGTGGATGTTGTCTGACCCCATCAACACAGGTACATGATACACAACAATGCTGCAACAGTGGTTCAGATTGGAGAAGCACCCACACACACACCGGGCACTGACCACTGACTCATAAGCTTCTCCAACAGGTGCCTCTGGTTCAGGAGAGAGATTGAGGGCACACAAATTCTCCTGTGAGGAGCTTAAAGCCCTGGCCAAGGTGTACAAAGCCAGGGAGTCCCTGCTGACACAAAGCTGGGCCACAGATGCCGCTGCCAGACAAGCATGGGAGGAGATCATTGCAGCAGTCAGTGCTGTTGGTGGCCAATGCTGACCTCTGGATGTGGAGTGCAAGCACTTCAGAGTCCTCTGGCATAGTGTCAAAGTAAATATGGCTGCACGGTGCTATGCACAGCATGCAACCAGTGGTGGACACCGGCCATCAGTGGTTGCAAGATTACTTGACCCTGGCTTCCACGTTGCAGCCAGTGCATGTGGCAGAGATCCCTGGGGGTGGCTTTGATACCCAGGTTGTGTCCCTCAAGACATGTAAGTACATAGCTGAGGCAAATCCTTGTGTGCATAGGTACATGTGTAGATCCCACAAGTGATGGGGCACACTGCATCCATGACCATGGCACTCATGTTGTGTGCTTTTTTTGGCCCAGTGTGCTCTGTGACATGGGCTTCTGCTGTGTTTACTGGGTGTCCAGCACAGTAGTGTTTGCCACAGACAACCCAACAGATACTTCTCTGCACACAGATACCCTGGCATTTGCCCATGCATATAGGGTGTGTGTCACATCTGCCAAGGTGATTGCCACGTGTGCAGGTGCATGCTGCCACATGTGCTGTGTGTGTCACTGTGCATGGGGTTTTGGCATTCTCTGTGGGTGGTGGTGTGCACATGTGTGGCATATGTGGAATACATTGTTAGTGGGTTCTATTATGCATGCAATAGCTGACATCCACGGGTAGCTGTGTGGCCAGTATAGGAGTGGTGTAGTTTGCTCTTTAGTCACCAGTTGCATGATGACCATGGGTGACAGAGACTGGACTGTTGAGGCATGCATATGATATCATTGGGACTTGACTAATGTGTAATAAAAGATGCATTGACAGTGCACTCCTATCTCTACAGTGCAGAACACATCATCTGGAGAGGAGGAGGAGGCTGGGCCATTCACCGAGGTGCACCACCCAGAGACAATGCCAGAGGAGGAGGAAGAGGACCTGCTGGACTTGTTTGTGGAGAAAATGGAGGACAGTAAAGAGGATACATGTGTGCCAACACATCAATACCTGGAGGCCATAGCTACCGGGGGGGAGGTTCTCACCAACCCTAAGCCCCCTCACCTCCCTGTCCAGTTGGTGATGCCCTACAGTACAGATGTACCTGCTGACAGCCACACCTCTGGGAGTCGGACTGTGTTGCCAGGGACAGCAATGTCCCAGAGGACAACCACTACCTCCACCACCACTGCGGTGGCCTTCACATCTTCCAATTCCCATGCCACCTGCCTTGTACAATGGGTGGACTTGGGCAGTCATCAGGATACCCCATAATCTCACACCCATTTTGTGCATGCCACCACATCTGCCCTTGGCCTTGCCACCTCCACTACCCACCCTGGACTTGGTGCACACACTCTCCGCTCAGTTCCCACACCAAACAGTACATACTGTCCCACAGGACAGTGTACTCAGAGGCAAGCCCCTTCCGACTCTAAGCAACTGCTGCAGTCTGCTGTAGAGTTGCAATCAGCCACACAACATGAGCGGTGGCAACCCCATAACGTATAACAGCCCTACAGAGTGGCAGATCATAGAAACATAGAAGTTGACAGCAGATAAGGACCACAAGGCCCATCCAGTCTGCCCATTTCTTTTTCTACGTTATGAATGTGCCATCAGCCTTTGCTCTGTCAATGGCCTATCTAATCATACTCATCTGTATTGTTCCCTTATGCCTATCTCATGCCTGTCTGAAGCCCTACACTGTATTCATATCCACCACTTCCTGAGGTAGGCCGTTCCATGCATCCGCCACCCTTTCTGTGAAAAAGAACTTCCTCACATTACCCCTCAATCAACCTCCCTCTAATCTCATGCTGTGTCCTCTTGTCCTGCTACTTTTCTTATATTGAAAAATGTTAGACTCTTTTACCTTGTTAATGCCCTTAAGGTGTTTGAATGTTTCAATCATATCACCTCTCTCCCTTCTTTGCTCTAGGGTATACGTATGGAGCTCTTGACTCTGTCCTCATATGTTTTCTGATGGAGTCCTTGCACCATTTTGGTTGCCCTTCTCTGGACTGCCTCAATTTAATGTCCTTGTGAAGGTGTGCCCTCCATTACTGCACGCAGTACTCCAGATGGGGCCTAACCAATGTCTTGTAAAGAGGGATTATTACCTCCCTCTTACGACTTGTGATACCCCTACTAATACACCCCAACATCCCCCTAACCTTACCTACTGCTTTAGTGGTCTGCTTGGATGATTTCAGGTTATCTGTGATGATGATGCCCAAGTCTCTTTCTTCCCTTGTAACTGCCAGCAACTTCCCCCCCAGCCTATAGGTGGCTTAAGAGTTTCTCTTCCCTATGTGCATGATCTTGCACTTCTTTCCGTTAAACCCCAGTTGCCACTCTTCTGACCATTTTGCCAGTTTATCCAGATCTCTTCTCAATCTGCCTACCACATCTGGATCATCTACTCTGTTGCAGATCTTGGTGTCATCTGCAAACTGACAAACCTTACCCTCCAGTCCATCTGCAATGTCACTGATGAAGTTATTGAAGAGGACTGGCCCCAGGACTGATCCCTGAGGCACCCCACTTGTGACTTGCATCTCTTCTGACTGTATACCATTTACCACCATTCTCTGTTTTCTGCCCATCAACCAGTTTGCCACCCAGTTGACCAACTTTTGACCCACCCTGAGCCTACCTAGCTTATTAATCAATCTTCTATTGGGAACAGTATCGAAAGCTTTGCTGAAGTCAAAGTAGGTGACATCAACTGCTTCCTCTTGGTCCACCACTCTGGTTACCCAGTCAAAGAAATCTATGAGATTAGTTTGACAGGACCTTCCTGTTGTAAACCCATGCTGTCTTGGATCCTGTGCTCCCTATGGATTCCAGGTGTTGCACTATCCTTTCCTTAAGGAGTGCCTCCATAATGTTGCCCACTACTGAGGTAAGACTGACTGGTCTGTAGTTCCTCGCGCCTCCCTGCTACCACTCTTGTGGAGCCGGGATCACGTGAGCCCTTCTCCAGTCTTCTGGGACCTCTCCTGTGCTCAGAGACTAACTAAACAGTTCTGATAATGACTCTGCTAGTTCCACCCTTAGCTCCTTTAGTACCCTGGGATGTACGCCATCAGGTCCCATTGCCTTGTCCACCCTGAGCTTATCGAGCTCTTGTAGGACCCTTTCTTTTGTGAAGGGACTAGAGCACACCTCCTACCCACCGTGTCCATGGTGCTGAGCTGTGGGCCCTGACCTACCTTCTCTTCAGTAAATACTGAGCAGAAGTATCTTTTTAGGATAGATGCTTTTACATGGCCCTCCTCCTCACAGGCCCCCTTATCCTCTTTGATTGAGGTGAGGCAGCACACCAGCAACACCGTCATCCATGGGCACTCCCCAAACTCCTGGGCATGACCTGGACATTCCATTGTCCAGCCAGAGGTGTGGGCGTGCACGGGCCAGAGTGACCCTGTCCCCATGGACATCACCCTTCCCCTCCCCATGGCTCATGACCCCTGCATACAGGGGTCACAAATACCAGTCCCTGTGTACCTGAAGTGGATGAAGATCTTGAGTTTGGAGGCCACCCCTGCCTTTCCCACTCATCCCCTACCCACTTACCATGTCCCAGTTTTGTTTTTATAGGCATCCCCTCCACTCCTAGTCATGTCCCATCTGTTGCACACGCTGTTATTTTCCAGCTCTGTTTTGCACTTTTTATGCACTTTCACATTGCATTTTATGTTTACATTACAGTTTTGACATCTACAACAGTGTCATTTTATTTTGGTGGCCACCTACTCCTCTCTGTGAGTCATCTTGTGATGTGGACTCTGTGTTCCTGGGCCCTCCTGGCCATGTGGGGTCATGCCTGTCGAGCTGCTCTAGTATCCCCTGCATCTCTAGCTCTGTGTCACTGTCACCATGTTTCTCATGCACCGGCATGACTATTCCATGGGTGTGTACTCTGTTGTGTAGCATGCAACAGGCTAGGAACATGTCACATGCCTTGTGAGGGATATACTGTAGGGCACCACCTGACTGGCCCAGTCACTGGAATCATGTTTTCAGCATGCCAAAGACAGTGATGTCAAGGTGTGACAGTGTGTGCTGCATTGTATCTGTCCTCAGCCACACTTGAGGGCCAGAGGACTGGTGTGAGGATCCAGGGGCGCAAGGGATAGGCAATGTCCCCTGTAAGGTAGATAACATATGTTAGTACCTGTTCTCAGTGTAGCTGCCTGCATCCACAACACAGCCCATGGTCTGTGGTGAATCCTGTGCACCTGTCCACCCTCCCTTCCCTCAGTGAGGTATGACTGTGCTGTGTTATGGCAGTCTACCCCCTATGGGGGAGTTGGGCAAGCATGCAGCATGTACTCACTGACAACGTGTCCACTGGGTATTTGGCTGCCTTTAAATGACTGACGTTAGTCTCGAATTGTGTGCCACATGATGGTGTCATGTGCACTGCTGGGGTACCATGCCAGGACATTGGTGCTGCACCCAGCTGCATCACACGCTGCTTAACAATTGATGGAGTGATATCCCTTCCAATTCAGGTAGGCATCCACCGCATCACCAGCGGGTCCCTGGATGCAACATGGGGTACAGTCAATGGCACCGAGTACTGCACGTAGGTGTGCAACCCAACAGAACTGCTGCATGGTTTCTGTGCACTCCACTGCTGTACTGGGAAATATGATGAACTCACCGGCATGTGGCAGCAGGGCATCTAGAACTTGAGCCAGCAGGTGCAAGGTGGTGAACAGCAACACATCAATGGTATCACCCACCGGTGTCTGAAATGACCTGGTGGCTAGGAAGCATATCGCAGCGGTCACCTTCTGCTTCTGCTTCTGCTTGTCATGGCATGGCTGCACTGGGTGTCACTGAACAGCTGCTCATGTAGGAGCTCGCACAGCTGCAGTAGCATGGCCCTATTATTTATTTGTTTTATTTATTTTATTGCGAGAAATCGGAATTACAATCCTTTGAGTCATAGACTCCTTTGCAAAGACTCCACGTCAGTACAGAAAAGCACAAACATTACATTTAATGACAGTTTTACATTGGTTACACAGTACAGTATATATATATATATATATATATATATTTTTTTTTTTATTATTATTTTTACATTACCTATTAGTTACCGCCTCAAGGGCCAGAGAAGACCCTGTGTCATAGTTGTGAGACAAGTCTGGTCTCGGATACAGAGGGCCCAGAGTCAGAGTTTATTAACAGCAAGATCGTAGACCTGAGGATGTACTGTAGTTAGGGAATGACCTAGACCTTTATTTTTAATTGTGCCTTCTTTTGGGATTCTGACAAGGGGGAGGAGTATTGGCTACAGCCACAATCATCAGAGTCGAGGAGGAGGTTCATGAGACCAGTTTTGAATAGTCCATTAAGATGGTACCAGCCCACCAGATGGTCCCCAGTGAGGGTCTCGAAGAAGACTCATGGCTGGTACCATCTGTGCACAGCATGTCACCTCTACAGCCTACGGGGTGGCCTAGGGTGGCATTCTGCCCTCTCTTCCCCCATGGCCTGCTCCATTAGTAACAGCATATGAGTGTTGCATATAGCCATTTCTGCTCTGGCTGCGGTGTCACTGCCCACCGCTAGGGTATGCCCGGAGCAAACCGCCTTTTTATAGGTGGCATTTGCACTGCACAATGAAGTTGCGTAAACTCACTTTGCGCGGTGCTAACACGCTGAATATAGCATAGAACCTGTATTCATGTCCATGCCCCTCTCTTTGCCCTGAGCATATATTATCTGTTCGTATGGCACCATTCCATTTTGTCCACGCTAATCGGGCTTTTGAATATAGCACAAGCATGCAAGCCCATGTAATCTGTTTGCTCACTGGGCAAAGTTTTGAATATCGGGTCCCAGAATACTAAGTTTTATTTATTTATTTGGACCTTGTGTTATTATTGATTTATTTATTTAGTTGTTTATTACACTGACACTGCAGTAACATACTTTTCTTACAGAGCACAGTACTCATCCTTATTCTTTTACATTACTCGTAATTTATATAGATTTTGCACAGCTCCTTCTGGTTTCCTGTATAAATAAATGTTATGTCTGAGTTGTCTCTTGGCTATCAAAAGTGCCATCTTGAGACATCTTAGGGAATCCAGACTACAAAGCAAAGCTGAGCAGTTCTGGAACCCTATGCTGTCACATGATGATACAGTTGATTAGCAAGGAGATGTCTTGGTCATCCAGTTAACTTTTTTATAAAAGGTCTCTTGAGGTCCTGTTACGTGTCACTGGTACTGCTCGAACTGCATTGGCTGCTGGTGAAGTGGCGTATCTCCTTTCAAATAGGTCTTTGACCTTCAAAGGCCCTGCATTGGCTGAGCCTGGGTTACCTGTCAGAACTCCTGCATCTTCACATTCCTAGTCATCATCACTCCACCAAGGAAGGCCTCCTGGTAGTCCCTAGGGCAAGACTAAAATCATCCGGGGACTGGGCATTTGAAGTGGCAGCCCTGGTCCTATGGAATTCTTTGCCTAGGACTTTGAGGGAGGCCCCCCTCAGTGAACGCCTTTAAATGGGGTCTGAAAACCTTTCTCTTAATGCAAGCTTTTGGGGATTAAATGAGTAAATTAGTCATAAATATTTATTTATGCTTCTGTCACCCCTAGATGGCGCTATCCAAGGGGCTACTACCCCTGCCTGATTTGCCACTAACAGGCTGAGGGGCCTGGATCCAATGGCGGGTGCCTCCACCCAGAGGTCAGGGTTTGCAATAGTTAAACTAACTTGGTCACAGCCCTCTGGGACACTGCAATCCCCCTTTCTTCCCACTAGTGGCCCACACAGTATATCAGAATTACCTTCACAGTATACACTTACCCCCAGGACTGGTTCAGCACTGGGACCCCCTGTAAAATAAGAAGATACAGTGCAACAATCATAGTACAATACTTTAACATAGACAAAACCTCAGGCAGTATAACTTTGCTGAAACAAGCAGCTCTGATTTATTTAGGGGGATATAACAAGGACAGGGGGAAATCAGGTTAATTAGCTTATCACTTTACTCATCTACCTATGGCTCTGTGCACAGGCCTATCCCTACCAGTTACTGTCCCTGGGTACCCAAGCCCTAGTGGCTAGTCCAAACCATGGCAGCTGGTAGGGGCCCTTTCACAGAGAAAAGGAAAATTAGTTAAAACAGTCAGCAGTACAGTAATTCCATTTGGATTCAATGTGGCAATTCAACAGGGAGCGACCCTGAATTAGTACTCACGACCTCCAAACAAGATAGGGTCCTTCAAAGTCAGCAGGGCTACTCTTGAGCTCCACGAGACTCTTCACACATTTATGTGACAAACTGCAACAGGCAAAAGTCCTTTAATGGCAGCAGGATTCACTTGAGCTACACAAGCCTCCTCACACATTTATATGGTAAACAGTAACAGGCAAAGTCCTTTAATGGCAGCAGGATTCACTTGAGCTACACAAGCCTCCTCACACATTTATATGGTAAAAGAAAGTACTATACCAGGCAGGCTGCTTCTATCCTGATCGCAATTACTGCACAATACCCGGAGAACACACAGCAGATTCAGTTCCTGACAGACCGAGCGCATTCATCAATTCTCCAGTCTTCTACAAGGTGAGCCTAGTTTCTACTCTTCAGATATCCTTTGATTCTCTTCAGGACCGATTCAGTCCTAACAAGCAGTTACACAAGCTGCAGACCGGAACTTGGGGCCTTACACACGTTTCCCAACTAAAACTGCACACCGAAAAGCACAGGGCTCCTCCTCTCACTGCCAGAGCTCAACTGAAACTCCAGCAGACAAAACTGGCACTTCCTTTGAGTGCCTCCCAGTTCTTGGCTGGATTGGCTGTCACTCACAATAGACTGCCCTGTTGGTCCAAAAAGGTGCCGAAGTCCAAACTACATCTCCCAGAGTCACTGCCCATACAATCCTCTTGTGGCTGGCTCAGATTACGAGTCCAAGTTCTGATTTGTCCAAGGCACCATTTTAGAGCTACCTTAACCCACACTGATTGGTCCAGTTCAGCAGTTCAAAACTAGAATGGGGAACTAGGCAAACACAGTTCTGACTGCAAAGAAAGCAGGTTAGACAAACTGTATTTTCATTATTACTCTAAATGATTTCTGGCAAACAGTTACATCTTTCAGATAGGTTCCCTTTGCACTCCTAGTGACTGCAAAAATGGAGTGAATTGGCAGCAGCTCGAGTGGTACTCAAGCAGAGAAACACACAGTCCCCCCATACAAACTAATTATGTCTGCAAGCAGACAGCTCTTAAAGAGACAGTACCAGAGGCTCTAAAAACACTCACAGATAAATGGCTTAAAAACCAAACACCATTCAGGCTTGGAGCATTCAAGCAAGCTCCTGGAAGTCTTTTGGGAACCCCCATTTGCAGGGGGGTTACACCCTTCCTGGCCTGGGAAAGCTTGATGTCCACGTCAAGCAAGTACCCCCATAAGTTTCAACTGCAGCCATATACATTTGCATTAGGCTCGCACATGTAATCATCAGTCAATATATCATTTTACCAAGAACACATTTCTGAAACATTGCAGTACGTCACTCTTTACACAGTATTACACACACATTGTACCATAACTCAAGTTATTACCTCTTGTACATGAAACCTGAAGAGAGGGGCCCTTCCTATCAGTTACCTTGGGCTGGACGGGCAAGGGCACCATACTTAGAGGGCAACACAAGTAACTTGAGTTAGCACTGACGCCAGTTTGGGCAATGAGCCAGGGACACATACACTCCTTTATGGACAACATTGAGAGGCAAGTCCACAGGCCTCCCAAGGGAATCATAACTGAGGTGCACCACAGGCTTTACAGCTCAATCAGTCTTTCTAGGGGGAACTGTTACAGTCTCTGCACTCTGAGCCTCATTTTCAGCACTGTCCTCACTTGTCAGGAGTCTCCATGGGGTAGAGGCTAGAACTTGGGGCACTTTCAGCTCCAGGAGTTACAGTTTCTGAGTCCACAACATTTGGCTGCATGGAGAGCTTTCGGACACTGGCAGTGGACTGTCAGGGCACTCAAAATATTCTTCTTGTTCTGGTGTATCACCAGTCTGCCCTAATCCATCATTTTCCTCCCCTGAAAGCTCAAACAGTTCAACCATGCACAATGATTCCATTTCATCTGATCTGATGCTTTGCACTTCACTTTCTGGGAGCATTGGCTCCAGGGACGAAGCTGGGGGCTTAGACAGTCCAGAAGGCCCAGCTTCGTCTCCAGTATTGACTAGGGGATTGCCCCGAAACAATTGACTCAGTTTGTAAGAAGGATAGTATTCAAAGTCACTCTCACTTTCTTCTGATATGGACTGACAGTCATGCTCAACTGGGACTTGTGGAGGGGAACACTTTAACTCTGCTTCTGTAGGTGCAGACTTTCTTGATCTTTTCTTAGCAGCAGCTCTAGTCACTGGTCCAGATGGGGCATCTTCTGGGGCTCAGACTCAATCAAGATTTGTCCAATGGGCAGTAAATGATTTCTATGCATTGTTTTTACATCTTTGAATTATTCTCAGGCCTTACTTTGTACACTGGCAGATCATCTAGTTTGCCCACTACAATGTGAGGGAGATGGTGCCATCTGTCAGCAATCTTGTGTTTGCCATGCAGTCCCAGATTTCTTAGCAATAACCGATCTCCTCCTGGAGTTCCTGTGCTTTCACCTTTTATCATACCTTTCTTGTTGGCCAGATTTCTTTTGGCAGCCATGGTTTGAGCCAGTTGGTACGCATGATTTAGCTGGGCCTTTAACTTTTGCACATACTATAAATAGTTGTCAGCTTGAACCCCATCAGGAGAGACCCCAAAACACACATCTACCGGTAGTCGAGCTTCTTCCAAACATCAGGAGGTAGGGGAGAACCCAGTGGCATCACTTTTGGTGCAGTTATAAGCATGTACCAGGGTGCTAATTTGTTGGCTCCATCTAGGCTTGTCCTTTGGGTGCAGGGTGCCTAGCATATCTAGCAAAGTGGTTGAAACATTCAGGCTGTGGGTCCCCTGGGGTGGTAAGAAGTGGTTCTGGACTTTTGCACTCCCCACAGAGAAAGCATCTCTTTGATCAGACGACTCTCAAAGTCTCTTCCTTGATCAGAATGGATTCTTTGTGGAGCCCCATAGTGAACAAAAAAGTTTTCTACAAGTACTTTGGCCACAGTGGATACTTTCTGGTCTTTGGTGGGGAAAGCTTGGGCATATCTCGTGAAATGGTCAGTGACCACCAGCACATTACTGATATTTCTTTGATCTGACTCCAAACTCAGAAAATCAATACAGACCAGCTCCATGGGTGCACTGGTGGTGATGTTAACAAGGGCAGCCCTCTGGGGCAAGCTTTCCTCTGTAAGCAGCGACTGCAAGTTCGAATGTGTTGCTCCACATCAGCCCCATCTTAGGCCAATAGAATCTGGATCTCACCAAGTCAAGTGTTCTGTCTATACCAAGGTGCCCCATGTGGTTGTGCAAGAACCTCAATACTGAGTCTCGAAAGGCAGTGGGCAGCACTAGTTGTTGTTTGTCTACTTGTCCCCCTCTGTCTACTGTTTCTCTGTATAACAGTTTATTGATCAGTTTCAACTTATGACCTTCTTTGTATAACAGTGCAGTTCTCAAATCAGTGGAGCGTAATTTGGACACATCTTTTCCTGCACAGAGGGCTTCTAAAGCTGATTTGATCATGGGATTGCGGGACTGAGCCCGCCGAATACTGTCATTGTCCAGCTGAGGCAGTGCACCAATGTCTATTGCAGAAAAGTGGCAATAAGCAGCAGGTATGCAATTCTCAGAGGGTCCCAAGCAATCCACCATGCAGTCCACTGCGTCCGTGGACATTTGTTCCTCCCTGTCAAACTTCCGGCAGAGTGCCGAATGTCAGATTCTGCCAATCTGACCCAATCATTCTGGGGAACAGGCCTCCGGAGAGAGCATCAGCATCTATGTGGTTCAGACCTGCCGGTATTCAGAGCATAGTCGTATGTAGATAATGCAGAAAGCCACCTATGGCCAGTGGCATCCAACTTAGCTGAGGTCTGCACATAGGTCAAAGGATTATTGTCAGTTTTACTAGTATTTTAGCCCCATACAAGTACTCATGGAATTGGTCAACAATAGCCTACTTCAAAGCTAGGAACTCTAACTTATGTACAGGATAGTTCTTTTTGGATGGGGTCAGGCTCTACTGGCAAAGGCCACTGGTCTCAGGCCATTCTCATGCTCTTGGTACAACACAGCCCCCAACCCTTGCAAGCTAGCATCAGTGTGCAGGACGTAAGGTTTTCTTGGATCGGCATAGGCCAGCACTGGAGCATAGGTAAGTTGATATATGATCTCATGAAAAGCAGTCTCACAATCAGGAGTCCAGTGGGCCCCAAATACTTCACTCGGACGAAAATGCACTCTTTCAGTCTTGAGGGACGCTGACTTTTGGTATTTTTTGTGGGTTGGGGGATACCCTTGAGTAAGGTTAAGTAAAGGGCGGATCATTCTTGAATAGTCCTTGATGAAACGCCGATAATAACCACAGAATCCCAGGAATCTTGCAGTTCTTTTAGATTTTGGGCTGTGGCCAAGTGGTCAAGGCCTCAACTTTACTCAGGTCGGTCTCTATTCCCTCGGTGGATACTATGTGTCCCACATACTTTACTGATGTTTGAAAGAATTGACACTTATCAATGGACAGTTTAAGGCCAAAGTCCTCCAGTCGGTCCAATACCTTAAATTATCTGCTCTCATGTTCCTCCAGTGAGCTGCCAAACACAATAACATCATCTAGGTATACCAGGCAATCTAGTAAGTTCATGTCCCCCACTGCACGCTCCATCAATCATTGAAAGTGGCTGGGGCACCTGAAATCCCTTGAGGCATCCTCATGAATTCATAGAAGCCAAGCGGACAGATAAAGGCTGTCTTCTCCACGGTCCTCTGGGGCCATCGGGATCTGGTAGTACCCATGCGGAGATCCAACACAGTGAACCACTTGCCCCTGCTTAGGCAGTCCAAAGCATCCTGAATGCGGGCATTGTGTACTGATCAGGATAGTCCGCCGTTTAAGGTGCGATAATCCATGCACATCCTTACTGTCCCATTCTTTTCCTCACTACCACAATGGGGAAGCAGAAGGGCTTCTGGATTCTTGTATTACACCAGCAGCTAACATCTCTTGCAGATGTCGCTCACATCATCTATGTCAGCAGATGCCAGGCGCCGAGACCTCTCACAAAATGGTCTTCGTCATGCAGCCGGATATTGTGCTCAGCTCCTGCACGCATCCTACATCCCATTCCTTTAAAGAAAACACCTGGTCTCTCTGGGCAAGCTTCTCACTGATCCTCACTTTCCATTCAGCTGGCAACGAGGAGTCGCCAAAATCAAACAAGTCAGTATGCTACTCTGTCATTCTTCCTCGAACTCTTGCTGCTGGGTAGCACTGCAGTGTCTGCACAATGCACATTAGCCAGGATGCAACCTCTATTTACTCAAATGTCTCTTTCAGACACATTATGAACTTGGACCATTACCCTTCTGGTATAAGCATGGGCTCTAGCGGGCAAAATACTAGACTTAACCAGCAGTCCCTCTGGCAATTTTCCATCGCCTGGTGCATCCAACATTAATATTTTATTCTTAACATCCTTTCTGATACGGACCTCTCCCTGTAAGGTACACTGGGCATTTGGCGCCAGGATCAGAGACTCAGGATCCTTCTTCCATACAATTCGAACGGTTCCTCTGGTTCTATTTTTCAGCATCTCTGTGCCTCATAGGCCTTCTTAATTAAAGCCGGAACTCTTAAAGCTCTACTAGTCTTTGACCCTGTTTTTCATAACACAACTGTGCCAGCCTTCCGAACATATGAGCATTTGTTCCAATCAACAAAGGGACACCATCATACAGTCCAGTGGGGGACACACTAAGGCTAGGGTCTCTACTTGTTCGGCCACTCCAGCCACGGAGGTGGGAAAGACAGCCAAATTCAGATATACCGAATAGGGTAGGCCTTCTCACTTAACCCCCATACATGCAGTCCTTCTAATGGTTGTAAGGGTACATCGGACAAATGCTTCTGATACCAATCCTGGAACATAATTGTCACTTGGGAGCCACTGTCTAATACAGCTCTTGTAGACACTCCATTCACCTTTACAGTGGTCTCCATGGAGGGACCCACTATTCTGGACCAGTCTGGAGAGGCGGTAGTGGGAGCCTGGGCAACTGACCTTGCCACAAAAGGACGTGAGTTAGCATTTTTGGTGCCCTCACTGGGATCATTTCGTGCACCTCTTAACCACTGGTTTGTTCTCCAAGCTCTCCTTGTAGCATATATGCAACTTTGTCAGTGTCTTTTGGGGACCGGCATTCCCTTTTCATGTGCCCATACTTCCCACAATTATAGCAAAACATACTTTCTGGAGTTTGAGCTGGCCGAGGCGCCACACTGGGAGCCAGGGCAGGGGTATTACTAACTGGAAACCTTGGTGCCATCTCTGTCTGCGGCATGATAAACATTTGGAGACATCTCGCCAGTTTCTCCACTTCCATGGTCAAGGAATCGAGTTTGGAGCCGTTATCAGCAGGAGATACATGGGTGGGTACCCCCACCCCCATAGCAGATGCAGTCGGATATAGGTCAGGGCCCGTACTTGCAGCCGTGATCTTCATAAAGGGACTGTTTTTGAATTCCAGGATCTCTCTCAACAGTTCGCCCCATTGTGGCATATTTTTTTTTCCTTGTCAGAGCACTCATTGACTGCCAACCTCTGCCCCTGAACTTCACTTGATGGGTCACCCTCAGTCACTCGGGTCGTAGCCGCAGCTATTAGTGCAGGTCCCTCCCGAGGTCGCCTTTTCTCAACTCCTCGAATTTCTCTCATTAACTCATCATAGGAGGGTGGGGATTCCAGTCGATTTGCCAGGCGTAACTGAAGCAACAGCAGTTCTGAGAAGGGGGCAGACTTAAGGATCCTGTCCAGCCTGGTTCGGTCTGGTTCAATCGCTGGCAAACTACCCTTTCTGATGCATTCTTGCAACAATTTTTCCAGCCGAGATACATACACAGACAATAACTCCCCTTGGTACTGTTGTGCATTTCTTACTCTCCACCATAGGTCCTCATCAGAATCTGGGCTCCCATACACATTCTCCAAGGCCTCAAGATAGGCCTGTGCAGTCGCTTCAGGGTTACTGGCCCGTTTAGCACGGATGGTAGCCAGGGCAGGACCTCGGAGGCTCTCACTAACCCTCTTTCGCTTTTACGGGCTTCCGAGCATTGCCATTCTAGCACTTGGGGCAACACAATCTATCCAGGTCTCAGTCATCCTCCCCTTGGGGTGAGGAGGGTGCCAGAGAAGATCCTCAACCTTCGTAAGAGTCGTGACTAATGGCAGGTGCAGAAATAGGAGTCTGCATTGGTTCAGCCACCATTACGGGTACTGGAGCGGGAGAGGGTGTTGGGGGAGGAACACCCCCAGGTGGCAAGAATAGTTTCTTCAAGTCCTCCACAGTTTTCCCTTCCCCCAGCAACCATTTAGCAAATTTCTCCTCAAAAGTTTCAGATAGTGGTGGGGGCTCATTCCCCCCCGGGTCTTTACTGTCCTTAGTTATCACTCTCCAAGCAGTGAGGGCTCCCTCTGGGGTAATGGTCTGGGGCACTTTGGAGCTATCTATGGGATCCTTAAACTCTACTAGGGCCAGGAAAGTGTGGGTGAGCAGATTAGCATGCCGACCCACCACCACAGGGTTTTGTAAACCTTCCACCTTGGAAAGTATTCCTGTACAGTGTCTGTATTGATACCCAGGGGGATGTCCAGGATAAGCATAGCATTTTGGGGGTCGATCTCCTCCCCAGTACACCACTCCACCAGCCGGTGCACAGCCACTTCTGTCGGGGTACCCATTTATTTTTTTTCTTAACAGTGGTTTGTAAATATGGCCACTAGAGGACACACAATCCCAGCGGTGAGCCTCCAAGATGTAACCCTAGATGGCGCTATCCCAGGGGCTACTACCCCTGCCTGATTTGCCACTAACAGGTTGAGGGGCCTGGATCCGATGGCGGGTGCCTCCACCCAGAGGTCAGGGTTTGCAATAGTTAAACTAACTTGGTCACAGCCCTCTGGAACACTGCAACCCCCCTTTCTTCCCACTAGTGGCCCACACAGTATATCAGAATTACCTTCACAGTATACACTTACCCCCAGTACTGGTTCAGGCACTGGGACCCCCTGTAAAATAAGAAGATACAGTGCAACAATCACAGTACAATACTTTAACATAGGCAAATACCTCAGGCAGTATAACTTTGCTGAAACAAGCAGCTCTGATTTATTTAGGGGGATATAACAAGGACAGGGGGAAATCAGGTTAATTAGCTTATCACTTTACTCATCTACCTATGGCTCTGTGCACAGGCCTATCCCTACCAGTTACTGTCCCTGGGTACCCAAGCCCTAGTAGCTAGTCCAAACCATGGCAGCTGGTAGGGGCCCTTTCACAGAGAAAAGGAAAATTAGTTAAACAGTCGGCAGTACAGTAATTCCATTTGGATTCAATGTGGCAATTCAACAGGGAGCGACCCTGAATTAGTACTCACGATCTCCAAACAAGATAGGGTCCTTCAACGTCAGCAGGGCTACTCTTGAGCTCCACGAGACTCTTCACACATTTATATGACAAACTGCAACAGGCAAAAGTCCTTTAATGGCAGCAGGATTCACTTGAGCTACACAAGCCTCCTCACACATTTATATGGTAAACAGTAACAGGCAAAAGTCCTTTAATGGCAGCAGGATTCACTTGAGCTACACAAGCCTCCTCACACATTTATATGGTAAACAGTAACAGGCAAAAGTCCTTTAATGGCAGCAGGATTCACTTGAGCTACACAAGCCTCATCACACATTTATATGGTAAAAAGAAAGTACTATACCAGGCAGGCTGCTTCTCTATCCCGATCGCAATTACTGCACAATACCCGGGAGAACACACAGCAGATTCAGTTCCTGACAGACCGAGCGCAATTCAGCAATTTCTCCAGTCTTCTACAGGGTGAGCCTGGTTTCTACTCTTCAGATATCCTTTGATTCTCTTCACAGGACCGATTCAGTCCTAACAAGCAGTTACACAAGCTGCAGACCGGAACTCGGGCCTTACACACATTTCCAACTAAACTGCACACCAAAAAGCACAGGGCTCCTTCCTCTTCACTGCCAGAGCTCAACTGAAACTCCAGCAGACAAAACCGGGCACTTCCTTTGAGTACCTCCCAGTTCTTGGCTGGATTGGCTGTCACTCACAATAGACTGCCCCTGTTGGTCCAAAAAGGTGCCGAAGTCCAAACTACATCTCCCAGAGTCATTGCCCATACAATCTTCTTGTGGCTGGCTCAGATTACGAGTTCAAGTTCTGATTTGTCCAAGGCACCATTTTAGAGCTACCTTAACCCACACTGATTGGTCCAGTTCAGCAGTTCAAAACTAGAATGGGGAACTAGGCAAACACAGTTCTGACTGCAAAGAAAGCAGGTTAGACAAACTGTATTTTCATTATTACTCTAAATGATTTCTGGCAAACAGTTACATCTTTCAGATAGGTTCTCTTTGCACTCCTAGTGACTGCAAAAATGGAGTGAATTGGCAGCAGCTCGAGTGGTACTCAAGCAGAGAAACACACAGTCCCCCCATACAAACTAATTATGTCTGCAAGCAGACAGCTCTTAAAGAGACAGTACCAGAGGGTCTAAAAACACTCACAGATAAATGGCTTAAACGCCAAACACCATTCAGGCTTGGAGCATTCAAGCAAGCTCCTGGAAGTCTTTTGGGAACCCCCATTTGCAGGGGGGTTACACTTCTTTTAACTGTATCAAAAGTAGTTTTGTATTTTATGTATTCTGTTATTTTTGTAATGGCACCCTGAGCCTCCGGGCTAGGGCGCCATAAACAAAACTACTACTACAGGTGTTCATCAAGGATCAGGTCCAGGTATTTACTGTGGGGCACACTGCCGTGAATTCCACCTTGAAAGGTCTGGATTTTTTTTGGGGGGTGGGTGTTGTGAAGTGAGTTTTTGTAGCCAGGTACCATGGACACTGCCTTCGTTTGGTTTACTACCAGCTTGGGTTCATGGGCTGCAGTGTTTTCCAGTGCTGGAAGCACATCCAACTGCACAGGCCAACCATTGCCCAGTCTCCCTCCTTGCCATGGAGGGCTGGGGTTTAGCAACATAGTTTAAAAAACATACCAGCAGCCTCCTACAGGGATACAGTATAACTGGTTGCACACTTTCATATCCCATAATCTCCAGCTACTGCAGGGTTGTCATAGGGCATCAATTTCCTAGTGGAGCCAGGCTTCCTAGCATAACTCCTCCCTTGTGTCACACTCACCCTGCAGGCAGAGCTTAGCACATGCATACAGGAATGACCAGGGTTAGTGAATGCGACCGGGGCACAAGGTATGTGCAACAGCATCAGGATGCAGAGCTCCAAAGGCTTGCAGGATGCAAACTGCCCATATGCCAACCTCAGCAGTAAACAGGATTGTGTTTTAACAGGGTTACTTTAATTAGAAACTTTCTGACATTGCACTCTTGCACAGACAGGAACAAATAAGGAAAGATACTGAAAGTAGTAGGTCTTCCAGACCATTTCTGAGAAGCACGTATCCAAAATGCTCTCGTTGTTCCATAATGATATTGTACAAATTGTCGCTGTGCATCTTCGCGATCTTATTCCTGTGATTATTAAGTTCTATAAATACTGCTCTGAGTCATGATCTTATACCTGTGATCAGTGCATCTTGATTTGGATCTGCTGTTCATAACATCTGTATATACTGCTTCATATTTATTGCTGCAACTTAGCCTATCCTAACCAGGAACACCTTTTAAATGAGCATTCTTCAATGGAGCCTCTTTCTGGTACAAATAAACAAATAACAACAAATACAAAACATCAGTAATATTTCCATAATTCAAACACTCCCTCCTACTTGAGTAAAAAGCACAAAACACCCTAACATCAGTCAAATTATTGACACCTACGTTGTAAAACCAAAAAGACACACTGCAGAAGAGTGAAAATAGAAGTAGAAGGCACAGAGTATCCAGACACTTTTTTGTTCACTGAACTCTGCCCAGTCATATAATAGCCTGTCCAGCTTTGCTGGGTAAGCATAAAACAGCAAAGGAAGAGAAACAGTCTGTTTCATTCTTGAATAACTCATGCTGTAGTGGAATCCTACAGGTTTCCATGGTTACATCTCGCAGAGACCTCAGAGAAGAATGTACATTTCTAATCAGCTGTCACAGATGGATTTACACAGAAATTAGATCACATGATTAATATGCACATTTTTTCATTCATGAATGTGCAACTGCTAACACTTCAGATCTGTGAACCAGGGGGCTGGAGTTGGACAGTAGCCAGTCAAGTGCTACAGGTTTATATAAAAATGATCCCACATGACCCGTGAATCAGACAAAGCTAGCAAATGGCCTCCTGCTGTTCTGTGGAGGGAGGCAGCTGACTACAAAAAAAGGGGATATGTAGAATTAAACAGTGTCCTAATGTTCGTTATTCTGGAATTCTCTGTTGTGTGTGGAAACAGATCTGCTATTTCATAGCTTTGTATGCTGCAGCCAGCCTTTGGTTTTTATCTAGAATTTGTTTCCATGGTTACAGTATTGTATTCACCAAATCGTTTCCATGGATTTGACCCACAGCTTGAACATCAAAGGCGAGAAAACTCCCGCAGAGATAAACTTATTTAAAGGGGCAGTCCTACTTTTCCTTCACTTTCCATATATTATGTTTGTGAGTTTCAGTGAAGAAGCCATCATGACTTAATTACCAAATCACTTGCACTAGTGTGGAGATCCCGTGCCACCATTAGCACCCTAGGTCTGCTTCCCTCCTGGGGATGGGGATTTGTAAGTTACTGAGACAGCACACATCTGATGTTCCTGGTGCCACAGCCTGTTCTGAACTGATAAGTTTCTTCTGTTGGGGCACAACCGTGCTTCCACCAGTCAGTGTCACACGAGTCAGGGATGTGGTTTTTTAAGCAGAAGAGAGGAAATCAGGCTAAAAGATCAAAAAAGGGGACATAAAGATTTGAGAACAACATAGATTCATAGAATTTTGATGGAAGAAAAGGACCCCTCTGGCCCATCGAGTCTGCTCATCCCCCCCTACTCGTTCCCTATGTCCTGGGATATCCCCTTCCCCCCACTCGCCAGCCCTTTATGTCTGTCCCATGCCCTCATGAATACCTCCACCATTTCAGCCCCCACCACTTCCTCTGGTAGTTTATTCCAGGCTTCCACCACCCTCTCTGTGAAGAAATGCCCCCTCACATTGCCTCTGAATCTTCCTCCATCCAATCTTAGACTATGCCCTCTAGTTTTAGTCCCCACTTTCCTTATGAATAAGCTCCCCTCCCTCACCTTATTAATTTCCTTCACGTACTTAAAAGTGTTTACCTTGTCCCCCCTCTCCCTTCTAGTCACCAGTGGGTACAGATCCAGTTCCCTTCACCTCTTCTCATATGGTTCCCCTGCATACCTTGCACCATCTTGGTTGCCCTTCTTTGAACCCTCTCAAGCCCATCTATGTCCTTGCAAAAGTGTGATCTCCAGAACTGGACCCCATACTCCAGGTGAGGCCTCACCATGGTTTTATAGAGAGGCATCAGTACCTCCCTCCTTCTGCTAGTTATGCTCCTCCCAATGCATGCCAGCATTTTATTTGCCTTTCCCACCACTTTGCTGCATTGGTTACCTACCTTAAGGTTGCTTGATATTATAACCCACAGACCCCTCTCCTGCTCAGTTTGCTTAATTGTCTCCCCTCCTACAGTGTAAGCAGCTTGTGGGTTTTTATGCCCTCGTGCATCACTACACACTTTTTGTCATTGAATTTCAGCTGCCAAGTTTCTGACCACCCTTGCAGAATCTTTAGGTCCTCCCTCATGGCCTCCACTCCCCCTGGGGTCTCCATCCTATTGCAGATTTTCATATCATCTGCAAATAGGCACACCCTCTCCTGCAGCCCTTCCACTATATCGCCGAGATATATATATATATATATATATATATATTTTTTTTTTTTTTTAAAGGAGGGGTCCCAGTACTGACCCCTGGGGCACCCCACTTGTCACCCTCCTCTCCCTGGAATAGACCCCATTTACCACCACCCTCTGACTTCTTTCAGCCAGTTTTCCACCCACCTAGTTATTTTCTGTCCCACCCCTAAGCTTTCCAGCTTATTTACCAGCCTTCTGTGAGGACCGGTGTTGAAGGCCTTACTGAAGTCCAGATAGGCCACATCCTTCACCACTCCTGATCAACCACCTTCATCACCCAATCAGAGAACTCTATTAGGTTCATCTGACATGATCTCCCGCTTGTGAAGCTATGCTGTCTATCGTCTTGTAGTCTGCTGTCCTCCAGGTAGTTTACCACCCTTTCCTTTATCATTACCTACATCACCGTACCCACCACTGAGGTGGCAGTAATTCCCCACTTCCTCCTTACCCCCCCATGCAGTGGCACCACATTAGCCTTCTTTCAGTTGCTTGACACACACACACCCAGTATCCAGGGAAAAGTTAAACAGCCTCGTCAGAGGTACAGCCAGCTCTGCCCTCAGTTCCTGGAGTGCCCTCAGGTGCAAGTTGTCTGGCCCCATTGTCTTGTCCACCTTTAACCTGCCTAGTTCCTCTCCTACCCTGTCTTCACTGAATATGCTAGGATCCACCCTTTTGTCTTCCCTACCCCTCCTCTCAACTCAGGTCCCTTCCTCCCCCATGAAAACCAAGCAAGTAGCTATTCAGCGCCTCAGCTTTTTCAAAGTCCCCTTCAGTTGTATTCCCTCTCCCTCAATCTTAGTATCCCCTGCCTCACTTTCCTCCTTTCTCCCACATACATAAAAAAGTTTTATCATCCCTTTTGGCCTGCCTCACAATTTTCTCCTCAGTGTCAGCTTTAGCCCTCCTTATCTTCTGCCCTCCCACCCTCAGCTTCTCTCCGTAAGCCTCCCTGTCATCCTTCTTCTGGGTCTTCTTATAAGTTTTGAATGCCCTTTTCCTTTCCCTAATTGCCCCATTTACCTCCCTATTAAAGCAGAGTGGTATCCTTTTTTTTGTTCTTTCTTACCTTTTTAATGCAAAGTTTAGTGGCTTTCAGTAGCCCCTCTTTAATAGATTCCCATAACTCCTCTATATCTCCTATATTCCCCTTCCCCACCATTTCTTCCCTAAATATCTTCCTCATTCTGCTAAAGTCCATCTGCCTGAAGTCCATAACCCTCGTGCTGGTCTGATTTGACTCCCTCCCCATCGTCACCCTGAATCTCACTGTCCTGTGATCACTTGTACCTAGGCCGTCCCCCATCCCCACCTCTTACGCACTTTCCTTGTTTGTGAGGACCACATCCAGTATGTTATTGCCCCTAGTGGACTCACTAACCAGCTGTTGCATGAAAGCCCCTTGTAGCAACTCTAGGATCCCCCTGCTCCTGACTGATACTGCTGCTGGGATCTCCCAGTCCACATCGGGGAGGTTTAGGTCCCCCACTAGTAGGAGCTCCCCCTTGAGAGCCATCCATTCAACCTCCTTCATCAGCTGCCTATCCCCTTCCTCTCCCTGCATAGAAGGTCTGTATATCACCCCAAGCCTCAGTGAGGCTCCATTCCATTTATCCAGTGTGACCCACAGGACCTCCATCTCCCCTTGCTCCTCCTGACCTTCCGTTGCCCTAATGTTGTCCTTGATGTACAATGCCATCCCCCCCACCTTTCTTCCAGTCCTGTGCTTCCTAACAAGTCTGTACCCAGGGATACATGTCTCCCAGGAATGATGCTCTGTCTACCAGGTCTCAGTTGTCGCCACAATGTCCAGTCCCTCATCCACCATAATTGCTTCCAAGTCCACCATTTTGTTCCCCAAGCTCCTGGCATGGGCAGATAATCCTTTCCACCAATATCCTCCCTCCCTCCCTGCCCTCCCCTGCTTCCCTCCCTTTGGTCATGCTATTTTCTATCTCTCTATCTCCATCCTTGGGGGAGACTGGTTGCCTCCCGTCTCTTTTGCCTCCTTGAGCTGACTTCACCTTTGCCCCCCCCGACTTCAGTTTAAATTATACACCCTTTTGATAAACTCCCTTAACTTCCTCTTTAGTATAGCCGATCCCTCCTTGTTCAGGTGCAGTCTGTCAGGGGCGTATAAGCTCTCTTCTTCCCAATTGATCCCCATTCCCCTACCAGTCCAAATCCCTTCTGCTTGCACCAATCCATCAGTCACTGGTTGAACTCCTCAATCCTCTGCTTTCTTGCTGTGCTTGCTCTTGGCACAGGCAGCACCTCCGAGAAAGCAATAGATTGGAATTCCCCAGTATGACTACAAAACCTGGCAAGCTCCCTGAATCTTACCTGCACCTCCTTCAGACTATTTCCTTCCAGATCATTGGTGCCCAGGTACAGCACTAAGTGAGGCCTCCCCCCCATGTTATTGATCTAATGAGGGAATACTGTGCCTCACCTCAAGTGCCATCAGTCCTGGCATGCACTTAACCCAAATTGCTCTACTCCTATCCCCCCTGCCACCCTATCCGATTCCCTTTATGATTGAGTCCCCTATTAGCAAGACCCTTTCACCCCCTTCCCTCTGCTTGCACATTTGGTTTTTCAGTTCACACCTCTTTCCCTTGCTCTCATTATCCTCCTTGTTCTTCTTATCCCCCTTGTCCGTCTCCTGCACCTGAGTTCTACCCCCACGCTGGACTTCATCCCTCTTCCTACCACTGCTTGTGTCCCTACCACTCCCTATCAACCTTGCCTCTCGCCACATTTCCCCCTCCTGTCTCCTAACAATTTCAATTTCCACTCCCCCCTCGTTTCTATCATACTCCCCAAGCCTCACCTTTATCTCCCTCTCCTTGATCCCCTCCTTCCCACGTCTGCTCTCCCTCCTCAGTCTTTTCCCAACCATGTCCTCTCCCAGGAGCTCTGAGTATTCTGTCTTTGTCCTCCCTCCTTGCCTCTCCTGCCCCAGCACCCTTGTTTCCCCTATCAGCTCCTCACCCCTCATCCCTTCCCCTTTCCTATCCTCCATGTCTCCTCCCTCTTCCTCCTCCTAATTGTCTGTATCTCTCAACAGAGGATATCCGAGACCTTTGGAATAATAAAATTAATTAATGGCCAGATTGTAATATACTGTGTGCTCAGTCACCTTCAGATAATTGTAGTAGTCCCTGGATGTTTGGTTTATAACAAGACTGTATGTTAATATGATATGTATGATTATAATGTTTCATTTATACTACTGACATTGAATGTATGTAAATGATTATTGCAATGTGTCTGTTAAGGCATTTCTTTTAACTTGGGACACCACTGGAAATGGGTTTTGACTCATGATCAGTTTGATCTCCTGTTTTAAATAAAACCTGAGCTTAAAATATCATTAGTAAGATTACTTTTGTCTCCTTAGCGTTAGTGCTGTTATTTATTTTAAAATTACTGCAAACGGATGCAGGGGCCTATATTCATGAACCATAGCTATTCATTAAATATTTTTTATCCTGCTATTCATGTAGCACTATTTATATTATTTTTCTTTTATCCTGCTATTCATAAAATAGTTAATATTTCATTTTTCTTTTATCCCACTATACATGAAGCACATGTTTTGTCTTTAGTTTATCCCGCTATTCAAGAAGCTCATGATATTTTATCTTTTCTTTGGCTTGATATTCATGAGGAACATTTTATTTTATCCAACTATTCATGAAGCACTGGTGATTATGTGTTTATTTTATCCCACTATTCATAAAGCACTTATTATTTATTTTACCAACTAGTCATAAAGCACTTATTTTATCTTTTTATCTTGCTATTCATGAAGAATCTATTATTTTATCTTTATTTTTATCCCACTATTCATGAAGCAGTCATTATTTTATTATTATTTTATCCTGCTATTCATGAAACTCTTAGTATTTAATATTTATTTTATCCGCAATTCATTTAGCACTTAATATTTTATGTTTATTTTATCCCATTATTCATGAAGCACTTATTATTTAATATTTATTTTATCCACAATTCAGTAAGCACTTAATAGTTTATGTTTATTTTATCCTGTTATTCATGAAGCACTTTCACTTTGCTACTTTTGCTTTATTTGGCTTTATGTTACCCTTGTTGGCATTTTACTGAACCAGGCCATGGAGTAACACCATGACAACAGTACAGAAGAAAAAACTAAAATACTCAAATCCATCATTAAACTAGAAATGCATTTCTTAAATATTATAGACTTAACTCAACACAGATTCAGACAGGGTTACTCCAGTACTACCAATTTACTTACCTTCTACGAATATGTTAGTAAACATCTAGATTCTAATATCCCCATCGATGTTATTTTACTAGATTACAACAAAGCATTCAACAAAGTATCACTTGTCATCCTTGTGAACAAGCTTATTACATTGGGCTTCTCTCCAGCAATTGTTAGGTGGGTGCATTGTTGGTTAGCAGGTAGAACCCAGAAGGTCAGGATAAGTGGAGTGGTGTCTGAGGAGGGGAGAGTCACTAGTGGGGTCCCGCAGGGCTCTGTCCTGGGACCCACATTATTTAACATTTTCACTAGTGATATGAAAATAGAATCATCAAACATCATCACAAAATTTGCTGATGATACTAAATTGGGAGGAAGAGTAGACAATCGAACAAACCAAAAGAACTAAAGTAAGACTTAGCTACCATCAAACAGTGGGCCATAATTAATAAAATGTCATTTAACATAACCAAATGTTCAGTTCTACATATGGGCAAAAACAACCCCAAGCAAACATATACCCTCAACAATAAAATTATTAGATCATCTCTTAGCGAAAAACACCTGGGAATAATAGTTAAAGAGGACAGGAAATAATTTCCAACTGGCAGCTGTTTATAAAGTTCTTATTCTCAGAAATGATATGCATTCACCTAAATTATCCATATTTAACTGTACCTGAATAAAACGTGATATAACAAACTGTATTTTGCATTGTTTTGTTTATATGGGCAGCATTCTGTTACAGCTCTCTTCATGGAACCGATAATTTGGAGTTTTTACCTATGTCATGGTTTGTGCACAGAACTCTAAACAGGGTTCTGATAGGTCAGCAGCTCAAAATTATCATTCTGTACACAAATTGTGACATAGTAAAACTCCACATAAGTGATTCCATGAAGTTAACTTTAACAGAATGCTGCCCATAAAAACACAAACAATGCAAACTACAGTTTTGCCTATCACTTTTTATTCAGGTATAGTTAAGTATTGATACTTCAGAAGAATGCATATTGTTTCTGAGAAGAAGAACTTTATAAACAGCTGCCAATTAGCACACATTTCCTGTCCCTTTTAACCATAAACTATCATCAACAGACCATTGCAATAAAGTAGCTAACATAACTAATGCATTACTTAGACAGATTAATCACACTTTTTACTTCCAAAACAGAACAATGTATAATTACCTTATATAGATCCAACATTTGGCCTTATGTGGACTACCAGTCCCCCTTTTGGAGCCCCTATATGATTTCTGATATAAAAAGGATCGAGCAGATACAACACAGGGCAATAAAAATTGTTCCACACTTAGCCCATCTTGATTATGAAAACAGACTAAAAAGAACAGGCCTTTATTCACTGGAAACCAGAAGGGCTAGAGGGGACCTCCTTCAGATATTTAAACTCCTTCAGTCTCTCACCCAAATGGATCAATGTGGCATTTCATATGACACAAGGAAAATTGTACCAAGATTGCACAGTAAACAGTTAAAAGTTGGCAAAGCTAGTACAAATAAGAGACTTAACTTTTTCTCTATCAGAGCCCCGGAGCTGTGGAACAAATTACCACAATATCTAGTGGACTGTTCAAACCTAACTACCTTTAAAATCCACCTGGATAACTGGTTCTTTTGTTAAATTACTATGGGGTACGATGTCCCACAATGTGGGAGACAATCACAATGAGCTTCAGCCTTCTTTTGTCCTTAACACCAAGTAACCAAGTATTTGTCAATGCCAAATGTTTGCTTGCTGATATTAGCATTGGACATGCAGGAGTTAGACAGGTGCAGAGCAGGAATGGCAGTGACGTATTAAACTTCATGTCAACCCCACCTCCACCCTGCAGAGACAGACAGAAATTGGGGTATGAGTTTGGATTGTCATCCATAACGTTCATGCCATTTCACCTCACCCTATCCTGCAGACACCGACAAGTGTTGAGGTGTGCCTTGGGGTGTTCGGCTTAACCCAATACTCTATTAGATTGGTTTGACAAGACTTCTGTGAGATGAATCCATGTTGCTGCCCATCTTGGCGGGCATTACTTTCTAGGAATGTCACCAGCCTCTCCTTCAGTATTGCCTCCATAAGCTTACCCACTACGGATGTGAGACTGACTGGATGATAATTTAATGGCTCCTCCCTAGGCCCACTCTTATGTATGGGCACCAAATGGGCCACCCTCCAGTCCTGGGGAACACACCCTGTTTCCAGGAAAGTGTTGAACAGATCTGCCAGTGGCTCAGCCAACAGCTCCGCCATCTCCCTCAGCACCCTGGGGTGGATGCCATCAGGACCTGGTGCCTTGTCCACCCTTACTGCCCTCAGACCCCCTAGCACCCTACTCCATGTGATCACTTTGTCCATCACCTCCTTCTCCTCCCCCCTCCCTCCCCCCCCCAGCCCATGCTGCCAAGCCAAGATAAAGTCTGAAGTTACACATGGATCAAAGAAGGGGTTGCTGGACGTGGTCTTACAATAAAATAAGTTGGATGCGTTCATATGCAAAAATCAAAAACCATAGTGCTAAAACAACTGTGATAACCATCCATGATAAGATGCTCCTGCTTCTAGTTCAGGAGAAATAAGGGGATGGGTGAAATCCAGAATGCTGGAACCATAATGGCTGGAAGTGCAACTGTGCAAGTTGTTTAACCAACTAAAAAACTGAATGTCTGGAACAGGCACAAACTGCATTCTTTGTTCTGTTCCATCCAGATAAATGGCCATTCCAGATTTTCATTCTTTCTGGTTGTTCAAGTCCCACCACTGCAGATTTTACCCTCAATGAGAAAACAGTGCATTTTGCACTTGTTCCAACTTCCATCAAACAGACATTCTGGTTTTTAATGGTTCTTCTGGCTGTCCCAGTTCTAACTTTTAACATTAGCTGTAACCTCAATGTCCTTTATTGTCTTATTGTTTTATGTCCAGGTCCATCTTGAAAATGAGCTTGCTCAATCATGATCGCCTGGTTCAATAAAGATTTTGATTGATTGATTGATTGATTTTGATTACCTTCCAGTCCCAATTCATTTTGAATGACCTAACATTTCATGCCAACTGCTTGATGCTTCATCAGATTCAGAGCACCTCTGAATGAAGTATCTAGCAACTGGGATGAAAAACATAACATTAGTTATGTCAAAAGACTCAAAATATAATAATGCAGCTGCATTGGTCTGTCTAAGCTCCTACTGGTAGGAAGTGAGCACACAGCAGAGGCAACTACTTCGACTACATTGTTTTCAATTACAGTAGTTTTTCTTCAAGTGAGACATGCACCCACCTACCACCGTGCCAGGCCCAGACTGCCAGTGAATCTGTGATGGTGCCTTTTTTTTCTCTGTTACCCCCAGACTGTCAAGACAGTGAAAATGTTACTTATTACCTTGTCTTTGCTGCTTGTTTCTTGATTGCAAGCTGTGCTGCTGGTTCCTTCCTGGCTCCGACTTTCTCCCACAGCCACACCACCTGACTTTCTCACTTTTAGTCGACCGAGTACTGACTGGTGAGGTGGGTGATGATTCTGGCTCTGCACACCTTGCCGCACACCACATGGCCCTGAATCCAGCACCAATTATTCGAGGCAGTTGGTCAGCCCCACATAGTCAACCACTCTTGACACACCCAACGACCATCTAATCTTAAATTATTTAATGGTTGGGAATGGTTCCTTAATCCCGGCATCCCCACCCTCACACTCAGCACAGGCTATGTCCTGCTGCCCACTACTGCCTACCAAATCTTACTTCAGTTCTTCTCCACCCAGCCGCAGAGTCCTGCCACTGCCACCATCAGTCATCTGGCAAAATGAAACCACCAACGTTTCACTGCCATCTGCCAAGGAGGATTAAAATGGTGGATCCACTGGATTCAGACTGGCGCCAAACAGCACACAGTGTCAGAAGTGCCACAGCACATGTGTACTTCACTCCGATGAACTGGCGTGGCTGGAACTGGATTGCACCACCAACCCTCCACCAATGGCACTGAGCAGAAAAATAAAAAGCAGGGTGTATGAATAATTAATGATACAGGTACATCATGATGATGGGATGGTACTGCTGTTCCCAGCAGTGAAGTCAGCCCACCCCTTCCCCACTAGAAAGGTTCCTGAGGGTGGTGGCACTGACAGTAAAGCAAAAAACAGTGATTAAAAAAACAATTATGATGGGATGGCATAAGGCACTGGGAGGGCAAAGCCCCCACTTCAGTTTCCTGGGGGGGCTTGAGCCCCTCAGACCCTCCGTAGTCAGTGCCTATGCACCCCCCATCCTCCAAACCCAGTCCCGGAACATGGCAGACCCACAGCCTGTACACCCAACCACCCTTCCAAAGATGCCTGCTCTATTGACATGTGGCACCTGCCCCATTTTGGCCCCCATCTTATATTACAGGCTCTTACTCCCGGTTTCTGTACCCTACTACAACTGTCAGGCCCCTAGTTACTCAAATTCCTGTTCCCCCACTAGTCCCTCTACTGCCCCCTGGCTGACCAGGTTAATTCCATCTCAAATCTCATCCATTAGATACTGTATTACTGTAGCAATCCTAAAGCCTCCTTGTCCATTTTTCACCCCTCAGCTTTCATACGTTTTGTTCTCAGCCCTCATTTAGTTCCACTTAGCCCAGTTAGAAATCCTATTGCACTCCAAGTATTACTCAGTTCAGTTAGAGAAATAAACAGAACAAATAAATATGTATTATTACAGCAATCCTAACAGTATAGCTCAGTTAGAGAAATAAACAGAACAACTTGATCTGTATTATTACAGCAATCCTAAAAATATCCAATCATTACTTTGTCTCCACACCAGAGACCCTGCTGTAACATAGGACCACACAGGACTCTGGGTGGCAGGGTGGTCAACTGTAAAGGCCCGACAGTGCTCAGTTGAGCTCGCTCACTCCCCTCTCTCACTCGTTCATTCTGTTTCTCCCAGCTCTGCAGGCTGCCCTTTTGTACTGGACTCCTGCCTATGTGGCACCTTTTTCTGGCCACAAAGAAATCTGCAGCAGTCCTGACAGAGCTTCGTTGAGCTTGCTCACTCCCCCTCTCTCACTCGCTCGTTCTGTTTCTCCTGGTGCTGCAGGCTGCCATTTTGTACTGGGCTTCTGATTGCATTGATGCCGTTTCCTGCCCACAAAGAAATCCACAGCAGTCCTGACAGAGCTCCATTGAGCTCGCTCACTCCCGCAATCTCACTTGCTCATTCTTAATCTGTCCCAAACACTGATTTCCCACAGTGACCATGCTATTCTGTGCCGGAAGTGCGAAAACACATTTCAGCCAGGATGTGAAAAATGACAGCTATATTGTTCATAAGGAGGTGCGAAAAAATACCAGTGTTATAAATCTGGGGTGAAAATATTGCAGATTTGCAAAGTTATAAGGGTGCATGGAAACTGCACAACGCACACTTGTAACACAGTCATTTTATGGACTTTGTCACCAGATTTTCAACACAGGCATTTTAGGACCTCTGCTCATGAACAGTGTTACTGTCATTTTCTTAATCTGTCCCAAAAACTGATTTCCCATGGCGACCGCGCTATTCTGCGCCGGAAGTATGAAAACACATTTCAGCCAGGATGTGTAACATAACAGCTGTACTGTTCATAAGGAGGTGTGGAAAAAGGCCAATGTTGAAAATCTAGAGTGAAACTGTTACAAATTTGCGAAGCATGGAAACTGTGTAATGCACGCTGGTAAAACAGTCATTTTTAGGATTTGTTTCACCAAATTTGCAACATAAGCTTTTTGAGGGTTCTGGTGAGTAACATCACGGAACAAAATAAAGTGGACAAAAATAAAGTGGCAAAAACAGTGTCACATTAACATTGGCAGCACAAAATGAAGCTTGCCAGAACAATGCAGGCCACAGGACATGCAGGTAGCAAACAATGTCCATTGCATGGAGGCACTGCACTGGAACACACAGCAGCAGGCACCCATGCAGAGGAACAGCACAAAGGTGAAGGGAGATGGAACAGGGCAGGGTGCAATCACCACTGGGGGAAGCAGGCCACTGGACACCTACCATGGTAATATAATGGCACAGGCACCCACATGGTGGGGTACCCCTACCCAGAATTCTGAGTGATGGAGAACATGCACCGGGGTAACCACTGGAGGACAGGTGGACCATGGCCACCATGTGGATGGCCGTGCATAATGCAAGGAGCCAGGAGCACAAGCCAGCATGTCCCCAGCAACACTCACAGCACACAAGTCGGGGGAGATGGCAGGCTGGCGTGTGCCCACTGCTGTGTGTTATAGTGCAGAGTTTCCATGCAGTGGACATTGTTTGCTACCTGCATGTCGTGTGGCCTGCATTGTTCTGGCACGCTTCATTTTGTGCTTCCAATATTAATGGTGACACTGTTTTTGCCGCTTTATTTTTGTCCACTTTATTTTGTTCCACAATGTTACTGACCAGAACCTTTTTGAGAGCCCGCCTCATGAGCAGTGGCACTGTCGTTGCATTAATCAGTCCCAAAAGATGATTCCGTGCAGTGACTGTGAAATCACCTTTCGGGACTGAATAACACCATGACAGTGACTGAATTCATGAGGAGGGGTCCCAATAACTCAATGTTGAAATTTGGTGCCAAATTCCCAAAATGCCCAAGATATGCACCAAAGTTGAAAAAACCTATTTATGCCATTATACAGCTTACCGGCATGTCTTCAGTTCGCGGTCGGCTTTGAAGAGTGCAGACGTATTCCCGGTCCACCAAAGATCATTGCGCTGGGCTCCAGAGGTAAGTATGGGGTGAGGGTGGTGTGGGGAGGCAGGGTATGCAGAGGGTGGGTGCAGGTTTGGGGAGGGGACAGGAGAGACCACGAGGGACCATTTTCTTGTTTTACAGTTAAAAAAAAGACAACAAGGGTCGGTTTTCTTTTTTTGCAGGTGGTGTTTGGTACGCTGGGGTGGGCAACCAGTGTACCACCTGCATTTGTGGGAAGGGGGATTGAAGCCGATGGGGATTGGGCCCCCCATCAGCACAGAAATGGGTGGGGGGTGCTCATGATGCTGAGGGGAATTGGGCACCCCCTCAGCACATAGCAGAAATCGGGGGGTGGGGACATTATGCCAATGGGAAGTGTGCTCCCCCATCAGCAACTGGAACTGGGAAGGAGGGGAATGAAGTTGACAGGAATTGGGCCCCCCATCGGCACAGAAATGTGGGGGGAGGCATGATGCCGAGGGGTACTGGGCACCCCCACTCAGCACACAACTGAAATGAGGGGGCATTATGCCGACGTGGAGTGGGCTCCCCCATTAGCAAATGGCCTCTGAGGTGACATACAGTCGCCAGGGTCCTGGTAATGTTACACCAGGCAAGGTACCACCCTGCAATGATGGGTCACTCCCTCATTACAGCGGAATGGCTTATGCTGCAATGACGAGAAGGCCCCTGATTACTGTGGCAAAATCCTTACAACTTGGTGGCACTCTGCAGAACCAGTGTCATCAGCACACTGGCCCTGCACTGGCCGAGGACTGCCAAGCCCAACAATGCAGTGCCGGCATTGGCTGCCACAATGCCGCACCTCCACAACCCACTTCTCTCCTAGGCTGCCACATAATGTTTCTTACGCATGTGCACAAGCAAACATAAAAATGAGACCATGTTCTATGGGTAGCAAGGCAAAAGGAAAGTAAAACTCTTAATGGTCTAGACCACTGATTCATGAATATGGCTCAGCATCTTATATTCAGTAGGATCCTGTTTCTGCTGAATTTTTTTAATCAATCAATCAATCAAATCTTTTTTTATTCAGGCGATCATCATTGAGCAAGGCTCATTTACAAGATGGACCTGATAAGGTCAAGTTTCGAGTTGATACACAGCAATTACATCACACACTTATAAGACAGTAATACATACAGAAAAAATGATGTTTATAACACAATGATATACAGTGAATTCACATGTTGAAACTCGGTTAAGAGAAGGTTAAACTAATATCTACAATATGTACAGTACATGTATATCCCAATGAGGATCAGGACAGTCACACATAATGAGTACAAGGATGGTGAAGGAAATATTGGAAAGCATAAACTGGGGTGTCTGACTGGAAGGAATATGTCATATATGATTGAATATAGGTTTGTGGGATGACTATTCTATCTCTAGCGGTAGCAACTGCATTTCTCTGTGAAGAAGGCTGCACAGTGCTGCTTAAAGGATGTAAATGGAATGATAATGGACAGTTTTAGGGATTTTTGTAGGGTGTTCCATGCTATAGCTAGAGAATAGCTGATTGCTGCCCTCCCTAGTCTGGTGCTGACTTTGGGCAACTTGAGCAGGATGATATTGTTGCTTCTTAGGGCATAGAAGCCTGGAGTGGTCTGGTTGAAACAGTCCAGGATATAGCTTGGGAGTTTTTTTGATAAAGCTCTGTAGATCCATACAGCTGCATTTCTGCTCCTCCTGACATGAAGGGAAACCCATCCAACTGCGTCATAGAGAGAACAATGGTGGGTATTATGTGGCAGGTCTGTAATGAACCTTATTGCTCTATGATATAAGGTATCCAACTTTTGAAGGTAGGAGATGGGGCAGTGTCTATAGAGGAAGTCTGCATAGTCAATGACTGATAGAAAGATGGCCTGGACTAACCTCATCTTTGAGTCTCTGTTAAGGAAGGGTTTTAATCTATAGAGGAGGCCAAGCCTTAGGCGGCTTTTTAACAGTTGTTCTAGATGCTGAGTGAAGTCAAGTCTGTTGTCAATCCACACACCTAGGTATTTGAAATTTTCAACATACTCCAGATTTTCTCCAAGTATAGTGCATAGCTGGGGAGATTGATTGAAGAGGATGTGTTGGTGGAGTTTTGAGTTGTGAACATCATTGCTTTAGTTTTCTTTGCATTTAGCAGAAGCTTTTTCTCGAGTAGCTGATATTGCAACAAGGAGAATTCTGTTTGTAGGATTTCATGAGCAACTGTAGGCGAAGGGTTGCTGACATACAGAATAGTGTCATCAGCAAAGAGGTGTACTGAGGACTTGGTAAGGGTTGAATCAATTATATTTATATAAATGGCAAAAAGGATAGGACCCAGAATAGAGCCTTGGGCGACTCCTCTTGACAGTGGTCTTAATGGGGATAGGTCACCTTCAGCTTTTACCTGCTGTGACCTACCAGAGAGGTAGCATCTGAACCACTTAAGGGAGGGTGGATCTAGGCCAATGGAGTGTAGGGATGAGAGTAGCAGTTCATGGTCCACAGCATCGAATGCTTTGCTCAGGTCCAGGAATACTGCACAGACATTGTTCTTTTTATCCAATTCGGTTTGCCAGTCATTTGTGACCTTGGCTAATGCAGTGATAGTGCTATGTTTGGCCCTGAATCCAGATTGAGATGGATTTAATAGGTTAGCATTGTCAAGATATTCCCTTAACTGAATACTCACTAATTTCTTCAGCATCTTGGATAATGTGGATTATATCCTGATTGCCGCAGCATACCTTGGACCATCACTCTCCAATGTCTATTCCATCACCGTGTCTAGTACCTGGACTGCTTTTAGCTGCCATACTTTTCTGTGCCTGTGGTTTTTCTCCAGCAGGAGGCCTTACCTCCCAAGGATCCAGTGTGGCACCAGCCTGTGGGAGGCTCAGGTGGCATCCTGCTGCCCTTTGCCCATTTTTACTGTTTCATGTTGTGCATATAATTTGAGAGTGTGGCATTGCATTGTCACTTATGACGTCCACGCCATTCTGTTCACCACAAAACAAAATTACTGTTATTAACATCCATTTATGTTATTGTGCTGGTCTGTCCTGTTTCAATGTAGAAATAAATGGATGCTAGACAAGTAAATCATAACATAAAGTAAACCAAAAACTCGTGGATGTTGGGGCTAAGCACGCTGTATAACATGTTGTATGATATTTTATCCTTAATTTGAGCATGTTAAATGATTGAATGTAACAGATTTTGTAGAAATTTTAATACATTTGTCTGATAAACTGAACTTGAACTAGACATGTAAATCACACACTGTGGTTTACCTACTGTAAATAGGGTACACAAAGCAACCACTGCAAACCATGATGAATCTTCACTGTTACGCAATATGAAACATGGTAATTAACACCAGTCAGCAGCAATTTTCCCAACCAGACCACTCTCTCTGTCTCAGACCTGTCTATTGTAATACTAAGAGTCAACTTCAAAAACATACAGGAGAGAAGGACATGAGAACTGAAATACATTCAAAGAGGAACCCAGTATGATCTGCCACCTGGAATGAAAGAACCAAAGGGAGGAGACTGCTCCAAACAAAGCCTGTCAAGCCATGCTTACACGGCTGTTACATTGTAAATTTTAGACGACAACAGTGCAATCCCAACCTCCTCACATGATAAGTGGATCTGTCTGCATGGACCCTCTCTGTGCAGCTGCAAGCTGCGCTTGTGAGTGGGGCCATGCATATGGGAGCTGGGTGGTCTTTTGATGGAGGAAGCAGTGTGCACTGGAGTGAGTGGTTCAGCCGGTCTTCACAGCTGCTTATGCCGCTCACTCCAGAAGATGTCCCCAGAGTTTCTGTGGCTCAGAAAGAGGACTACAGATTGACTTACCATGATTGGCTAAGTGTCCACACGGTTGCATTTGCACCGCAACAACCTGAGTGCTATGAAGCTGTGTAAACTGGTCTAATGTCTCTACCACCTCTGGAGTAAGAGACTCCCCCATCAATTAATTTCTTGCTTTTCACAATTTTAGTTAGGACCAAATGATAACAGTACTGTCATGTTACAGTTGCCAGTGTTTCAAAGGAAAACTCCTTCTTCCTCAGGGCAAACAGTTACTGTAATATTAATACAGGAAAATATAAGACACTAGTGTAATGAAGATGATAATCTACTAAATAAATAAATATATGGTTCATAATTATCTTTTAACTCTCACTCCTGACTGCATTGTTTTACAAATATTAACTCAGAGTCTGTCATTTATTTCACCCATGCTTAATAACCAGACAATGTCTTATGGTTTATGTCTAAAATATTGTACACCACAATAACAGAATAGTTTAGTTACACATTCTAGCTCCTCCTGTCTACTAATTCATATTTCATTCAAATACAGTTATTCTCATTTGTAAATTGAAGGGAAAGCAACACTAGTATGCATCCATAACTGACCAAATGACTGTATTTTCATTCCAAGTACAAGTTCATTATGATATCTTTGCTAAAAGTGTAGAAAAGGCACAGCTATTCTCTATTTATCACCACATCCTGTGTGTATCAACAAGCATTATACATATGTATTGCAAACCTTCCTAATTATTAAAAAATAAACATCCTGGTATAATAACCAATCTAAAAAAATCCTGATTATACTTTGAAATACTTTGTTCATCAGAACTCTTTCAGTTATGTTTAAATGGTAATCAAGCCCACGCCAAGTACCAAACTCTAAGACAGGGGCAGGATTTTTGAATGGTGGTGCAGGTCTTGCATCCTGCCCTGTGTCATGGGACTTATACTTCAGCAGTGCACCGAACCCCTGTGCCACAACAGTGCCCGATTTTCCAATATCAGGTGAAGTTATGACAGTTTCCCTGCTTTCACAAGCACAAGCACCGATACTTTGTCCCCCAGGAGTGACGCACGTTAGACTGCAAAATTGTGGTTTAAGGTGTGGTGCCAGGTGCAAGGGATGGAAAATCCTGAATGCCGGCCAGTGAATGCCACAAGCCCCGTGTGCCATATGTTCGGCGCACCGGGGGCTTGTGGCATTACTGGACATTTGAAAATCCAGCCCCATGTCTCTTCTGTGCTGCTCCCTGTAAAAGCAGACAGGAGTACACAAAGTCCCATCTTAAATTCTCAAAAGTACAATTCCTTAGAAGAAAGTTAATGTAGAGGTTACTGACACTCAGGCTGGGCAGGGTGAACAAGATGGTGCCTTGTTTGCCAACTAACAAGGGTGCTCAGACCTCATTCTGATGGATTTAAATGGAAACATCCTCATTCCTATGCACTGTGTACCTAGGAGCGTCATGATGCCAACATCACCAGCGTGGTGATGTCATCAACATGATGATGTCAACTTGCCCGACTGGTGCAGACCCCCAGGCACCACAATGATGATGCCATCTACTGGCAGTACCTTAAACATAGTCAAACACTTGTAATCCCCGCAGTACACACTCCAAAGAGTGTACATCTGTTTAGACTGACTAATGATATCAGCCTAACACTGAGGAACTTCTGTTATTCCTGGACCCCATGTTTGAACTATAAATAGATAAAGCATTTACCAATGTCATGTAATGCTGGAAGTCATTCCACAATAAGACAGTAAATATAACAATAAAACCATCCCTGTGAACTGAAACAAAACTTAGTGAGCCAACGTTCCTTATTTTGATGACTCTTCATGAATCTTGACAGCCAACAAAGACCGAATGGTTATAGTAACAGGAATCTCTTAATAGGGTTTCCAGTGGCGCATGTAGTGACACACACTGGGGGATGGAAAGGTCAATGCATGATGAAGATGACCACATGTATGAAATGGAAGACTATACACAGCAATACATACCTGAGTATCTATCACAATTTGATGAAAGTTACACAAAAAATGATGAAATATGATGGAAATGACTGTGTATACTCACAGATATCTCTAACACTGAACAGACTCGGACAATAACAGATGTGGCAAGTATTCACTAATGGGAACAACACCAACTACCGGACAGTCTGTGGAGAACAAAACAAATGTTTAGAAAATGCATATTATGAAATATACAGTAACTCATATACACAACTGTTTATAGATGGTTGCTATGTGGATTATTTGTCCATGCAGTGTAGTCAGGAGAGTGCCAGCCAGTCTGTTCTTCATTTAAGCTGTATTTACTTTCAGTGACTTTAAATCTTTCAATCCAATATCCTTCTCTATAAAGAAGTTTTTTGTCTCTGCCCCCCACACACACTTTTTAATGGGGGGACATGTTAGAATTGAATGTTTTTGTTCCATAAAATGTCTGCCCATAGATGACCTTTCATCGCTTCTTCTAATGTTGCTTTTGTGCTCCAACACTGTATTTTCCAGTGCGCTTGTAGTTTGACCTATATAAACTAGGCTATATGGGCACTTTAGCAAATACACAGTGTATGTAGTTTGGCAAGGAATTATTTCCACAGTTTCATTTCTAGTCACATTTGTCAGCTTTTTTAGTCTATATGTGCCATTGTGGGCACTGCAGTGGCCACAAGAGAAGTTACCCTTTATATCCAGAGTGGTTTGTGTATTATCTGATGGTATTCCATGCTGTATGTGGACTATCCTATCCTTAAAGCTTTTGACCTTCCTTGCCACCATAAGTTGTCTGTTCCTAAAACCTATCTCTCCCTAGGGTGCTACCTTTAAGTACTGTACATCCCATTGTTTATTAATAGCTGATCTTTTAATTTCCTGAAGTCTGAGTAACTTGTTATACACATTATTCTGTCTGATTCGTGTCCCTTACAATCTAGGTAAGCAAAATATACATCAGATATATACAAGATCAAAATCATTATAAAATATCTAAGCTAATACATAAATATTTAAAAGCCTACCCACTAACACAATTATATAAGACACACAGTGCCTGTAAACACACATTATTGCATACCAAGGAAAACACATGTAACGTAGCGTAAACTTGAAAAGCACTCCTTTTTTTCCTGTTTCTAACCATCTATTAGAAAAGGCCCATTTTGTTTTATTTAACAGCATACAATCATCAGTCCAGTACATCACTATATCCCACTCTGGGTGGGGGGTGGGCATAGGCAGTTAGGTTTACTTAATAACCCCGGAGATTCAGCAGATGACAAGGGGAGAGAAAAAATTGTACAGGAAACCCTTGCTATCACTGGCTCAAACCCTTCATTAGACCCCTCATCAGAAACGATTTCTTGTATGTCTCAGTTCTGGTCCTCAGAATTTGTGACTTCCCATGTATTCTCAAACAATACCCAACATTCTCCTTGGGTGGTAATAGGGAAAACGTTTATGGCTAGAATTACAAATTTCTTGAAACTATTCTATCTCCATGCTCTCTCTATGGTTACACATTTTTTTAAGCTCTAGTCGCCCACGTAAAATAGGTCTTTGGACCATAAAGTTGTCCAGATTTTAAATTAAAAAAAAAAAAAAACATGCTTGCAGATCCCTATAGCCTCCTCATAACCAAGGCCACTGATTTACGGTGATTAAAACAATTAAATTCCATTTTCAAGACTTAAGATTCCAGAATTTCACTGGTGATTGTTACTCTAATTTCTGGATTTTACCGGGATTCTTTTATCATTTTTTAGTATGTGCATAAATAATCAGAATTATAGAAAGCTTAATACACAGAGCATTAAATGAAGCAAACTAAAAATAGTGCAGGAAGGAATTAAAAGAAAAACACTTTTTTTTTTTTATAGATTTACTGATCTGATAGAAAATGCCAGATTCCATTAAATCTTAGTTTTTACCGGTTTTCAGGCAGCTCTAATTCCGGAATTTTACCGGATTTTCCTGTAAAAACCGAAAAACAGTGGCCTTGCTCATAACCAATTGCACATCCCAGGATTGTTCTCACTGCTCTTTTCTGGATTCTTTCACTATCCTCAACATATCTTTTAGTAACATAGAAACATAGACTTTGACGGCAGATAAGGACCACTTGGCCTATCTAGTCTGCCCATTTCCCTACCTACAGGATAGGCCGCAGATCCTAGTTAACCAACAGCCTATTTCTTCCTACCCCCCACAAGAATTGCCTTATGTCGGTCCCATGCATTCTTGAATTCTCCCACAGTTTTAGACCCCACAACCTCCTCAGGAAGGCTGTTCCTGCATCCACTACCCTCTCTGTGAAATAATACTTTCTCACATTGCCCTGAACTGCCCCTTCTATCTTTAAATTGTGTCCCTTGTTCTTGCACCGCCTCTTTTCTGAAAGATGCTACCCTCTTGACTTTGTTGATTCCACTGAGGTACTTAAAAGTTTCTATCATGTCACCCTCTCCTTCTTTCCTCAAGGGTATACATATTAAGCTCCTTTAGTCTCTCCTCATATGGCTTCTCTTGCAGACCCTGCGCCATTTTAGTTGCCCTCCTCTGGACTGCCTCTATCCTGTCTATGTCCTTGCGGAGATGGGGTCTCCAGAACTGGACACAGTACTCCAGATGGGGTCTCACCAACTGTCTGTACAGAGGGATAACAACTTCCTGTTTTCTGCTGCTTATGCCTCTCCCTATACATCCTAGTATATCCCCAGCCCTCCCTACTGCCTTCTCACATTGCTTGCTAACCTTAAGGTCATCTGATATGATTACCCCCAGGTCCCTTTCCTTTTTTGTTGTTGTTAGCCGCACCATTTTAGACTAGGCATTCATATTCTAAAACAGGTCTAATGACAGTACAGTAATAGTATACTAAATCTGCCAGGCTCACACCTGCTCTGCATAACAGAGTGAGAAAATAAAACCTGCTCTTTGCTTTCTTGAGCATCTGCTCCACTTACTTCCTCCAAGGAAAATGCTGTTCCATGATCAACCCTAAGAACTTTACTTTATCTACAACCTCAGCATGTAACCCCCTGAAAACCAATGGTGTGGGGTCCTAGTTTCTTAATTTTCCAAACCTAATTTCTTTATTTTAATCTGGGTTGATTTGCATGTGTTTTTTCTCTGACCATCTTGAACGTGCAGTAACTCAGTCTGCGTAGTACTGTCTCTCTTGCCCAAAAAGTTATCCATAACTGTAGTGTCATCTACATATTTAATACATGGCCCAGTAGTCACCACATCATTAATCACAATCAAGTGTCATCAAAATAAGGAACATTGGCTCACTAAATGTTGTTACAGTTGACACAGGGACAGTTTTATTGTTACATTTACTGTCTTATTGTGGAATAACTTTCAGCATTAAGCGGCATTGGTAAATGCTTTATCTATTTATAGTTCAAACATGAGGTCCAGCAATAATAGAAGTTCCTTAGTGTTAGGTTGATATCATTAGTCAGTCTAAACAGATCTACAGCCTCTGGAGTGCGTACTGTGGGGATTACAAGTGTATGACTATGTTTAAGGTACTGTCAATAGATGACAGCATCATTGTGGTGCCTGGAGGTTCTGCACCGGTTGGGTGGGTTGATGTCATGTTGATGACATCACCACACCAGTTACAATGACATCATGATGCTCCCTGGTCCACAGTGCATAGGAATGAGGGCATTTTGACTCAAATCTATCAGAATAAATGCTGAGCATCCTTGTTAGCTGGCAAACGAGGCTCCAGCTTGTTCACGATGCTCAGCTTGGGTAAGTGCTTGAAACCTCTACATTAACATTCTTAAAGGGAATTGCACTGCTGAGAATTTAAGATGGGAGTTTGGTTACAAAATGAGTTTTACAGAGAACAGCACAGAAGAGATAAGGGGCTTAATTTTCATTCAGCCCTTAGAGTAGCGCAAGGTGCACTGAGTTATGGCTGTGTGCATCAGGGACCCTGTGCCCTATTCTCTAAAATTGGGGGTCCCTGCACCACAGTCCCAAGAGTTGTTGCAGCTGAAGGGTTGCACCAAACATGTGGTGCACCTGAAGGGTTTGACAGAGGGTCCCGTCAAGCCCCCCCCCCCAGCACAAGCGTAGACAAGCCATGTAGGTTTTGGGGGGTTAAAATGCTTAGAAGGTGGGGGCGGGGTGATGAAGCAGTGGGGGGTGCCATGGAGGGTGATAGGGATATGGCAGCAGTGAGTGGGAGGTGAGGAGGCACCTGGTGGGGTGCTGTGCTGCAGTGTAACACAGCCAGGGGCTGTCATGTCCAGACCATCAGGACACAGAGCCCAGGTGACAACAGCCCTGGCACCTGCCCTATAGGACTCACAGCTGCCTACATGTGGCAGTTGGCAGTGGGTGCAGGTTGTGGGGGACATTTGATGGATGTTTATGTGCCCCGGACAGCGTGACATCCCCCTGGTATACAGCCCCCCACTGTGGTGGCCGGCAGATGCCCACCTACACTACTGGGGACTGTGGGGCAGATGCCAGGGTTGTTGTCACCTGGGCTCCATACCATCAGGGTCTGGCCATGCCAACCTCCCCTGAACAAGAGCTGACCAACTCTGTTACACTGCAGCATGGCACCCCTGCTGGGAGCCTCCTCAGCTCCTTCTCACTGCTGCCATACCCCCATCATCCCCTATGACACCCCCACTGCTCCGTCAGCACCTGTCCCCACCTTCCATGTCCCCCTCTTCACCACCCTGCCAGGCAGTGGCACAGGGCCCTTAAACCAGCTCCCAGCTGGTCTAACCTGAGCCCCCTCTTGCAACCATGGCAGGGCTTCTGGAATTCAAAATAAGGGGAAGGCACAGCCCCACCATGGTGTAAGCCTCCTCAGCACTATGGTGCAGCCTACAGATTGCTGCAAGCTTGGCACAAGGTGGTCCGGCGCAAGGGCTCCAGTTGGTGCCGCAAGGACCAATTGAAAATCGAGAATGCCGCAAGGTGCAGCACAGCGGCCCCTTGCATCATATATTTTTGATGCAAGCACCTTGCATCATTCCCCAACCTTTGAAAATCGAGCATAAGGTCTCTCATGGTATGACAACCAGGCATATCTGCATGAAAAAGATATTTAAACATTTTTTTTTAAATGTTGGTTAATAAAGTGCTGGAAGAGAGACTGTAGGCAGAATTAGTTTGTGAATGTAAGCGAGCAAATTCTCTAGAAGTATAACAGTGCATATGACCATGCATGACTGCAGGGCGAATGGCTGTGTCTTATTTATTTATTTAAACGTTTTACCAAGAAGGCACACTGAGCAGTAGTGCTCGATTCCAGGTGTGTCCTGGGGGAAGGGGGCAGGGGGAAGCAGTACATACATAAGCAATGAGACATCCACTAATTTGCAATAACAAGGGTATTTGAGTTATACTTAACAGGAAGCTAGTATACAGACAGCATATAAGTGGAGCAGTTTTACACAAATTTTGAGCAAATACAGGAGCAGTGGTAAAATTACATCATGAGAAAAATAAAAATAAAAACAAATAATACAGAAAATATACAGAATAAAACAGAAAACAACAGGCAGTGTGACCATAGGAGACAGGAAGCCCAACAACTGAATTGCCTGTTGCAAACATAGACAACATATTACCCACAGGCACAAGATGACTTGAAATGGGAATTGATGAGAGCGCTGAAGTGCTTAGACTGGAGCATATGTCTGATGTCAGACAGGCGGGAGTTCCACAGTTTGGGCATCTGGTATCTGAAAGATGCTTGGCCGCAAGAGGTGGTCACCCACGGGACTACCAAGGTACATGTGTCATAGTTCCTAAGGGGGTGGACAGGAGGGGTAGGCATAGCCAACACATCTGAGAGATAGGTGGGCAAGGACAGGGACCAGTACTTGGCAGAGAGTTTGGCGCAGTGGGACAGATGGCAGTCATGGAGTGAGGTAAAGGAGAGGGACCTGTAGAGCTCACAGTGGTGAGTGGAAGGCGGGCTATCCAGTGTGAAGTGGCAGAAAGAGTGGAAAAGGGGGTCCAGTCTAGTTAATATGGACTTGGGAGCGGCACTGTAGACTACATCACCATAGTCAAAATTAGGGAGTATCATTTTCTGTACCAGAGCACGGCGAGCTGGCAGCGGTATGCAACCTCGACTCCGATATAGGGCACCCAATTTGGAGTGCAGCTTTTAGTGTATGGCATCGATGTGTGCAGAACGGTTGAGATGTTGGTCGAGCCATACCCCGAGGTATCTGAAAGAGGAGCAGGCCTGCAGAGTGATCCCATCCAGGGTGTGGAAGGAGGGGGTAGCTGGGAGCCTAGAGAGTCTCTGTCATGAGCCGAAGGTGAAAGAGACTGACTTCTTGGCATTGAGAAAAAGCTGGTTTGCTCAGAACCAGAGCTGCACATCATTAAAATCCTGCTGTAGTCTGGATTCAACGTCTACTGTTGACAGGGCACACGTATACAGCACTGTGTCATCTGCGTACATTTGGATGGATGAGTGTGGGCAGGCGGAGGGCAGATCATTTAGGAAAACAGAGAATAGTAGTGGTCCCAGGACCGAGCCTTGAGGGACCCCAGAGGTAACTGGGGAGCAGATGCTACCGATCTTTACTGCCTGGGAGCAGCCAACCAGGCAGGAGCGGAACCAGGTCATGACCAGGGAAGAGAGCCCAGCCCCCTGAGAGTTTTTCAAGTAGGAGGGCATGGGAGACCATGTCAAAAGCCTTTGCTAGATTGACAAAAGTGGCTGCGGTGATTAGGCCTTTGTCCATACCATCTAGAATGTTATCCGTGAGCCTGCGGAGTGAGGTGGCAGTAGAGTGCGATTTCCTGAAGCCAGACTGGAAGGGAGAGAAGAAGGAAAAGGAGTTTAGAAAGCTGGAGAGTTGAGAGAGGACTATGTGTACTTGTAGCTTGGCCATAATGGGTTGGAGGGAGATAGGTCGGTAGTTGGCAAGGACTGAGGTATCACCGCCTTTATGGAGTGGGATGACCGCAGCATGCTTCCAGTCCTTGGGGATGGATCCTAAGGCAAAAGAGAGGTTTATAAGGTCAGCCAAAGGGGCGGCGATAGCAGGGACCGCCAGGTGCAGCATCCTAGAGTCCAGACCAGAGGGGCATTTACCTTTATGAGGGTTTAGGGAGAGCAAGGCATGGTAGACTTCGGACAAGGTAACCTGCTAAAAAAGAAGGGGGTAGTAGGAGGAGGAGGAGATTGACCAGAGATGTCGGGGGCTGGAGGGGGAGAGTGAGAGCAATGTAGAGGTGCCGCTTGTAAATGAGGCATTGAATTCAGAGGCCACTGCTTCTGGGTCATTTATGACAGCCCTGTCTATATTTAGTGCTAGGTTTGGAGGTTGGGAGGGAGGGGTAAAAAGGGATTTTACCATCTTCCAGAATTTTGTTGGGCAATTTATATTAGCCTGAAAGGAGACTTTGAAATAATTTGATTTGGCTAGTCTGATTTGTGTAGTGCAGTTGTTACGTAGGGTACGGTATAAGTGTCGGTGATCGGGGGAGCCGGAGGCCTTGTAAGATTTCCAGGCCTGGTCTCTAGATTTGGTAAGGGTCAGGATGTCGGGGGTGATCCAGGGTAGGTGAACACTCCTCACCCATGTGTGTCTGAGCGGGGCATGGAGATCCCAAGCAGCTAGGAATCTGAGCTTGAAAAATTTCCAAGCTTCATCGATAGAGGTGGTCTTTGGGATAAAGGACAGTCAGTGGATGTAAGGTCTGTCAGGAGGGAAGCTAGTTCCAGGGATTTGTATGAACGAGTAAGAATAGTATGGGGGGGGCTTTAGGCCTGAAAATTTTACGGACAGAGTAGATCATAGGGTGATCACTGAAAGAGTCGGGCAGGGGATGCCCGAGGCTATGACTCGGTGCTGGTGTGAGGTCAGGGACCAGTCAAGAAGGGAGAGCCTCAGTGATTTTTGGTTTGTCCCTGTGGGTTCAGAGAGCAGCTGGGCCAAATTTAGGGCTGCTACTTGATTCTGAATCTTTGAATTGCTGCTGGCAAGCAAGTTTACATTAAAATCCCTCAGTATATGAATCTTACCCCCAGTGGCAAGGGATTTCAGGGTGCCCAAGAAGTCCACGATGGTAGCCAGGGAGGAGTCGGGGGCAACATGATACACCTATGAAAATGGGGGTGGCGTAGGGGAGGGAGAGCATGATCAACATGGCCTCGACTGACTGTGGAGTTGTAGGTATATTTACTTGGGTATACTGGAGGGAGATCGAGATGTACATTGCTATTCCACTGCCCTTTTTTCTGCCAGGGCAGTCTTGGTGGATAATTGAGTACCCAGGGATGGAGAATTCGGGGTCTTTGTTGTGGGGTTTGAGCCAGGTTTCTGAAATAATCATAATGTCAGGCCTCAGGGAAAGTACCATTTGCTGGAGTGAAATTATTTTGTGCAAAAGGCTGCAGATATTTAGGTGCATTAGGTTGAGCCCCCGGGGGAGTACTAGTGGGGTATTTGTAGGCCTGGGGTTAGATTCAATATCCCCAGCGAGTAGAAGGAGTAAGGTAATGAATAGATTGGTAAAAGGGATGGCACTCTGGGGCTTGCGAGGTGAGGGTAAAAGCAGGGACAGAACAGAAGTTGGCTGCTGGTGGTAGAGTTCAGGGCTAGGAGACCTAGGTGAAAAGAGGGTGGTAGTATAGATTGGCTAGACTGCCAGTTGCAGAATTGAGTCAGGTGATGTGATTCAGTGTGTGGGGTAGCCAGTGCTGCAGTAACCACTTCCTCGACTAGGGACACCAAATTATCTGACTCCATTGATGGATGTATAGAGGGGGGTAGTGAGGCAAGGGGTAAGAGATGCAATTAGAGAGATGTGAAGAAGAGTTTCGTGTAAGATGATCTGGTGTGGACTTCCTGTATTACCATTTAAACATAACAGAAAGGTTTCTGATGAACAAATTATTTCAAAATGTAAGATAGGACTTTTTAGACAGGTTATTATACCAGAATAATTAATTTGATAATTAAGAAACTTTACAGTACATACTGTATGTATGCTGCTTGTTGAGACACACAGGATATGGTGTTATCTAGAGAACAGCTGTGCCTTTTCTACACTTTTAGAAAAGATGTTATAATGAACTTGTACTTGGAATGGAACACAAGTAATACAGTCAGGTGTGGATGCATACTAGTGTTGCTTTTCCTTCAATTTGCAAACGGAAATAACTGTATTTGAAATATGGATTAAAAGCCAGGAGGGGATAGCATGTTTAACTAAACTATGTTGTCATTATGGTTTAGAATATTTTAGACCATAAACCATAAGACATTGTCTAGTTATTAACAATGGGCAAAATATATGACAGAATTTGCATTAATATTTGTAAAACAATGCAGACCAGAGTTAGAGTTACAAGAGAACTATACATTAAATATCTGGGGCTGGGTTCACAAAGCTCATTAAAGTCCTGCAGCTGTGGGAAAAATGGCACAAGTGGGTTGCCACTTGTGGATCCGTAGTTTTTCCTGCAGCTGCGGTATTCTCAAAAGTGGAGCCGGTTTATGACTGCCTCCATGATTTATGGCAGGTTGCAGGTGGTGTTGCCATGGAAGTCCTTGCAACTGTGGAAAAATGTTATGGCCGGTGGGACTCACCCTAACATCTCTGCAGCTGTGGGGGACTGTGAATATTAACCCCCACAGCTGCAGAGATTTCGTGTGCAACTGGAGTTGCAGAGTGGGACTTAGTCCTGAAACACTTTGTGAATCCAGCCCCTGAATAATAAGCATAACAGATGTAGTTGGGACACAAGCTTTATGACACACTATGGAGAAGTCTAACGCCTGAATTACTAAATAGGACTGATACAGTTATACTAATTGTATTTGCACCCATCCTGTTGTAAGCCCCCTCCCATGTTTAGGTGTACCTGATGGTAAATTGGGAGGGGGGGTCACAACAGCAGTAACATGACAGGTCCCAAAAGCAAGACAGTTCAATCCTTACTGGCTGCTGGCTACATTGACACCGAGTCTTCTTACAAACGACTGCAGGACCAAGGGGTGCTAGGCTAGGACTGAGAAGGTGGTTAGCAGCATATCATCCAGTTACTTATAAATAAATTAAAGTCCACACTAAACTTGCAGGAACAAATTAATTTTAAACATGTTGGCCAGGCAGAAACATATTTACAAATTTGATCTCCGGGCTACAGGAATCCACACTGGAGTATTTCAGTTCATGTCGGTGGCTTTTGTGGTTGTGACCCCCACCAACAGTCCGTCAATCCCTAAGCAGAGTGGCCACACATGGGCAAGGCAGCAGCTTCCTAGAGGCCAGAACCTCTGTTATTACGGCAGCATATCTACACTCAGTTCCTTTTCTTCATGGACCCTTTTGCATATTTGAGGAGGCAACTTGCAAGACCCTTGAAATGCCAGCCCCCACAATACCTTCCCAAGACCGCTTTGCATAGCAGGTGACTCCCCCATGGAACATTAGGGCAGATATCCCCATTGGCCAGGATCTTCTCTTAAAATGGCCCCCTCCCCAATGTTCCAGGCTCATCTCGTAATACAGCACCCCCAACTCTTCATCCTTCTGAACTGGCACTGTGCAGACAGACTCCCTCCACCATCGCACAGGTGCGGGTTCAAATCCAGCCTTCCTTGTCTCTTAATACTGGGAGACTGCAACCATAAACCACCACTGACCATATTATAGGCCTCCTGCCAGAGGCAGGAGTGGGAAAACCGCCCCACTACTGTAGACCCTCCCGCAGACTCCCTAATGTGGGAAAGACCCCCAAAAGGTGCCAAACAACCCCTTAAATAGCCAGTCTCCCCCCCCCGGAGGCAGTGCTTCAACCTGCAGAGACTCCACCCATGGGCTGAGGCATGACACACCTGACCCGGAGAGAGAGGAAGAGCTGAGTAAACCCAGCCACGGGTGGTTTACACTACCCCCCCCCACACTGCCAAAACAATGCATGTAACTCCCAAAACTTGGCCACAATGAAATCCCAAAAAACCTAGTAGCGTCCCCTGCCTAACACCAGGACCTACCAATAGAGGGCATTCCAACTCATCACGCTGGTGACCCACCAATCGAGGAACCAAGGTGGCTTGCTTGACCCCAAGGTGGCAGCGTCCCAGACCTAAACTAACATCTAAACCTGTGCTACCAATTCCCCGCTGCCAAATGCTGCCATACTGCTACATGAAAAGATATACTATCCCATGTCATATTCCTCACAAAACAGTCAGATAACAGTTACAGAGGTATGCAACATTATAAAGAACCACTACTGGACAGGAACAATTACAACTACAGTATACTCTATAACATATATGTAAGAGGTAACAGCATTGGAGTGCAGAGTCCAGAACTTTAAGCATGGAAGAGTCCTCAGTCTGTTGGTGACATGCCAGACAGCAAGGAATCAGCCAGTTCTAATACCAGGAGCATAATGTCACTAAGTCCCCTCATGGATTAATGGAAACACTAAAGAGACTTTACTAGCATGCAAAAAATCTAACAATAAGAAGAAAAAAGGTTGCTCTCACCCATTGACAGAACAGTCCACAGAATGTCTAGGTCACATCTTCATGGCCATGGAGGGGTGAACACAAGGTACAGTTCCTCTTCAATGACAGGAAAAGTAATATGCCGGTGGTGGCATGGCCTAAACAGTCCACGCCACCCACATAGTTCTTGATCCGAGGTCCCTCCAAATCTTTCACCAAGGCAAAGGTTTTAAACAGTGTCCATCCTTCCCACATGCTGTTGGCACACAATGACTTTGCCTTAATCTGCACCCATGGGCCCAAGCGATGTTGCTTGTAGAGCTTGTCCAGACTGCCCAGGTAAACCCAGTCCTGATGGTTCCCTTCAAGGATATCCCAAAGCCTCTCTGGAAGGTACAGGTACAGGTACTGTCAGTTCTCATCTTCTTGTGGCTTATCCATTCCACAGAGCTCCATTCAGGCAGTTGCCTGACTGGCAGTCACACACCTGCCTGGTACCTCCGGACATTAGGGTCATCCATGGACAAGTTCTCATATTGCTCCCTGTGACGTCAGCACTTAGCCAATCTTTCCATGGCATCACTGATGATAGTTCCTTTCCTAAGGGGATGTCACATTCCAGGTTTCCATCACGAACATGGCTATACCCCTTGAGCAACACCATGCAAATATCCGCTTTACCAGGCCTTGCCAACTGGGAAGAAGGCAGCACAAAAGAAGGATCCTCAGGATTTTCAGATGGAGCAGAAGCTGCCTCAGCTGGTGGAGAGGGTTCATTTTGGGAAAGCCATTCAACACACTGGAGGGGCAGCACCTTTGGTCTGGCACCATGGCCCCGACCACTATCAGAGCCAGGGAATGCAAGGCCCTCAGAAGGTGTACAAATGTCCAGAGCAACCCGCTCTTCCAATCTTTCACAACAGGTGTCAGGCTGGGCAACTGCCAAATAAGTGTGCAAGACAGACTGCACTTCATCATCAGGTGGTTGGGGTCAGGGGTGCTAGGCCGGGACTGAGAAGGTGGTTAGCAGCATATCATCCAGTTACATTTAAACAAATTAAAGTCCACATCAAACTTGCCAGAACAGGGGGATCCCAAATTTAATTTAAACATAGTGACCAGGCAGAAACATATTAACAAATTTGATCTCCGGGCTACAGAAACCCACACTGGAGTATTTCAATTCATGTCGCTGGCTTTTGTGGTCGTGGAGACCCCGACCAACAGTCCATCAATCCCTGAGCCAAGTGGCCACACATGGGCAAAGCAGCAGCTTCCTAGAGGCCAGAACCTCTGTTGTTACAGCAGCATATCTACATTCAGTCCCTTTTCTTCACAGACCCTTTCGCATGTTTGAGGAGGCAGCTTGCAAGACCCTTGAAATGCCAGACCCCACAATACCTTCCCCAGACCTCTTGGCACAGCAGGTGACTCCCCCAATGGAACATTAGGGCAGACATTCCCACCGGCCAGGCTCTTAAAACGGCACTCCCAGTGTTCCAGGCTCATCTCATAATACAGCACACCCAAATCTTCATCCTGAACTGGCAGTATGGAGACAGACTTCCTCCACCATTGCATAGATGTGGGTTCAAATCCAGCCTTATTGGTCTCTTAATACTGGGAGACTGCCACCACAAACTGCTGCTGACCATATTACAGGCCTCCTACCGGAAGCAGGAGCAGGCAATCTGCCCCACTCCTACAGACCCACCTGCAGACTCCCTAATGCAGAAAAGACCCCAAAAAGGTGCCAAACAACCTCTTAAATAGTCAGCCACACCCCCCCAAGGGACAGTGCACTGACTCACAGAGACTCATTCACGGGCGGAGGCTTGACCAAACCAGGCAGAACGACATGCCTAACCCAAAGAGAGAGGAAGAACAGAGTAAACCCAGCCATGGGTGAGTTACACTGTATTACTAAATAGGACTGATACATACTAATTGGGGGCAGTATAGTGTAGTGGTTAAGGGCACTGAGCTGCAAACCTGGAGATCTTGGTTTGAATCCCATCAGCCCCAACATGCATACTGTGTGATTCTGAGCAAGTCACTTAACTTCCTTGTGATCCCAGGTCAAACCTGGAAACAAGTTCTGGCTTAGTGTGCCTTTCCTGGTTAAACAATTTCCCCTCCCCCAACTGTTTATTTACCCATCCTGCATTACTAACCAGGACTGATACAGTTATACTAATTGTTTATGAACCCATCTCATTTCCAATTTATTTTTTTCTTTATATTCCACCTTCCCAGTATCATACTAACATGCCAGCAAAGTAGGCCTAATGGTCTATTGAGTCTGCTTGAAAATCAGCAACCAGCCAGGACACCATTGCTGCCCTCCCTGCCTCCCTCGAAAATCCCCCTGACCCCATCGCCTATCGGGGTTACACCTCCAGATCTAACATTACTCAGTTTAACCTTCTCCTTGTACTTGTCCCAGCCCCTCTTGAATCCCTCCACTGTATTAACAGCCACCAGTTCCACTGGCAGTGCGTTCCAAGGGTCCACCACCCTCTCAGTGAAGTAGCATCTCCTAGTCTCCCCCCTTGGGCCTCCCTCCAACCAGCCTCATGGAGTGCCCCCTGGTGGCCCCCTCCTCCCTCAGTTGGAACACTCTGTTTAGGCTGACCCTGTTCACTCCCTTTAGATATTTCAAGACCTTGATCATACCCCTCTCTCCCTTCTCTCTTCCAGGGAGTACAAGTTGAGCTCCTCAAGTCTCTCCTCATAATATCTTTCCCCCAGACCCTGTATCATCCTGGTCGCCCTGCTCTGGACCCTCTCCAGAAGTGCAATGTCCTTTTTCAAGTATGGATGCCAAAACTGCACACAGTACTCTAGGTATGGTCTAACTAGGCAGTTATACAGAGGGAGAAGCACCTCCCGTTTCCTCGAGGTTATTCCCCTGGCGATGTACCTGAGCATTTAATTTGCTCTTGCCCCAGCCCTCCTACACTGCACCGAGTTGTTCATTTTGGCATCCACAAACACCCCAAGATCCTTTTCCCCTTCTGAAACCTGCAGTTTCTCCCCATCCAAAAAATACTCATGAGCTGGGTTTCTAAGCCCCAAGTGGAGAACACTGCATTTCCAGGCATTAAACCTCAGTTTCCAGGTGTGTTTCAATTTACTGCCTTTTCCCCTTCTCATGTTACTGTCATAAAGCCGTCTCCATTCTCCTCAATTAAACACTTCGTGCATCTAAAGCCTCTCCTATCCTCTCTTTAGAATATCTTTACACCATCTTCAAATGCATTCCTTCACTGCTGAAGATTTGTTTCCTCTCTTTTGTTTACCCACCCACCATTCGACTAACACTCCACCCTTACCTAAACCATCCTGTCATAAATTACTTTGAAACAATGTAACTTTTAATATAAATTCAATTTCTTCTGTTCAGAATCCTATTGCACCTGATAAATTTATTTTCTTTTAAATTTGTTTACTGGTTAAAAGCACTGGGCCAGAGGCCCTTTTCCAGGCTCGACCTGGGTTGAAGCATATACAAAAATGCAGACACTGTATACAGCATCAAATACAGGAATGAGTATGACATTTACATTTTGATTCTTCCAACAAATGTTGCCACAAACATTTTTGAAAGGTGCAATACAACGTCTGTAGACGTTTGGGAAGCTGATTCCAAAACACTAGAGTAGGCAGAAGAAAGAACCTGTGTTGCCCTAAAAGCTTATGTACTACACTATATCTGGAGCGTGCTACCAAAACTAGATGAAGTACAAGTCTGGACGACACAGAATGCCCTGATATTCTCTCCATCAGTGAAATCTGGCTCACCCCACCCCCAGGACCCCGGATTCTGTAGTCTCTCTACCTGGCTATAACCTCTTTAGGCAGGACAGAGTGAGTAAACGAGGTGGGGATTGTGTGATATATGTCAAGGACCACATAAAATGTCTCGCCCTACCTCTAGTTGCACCTTGTAATATGTCACAGTTACTCGCTGTTAAATTATTAATGAGGCAACATGGAAAATCTCTCACCATACTCTCGGTCTACATCCCTCCTCGGGAACAAACCTCTGGGTTCAAAATGGTTACCGATTACCTTGAATCCCTCCCTCAGCAATCCAAAACTGTAATAATGGGTGACTTTAATATAAACTGGCTTGCCCCTGAAGCAGGACCATTCAAAGATGCCATCATATCCATCGGTGTCACCCAGATGGTTACCACCCCTACACATTTTAATCCTAGGACTGGATCTAACTCTCTTCTGGACCTTATCCTCACCACACGCCCTAACAGAATTACAAGTACACTAGTTCTTCCTGATTCACTGAGTGACCACTTCCCTGTCTTGTGTTACTAGACTGATAAAGTCCACAAACCGCCTGCCAAAATTGTTTAAAATCGGGTCCTCAGAAAAGGTCATCTTACCCACTTTAAAGCCTGTCTAGCTCAGTGCAACTGGCCCCCCTCAGTGGTTTTAATAATGCGGATGATGCTCTTCCCTGTTTTATCACAGAATTTAACAAAGCCTGTAATCTCTTCGCCCCTACCGCAAAACAAAGATTAAGGGCCCCTCCAACCCCTGGATCTCCCTCTGTACAGACAGTTGGTAAGACCACATCTGGAATACTGTGTACAGTTCTGGAGACCCCATCTCCACAAAGACATAGACAGAGTGGAGGTTGTTCAGAGGAGGGTGACCAAAATGGTGCAGGGTCTGCACCAGAAGACATATGAAGAAAGACTAAAGGAGCTTAAGATGTGTAGCCTCGAGGAAAGGGTGGGGAGGGGAGATAGAAACTTTCAAATACCTCAAGGGAATCAACAAAGTCCAAGAGGGTAGCATCTTTCAGAAAAAGAGATGTGCAAGAACAAGGGGACACAATTTGAAGATAGAGGGGGGACAGCTCAGAGGTAATGTGAGGAAGTATTTCTTCAAGAGAGGTTGTAGATACATGAAACGCCTTCCTGAGGAGGTCAGAGATCAAAACAGTGGGGGAATTCAAGAATGCATGGAACAGACATAAAGCAATTCTAGTGGGGGGTAGGAGGAAGTAGGCTGTTGGTTAACTAGGATCTGCAGCTTATCCATTAGGTAGGGAAATGGGCAGACTAGGTGAGCCAAGCGGTCCTTATCTGCCATCAGATTCTATGTTTCTATATTTCTATCTCCGTTCCCCTAATCAGCCTAATGTTACAGAGAGATAATCTCTGGCATCGAGCTAAGGCCTCTGGGAAACTTAGTGACATGTGGCTACAAAGGGCAGCCAGAAACCGTTGCACCCGTGAAATACGTGGAGCAAAAAAGGAATACTTTAAAAATGAGTTTACTAACTCGTGGGGTAGCAGTCGCAACTTCTGAGAAACACTTAAAGACCTCACAGGTAAACCTAATAAAGCCTCCCCTTCTCTATTACAGGTTAATGGTGTTAACATGCAAGACCATAAACTAACAGTGGATGCTTTTAATGAAGCATTCACTGACTTTAGTGGCATACTCCTGTCTGACTTCTTTGATTCCTCCTGCTCTACCCAAGCGTCCGGCTGTGCTACCCCCCCCCCAATATCCCTCCCTTTTACTTCAGGCATGTGACACTGGTTGAGGCAAAAAAATACCTACAAAGGGTCCTTGACAAGTCCAGGTTCAGTGGTGTCTTACTGTCACTGGATCTTAAACTTCTCCATCTCTCCCTAGATGTTACCATTGTTCCGCTCACCAATATCCTTAACCTATCCCTCTCCCTCTCTCCCTCAAGGAATTCCCCAGTCTTTGTAAAGCTGCTATAGTCATGCCAGTACATAAAAGAGGTGATAAGATGCTAACTAATAACTATCATCCAGTATCTATCCTTCCCCCCAAAGAAGCCCTTGAACATGTTTTTGCAAATGAACTTACAGAGTACCTTGCCAAATACAACCTACAATGCTCCCAACAACATGGCTTCAGAAAGTCACATAGTACCGCCACTGCCCTACTTGCCTAGTCCAACTACATCCATAAGGCCTTGGATGATGGACACCTAGTTGGGTCAATTTACATTGACCTAAGGCATTTGACACTGTGAACAACTCCCTTCTGCTCTGCTCTCTCCCCCTCACTCAGGCTTTCAGCAGAAGTCACTCAATGGTTCAAAAGCTACAGCACCTTGATGGACGTACTCAACAAGTTAAAATCAGTGACACCCCATTAAACACCCTTCCCGTACAGTCTGGAGTTCCACAAGGCTCCATCCTCGAACCCCTTCTCTTTAGCTTGTTCATCAATAATCTACCCACTGCAGTAATAACAACATGCTCCTTTATGCAGATGATGCGGTCATCTTCTCCCACAGCCCTGACCCACTCACCCTGTCTGCTGACCTTCAATCAAACTTCAAACTCGTAGAGACCTGGTTTGAGCAACACAAATTGCTCATGAACTATAAAAAGACCAAGGTCATGCTCTTCTCAAACCCCCATAACTCACACAAATCTGCCAGCCTAGTCATTAGCAACAATAAAAATCAACCCATTGAACAAGTTCAAGTGTTTAAACATCATATCTCAGTGTAATGCTGGACACTGCCCTCTCTTACATTCCCCATATTAATCAAATTGCCAAAGTCATCAACTCTAGGATTGTGATTTTATATTGTTACCGACACTATATGTCAACTGAGGCTCTGAGACTGGCGATTACCAGCTCAATTCTCTCACTTGTGGACTATGGCCTTGTTATCTACAGGGTGGCCACTGACACCTCCCTTAAGAGAATCACAGCAGCACTAAACAAGTCCTGCAGCTTGTCTCTGGATCTGCTAAGAGGACCCACACCTGTGATCTCCACTAGCAAATGTGCCTTCTCGTCAAAAAGATTAGTATGGGCCTGACTCCCCCTTGCGCTGAATCCCTTGTATTGCCGGCATCAAAAAACAGGTGCACTCAGAGCTCCATCAAGCAATCCTACCTTGTCCCTTTTTCTAGGACCTCTCTCACTCAACGGTCTTTTGCTTTCAGAGCACCCACACTTTTAACAGTCTCCCCTCCATTGTCACTGCTGAACCTAAAATCAGCACTATCAAACTCAAGCTTCAGCAACACCTCATTGCTCTAAGTCACTGTGATTGCTTTACGTAAGTTTAATCTTCCCACACTACCCTTACATCACTTTCCCTACCTCTTTCCTTCTCTTTTTCTCCCTCCTGTCCCACCTTCTCCCTTCCCACTCTTTCCTATCTTTCTGTAGTAACCACTGACATACTGAATTATCCTGAGCTGTGCACACTCTCTCCATTCAACTGTCCTGCCTACCTGCCCTCCTTCCTACCCCCGACCTCCCTGTATGCCCCCCCTTTCCCCTTTGTTCCCCTCCCACTCCTACTACCTGGGACTTCCATGTTCCTTTGTAGCTCCCCTCCCCTCTGTCTACTGTTCCTCTCCCCCTCTCTTTCAACCCTTCCCCCTGCACTTCCAACCCCACATAGCACTTCCTAGACTATGTCATGCTCTGACTACTTATCTGCAACTGTCAATTTGTCACATGCCTGTAACATTGTTATTTTGTATTGCAACTTTATTGTTTGTTCCCATATTTTTGTACCTTCCCTGTTAATGCAGAACCTTTGTAAAAGAACCTCTGGTTCAAAGGTATTTGTAATCCTAGTAATCAATCAATCAATAAATAAATACCTATAAAAGACATATTTTGGTGTGATAAAAGGTATCAAACTATCTGACTCCCTGTATTCCAAGGACCAGCACAGCTACAATCTTTCTTCACTACCATATGTTTTTTGAAAATCCGCCATGTTGATTGGTCAGTTAGTAGAGGTGGGCAAGCCAGAGCAGGCTGAATCTTGGTTCGAGCTTAGTGCCAGGCTCAGCTTGGCTTGACCTGTATAAGTAACTGAGAGCTAAGGTGAAGCTGAGCCAGTTTTGATCAAAGTAAGCAATTTTGTCAGCTGGAACAGTTAGGGTAGTGTCTGAAATGTTCAACTCCTTTGTAGAGAATAATCTGTTGTAGCCAGGGCTCAGCTTGTCTTTTGGCTTGTAGAGTCAAGACAGAGTCCTGGCTCAACTCTGGCTTGGCTGTAGGTGAAAAATTCCTGGCTTGCCCACCACTATTAATTAGACCACATGACACATGAACATAAGAACACAATGCACATTTAGGGACTTTTTTGGCACCACAGGAACTATCTTACTTTTTTTATTTAAAACACAAAAAAGTCCTAATATGCCTGTTTTACAGCTGCATAATGCATGCAGAGGTTTGTGGGTAGGGCTCAATAACCCACTCTATGAGTGGTTGAAACCTCTCAGCTTCAACCTGTGGCTCCAACCCAACTGCTGAGGCATGTTATTGGATAAAAACCCGTACCCTGTTATGTGTTAGTGCCTCCATAGCACTTTTTGAGAGAGCAGGGGAGTTATTTATGATGCCTAGGACAACATCTCTCTCTAGATGACATAGTTTCTAATACAGTATGACTAGTATGATATTATTGAGTGTAGTGGCTGCTACTAGTATACAGGATACAGCCACTGCACTACCAGTATCTACATCATTGCACTGTAAAGTGCTTTGGGATTCATTGTGTTTGAAAGGCACTATATACAATGTAATTCTATTCTATTCTGTTCCGTTATATTCTATTATCTTCCCACAAGTATAACTTCACCCTCCCACCAAAAAAAATAATGGCAGTGTTTGCATTCGCACCATCTGGATGTAGAGTGTCCCATAATGATGCAGTGTCCACTTGAGTACAGCTGACATTGTGCACAAAAATGGTATAAGAATTTCCAAAGCAGAGGCCATCCCTATGAGATGAGGTCAAAAGAATTGCCTGTTAATTGCTGATGGCTTCCAACTTTGAGCTGTACTCAGAGCCAAGAAAATTTCAAAAGTACCAAGCACAGCTGGACTAAACAGCACACTATGTACTGACTGGAAAACTGAACTAACATCCAAAATCTATTCATCCTCAGCATTCTAATTCTGTTTAACTTGTTCCTGCCTGGGGACTTTACATGCCCTTATGTCCCACAAAACATTTGATACTTTAATTTTCTGGGGCCAGCTTTGGAAGAAAGGATAGGTAATCAGTGAAGTTCATGTCAGCCAACCCATTTTTAGCTGGTAGTCTCATCTGCTATATAAATGTCCCCCATATTGAGAGACTGCTCTGCTCAACTACCATATGTTACGATTGAGTGAATTAGTGAAAAACACCACTATCTACCTTTCATAACTGTAACTGTAGTGCCTTGCTACAAGGGATAATAGGAGACAAAAGATTATATTGAATACCTACTTGTCAAGGAATGCACATCTGCCACCCAACATCATGAAAAGCAGCTACTAGAAGCAGTTTATAAAGAAAGTATGGGGCACAGGATTTTCAGATATATATGGCACACTTTTTGTGCAATTTGGACCTCCTTGATCTAACAGCATCCAAACGTCTGATGCAATTTTGCAGAATTGTGGCACACATGGTGGCGTTCATGTGAAATAAATTATTCCTGCATCATTTTCTTGGATGCAAACAGTTGATTATCACAGAAACTGTTGCAAAAATTCATGTGCCCTTAAAAATAGGGCACTCGGATTTTGCCGAACCAGGAGGCTACAGATGAGGCAAAAACTCGACATGTGTATCAGCATCCCCATCTGTAAATCTTGCACATGGACTTTGAAAATAACAACCAAAATCAGTTTAACACTGAGGGTCAAAAACTCTGGAAAGAGAGAAATTCAGAAATATGACTAACCCATCCTTACCACCTCCACTGGCAGGAACAAAATAAATTCCTCATAAACAAAACAAACAAAAAACAAACAAAAAAACCCCAGCAGAAATGCCCAGTAAAATTAGAAAGCTTATGATAGCTTGAGGGCAGAGCTCCTAGGTGAGAGTCAATGAGTTACATATCCTTCGCATGCAACTGAGGGGCAAATGGGGAAAGAAAATAAAGTAGACATTAGAAGTCAGACCAAGCAGAGTTGCACAAGAAATAAAAAACAAAACATGCTATGGCCACTACAGGTAAGGGCATATGTGGGGAACAGCTAGTAGATGTGACTGGTCTGGCAGGGTGGTGGAGACCTGTTACTCACTTACTAAACTAGATACAGGTAACGTAGTAAAATAAATTGAGGCACTGTTGTGTGAACATCAGGCTATTCAAAACAAAACAATGGACAATATTTCTAACTTAAAGACATTAAAGAAGAATATAGACAACTTGCTAAATGAATACAGGGGTGGAGAATGGGGTTGTTGAGGGCAAGCTAATCAGTTGGTGATTCACTTTCTAAAACAGACTGATAGATTAAGTTGTGAGGATCTCAAGACTAGGTCCTAGCTGCCAAACTGGCTCATATATGGGTTAATGTAGTGAGTAGAGGGATGACACATGATTGAATATCAGGAGATGCTCTTTAGAGGAATACTATGAGCTGGACATGGAACAAACCCAATGCTCCCTGGCAACCCAACCTATGCACTTGCAGGCTCTCCATTTTCTATAGTGATGAAGTCCTGAACTTCACAGTGAACTGGAATGAAGGATATTCTGATGAGGACCCAAAGGATGAAGGCTATACTGTTAGAATAATGGCATGAAATTATCCTTTAGTTAGGACTGCTCCCCAAACCAGCCTGTTAACAGTAGAAACAGACGAGGCCACCGGATGGCCCTGTGGACGTGCATTACGCTTCCATGTTAGTGACCCGGGTTGAGGACAGAAGTCAGAGACCAAGGACTGGGCATGGCCAGAGCTGAGAAGTGCTGCTGAGCCCAGCTCAAAGCAGTCTGGGGAGGTGGGGTGGGAAGCTTGGCATTGTGATATCTAAGGCTGACAGAGACTATATCCAACATCAGAGAAGGTGGGAGGAGGAAAACACGAGGTGAAAATCACATTGTAGTTGTGATAACAGCCAGCAGCTACTTGGACCCTGTACTGTGCCTACCCAGTGCCAGGAAGGTGGGGCTAGCGGAAATTGGGGTTGGCATGGTCTCCATGGGGGGGGGGAGCACACCCAGGCCTGAGGACTGGGTGGATGGTGATGGAGTCTTAAAACCTAGATTACAAAAACAAGAGCCAAAACTGATGCAGAGACACATTGAACTGACATTGTGATGCATATTTGCGTCTTATCCATGAATAAAGCAATTTTCAGCAATGGATACATTAGACTTGTATGAGCCACCCATGGAGAAGAAGCCTCCCTGTGAGGATGGCCACAGTTTGAAAAACACTGGATTTTGCCTGAAGTTTATCAACATGCAAATATTGATACACTGTCCAGATGCATTTCAAGGCATTTAATAGATTGGACTTTTTGAACTGCACAAACATAACTTTAGGTCACAAGAATAACATGCAGAATTTGGTGTTGGTTAAAAACAGATTGAAGTAAAACACTTTAAATCCGCTTCTTACTGTGCAGGTTCATGTTTTGTTTATGGTTTAAAGCACTGCAGGCTTTGAAAAAACATAAACTGTCAATCGGCCAGTGCAGTAGTAATTAGCAATTCTTTTGTTTGCCTACAGAAAGACTTCAGTGTTACGGAACAAAAGATGGCAGCTGAGTTGTTACCTGGGAAGAAAAACAAAAGTATAGCCAGTTTTCACTTCTGAAATGAGTTGAGAGGGAGGGAGAGATAGAGAGAGAAAAAAGAAAGCTCTCTACGGAAACAGTATTGTGCTTTAAAATGCCTCTTAGATATCTTTCATCCAGAACAGAAGGAACTGAAATAAAATACACATGTGGAGAAGTGAATAAGAAAGGGTATGAATGTGTTACTGAACACCGCTTAGTTCTTTATTTTGTTTGGTTAAAGTTTGAGAGAAAAATATTAAGGGTAGCATGTTCTAAGCTTCAGCAATGCACTGGGCAAAGTTCTTTACCAGTGTGTTGGCCTGTGAAATAGATGTCCGAAAATATGCCCTTGTGAGCACCGGGCAATGAAGACGCACACTGCAGGCAAAGCCCCCTGCAGGTCTATGAAAGGGAAACAACCAGAGTCAAGCAACAAGTATTAGACACATGCATAGGAGAAAATAAGCTTTTTCCAAATGGGAAAACCTGTTTGCTCCTGAGACCCACAACTAGGACCATCAGGCCCATAGACCCGTGGGGGGGGGGAGGGCATGTATCCTCCCCACCACACACAATCCCCTCAGAGGTTGCCAAGAAAGAGGAGCAGTTGAACCACAGTGGGTTCAGGGAGGGTGAGAGTGAGGGTGGTGGAACAGAGGCACATCCCTCCAGCTGTATCTCTCCTCAATTCATTTGCTGTTCTGACAAAGTGTGGTTCCTCTATGGAGGCACCGCAATGGAGACCAAAGAGGATGCTAGGAACCTCCACAAAGGAGACCCACAGGAGGGTGGCATGGGACCCCATGGGGGAAGGAAACAACTCTTGGTGGGGGACTCCATTGTTAGGGGGGTAGAACTGGGGAAGAAAGGGGAGAGGGAGGTAAGGTGCCTGCGGCTTGGATGGACAGGGAGCGAATCCTAAGGATCACTGGAGCAGCTGCACAGGGGAGAGAGATGGATGTCACTGCCCACCTAGGGACAAATGACCTGGCTGAGAAAGGGATCAGAGCAGTGCAGAAAGAGTTTGTGGAGTTGGGAAGGGGCCTTAGACAAGTAGCACGCACAGTAACCTTCTCAGAGGTGCTGCCTGTCTATGGCATGGGTGAGGCTAGGGATTCAAACAGTGGTTGAAAAACTGGTGCAGAGCTCAGGGATTTGGCTTCATTGGGGACTGGGGGTCCACCTGAAGTGATGCAGGTCTATACTGGTGTGATGGTCTGTATCTGTCCAGGAGGGGAACTAGGATCCTAGGTGATATGTTTAAATGCTTCATTGGCAAGCATTTAAACTAGCCAAGGGGGGAGGCACTGGAAAGGAGCAGGGAAATCCTAGCCCCCCGCCAAAAAAAATCAGGGTAGTAAATGAGGTAAACACCAAGATAGAGTTGTTGATAGGGAGAAGGGCTGGGGTAAATGGAGAAAATGACAAAGGCAATAAGGACAGGGATGGGACAAAAAGGGTAAGGCCATTAAGAAATGGAGGATAATGAGTACCAATGATCATAGTCTGGGCAACAAGCTCCCTGAACTGGTGGCCTTGATGGAAGAGGGATGCCTGTATATTGTGGCAGTCACAGAAACATGGTACACAGAGAACCATGACTGGAATGTTAACATATCAGGGTACACAACCTATGGGACAGAGACGGGAAGGGTAGAAGAGGGGAGGAGTAGCTCTCTGTGTAAGGGAAGGGATCAAAGCAATGGAGCAAAAGAGTAAACAGGGAGGAGAGGAGGCACTGTGGGTCACCTTAGAAACTGGAAATGGCACCACAATCCACACAGGGGTTGTATACAGACCCCCATGTCAGCGGGAGGGAATGGACAAGGATATGATACAAGGCATCCTTAGGATGGCAGAGAAAGGGGAGATAATGTTGATGGGGACCTGAATATGCGAGAATGTTAACTGGAGCACCTTTGCTGCAGCCACATCCAAGAGCAGGGCCATTCTTGATGCCCTACAGGTAGCATGCCTCAGACAGCTAGTTTTGGAACCCACTCATGAGGAGCAATCTTAGACCTCATACTCTCAAATGAGACTCCATGATTCGGGGAGTTGATACCTATCTCCAGCCAGGGGTAATGGTCAGATGTCTCCCAGGTACATCAACGTGGAGAGACACTGACCGCATTGCTAAAATTGTTCAGGAAGCAGGAGAAAACATTGACACCCTGGTACACATAGGGACTAATGATCACGCCAGCTGGTCAGTTGTGGAGACCAAGGAACATCTGACCAGGCTGGGTGATAAACTATCATCTATTTCATCCAGCATCTCCTTCTCTGAGGTCCTGCCAGTCTGGAGAGGGGGGCAGATGGACGGAAGGTCAGAGAAGGGGAGATAGGGGAGCTAAACATGTGGCTCAAGGGCTGGTGCCAGGAAAAAGGACACAAATTTGTAAGGAACTGGCAACAGTTTTGGGAGCAAAAGTACTTTAAATTTGATGTACTGCATCTGACTAAGGAGGGAGTCAGTGCATTGGGGCAGAAGTTTGACGACTTTACAGAATATTTAAACTAGCAAATGGAGAGAGGGGTGCAGCACCCCATACGTCGAATGGGAAGAACACCCTTCCCCCCTCAGCTAGTGATCAAACAGGAGTTCAGCATGATTGCAGTTCATTTGCATCACCAGGTAAGGAAAAAGGTCCAGCTCCCCATACGATGCACAGGGGAAATGCAAGACCTCACCCAACAACCAACATACTGAAATGTGGCCAATGGAAAATCATGTACACAAATGCTCGCAGTCTGGGAAACAAGATCCCAGGCCTGCAGGCACTAATGGCAGAGGCTAAACTGGACATAGTAGCAATTAGCAAGACATGGTTTACCAGTAACCACATTTGGGAGACTTCAGTACCTGGCTATGTACCATTCAGAAGAGGGCGAGGTGCAAAAGGGGGAGTGGCCCTGTATGTCAATGAAAATATCAAAGCTACAGAAATTCAGAATACACATAAGGAGCCAGAAGAACTGTGGGTCACCCTGGAAACAGGAAATGGGACAGCCTATAAGAACTGGGGTTGTCTATAGGCCCCAGACCAGGGGAGGACATAGACACATTACTGTTAGAAGATATACAAAACATAACAGCTGAAGGGGAGGTTCTGATAATGGGAGACTTCAACATGCCAGATACAGATTGGTCAACACCAGCAGGAACATCTGCCAGAACTAGACACATGGTGGATTCACTGCAGGGAGAAGGCCTCAAACAACTGGTACAACAACCCACAAGAGACAGGGCTATCCTAGATCTAGTACTGACTAACAGGGGAAAGGATCACAGATCTCCAGGCAGAAGGTCACCTGGGGCCAGTGACCATCACATGGTATGGTTCAGTTTGGCCACTAGAATGAAATCATCCCATTCCAAGGCAAAAATATGGGACTTTAGAGGAGCTGACTTTGATAAGATGGCCAACAAAAGTAAAGCTAGTCCTGGCAAAAGAAATACAGGTGAGGGTACGAAAGGAAGAGTGGGCAAACATTAAGGATGACGTCATTGAGCAACATCCCATTGTGTTAGAGAAAAGGAAGTACAAAAGAAGAAAGAAACCACTTTGGTTCTGAAAAACAGTAGCAGAAAAGGTCAGAGCCAAAAGGCTGGCCTTCAGGAAATATAAGGGAACGCAGCGGGGTGAAAATAGAAAGGCATACCAAACTTCCCTAAGGGAAGCAGGGAAGGCAGTGAGGCAGGCAAAGGCCCAAACAGAGGAAACACTAGCACAGACAGTAAAAGAAGGTGACAAGACTTTCTATAGATACATTAATGAAAGGAGAAAGTCCAGAGGGGGTATTGCTAAGATCAAAGGAGATAAGGGTGTGTGTGAGGAGGAGAACCATGTAAAAGCATCTATCCTAAATAGATACTTCTGCTCAGTATTTACTGAAGAGAAGGTAGGGCAGGACCCACAGCTCAGCACCAAAGACACAGGGGGAGGGAGGGAGGGAGGTGAGCACTAGTCCCTTCACAAAAGAAAGGGTCCTACAAGAGCTCAATAAGCTCAGGGTGAACAAGGCAATGGGACCTGATGGCATACACCGCAGGGTACTAAAGGAGCTAAGGGTGAAACTTGCAGAGCCATTACAGAACTGTTTAGTGAGTCTCTGAGCACAGGAGAGGTCCCAGAAGACTGAAGAAGGGCTCATGTGATCCCGTTCCACAAGAGTGGTAGCAAGGAGGAGGCAGGGGACTACAGATCAGTCAGTCTTACCTCAGTAGTGGGCAAGATTATAGAGGCACTCCTTAAGGAAAGGATAGTGCAACCCCTGGAATCCATAGGAGCACAGGATGCAAGACTGCTTGGGTTTACAAAAGGAAGGTCCTGTCAAACTAATCTCATAGATTTCCTTGACTGGGTAACCAGAGCGGTGGACCAAGAGGGGAGCAGTTGATGTCGCCTACCTTGACTTCAGCAAAGCTTTCAATACTGTTCCATATAGAAGATTGATTAATAAGGTGGGTAGGCTCAGGGTTGGTCAGAAGTTGGTCAACTGGGTGGCAAACTAGTTGACGGGCAGAAAACAGAGAGTGGTGGTAAATGGTATACAGTCAGAAGAGATGCAAGTCACAAGTAGGGTAACTCAGGGATCTGTCCTGGGACCAGTCCTCTTCAATATCTTCATCAGTGACATTGCAGATGGACTGGAGGGTAAGGTTTGTCTATTTGCAGATGACACCAAGATCTGCAACAGAGTAGATGATCCAGATGAGGTGGGCAGAATGAAGAGAGATCTGGATTAACTAGCAAAATGGTCGGAAGAGTGGCAACTGGGGTTTAATGCAAAGAAGTGCAAGATCATGCACATAGGGAAGAGAAACCCTGAAGCCACCTATAGGCTGAGAGGGGAGTTGCAGGCAGTCACAAGGGAAGAAAGAGACTTGGGCATCATCATCACCGATTACCTGAAATCATCCAAGCAGACCACTAAAGCAGTAGGTAAGGCTAGGGGGGATGTTAGGGTGTATTAGGGGTATCACAAGTTGGAAGAGAGAGGTAAGAATCCCTCTTTACAAGACACTGATTAGGCCCCATCTGGAGTACTGCGTATAGTACCTTCACAAGGACATTAACCAAATTGAGGCAGTCCAGAGAAGGGCAACCAAAATGGTGCAGGGACTGTATCAGAAAGCATATGAGGACAGATTAACAGAGCTCAATATGTATACCCTAGAGCAAAGGAGAGAGAGAGGTGATATGATCAAAACATTCAAACACCTTAAGAGTATTAACAAGTTGAAAGAGTCTAACATGTTTCAATATAAGAAAAATAGCAGGACAAGAGGACACAGCATGAGATTAGAAGGAGGCCAATTAAGGGGTAATGTGAGGAAGTTCTTTTCCACAGAAAGGGTGGTGGATACATGGAACGGCCTACCTCAGGAAGTGGTGGATATGAATACAGTGCATGGCTTCAAACAGGCATGGGATAGGCATAAGGGAGCAATACAGATGAGTATGAATAAATAGGCCATTGACAGAGCAAAGGCCAATGACACATTTACAAGGTAGTAAAAGAAATGGGCAGACTCAATGGGCCTTGCAGTCCTTATCTGCCATCAACTTCTATGTTTCTATGTTTCTAAATGGGGACAGTGAGAGGATCTCAGATCTAGAAGCGGGTAGCCATCTGGGAACAACTGACCACCAAACAGTGTGGTTCACATTAAACTCAGCTACAGAGTCAAGCCATACAAAAGTTAGGTTACTGGACTTCAGGAGGGCTGACTTTAGCAAGATGGGAGAGTGCCTTAGAAAAGCACTAGCAAACAGGTTAGAAGGAGGAGTGGAGCAACAATGGGAAAACATCGAAACTGTTATCACAGAGGCAACAAACCTTTGTGTGAAGCAAATAAACAAATCAAAATGAAAGAAAAAGACACTATGGTTCTCAAAAGAGGTGGCGGGGAAGGTTAGGGAGAAAAAGATAGCATTTAAGAAGTATAAGGAAACACAGAAGGAGCAGGACAGAGAACTGTACCAGTTAAGGCAGAAGGAAGCTGGGATGGAAGTCAGAATAGCAAATGCCCAAACGGAGGAAAAGATAGTCAACTTGGTTAAGAAAGGGGATAAAACCTTTTATAGGTACATCAGGGAGCATAGAAAGACAAACGGAGGGATAGTGAGGCTGTATAGAATGGACGGTGGGTGGGCAGAGAGGAACAGTGAAAAAGTAGGGATACTGAACGAATACTTCTGCTCAGTATTCACAAAAGAGGAGGAGGGGAAGGTGCCTAATCCAATTAACAGAAGCACTCTGGATAGCGGAGTCGATCCCAGTCCTTTCACTGAATAAAGGGTTCTGAAAGAACTCCTAAAACTGAAGGTGGACAAAGCAATGGGGCCTGATGGAATTCACCCCAGAATTCTAAAAGAATTAAGGGAAGAACTAGTAACACCACTGACTATAATTTTTAACAAATCATGGGAGGATGGTGTGGTACCTGAGGACTGGAGGAATGCGGATGTGATTCCCCTTCACAAAAGTGGAAGTAAGATAGAGGCAGAAAACTACAGACCTGTCAGTTTGATCTCTGTGGTAGGGAAAGTGATGGAATCACTTCTGAAGGAAATAATTGTTGAGTACCTAGAGGCCAGTGGGGCACAGGACCCAAGGCAGCATGGGTTCACAGTGGGAAGGTCATGTCAGATGAATCTAATTGATTTCTTTGACTGGGTGACCAAAGTAGAAGACCAGGGAGGGACTGTGGACATGGCCTACCTAGACTTTAGCAAGGCTTTTGACACAGTCCCACACAAAAGATTAATAATCAAATTAACCAGCCTGTGAGTGGGTCCCAGGGTGGAAGCCTGGGTAAAACATTGGCTGGACAATGGAACACAAAAGGTAATTGTAAATGGAATCCACTCTGAAGAAAGAGGGGTTACTAGTGGCATACCACAAGGTTCAGTACTGGGTCCAGTCCTTTTTAATGCCTTTATAAGTGACATTGCAGAGGGACTGGATGGAAAAGTATGCTTCTTTGCAGATGACACAAATATCTGCAACAGGGCTGATATACAAGGAGGCATGGAAAGGATGAAAAGGGACTTGGCTAGGTTGGAGGAATGGTCAGAAGTATGGCAGCTTGGATTCAATGCAAAGAAGTGCAAAATAATTTATTTATTTATTTATTTAAGAGTTTAACCAGGCAGGCATACTGAGCGGTGAAACCACTCGTTTCCAGATGCGACCTGGGGAAATCAGGGAAGGGGGCATAGGTGAAAGGCAGCAATACATATATGATCTGTACATGGTAGTTCATGAGACATTATACAATAGGTAGCTAGGTCAGACATACAAAACCTGTATATAACATATATCATACACAGTGAATTCCCATACATTGCACTGGGAATTTATATCACCTAAGTTGACAGTTTTGAGAGAGGAACAAGCTAAAGTGCGAACCCAGTGCACCCAGTGCCAGTGCATAAATTGTTATCTACCAGGTGGGGGAAACCAATAGGGGGACTTATGATTGTGTAGGCTGGGAGCAAGAGCAGGCCGTAAGGAAATGTTCCAGGAGACGGGTGTTGAGGTGGCTATGAGTGGAGGAGTGGCGGATATCAGCAGGCAGGTAATTCCAGAGATTTGGCAATCGGTATTTGAACGCTGACTGACCCATAGAGGTGCGCATGAGAGGAATTTGGAAAAGCCTGGTATCCAAGTGTCATAGTGAGTAGGCAGATGGGGGTTGAGTTATTAAGGTAGTGCCCAAGTAAGGAGGAAGGGTTTGTGTCCAGAATTTAGCAGCAACTCTAGTGCAGTGGATTTGTCTGCAGGCAGAGAGTGAGGGAAGGGCCAGGGAGTTGTATAGGTCGCAGTGGTTTGTCAGTTTTGGGCATTCCAGTATGAAATGGCAGAAGGAATGAAAGAGTGTGTCCAGGCCAGGTTTGATGGTGAGGCGGCACCATAGACCACATCCCCATAATCAAATATCGGGAATATCATCTTTTGTACAAGTTCACACCTGACCGGGGTGGACATGCAGCCTTTGTTACGATAAAGGGCCCCCAGTTTAGGATGTAGCTTCTTGTGAAGAGATTCGACATGTTTTGAGAAGTCTAGGTATTGGTCGAGCCCGACGCCCAGATATCTGAATGAGGTGCAGGATTCCAAAGGAGAAAGGTCCAGGGTTAGGAATGAGGGGCGATTGACAAGTCGGGAGGGCCATGGTTGTGAGCCGAAAGTTAGTGAGACTGTTTTTTTATCATTTAGGAATAGCTGGTTTGTTCTGAGCCAGTGTTGTACAGCGTTGAAATCCTACTGTAGTTGGTCATGCACTGCTTCAGCGGAGGGGCCAGTGGTGTATAGCACGGTATCATCCGCATACATTTGAATGGCTGAGTGGGAGCAGGCTAGCGGGAGATCATTTAGGAATACTGAGAAAAGGATTGGGCCCAGGACTGATCCCTGGGGGACACCCGTTGACAGAGGGAGGGGGTAGATATGGGGCCAATTTTCACCATTTGGTGTTCTACACAAGTGCTTCTGAAATCAGTCAGCGTGTATGGTTGAGAGGCCGGCAGCGCTTAGTTTGTCTAGTAGGAGTGTGTGGGAGACGGTATCAAAAGCTTTGGCCAGATCGATGAAAATGGCCGAGGTGATGTGGCCTTTATCCAATCCCGAGAGAATATCATTTCTAATTCTTAGTAGGGAGGTGATGGTAGAGTGTGATTTACGGAACCCCGACTGGTATGGGGTGAAAAAGGAGGAATCGTCTAGGTATTGGGAAAGTTGAGCAAGGGCAAATTGTTCTTGTACTTTTGCCAGAGTTGGGAGAAGTGAGATGGGGCGGTAATTCCCAGGCGAGGAGGGGTCGCCCCCCCCTTTGGCAGGGGGATGACAGTTGCCAGCTTCCAAGTGGTGGGGATTGTGGCCATCGAGAAGGAGAGGTTGAGCAAGTGGGCTAATGGTGCAGCTATGATGGGGCCGATAGCTGTAGTAGTCTGGCATCCATGCCAGAGGGGCATTTGCCCTTGTTAGGGTTTAGGTTGTTCAGTGCTTGGTAGACTTCGGCCGGGGAGACAGAAGGGAAGGAGAATGAGGGGGGAGAGGTGGTGTTCTGAGATTTAGGTGAGGGAGTTGTCTTGGGTGGGATGGGGAAGACTATGAACCAGAGAAGCTACGCTGCTGGCGAAGAAGGTGTTGAAAGCCGTGGCTACTTCATAAGGGCTCGGTGATGGCCGAACTGAGGTGACTGATAGAGCGGGTTGGTGGTTGTACAGGAGTGGATAGGAGGGATTTGATGGTTTTCCAGAAGTTGGTTGGGTGGTTAAGATTTGCGCTTAGTGCCGACGCGAAGTATTTCTGTTTGGCTAGTCGAATCGATTTAGTGCAGGAGTTGCGGAGGGATCGATAATTTAGTAGGGCTTGGTGGGAGCTAGTTGATTTGTGCTTGCACCTGGGAAACAAAAACCCAGGGGAAGATTACACAAAGGAGGGGGGGTAGTAACAACAACAAAAATGGAAAGGGACCTGGGGGTAATCATATCAGATGACCTTAAAGTTAGCAAGCAATGTGATGAGGCAGTAGGGAGGGCTGGGGGGATACTGGGATGTACAGGGAGAGGCATCACCAGCAGAAAACAGGAAGTTGTTATCCCTCTGTTCAGACAGTTGGTGAGACCTCATCTGGAGTACTGCGTCCAGTTCTGGAGACCTCATCTCCGCAAGAACATAGACAGGATGGAGGCAGTCCAGAGGAGGGCAACTAAAATGGTGCAGGGTCTGCAAGAGAAGCCATATGAGGAGAGACTAAAGGAGCTTAATATGTATACCCAGTATACCCTTGGGGAAAGGGGGGCCATGATAGAAACTTTTAAGTACCTCAGTGGAATCAACAAAGTCCAAGAGGGTAGCATCTTTCAGAAAAAGAGACGTGCAACATAACCCCTAGGTGGCGCTATCCCAAGAGCTACTACCCCTGTCTACTTAGCTAGTAGCAGGTTAAGTGGCTTGGGTAATGAAACGGGTGCCTCCATCCGGAGGTCAGGGTTGTTAGTGGTCAAGCTAACCTGGGTATAGCCCTCCGGGACACTGTAACCCCCCTCTTTCCCTTCTAGTGGCCTGAACAATAGACAATAATTACTTTCACAGTGACCCTTATTCACCAGGCAATTACCCACAATGTTTGCACTTACCACCAGGGCTGATTCCTCTAGTCTAGCTTGACTCTGGGAACCCTCTGTAAAACAAGGTTAAGCACAGCAAATAGCAACAGTACAATACTTTTGGCACAAACTGGAACCACAGTCAGGTTAAATGCAAACAAAGTTAAATCTGATTTATTCATGGACTTGAACAAGGAAGGGGTGTAATCAGGTTGCTTTGCTTAAAAGCTATATTAATCAGACAGTTATGCATGCAGTTCAGAGTCCCTACACCATCATACACTCTGGGTACCCAGGTAAGAAAATGGTGGGCTAGCCAGGAACGTTGCAGCTGGTTGAGGCCCTGTGATGGAAGAAAGCAGCATGCACAACACACACTATTTGTAATCCAGAGCCAGAGGGCTCAGTACATGAAAGAAAAGGCAACAAGAAAATCAGATGACAACACTTTTAGATTTAGCTGCTGTTGCAGGGAGCTACCCTGATGTGTACTCACGATTCCCAATACTGGACACAGGCAGGATGAAATCGAGACTGCAGGCTGTTGAGCTGGAGTGCCCGGAGAAGCAGGGCCCACACGAATCACCGAAGCATTGTTCCTGTTCAAGGCGTTGAGCAGGGGGCTGATCCCCAGGCCGGTCTCTCGTCGATGACTTACTTCATGAGTAGAATTCTGTGGGCCAGTGTAGCAGGGCCCAGGAAAATGGAAATGGATATGGATTCAGTCCGTGGAACTGGATACAGCCTCCAGCAAGCAAAACACAGTTCAGACACACAGCGGGGAACCAAATCACGACCCACTATAAACACACAGCACATTCACATGTAAGGAAATTCCACTGTACCAGGCAAATGGCTCTCCAGTCGCAATTACAGAGTCTTTGCACAATCCTGGAGTTCAGAGGTAGCTAGAAGTCCTGACAGGCTGATCGTATTCAGAAAATCTTTGGTCTTCTTCAGGTTAAAGCCTGGTCACAATTCAGTGGCTTAATTTACGCTCCAAATTCGGATTCAGTCCGAAAAAAGCACAAGTTCACTCTCAGGAACAGCAGGCAGGCATGCAGGCCAAACTCAGGCCTTTCCACAGTTCTCCCATGCAAATCCACTATGGATTGCTGCTTGAACTATCTCGAGCTGTTACTTCTTCACTTCCCAACTCAGATTTGACTAAAACTGCAAGCAGTATGGGACTTTCCCCAAGATCCAAAAGGTTTGGTTGACTGATCTGTCTGTCAGTCACAACAAGGGCTCCCCCTCTGGGTTATTTTAGCCGCTAAAAGCCCAAAACTACAGTTCCTACAAGTTTTGGCTCCACCGAGCCCCTGTAGGCAGGCTCCATTTTAGAATCCCAAATGTACTGGTTGGCCCATTCTGCAGTCCAGGACCAAGATGATGGAAACAAACAGAACTGTCCATGCTGCAAAGAAGGCAGGTTAGAACAAACTGCAATATTATTACTACTCTAACAAATGATCAGCAAACAAGTACATCTTCTAACAGAGCTCCCTCTCAGATTAATTATGACTGTAATCTAGGCAGCTCTTAAAGATACAGTACACAGAGGCGATACAGGCACTCTCTGGCAATACATTTAAACTGCTAAAACGCAGAACACCAGCCTGGCAGTGAGCATTTAGGCAAGCTCAAGGAAGACTTTTTGGGAACCCCCATTTGTAGGGGGGTTACACCCTTCCCTGCCTGGAGAAAACTTGGAGTCCGCATCAAGTTTGTACCATCATGCATCAGTTAACATAAACTTATTACTTTACTATACATATTCATTACACTTCATGATACATTTCCATAAGGACAATACTTATGCATGTTTCATACAGGTAATACTGATTCCACTATGAGTAACATACTTGTGACATCACAATACTGATTCATGTTATAACTTCCTATACATTAAATAATGTAGGAGGGGGCCCTTCCATATCAGCTAACTTAGGGCAGGATGGGGTAGGGGCACCATACTGAGAAGGAAGAACAATCAACCTGGAATTGGCCATTAAGCTCAGTTTGGGTAGTGAGCTCTGAGAAATATAAACACCTATGAGAACCACATTGAGAGGCAAATTCACTGGCCTCCCGGGAGAATCATAACTGAAGCGCAATACTGGCTTGACAGCTCGACCAGTCTTTCTGGGGGGAACAGCCACAGTCTCTGTACTTTCAGCACTAAGTCTGGAGCTTTCATCATTCATGAGGGGTGCCTCTGCACGGATAGGAATGTCCAAACTGGGAGCACTGTCAGCTCCTTGCTCTGTAGGCTTTGTTTCCACAACACTTGGCTCATTTAGGGAAGGTTCTGACACAATTAGGCTCTGTGGCACTGAAGGGGGTCTGTCAGCACTCTCATATTGTTGTTCAATTTCTGGTGTATCACCAGGGAGTCTCAGACCATCATCCCCTTCTTCGGGCAATTCACACAGTTCCACAAAACACAGAGTCCGCAACTTCAGATGTGATGCTTTGCACCTCACTTTCAGGGAGCATTGGCTCCAAGGACGAAGCTGGAGGGGTTAAGCAGTCCAGAAGGCCCAGCTTCATCCCCACAATTAGTCATAGGGTTACCTTGAAACAGCTGACTCAATTCACAGGAGGGGTAATAGGCATTGTCACACTCACAATCGTCAGAGGTGGACTGACTGTCACTATCATGCTGGGCCTACTGCAGGGAAACCTTAGCTCTGTAACTACTGGGGTAGGTTGACTCTGTCTCTTTTTTGCAGCAACATGAGTCACCAGCCCAGAGGAGGCAATGTCTGCTGGCTGAGCTTCAGTAATAACTTGGCCGATAGGCAGCAAGTGGATACGGTGCATGGTCTTGACAGCTTTGGCGTTATTCTCTGGGCGTACCTTGTACACAGGTAGATCATCCAACTTCCCAACTACTACATGAGGAAGATGGTGCCACCTATCAGCAATTTTTGCTTGCCATGTAGTCCCAAATAACATAACAACACACAGTCTCTGGGCTGTAGCTCTTGAGCCTTTACTTTCTTGTTGTGCCTCTCTTAGTTGGCAAGATTTCTTTTAGCGGCCATTGTCTGGGCCTGTTGATATGCATGGTTCAATTGAGCTTTCAGTTTCTGTACATACTGCAGATAGTTTTCAGCTTGGACTCCATCTGGAGAGACCCCAAGACAGACATCAACTGGCAGGCGGGCCTCCCTCCCAAACATGAGGCGGTAGGGGAAGAACCCAGTAGCATCATTTTTGGTGCAATTGTACGCATGTACCAAGGTGCTAATCTGCTGGCTCCACTTATGCTTTTCTTTTGGGTGGAGGGTGCCCAGCATGTCTAGAAGGGTGTGGTTAAAATGTTCTGGTTGAGGGTCCCCCTAAGGGTAATAGGGCGTAGTTCTTGGCTTCCGCAGCCCCCACAGAGAGAGCATTTCTTTGATTAGCCGACTTTCAAAGTCTCTGCCTTGGTCAGAGTGAATGTGCTGGGGGGCACCATAGTGGACGAAAAATTTTCCGCTAGCACCTTGGCCACGGTAGTGGTCTTTTGATATTTAGTTGGAAAAGCTTGTGCATACCATGTGAAATGATCAGTAACCACTAACACATTGCCAATATTCCACTGATCAGGTTCTAAACACAAAAAGTCTATGCAGACCAGTTCCATGGGGGAGCTGGTAGTAATATTGACAAGGGGTGCAGCCCTCTGAGGCAGGGCTTTCCTTTGCAGACAATGACTGCAGGTCTTTACATGGTGCTCAACTTCAGCCTCCATCTTGGGCAAGTAGAATCAAGATTGTACCAGGTAGAGAGTTCTGTCAATGCCAAGGTGCCCCATGTGATTGTGGAGGGACCTCAGTACCAAATCTTTAAAGGCCGTGGGCAGGACCAATTGCTGCTTGTCTACTTGACCACTGCAATCCACTGTCTCTCTGTATAACAACTGATTGTGTAACTTCAACCTGGGGCCTTCTTTAAACAATAGAGCAGTTCGCAAGTCAGGAGAATGCAACTGAGACACATCTTTCCTCGCACGCAGGGCATCAAGTGTTGGCTGAATCATAGGATCTTGGGATTGAGCCCACTGGATGCTGTCATTGTCAAATTGAGGTAGTGCACTAATATCTAGAGCAGAGAAATGGCAATAGGCAGCCGGTATGCAGGTATCAGGGGGGCCCAAGCAATCTACTAAACAGTCCACTGTGTCCATAGACATCTGTTCATCTCTATCAAACTTTTGGCACAATGCTCGGATGTCAGGTTCTGACAACCTGACCCAATCACTCTTGGAGACTGGCCTTCGTGACAGGGCATCGGCACTAATATGGTTCAGTCCTGGCCTGTATTCAACAGCATAATCATAGGTTGATAAAGCAGAGAGCCACCGGTGCCCAGTGGCGTCCCATAGCTGCTGGCCTACCTGGGCTAGCCCCCTCTGGAGCAGCCGAGTCACCGATCACTGAAGCTGCTGACCTACCTGGGCTAGCCACCTCCGGAGCAGCCGAGTCGCCGATCACTTTAGCTGCTGGCCTACCTGGGCTAGCCGCCTCCGGAGTAGCCAAGTCACTGATCACTGAAGCTGCTAGCCTACCTGGGCTAGCCGCCTCCAGAACAGCCAAGCCGATGATCACTGAAGGTACACTATTTGAGACACCCGTGGAAGAGCTGGAATTTTCTTTCTTTGCTCCTGTCCAAGGAGTTTGAACCTTGGTGCCTTTTTTCCATTGTCTGCTACTGGTGATCCGAGTGGAGTGCTGTCCCTCACTTGCTGCCCAATTAACTGAACACAGGGCTGGGCTCCCTACTTACAACTTGGTAGCTTATTTATTTATTTTAAATCCAGATTGACTCCGTTTCATAAAATTAACTGTAAACTACCTAAACCGGCTTGTCTGCTGTACGAGTAACTCCCTAGTTAAAATATCTGTGCAGGACAGGTTTCTGTTTCTCACAGTGTAGTCACTTGTTTAAATCCTTTCTTCTGCTTGATTGAAATGAACAAGACAAACTGCAAACCATAATTCAGCAGCTCTCTGCGGGCCGATCCTGGTAGCAGTATTGCAGCCTGGTAGCGTGAAAGGGGTCTAGCTCATCCTAGGACTTAGTTATCTGTGTTACTAGCATGAACTTCTTAGTGTATCAATATGTGGGGAATTTTTGATTTTATCTGAATGTGATTAGTTTTTATTCTGTCTGCACCTACTCCAGGCTCCTAGTTTATGTTTCACTGCCTGTACCGAATTAATGAACTGGATTAGCTCACATGAATACAGATCACACTGCAGAGCCTAGGAATTTCCATGCCTCCTCCCACTCCTCCTACCTGCCTTTCACTTGCTCCCTCTGTCCCCTATCCAGGTCTTTACTCCTCCCCTAATTGTACCTATTTAACCTGACTTCTCCCTTCTCTCTCTCTCTCTCTCTCTCCATAGCTGCTGGCCTACCTGGGCTAGCCGCCTCCAGAGCAGCTGAGTCAACGATCACTGAAGGTACGCTATTTGAGACACCCGCAGAAGAGCTGGCATTTTCTTTTCTTTGCTCCTGTCCGAGGAGTTTGAACCTTGGTGCCTTTTTTCCATTGTCTGCTACTGGTGAATGGAGTGGAGTGCTCTCCCTCACTTGCTGCCCAATTAACTGAACACAGGGCTGGGCTCCCTACTTACAACTTGGTAGTTTATTTATTTATTTATTTATTTATTTCAAATCCAAATTAACTCAGTTTCACAAAATTAACTGTAAGCTACCTAAACCAGCTGGTCTGCTGTACGAGTGACTCCCTAGTTAAAATATCTGTGCAGGACAGGTTTCTGTTTCTCACAGTGCAGTCACTTGTTTAAATCCTTTCTTCTGCTTGATTGAAATGAACAAGACAAACCACACACTATAATTCAGCAGCTCTCTGCGGACAGATCCTGGTAGCAGTGTGGCAGCCTGGTAGCATGAAAGGGGTCTAGTTCACCCCACAGCTGCTGCACGGCTGCTCCCCGCCCATCCCCTAATACCCTCCCACCCTTAGCTGGTGTTCAGTATATATAGCCAGAAATCTTGCAGGTTATAACTGCTGGCCACTGGAGGTCCCCTTACATTAGCTCTTATCACACTACCTCTAACTGGCTGCAGTAAGCTGTACTGCGTGTGTTCTGGTCTCACAGAGGACTCTCACTCCACCACTCTCTCTACACTTTCTCCCCTTTCTCTTCCTGTTCTACTAAAAAGCTCTAGGATGTTGCTCCTGATTAAATGCCTTATCACCTTTCTCTCTTAATGGCTCTAGACTCCTTGCTATTGCTACTAATTCCTGGGAACCCCTCCACCTTCTCCGCTGCCTCCCAAAATGACTTCTCCTACTCAAGCATGTTACTGTATAATTCCTCTGATAAGATACCTCCTCTGGGCCTCAGTTACAAACCCATCAGTTCTATTATTAGACTCCTGATCAGAAAGAAAACCTTTAACCACAGTTGTGCCTTTCACATGTTCCTGCATGCCACAATATGGATTGCAACACTATCCCTCACATTCTCTGGCAACATCGAGCCGAACCCTGGTCCCAGGGTATCAAACATACAACATTCTCAAGTCATCTCACCTCAAGTGTCCAAACCCCTGGATTATCCTTCTCCCACATTAATATCCAAAGTTTGGCAGCCAGCCTCCCTGAGCTGGAAGCATGGGTACATGTTCACAATCCAGATATCCTTGCCTTGTCAGAGACATGGCTAAAATCTTCAGTCCCTAACTCACCATGTGCTCTCCCCAGGTACAACATGCTTCGTGCAGACCGTCCAACTTCCGGGGGGGGGGTGGCCTGGTGTTGTATTTCAAACCACACCTTAATATATCTCTTGTAGCAGGTACTCTCCTTGGTCATTGTGAGGTACTGCATTTGGTCCTCTTACTGGGAGGCACAAAGAAACTCCATATCCTAAATGTCTACTCCCCCCCCCCCGAGAAACAGCAAGCCTGGTCTTAAAGAACTCAATGACCAAATACCTACAATATCCACTAAAAGTGATATTATCTGCCTTGGGGATTTTAACCTGGACTGGCAGGGCCCGAATGCCTCTCACCTAGCTTCTACCATTAGCAAAGCTAACTTGACTCAACTCATCGCATCTCCTGCCAGAATTTCCTCCAATGGTTCTAGTCGCATGCTCATCGACTCGATACTCGCCAATAGAGTGGATCAGATTAGCTCCCCTGGAGTTCTAGTGGACTCTATCAGTGACCACTGTCCTATATACTGTATGTGGGTGGCCTCTCCCCTAGCTTATCCTCCGAAAATTCTATCCTTCTCTAATTTTGCCCTCCTGGACACAGCAGACTTTTTTCAGGACCTCAGTCTGGTTGACTGGTCCCCTATTTTCATCACCAATGATATCAACACAGCTACTGAATACTTTACCAACGTCCTACTATCCCTTCAGAGGAGACGTATCCCCACCTCTACACATATGGTCAAGGGCAAACCAGGCTCCAGCGCCTAAAACTAAAGGACAGACTATGGGTGAAATGGAAATCCTCTGCCCTGCCTTCGGACTATGAGGAGTATCAGGCCTCAAGAAACGCCTGTAAGAAGGACAACAGGTTGGCCAAAAGTAACTACTACCGTGAGTTACTTTGCTCTTCCTCATCTAATCCAAAACAATATTGGGCACGAATAAATGAAATTCTTGGGAATAACAGGCTGCAGACTCCGAGGCAAATGTTGATAAATGAAGTCAGCTGTAACCACCCCTTTACTATTTATTTATTTATTTATTAAATTTTGGTGACCGGGTGGGCCCACTGAGCCCCGAAGGTCCCTTTTTCAGGGGCGACCCGGGATAACAATACAAGTTATAAGAATGAACAAGGACATAAGGAACATTTGAGGCATTGTGAGTTACATCATGAGGTGGTTACAGTAAAGAAAAATAGTGGATACAGGCATGGTTACAGGCATGGTAAAAGAAAAGTAGTGGATACAGGCATGGGTACAAGCATGGTTATCATCATGACATGTAAGCAATTGGTAGTACTTTGCATATAGTTTATTCAGGGGTTACACATGGCCTCTGGCGTGCAGTCTGTATAAGGCAGGTAGTAGGAAGGTTAAACTAGGAGATGGGAGTTGGAGAGGAGGGGAGTACCTTAGGAGCTTTAAGTGCCATGACAGTGGCATGCGCTTGAGGTCAGCAGATGGGACTTAAGCCTGGTACGGAAGTTCATGAGTGAGGAGGAGGCCTGGACCTGGGAGGAGCTTGTTCCATTGGCAGGCTGCTTAGGGAAAAGGATCTTCTGCCAGCGTTTGTCCTCACTTAGGGACTTCTGATAGCGTTCTATCTGAGGTCCTTAGGTTCCTTGGGTTGTGTTTGAGGGTTTTGGTCCCAGCAATGCTTGGCGGAGCATGGGGTTTGAGAAGCTTGTAGGCCTGGACAAGCAAGGGGTGTTGGAGGTGGGTGACCAATGTGGGCCAACGAAGATTGGCTAAAGTGTCAGAGTGGTGACGTCTCGGGTGGTCTAAGGTTGAGAAACGAGCTATTTTATTATATAGGGTTTGCATCCTGGTAGTCTCTTGTTTAGCCATGCCCTGTATAATAGAGGCCACAAAGGTCAGGTTGGGTAGAAGGGCGCTGGTAGCTATGGAGAGCCTGACTTCAGGGATGAGTTGGTCCCTGAGTCGGTATAGGGTGCTAAGTTTCCAATGTAGGGTCCTGGTGACCTGGTCCACGTGTTCCTTGTATATGATATTCTGATCCAACGTGAGGCCTAAGTATTTAAGGGAGGGAACTACATTAATGGCTTTACCAAAGAGTGAGGTTAAGGAGAGGGATGAGGACCTGTCAAATCCCAGGGATCTTGGCCCGAATAGCATTGCCTTGGTCTTGTTCTGCATTTAGTACCATTCTGTTCTTACTATAGCCAAGTCTCTAGTGAAGTGAGATCCTTTGAGTAGAGGGCCCAGGCAACCACATCATGCAGGGGTCGGAAGATGACAGTATCATCAGCGCATTGCACAACCGAAGCTCTCCCCGCAGTGGGTACGCAGGTCATTGGTAAACAAGGAAAACAGGAGGGGGCCTAGAATTGAGCCCTGAGGTACACCCTGGTTTAGGGGTAGTGGGTCAGACATGGTCCCTTTCCATGAGACCCTCTGTGCCCTGCCTGATAAGTAGCTCCCAAACCACTTCAGGGCATGATTGTCTAACTCTAGGCCTACATTTTGCAGCTTCAGTAGCAGCAAGTTGTGGTCGACAAGGTCGAACGCCTTGGATAAGTCTATAAAGACTGCACCGGTGGGTATCCCTTTGTCCATTGTCCTGAGAACTTCATCCGTGAAGTTAATGAGGGCAGTGTCAGTACCATGGTTTGTTCTAAATCCATGTTGGGAGAGGGCAAGGAGCTGATGAGCATCCAGGTAGTCTGTGAGTTGATTTCCTCTTATGGAAATCGACTAAGATTATTCCTGTGTTCAAAAAAGGCAGCCCTAACAGATTAACTAATTATAGGCACATTGCTATACTGCTTACCCTCAGCAAGCTGCTTGAAAAATTAGTTCATGGCCAGGTCATCTCCCAACTGACCGAACACAATCTTCTGTCTCCTATCTAGCATGGTTTTAGGCCTGGACACAGCACCACCATGGCTCTAACCTTGTTCACCAGTGATGTTAAAACAAACATGGATAATGGACTACTCACTGGTGCCATATTCACTGACCTTACCAAAGCATTCGACCTGGTTAACCATCCCCTCCTACTATGCAAACTACAGGGCCTTGGTGCTACTAATACCATGCTGTCCTGGTTCAAAAGCTATCTTGACTGTCATTCCCAAACTACCTCCTTCAGCAAGGTCCAATCATCTCCCTCTGCCATCTCCTGCGGTGTACCTCAGGGCTCTATACTGGGACCATTGTTATTCTCCATCTTTGTTAACTCTATTCCAGCCTCCACCACCCGCTGTAAATCTATCATGTAGGCTGAAGACCTGCTTCTTTATACTATCTCTACGTCTGTCAATGATATCAATATGCACCTATCATCCTCGTTCAGTCAGAGCCAGGCCTGGCTCTCCTCTAACCAATTATTTCTCCATCAATCTAAGACTCAGGCCATGCTCTTTGGGTCACAGAGGCAAGTCAATGTCGAATCCCACTACCTGCGGGTCCAATGCCCTGATGGATCTGTACTATCAAACATAAAGACCTTCAAATATTTAGGGATGACTCTTGATCCCCAACTCAACTTCACCTTGTATATCAATGAGGTCTGTCAGCAAGTCAATTCAAGACTGGAGCCGGGCCACAGGTGTACGCCACTCACTCACTGCTTCAGCCCGGTCTCCGTAGCTCAGGGGTCTTGCTCCTGGGGCTGAAATACTCTTCCTGTCTTCTCATATCAAAGTAGCGGATCTACACAAATGGGACACCACATACAACAACATATGGAGATTTGCCCTGTCGGCTCCCCGTCTCACCCATCACTGCCATCTCTACTCTACATTGAACTGGCTGTCTCCTGATGGCCTACGCTCCTACACTCTGGGTAACCTTATTGATTCCTTATCCCATGCACCACGTCCTGACGTGCTTGCAGCCATGCTTAAACCTGTTACCCAAGCTCGGTATCTAAGGTCCTCGACTTCTCCCCTGCTTGCCATTCCTCCTTGCTGTACTAGAATAGGTGAGCAAGCTTTCTCCCACTTTGCTCCCAAATTCTGGAACTCTTTTCCCACTGACAAGAAGCATTCCCTATCTCATAACTCATTCAAAAAAGCACTTTTTAATTACTTGATCTCTCCTGGTGTCTTCAGCTGCTCCTAACTTCCTCTCTGGTTTTCCTCAGCTCACTCCATGTTAATATTGCCTAGTTGTCATACCCAGTTCCTGTATAATTCTAATATTTGCTAATTTAGGCATACCAAGTTCCTGTATAATTACCTGGATGTTCTGTTGTTACTCACGCATACATGGATGTTTTCTCTGTACCCTTGTTTGACCACTCTGCGTGGTGGTCCAGTGTTTTTGTGCATATACCTATATTATCCATTGTAATATTGTCCCTTGTAGTTGTACATTTCCGGGTCGTGCTTGAAAATAGGCAGGTCTTTTGCCTACCGCACTTACCTGGTTACCAAAAGCTAATAAATAAATAAATAAACAAACTTGGCTGAAGTCTGTACATAGGTTAACGGGTTATTGTCGGTCTTCACCAATATCTTGGCCCCATAGAGGCACTCATGAAACTGGTCAACAATGGTCCATTTTAGGGCAAGGAACTCCAGCTTGTGCACAGGATAGTTTCGTTCTGACAGGATCAAGCTCCTGCTGGCAAAAGCCACTGGTCTCAAACCATCCTCATGGTCTTGATACAGCACAGCTCCTAGGCCCTGCAGACTAGCATCCGTATGCAGCACATAGGGCTTGGTAGGGTCAGCATAGGTGAGGATGGGGGCATGGGTGAGCTGGTAGATGACTTCGTGGAAGGCTGCTTCACATTCGGGTGTCCAGCGGGGCCCAAAAGGTTCACCTGTTTGGAAGTATACTTTCTCGGGTTCCTTGACAGAACCTTTCGTGTATTTACGGTTGGTAGGGGGTAACCCTGGGTGAGATTCAGGAGTGGGTGAATCACCTTGAATAGTCTTTATGAACCTGCGGTAGTAGCCACAGAACCCCAGGAAATGTTGTAGTTCTTTCAAGTTATGGTCTGGTGGTAGTCAGTGACTGACCGTACTGGGATCGGTCTCTAGCCCTTCTGCAGATACTATGTGCCCCACATTCTTCACGGAGCTTTGAAAAAAATGGCACTTGTCAATGGACAGCTTGAGGCTGAAGTCTTCCAATCAGTCTAGGACTTTAAACAGTTGGGTCTCATGCTCCTCTAATATGCGTCTGATCACATTTGCATCATTTAGGTACACTAGGCATTCAAGCAAGTTCATATCTCCCACCGCATGTTCTGTCAGTCGCTACAAGGTGGTCGGGGCACCTGAAATCCCCTGTGGCATTCTCAGGAGTTCATAGAACCCCAAAGGACAGATGAAGGTGTTTTCTCACGGTCGTCCGTGGCCATTGGAATCTAGTAATATCCGCTGCGAGGATCCAATACTGAGAACCATTTACTCCCATTCAAGCAATCCAGGGTATCTTGTATATGGGGCATGGTGTATTGATCTGGGATGGTCCGCTGGTTCAAGGTTCGATAATCAACACACATCATCACCGACCCATTCTTCTTACACACAACCACAATGGGAGAGGCATATGGGCTCCTTGATTCCTGTATCACACCAGCAGCGAGCATTTCCTGCAAGTGTCTCCTCACATCATCTATGTCCACTAGAGCGAGGCGTCGGGATCTCTCTTGAAATGGCTGGTCATCATGCAGGCGCATATGATGCTCTGCACCCTGGACACACCCCACATCCCATTCTTCTAACGAAAACACTTGGCCTCTCTGAGCAAGTTTCTTGCTAATCCTAGCCTTCCATTCAGCTGGCAGTGGGGAATCACCAAATTCAAATAAGTCCAAGGTCACTCTCCCCTTTTGGCCAGAGTACTTGTTATTAGGTAATACTGCAGTGCCTGCACAGTGTACTGTAGCTAGAGTGCACCCTCTGTTCACCCGGACCTCCCGATCTGACACATTTCGAATCTGGACCATCACTCGTTGTACATAGGCATGGGCACGGGCAGGCAAGATGCTGGGTTTAACCAATAATCCTTCTGGCAACTTTCCATCACCTGGTGTATCCAACAATAACATTTTGTTCTTTATGTTTCTCTTTAGGAGGACTTCTCCATGAATTGTGCACTGGGCGTTGGGGGGCCAATACCAAAGAATCAGGTTCCTTTCCCACACTATCCCCACTGGCTCATCTGGGTCCCTCTTCATTGGGTTTCTGTTGTAAGTCATATGCCCTTTTACTAATACAGAGTTCTTAGGGCCTGTTCAATCATGCTGTCTTTGTTTCTCATGGCAGAGATGTGCTAGTCTCCCAAACAGTGTGTGTTGTTCCACTTAACAGGGGAACCCCATCATACAGTCTGGTGGGGGGTACACTAGGCCAGTGTCTCTACTTGCTCCCTCACACCAGTTACAGTTGCAGGAAAAGACAACCAGAGGCGGACATATCCTAGGTAGGGATAAGACTTGTCGCTCAGCCCCCACACATGTAGGCCTTCCAGGGATTGTAATGGCACATCAGACAAGTGTTTCTCATACCAGTCCTGAAATACAGTGGTCACTTGTGACCCACTGTCAAACACAGCCCAAGTAGGAATACCATTCACAGCCATGGTAGTCTTCATTGAAGGGACCACTATTTTGGACCCGTCTGAAGGGACAACAGAAGGGGCCTGGACAGACGATTTAGCCACAGAGGGGTTTCAGTTAGGATGGCCAAGCCTTCACTGAGGTCATTTCGTGCACCCCTTGACCACTGACTCATTTTCCGAAGCTCTCCTTGAAGCCAGTTCACCACTTTTTCGAAGTCCTTCTGAGAATGGCATTCCCTCTTCATATGGTCATCCTTGCTGCAGTTGTGAGAAATGACAGGCTCTCGGGGCATCCTTGGGGAAAACACAGCAGGGGATGCTGAAGCATTGACAGGAGATTGTGATCTGACTTCTGCTGGTAGTGTACCATGTCTCAAAAGTTCCTTTAGGGTGGCAGTCAATTCCTTGAGCTCAGCCAAGAAGCCACCCTCAGTAGAGGATGCCTAAGGGTGCGCCACCACCCCCATAACAGTCATGTCATGACAGGGGCCAGGGTCTCTGTTAGCAGGGGATACCTCAGCGAACGCACCAGGTTGTACTTTCCTGACTTCCTTCAGCAACTCCTCCCCCCACCGTTTAGTCCACGGCGGGACACTCATAGTGGTCTCCATTTCAGAAGGGCCTTCTGGTGCCATGATCACTTGGGCTACACTCACCCCATAATTGCAATCTCCCTCTTCATCTTCTACCTCCCAGAGTTCTTTTATCAAGTCACAGTAGTCAGGTGGGTTACCTCTCCTATCCTGGAGCCTTAACTGGATGATCTGCAGTTCAGAATGCTTGCATGTTGCAGTATGTGCCCCAATCTCACTCGGTTCAAATCACTGGCGGCTACCCCACCTTTCCGGTAAGCTTTCTGCAGAGCTCTTTCTAGGCGAGTAACATACACAGACAAACTTTCCCCCTTCCATTGTTTGGTACCATGGAATTTCCACATCAAGGTCTCCCTAGACTCAGTGCTCCCAAAATTGTCTTCAAGTACAGATAGGTACTTCTGAGCAGATGCATCAGGGTTCGTGAACTTCAAAAATGTAATGGCTTAAAGGATGGGGCCCCTCAAACTTTTTATGATTCTTTTCCGCTTCTCAGCCTCTGCACACTGCCACTCAGGTACCAAGGGGGCAACAGAGTCGATCCAGGTCTCCCAGTCATCCTCCCTGGGGTGGGAAGGTGCCCGAGAAGACCTCAGCCTCTGTAGGAGTCGTGACCAATGGTGGCACAGATAGGGGCCAGTCACGGCATGGGCACAGGCGGCAGTAACAGGTGTTGGAGTGGTAGGGGTGTTGGGGAAGGAACACCCCAGGTGGCAGGAATAGTTTCTTAAAGTCCTCTATGGTTCCCCCATCCTCCAGCAACAACTTAGCAAATTCTCTCAAAAAGTCTCAGATAATGGTGGGAGCTCATCCTCCCAGGGTTCTTTACTGTCTTTTGTTATCATTCTCCAGGAGGCTAGTACCCCTTCTGAGGCAATAGTCTGTGGCACTTTAGAGCTGTCCATGAGGTCACTACACTCTACCAAGGCTATGAAAGTTTGGGTGATCAAATCAGCCTGTCGACCCACCACCACAGAGTTTTTTAACATTCAACTTTGGAGAGTGCTCCTCCACGGTGTCCTTACTGGTACCCAGGGGAATATCCAGTATAAGCACAGCATTTTGGGGGTCGTATCTCTCCAGTACACACCACTCCACTCAACTGGTGTGTACAGCCATTTCTACTGGGGAAGCATAATCTTTAACAATAATTTGTAATTTTTGGCCACTAGAAGGCACAAAATCCCAGCGGTGAGCCTCAAAGATGTAACCCCTAGGTGGCGCTATCCCAAGGGCTACTAACCCTGCCTGCCTGCTTGGCTAGTAGCAGGTTAAGGGTCCTGGGTAATCAAACGGGTACCTCCACCCTGAGGTCAGGGTTGGTAGTGGTCAAGCTAACCTGGGCACAGTCCTCCAGGACACTGTAACCCCCCCCCTTCCCTTCTAGTGGACTGAACAATATACCATAATTACTTTCCCAATGACCCTTATTCACCAGGCAATTACCCACAATGATTATACTTACCACCAGGGCTGGTTCCTCTAGCTTGACTCTGGGGACAGCCTGTAAAACAAGGTTAAGCACAGCAAATAGCAACAGTACAATACTTTTGGCACAAACTGGAACCACAGTCAGGTTACATGCAAACAAAGTTAAATCTGATTTATTCAGGGGACTTGAAAAAGGGTGGGGTATAATCAGGTTGATTTGCTTAAAAGCTATATTAATCAGATAGTTATGCATGCAATTCAGAGTCCCTACACCATCACACACTCTGGATACCCAGGTAGGAAAATGGTGGGCTAGCCGGGAACGTTGCAGCTGGTTGGGGCCCTGTGATGGAAGAAAGCAACATGCACAACACACACTATTTGTAATCTGGAGCAGGAGGGCTCAGTTCATGAAAGAAAAGGCAACAAGACAATCAGATGACAACACTTTTAGATTTAGCTGTTGTTGCAGGGAGCTACCCTGCTGTTTGTTCACGACACCCAATGCTGGACACAGGCAGGACGAAATCGAGACTGCAGGCTGTTGAGTTGGAGTGCCCGGAGAAGCAGGGCCCACACGAATCACCAAGGTGTTGCTCCTGTTCAAGGCGTTGAGCAAAGGGCTAATCCCCAGGCCAGTCTCTTGTCGATGACTTTCTCTGCGTAGCAGGTATTCTGGCTGGGCCAGTGTAGCAGGGCCCAGGCAAATGGAAATGGATACGGATTCAATACAAGCAGCTGGATACAGCCTCCAGCAAGCAAAACACAGTTCAGATACACAGTGGGGAACAAAATCACGACCCACTATAAGCACACAGCACATTCACATGTAAGGAAATTCCACTGTACCAGGCAAATGGCTCTCCAGTCACAATTACAGAGTCTCTAGAAAATCCGGGAATTCAGAGGTAGCTGGAAGTCCTGACAGGCCGATCGCATTCAGCAAATCGTTGGTCTTCTTCAGGTTAAAGTCTGGTCACAATTCAGTGGCTTAATTCGCTCTCCAAATTTGGATTCAGTCTGAAAAAAAGCACAAGTTCCCTCTCAGGAACAGCAGGCAGGCATGCAGGCCAAACTCAGGCCTTTCCACAGTTCTCGTGCGTGAATCCACTATGGATTGCTGCTCGAACTATCTTGAGCTGTTAACTTCACTTCCCAACTCAGATCTGACTGAAACTGCAAGCAGTGTGGGACTTTCTCCAAGATCCAAAAGGTTTGGTTGGCTGCTCTATCTGTCAGTAACAACAAGGGCTCCCCCTCCAGGTTATTTTAGGCACCAAAAGCCCAAAACTACAATTCCTACAAGTTTTGGCCCCACCAAGCCCCTGTAGGTAGGCTCCATTTTAGAGTCCAAAATGTACTGATTGGCTCATTTTGCAGTCCAGAACTAAGACGATGGAAACAAACAGATACATAGATACATAGACAGTGTCGGCAGATAAGGGCCTATGGCCCACCCAGTCTGCCCATTTGAGCTTGTAAGTTCAGTTTGTTTTCCTAGAAGTCTGTTTCCCCTTACCCCGACCTCTAGAATTCCTTTATGTCTATCCCATGCATTCTTAAATCCCGTGATTGTTTCAGCCCCCACCACTTCCTCTGGCAGGGTGTTCCACTTGTCCACCACCTGTTCTGTGAAGAAATTCTTTCTCATGTTTCCTCTGAATCGTCCTCCTCCAACTTCATCCCATGCCCTCTAGTCCTGGAACATCTTTTCCACTTAAAATAGTGTTTTCCTGCACCCTGTTCCTCCCTGTAAGATACTTGCATGTCTCTATCATATCCCCTCTCTCCCTCCTCTCCTCCAGGGAGTACATGTTCAGTTCCTTCAACCTGTCTTCATAGGACTTGTGATGCAATCCATGCACCGTCTTTGTTGCCCTCCTCTGAACCTTCTCTACCCTGTCTATGTCCTTACGTAGGTATGGTCTCCAGAACTTTACACTGTACTCCAGGTGGGGCCTCACTAGTGTCTTGTATGGCGGAAATATGACCTCCCTTTTCCTGCTGGTGATGCCCCTGCCTATACATCCCAGCATCCTATTTGCTTTACCTGCTGCCTTGTCACACTGTTTCCTCACCTTGAGGTCATCAGAGATGACAACCCCAAGATCCCTTTCCTGCTTGTGCATGCTATATCCTCACCCCCAACTGATATATTGTGCCAGGTTTTTGTGCCCTATATGCATTATCTTGCACTTCTTTGCATTGAATTTCAACTGCCAAACCCTGACCATTCTTCAAGTTTCTGCAGGTCGCTCTCATTCTGTCTACACCCTCTGGTGTGTCTACTCTGTTACAGAGCTTTGTGTCATCAGCGAACAGTGAAATACTGCCTTCTAGATCCTGTGCAATGTCACTGATGAAGATGTTGAATAGGACCAGTCCCAGCACTGATCCCTGTGGTACCCCACTGGTCACTCTTCCCTCTGTGGAGTGACAGCCATTTACCACCACCCTCTGTGTCCTGCCACTCAGCCAGTTACCTACCCACCACACTACTGTCCTGCCCACACCCATATTCCCCAGTTTGTGTAATAGTCTTCTATGAGGCACAGTGTCAAAGGCCTTGCTGAAGTCCAGATAGGCCATGTCCACTGCCTCCCTGATCCACCTCCCAGTCACCCAGTCAAAAATTCAACGAGGTTGGTCTGACATGACTCCCCTGGTGAAACCATGCTGCCTTGGGTCCTGTAGTCCATTGACAACCAGATGTTCCACCAATCTCTCCTTCAGTAGTGCTTCCATGATCTTCCCCACTACCGAGGTGGAGGCTGACTGGTCTGTAGTTCCCTGCTTCCTCTTTGTTCCCACTTTTGTATAAGTGGACTACATCTGCTGTCCTCCAGTCTTTGGGTACCTCCCCTGTTTCCAGTGATCGGCTAAACAGGATAGCCAGAGGTTCAGCCACCACCTCTCTTAGTTCTTTAAGGACCCTGGGGTGCACCCTGTCTGGCCCCATTGCTTTATCAACTCTTAATACTTCCAGTTCCTTCAGGACCCTTTCCTCGTGTAAAGGGACTTGTGTCCATTTCTGCACCATTCTCACCCCTTGTACTCCCTTCAGACCCATTACCCTCCTCTTCCTCAGTAAAGACTGAGCAGAAATACCTGTTCAATATGTCAGCTTTACTGTTGTCATCCTCCATGCGGCTCCCATCCTCCCCCTTCAGTCTCACTATCCCTCCCTTTGTCTTTCTTTTTTCACTTATGTACCTGTAAAAGGTTTGTCCCTTTACCCACTGATTTTGCAATGTGTTCTTCTGTCTGAGCTTTGGCTTCCTTACTGACCTCCCTGCCTCCCTTGCTTCTCCTGGTACTTCTCCCTATCCCTTCTGCCTGTGTCTTTTGTATTGTCTGAATGCAATCTTTTGGCTTTCACTTTCTTTGATACCTCTTTGGAAAACCATAATGGTCTCCTCTTCTTTTCCTCTTGCTAACCTGCTTAATGCATAATTCTGTTGTTCTTGTAATCCCCATTTTAAATACTGCCCACTGCTCCTCAACCCTGATTCCTGTCCCATTCCCTTAATGCCTCTTTCAAGTATCTCCCCATTTCCCCAAGTCTGCCCCCTAAAATCCAGGATACGTGTTTTTGTGTGGTTTGGTTCTGCTCTTTCTGTAATTTCAAACCACAATGACTGGTGGTCACTGTTACCCAGGTGCTCCCCACTGTTATCCCCATCACACTGTCCCTGTTTATGAGCACAAGGTCCAGTATTGCCTTCTGCCAAGTTGGTTCCATGACCAGTTGCTTGAGGAAGGCACCCTGAAGGAGTCCAGGATAATCTGCTCCTAGTTGATGCTGCTGCTGGGATGCTCCAGTCCACGCCTGGAATATTGAAGTCTCCAACCAGTACTACCTCACCTTGTCTGCCATCCTTTGGATGGCTAGCATCAGCTCCTATCTGTTTCTTCCTCCTGGGCTGGTGGTCTATAGACCACACCTGTGCGGATGGCTGGCCCCATTTTCCTTTCCAGCTTAACCCACAGTATCTCCCCCATTTGTTCCTCCTGGATCTCTGTGGCCCTTATGTCATTTTTCACGTACAGTGCCACTCCTCCTCCCTTCCTGCCTGCTCTGTCTCTTCTGAATATGTTGTAGCCAGGTATGGCCATCTCCCAGTCATGGTTATCATTACACCAGGTTACAGTGATGGCCACAATGTCCAGGTCTGACTGTACCATGACAGCCTCCAGATCTTCCATCTTGTTGCTAAGGCTCCTGGCATTTGCACACATGACAGAACTGTCCATGCTGCAAAGAAGGCAGGTTAGAACAAACTGCAATATTACCACTACTCTAACAAATGATCAGCAAACAAGTACATCTTCTAACAGAGCTCCCTCTCAGATTAATTATGACTGCAATCCAGGCAGCTGTTAAAGAGAAAGTACACAGAGGCTATACAGGCACTCTCTGGCAATACATTAAAACTGCTAAAATGCAGAACACCAGCCTGGCAGTGAGCATGTAGGCAAGCTCAAGGAAGACTTTTCGGGAACCCCCATTTATAGGGGGATTACAGCAAGAACAAGGGGACGACACAGGGGCAATGTGAGGAAGTATTTTTTCACAGAGAGGGTGGTAGATGCATGGAACAGCCTTCCTGAGGAGGTTGTGGGGTCTAAAACTGTGGGAGAATTCAAGAATGCATGGGACAGACATAAGGCAATTATTGTGGGGGGTAGGAAGAAATAGGCTGTTGGTTAACTAGGATCTGCAGCTTATCCTGTAGGTAGAGAAATGGGCAGACTTGGTAGGCCAAGCGGTCCTTATCTGCCATCAAAGTCTATGTTTCTATGTTTCATAGTAGTGCTTTTGGACTGAAGAGGACTGTAAAACTGTGACCTAGGTTTTCACCTAAATTTATTTTCAATTTGGTGCCTTCCCCCCAGAAATTCTTTTGCCATGACGTCCCTGCCCACAGCCCAATACTAAAACCTTACCATGCAAATGACCATTTTGCCTTAAAAGGTCATTTGCATTCCATTATGAAATGGGTATAAAAAATTCAGAAACCTGATTGCCTGGAGGTGGTGCAAAGGAGAGCTACAAAAATAATTAGAGGTCTGCAGGGGATGTCCCATGAGAAGAGACTTGGGGAACTAAATATGTATTCCCTGGAGGCAAGGAGGAAGAGGGGTGACATGATAGAGACCTTCAGATATCTCAAGGGCATAAACAGGGTACAAGGGGGGAGTGTTTTTCAAAGGAAGAGTTGCTAAAGGATGAGGGGTTATGACTGGACGCTAGAGGGGGGACATTTCAAAGGAAACATAAGGAAGTACTTCTTCATGGAGAGGGTGGTGGACGCTTGGAATAGTCTACCGGAAGAGGTGGTAGGGGCACACACAATTACTAGCTTTAAGAATGCATGGGACAGACACAAGGGGATTCTGATACTTAGGGAAGGGGGTTCCAGAGTAGGAGTTAGACTGAGGGTCTCTTGTTACAGTAGTAGCCACAGACACTGCCAGCAATTTCCAGAAATTTCTGTGATATTTCCAGAAATATCTGATGCTCAGAGGCACAGTAATGGGGAGAAAGTGGGGATGTTGTCCGGGGCCCCGAGCTCAGGAGGGGCCCACCTGAGGAGCTGGCATTACTCCTGGCATTAGCTGGTTTGAGAAACAGGGGCCCATTTCAAGTGACTAGTCCTGGCCCCAAAATTCATAGCTGCAGCCCTGCTGATGCTTTTTGCATTTAAACAGTAGGGGCAACAGAGAGAGACTCTTCAGAAATTTTGTGAAATATCTGGAAATAGCTAGCAATGTCTGTGGGTACCACTGTAGGTGGGACTTGATTGGACAGATTAGGTGGGCCTTGCAGTCCTTCTCTACTGACATCTTGTATGTATGTATGTACGTATATAAATGGCTGATGTGAGAAAATATTTTACTGCACTTGAAAGGAACCCCCTGCCCACAGTCGCCCAACATTTCATGCAGCCAACACCTCTGTGCTTTTTTAAGGGTACACTTTGAAAAAGTGCAGAGCTGATGGCTGTGTGAAGCACTGGCTTAACTGCGGGCAGAAGGTCTCCGTTCAAGTGCAATAAAATATTTTCTCACATTAGCCGTTTTTGTATTTTTCTCATTCACCAGTAACTTGGTGCCAATCTTCTCTGGTTTGTTTCTTAACATATTTTAATGCTAACAGGGATTGGGCACAGCAGACCTTGCTGAATTCTTTGGCAAAAGCACCTCTGCTGACCATAGGCTGCAGTGGGGAGCCCACAGCCAGAAACCAATCCAAGGAACAAAAAATTGCTCCTCACACTGTAATGAGACTGTAAAAAAGGAATAATGCATGACAGGGTGTGCTTTCTGCTGCGATAATGGCACATCTTAGGTGGATTGAAGCATGATGCAAAGGTTGAGTTCTTCCACTGCCGAGAAGTGCCACTATCCCGGCACAAAGCACACCCTGGTGTACATTGCTATTAGAAAATGAGACCACTGTACTTTATACTTTAGTACTTTATTTGAGGAGAATCAGGTTAGGATTAGTAAATCCACTAGGATTTGTAAATAAATAATTAAAATAAATTCATTCAAATAAGTAAAAATAAGAAAAAAAGAAGTCTTATTTGAGCCATTGTAATTTTGCCATTTGGCCAGTAGATGGCACCACAGATACTACATTTTTGTAAAGGGACACTGTCAACCCCATTGTGCCTTAAAGCGTCTTTAGTTTAAAAAACACATTTAATGATTGATCAGATTTCACAGAGATTGCTAAAGTAGCTGGAAGTCTGAGTCTGGTTAATTTTTCTTCTGTTATAAAGTGAAAAAATGATTGCCTATCATACAGATGTTACCACGCAAAAACACACTTGTTTACATTTTGTGATTGACGCACACTGCATCTTTTCTGTACTTGAAAACACACCAAAGAGAGTCTAACCACTTATGATGCAGTGAGAGAAGAGGAGACTACATAGGTAAGTGAAGTGAGGTGTATTGATACAGCTGTGCCTGCCTAGTGTAAACAGGTCAGTGTGGTCGTGGATTTATTTCCACTGCTGTTGTGCTGAGATATCAGCACTGGGTTCCAAGTTGCTCTTAGCACCCTGTTAAGGCAAAATGGTCCTTGAGAGGGGAGGGAATGATGAAAAGCCACTGATCACATAGGGTCAGTGGCCACATACAATGTATAGGGCCTACGGGCAGACTGGATGGGCCTAGCAGTCCTTATCTGCTGACAATTTTTGTTTCTATGTTTCTCCAGTCTGTTTATGTCCCTCTTTAGGTGAGGCATCCAAAACTGAATGCTGTTCTTGAGATGAGGCCTCACCAGTGTCTTGTAAAGGGGCAAGATGACCTCCCCCTTTCTACTGGTAATACCCCTCCCAATGCATCCAAATAAATGGCTAGCCTTCCCCACTGCCACCTCGCAGTGCCTAGCCACCTTTAGGTCATCCCAATAACAACTCCCAGGTCCCTCTCTTGCTGCATGACTGCCAGTTGTACTCCTCCCAGTTCATATGTTTCCCCCGTGTTTCGGCTTCCTATGTGCATAATCTTACACCTTTTCACACTGAACCCAAGTTGGCAAGTTTTAGACCATTCTTCTAACCTTTTAAGGTCCCTCCTCATCCTATCCACCCCCCCCGGCTTGTCCACTCTATTGCATATCTTTGAATAATCTGCGAATAAGCATGCCTTCCCCTCCAACGCCTCCATAATGTCACCAATGAAAACATTGAAGAAGACTGGTTCCAGCACCGAGCCCTATTGCACTCCACTCTTTACTCCTCCCATGCCCAAATGTACCCCAATCACCAGCACCTTTTTGGCTTCTGCCAGTTAGCCAGTTTCTAACCCATGTTACTATCTTATGAACCACTCCTAGGCTGCTTAGTTTGTTTAGCAATCTTCTGTGACAGACGGTGCCAAAGGCCTTCCTGAAGTCCAGATAGGCCATGTCCACCACCCCTCCCTGGTCGACCACCCTTGTCACCCAATCAAAAAACTCAATGAGGCTGGTCTGGCAGGACCGCCCTCTCGTGAAATCATGCTGCTCAGTGTGCAACAGGCCAGAGGTTTCCAGGTATCCAATTATTCTCTCCTTCAGTAATGACTCCATCATTTTACCCATCACAGATGTTAGGCTAAATGGCCTGTAGTTTTCAACATCCTCCTTATCCCCACCCTTGTGGAGTGGAACCACATCTGCTCTCTTCCAATCACTAGGTACTGTACATCCCTGGTATCCAATGATAGGTTGAACAATGAGGTTAGAGGTGCAGCCAGTTTCTCCCTGACCTCTTTTAACACCCTGGAATGCACCCCATCCGGTCCCATTGCCATGTCCACCCTAATGTTATTCAGCTCCTTTAGGACCCTATCTACCGAGAAGGGGCTAGTGTCCACTTCTCCCTCCCCGAGGTTCCTGTCCTTCAGTTTCAGCCCCTTTCCCCTCTCCTCCTTCATGAAAACTGAGCAGAAGTTCTTGTTAAGCATGTCTGCCTTCCTAAGGTCATCCTCCACAGGCCCCCTAACTGATTACCCCCCATTTTCTTACGCTCCCCAATAATCCTAAAGAATGTTTTGTCTCTGTCTTTTATTGACCTGGCTAAGTTTTTTTCTGCTAATGCCTTTGCCCTTTTAACTGCCCTCCCTGCCTCCTTTTGCTTCTCCAGGTGGTTTGCCCTGTCCTTGTCTTTCTGAGATCTCTTGTAGCACAAAAAGGCTAGTCTCTTAGCCCTTACCTTAGCTCCTACCTCCCTGGTGAAACAGATTGGTCTTCTCCTCCTCCTCCTTCTATTTTTGCTAAGCAGTCTAACAAAAAAACCTGGTAACCTTATTCATTGCCTGCCTTATCGCTATCCACTGCTGCTCCACTCCCCTCAGATCTCCCATTTCTGCTAGGGCTTCCATCAGGCACCTCCTCATCTTCACAAAGTCAGCTCTCCAAAAGTCAAGGACCCTCATCCTTGTGCAACTTGACACCGGTGCAGTTTTAATGTTGACTCTAACCATTTTATGATTGCTTGAACCCCGGTGGTCCGACACCTCTACTTGTTCAACACTGTCTCCGTTTGTGAGTTTTAGGAACAACATTGCACCCTCTCTTGTAGGTTCCTCCACAAGCTGCCTGAGGCATGCCCTCTGCAGTGACTCCAGGAAGTCCCTACTCCTTGAGATTGTCACAGTAGGGTGACTCCAATCAACATCTGGAAGACTGAAGTCCCCCATCAGCAACACCTCACCCTTGTTGGCCATCTTTTGAATGTCTAGCAACAGCTCCCTGTCCAATTCCTCCCCATGTGCTGGAGGTCTCTTTACTACCCTGTGGCATAAGACTAATCCCTTTCTCTTTTCCAAAGCTACCCACAGTGCCTCCACTACCATCTGATTTCCTGGAGTATGTTTCTTGGTCAGCAGTAACTTGGTGCTGGGCTTCTCTGGTTTGTTGTTTGGCAGTGTGTTAACCAGTGGCATTCTCACTGTGAGCTACTCTTTTTGGCTTGTTCATTAAAATAGAATTCCCTGGTATCCAGTTGTACACCCCAAACCCTCAGTCCATTCCCCATTGGCATTTAAAAAATTATTCCCTAGTGTCAAGTGGTCCCTCCCCCAGTAGCCTCTCCCCCTCTGAGACGGTGACCAGCACTTACCCTTCACTCACCTCCTTTGCCATCTGCCATCTAACCCATGCAAGTTCTGTATCAGTACACCACTGTATATTGATACTAGACTTGCGGTCTGAAAATAAATTAGCCCACATATCTTAAAACTAACCTTTTTGAATTTCACTTGCATTATTTTTGGAACAATTATTGCAAGGGGGGTATGATATCATCCACGTATGGCCCTCATGTTAAAAAATCCTTTCTTTACTGTTATGTAGAGAGAGATTTCATATATATTAAAAAAATCAAAAATGTCCTTGTGGTTCACAGTCAACAAAAGTTGCCATAGCTGTGAAACAAACTCCAACTAAATCCAAGTTAAACTACATTAATAACAGGGTCTGTTCACAAAAAGGGGTTACCAAGGCACCCATCACTTTGATTGAATTGTGTTACAAAATTAAAAAAAGATTTCCCTAATACAAGTGGTTCTTTTTAAGGGTAGTTGGTAGTAGAGATAGGCAACATAATGTTTTTTTGCAATTACATTCCTAACATATATATTTTTTTAATTTAATTTACTGCTGATTTTCTTGCCTCAAAATGTGACATCAAAACCAATGTGTTTGTTGTTTGCGACTGTGAACTCATTTTACTTCACAGTATTCAAACTAAAGTACTGTGTTGCTCAAAACATCTTGTTTTAAGATATCCACACTGTCCTGGCCCTTTACTTTATTCCCTTTGGCTGCAGAGATGCTCAATAGTTTCGGTGATGGGTGTAACGTAGTGTCCTACTTTGTTACACCCATCACAGTGAACTACCACCGACTTCCAGTCAGTTATTTAAAATTTGCACTTTTCCTTGCTCCCTGGATCTCTCAGCTTTTTAGAGAAAACATTGATTTGTCCATGACCCCTAGCACAATGACGCTATGTGGCCATTTGATCCCCCACCTGACATGGTGTCCTAGATTTGCTTATGTTTGCACATCACAGGTGGGCAGTCAGTCTGGTAGCCCAGTGTGATACTTGTCTTGTGTCGGTGCCAGAAAAGCAGTTTGAGTTGGTGGCAGTACAAAAGTTACATTTGTGACTGGATCTTCCTCTTTTCCTTCACATCCAGTGAGAGTTAAAGAGTGGTGTCTTTGCCACTCCTCAGTGCTACACCCATTACGAGGTGAGTGACTAGTTACAACCACCATGGGGGACAAGTAACAATTAGCAAACTAGGCAACCAAGATCAATCCTATGGGATCGATTGTTCACTGGTGGCATGAGTATGCAAGTTCTCCAATTTTGGAGATGGGGGGCTTTTCATTTCACTGACTAAACTTGCTGGAGTTAGTGAAACACACCAAAACCTGTGGTGTGTCTGATCGCCCATCACGTTCTCTCATGAGTGTCTTTAGGGAGGTTAGAAATGGAGCCAGTTAGTATACATTTTAAAAGGACTATGTCCCTGTATTATCAAGTATGTAAGCTCTGTGGTTTGACCCCGGCCCATTTACCTGCATTTTTGTTTGCACATGTTCCCCTTTTATTTATTTAGTTGTTTTAACAAGGAGAAGCACACTAAGATGAAAGCTGTTTTTACAGGAGCAACCTGGGAGCACAGGGAAGTTAAGTGACTTGCTCAGGGTCACACAGTATGCAAGTGGAAGCTGTGGAATTCAAACCCAGGTCTGATTTGCTGGATGCCAGATTTGCAGCTCAGAGCCTTAAACCACTGCGCTATACTGCCTGCTTTTGAGAGAGTTTAGTAGTGGAGATCTCCTCTGGACACTTTTAACTCGGAGGCATAGTTTGCATGGCAGCAACAATATTAAATGCTTGTTCAAGCATCCTGGTGTTTTGTTCTGGATGTCAGAGTTCTAGTGCAATAAATGTCATTGTGATGCTAACTGTGTGAGCAACAATGCATAACCTAGAAGGTAGAAACTGTGAATGAGCTTGTTACATCTAACAGACAGACCTGGGTTTGATTCCTTCAACCTCCACTTACATACTATATGACTCTGAGCAAATCCCTAAATCCCTAAACTTCCCTGTGCTCCCTGGTCATTCCTGAACACAGGCACCTGTACCTAGTGGGCCTTACCCGGTTACCATAGAATAAAATACATTTTAAATGTGCTATTAATTTAGTTGATGTTCTATTTTACCAGGGTATGTTTTTGTTTCTGTTTTTTCGCTGCCAAATATTTTGATGTACCTTCTGTGTCCTGTTGTATTATTTTTATTTTGGTATTGTTTACAATCTCCTTCCCAGGACCTCCTTGTAACTGAGCTGTGTAGGTAGTGGAGTCATTTTACTCATGGTCTGGTGCAAGTGTTCATCAGATGAAGGGTTAGGGCTCATTGTTTTGTCATTACAAGTAAGTGTGAGGGGGCAGTGACTGAAATAAAATTTGGGCCATTCTTTGTAATTTCTGTCCACACATATTGTATGGGGGCAGGGTTGTGGGCTTAATGTACTGTGAACTGTGAATGCTTTGTATTTTATTTTTAATGTTGGAATAAATGTTATATAGTAATAATGTATACAGAAAAAGTGAATATGTGTTTTGACTCTGCTGTGTGAGCATTCATATTTGGCCTTCCTGAGCACCATGTGACTTCCCTGCTGGTGGGTGGTGGTTTGGGGGGTACTCTTGGTGCCTTTGATGCTGGTCTCATTCTGGCCAAATATGAATACTCATACAACCTTGATGCTTCCGATTGTCTGAATCATTGTGTCTGGGTAAAGTAAGAGAAGTGGTGTAGTTATGCTGTGGTTATTGTGTTGGCATGTCAGCCATAGGTGTCAGCGTGGCTCAGTTGGTAGCACATCCGCCTCTGGACCCGAAGGTCGTGGGTTCTCTTCCCACACTGGGATTGGACTTGCACCTAAAAATCGCTGGCATCTGAGTGCAGTATTGGGGGGTGCTGTACTGCTGTGGTGTGCCGTCCTTCGGATGAGATGTTAAACCGAGGTCCTTTCTGCCCATCCTGGTGGGTGTCCAGGTGGAAGTAAAAGAACCCAGGGCACTCTTCGCAAAAGAGTAGGGAACATTCCCAGTGTCCTGGCCAACATTCCCCTTCCCATAAACCGGTTCATGCAATTATCCAGGCTGTGTGGGGGTGATGATGTGCGATATGGCTGCCACCACACATTCAGTCACTTCACTACCAGTCTAGCATTGCTTGTAAAGCGCTTTGGATGTATGAAAAGCGCTATATAAATACAGATTCTTCTTCTTGGCCTGGGAGTGTGTCCCAGCCAGTCTTTTGACTCGGCCCGTGTGAGCATTCATATTCAGCCTTCATGACACCATGCAGCTTCCCTACTGGTGGGTTGTGGTTGGGGGAGGTACGCTTGCTGCCTTTGACACTAGTCTCATTATGGCCAAATATGAATGCTTACACAACCTTGATGCTTCCGATTGTCCGAAGCATTGTTTATTTATTTATTTATTTATTTATTTAGCTTTTGTTGACCGGGTAAGTGCACTAGACAAATCCTGCCTATTTTCAGGCACGACCCGGGGGAGGGGGATACAGATGAATGCCAACTGACCTTGAAGCAGATTAAGCTGTTGGTGGTATTTTTAGTGAATGAGGGAAATTTTGGCCAGGACACCAGGGAAATTCCCCTACTCTTTTCGATAAGTGCCATGGGATCTTTAACATCCACCTGAACTACCACAAATCCAGGCAGATGGGACCTCGCTGCACCCCTGGTGCAGCTCTTCAACAGGTCGCTTGAGACAGGGAGGGTACCTAGGGATTGACGAGAGGCACATGTGGTGCCAATCCATAAGGGGGGGGTCCGAGGGAAGTACCAGGTAACTGTAGACCCAGTTTGACCTCGGTGGTGGGAAAATTAATGGAGAGTATACTAAAGGAACGATTGGGGGTGTACTTGGAGGAGGTGGGAGGTCTGGATAGTCGGCAACATGGGTTTGTGCCAGGTAGATCATGTCAAACCAATCTTGTGGAGTTCTACGAAAGGGTAACATCAAAACTGGAGAGGGGAAAGCCTGTGGATGCATTATTCTTGGACTTCAGCAAGGCGTTAGACTCTGTCCCCCACAATGGTCTGGTGGAGAAACTGATGGGGTTGGGAGTAGGCCCTTTGATGGTCAGATGGATTGAAAACTGGCTAGCTGGACGCACTCAGAGAGTAGTAGTTGGTGGGGAGCTCTCGAACCCTAGAGAGATCGGTAGTGGGGTACCGCAGGGCTCAGTCCTGGGTCCAGTTATGTTTAATGCATACATTTCGGACATCAGGGAGGGTATAGGGTGTGAAATGAGTCTCTTTGCCGACGACTCCAAGATGGGAGCAGTAGTTGAGGGGGAAGAGGGGAGGTTGGCCCTGCAATGGGACCTGGACACCATGGAAAGGTGGGCTCACACATGGAAATTAAATTTCAATATCACCAAGTGCAAGGTGTTGCATATTGGGCAGGGAAACCCTAAACACAGGTACACCCTGGGAGGGGAGGCGCTGGAGGCCTCAACAGGGGAAAAAAAGACCTAGGAGTCATGGTGGATGCATGTATGAATAACTCCGAGCAGTGCAGGAGAGTGGCTAGCAAAGCGAACAGGATGTTGGGATGCATCGTAAGGGGGATCACCTCTAGGAGCAGGGAAGTGATTCTGCCGCTGTACAATGGATTGGTTAGACCACACCTTGAGTACTGTGTACGGTACTGGAGACCACACTTGAAGAGGGACATACAGCTCCTGGAGAGGGTACAGAGGAGGACAACTAAGATGATACGAGGACTAGGGGATCTGACATATGAGGACAGACTTGAGGAGCTCTGCCTGTTTTCACTGGAGGAGGAGAGGAGAGACAGGGGAGACATGACTGAGATCTTCCAAGCACCTCAAGGGAATAAATAGGGTAAACACAGATGGGATCTTTAGACTAAAGCAGGGAGGTATCACCAGAGGGCGTGATTTGAAGTTGGAAGGTGGAACGGTGAGGAGGAAGTTTTTCCACTAAGAGGGTGGTGGATCCTTGGAACGTGCTGCCTGGCGAGCTGGTTCAGAGATCCACAGTAGAGGGCTTCAAGAGAGGGTGGGACAGACACGGAAAGCGGATGTATCAGATGATGGCCTGGCCCAGGGAGGTGGGGATGGATGATAGGGGTTTCTGGAACACACGGGGGGTGCCTCAGTACCCAACTAGGGATCTGAGATTCGAGCAGACTCGATAGACCGTATGGCCTAATCTGCTGGCAATTAGTATGTTAGTATGTTAGCTCGCCAAAATTAAAGACAGTAGCCTATAATGTTATTCCTGGCACAATATTCATCCAATCTCTTTTTAAAAATGTCCATACATACCGCTACCTACCACTTCAAATGGCAGATAATTCCATAACCTTAATACCCTCAGATTAAACCACGATGCTCTTTTTTTCGTGTGTGGCACAAGTAACCACTGAGCTGCAGGCCATGTGACCTAGTGTCACAATAAGAGTCCCTGGACTTCAGCCCCAGACAATATGCTAAATCATGATTCTGAAATGCACTATAAACTACACAAAGGTCTCCACGGAGTTTTTATTCCAAGAGGTATAACCCAGGGTATAAGCCTAGAATTTTAAGTCTATCATTATAGTTCAGTTGATCTATAGCCACTATTGCCTTAGTAACTATGCTGAACTTTCTCCAGGGCTCCAATTTCCATTTTAATACTGGGAGACCAGAACTGGGCTCAAAACTCCACATGTGGTCTCACCAGTGATGTATGTAATGGAAGTAGGTAAAATAAAAAAAAGTGGTGTAGTTATGCTGTGGTTATTATGCTGGCCTGGGAGCATGTCCCAGCCAGTCTTTTGACTTGGCCTGTGTGAGCATTCATATTTAGCCTTCATGAGCACCATGCAGCTTCCTTGCTAGTGGGTTGTGGTTGGGGAGGTACTCTTGGTGCCTTTTACGCTGGTGGGGTACTTAATAGACTGTTAATCTAACTCTTGGGAGTGCCCTATTGCAATTATAAAAATTTATGCCATGGTGATCAGGCTGTGCATGACAGTGTAACAGGGATTATTGTAAGGCTTTTGGACTCCTAACAGCCAATCAGATTGCAGCATTTCTGAAAGCCTTTTTATAATATCCTATCTTTTGTTCCATCAAATTGTCCTGAGTGTTCCATGCCTCTCCCTTGATTGAAGGTTCATGTGGGGTCTGCATGCTGACTCTTTTGTACCATCAAATGGCCTTGAGTGCTTTGTTCCTCTCCTGTCGAATGGTCTTGAGTGCTCCGTGCCATGTAGAATAGTTTCAGGTAGTGTAATTATAATAAACATGTTGTTTTTCAATGTAATATCATATTTAAAGAGCCTTCAGTCTACATAAGTAAACCTTTTTACTCATTAACAGTTGTGTGGTACACTTTATTACACTCACAGTGATGTGTGGTGTGTCTTATTACACTCACCACGGTGTGTGGTGTGTCTTGTTACACTCATCACGGTGTGTTGTTACAATCATCGCACTAGACCCCAATTTTCTTGGGAACCTTAACATTTTTTACATTAAAACATTCTGAATTTTTCACATGTGGGTCATAGTATCTTAACCTGTATTACACAATTCTTCTATGGTCGATTTGAAAATTTCACTCCCACGTCACACTTTGGTGACCCTTTTTCATGAACAGACCCAACAAAGAAACAATTTTAACTTTTTCCATGTTAAAAAAGAAAATAGATATCAACAGACAGGAGACAAAAACAAGGATTTAGTATGTTTTTGCAAAATTGACCACAGATAAAACCTGTTTCATGTCCTTTTTAGTTGCCCACAATATAATTCCTGTATGAGGACCTGGTTAGGAGATAGTATAAATGTAGACAAAAATGCATTAAATGACTGTGTAACAACCTGTCCACACTCAGGATGCAGTCTGCAACAGATTTTACATTTTCTCAGCCCTCTAGTCCTGAAAGAGCACCACAGTAGCTGCCACCATTCAGAAGTGATTCTCCTTCCTGGGGACTTTCACTTTCTGAATCCCACCAGAGCCACTGCTCACACAGTACAGTGTTCCTTTGAGTATGGGAAAATGGCCTTCCCTTGTCACTCACTCCTGAGACAACACTTCACTTTTTAGAATATAGTAACTGTAACCATCTGCTCCCCCTTCAGAGAAGGATTATGGATTTGTCAATACCAACAGTTAACTATTCCCCCAAAAGATTCAGTCACACAGGAATTAAGTATATAAAAATGGTATTTACTACTTCACAATATTTACACAAGCTGTTGGATACAATACACAAAGACTGTGGGAATTACAGGGTTACTACAGAAATGACAAAGAAAAGCTTTGCATACAGCAGAAGAAATACATAGGAAAATCTTACTATAACTTCTTAACTCTTGGCAAAGTAGGAAGATTTCTTGTCACACAGGATCTTAGTCACTCAGGGCAAACTTGAACATTAGATGGTAACTGCTCGGAATCCCAACCTAACTGCTCAGTCTCTCACAAAATTCAGGTTTAACTGGGTTCCCAAAAACCAGTCTCCACCCATCCTCAGCACACATGTCCTATGACATCACTTCGGGAAACTGGTCTGATATGAACTTCAAGAATTTGGTTATTCTAAGTACACCTCCTTTGTCCTATCTCCTGTCTCGCACAGCAGGAGTGTCTGCTCCAGTCATTAGCCAGAGCATCTTCATGTGACAGGAAAGGGATGTTTTGACTTTGAAGCTCTCCCATTAACTGACGAGAGGGTCCTGTCATTACAGGACAAAGAGATTGTAATCACTCTCCAGAGATGGCTGGCATGCCTCTAGCAATTATCTCAATCTCATTTCCCCTCACAGATCCATTCAAACTTTTCAATACTGCTAGAATAAAAAAAAACTATAGTGCAAAATGTTATAGCAAGTTGTTACATCTCCCACCCCACCCCCCAAGAAATGAAAAACACATTCTGTTAGCACCCTAAAGAATGTTGGTTTTCTCATGTGAGCTGGCTGACTCCACTTGCTTTGCCCTCAGTTCACTCTCTGTGTGAACCCCATGCTACTTCTGCACAGCATCCCCTCTCCTTTTTTTTCTAGGTCCTAGCAATTGTCTAGAAAACCTGTTAACATTTCCGTGATGTGACCCACTGCAGTGACTCATGTCAAAATTATAGGACTGCAGCATCAGGCTTCATCTTAGCAATCTGGGGTTCTGCCTACTGGTCCTATGCAGCTATGTGAAGGGGCTGTGATTGGTGACCAGGGCGAACTCCCTCCCATACAGATAAGGTTGCAACTTCTGTAAAGCCCAGACAACACCTAGACACTCTATTTGTTTGTGGTGTAGACCTTCTCTCTGGGCAGCAGCTGCCTGCTCAGGTACACAACTGGTGTTCCTCTCCTAGCCCATGATCAGATGCATCTACATGCACAAGAAACCTAAGAGAATAGTCCAGGCTGGTGAGCAGAGGTGCTTGACAGAATGACGCCTTCAGCTGATGGAATGTGGTATTGCAGGTTTCCGTCCACTGAGTCTTTTCCAGCATTTTCTTCCTGATGAAATCAGACAGGTGTTCTGGCCAGGCTGCTGAAATTTATCATGCACTTATGGCTTTACCCTGCCATACCTAGGAAGGCCCAAACATTTCTTTTAGTTATGAGTGTGGCCCATCTCTGAATAGCCTCAATTTTCACTAGCTCAGGCCAGATGTACCCAATCCCCACCCTGTGCCCAAAGTATGACACCTCTACCATTCCTATCTAGCACTTCTCTGCCTTGACTGTCAGCCCAGCAGACTGCAGTCAGCAGAACACCTCAGACAAGTGCCTGACATGATCCTCCTAGGTCTGGCTATAGATGGCGATGCCATCCATGTATGCCAGCACAAAAGCTCCTGCCCCATTCAGAATGTGATCTATGAGCCATTGAAAGGAGGATGGCACATTCTTCATTCTGAATGGCATTACTCTGAACTTGAATAACCCAAATGGGGTGATGAAGACCGACCTCACTGTGGCTTTGGGGTCAGGGGCACCTGCCAATAGTCCTTTGTCAAGTCTAAGGTAGTCAGGTACATTGCCCCTTCCAACCTCTCCAAGACCTCATTTGTCCTCATCTGTCCTGGGAATGGGATATGCATCCAACTCTGTACAGCTATTCAGCTTGCGGTAGTTGATGCAGAATCTCATGGTCCCATCCTTTGTGGGGAACAGTACCACTGGAAGGCCCAGAGACTACTGGACTCCCAGCATCTCTTTGAAATCCCCATCTATGGCATGTTTTAGACCCTCAAGGACTTGGTAGTGTGGCTGCATTGGGGGTCCTGGGACCCTATATCCATGTGGTGCTCTTACCAGCATGGTATGCCCTGGCTTCCATGTGAACATCCCTTTGAATGTTCACAGCACCCTCTACATTTCAGTAACTTGGGCTGGTGTCAGACTTTAAAGATGGGTGATGGTGTCCACTGAGGATTCTCCTTTAACCTCTCCCAAGAGACACACCAGCGGGTCCACCTCAGCCTCTTCCTCTGGGTAGCTGCACATAGCCTAGGAAATGAAGATTAACACTAGCAAGTGTAAGGTAATACATTTTGGTAAAAACAATACTAGACATAAATATCAACTCTGCGGGAATACATTACTGTGGACAACTGAGGACAATGATCTTGGATTATTAATATCAGAGAACATGTAACAAGTCAAATAAACTAACTAAGTAATAGCCAAAGCCAACAAAGTTATGTGGGCTATTAAAAGAAGTATTAAATCAAGGGATGTGGATGTTCTCATCCCCCTATACAGGGTATGATTCTGCCCACTTTTGGACTATGCCATTCAGATATGGTGCCCATACAGGAAAAAATACATTGCGCAAATTGAGAAGGTCCAGGGAAGAGCAGCAAAGTCAATAACCTGCCTGAAAGGTAAAACCGCATAACACCAGGTTAGCAGAGCTAAAATTGATTACATTAGAACAGCGATGCTGATGGGGTAATTTGTTGTTGATGTTTGATCTTATGAAAGACCTACATTTACTGAATGAATTGAACATCAACTTTAAACAGATAGATGACACAAGAGGCCATCCATTCCAAGTTGTCAGAAACAAATTCAAAACCACCAAAAGAAAATTATTTTTTACCAAATGAATTGTAAATCCATGGAATGCACTTCCGATTAACATAATCGTAAATAAGAATAACAGTAAATTTAAAAACAAGTTGGATATATTCACAGCAGATGGAGGAAACCTGTCTTACTGTAAGCAAATCTGAAGCACTATGGGCTAACAATCTAGTCAGCTCCTAACAAACCTTAGTATAACCCTAGGGCCATCTCATCTCAGTCATGGTAGGGCTTCAATATGTTAACGTGGTAGATCCGCTGCTTGTTTATTTTATTTTATTTTATTTAAACAGCAGTTTGGAAAACCTTTGAGCCATAGGCTCATTTACAAAGGTACCTTGTCACAGTAAGACAAACCAAAATACACAGTATAGCAGTACAACACATAAGTATAACAGTAAAATTAAGACATAGATACAAACAAGCTGGTACAGGTAGGATGGATGCAAACAATACCAGAGTTATGTCATCCTTAGCAGCTTAGTAATAAGCTTTGTCATAAGTATTGAGTACGGCTTTGACTAGTGGCAGTTACAGCATCGGGTGTTAATAAGGTGGTTATGTAAGGAAGTTTTGAAGCACGATATAGTTGGAGCTTCGGTGATGGAGGAGGGCAGTGTGTTGAACCAGGAGGGGCCTTAAAGCTGAAGGCTCTTTGGCCGTGAGAGGTCCTAGCTCTAGGGATAACAAGAGAGGTTTTCCCAGAGGTCCGAGTATGAACTAGTGGGACAGAGCGGTGTGGTGGTGGTCAATCCTGGTGGGGAAAGCCCAAGGAGGGTCTTTTGTAAGGGTACAGGTAAGATATTTGAGGCGCTGTCGAGATCAAGTACCAGCTTTAGCATACAGTAGACAGGTGTGTCATCCTAGGTGCTCAGTAATTAACCTGCAGGCCTTATTCAGAGAAAAGCACTTTATGGAGTGCAGGTCTGATCAGCAGCACCATACACCGGCAGTCCATAGTCCACTAGGGACAGGATAGAGGAGGTGACTGTAGTCAAGAGCCTCCGGGGAGGCAGTGTTTATACCGATGTAAGATGCCCAATCGGATATTAGTGGCAGTGGCTAGGGCAGCGATGTGTCCATGGAAGGAGAGGAGGGGTCAAATGGATCCCTAGGTATTTATAGGAGCAAACTTGTTCGAGTGGGAATGAGGACCCAGAGTGAATGAGGAGTTTGAAGTTGCAGGACTTGTTTTGGGGATGAGGAAGAACATGGTTTTGTTTTTAAGATTTATCACCAATCTATGTTCCTTGAACCAGCCCTTGGCTTTCAGTGAAGGACTTCTGCAGCGAGTCCTGGAGGGCAGTAGGGTTCGACTTGAGGCAAAGATGACTGCATCATCAGCGTACAATAGAATGTTCCCGAGCAAGAGCGTGGAAGGTGTTAAGGTAAAGGAGAATAGTAAGGGGCCCAGAATGGAGCCCTGGGGAACTTCAGAAAGATGGGACAGATGTCTGAGTAGGTCCCATTAATTTTATACGCTAGAGCGGTCAGATAGATAACTGGTGCACCAGGAGATAGGCCCAGCAGCAAAACCAGAGAGACTAGGGCATCAAGAAGGAGGGGTGGGAGACAGTGTCAAAGCTTTCGAGAGGTCAATGAAGACAGCACCAGCCAGAGAACCAGTGTCTAAGGAGGAGTGGAGAAAGTTGGAGAACTCTAGGAGGCTGTGTTGGTACTGTGGCCGCTCGGGAAGCCATGCTTCTCAGGACAAAGGACATTGCAGGTGGAGAGGTAGTCAGAGATTTGAGAGGCCACCACTTTTTCCAAGGCCTTGGAGAGAGGAGGAGAGAATGAGATCAGTCGATAGTTTCCAGCCACAGTCCTATCACCACCTTTAAAGATAGGGTGACAGTGGTGACTTTCAGGCAGTTGGAACCTTCCCCAGGCAAAGAGAGTGGTTGATGAGGCATGTGATCGGGGTAAGGACTGTGTCTAAGACCAGCCGTGGATACACAGATCCAGGGTGTCACCGCCTGTACTATTACCTTGAGGGGCAGTGACAAGGTCACGCCTAAGTTCTTGGGCAGAAACATGGCAGAGGAGAAAATAAGGGAAAAGATTTACGGCAGGTGCTGGGGAGGAGGGTCAAAAAATTTGTAGGAGGATAGGGCTAAGGTCAGTGAATGAGGTGTTGGAGGTGGTTGGCTGTGAGGGCTAGGTCTGAGGAGATCACACCATTAATGTTGATCTGGTGGGTGGGGAGTGTGCACTCCCATTTAACTGTTTAATGTTATCCCAGAAGGTTCTGGGATTCCCCCATGAGGCAGTGAGTGAGGACCGATAGTGCTCAGACTTGGCCTTTCTGATGGCCCGAGTGCACTTGTTTCGGGCGGCAGCATATAACCGCCTGTCATTGGGCCGGCCAGTCTCAATGTCACGGTGCCATAGGTTGTCCCTATGTTTGAGCTGGTGGATCAAAGCTGGGGTAACCCAGGGGCATTCTTCCTTTTAGAACGGGGTCAACACTGGGGCAAAGATATCACAGGCATTATTAAAGTTTGGGTAAAGAAGAGAGAGCTGTGTCGATGTCAGGAGTTGCCTGTATAGGAGACCAGTCAATTTGGGACAGAAGTTCCTTAAGTTTTATCAGTCCACCAGGTATTAGACGCCGCCGGCATGTGGACTGTGCTATGGGTTTGGGGACTGAGGTTGACCAGTTGAATAGAATGGGGGAGTGATCGCTGAGAGAGTCTGGGAGGACTTGTACATTGGGGATCCGATTAGGGCGGTTGGTGAGTACCACATCAAGCAGGGTACTGGAGCCTCTCTTGGGGTTAGTCCTGGTAGGGTGGGTAACTAGTTGCGGTAGGTCTATTGCAGAAAAGGAGTCTCGGGTAGAAGAGGAGGAGGGGCTGAGCCAGTTGACATTTAAGTCACCCACCAGAATTTGATCAGCAGAAGGAGGTAGAGAGGTAAGGTATTCTGTAAGAGAGGCAATGGCCTGCGTTTGGTCCCTGGGGGACACGTATGCAGTAGTCAGATAAAGGGGTCCCTTTAAAGGGTCAGGGGTTAGTTTCAGCGTAAGCGCCTGGGCCCTGGAGTCAAGGATGGGAGTGGGCAGGGCTAGTACGGGGAGAGATTCCTTGACATAAATAGGTAGCACAGCCGCCTGCCTCCCAACACGGTCGGACCGGAAAAGGGTGAAACCAGGAAGGGAGACTAGGGAGTCAGGGAGGATTTTGACAGCCAAGTCTCAACCAGGGTGATGACATCAGGGTTAATTGATGACCAGGCACTGTAGTGAGTCAAACTTTTTGGAGGCTACAGATATTCATGGAGACCATGCTAGGCCTGTGGTGCTGGTTGGGGAGCTCCTGGGAACCGGGCCAGGGTTTGGATGAATGTTCCCTGACAGGAGTAGTAGCATAACTAACACCCTGGCTGGGAGATGGTGAGAGGTTTTCCCACGATTGACATGGAGAGGGAGGGAGGAGGCTAAGGGGAGCAGGGGTGGGCAGGGAGGTACAGGAGGGGAAAGCAAGAATAAGAAGACACCCAGATGTGCCTGAGGTGAAGAGAAAGTTAGGGGAGGGCAGGGAGGACAGGGACACACAGAGGTCCCAAGGGGCAGGAGAGGAGGTTCAGGAGCAAGGGGAGGGAGGGGTGCCAGGGCACAGTGTGGACTAGCAGATGGGTAAGTGGGTAAGTGGGTAAGTGCACTGCTAGTGGGGATAGGCACGGGCAGGCGTGAGGCAGGAATGCATTTGTGGTGAGAGCAAGATCCCAGGAAGTAGTGCTGTACAGGTGGGAGTGGGAAGTAGTGAGGGCATAGGTCCCTCTGTGTGGCCAACAGGTATAACCTGCAAATGGGAAGAGTGGGGAGATAGGTTCTGGGCAACAGGGCGTGATATCACTGGATGTGATGTCATGGGGTGGATCATAAATTGACAGCCACCCCTGGGTGGGAGGTGGTTGGGGTGGCGGGTGAGGGGCAGACAGTGCGGGCGCCGTCGGGCCTAGCACCCTGCAGATCAGGCAAGAGAGAGAGGCTCTCTTTACCTCCCGAGTTATCAGGCTGGAGATTTGGCTTCCTCAGCTACTCAGGTGAGCTGTTTGTGCTTCAGTTGCTTGATTGTCCCGAGTGCCTAGCTTTGGGGGAGCTGCCTATGTTGTGGAGAAAACAAAGCCTCTCATTACTATGCAGCGGGAGAATATGTTGTGACTTACACAAAGGAGCTCCACTCTAAGCAAACAGGGCTATTCCAAAATGAGGTCACACTAGGACCCAGCTAACCTAATGCCTTCAGTAACAAGCACAATTAGCTCAATACCACCATATTAAACAAGTCTGATCTATATTAGCTGCTTGGTATATCTGGCTTTAAGATGAAATCAGCAATTAGCTCCAAATACCACCATATTAAACAAGTCTGATCTATATTAGCTGCTTGGTATATCTGGCTTTAAGATGAAATCAGCAAGGCAACTCTAGAAAAGCCAGTACCTCCAGTCGGGCAGTTCTACCACATAGTTAATGTCAGTCACCTTCCTGACCACCAAGTACAGACCCTCCCAAACTGCCTGCAATTTATTCTGCTGGACAGGTGTGACTGTCATAGAGGCATAGGTCAAAACACATAGGCAAACCAGGACAAGTTATAAAATTCGCAGGTAGCATTTTATTATTATCAATAACAATAAAATAAAAAAAATACAGGATAGCTCTTCACAAAGGCAGTACAAACAAAAAGCCTTCCTCTGACGCTCTCTCTAAAACCTCAGTCTATCTCTCCCTCGAAACAAAACATTGTTCTCTTATTATAAGATGTCTTTGCCTGGCAGTTTAAAGAGCCGGTGACACGTTCAGGTGAACATTAACAAAACATAATATTTAGATGCAGTCCAGCTTGTATTTCCCATTAGTTATGTATTTCTCCTCCCCATTATTTATTACTGAGGTTATTTGTATGAAAACAGGATTTCTGCTCCTGAAGAGTTCATCTATTCCTGCTGCTTTCTCCCTACCTGAAGTCATAGAGCAGTGCTTGTGACCTCACAGTTGCTCCCATGGCAACTGACTGTGATGTCACAACAGTGGATTATGACTTGGAGTAGAGAGTAAGCTATAGAAGCAGATGATCTCAATCTAAACTCTAAGGGACAACAATCATATATCCATACACATTTCCTTAGTAATAAATTAAGGGGAGGAGAAATATATAAAATATAAATGCAATACAGGCAGAATTGTACCTAATTATTATGTTTTTTAAACTTTTCTTTGAAGCATCAGTAGCTCTTTAACCTCTGCATCCTGCCCTTGTAAATTTCATCTCCTGTTTTTCATACAATGCAACAATATTTTTTTTCAATGATCTTCCTGTGACCAACCTGAAGACTACATTAGTCTTCTTAACAGGTGCAACCAATTATGACGTCCTGTTCCAGGGCTGATTTACTGCTGATAATTCTGCAAACAAGCTTCTGGAGTCACGTCAAGTCAAAGTTTATTGGCAGGAAATAACTCCATTGAGCAGGCTCATTTACAAGGAGGCAATGATGTGCAGTGCACTTACAATACAATATACACAAGGAGCAAATACAGCTGCAACACAAGATAACACGGTAATTAGCAAAAATGGTCAAAATGCACTTCATGTTAACTCTCTATGTTCCAGATGAACACAGATAGTGTTCTGCATTCATTTCAACAACATAATTATATACATTTGCAAACTAGGGGATCCCAGTTTGACTCGCAGAGTCACATATATATTTTTTAACCACAGAGAAGCAAGGGAAGGAGGAAAAAGAAGGAAAGAATAGTAACAGCAAATGAAGGAAGGGAGAAAACCAGAGAAATTGTGGGACCATTACAGTGGTCAATTCTTAGGCGTCACAAGGAAAATTTAACTGCGCAATCAGACAGGCAAGCGATAGACAAGTGACAGAATAGGAGAGAACAGAATAGATCCTTGCTTTTAACTCTCTCTGTATAACAAATGGGACAGGGTCTTAAGCCAACCCTGTCACAATGACCACCGTCACCTATTTCCCAACTCTGTACTCCCGGGCTGTGGCCCCATGGTTGTACAATGTCTTCTGTCTCTATTGCACAAAGGTTAGGTGGTGCTACCCTTAATCTCCCAGTTGGTGCTCATCCCGTTACCTCTGCCATGGTTGTATGTTCTAATAAGTACACAGTGGCAGAAGACTCCACATGTCCTGTACTAAAATTACTTTTTGCTTTCCTAGCAGGAAGTGTTGATGCTTCTGTAGAAATCATCTTAACTGCTTCCACCTTGAGAACACATCTTTTAGCAGCAGCTTTCACCTGTGTTTTTGACAGTTCCATATTCCATATCAACCCAAAAGTCCCCAGCTATGGTAGAAAGTTGGCTAAAAAACTCAGTCTCTCACACAGACACATACATGCACGTGTGTGTGTGCATGTGTATGAAATAGCTGACCGAAGGAGGATGTTTGAGTTTGTGGGTCACTGCATTGTCTAAAGACATGTGAGCGTGTGGATGTATGCCTATGAATGCCATATTGTTACTGGCTCATTCACAGCAAGGAAAACTCCTGCCTGCTAATTTGTTTTGTTTAGATACTTAAACATGTGGTTTTGAATCCTGTCCTGGTCACTGATTAGTGGCGGGGTAGGGGGTGTGGTAAATCTCACAACCTGTGGGTACAGAACACAAAGAGACTGCAGCACACCTAGAACCATTTAACGTTGTGTTTGTTTGATCCACAGTACAAGAGCAATTTTTTTTAACTTTGTGTTTATTTGATCCACAGTACAAGAGCAATAAAAGCAGCACATATGAAATACATTACAGTAGGAAGTGAAGCTCATCATGCCCACTTTGTTAAATTGAGCTGGGGCAACTGAATGGCATCAGTAGTCCCAAAGAGATGCACCTAACAGAAAAACTAGATAACATAACACCTGCAAGCGAGGACCTGCATAATAAATCTTAAAGTTCAGGATCCGTATAAATGAGCTCTACAGCAACTAAAGATCCTTGATCAGCATGCAATAAAATCTTAATCTGATCTATCGTGCTTTGACTTGCACCAACCATTCTGAAGAGAGACACGTACTAGGGATCAGTACAGAATTGCTAAACTGTATGCTAGTAACTACTGTATTAGTACACGTTATGATGCTAAAGTTATAAGAACAGAACTGGATTGTAAAAGCGGTGAGGAAGCACTTCAACAGAGTATTAACTCATCAACACTTTATTGCAACACATTGGGGCAGTGCACCAAACCAGTGGGGAGAGAGGATGCAGAAAATGGCTAGGACAGAGCTGGGCTGCTTACCACTAGCTTAAGTCATCATCTCGTCTGCGTACCTCTGCTCCTCTCACTAATGATGTTGTCAATCCTGTCAGTGGTTGGACCTCCAGAGAGTGCAGTTCAGTGACAGCACCAGTTTTGGCTGCGGTGTTCAGGCAGTCAAGATCACCACTCCTCAGTTGTTTGATGACAAGACTATGGTGAAAGAGATCAGAGTAGGGCTGCAGTGGTACCTGATAATTGGTTCCATTATGAAGCTCTGTCACAGCAGATTTTCCCAGCACAAATCAAACTGCTCAGCATTCGCTTCCCAGAAAAAGCAGCACAATGGGAAGATAGGGGTCCTCTGCAATCTCACGGTTCACACTATGGTAAGGCTGGCCCTGTCAGCTGCTTGCCAGCCAGGTTTATGCAAATGAAAATACTGAAGCGCTCTCTCATTGGAGCACTTCAGTCCTTTAAAGTACATAAAGATTACACCCATGAAACTGTGACCACTGTCATTTTCTGCTTGTGCGGTCATTGGTCTGTCAGGGACAAGCTCAATGTAGATTGCTCTGCATTGAGCTAGTCTGTGACACACCTCTGAAATGCTGTTCTCTGAAACAAAATGTTTCTTGCTCATGCGCAAGGAAACATAATAAACTACTATGCAAAATTATAGCAAGTTGTGACAGACTGCACGGAAATGTTATTGAACTCACTTGATATGGAATACGTAACAAAACTGACTGAGTTTTTAAAATGATGTTGAATTGCAGAAAAACTTTTACATAAGGGATATTTTATTAACACTAATAAACATCAAGATAGGCTTCTACTTGACTGTATACCAAAGCACTTTGGACTCTGATTTATACATACAAACATACTAAAAGCCAGCAGAAAAGGCCTGATGGTCTTTCGTGTCTGCTCGGTAGCCAGCCCCTACTGGAGGCTCGCTCTCCACCCCCAGCCCCTGAGAGGGTCATCTTCGGCTTCAGTTTACCCATGCACCTATCCCAACCCCTCTTGAAGCCTTCCACTGTGCCCTCCTCCACCAGACTCCCGGGCAGTGCATTCCACGGCCCCACCCCATTTATGACTGTATGTTAATAATGGTGAGCTAACTGTTACATGTGTGTTTATGGCCATACATTTTTATTAACTACAGTATATCCTGTGTAATAGGGTGAAAAGAAGGAGACCTGTACAGTACAGCAGTCTTTATAAGGTCCACTTGGGCCACTATTCTCCCTATAGTCGACAGCTGGGATTACTGGATACAAATCCATAGGGGGTGTAAGTAACCAGGCCTGATCCCTCCAATGGCCAGTTCACATTATGGGAAAAATGTTTATTTCTTAGAATTAAGTAAAGTCACCATCTCCATATATCTTACTTGGCTGTCCCAGTGGTGAGGACAGTTGAGGCACTTACGTCTCACTTGCCACCATGCCAGTGACCCGGGTTCAGAAATGGACCTGGGATGCTGGGAGTCGGCTGAGGTGGGTGAGGATAAAGTGTCCAGAGGACTGCTCTCTGCTCCTGGGGAAGCATGGTTACAGTGCCCAGTTGTCAGCCTGGCACCTCGTGTCGGCTAGGGGTACTGTCAGGATGGGGGGTGGAGTGGCAGCTGTAATGTCCTATGTATCGTGGTGTGCATGGGGACATCTGGGCGGCACTGCATATCCACTCCTCCACAGGGCAAGGGAGAAAAACTGAGGGGAAATGGATGCCCGAGTGGCCGCTGACTTCTAGTCACCCAGCAGCCCTACACCCAATGATTACCCAGGCAATGTTGCCTTCGCATGATGGTAAATCCTGGTGGAAAATTGAGGAGACAGGGCTGGGGTGGCTGGCGTCTGCAGGGCTGCTCAGGGCTAGGGGAGAAACAGCATTAACTGCAAAAACAAAGGCTTGCTTGGTAAGTAGCAAGTAAAACACAAGGCGCCGCAAGGTAAAGGCGATGAATTTAATCACAAAGTAGGGTTAGCAGAACCGCCCTGCGGTACAAAAAGCACCAAACCTCTACTGGTTTCACTCAACGTACGTCATCAGGAGGAGGATGCACCACATGTCCACAATCCTTAAATAGCAACAGTGAGTGATAATTACACATACCAAATCCATTAGTGTACTAATTTAAAAACAAGGCACAATAAGTACCTTCATTAGACAAAAAATTTTGTTACAAAATAAACATCACAGAGTACAGAACTAATACAGTACTTAAGGGCAGACTATTAGCCCATTCATTATGTACTTATGCCCTATAAATATACAACACATAATACCCCATCTTATAACTATGTACCTAATAAGTATTTGTCAATGCCAAATGTTTACTTGCTGGTATTGGCATTGGTAGTGTAGGAGTTAGAGAGCTGCATAACAGGAATGACAGTGAAGTACTGAACTGAAGCCACCCCCGCCACCAACCTGCAGAGACTGACAGGCATTGGGGTGTGCCTTTGGGTCGTCAGGCATAACGGCCATGCCATTTCACCACACTCTACCCTGCAGACATCGACAAGTGTCACAGTGTGCCTTGGGGTCTTTGGCCCTTATGCTCATCCCATTCCATCAGGAAATATGGTGAGATGGGTGCTGTATAGGAGAATGAGGTGAACTTTGGGGCAGAAGATTCCAAGGCACACCTCGATGCCTCTCACTGGCTACAGGGTGTGGAATGGTATGAGCATTACAGGCGAGAATCCCAAGTCACGCCCCTGATGCCTGTCAGCCTCTACAGGGTGGGACGTTATGGTCGGAAACCCTATCATCTCAAGTGTTCATTGGCATTTTCACTCCAAAGTTTCAACATGGGATTTTTGTGACCCCCACCTTATGAACAGTGGCAATATCAGTTCATTAGCCGAAAGCTAATTTTGCACAGCGACTATGTCATTTGGCACTAAAGGTGCAAAAACACATTTTGAACAGGATGTGAAAAATGACAGCTGTACTGTTCATGGGGAGGTGGAAAAAATAGCAATGTTGAAAATCTGCACTGAAAATATTTAAAAAACTGGTGAAGTCATGAGCATGTGTAGAAACTGTACAATGCACACCAATAATGCAATTAGTTTGGGGATTTTTTACAGCAGATTGTCAACACAGGCATTTTGGAACCTCCACTCATGAGCAGTGTCACTGTGATTTTCCTAATCTGTCCCGAACAGTGATTTCCCACAGCGACCACGCATTTCTGCGCTGGAAGTGGAAAAACACATTTTGGCCATGGTGTAAAAAATGACAGCTGTACTGTTCATAAGGAAGTGTGGAAAAATGCCAGTGGTGAAAATCTGAACTGAAAATAATAGAAATCCATGAACTTACGAGGGTGCATGGAAACTGCGCAATGGTCGCTCGTAACACAGTCATTTTATGGACTTTTTTCACCAAATTTTTAACATAGCCATTGTAACATCTCTGCTCATGAACAGTGACACTGTGATTTTCTTAATCTGTCCCAAACATTGATTTCGCACACCGACTGCGTCATTGTGCACTACATGCGGAAACACGTTTTGGGCAAGATGTGAAAAATGACTGCTGTACTGCTCATAAGGAGGTGTGGTAAAATGGCAATGTTGAAAACCTGGAGTGAAAATAGTGAAAATTCACGAACTTACGAGCGTGCGTGGGAACAGCATAGCAACGCATACTCTAAAAACAGTCATTTTGGGGAATTTCTCCAAATTTTCAACATAGGGTTTCTGGGGGCCTACCTCATGAACTGTGACACTGTCATTTCATAAATCAATCCCAAAAGGTGGTTCAACGCAGTGACCGTAAAATCACCTTTCGGGGCCGAGTAACAAAATTACAGTGACAGAATTCATGAGGTGGGGTCCCAAAAACCCCATGTTGAAAATTTGGTGAAAAAATTCCCAAAATTGCCTAAGATATGCATCAAAGTTGAAAAAACCCTATTTATTACATTATACAGTTTACCAGCATTTTCTCAGTTCACGGTCGCTTTGAATGGTGCAGACGTGCTCCCGGTCCACCGAAGATCATCGCACGGACTCAGGAGGTAAGTGTGGGGTGAGGGGTGTGTGGGGAGGCAGGGTGCGCGCAGAGGTGGAGTGAGGGTGGGGGGAGTGGGGGTCAGGACAGTCAGCGAGGGAAGGTTTTCTCTTTCAGGTTTCTTTTTTTTTCTTGGATGGCCTTGGGACTTGTGCCACACTGGGGTGGAGCTCCCAGCATGGCAGCTGGAAGGCGCTGCTTGGGGGCGGGGCAGTGGAGCCAAGGGGATTAGGCACCCCATCGGCCATACGATCTGTTGCCACGCTGGGGTACCTCTGGCACCTGGTTGTCTGTTGGGGGACACTGGAGCTGACGGGGATTGGGGCACCCCCCATCAACTATACAGTGTGGGGGAAGCATTAGCACGCAATATGCTTGCGTGCATGCATGTGTGTGGGGGGGAGTGCATGCGCAGGCAGTAGCTTCTCACTGCTCTCTGAAGCAGAGCTCTGCCTTTCAACTGTATGGCACTGCATTTTCAAATGCTGTCATAGACAGCTGCAGCATTCATTCATTGGTGAACTGTGGCCGTGCCTGCAAACACACTGACTGCATTGGAAGACGGCTGCCACACCTACAGAAACTTGGATGATGGCACTATGTTTCTTGCACATGCTTGCAACCAAACATAAAAATGATTTCTAAGTTAGTATCTTCTCCTCCAATGATTTTGGGGAGACCAGAGTTCAAATTAATCCTAAGTACCAGTCAAAGACATGATCACCTGATTTTTAATGTATGTAAGTTACAGAAAATAATTTAACTTTACTTGTAACCGGATTCCATTTATCCTTCTATACAATGAAAAAACTATTCAGATGCTGGATGTTTAAAAGTATAATCAGCGCCATCTAGGGGAGAAAAGAAAGAAAAGAAAAAACATTGTAATTAATTATATGGGGAGCAGTTCATAGGATAACACAGAAAATAACTATTTTGCTATTTCAACATTTCTTTTTTCCTCATATTAATCAAAGGTACCACATCCAATTTATCATTTAGTCCAGGTTGTTGCAACCCCCCAAGAGTGAAGATCCAAAAAGCCTCCCTGTCTAATAGGATGTCATTAATATTGCCCCCACGGGGTCCCAGCTTCACTATCTCAACACCACAAAACCTGAATTCATGTTTAGAACTCTCATTTTTAAATCCGGTACAATGATTAGTAAGGGCACTTCTTTCATCACCTTTTATCATGCTACGCATATGTTCACCAATCCTGATTTTAAACTGGTGTGTTGTTTTTCCAACATAGAAGGCACCACAAGTATAGGTGGCCAAATATACCAAATTTTCTGTGGTGCAGCTGCAAAAAGACTTCATTGTAAACTCTCTAGAAACATTTACTGATGTGAATGCCACTTTTCAAAATAGTAGTGCAGTACTTACTGTTACCACATGGGAAAGTGCCATTGTGTCTATAGGGTAGCCATGTCTCCCTGTTTCCCCCTTTTTTGGGGATTGGTTGGTAGCTATTAGTGAGTATGTCCCCAACGTTTTTACCCTGTCAAAAAACAGTCCATGGTAAATTCTTAGCTACCTCTTTCAGTCGTGGATCCAGGCCTAAAATTGGCCAATGTTTTTTATTACATCCTCCACAGCTCTAGACTGTGTACAAAAGGTAGTCACAAAATGTATCTTATTCACATTATCTTCCTTTTTTTTGGGGTCATTACTTCTTTCTGGCTAAGACCTGAGACCTCTTGCATAACTTTTTCCACTAGTTCCATCAAATAACCCCTTTCCAGAAACCTGGCACACATATCAATACCATGTCTAGCAAAATCATCATCTGAACTACAATTTCTTCGTGCCCTAAGAAGTTGGGCCCTGGGATTGTTGTTAATAATATGTCTAGGATGGCAACTAGGTGCACTCAAGAGGGAATTCCTATCTGTTTCTTTCTGAAACAGTGATGTCTGTATCCCATCACTAGCATCTCTTTTAATCTCAATGTCCAAAAAAGTTACCTGATTTCTATCACTCATTATGCTAAATTTGAGGTTTGCATTAGTATTTTCTAAATATGTAACAAATTCCCTCAGTTCGTCCACCGTGCCCTTCCAGATCATAAACATGTCGTCAATAAAGTGACGCCACAGGTCAATCCTATGGTAAAAAGAATTGACCTGTGAGTCGTAGACCACTCATATCTCCCAGAGTCCCAAAAATAGATTGGCATAATTGGGTGCAAATGTTGCACCCATAGCCATCCCCTTAGTCTGAAGATAGTAGTCTCCCTGAAAAACAAATGCATTCTTGTTCAGTACGGTCTCAGCACATTCCAAAACAAATGACTTCCTGTGCTCATCTAAAGTTAAATCCAAATCTAGCCAATGGCCCAATGCTAGTAGCCCCTGTTGGTGAGGGATATTAGTGTACAATGACTTTATATCCATAGATACTAAAAGGGAATCTGGATCAAGTTGTACATCACCCAGTAGCTCTAATATATCTGTTTTATCTCTAACATATGAGTGTAATACTGGGACATATTGTTTGATATGTAAATCAACAAAATGAGACAAAGGCTCTGTAATTGAGCCAATCCCTGCCACAATAGGACGACCAGGGGGATCCTCTAAATTTTTATGTATTTTGGGAAGCACATAAATGGTAGGCCGTACTGGATGTGTTACTGTCAAAAAAGCATGTTCTTGGTGATCCATTACCCCGTCTAAAAGGGCTGAATCAAGCATCAAATTGATCTCAGTCTTAAAGACATTTGTTGGATCCCCCTGGAGTTTCCTATAGAATTCCTCATCACCTAATTGCTTCTAAATTTCAGTCAGATATTTCTCTGTGTCCATAATCACTATGGCCCCTCCCTTATCGGCAGGCTTGATAACTATATCTGAGCTATCCTGCAGTGCCTTTAGAGCTGCCCTTTCATCATTAGACAAATTAACAAAGGTAGACCTATAGTTATTATTATTATATAGGGCCTCAATGTCACTTTCACATGCATGTTCAAATATTCTGACCACATCTGTGTATGGGGGATTGAAAGTAGATGGTGGTCTCAAGTTAATGTTACTCCCCCTACTGGTGACATCCATATTTGCTAATTCAGAAGTTGCACCAGTTTGTGGGTCCAAACCCTCGGTTGTATCTTGGCCCATATCTGTACTTCATAAGTGCATTGTATAATTTATTTAAGGGTCGGGTATATATTGTCTATGTATGATTTTATTAACTTTGAATACTCTTCCTACTTTAATATTTTGTATTAATCTTGTAAAGACCAAAAGTTGAACAACAAACTTTTATGACGAAGAAGTCCACATAAAGTCGTATTGCATGTGTAGGAGGGTATTAGTTTATTCTCCACACAATTTTTCTTTTTCTTCCAACTTTGCCAAATTACCAGCTTTTTTAACCAAACTTGGGTGAATGCTTTTGGAATCCCCAACCCACAGCCACATTTGTATTGACTCGTTCCCCATAATGGGTGTTCAGCACTTGTCCGTTGAACCCCTATTTTAGGTGGGAGTTACAAGTCATCACTAATGTGGTCATGGGAGAGGGGTCTGAAAGCTTTCTCCCAAGTTTGGTGAAAAATAAATGCGTACTGGTATTGGATAAAGTGGACTGGGGTAGATTTTTCAGCTTGTTGAGGACAGTGCAACTAGAAGGCATACTCTTTGCTTGGAAGAGCCCATAGAAATAAAGGTGATATAGTGACATAGTGATTTGGAATCAGCAGGTGTTCCAGGTCCAGCAGGGCTGCCCCTGTTTATAAGCAGGAAATAAGAAGTACAGTATGTGGCTAGCTGAAGGCAAACACACTCAGGTTTTTTTTTATTTAATCTAGCATTTCCTCTGAGAGTCTAAGGAGTCCTCTGCCAGCCAATCTGAATAATGTTCTGACAATCAAAATATAATGCACAATACCATCAATAAATGCCTAACGCTAGTCCTCCGGCATTCTACAGTACAGCTGATTTGCTAACTGCAGAAAATCCGGGGGTGGGTTGCAGTACATTCAATTAATTCTGGTATCTTCTTGAAGAAATGTTCAACGGAACAGACAGCACAAAAGTAAGAAGCGCTCTCAAACCTTATTTCTTGCTTACGTTGTTTTTATGTTAGCTCTCGCTTGCGCAGCCAACATACTGCAGTAGTAGCAGATTTGGAGGTGCAGTCACTGTGAGTGAATGCAGGGCATGCATCAGTAGGTGCATCTCTCATTCCCCAATAAGGCAACTGTAAGCGCCGACACCCTCAACACGTAAACTGGCCACCAGATCTAAGGAAAGGTCCACTGCAATGAAAACCAAGCTTCTCATGCAGTGGTGTGCCTTTTCTGATGACCAGTTTACAAAACATGGTGGCATGCCGCTGCAGAGTGCCCCGACCCACTGCATTTGTCGACAAGGGAGCCCACTCCCAGTTGGCATAATGCAACCTCCCCTCCCATCTAACGTATGTGCTGAGGGGGTGCCCAATCCCCTTCGGCAACATGTCTCCCCTTCCCAATTTAATTTGCCAATGGGGGAGCCCACTCCTGTCAGCATAATGCCCCCCATTTGTTGTTGTGTGCTGGCGGGGTGCCCAATCCCTACCCGTACAGAACCCCCCAAAAACAAACACTCAGGTGGCATGCTGGGAGCCCCCCAGCATGCCAAATGCCCCAGTAAAAGAAAAACTGTCCCACAATGTTTTTTTGTTTTTTTTAAACCTGCAAAGCAGAAAAAGGTCCCTCGTCGACTCCGGTGGCCTTCCTGCAGCCCGTGCCCACCTTCTGTGCACCCTGCTTTCCCACATCCCCCCTAACCCCATATTTACCTCCGGAGCATGGCACAACGATCTTCAGTGGACCGGGAACACGTCTGCACTCTTCGAAGCCGACCACGAACTGATGAAATACCGGTAAGCTGTAATGGCATAAATAGGTTTTTTTCAACTTCGGTGCATATCTTGGGCATTTTTGAGAATTTTGGCACCAAATTTTCAAGATGGGGTTATTGGGACCCCTCCTCGTGAGTTCAGTCACTGTCATGGTGTTTTTCAGTCCCGAAAGGTGATTTCGCAGTCACTGTGTGGAATCACCTTTCAGGACTGATTAATGAAATGACATTGCCACTGTTCATGAGGTAGGCTCTCAAAAAGCCTATGTTGCAAATTTGGTGGAAACAAATCCCAAAATGACTGTTTTACGAAGCGTAAGTGCTATAGTTTCAATGCACTTTCAGAATTTGAATTTATAATATTTTCACTCCAGATTTTCAACATTGGCATTTTTCCAAACCTCCTTATGAACAGTACAGCTGTTATTTTATATATCCTGGCTGAAATGTGTTTTTGCACATCTGGCGCAGAATAGCACGGTCGCTGTGAGAAATCAGTTTTCAGGACAGTTTGAGACAATGATGGCAACACTGTTCATGACCAGAGATCCTAAAATGCCTGTGTTGAAAATCTGGTGATGAAAGTTCATAAAATGACTGTGTTACAAGCGTGCATTGCGCAATTTCCTCGCACCCTTGTAACTTCACAAATTTGCAATATTTTCATGCCAAATTTTCAACACTGGCATTTTTTCACATCTCCTTATGAACAGTACAGCTGTCATTTTTCACATCCTGCCCAAAATGTGTTTTCGCACCTGTGGTGCAGAATGGCGTGGTCGCTGTGGGAAATTAACTTTTGGGACAGATTAACACAATCACAGTGCCACTGTTCATGAGGGGAGGTCCCAAAATGCCTATGTTGAAAATGTGTCTCTTCAGAGTGGGGGTGAGGTTGGCGTCAGTTCAATACTTCACTGCCATTCCTATCATGCATCTCTAACTCCTGCACTACCAATGCCAATGCCAGCGAGACAACATTTGGCATTGACAAATGCTTGTTTATTCAGTCATCTTGCTTATATGATCAACAAACATTAAAATACCTGGACAGCAGATGCAGGAACCCTGGTGCTTTGAGACTAACTACAGCCTCTTTGTCGGTGGGAGGTTATTTGCTAACTTCACCGAACATCTTTCTAAGAACTGCTCCATTCTATAAAATAGCACCTCTCTCCTAACTTTTGGTTTTGTTTTTCCAAACAGCAATCGACAGTTGGAACAGGGACCAGCCAAGGAACAATGTTGGAGGGGGTGCAGAAGGTTTATTTACATCTGGGGTGTTGCATTTTGGCAGTACATGCCCAACTGCAAGAGGGGGTGATAACATGGGGGTTGGCAATAGCATGCTGGCTGAATTGTGTTCCGTACTGGATTTGTAGTCTGTTTTCTTCTGCTTGCTGCAATAGGGCTGGAATACGAAGGACTGCCATTCATCAGTGCTGGTTTCCTCTGCAGCATTTTCCTCTTAGTGGGTGCTGCTTTCAGGCTTTTCACCGCGCAGATGAAAATAGCCTGAGTTGTAGCTGCAAGATGAAGGGACTCTGATCACATCAAAACTGAGAAGCACCTTCAGCAGTGCTGCTTATATTTTCTAAGTGTTCTTGACTTCACACTTTCACAAACCTCTGAAAACCTCCATGGCCACAGGAGAGGATTAGAGACCAGTTAAGGGCGTTCAGCTGCGGTTGACTGCAAAAGCAGTTTTCAGTATTTCACATTACTTTTACTGTCAGGTGACTACTGCTGTAATACAGCTCTAGTGTACTGCCGAATAATTTTATTTTCTCATCAAAATGCAATTCAGATTGTGAAACACTGTTACACAGCAGTTGCTTTGTCAATTAAGATACAGCTCTGTAGTTTACTGGCTACATTAGCAATTAGCCAGAGCCATTTCTTATACTTCATAAAGTGCAGAGATGCAAGTCACGGCTTCTGAAAAGGTTATGAAATCATACATATGATTTTGGGAAACAAAGAAGATTATTGGTCCAACAAGTTTTCCACCACTGCCAGCACAATGGGAATAACTTGTCAATTATTTTTCTTCAAAATACCTGCCAGGTCTAATGTTAAAGGAAGTTACAGTATTGGTCGACACAACCTGCTCTTGGCACATCTGTGGGTCCTCACAGTTCATGCTCTTCAAGCCCTAAACCACACTGGTTGCATTCCTTTGGACTTTTCTCTATCATAGCAATATCTTTTCTCAAATATGGGCACCAGAACTGAGACTAGCTATTTAATTGATAAGCATCGGTGTACCTGTAACTTTAGTTTTCATAACAGCATTGTAAATAGGCTTAAGCAAATTGTCTACTCCTGATAAGAAAATAAAGATTATTTATGCATTCAAGCTGGCTGTCTCCGAACAACCTGTGCTCCTGTGTTGATCGGTTATGTCCCACCCTAGGGGTATACCCAGGTCCACCAGTGAACCTGGTGCTGAAAAATTTCTGCAACTGGATAATCTGGTTTGCTTGTTCAGATGCTAGCTAGTCATGGAAGTTGACAGCATCCTCTAGGGTTTCCCTTTTACTTTATTCCAAGAGACCTACCAGTAGATCTTCCTTGTCCCCCTCCTCTGGATAGCTGCAAACTACCAATAGATCTTCCGTGTCCTCCTCCTCTGGGTAGTTCAAACTGACAGGATCACTTCCTTTCTGCAAATCTCACATTCTACTCCCTCCTGAGAGTCACTTGTAGTACTAGCTGCTAACTCCCTCAATTGGCACAAGGATAGGTCAGCAAGCTGTGTTCTGCCAAATGCCTGTTGTGTACGCCTCCCCCAAGGTATTTTATCCCTCAGAAAAGAAGCTGCTCCTAGCTATGATCCCAGTTTTTATGGCTGTGGTGCAGGAGGTCTATTGCTTCCTTCAGGTCCATCAACCATACTTCCTGTTATCCTCCTGGACTAATGGTTGCCCAGTTCCCCGCCCCCCCCTCACTTTCTTCTCTCTGTCAGAGGATAAGGAAGAATTCCCAGGGATAGTGCAGGCTTTCCTTGTCAACAGTCTTCTATCCCAAACAACTTCTGTCCTCTTACCTGACTTTACCTGGGTGGCAATGCAGGCTCCCCCTTCCCTGCTGTTGTTGTCATGACACATAATGACATTAAACCAGAGGCCTGATATAAATCCCCACCTCTTTATGCTGTAACCATCTTCCCGGCTCATGAAGAACCTTGCCACGGGTACTTAGACCATAGGACCTGCCACCACCCAGATCTGAAAAATCTGCCTTGGAAGGATTTAATCCAGGTTTATTAAATCATGTTACTCTAAAACAATACTGGCACATGTCTCCCAAATCTTGGACAGCTTTACTTATTTGCAACAAACAGGTGCACATGTACATCACAGTCAGCGGGAACTGTGCTCCCTGTGCGAACCACTGTCTGCGGCGCCTACACCAGATTACTCCCTTTCCCTGCACTTAGCCTCTTACCTTTAACCTGTAAGAAATCATGGGACAACACTCCTGTTCCTCTTGCTCTCTAGTTTTTGGGGCAGTGGTATTATTCACCATTGGTTCAGGGTGCAGTTGTTTTATCTCAGATTTCCCCCAGGCATTTATCCTATGGCCTACTGACTCCCCTACCACCAGTATGCTTCTTCTGGAAGTATAGCCTGCTGGGAAAAAAAACTGGTCTGCCATTTTGGCAACCAGAGTCCTTATCTAGCAGTCATGCCTACCACTCTTTGGGTATGACCCAGATACATTATTCTAATGTAAGCCCCCTGCAAAAAGTGGGGCTTATATTCCCACCATTTAGGCACCCCTTACCCCTCCTATCCCACCGAGCTAGGAAATAGGTTTAGTGTTCTGAGGGTCAGTTGTCTGGATGCCTCAAGAGGGCAGCAGAGGGCAACAGATCGGGTATAAAAGGGAGCATACAGGAAGTAGCGGGGCCTTTTCCAGCCTGGGCAGTTGGCCTAGGACTGGAGTGGGGAGGCTGGAGAGTAGAACCAGGATAGGTGGCCAAAATGAGGGTGCTCAGTGGTCCAGAAGGGCCAGTGGGAAAACCCACAAAGTGAAGAGCAGTCAGGACGGTTATGCGCTATGGCCAAAGAGGAGTGGGGGGTGCATGGAGCTCCAGTGGGGACCAGGTAGCCAGGTTTTGCATTGAGTGGGGCTAGGGCATTAGGAAGGCTTTAGAAAGCCCAGCATAGGATGTAGGAGCCTTTTAGGAAGACCAATTGGTGTTGTTTCTAGGTTACCTGGGCTGGTAGGGCTGTGGCAGGGCCCTCTCGGCCGGGGGGACTGGTGGCAGAGGTTCCCTTCGTACCTAATGTGGCAGAGCGGCCTGGGGGGTTGAGAGAGCCAGCAAGCCCTTCATTTGTTCAAGGGGCCTGTTTGGAGGGACAGGTCCTGGGGCACCAGCCCATCAATGGCTGGGTGGGTCAGGGACCCACATAAGTGGTAGGCCTTGGAGAGTGGTCCCCATTCTGGTGGCTTAACGCAAGCCCAGGAGTTGAAGAAGGGATATGGGCCTGGCAGGGACTCCCTGTAGGAGGTGGTGACAGCAGTAAAACCCCAGAAAAAAGTGGGGCCATGGAGACTGAGGCAGAGGCAAGCGATCAGGGTAACAGGGGCCTCAGCCTAGGACATGCAGAGCCAAGCATTGGAAAAGGGGTCAGGGCCTGGGTCATCAGAAAAAAATCCTGGATGCCTCAGGGGCATGGGCCAATGACCCCAGGGTCCAGGTGGGAAGGGCAGCTCGCTCTTCCACACCAGTGTAAGAGGGGGATGACCAGAGCCAGCATAAAAGGGTACCTGGTGGAAACAGAAATAAAAGGAAGGCTTGGCTTACCAGATCTGTATATGCCAGGAGATTGCAGGGATCTGGGTTCCAGGGTTTGGGTTAAGCACCCGAGATAGGAAAGTTAAGAAAAAGGACTCCTTCTGGTGTCTGCTGACACTGTGGTTCTGCTGTTTGAGAGGTCCAGACATATCATGTAAAAAGTTGTAGCCCCATGGAGCTGATTAGATATTTGCTGAAAAGGAACAGTGACCCCTATATAGCTGGAATCATTTGCCATGCAGGTGATAATAAAGTAATGTGGTGAGAAAGCAGTAGTTCGTGCTTCATTTGATTGTAGAGAGGGAGATGTAATAAAATGAAATCTTTTGTTTTCCCTCTTCATTTTGCAGTCTAATTAATTCACCACAAGTTTGTATTCCAAGAAGAAGAATCCAGCCTCTGGGGCTGCTGGGCTTTGCAGAACCCCCAAGAGAGAGAGAGAAGGGGGGTCCTGGTTTGGTTGGTGGGTTTGGGGAGTGGATCCATTGCTGAAAACAGGAGGTAATGCAGCAGTTGGATGACAGCATCAGGTAGGGACCATCCATTTTTCCTGGTTCAGAAAATGCAATGTCTCATATGTTAGGGCTTTAGGAGTGCTCCTTTCTTTCTGCCCGGACCATCTATGAGATTTGAATTATGCTCCGAGATGAGGCAGGAAGGGAGGGATTACACAAATAAAGACACTTCTTTAACCTCTCGTGCAGCAGTGTCCTTTCTCCCATCTAGCCATCTTTCTAAAATATTAACCAGTTCTACAGACATTTCAACATAGCTTTCTCCATGTGCTTGGTTTACTCGCCAGTTTTAATCCTGTAAACTACAGAAGCCAATTCAAAGTGTTTAGCAAGGCAGTGTTCACTTTATATAATCTTTGCAATCAACTCTGCTCATTGTGGCAGTGTCATGCAGGTCCTCTCTCCTGAGGAACTACAGGAGTTGCTTTTTTTCATTATAATTTTTTATTAAGAAATTTCAAGGTACAACAATTTCAGTGACCGTACAACAGTTACTACTACCAGTATTTACTGAAGGAAAGGACTGTGGGATACCTTGTTAACAGTGGTCTACAGGATCCAAGTCAATGTGGTTTCACAGGGAGGAGGTCTTGTCAGACAAACCTGATCAGATTCTTCAACTGGGTGACCAAGGAAGTGGATAAGAGAGGAGTGGTTGATGTGGACTACCTGGATTTCAGGAAGGTCTTCAACACTGCTCCGCATAGAAAACTGGTGCGCAAGCTGGGTGGCCTAGGAGTAGGTCCTAAGCTAGTAAAATAGGTAGACAGTTGGCTAGGCAATAGGAGTCAGAGGGTGGTGGTTAATAGTACAACACAGAAAAGCTCAGGCACTCCACCACATATAACGCTGCACACCAAAATAAATAAAAAAGATTTTATTCTATTTTAAAAGGAGCCTAACGCGTTTCTAGTCCTAGACCGGACCCTTTTTCAAAGGCAGAATCAATAAAATGAAAAGATCCATGGCTTTAGAAAGCCTGCATACTATGGTATCCTAAACTGAAATCAGCTGCAACCATTTAATCAATCATTGTATCTACGCAAACCTAAAAAGTAAGTTACAGAGAATTACACATACATACTATCTTAACACAATCACTAAAAAACTTTTTTAAGTATAATAGTTCATTTAACTTGAAATACACAATCACAAAACATAGTATTGCAATAGCTAGAAGGCTAAAAAGTAAAGCAGACAGACTAGCAAAGCAGGGTATTTAAAATACCATTGGGGGGAGAAACACAGTATTCATAAAGCGGACCAAAGTGGAATATAAACCCTATACTTCATATCATCTGGTTTCCAGAAATGGTTTAAAGTAAAACCCTGGTTATCCAAATCTATTGGGGGACATAAAAAAACATTCGGATAACTGGGGTTTCGGTTAAACGGGAGACTGTGTTCTAAGACCAAACGTTCATTCGTGAGATTTTGTCAGAGGCTGAACATTACAGTACTGTGCCGTTTAGATGCATTACCTAGTACTGAGTTGAGACATAAGAGGGAGCTATACAACAAATTTACTGCACACTGTGTAAAAAAAAGTCACAAACCAGATTGTTGCTGCTGGTCATTCACTTTACTGTAGAAAAGATATAATTTACTTTACTGCGCAAACTTTATAGAATATGTTAATCCACTAGATCTTGTTAAAAAGGTTGTTAGTAGCAGTTAAATACAGTGCTCATTAGCAGCTGCTAACACCTAACAATTACAATTACTGTACTTTAATTATCCACAGACCAGCAAGTCTAATTAACTGCAAATGACCGCAATTATGCAAACATCACCTGTCTGTTGGAGAAACAAGTGAACAGCAGGGGGACAATTGGGAGTTTCGGTTAACTGAGAGTTTCGGTTTTGTGGGGTTTGGTTAAACTGGGTTTTACTGTAATCTCAAAACCAGTATTTAAACCAGGAGATTTGTACATCTGTAGGGTAATTATCCAAAAGGGTTTCCATTTCTAAACTAAGTTATTATAGTTACCACCCCGTGGATTACTATTGACTTTATCTATTGCCATATATTCAAACACATGTAAGTCACCATCTCTACTCTTATTGATATGTTATGCAGTGGCGTATGTATTTTCATGTCGTTCTATTGCTCTTTGGTGTTCCCCAACTCTAATTTTAAAACACTGTAGTTTTTCCTATATAAAAGGAACCACAGGAGCAAACAGCTAAATAGATCACACCAAGCATAGTACATGTAATTAGTTGTTTTTGGTTAATAGTGTCTGCTCTGGTGGAGGTGGGTGGCCAGTGGGGTGCCACAAGGGTCAGTGCTGGACCCAGTCCTCTTTAATGTTTTTATTAGTGATATTGCAGAAGGGCTAGATGGGAAAGTATACCTGTTCGTGGATGACACAAAATCTGCAACAGAGTAGACACACATTGGGAGGGGTGGAAAGAATGAGGGGTGATCTAACAAAGCTAGAAGACTGGTCATAGGTTTGGCAGCTGGGTTTCAATGTAAAAAAGTGCAAAATCATGCACTTAGGACACAGAATCCTGGGGCAACATACCAACTGGGAGGAGAAGTATTAGCAGTCACAAAACAGGAAAGGGACCTGTGGATAATCATTCCTGATGACCTGAAGGTAGTTAAACAGTGTGACAGTGCAGTGGAGAAGGCTAACAGGATGCTAGGATGCATAGGCAGAGGTATCACCAGCAGAAAGAGGAAGGTAATAACACCCCTGTATAGATCACTGGTGAGACCCCACCTCTAGTACTGTGCCCAGTTCTGGAGGCCCCAGCTCTGAAAGGACATAGAAAGGGTGGAGACAGTACAAAGGAGGGCAACCAAAATGGTATAGGGCCTTCATCAAAAGCCCTATGGAGAAAGGCTTAAGGAATTAAATATGTACTCCTTAGAGGAAAGGAGAGAAAGGGGGAATATGATAGAAGCATTCAAATACCTCACAGGTATAAACAAGTTACAGGAAGGTAGCATTTTCCAAAGAAAAAAAGATGCTCGAGGAAATGGGGTCACAATATGAAGCGGGGGCTCTGAGCAAATGTGAGGCAGTACTTCTTCATGGAGAGGGTTGTGGATGCATGGAACAGACTCCCAGCGGAGATGGTGGGGGCTAAAACAGTTACAGGATTCAAGAATGTATGGGATTGACACAAGGGAATATTAGAAGTAAGGCGGGGGGGGGCGGTAAACCTGGAGTCCAAGTAGGGTGTGTGATGACACTGTAGGTAGGGAAATAGGGCAGACTAGGTGGGCCAGGAGGCTGACAACTTCTATGTGTCTATGTTATTAACGTAACAATTATTCATATATTAAACAAACACATACTTTAACATATCTTATACCGTAAAACATGAACAAACAATTAGTGACCTAAAAATAAATTTAGGGAAAGGAAACATTGTTTAACCAGGAGTAGCTCACTAAGCCAAAGCTTGTTTCCAGATGTGACCTGGGAGCACAAGAAAGTTAAGTGACTTGCTCAGGATCACACAGTATGCACCTAGGCGGCTGTGGGATTCAAACCCAGGTCTCCAGATCTGCAGCTCAGAGGCTTAATCCACTGTGCTATATTGCCTCCTTGCAAAGTATCATGCCAAATGCTAGAGATTTTATAATTGATTATAGACCAATAAATAGAATTTATGGAGCTTAGAGTATATTTGCTCACTTTGTTATCACTGCTCTACTGTAGATATAGAAAGGGATCCAAGTAAAATTAAATAGATCCAGCTTCTCAAGCACTGTCTGTCTTTCTTTCTTTCTTTCTTTCTTGAAATTTTGGGTAACACCTTTGAGAACAAGTTAATTTCATAGGTTTCACATCAGACGAACAATATATATTGGAAAAGTGTGAGACGGAGAACAAACAAAACAAGGAATTATACAAGACATTGCAACAGTATATAACTAGAGAAGTTCCAATACATGTGGCATTGTACAATGTATGTCAAGGTACACATCTGATTACAACTGGAATTCATAGGGTCATATTAGAGGGGGTGGGGTCTTATGAAATTACCCTTTACAGGTCAATGAGAACAGACTCAGCCTAATAGCTTATAATCAACAAGGAAAGGGATGGCATCAGCCCAGGGGCCGTGTCAGAGGTGAAAAGGTATGGGACCAAGCTTTTTAAAGTGAGCAAGAGAGCTCTGAAGATATAACAGGGGGAAAGGGGATGGAGGAAAGCCATAGACGGATGAGGGGAAACAGTGGAAGGGATCAAGAGGAAATGTGAAAGGAGAATGATTAGCAACTTAGAACAGTTATTTACATTCTGAGAACAGTTATGCATAAGGTCAGGATAGCATAAGGATAGAATAAGTGCTGGTCACAAGAAGCAAGGGTATTGGAAGCAGTCACAGCTGGCATCAGCAACTAGCTGTTGCTTAAGTTTAACCTTGAAGGAGCCCAAGCTGGATGCTGAAGTGATGTCATGGTGCAGCGAGTTCATCCATTGCGGGGCACGGTAGGCAAAGGACCTTTCTCCCAGAGAAGTGCGACAGCGGGGTACATTAAAAATCTGTCTAGTAGAGCTTCTGGTACAATGACAGTTGATTGTAGGAGTAATAAGTTTTTGCAGTCCTGGGGGCATTTTGCCTAAGCTTTCTTGTTTGGACAGTAAACATGTTTGGTACATGAGTCTACCTTTGAATTGGAGCCAGTTAGCCTGAGCATACATGTCGTGGGTATGGGACAGACAGGCTGAGCTGGTAAGGAGCCGGCATGCTTTGTTGAGTGCATCTATGATGCAGCGAAGAGTTATTTCAGTAGCTGATCCATAGATTGGTAAGCCACAATCATTAAGCGAGACAAGAGAGCTTTGAATGGTCAGGTTAAGAGCCTCTGGGGTCAAACATTGCTTATGCCTATAAAGTAGGCCAATGCGGGTGTAAACAGCCATAACAGTGTTGTCAGTGTGATAGGCATAGGTCATCGTACTGTCAGTAGTAATCCCCAGATATTTAAAGAGCTGAACTAGCTTTAGGGGAGAGCCCTCTTCGCTGGTGATAGAAAGAGGGTACATTCTGTGCCTATTTTGGGAGCTGGAGAACTGCATAGTTTTAGTCTTGTTGTAATTCATAACTAACTTCTGCTTATGGAACCATCTTTCTATGACTACGAAATTACTCTGTAGCCTGGATTCAAGAACCTTAGGGTCTGGATCACTGGTAAACAGGACAGCATCGTCAGCATATAAAAGGAAGTGACCCTGACAGGATTAAGGAAGGTTGTTGAGGAAAATGCTAAATAAAAAAGGGTCCAAGATGGACCCCTGAGGAACTCCAGATGGGACAGGTCTGCTGTCCAGGAGGGGATTACCAATCTTCACCTGCTGTGTATGGTTGTGCAGGTAACTTTCAAACCAGGCTACACTGTCACGAGCTAGGCCAATGGTGGCAAGCTGTTTGACCAGGAGGGCATGATTCACTGTGTCAAAAGCTTTGGTTAAATCAATGAAAGCAGCACCGACCAGGTGTCCTTGATCTAAGGAGTGGTGAATAAAGCCTGTGAACTCCAGAAGGGTGGTAGTGGTACTATGACCATTTCTGAACTCATGTTGTTGCGGGCATTGTAGCTGATATTTTTCTAAGTATTCAGCCAGTTGGTCAGCCACTATACGCTCAACAGTTTTCGAGAGTGGGGGCAGGATAGAGATAGACCTGTAGTTCCCAGTAATTGTGCAATCCCCAGACTTATGAACTGGTGTCACAGTGGCAGATTTCCATTTCTGAGGGAATTCAGTGTAACTAAGTGACATGTTAATAATATGTGTTAGAGGTGACAGAATTTCATCCAGCGTAAGGGCTACAAACTTAAGATCCAGGGTGTCACCACTAAATCTTCATTTCCCTAATACATTGAGTAGGTAATTCCTGGCTTCATGGTCTGAGAGAGGTTTGAAGTACAAAGGGAGATGAGAAAGGTGCTGAGTTTCTTTCCCAGAGTAGTCACTTGTGAGGGGGTTAGAGACGTAGCCAGGTGGCAGGACACCACTCAGGTCCTTGAAGGCATTACTAAAAGTGTTTGCAATAAGTTTGGGGTCAAGTGACGGTATGCTAAAGCTGCCACATACCAACCAGCTTTTCACAAACTAGCTGAGAACTGTGTATTTCATTTTTGCCTGCTGACTTGTGACTGAAGCTATTGCCCTACCTGTATGTGAACTGTGAGCCCAACTCCCCAGTAGACCGGAGAAGCAAATAGCCAGAGAGGGTGGAGAACGGAGGAGTGCATCACAAGAAAGGTGGAGCCACACAGTACAAAAGGCTGTGTCCTGCTACAGGTACAGGTACGCTAAAGCTGCCACGAACCAACCAGCTTTTTATAAACTTGCCGCAAACTGTGTATTCATCCTGCCTGCTGACTTGTGACTGAAGCTATTGTCCTACATGTGTGTGAACTGTGAGCCCAACTCCCCGGTAGACTCGAGAAGCAAACGGCTAGAGAGGGCAGAGAACAGAGGGGCACATCACAAGAAAGGAGGAGCCACACAGTACAAAAAGGCTCCGTGCTGCTACAGGTACAGGTATGCTAAAGCTGCCACATACCAACCGGCTTTTCACAAACTAGCCTAGAACTGTGTATTTCATCTTGCCTGCTGACTTGTGACTGAAGCTACTGCCCTATCTGTGTGTGAACTGTGAGCCCAACTCCCCAGTAGACTGGAGAAGCAAAGGGCTAGAGAGGGTGGAGTACAGAGGTGTGCGTCACAAGAAAGGAGGAGCCACACAGTACAAAAGGCTCCATGCTGCTACACATACAGGTACGCTAAAGCTGCCACATACCAACCAGCTTTTCACAAACTAGCCGAGAACTGTGTATTTCATCTTGCCTGCTGACTTGTGACTGAAGCTATTGCCCTACATGTGTGTGAACTGTGAGCCCAACTCCCCGGTAGACTGGAGAAGCAAAAGGCCAGAGAGGGTGGAGCACAGAGGGGCGTCAAAGAAAGAAGGAGCCACACAGTACAAAAGGCGCCTGCTGTTACAGTGCGAAAGGCCATGGCGGCGAGCAGGAGGGCAAAGCGCCACTCGGCAGAGAAAAAAGAACTTGAAAATAAAGACTGCTCGTTTGGTAAATCGAATGTGGGTTTGATATAAATATAAAGCTTATACCTAAGTAGGTGTTTATAGCAAAACTTAAGTAACAGGTAAACTTAGTATTGTGGTTTTAAATTCAGTGGCACTAGTGCTGATGTAATTCTGAAACCTCACTGTCTGCCAATTGGTGGTTCACCTGACAGATATTGATTGCTCACTACTGCTCCTAGTGGTTTAGTAGATAATTATTTTTGGTTTTAAATATATCACTGCTGTAGAATAAAATGTGGCATTCAAAGAGATTAACACAAGCAACAGAAAAGTGATATTTGGCTGTGTTTTGGGGGTATTGATAATATTAATGTCTGTCCCAAGTATGTTTTATAAGTACAGCTGCATCTTTTCCCCTGAAGTGCCAACTTCATCAAAGTCTTCACCCTTCTGCCCATTCTAATAAAAATGGACCTGGCTTGGTAAAGAGGAGAAATCCCTTTATCCTAGTGAAAATCCACTTGAAGGATCAACAGGTGAAGCATGATTTTATTTCCAAGCCAATTGGTAAAACAAATGGATGGATTCTTTTGGTGTTCTTGGCCCCCAGTGGAGACATCAAAACAAACCCAGGAATAGAATCTAGGCAAATAAAAATTATGCATGATAACTAAGGCAGTAAGCTTTTCATGGACCGCGCAGATTTCACGAATCCCACGAAAATGGAAACAGATTGTGAAATTTGCAATAATGTAAAATAATATGTTTTTTGCAACAACAAAATCTTATTTTAATAAAATTAAAAGAAACATAGTTGCCAGGTATTCTGTTCTATTTGTAAATTCACTTGTTGCTGTGACTGATGTGGGGTATCACATTACAAGGTTGCATTACAAGATGAATGAAAGATCAATGAAACAAATTACCTAACTATCACCTGCTAATCAGTCAATTACAGTCTTACCATCAAGCGTTACAAATTGGCTCAGTGAATATGAGCTGCAGCAACTGCTGCTATTCATTCTGCTTGAGACCACTGTGTAAGACGCCGGGCAAACCACGTCAGTGCTACCGAAACCACTTTTAGCATCCAAAACCGGCAATGTGTTTCCCAGACAACACTGCAAGCAATATGAAAATGGGGTATTTCCTGTTTTGGGTGATATGATGTTCTGCACATGTTGCTATAGACCACAAATGCAAAACCACCTGTGACAGACACTTAGAGTCATCTACACACATAAAGAAAAAAAGAAAACTCGAGGAGAAATTGACCTCAGTGGTGGAGAATCAAGTCACAGTAAGAGAGTTGTTCACTGCGAAAGCCGCACACCAACAAAGCAGAAAGGTATCTTTATTTAATCTTGTAGAGGCTTTTTTGCAGCAAACATTCCTCTCAGTGCTCTCGATAACCCTGTCCTACACTGCTTCTTAGAGGAGAATTTAAAGTCTGTCAGTGTCATACCGTCATCTCAGAGGCTAAGGACTGAATATTTGCCTAAGGTTTATGCATTCCATGTGGCAGAAGTAAAAAAAAATGCTAGATGCAGTGTCTGTCTCAATAGTGTGTGGCGAGACAACAGATGTGGAAGATCGATACATTCTCAATATTGTGACGATTCCTTCAATTCACAATTGTGCTGTACTATCCACAAATATTACAAAATTAGAACCTGTGTTGTTGTACTGCACCGTATTAGATGTGATTAAGTTCAAAACAGTATCCCAGGCTGCGTTACATTGCTTGCAGAAGTATGAAATTCCATATATAAATGCTTCAGCGTTTGTGTCAGACAGCACAATGTATATGAACAAGTGTTGGGAATAAAGTCTTAAGCATGTCCTTTTAAACAGCGTGCATGTTACCTGCACTGCTCACTTGCTGAATTTCCTTGGTGAAATTTGGTGCAAGAACTTCCCAGCAGTTAACAATTTAGTGGTTGCTGTTAAAAAATCATTTACTGCATGTCCTGCTAGAAAAGCCATATTAAGCAATATTTAGCAGCCAAAGGACTCTCAAATGCTTTACCTCCAGTGCCAGTAATTACGAGGTGGAACACTTGATTCCTAGTAGTGTTTTACCATGTTTCTCAGGAGGAGTATGACGAATTTTTTAAGGACGAGAGCACAGCTTGTGAGGAGGTGGTCTCAATGTCAGCATCTGAAAGTACTCATACTGAAATTAAAGAAGCAGCCTCAAATGCACCCCCGATTGTCCAGATGTTGCAGAAATCTGAAGGTGACGATATAAAAGCGCACCTAGTATACGACGAGTTAATGGACTTTGCTACTTTTCTCGAAGTTAAATCTAAAGCCACTTAATACCCTTCCACTAAATCTACTCTGTCCTCCTGTGCTAAAAAAAATAAAAGAATACATGACAGAGTGCGGCAGGTTCCATCAATATGCCACAAAATTCTTTGCTGCAGTACGCCATCTAAATCCATCCAAACTGGCAACAATTGCTGTGACCGAAACTGACACCTCAAATTGCATTCCCTGGTTTGAGGACAATTTAACTGCAAAAGCAGAACTGAGAGCATACATAAATGAAACACAGACAAACGCAAATGACAGAGACAGAGATGTTTTAAAGTAGTGGCTAGATTGCAGGGATAAATTCCCGAACCTGTCCAATATTGCCCTGTCTTGCCTCAGTGTTCCAGTACATAGAGCCAGTTTGGAGAGATCATTCTCTCGCTACAGTGTGATGCGCCAAGACAACAGACACAGCATCAAACCATCTAACTTGTGCATGTATTCTATGCTTCAACAAAACTGACATTTTAAACTACTTTATTCAAATAGTTGGTAGTTAATGTAGTATTCAATGGACGTTTCGCATTTAGTGGTTCACCTGATTTTAAATGAAATTAAAAATCTGTTACCTCTGTATATCTGTGGATGTGTTTTTAATGAAATCGGCAATTTAAGCTGTGAAGCAGCCATGAAAAATGTAAATTTCCATCGCGGAAAACTTACAGCCTTAATGATAATGCACAAAGCTTGGTAAATAAAATGGACTTGCTTTGTTCGTGGGCTGAAATGGAAAAAACAGAAATAATTGCACTTTTGGAAGCCTGGCTGGGAAAGAAAGAAGAAAATAAGGAAACAGATTTAAATTATTATTACTCTCATAGAAGGGATAGAGGGGCCAGGGAAGGGGGGATAATACTGTATGTAAATCACATTCTGGGGCATTCTGAGATTATCTATTCTAGTAAAATAGAAGGGATGGAATGCATTTTGGTATACATTTTTATGTCTGCTTGCACACATGTGCAAAAAACATAGTACCACCATACGAGTATTCGTAGGTATGCCTCCCCCACTTCCAATGCCCTGCCCTCTTTTGCAGGCATGGCTGCACCGCACCAATGAATGTCCGAGCTGTCTATGACAGCTGTTTAGATGCAGTGGTGTACAGTTCTGAGGAAAACACCGCCACAGTCAGTGGTGGTAATGTATAAACAATTTGCATACTGCCATCAGCAATCACATAGGTACCTATCAACTACATCTGAACTGTCATAGACAGTTCTCCCCCACCATGAACACTTACACAGCATGCTGGGAGCCCACCCCAGCATGCTCATGCCCTCCCCCCGCACACCGTATGGCCGACGAGGGTGCCTAATCCCCATCAGCTCTGCTGCCCCCCCTCCCAAAACAGACTTCCAGGTGGCATGCTGGGAGTCCACCCCAACGTGGCAAAAGTCTGTATGGTGAGGGGGCTGCCCAATCCCCTGTCGGCACCACTGTACCCCACCACAAAAAACAACAACTTCCAGTTGCCATGCTGGGAGCCCACCCCAGCATGACAAAAGTCCTGCGTCGTCTTCTAAAAAGAAAAAAAAAACACCTGTACAAAAAAAGGTCCCTCGTTGACTGTCTTGCCTCCTCCCCAACCCACGCCCACCCTCTGCACACCACTTCCCCACACCCCCACACCCCATACTTACCTCCAGAGCCCAGTGCAACCATCTTGAGTGGACTGGGAACACATATCACTCTTCAAAGCCGATCATGAACTAAGAAATGCCAGTAAGCTGTATAATGGCATAAATATTTTTTCAACTTTGGTGCATATCTTGGCCATTTGGGAATTTTTTCACCATATTTTAACATAGGGGTTCTTGGGGTCCCACCTCATGAACTCAGTCACCGTCATTTTGTTATTCAGTCCCGAAGGTGATTTTGCGGTCACTACGTTGAACCACCTTTAGGGATTGGATAATGAAATGACAGTGTCTGATTCATGAGGTAGGCCCCCAAAACTCTATGTTGAAAATGTAGTGAAAATATCCCCCAAAATGACTTTTACAAGCGTGTGTTGCGCAGTTCCTACGCACAATCATAACTTTGAGAATTTTTAATATTTTCACTCAAGCAATGTAGATTGTGATGTTCCTAGAACCGATGGACCTAGGACACAGAGTTTAGTTAGATGAGTAAAATTGAAAATCAGGAGAAATCACCACTTCTGCAATCCCAAAAGCAAGTATAACAGCTGCCAATATAACAAACATTTTCAGTCATCAGTGCTGTAATTTTTGCCAGTTTAGTTTTGGATCTGCACTCACTGAGGCTGGGTCCAGGAAAGATGAATGAATGAGCAGTGAGAAAGGTGCAGTGGGAACACCTTCCCTGTGCTGATGTCACTCATGCATGTGATGCACTGCTCATGTGCAAACTTCAAACAAAGAAAAAAACATGCAGAGACAACTGTGGCACAAAAATGTTAAAAAACTAAGCATCTGAATATATTTAATACTTAACTTCAGGGCAGCTGAGCTTTGCATCACTCAATGAAGGGAAGGTAATCTGCAAACATGACATCGGGGGAAGTTAGTAAATCACTTTAAAGTCCATCCTCAAAGAGTGAATATTACCGTAAGGAGATGTTACAGAAAATATAACAAACAACTTTTTCAATTTTACATGTCACAGCAAAAGTGGATTTCCCTTATTCCGGATTTAAATTTGGCAGTAAAGAAATTTACAAAAATGTTCTTAGAAGTATGTAATATGTGTGCCCCTTATAAAAAGAAGACAAAGAAACAATGTCATTTACCCTGGATGAATGATACTTTAAAAAAATTGATTACATATAAAAAGCAATTATGGAAAAAAGCCAACAAAACACTAGATCAAGCTGCATGGGATCACTTCAAAAAGATATGAAATAAAACTATTTAGGAGGTAAAGAAAATAAAAGCACTTTATTATAAACATAAAGTTAACGGAACAAATGATCCAAAGAAATATTGGGCCTTAAAGAAATCTCTTACCAAATCACAAGTATAGTTAAAAAGTATAATGGTTATTGAAAATGGAGTTTTGCAAAATTCAGATAGTGCAGCAGATATTTTAAATAAATATTTCACTGAACTCCCTGATTTAGATATTCCTAGTAGGTCAAATAAAATGGGATGTTATGGGTCAGAAGCTAGAGACATACAAACTGATCAAAACAATGTCCCGATATTTCGGTTTAAAAAATAGCCAAAAAGGAAGTGATAAAATAAATAAATAAATTACAATCAAACAAGGTTAAGGGTCTCGACGATGTCGAAATAAGATTTCTGAAAGATACTGTCCTTGAGGTGGCTCAACCTTTAACTGATCTCTTCAACAAGAGTTTGATCGAAGGAATTTTTCCTAGATCCTGGAAACTGTAAATGGTAATTGTTTAACTCAGGTCTCAGTCTATAAGTATTTGGGGGTGCTTATCGATCAAAAGCTTTCTTTTGAACAAGATTTAAATATGTTGATAAAAAAAGTTCACTCCAGGATAGGTGCGCTCAGAAGAGTAGTAAATTGCCTGAGTACAAAGGATAGATTGGTCATAGCAAATCAGTTAATACTTCCTTTGATTGATTATGGGAGTCATGTCTATCCTAGTGCAAATAAAACAGAGGCTGTTATAACACAGGCTTGATACATGTTATAACAGGTTAGCAAGGTTTGTATTGAGATGCAAATTCGATATTCATCTTTGTTTCATGTACACAAAGTTAAATTGGGTTTCTCTTGAGAGCAGGAGACAACAAATTTGGACGTACTTAGTTTTTAAAATGTATAAGACTGGCTATCCCCCTGGCCTGGTAGAGAGGCTTACTAGTCCTACTCATCAGTTTAACTTGCGTAAAAAAGGGGCGAGAGATCTGATAGTCCCTAAAAATAAAAACAGATTTGTAATCATGACCTGTCAGTACAGAGCTGCCATAACCTGAAATGAACTTCCACTAACACTGGAAATTCAGGATATGACTACAGCCAAACTTAATACAGCTATGAATCAAGAAATATGCTTTCACTGCTTATGTAATAGATGATTTGTCCTATTCTAATGATGATATTGTGATGTGACATACAATTTGTTTGTCTTGTGCATTAGTAGTTCTTGTATTGTTAAATGTGTAGTTTTTGTCTGTTGCTAATTGTGTAATTTTGTACTTTGACATCAAATAGGTGCACCTTGTAAAGAGGGCCATGCGGCCCTAATGGTGTTTGAGGTTGTCTTCAAATCCTGTATAAATAAATTTTACTTACTACTACTACACCATCAATGTCAAGCATGGTAGGGGCAGATCTGAGGTCTCTCCCAGTGACGTCTTTAAGGTTAGTCCAACATTTTCTGCCATCATTCCAGGTCTGAGAGAGCGCTTCCTTATAATATTGATTTTTAGCTGCACAAATAGCCCTTGTACAGTTTCTAGCCGCTTTGTACCTCTGGAGGTCGGCCTTTCTTTCTTTCTTTCTTTCTTTCTGTCTTTTCTTTCCTTCCTCCCTTTCTTCCTTCCTTTTCTTTAAAATTTCTTAACTAGGAAAATAGCGCTGACCCAGATTATTTAAAAACACACAGGACATACAGTACATTTCAAAATAGGTATACATCTTACATATAATATACACATTGTTGGAATATATATCCTACGTATAATATACAAATTATTAGAATGTATAAAAATACAAACAGCATTCTGTCAAGTTTCTAAGCTCTCAGGGCTGGATATTCAAAGCAGTTTAGCAATGCACAACAGGGTTACCAAGCGCAACTTCCACCAATGTAAGAGAAAGCGATATTCAATGACAGTAGATGTGCAGCGCAAGATGCTATGCACCAATCCATAATGGCAATGAATGCATGTGCAAGTGCAGGGGGTGTAGCCATGAATATGCAGCACAGTGCAATATTCAACAGCAGGTGGACAATGCAAGCTCTGAACAAACGGGACTTGCGCAGAGCAAACGTGAGCCATATAAAAAGGGAGCAAGTGAGGGAAGAAGGCTTGCACCAGAGACGAGCCGCATAGAGGGAGAGCGAGGAGAGAGCGGGCAGGCAGCAAAGCAGGAGGGGAGCCACAGATAGGAAGAAGCAGGCTGGGAGAGGCACAGAGCATGGACCAGGGAGTGTGACACTGCTGGAGACAGTGAAAGGGTGTGTGTGTGTGTGTGTGTGTGTGTGTGTGTGTGTGTGTGTGTGTCAGTGTGTGTGGGCATGTGACAGGGTCCGAGGCAACACGCAGTGAGTGCCAGTGACACCCAGCACAGGAGGGGCAGCACAGGGGCCCTGACAGGTGGGAGGCGGAGGCCACAGCACACAGACCACTGGCCAGGCAGCCACGACACAGAGGTGTGCCCAGTGCAGGGGCAAGGACAGCAGCACACAGTTGGGGGGTCCTGGGAAGAGAGCTGCCTGGGGGGGAAGTATAACCCAGGCCATAGCCAGTGACATTTTCCAGATGGAGGCAGTAATGAGGGGTGTGAGAAGGCAGCATGCAGACTGGTGCAGCCATGGAAGGGCCCATCTGTGGTACACCCAGAACAGGTTGTACCGTGCCCGCACCACCTTCGAACAGTACGGTGATAGAGATCGTGGGCCAGTACCACCTGAACGGGCAATTCTGAAGCAGCTGTGAGCTGTGCAGTGAGGAGATGCAGGCACCCACAAGACGGAGCCACGTCCTGTCAGTGGAGACAAAGGTCATGGCCGTCATGTGCCTGCTTGCCACGGGTACCTTCCAGAGACCAACAGGGGACACCACAGGCATAACCCAGTCGGCTGCATCACGGCTCCTCACACAATTCCTCAATGCACTGCTGCCACATGCTGCGGAGTACATTCATTTCCCCAGCACACAGGCAGTGCACACAGTGAACATGCAGGAGTTCCACAGGGTGGCACGTTTGCCTGGCATGCTAGGGGCAATAGACTGCACCCATGTGGCCATCCACACACCACCTGGCCTAGAGGGGGTAGTGCACATGAACAGGAAGGGCTACCCCAGTGTCAACTGCCAGGTGGTGTGTGATGCCAGGGGGTGCATCATCAATGTCTGTGCCACACACCCTGGGGAGCACACAATGCCTTCATCTGGCACCAGTCAGCACTGTACCACAGGTACGAGAGTGGGGACATCCCCACCAGCCACCTAGTCAGTGAGTATGCTGTGGGAGCGGGAAGCCAGGAACAACAGGGCAGGGTGTGGGGGATGCTGTGGAGGGGGTACCAGGGGGTGTGGGTGGGACAGCCAGGGGGTGCAGTGACATGGTCCACCATGCTAACCAGACATCTCTACACACAGGTGACAGTGGATACCCACTCTGGCCCTGGCTGCTTACCCCATACCAGCAGCCATCAACCCCAGTGCAGGTGCAATACAATGAGGCACATGCCAGCACACGGAACATCATCGAGCGGGTGTTTGGGCTGCTGAAGGCTTGGTTCCGTTGCCTGACAGGTCTGGTGGTGCCCTACAGAATAGCCCCTCAAAGGCCTGCAGCCTATTCCTGGTCTGCTGTATACTACACAACATGGCCAACGACCATGAGATAGCTGTCGAGGTCGAAGAGGGGGACAGCAGTGGGGACGACGTGGCCGCTGGGCCTGGAGGTGGTGGGCAGCCCTCCCGGGTGAAGGTATCCCTGGTTGACCAGGATGGCCCAGCAATGGAGCACTATGGAGCATGCAGGTAGGTGAACATGGCCACAAGCAGGGCCCAGGGCCTATGTCACAGCAGACAGGCATGCATGGGCGGGCCCCGTGCCTCGGATATCCGGAGCGGAGTGTGGACAGGCATGGGTCCAGACACCATGGCAGCATGCAGAACATCCCCGCACACCCCATCCACACACCCCCACATGCACATACACGCACACATACATGCACATGCACACAGGACCCACCATGCCCACGCCCAGAGGCGGGAACCGGGCGTGTGTCAGACGCTGAGCACCGGTGCACAGTGGCAGTCAGTGCTATGCTGGCATCATCGTGCACATGCCACAGTGGCCAGCAGATGGGCGGGTGAGCACAGGGCCCATGTGCGGTGTCAACCATGGATGCCACGTCCATGGGACACACACACACACGCCACACCAATGTGCACACAGGGCAGCAGCAAACAGCAGATGCGGAGGTGGACGGTTCAGGAATGCCACACATTAGCACGGCTGCCACGTACATGTGGACAGCCCCACTGGGACTGCCTGGTGATCACAGGCTGAGCGTCGGCTTTAGGGTGTGTCACAGACAGTCCCCAAGGGGTGACACTGTGGGAACATGACCGGGTCCTCGCAGGTGTCTGCAGGCTCCCAAACATGCCCGCTCCAGGTGTGCTCAGGATGCTCACAGCGGATCCCATCGTCGACACAGTGGGGGTAGCATGATGCCGTGACCGAGGGGTGGAAAGTGCACTCTGCAGGGTATGAGGCAGATGGCCATGCACCAGGGAGGCCAGCGGTGCCAGGCTGGCTGTGACCGCAGCGGTCAGCCGGTCCATGGCTGCAGTCATGTCCACCCGCATAAGCCTGTTCTCCACCAGGAGCAGGTCAAAGTCTGTTGTGCCACTCTGCTGCCTGGCACAGCTCTGCACGGAGCACATGCACCCCTGCCATGATCTGCACATGCTGCTCAAAGGAGGCCCAGAGCAGACAGGTGTGCTTGTCCAAGGGGTTGGCACCCTGGGGCTCATGGGCATCGCACTGACCCACGGGTGTAGCCTGATCCTGCTGCCCAGCTCCCTGTGAAGGTGGGTGCTGCATGGCAGGGCCCTCCTGGGGCTGCTCGTCTTGTGGTGCATCATCAGCGGGTGCTGCCCCAGGCCCCACTCTGACGCCGTTGAGCCGCCGCCGCTGCTGCCCCTCTGGCTGCTGTGCACAGGGTGACACCGACACGGCTGCATCACCAGCACTGCCAGCCAGTGCCACACCAGTGACAGCCTCGGTGATGCCAGCCACAGTGGCCAGTGTGCAGGCAACCGCCACCAGCTCACCGTCTGCACTGCCGTGGCAGGTGTGTGGTATGGGTGCCTCCCCTGCGCCAACAACATCGCGTGCACAACAGGCACTGCAGCATGCATGTGCACACTGATGTCACATATGACAGTGGTGCAGCATATGTACAGAGCATGGTAGGCAATACAGCACACGGCCACTATTGCACACATGGCACTCGTGCGCTGTACAGCCTACGGTGCCTGGGCGACATGGTGCCGATGGTGCTGTGGTGCCATGATGCTGATGGCACACCTGTGCTATGGGAACCATGATGCCCCGTGCACTACTGGGCCATGCATCGTGGCCCCCACATTCCCCTACCGCGCACCATGCATTGCTTTCCCAATGGCGCCATGGTGCAGGGTGCGTGACCTGACCCTTGACCCTACGGTTGTCCTTTGACCTTCCTGGCAGCCCTGCATTGCCGATAGGCATTGGCAGCAGATTGCAGACCGAGGTGCGCATCCCCAGCACGAGTGGCACGTGCGCTACTGGGGGCCATTTGAGCTTGCCGATATAGCTGCAGCCATGCCGCGCTGTACTAGTGCCAGGGCCCCTAACTGGACCCAAATGCAGCTGGTCAACCTTGTGGACATCGTGGTGTCTCATGCTGGTGCCTTGTTTGGGAAGGTGCCCCCTAAACAGGCCGTGGACAGAGGTGTGGCAAGAGGTGGCCGACTGTCTGGTGGAGGCCACAGGTGCTCGGCAAAGTGGCGAACAATGCAGGCACCGCTACAGGGACCTGCAGTGGAGAGACCCTGACCGTCTCTGGACTCTACAGGCATGTGTCTGGAGGGGGTGCCATGCCACGGCCTGGGAAGTGCACATCACCCATGCCCATTCCCATCCAGTGGTCCATGGGGTGGTGTGGCCGGCACACCATGCTGCCAGGAAGGGCTGGAGCTACGCGTCCTGTTGGCCATGGTGGCACACCGTGGGTGCCCTGTGTCACTGCGCCACAGACACACTGGGCAGAGTGTCACACTGTGCTGGGGGGGCCTGTGGTGTTGCCAGGTACTGATGTGTCTTTCTCCATGTTTCCCTCCTAGGTCCTGAAGATCAGAGGCGGGCTTGTCTTGCTGGTGCTGCGGCTGGGCCAGGGTGGGCCACCGCAGGGAGCAGTGCACAGAATGCAGGCTGCATGGGCGGTGCTGCTGGACAGCCACAAGGTGTGCCACAGCATGCAGGTAGGCACAGTTACATGCTACATTGTTGTGCAGGGTGGGCAGCGTGGGTGGGGGCCCTCTGTGTGCATGGCCCTGCACATGTGGGTGGCTGCTGCAGGTGGGCTGTGGGTGCACCCGGGTCCAGGCTGTGCCACTGCCATCCTGCTGCTTAGCCATGTCACCTGCCCGCCTTGGCAGTGGTGTGCGGTGCATGGGCGGTGATGGTGTGCAGTGTTCTGCATGGCTGTGGTTCCCCGGGTAGGCGTCTTGTGTGGGCACACTCATTATGGGTGGCTGGTTGCCGGCCCAGGGGCGCATGTCACTGATGCCTGCTGCACATAGTGGGTGGGCTGTGGTGTTCCAGACATGCACTCATACACTGTACACTCCTTTGTCCTAGGTGTCCGACCCCCAGATGTCCATGCGAGGCTCCTGCGGCAGATCCTGCGTGTGACCACTGCCACGCTCCAGGTGGTGCACCTTCTTGAGCAGTCACAGCGCAGATGGCAGCGATGATGATGGCGTCAGCCTCCAGTGGGTCATGGAAGGCCATAGGGCCCATTGGCCTGCATCACATCCCCTTCCCTGAGCCCCCTCCCTTGCCCTCCCTCGTTCACTTCTGTTGGCATTACCCTTGTCCCCCTGCCTCCCTTCCCTGTCCTCCTGGCTTGTTGGTGGTCCCACCATTCCCTGTTCCCATTACCCTGTACCCTGTAGATATGTATATTGTTGTTTTATACGAGTTGCAATACATTGTTTTATGGTTAGCCATCTGTGTCCATGTCTGATTTGAAGCTGGCATATGGAGCCATGCTGCAGTGGTGTGCATGGATGCTGTGTGGTACACCTGGGGTGGGCCGGGGTGTGTTCCTGGTGGCATTCCACCATTGGTTGGATGGGGTGGCTGTAGCCTGTCTTTACTGGGTGTGTGGGGTGTGCCTTGTGTGCTGTTCACCTGTGTGTTGTTTGCTGTGTTCCGGGTGGCGTGTCCCGAGCCTCCCTGTAGGGGATGCCTGTGCCTGTGCAGCGGTGGCCGGTGTTGCCTCCCTGCAACTGTGTACCACTGTGGTGCATCTGGTCAGGGGCCTCCTGCCTCCACATGTGCAAAGGGCGGTGTACCCTCGTGTGCCTACCATGCCTATCTCCTGGCACACTCTGCGCCCTGGTGGTGGGACCTCCTACCCCTTTGGCTTGCCACCTGCTGGCCCTATTGCTATTCCATGTGTGTCCTGGCGCATGCACCTCTGCACCTTGCACATCTCTGGTTGCTGTTCTGGTGCTTCTTGGTATCTCCCCTGCGCATCCCTGGTTGTGCTATTGCGCTTCATGACATGCTCCCTGGCGCATCCTTGGTTGTGCTGTGGCGCATCGGGCGTGATATTCAGCTGCGTTGTGCAGGTGCATCCTGTCGTGCGCATCCTTTGGATATCGCGCCATTTGTGCCATGGCGCAGTGGAATTGTGCTGCGCACCTCTTGCACCTGCCTCTGGTGCATTTCTGAATATCCAGCCCTCTATGTACAGCAAAAAAAAAATAAGTATCATAACATAATAAACAAAAAACAGTAAATAAAAAATATATATCCTATTGCTCAAAACCAGTAATTAATGGAAGGTCAACTACATTTGCATTGTGAGTCTTTTTTATGCTGCTCTTTTAAGGATGTCTTGAAATTGTAACTATTTTGTAAATTACGTAGATTATCTGGTAAACCATTCCATTCTAATGGCAGTTTGCTTGAAAGCTTTATATTTTTTTGACGATTTACACAATGGAATAGTTAAAGTAATTGTATCATGTGATCTTAGAGTTGGGAGCTAAAGCTAGCTTATTCATATAATGAAGCCATTCTTAAAGTAGAAGCATAGACAATATTGGTAGAAAACGTCCATCCAGTCTATTCAGTTTTACCATACTCTACCCCATGACTTATTGTCCAGATGGGGTTTTCAGCCTCCTCTTCCCCCCCAACTCCCTGCCTTACTGATATTCCCTTTAGAAACGATTAAGCCCTTTATCCTGTCCCAGCCATGCTTGTAGCCATTAATGGTTTTTGTGCTCACCACCTCTGCTGGTAGGCTGTTCCATGGCTAAACCACCCTACTAGTAAAGTAAAACTTTCTAGCATCCCTTCAGAAATCTCTCCCTCCCCAACACAGCTTACATTCTTGTCCCCTTGTTTTTGACCCACCATTTCTGCTAAATAGTTCCTCACAGTTTACGTTGTCTGTTCCTTTTAGGAACTTCCAGGTCCCTATCATGTTCTCCCTCTCCCTTCTGGCCTCTAGTGAGTACAAGTTCAGTGCTCTAAGTCCATCCTGAGAGGATCTGCCCTGTTGGTCCAAAATCATTTTGGTTACTCTGCGCTGCATTGTAGCCTGTCTCTGTCTTTGCTCAGGTGAGGACTCCAGAACTGGGTACAGAACTCCAGATGAGGTCTCACCAGTGATCTACAGAGAGGTAGTATTACTTGTTTCCTCTTGCTATCGTAACTCCTTCCAGTACACCCCCAAATTCTGGGTGCCTTGCTGTAAGTCTTGTTACACTGACTAGATTATTTTAGGGAGTCACTTATGATGACTTCCAGGACCCTTTCCTCTGTAGTAGTGGCCAGCGTAACTCCTCACATCCAACATTCTTTCCTGAGGCTCTTATTCCCTACGTGCATCACCTTGCACTTCATGGTGTTGAATTTCAACAGTGAGACCTTGTACCACCTCTCTAACCCTTACAGGTTCCTCTGCAACTCCCTTATGCTGTCCTCACTGGCTACCCTGCCACAGAGCTTAGTGTCATCTATGAAGAGACACATCTTGCCCTGTATTCCCTCTCCTATGTCACTGATGAATATGTTGGAAAGGACTGGTCCCAGGACTGATCCCTGTGTTACCCAACTTATGATCTCCCTTTCCCCTGCTCTGACCCCATTTACCACCACCCTCTGATGCCCCCCCCCAACCACTACCAGCTTCTCACTCATTTAACTAGGTCCTTTGCTGCTCCTAGATCCTCTAATTTCTTCAAAACCTTCTGTGTGACACCAAGCCAAATGCCTTGCTAAGTCAAAATAGAGTAAATCTGCTGCTTGTCCCTTATCCACCGCCCTTGTCACCCAGTTAAAGAACATTATCAAGTTCGTCTGACAAGACATCTCTGCCATGAACTCATGCTGCTTACTAACCCAGAGACCATTTCTCTCCAGACAGTCCACTAGATCCTCTTTGACTAGTGTCTCAATCAGTTTATCAACAATGGAGGTAAGAGTGATGTGCCCGTAATTTTCAGATTCCTTCCAGTCCCTCCCTTGTGGAGTGGCACCACATCCACTATCCTCCAGTCTTTCAAAACCGCCACTGACTGTAGTGAGCTACTGAATAGTCCTGTCAGGGGTTCAGCCAATTCTAATGCCAATTCCCTGAACACCCCCTGGTGCATTCCATCTGGCCTTGGAGCCTTGTCTATTTTCAGGTCTGTAAGCTCTCTTCTAACCCTTTCTCCTATAATTGTCACTTGTCCCATTTCTGGTATCCCCCTTGCAGCAGCCTTAATGCCACTTTCTGGCAGAATCCCGCTATCCTCCACTGTGAATACTGAGCAGAAGTAGTTGTTTAGAATGGTTGCCTTCTGCTTGTCTTCCTCTACTACCATGCCCCTTCTGCCAGCCTAATATTTCCCCTTCTCATCTTCCTTTTTTCCTTTATGTACCCAAATAACTGTTTCCCCTCCCTTACGACCCCCTCCACAATATGTAGCTCTGTGTCTGCTTTTGCATCCCTGACTGCCTTTGTGGCCTCTTTCGCCTTTACCTAGTATTTGCTCCATTCCTCATTCCCCTATTTCTCCTTGTTACTTAGTTGGAAAAAGACAGAAAAGGCCAATGGCCCATCAAGTCCATCTCCCACTCCTAGTGGGTGAATGGTGTCAAGATGACTGAGACCTTAAATACTTATCTAGCTCTCATTTAAATTTCTCAAATGTTGAAATATCAACTAAATCCTGCGGCAGTGCATTCCAAGCCTTAGTTACCCTTACAGTAAAATAATGAGCACGTTTCTTGGTGTTACTGTGTTGCGCCTTCAATTGTTTATTATGTGATCTTAAATTAAAGGGTCTATCACTAAAGGATATACCACATTAGTTCATTAAATCAGGATCATGTACAATCTTAAATAGAAATAATAGGCCACCACACAATCTCCTGTCCTCAAGATAGACCAAATCCAATGCTGATAACCGGTTCTCATAGGTCATATTCCTAAGTTGAGGAATCATTTTGGTGACTCTCCTCTGCACACTCTCCACCAACTTAATATTACCCTTCAGGTATGGTGACCAGGAGGGAGAGCCATAATCCAGGTGGGGTCTAATATAAGTTCTATATAGTGGAAGGATACACTGTTAATTTCTTGAAATAAAAGATCTCTTTATATTCTGTCATAGTCTACTAGATGTTTGTACAGTTTTTTTTTTTTTACAATGAGTGGAGGATGACAATAAATTATTAACTATGATAGCAAGATCACATTCACTATGGACTGAATTAAATAAGTGGCCATTCAGCAGACATGGAAGGAGAGGATTATTTCGACCAAAATGTAAAACTGAGCATTTATTGCAATTAAATTCCATCTTGTTTATGAAAGCCCAGATTTCAATTTGTTTTAAGTAGTTTTTGATACTTAATTGTTTGGTTTCATTATCAACTTCACCAGCTAGTTCAGTGTCATCGGCAAATTTATTTAAATGATTTGTGATGTTATAATGCAAATCACTAATGAAGAGACCAAAAAGTGTAGGCCCCAATACCGATCCCTGAGGGACACCACTTCTCATGATACCCTCTTCAGAAAGATGGCCTCCAATTTTAACTTGCTGAGCTCACTGGGTTAACCAGTTTCCTGTTCATTTCAGGGGATACTGACTAAATTACATTTTGTTCAATTTTCCAAAAAGTTCACGGTCGGGAACTTTATCAAAAGCTTTAACATCCACAGGGATTCCAAGGTCAAGACTCTTACTAGTATTTTCATAAAAAGAAATCAAGTTGGTGGAACAAGACCACCCAGTTTTAAACCCATGCTGGGTGGGTATCAATCAATCATAGAGAACACTGCTCTGCTTTGAAGTGTTGTTTTAGTACTTTTCCCAGAACCCTACAAACATGAGAGGCTAAGCTAATAATAGGGTGATAATTTGTAACTAGGTTCTTACTGCCCTTCTTATAGATAGGAATGACAGTAGCTCTCCTCCAAATAGTTGGGACTTGACCAGTAAGGATAGATTTATTGCAAAGAGTTGAACGAGGGTAGCTGGATGGATGATAACTCCTTAAGAAACTTTGAATGGATTTTGTAAGGGCACAATAAAGCATTACAATTAAGTGTTTTTAAAGCAGACAAAACCTCATCTTCTTTGAACTCTTCAGGGGTGTATTTAGGCTTATTATGAAGCTCATAGAACCATTTACATTAAAAACAGAGCAAAAATATCTGTTGAAAGTATTTGCTAACTGTTGTCGGTCCTATATACTGTAAGTAAACCACCTTCAACAAGTGGACCAACAGATTTAGAGTTATTTTTCTTACTATTAATGTATGCATAAAAAAAATTATAATTATCTTTAGAATGTGCAATTTTAAATTCAAGGTTTTTTTAAGATCAGTTTTTATACAAGTTTTAACCAGCTAGTTTTATTGCCTGAGGAGAGATTTTTTTTGTATCTTCCATAAGCTTTATCCTTTTTTTAATAAGCCATTTGATATGTTTAGAGAAGCAGGGTGATATTTTGCCTCTTTTATTATATATTTTTTTTTCTGAGCAGTACAAATTCATTCTTCAAATGTGACAAAAGGTTCTTTAAGAATAAACAACAATCTTCAGTAGAAATGGGTGACATGTTCTGGTCCCAGTCAAACAAATGAAGAAAGGTATTCATTTCATCATATCTTGCTCTAGAATAATCTTTAATGTGTGATACATCCTCATTATTATGCTTACAATCAGGGAGACAACAGTATACCATGTTATGGTTACTGTTGTTAAGGGGGCCAAGCACTTTAACCTCTGATAGGTCACAATCAATATTAGTAAAAATTAAATCTAAAATATTACTCTCCCTAGTATGTTCCAAAACCTTTCGATCAAGTCCAAGTTCCAGTGTCAAATCTAGGAAATCATTTTCCAGCAGAGTTTTATCAGAGAATGATGCCCAACAAACTCCTGGTAGGTTAAAGCCACTAGTTAAAATTACATCACGCATAGAGGACATACATATGAACATAAGAAATGCCAGCAGAAACAGGCCAAATGGTCTATCGAGTCTGCTCGATTGTGCAGCTAGCCCCTCACCTTGCAGCTGCCCCACTCTTCCCACCCCCAATGGACATTGTCTTAATTTTGTTAATTAGGGCAATATTATATAGAACACAGAAACACAGAAGTTGACGGCAGATAAGGACCACAAGGCCCATCCAGTCTGCCCATTTCTTTTTCTACCTTATGAATGTGCCACCGGCCTTTGCTCTGTCAATGGCATATCTATTCATACTCTTCTGTATTGCTCCCTTATGCCTATCCCATGACTGTTTGAAGCCCTGCACTGTATTCATATATTCATGTATCCACCACACTTTCTGTGAAAAAGAACTTCCTCATATTATCCCTTAATCGGCCTCCCTCTAATCTCATGCTGTGTCCTCTTGTCCTGCTATTTTTCTTATATCGAAACATGTTAGACTCTTTTCACCTTGTGAATGCCCTTAAGGTGTTTGAATGTTTCGATCATATCACCTCTCTCCCTCCTTTGCTGTGGGCTATACATATTGAGCTCCGTTAATCTGTCCTCATATGTTTTCTGATGCAGTCCCTGCACCATTTTGGTTGCCCTTCTCTGGACTGCCTGAAGTTGGTTAATGTCCTTGTGAAGGTGTGGTCTCCAGTACTGCATACAGTACTCCAGATGGGGCCTAACCAGTGTCTTGTAAAGAGGGATTATTACCTCCCTCTTAAGACTTGTCATACCCCTACTAATACACCCCAACATTCCCATAGCCTTACCTACTGCTTTAGTGGTCTGCTTGGATGATTTCAGGTAATCTGTGATGATGATGCCCAAGTCTCTTTCTTCCCTTGTGACTGCCAGCAACACCCCTCTCAGCCTATAGGTGGCTTCAGGGTTTCTCTTCCCTTTGTGCATGATCTTGTACTTCTTTGCGTTAAACCCCAGTTGCCACTCTTCCGACCATTTTGCCAGTTTATCCAGAACTTTTCTCATTCTGCCCACCTCATCTGGATCATCTACTGTGTTGCAGATCTTGATGTCATCTGCAAACAGGCAAACCTTACCCTCCAGTCCATCTGCAATGTCCCTGATGAAGATACTGAAGAGGATTGGCCACAGGACTGATCCCTGATGTACCCCACTTGTGACTTGCATCTCTTCTGACTGTATACCTTACAACCACTCTCTGTTTTCTGCCTGTCAACCAGTTTGCCACCCAGTTGACCAACTTCTGACCCACCCCAAGCCTACCCAGCATATTAATCAATCTTCTATGTGGAAAAGAATCGAAAGCTTTGCTGAAGTCAGGGTAAGCAACATCAACTACTCCCCCTTGGTCCACCACTCTGGTTACCCAGTCAAAGAAATCTATGAGATTAGCTTGACAGGACCTTCCTGTTGTAAACCCATGCTGTCTTGGATCCTGTGCTCCTATGGATTCCAGGTGTTGCACTATCCTTTCCTTAAGGAGTGCCTCCATAATCTTGCTCACTACTGAGGTAAGACCGACTGATCTGTAGTTCCCTGCCTCCTCCCTGCTACCACTCTTGTGGGGCAGGTTCACATGAGCCCTTCTCCAGTTTTCTGGGACCTCTCCTGTGCTCAGAGACTCACTAAACAGTTCTGATAATGGCTCTGCTAGTTCCACCCATAGCTCCTTTAGCACCCTGGGATGTATGCCATCAGGTCCCATTGCCTTGTCCACCCTGAGCTTATCGAGCTCTTGTAGGACTCTTTCTTTTGTGACGGGACTAGTGCACACCTCCTTCCCCTCTGTGTCCATGGTGCTGAGCTGTGGGCCCTGCCCTACCTTCTCTTCAGCAAATACTGAGCAGAAGTATCTATTTAGGATAGATGCTTTTACATGGTCCTCCTCCTTACATGCCCCCTTATCCTCTTTGATCTTAGCAATACCCCCTCTGGACTTTCTCCTTTCACTAATGTATCTATAGAAAGTCTTGTCACCTTCTTTTACTGTTCGTGCTAGTGTTTCCTCGGTTTGGGCCTTTGCCTGCCTTACTGCCTTCCCTCCTTTCTTTAGGGAAGTTTGGTATGCCTCTCTATCTTCATCCCACTGTGTTCCCTTATATTTCCTGAAGGCCAGCCTTTTGGCTCTGACCTTTTCTGCTACTGTTTTTGAGAACCAAAGTGGTTTCCTTCTTCTTTTGCACTTCCTTTTCTCTCTAACACAATGGGATGTTGCTTCAAGTATTGCATCCTTAATGCTTGCCCACTTTGTCTGTACCCCCTCACCTGTATTTCTTTTTGCCAGGGCTAGCTTAACTCTGTTGGCCATCTTATCAAAGTCAGCTCCTCTGAAGTCCCATATTTTTGCCTTGGAATGGGATGATTTAGTTCTAGTGGTCAAATTGAATCATACCATGTGATGGTCACTGGCCCCCAGGTGACCTTCTACCTGGAGATCTGTTATCCTTTCCCTGTTAGTCAGTACCAGATCTAGGATAGCCCTGTCTCTTGTGGGTAGTTGTACCAGTTGTTTGAAGCCCTCCCCCTGCAGGGAATCCACTATGTGTCTAGTTCTGGCAGATGTTCCTTCTGGTATTGACCAATCTGTATCTGGCATGTTGAAGTCTCCCATTATCAGAACCTCCCCTTTAGCTGTCATGTTTTGTATTTTCTAACAGTAATGTGTCTATGTCCTCCCCCTGGTCTGGAGGCCTGTAGACAACCCCAGTTCATATGGCTGTCCTATTTCCTGTTTCCAGGGTGACCCACAGTTCTTCTGGCTCCTTATGTGTATTCTGAATTTCTGTAGCTTTGATATTTTCATTGACATAAAGGGCCACTCCATCCCTTTTTGCACCTCGGTCTCTTCTGAACAGTACATAGCCACGTACTGAAGTCTCCCAAGTGTGGTTACTGGTAAACCATGTCTCACTAATGGCTACTATGTCCAATTTAGCCTCTGTCATTATTGTCTGCAGGTCTGGTATCTTGTTTCCCAGACTGCAAGCATTTGTGTACATGATTTTCCATTGGCCAGATTTCGGTGTGTTAGTTGTTGGGCGAAACCTGGCGTTTCTCCTGTGCGTCATATGGGGAGCTGGACCTTTTTCCTTACCTGGTGATGCAAATGAACTACAAACATGCTGAACTCCTGTTTGACCACTAGCTGAGGGGGGAGGGGCGTTCTTCCCATTCAATGTATCGGGTGCTGCACCCCTCTCCTCATTTGCTAGTTTAAATATTCTGCAAAGACGTCAAACTTCTGCCCCAATGCACTTACTCCCTCCTTAGTCAGATGGAGTCCATCAAATTTAAAGAACTTTCGCTCCCAAAACTGTTGCCAGTTCCCTACAAATTTGTGTCCTTTTTCCTGACACCAGTCCTTGAGCCACATGTTTAGCTCCCCTATCTCCCCTTCTCTGACCTTCTGTCCATCTGCCCCCCTCAAACTGGCAGGATCTCAGAGAAGGAGATGCCGGATGAAATGGATGATAGTTTGTCACCCAGCCTGGTCAGGTGTTGCTTGGTCACAACAACTGACCGGCTGGTGAGATCGTTAGTCCCTATGTGTACCAGGATGTCAATGTTTTCTCCTGCTTCCTGAACAAGTTTAGCAATGTGGTCAGTGTCTCTCCACGCTGTTGTATCTGGGAGACGTCTGACCATTACCCCTGACTGGAGATAGGTATCAACTCCCCAAATCATGGAGTCTCCTATGATCAGAAGTTTTTTGGATTTCCTTTTTGCTTTTTTTTGTTTTGGTTCCTGTTTTGGGTGAGTCTTGTTGTGCTAGCTCCTGTGCTGCAGTGTCCTGCTCTGCAGTGTCCTCCGCCCCTTTGTTTGATTTCAGAGATAGAGGCAGATACCTGTTTGTAGTTTTTATATGGTTTGTGGAGGTGATATGTTGGAGAGCATCGAGTGATGGGGCACCCGATTTGCCCCTCCTAACCACCTGCCAACCTTCTGGACCAACTACCCTCTGCGGTCGAGGTGCTTCTGTTGGATGTTGGGGAAATGGCGGGCAGTTCTTATAATATATTTCCTCTTGAATATGCAATTTGAGGTGCGTAATCTCTGCTCATGCTGTCTGGAGTTGAACCCTTAGATCTCCAATGGCCCAGCATGTAGGACAGTGTCCTAAATCCTGTAAAACTGCCCTTCTGCAAAGTGTTCCGCAGTACCTGCAGTTAATGATATCCATTCCAGATAAGTTGCTGGGTTTATAACCTGGTCAAAGTAATTAGATGGAGGAAAATGAAAGCAAAAGTTTGATCTTGTTTTTTGTTTGTTTGTTTTGTATAACTTGTTATAACAAGTTAAATTATTTGTGCCCCTATAAATGAGGTCACTGTGTGGATACCCTCTGATCCACCCTTCCTGCTTTGCTACAGAAAATGTCACGACTGTGCTACCCTATAAAGGAATGTAGTGTGGGTGGTTGAGGATGGGGTGGTGGCTAGTCCCTTCCCCTGGGGTGGTGGCTGGGCCCTTCCCCTGCCAAAAAAGAAGAACCATGGACAAAAGAAACAAGGAGGTAAGATCAGAAACAATCAGTCAGCAACAAATGCAGTAGCCCTGAAAGCTTATTATAATCTTTATTACTTGCTGGTGGCCTATAGTATGCTCCAAAAAAGATTTTGGGTCTATTTCCAAAAAGTTCAATTGAATCCAAAAGCTATCAATATTTTCAATGGAGGTAGTGATAACGTCATATTGAGAACACTCAAGCTATGTTTTTACATAAATACAGACCACTCCTTCTTTCTTGTGTTCCCTATTTTTATAGAACAAATCGTAACCTGAAATTCTTGTTGACCAAGTACATGCACATCTCATTGCCGAACCACTGGCCAAGATTTTCACACTGTCCCTCTCCAGTGGTACAATCCCCGATCTCTAGAAAACAGCCAGAATTACTCCCATTTTCAAGAAAGGGAACAGAAATGAGATCTCAAACTACAGGCCGATAGCTATTCTCTCAGTCCTAAGTAAAATCTTAGAAAAGCTTGTAGCCACCCAAACCCCTGACTACTTAGAATCTACAAATCTGCTCTGTGATGCTCAACATGGTTTCAGGAAGAACCATAGCACTTCTACAGCCCTAGCCAAACTCACATCAGATACTCTCTCAAACATGGATGATGGTCGGCTAACAGGTGCAGTCTTCATTGACCTTACCAAGGCCTTTGACCTTGTGGATCACTCCTTACTTCTGACCACCCTTCAGTCTATAGGTTTCTCCTCTCCCGTTATCAACTGGTTCAGGAGCTATTTAACCGACAGGACCCAAGCTGTAAAATTCAATTCTGCAATTTCTGACAGCACCACAATCAATATTGGAGTACCCCAAGGTTCAATACTTGGCCCTCTTCTCTTTTCCCTCTTCATAAACAACATACCAAGCAATGTCTCATCCTGCTCCTCTCTTCTGTATGCTGATGACCTGGTCATCTATGCCAGCTCGCATAATATTGACTACCTAAACTCGTCTCTGACCACAGCCTACAACAACATACAAAGCTGGCTAAGCTCTCATCGACTTATCCTTAACTCAAGCAAAACAAAAGCTATGCTCCTGGGCACCACCCAAAAACTTAGATCCTGCACCACCCCCTTGAAAATACTAGACCTAAACGGGATCTCTCTTGAGGTCATCACCTCATTTCGCTATCTTGGAATCTTGCTTGACCAATCCCTGGACCTCAACCTTCACATCCAAACAACCTGCAAAACTGTAAATTGTAAGCTGGGGGCAGCCTACAGAACCAGCTATATGTTAACGCCATCATCCAAGCTAGCCATCGCCAGGGGGATCCTTTTACCAACCCTAACCTACTGTGCTCCCATCCTGACTACTGCCCATAAATCAGCCTTGCAAAAATGGGACCTCACCTATAACAACATATGTCGGTATGCTTCCAAGGCCCCTCAGCTCAAACATCATTGCCAACTGTATAGTGACCTTGGCTGGCTCTCCCCCACTGCTACCAGGCTATACTATCTTGGCTGTCTATGTGACTCTATTATCAGACTGGGCACGCCCGCATCACTAGCTGAGCTACTTCGTCCCGTTACCTCAATCCGTGAATTGAGATCATCTGACAAATCACTACTGAGAGTTCCCCGTTGTCACACCTCCAAAGGAGCTGGGGCTTTCGAGCATGCTGCCCCCCAGATGTGGAACATGCTGCCACAGGACCTTAGGCATACCTCATCGCACTACCTTTTCAAACGAGGGCTATGACACTACCTAGCTACCTCTGACCAATGTACCTGTTTTGACCCTACCTGACAGTACCTTTGAAAGCCAGCCCTACAATCTACCCATTCCCTACCTTTCCAGCTGTCCCCTCCCTCTTGCTCACCCACTTTCCTTTGCCTTCTCTCCCCTGCCTGTTTGTACACCTTATCTACCTGTAGATTCTTGAAATTACCCTGTTTCCCTAACTATAACTGCTCGGCTTGTTTACATACTGTACTAAACAAAGCCGTATTAATGAACTGTCCAGTGCCGTCTTATGCTGAATACGCTCTCACTGTTATCTGTAACTGCTATTCTATGTGCTGTTTTACTGACTGAACTATGCTGTCTTATGCTTTACCCAATGTTGTCTTAACTTGAATATGCCCTCACTGTTTTTCACAGCCAGTCAGATGTGAAAGCTGAGTAATGGTACAACCAGGGGTTTCGCCTCTTTTCCTGCCCCCCTCGCGTATTACTCCCCCTGGGATACCCGTGGACTGGGACTGCCAGCCGCACTCATGCCCGGCTACAGAACCATGAGCCCGGCTGCTTGTTGCTACTTTCAGCCGCCAAAGCCGTTAATTTGCCGAAAATCCCTCTAAGCCCTATCGTTGACAAAGAGCGCTCCTCCCGGCACCCAGCACCGACGTGGACCCACCTAGATAGTCTCAGGGGCCCACCTCAAGCACCGCTTGCCAAGTAGAAACCAGAGTTTACCAGGGCTACCCCTCCTTTGCATCCTGGCTGTAGGGGTCACCCGCCGTGCACACGCTCATAAACAGAACCAGGTGCCTGGTCACTCGAGGGTACCCTGAGCCGCCAAAGTCATAGACGCCGTAAAGTCCCTCTAAACCCATTTTTTGGGCTTCAGATCACTCCTCCTTGTACCTCAGTGCTGCCGGGGTACCACCTCAGTAGCCTAGGAACCCACATTTGAATTGATTACCTAACGACTAACAGCGCTGGACTTCGCCTTGCTCCCCCCGGGAAGTCTGTTATCAGGGGCCGCCCACCGTGATCACGCCCAGGAAGCAGAACCATGAGGCCAGCCGCTTGCTAGTACCCTGAGCCGCTAAAGCCGTAATCACGGTAAGGTCCATTACAAGCTCGTCGTAACATCAGACCGCCCCTCCACTCCTTCTACCCTCCCTCTCCCGCTTGTTTGCACTACGTCTGCCTGGGGAACTCCGAATAACTCTGTCTTTGTACCAGTACCCACTCTGCTTGTTATATTCTTTACAGAACAATGTTGTATTCGTTTTTACTTAGACTAGTGTCCTCACTGTTATCTTAGCCTCATAGCTTCGGCTCCACTGTCTATACATTGTACTGCCATACTAATTGTACTGTATATGTTAATCACCCTCAGTATGTATTGTCTTGTACTCTCCCGGGTCATGCCTTAAAATAGTCACCTGCTGGCTAGTGCACTTACCTGGTTAACAAAAACTAAATAAATAAATGTAGGGTCCCACCGGGTTTCTGGGATGGTGGCAATATCAGTACTATCCTAGTGTAAAATAACTTCTAATTCAGATTTCTTATGCATATTTAAAGTTCTGGCATTGGCTAAAAGGATTTTACTTATTTTTGTGTTGTAGCCTGTCACGGGTAAAGATTGCTTACCCTGAGCCCCCTCAGTACTTAGTTTAAAGAATCAGCGATGTATGACTAAAAGTGTTTGCCCAGTACTGAACTACCTCTTCAACTTAAATGGAGGCCATCCCAGCTATAATAACTGGGATTAATCTCGAATTGCTCCCAATGCATGAGACAGTGGAAGCCGTTTTTAAGACTCCACTTACGCAACCATTGCATTATTTTAATTTTTTTCATCCTAAGCATACCAGCCCTAGGTACAGGTAAAACTTCCAAAAAGCTAATCTGACAACCTCTACTCTTAACAGCCTAAGTTCCATGTATTCTTTCTTAATGTCTTCAGTAGAGCATTTATTTATGTTGTTAGTCCTCGCATGAACAATGACCAAAGGGTGGTCACCAGCAATTTTTAAGATGTCTGTAGTCATGTTACTTATATCTGAAATGTTAGTCCCCTGTAACTACTACAGGTGCAATGATACTTATCAATATTGCATATGTATTTGTCAACAAACTTGACAATAGAGTCCCCTAATACAAAAACTTCTCAGGGTGGAGGTGTTACATTCCCAGGTGGAACTTGTTCAGAGTCATGAGGAATGTTAGAAATATCAACGTCATCTTGGGTAGGCTTGTCTGGGGAACATCTTTGTGGTAGTTCAGGGGGTATTATTGCATCAGTTGTTACAGTTGTCTGGGGGTCTTATTCACCCCCTCTCCTGAGAGTTTGGTACTCAGAGAATCCAAAGACTCCTCATATTCTAGTAAGAGATCAAACTTATTTTGTAGACTTAAATCAAATTGATTAGCTCTATGACTTATTTTTGGCCCTCACTGCTTCCCTGACCTTCTTAGAGAACCAGATTGGTCTCTTGTGCCTATTCCCCTTGACAGCCATTCTCAAGCACTGTTTGGTCATTTCAAGAATGGTCCTTTTAATTTCTCTCCACCTCTCTTCCACCCCCCAATTTCATCCACTCCAGCTAACTTGCCCTTGATGAATTCCCTCATCTAATCAAAGTCTGCTCATTTGAAATCCAGAACCACAGCTTTTGATGAGGGTATATGATAACCATGGCTAGTTCAAACTATATGGTGTTATGATCACTGGACCCCAGTGGTTCTATAAAAAACTGCACATTAGAGCACTCACAAATGTCTATTCAATCTCTGTTCAAGCAATGGTACCAGTCTCAGACTAAAAAATATTTTATTTTATTCTGACATAAAAAGAGGCAATTCAATGAACGAGAACAAAAAGGTGCTCCTAGGGTGAGGTTTAACGCTGCTACGTGTGGATAGTTGACATTCAAGGCATATTGCTAGAAATATACATAAGGGTTAATTTTTAAGGACACAACATAATTGCAGTGACATAGACAGTTTTGAAATACGGGCAGAAGCCGCAAGGGTGTAGACAGCCATACTCACTGTACACATTTGTGTACAGTTTTGTTGAGTGCCTGTCACAAACCATAAGCCTTTCTGTTAACATTTTCATTCTAATCTGTAGGTTTTGGGTTAGTGTAGGCCACTGAGGAGTACATCTGTTTAAACTTCTGTTCTTTAGGAGACAGATACATGTATAACCTCTATAGAGATTAGAGGAATCATCTGACAACAATCTGACTGGTCTGGAAGGGGGTGCCATTTGGAAAGGATGGTGTACATTTTTTAATGGGGGGGGTGTAACTGTTGGAGACTGTGTACAAAACATAAATTTCTGGCTACACCCCTGAGAAGCCCTAATTGTAAGGTTAGAACAAATAGGTTACAAGTGCAAGGGACATAAACAATGGTAAAAACTTTGCAGCCAGTCAGGATGGAGTACAATTATTAAGGGGGAAGAACGATGGGATCACAGACCAGGAACAAACAAGATTTAATTCTGTGATGTCATATTCATCCTAGACAGGAGATATTGACAAAATGGTAAAAAAAAGCACTGGAATATTCTCACCAGTCATCGAGGCCTGTGGGACATCACTTCAGTACTCCCACAGACGGCTTACAAAAGGGTGTCCACCGTGAGCGATAAACTGGTGCATAGCAATTTTGTGGACCGAAAAACAGAGTGTGGTATGTGGCTAGATAAGGCAGCAGTGGGCTGCTTTCCCTGCAAGAGATGTAATACTTGCATGCACATAAAATGAGGCAAAGATTTTGTTAGTCAAAATACTGGCCACACTTATGATGTACGACAACTGGTGATTACTTATGACACTGAAGGCATTATTTATATGGCTATATATAGCTGCAATGCGGTTGGTGACAAAATGAAAAGATGCCTGAAAACAAGAGTTAAGGAACATGTCTGGGCCATAGAAAAAGTAAATTTGGCGTATGCTATGGCAACATACATAGACAGATCTCAAAATAAGAGTGAGCACCAGTTTAGCTTTATGGGGATTGATAAAGTATGCCCCAGACCACAAGGGGGCAACTTTAATGATTTGTTACTTACCCATGAGGCTTTTTGGAATGTTAACCTGAATGCTATGAAAAATAAGGGGCTAAATTTGGGTTTTGAACTGAAACTGTTTTAAAGAGAGAAAAGAGAAAAGTATTTGGTATTGTGACATAAGTTTGCCACTTTGCACTAGAGTCCCTATATTATGATTATTAGTTTACAGCTTTCTAGATTAGGACTATCGCTGTTTACTCCTTGTTATCTATCCATCTTTCGGATGAGATGTTAAACCGAGGTCCCATCTGCTGGGATTGGTGGTAGTTCAGGTGGATGTTAAAGATCCCATGGCACTTATCGAAAAGAGTAGGGGAATTTCCCCGGTGTCCTGGCCAAATTTCCCTCATTCACTAAAAAATACCACCAACAGCTTAATCTGGTTCAAGGTCAGTTGGTATTCATCTGTATCCCCCTTCCCCGGGTCGTGCCTGAAAATAGGCAGGATTTGTCTGGTGCACTTACCCGGTCAACAAAAACTAAATAAAAATAAATAAATAATAAAATAAATGTATCTATGATATTACAGAGTGCTGTACAATGGATTTAGTCTTTTGATAGATAATTGAGAGGGTTGATTTTTTTTTATTTTTTGGGACTATTTGACCCACTGTGTATTTATATTCTAGCCCCTTGGTGTTCTTGCATCCTTATCCTATTTCTGTGTTTTTCGCTCTTTCTTCCCCTTTCCCCTCCCCCACCCTCCCCCATTTTGTTTTGTTTTCTCTTTCCCTGTTAAGCACATGTCTGTAATTTGCACTTTGTATGACTATGGATTTATGAATGCTTTTTAACAGTATATACTTATTCAGGGTGTTTAAAGCATTATATCATGATGGTAACTTTTTGACCAATCAGATGCCATGAATTATGTGTGACATCACTATGACATTTTTCAAATCTTGTATATAACTGCCACATATCATTATTCAATTTAGCTTTTGAAAAGGGATGTGTTCATCTGAAACGTGTCAGGCTTGAATTGTCTCTTTTTATGCCAGAATAAAATATTTTTTAATCTTAGACTGGTGCCCTTGCTTGAACAGAGGTTTATGAGTGCTCCACTGTTCAGTTTTTATGTTTCTATTTTTAAGTATTGAAGCACCACTTTCCTAGTGCCTACTCCTGTTTGTTACCAAGTACCCCAGTGGTTCTCCAACCCACACTCCACTTAACCATTTCTGAGTTGGTGAATATCACATCTGGAATGGCAGCCTGACTTGTAGGTTCCTTAACCAGTTGCACCAGCAGGCAATCCTGTAACATATTTAGCATGACCAGACTTCTGGTGATCTGAACTGCTAGAAATTCTCAATCTATGCCTGGTAGATTGAGATCTAACACAACCACCACATCCTCCTTTGCATTTCCTTTATTGATTACTGCCCTCTGGTTCCCCATCCCCATGTCTTCCTGTCCTGGTAGTCTACAGACCACCCAATGCACCACTTTTTTCCCCGATGCTGTCATGAACTGTACCCACAGTGATTCTGTCTCCCTGTTTCCTTCCTTGATGGACCTATCCTTTACTGCTGTTATGCCTTCTTTCACATAGAGTGCTACCCCACCTCCTTTTCCCTTGTCCCTGTCATAGAAACATAGAATGTGATGGCAGATGGGGACCTCACGAGCCATGTAGTCTGCCGGGTTTCCTAACCCCCCCTCATGGGACTTATGTCCTGATGACAGCATTGTGTCTGTCCCATGCAGTTTTGAATCCCCCAACCATTTTATCCTCCACTACGTCACGGGGCAGACTGTTCCAGGGTTTCACCACCCTTTCTGTAAAAAACAGTTCCTCACATTCCCCATGAATTCCCCCCCCCCCCTTCAGCCTCATGTTGTGTCCCCTAGTACGCATGCAGTCTGGTCTGAAAGAGGTCCTGCACCTGCACCCTGTTTATTCCCTTGAGGTACTTGAATGTTTCTATCATTTCTCCCCTCTAACTCCTTTGCTTGAGTGAATACAAGTTAAGTTCACTCAGTCTCTCCTCATATGGCTTGTAGTGAAGTCCTTGAATCATCTTTGTAGCCCTCTTCTGCACCATCTCCAATCTGTTAATATACTTTCTGAGGTAAGGCCTCCAGTGTGGCCTCCAGAACTGGGTACAGTACTCTACTTGGGGTCTCACCAGAGACCTATACAGTGGCAGTACCACCTCCCTCCTTCTGCTCGTGATTCCCCTCCTGATGCATCCCAGCATACTGCTAGCCTTCAGTTTCACCTTTTACACTGTTTCCCCACCTTCAAGTCCTCTGATATAACGACACCCAGGTCCCTTTCTTGTTTGGTCCTGCAATCCCCAGTGATACTCCCTTGTTGGGCTTGCCTTTACCTATGTACATGACTTTACATTTTTTGCATTGAATTTTAGTTGCCATGTTAGTGACCATGCTTCCAACTTCTCCAGGTCCAATTTCATTTTCTTCACTCCCTCGGGGGTATCTACCTTGTTGCAAATCTTGGTGTCATCTAGAAATAGACACACCTTTCTCTCCAACCTGTCCACAATGTCACTAATGAAAACACTGAAGAGGAGAGGGCCCAGCACTGACCCCTGTGGCACTCCTCTGGTCACCTCTCTCTCTCCTCAGACAAGGCACCGTATACCTGCACCCTCTGTGTCCTCCCACTCAGCCAGTTTCTTACCCATTTTACCACCTCCTGCCCTAAAAACCATGCCTTCCATCTTATTTATCAGCCACCTGTGTGGGACAGAGTTGAATGCTTCACTGAAGTCCAGGTAGACTATATCCATCGCTCTCCCCCCCTTCCCGGTCCACTGCCCTGGTGACCCAACTGAAGAAGTCACTGAGGTTTGTTTCGCATGATCTGCCTGCCATGAAGCCGTGCTGCTGCTAATTTTTTTCCAGAGACTGTAGTATCCTTTCCTTGTGTAGCGACTCCATCAGTTTGCCCACCACTGATATAAGGCTGACTAGCCAGTAGTTTCCCACCTCTTCCTTGCTTCCTGAGTTATGGAGAGGGACAACTGTTGCCCTCTTCCAGTCCTCCGGGATGACCCCATTCCTCAGGGACTTGGTGAATAGTTCTGCCAGAGGGGTGCCAGTTCTTGTGCTGGTTCCTTAAATATTCGTGGGTGCATCTTGTCTGGTCCATGGCCTTATCTACCTTTAGCTTGTTCAGTCCCTTTAGCCCTTGATTAACTGTGAATGTGCTTGTATCTATCCCTGATCTTGTGATTTCTTTTTTCATTTGAGCACATCTATTCACCTCTTGTTCCTTTGTGAAAACCAAACAGAAGCTCTTATTTAGGACCTTCGCCTTTTCACGGTCCTCCTCCACTAGTCCCCACCACCCTCTTTAGTGAGTCTCACCATACCACCCCTATTTTTCCTCTTCTCCCTGACATATCTAAAAAAGGTTTTGTCCCTTTTTACTCCCTGTGCTATTCTTAGTTCCATTTTAGCTTTAGCCTTCCTGATTTCTTTACCTGCTTCCTTCAGTTTTTCTTTATATGTCTCCTGGTCCTCTTCCCTTCTGGACTCCTTGAATTTTCTGAAAGCCTATCTTTCCTCCCTCACTTTGGTTGCTCCTCACTTGTGTACTAAAGTGGTTTTCTTCTCTTTTTTGCCTTACTTACCCTCCTGGTGCATTCCTCTGTGACTATTTGTATTGTTTTCTTTAGGTTAGCCAATGTCTCTTTGCCCCTTCCCCTCACACACACACACACACACACACACACACACACACACTGTTTGGCTGCCTAGGTTACTTTCCAGGCAGACCCTCATTTTAAAAAATCTGCCTTTCTAAAATCTAAAACCTTCATTTTTGAGTGACTGTTGTCCTCAGATGTTTTGACATTGAACCATATCGAGTGGTGGTCACTTGAACCAAGATGGTATACCACTTGTACGTCATGAAGCAGATCTCTAAGTCAAGAAAAATGAGGAAACCACTATGGTATACCATGGATGTAGCAACAAAAATGAAGGATAAAAGGAAACCATTCAAGAGAGTCAAGGATACTAACAATGAGGCAGATATGGAAGTCTACAAAACCAAGCTAAAAAAAGCAGGGAAGGCAGTAATGGCAACCAAAGCCCAGACAGAAGAGAGAATCGCACGAGGAGTAAAGAAGGGTGACAAAACTTTTTATAGATACATCAGACAAAAAAGGAAAATAAAAGGAGGCATTATAAGAATAACAACCAAGGATGGCAAACAGACAGAAAATGATAAAAAAGCAGAGATTCTAAACAGTTTTTTCTGCTCAGTCTTCACAAAAGAAGACAACAGGTCAACAGCAATAGACCCAAAATGCAGAACACAGGCAGACTCACCACAGAAGCAGAAGCTGGACCATTTACAAGAGACAGTGCCCAAAAAGAGCTTCTCAAATTAAAAGCAAATAAAGCAATGGGCCTAGATGAAATCCACCCTAGAATTCTAAAGGAGCTGGCACAAGAAATTGCAGGCCCACTGGCAGAATTATTCACATAGTCTCTAGAGAGCGGTGAAGTACCTCAGGACTGGACAAAGGCCACAGTGGTACCCTTGCACAAAAGTGGAAGCAGGGCAGAAGCCAAAAACTACCAACCAGTGAGCTTGACCTTGGTAGTGGGGAAGCTTATGAAGTCCCTACTTAAGGAAAGAATAGTGAGGTTCCTTATGGAAACAGGGCAGCTAGATACTAAACAGCATGGATTTACAGCAGGATGGTCATGTCAAATGAATATGATCGAATTCTTAGACTGGGTCTCCAAAATAGTGAACCAGGGAGGGGTGGCAGACATAGTCTATCTAGATTTCAGCAAGGCTTTTGACTCTGTCCCCCATAGAAGATTGGTTAATAAGCTACAGCACTCCGTGTTAGGGCACAAAATAGTCAAGCGGGTTCAAAACAATAGACTGTAGAGGGTCATAGTCAATGGAACACTGTCTAGCGAGGGAAGGGTGATCAGTGGTGTGCCCTCTCCTTGGCCTAGTCCTCTTCAATATATTCATCCGTGACATTGCTGATGGCCTGCAAGGTAAAATATGCCTGTTCGTAGATGACACAAACCTCTGCAACAGGGTAGATACAATTGAAGGAATGGCAGCAATGGAAGCAGATCTAAAGCACCTAAAAGCATGGTCTAGGGACTGGATGTTGAAATTCAATGCCAAAAAGTGCAAGGTCATGCACCTAGGTAAAGGAAACCCAAGGAAAACATACACACTCTATGGTGAACAATTAACAGAAATAAAACTTGAACTGGACCTCGGAGTACTTATTTCCAATGATTTAAAGGTGGATAGACAATGTGAAAAGACGGCGCTGAAAGCTAGTAGCATCCTCGAATGTACTGGCAGAGGCATTACAAGTAGGAAATGAGAGGTCATACTCCATCTGTACAGGTCCTTGGTGAGGCCACATCTCGAGTACTACATACAGTTCTGGAGGCCACACCTAAAAAAGGTTATAGACTGCTTGGAGGCTGTACAGAGGAGAGCTACTAAAATGGTACAGGACCTGCACCAGGAGTAATAAGAGTCTAGACTACAGCAACTGCAAATGTACTCCTTTGAACAATGGAGAAACATTGGGGGATATGATAGAAACCTTCAAACACATAAAGGGCATAAATAAGGTACAAGCAGAAAACCTCTTTCACAAAAATGTGACCACGCAAATGAGGGGGCATAGTTTGAGACTAACAGGGGGTAAGTTTAAAACCAACATTCCTAAGTTCTTCTTCACAGAGAGGGTGGTGGACCCTTGGAATAGCTTACCACCAGTGGAGGCCAAAACAGTCACTGCTTTTAAGCTAGTGTGGGACAAGTACTGCGATAATCTCGGAAGAAGAACAGAATAGGGGGTAGGCAATCTGGGCAGACTAGATTCTTATGTTCTTATGTACCTTATCGCTGTTAGTATCAGGTCAAGGACAACGCATCCCCCCTCCCGTTGGCAAATTTACTAGCTGCCCCAGGCCTGCCTCCTGCAGTGCTGCCAGAATATCCCTGCTCCTAGTTCATGTTGCTGTATATGGGCCACATTCTATATCTGACAAATTGAAGTCCCCCACTAGTATCGTCTCACCTTTGTCTGCCATTTTATGTATGGTTTCCATTAGCTCTATATCTCCTTTTCCCCCTACATTGGGGCTCTGTAGATACTGCCTACTCGGATTGCAGTCCCTTTCCCACTTTCAGCTGTTATCCATAGGGCCTCTGACTCCTGTTGGGTCATCTGCAACCCCGTTGCATTTAGGCCCTCTCTGATGTAGAAAGCCACCTCCCCCCTTTTTTTCCCTTCCTGTCCCTCCTAAATAGGTTGAAACCTGGGATGGCTATGTCCCAGCTATGGTTTTCCATGAACCATGTTTCAGTCACAGCCACCCAGTTTACCCTGTCCTCCTACACTGAGGCTACGACATCAAAGATCTTGCTTGCCAAGCTCCTTACAGTTGTAACCATTGCCCTCCAGACCCATTTCTCCCCTTTTATGGTGTATGTTTTTCCTTTATGGGGGTTCCCCTCTTTTGTTCCCAAACATGGTTTACTTGGGTTTGGGTTTTTTTGCACATGTTGCACGATACCTCCAGTTTTGTTTTGTTTTTTGTACATGTTGCACAATATTGCCAGTTTTTTTTTCGCTCCTGTTGCACGATTCTTCCTACAATATTTGTGCTTGGGTCTATTTATTTTCTCTGTGTTGGGGGAGTGGTGACACTGTCACTAGTATGTATGAGTGTTGTCACCATCTCCCCATTTTTTAGTTTAAATGTCCCGCATAGACATCGAATTTCTGTTCGAGTACCCTCACTCCTTCATTTGTTAGGGGAGCCCATCATACCTAAAAAATCCTCTCTCCCAGAAGTCCTGCCACTCGCCAATGAAGTGGTGCTTGTTAGCCTGGCACCATCCACGCAACCACACGTTTAGTTCAGAGATTTCCTACTCTCTCATTCTGTCAGTATTTCCACCTTTTCCCTATACTAGCAGTACTTCTGAGAAGGTGTAGGAGGATGAAAAAGTGGCCAATCTGTCACCCAGTTGGGCTCGGAGAGTTTTGGCTTCCTCTATTGTTTGGTCTGCTAGGTCATTTGTACCAAGGTGAATTATAATGTCTGCTTTCTCTCCCTCCCTTCGCATCTTTCTTTTGATGCGGTCAGTGTCCCTTTTTGCAGAAGTACCCAGGGAGATACTAGACCACTATTTTAGTGTTTTTGCTTGGCTTTAGGTGTGGTTGTACTTCATGTATCATGGAGTCCCCCATGATAATGAGTTTTTTGGTTGTTTTGTGACATATCGCCCTGTCTTGTCATGGGTTGGCTAGCGATATTTTTATGTTTTGTTTCAACGTTTTGTTTGATGTCTGGACATTTTGTTAACAGCAAGTATCTGTTTTTAGTTGGTATGTTATTTTCCTGCCTAGCATTTTACTGGTTGATCCTGCTTTTTTTGCCTGTATGTGGTATACCCTGGTACTGTCAGGTTCTATTTAAGCAATAATGACTGAACAGCCGGTCCATTTCCCGGTGATTAACAACCAGCTGGGGAGAGGGTGGCCCGAGGTGCAGCCGAGGCTCAACCTTACCCAGCCACTCATGAATCGAAAGAAAATGACCAGCTGTGGGGTTATTATTGCGATTATAAGTCTAATCACAGTAATAATAATAATAATAATAATAATACATTTATTTAATTAAGTGCCTTTCAAAATTCCAAAGCGCTGTACAATATTAGTACAGATAAAACATATAAAATTACATGCAATATAAAATCACAATAAAACTGGAAATGCCTTTCCCCATAAGAAAGTCTTTAGTGCCTGCTTAAAACTCCCCACTGTCCTGCACTCCTGGAGCTGACAGGGCAGAGAATTCCAGAGGGTAGGTGCCACAAATCCAAAGGCACGCGTGCCAGATGACTTCAAATTAACCCTTGGAATCTCCAGCAACCCCTCATCAGCCAAGCGGAGCTGTCGCAAAGGAGTGTAAGGGATCAGGAGCTCTTTCAAGTAATCGGGACCCTGTCCGCATAGGGCTTTAAAAGTCAATAGACCTACTTTAAAGGTGATTCGCCACTGTATTGGCAGCCAGTGCAGAGCGTGCAGCACAGGGGTGATATGAGATCTCCTAGATGCCCCACTCAACAAATATGCTGCCACGTTATGCACTAGCTGCAAGCAGCGGATATCAACCCCAGGAATCCCTAGATAAATGGAGTTGCAGAAATCAAGGCGCAATGTCACAAAGGCATGGACCAAGACAGGCAGGTCACTGGGTGGAACAAGGTGCCTAATCCTGGCAATGTTCCTAAGGCAGAAACAGGCTAGCTTGATGACTGCTGACACCTGATGTCAAAGAGTCAGACCATCATCAAGCTCCACTCCCAGGTTACGCACCCGTTCAGAGGTGAGAATCTGTGCCTCCCCCAGAACTAAACCAGAAGGGAGCCCAGTCCTCAATCCCTCTACCCTATGACCCGGGTCTACAACCAAAACCTCAGTCTTTCCTGGGTTCAACTTTAGACCACTGGAATTCCTCCAGTCTTGGATTTCTGCAAGAAAGTTGTTCAGTACTGAGATAGCACCAACCTGGTTGGGTGCAAAAGACAGGTAGATCTGGGTATCATCAGCATAGCAGTGAAACCTCAGCTCATACCGTCTTACAATGTCTCCAAGGGGTAGCATATATGCTGCAAATAACATGGGGGACAGCATCGAACCCTGAGGTAACCCACAAGGCAGAGAGAAAGCCCCAGATGAAAACAAACCTGAGACCACCCTCTGCGTTCTCCCAGCGAGGAAAGATGAAAACCATCTGAGGACTATACCTGACAGCCCACAGATGAACCTCAGGCGTTTGAGCAGAACCCCATGATCCACAGTATCAAAAGCTGATGACAGACCCAGGAGAACCAAGATAGAATGGTGTCTCCGATCTCTCGCCATCAGGAGATCATTGAGCACCCGAACCAGAGAAGTCTCAGTACTATGCCTCTTGCGAAAACCAGATTGGAGAGGTTTGTATAAATTATAGATGGATAAATGGTTATCCAGTTGAGCAGCCACAAGTTTCTCAATAACCTTCCCCACAAAAGGGAGGTTAGAGATAGGCCTGTAGTTTCTAGGTTCTCCGGGTCTAAAGAAGCTTTTTTCAGAAGGGGAGTCACCACCCCTCCTTCAGGGAGCTAGGGAACTCACCCATATCTAAAGAGCACCAGACAATCCGAGCTAAGACCGGGCCAATGATCCTCACCACAACCCAAAATCAGGGAAGTAGGGCCAGGGTCTAAACTACAGCACATGGGACGCATCTCCTGGACAATCCTCATAATGTCTACGAAATCCGGCAGGTCAAAGGTACTCCAGGAAACTCCGGGCTCTGCAACAGAGCACCGATCAACAGCAATCCCCTTAGAGTGAAGTTGGTGGCACTCCCTCCTGATGCCATCGACCTTACTTGCTAAGAAGCGAGCTACCTCATCACAATCAGTTTGTGTAAAAACTCAATGGAGCTGCTGACAGGCTGGGTTGCACAGCCTGTCAACAGTTCTGAAGAGTTGAGCCAGTCGGTTCCGTGCGACAGAAATTTCCCTGGACAGGAATTCTGCCTTCTTTTGGGAAATTTCTGTTTGGTAGAGTTTATAATGCTCTAGCAAAATACGGTGGTCAGTATCAGTGGTGGTCTTCCTCCAACGACGCTCTAACCTACACCCCAATTTCCGCAACTCTCTCAGAGCCCCATCAAACCATGGGGCTCCAGGGCGACGCAGAAGGGGTCGAACACAGACAGGAACAATCTGATCAAGAGCTGACATAGAAACATAGAAATTGATGGCAGATAAGGACCGCAAGGCACATCCAGTCTGCCCATTTCTTTTTCTACCTTATGAATGTGCCATCGACATTTGCTCTGTCAATGGCCTATCTATTCAAACTCATCTGTATTGCTCCCTTATGCCTATCCAGTGCCTGTTTGAATCCCTGCACTATATTCATAACCACCACTTCCTGAGGTAGGCCATTCCATGCATCCACTACCCTTTATGTGAAAAAGAACTTCCGCACATTACCCCTTAATTGGCCTCCCTCTAATCTCATGCTATGTCCTCTTGTCCTGCTATTTTTCTTATATTTAAATATGTTAGACTCTTTCACCTTGTTAATGCCCTTAAGATGTTAATATACATATTGCGTTCCATTAATCTGTCCTCATATGTTTTCTAATGCAGTCTTTGCTCCATTGTGGTTGCTCTTCTCTGGACTGCCTCAATTTGGTTAATGTCCTTGTGAAGGTGTGGCCTCCAGTACTGCATGCAGTACTCCAGATGGGGCCTAACCAGTGTCTTGTAAAGAGGGATTATTACCTCCCTTTTATGACTTGTGATACCCTTACTAATACACCCCAACATCCCCCTAGCCTTATCTACTGTATTAGTGGTCTGCTTGGATGATTTCAGGTCATCTGTGATGATGATACCCAAGTCTCTTTCTTCTCTTGTGACTGCCAGTAACTCCCCTCCCAACCCATAGGTGGCTTCAGGGTTTCTCTTCCCTATGTGCATGATCTTGCACTTCTTTGCGTTAAACCCCAGTTGCCACTCTTCTGACCATTTTGCCAGTTTATCCATATCTCTTCTCATTCTGCCCACCCCATTTGGATCATCTACTCTGTTGCAGATCTTGATGTCATCTACAAACAGACAAACCTTACCTTCCCGTCCATCTGCAATGTCACTGATGAAGATATTGAAGAGGACTGGCTCCAGGACTGATCCCTGAGTTACCCCACTTGTGACTTGCATCTCTTCTGACTGTATACCATTTACCGTCATTCTCTGTTTTTTGCCCGTCAACCAGTTTGCCACCCAGCTGACCAACGTCTGACCCACCCCGACTCGCCTACCCAACTTATTAATCAATCTTCTATGTGGAACAGTATCGAAGCTTTGCTGAAGTCAAGGTAGGCGACATCAACTGTTCCCCTTTGGTCCACCACTCTGGTTACCCAGTCAAAGAAATCTATGAGATTAGTTTGACGGGACCTTCCTGTTGTAAACCCATGCTGTCTTGGATCCTGTGCTACTATGGATTCCAGGTGTTGCACTATCCTTTCCTTATGAAGAGCCTCCATAATCTTGCCCACTACTGAGGTAAGACTGACTGGTCTGTAGTTCCCTGCCTCCTCCCTGCTACCACTCTTGTGGGGCGGGATCACATGAGCTGTTCTCCAATCTTCTGGGACCTCTCCTGTGCTCAGAGACTCACTAAACAGTTCTGATAATGGCTCTGCTAATTCCACCCTTAGCTCCGTTAGTACCCTGGGATGTATACCATCAGGTCCCATAGCCTTGTCCACCCTGAGCTTATCGAGCTCTTGTAGGACCCTTTCTTTTGTGAAGGGACTAGTGCACACCTCCCTCTCCCCTGTGTCCATGGTGCTGAGCTATGGGCCCTGACCTACCTTCTCCTCAGTAAATACTGACTTTTTTCAGTTTTTAGTGCCTTAAACAGTGCGTGAGCCAAGTGTTGCTGCAGTGCCTGACATTTCTAAGAGATTTCAGACTGGCACAGCAGCCAATCAGTAAGCTAGTTTAGCTCATAAATAATTAATTAGACGTATAATCATTATTCCCAGTGGTCCATGTTTCTGTAATGGCTACAGGGTCCTATCCTATATTTGACATTATTGCCTGGAGCTCACTAATTTTGTTTCACAGGCTCCTGGCATTTAGGCAGACTACCTTCCAGCTTGTACCTATACATCCATACTTAACTTATTATGGACCCTTGCTTTGCTGCTTTCATCTCCACTGCTCCTAGATCCCATTTCTAAGGAAGTCCTAGCTTGGTTCACCTTTTGCTCTTCACCCTCTGTGGTTCCCCAGCCTCAGTCTCACCTCTCAGTCTAAATTTTCACATACATAGACATCAAACTTTTGCCCAGACACATGGTCTCCTCTCTTGTTAGGTGAAGGCCCTCACCCTTGAAAAGCCTCCTGTCCTCAAAGCCCCCCCAGTCTCCCACAAAATGGTACCCCTCATGACACGTTCCCTCTAACCTCCCTATAAATTCCACAGTCGCTTTCTTCTTTACCCTGTCCTTCCCATGCCTCCTACACTACACAGAGAAAACCTCGGAAAAGGCCAGGGACATCGAGTGTACCTTCAGTCAGTCCCCAGCCTTTGAAAGTTATGCTTCACTGTCTCAGTCAGCTGGTTTGCCAGATTACCTATATGTACCAGCACCTCAAGCTCCTTGTCCCCCTCCTCTATTATCCTCCCTATCTTAGCCGTATCCAGATGGCTGATGCTCCTGGAAGGTACCTGACCACCCCTCCCCTCATCACCTTTTCCCCTCCAATCATAGGGAACCCTACTACTAGGATACTCCTTTCTGCCTTTTTCCTGCTCTCTCCCCTGGGTGCCACCAAGTCATCCTGTTCATCCTTCTCAGCCAGATTAGATCCTCTCCCTGTAGGAGTCAGGCACCCAAGCCTCCTCTAGGCTTCAGGTCAGGAACATCGCAGGACAAAACATCATGCAAAAAACATCGTAGGCATATCATCGCCGACGGCAATGTTGGCTACCCATTACAATGCTGGCCTTTGTTTTTTTTCCTTGCTTATTTTATGTTGGTGATACAGAAGGTCCAGGTTGTTGTTGTTCAGGCTTCTCAAACTTTTCTAGCACAATATGTGTTGAAACATCAAACTGTGAAAGTGAAATATCCAACAGTTTTTCTTCAGACAAAAGGCTGGCCATGGGTGAAAAAAAAAAGGACTGTTGAGAAATTTCATGAAAATTCCACAGGGTGCCAGCATTGCACCATTGGCGCTCATTTCAAGGGTAGAGAACATTGCATCTGTAAAACAGTCTTCCATATGTAAATAAAAAAAGTGCCCCAACAAATAAAAAGCACAACTTATAAAATGCCTTTTCTTTAGCATTTTCTGTGACACTGTTTAAGGATCACATTAAAAGTAATGTAAGGAAATTATTAACACCCTCACATACTGTGTTGGCTTGTCTGCTGTATTCTGTGCTACTGTGCCCCTCTCCAACCCTTAATGGAACCACCAGTTTTCCCCCCATCTCCCAATACCACCAGTGCCACTGCCACCATCACCAGCACCACAACACTTAATGTTTCAAGCCTTTTAATTTTTTTTGTATATATTTTGATCCCGAAGAGGAATAGTGATGAAGGAAGCCAGCTGAGAGGAATGCTAGAATGCTACATTCTCTGTAACTGCTCTGGGCACACAGTCATGGTCTTACAGAGTACTGCTGTATTTTTAATTTAAAAAACAAGTAATTTTCATGTTTGCCATGCGCATGTGTGCACAGCGAACATTTTGCTATAGTACTGCTTTTTGATAGGTGTGACACTATTCGTCCAATGCAGAGCAGTGTTTTAGGGAGTAAGTGGCACACCAATCATCAGCAAGGCTGATCATGATGGAGTTTTGCCTTGCTGGGCAGAAACCTTGTGTATATCAAAAAAAAGAGCCAACCTAATCATGTGTCAGCTCTTCCCTTTGATCTGCACCACCCATCAAGCCAAACTGATCCATCATGGTCAGCCTGGAATGTCTGCCAGCTGTAAAAGGAAACCGCCTATCGATGTCTGTTACTGGCAGCCCTGTGACTGTCCCCCACACCCGACTCTTCCTTCCAGCCCCCCAACAGACATAACACTGACAGTGGTGGTGCCCAATTCCCCAGTGTCAGCACCTTGTAAGTGAAACCCCTATGCTCTGATACCGCACCACTCCCAATGTGCAGTCATGTCTCCTTCACTCCTATTTTTTTTTTCCTGTTGGCCCCAGCTGTGACTGTCCACTATACCTGACCCTCCCTCTCAGAAATTCCCCCCCACATACAAACATAACAGTGACAATGGGGGTGCCCAATCCCCCAGTGTTGCCACCTCGTAAGTGAAACCCCCGTGATCCATTACCGCGTCGCAGCCAATGTGCGGTTACATCTCCATTGGCCATTTTTTTATTTTATGTTTTGTAGTCCCACCCATCTGACCCTCCCTCTCAGTATCCCCCCCCCAACAAACATAACAATGACACTAGCAGTGCCCAGTCCACCAGTGTCACAATCAGAAATACAGTAAACACATCCTTCGGGCTGTCTTTTTTTTTTTTTTTTACAAACCCTGTGAAAGAAAACCATCCATCAATGTCTTTTGTGGCTGTTACTATCCCCCACCCAACCCTCCCAATCAGCACCCACCATCTCACCCCCCAGCCCTTACTTACCCACGAAGTCAACACCATAATCTTCTGTGGACTGCAGACATGTCTTCACTGTTCAAAGCAGGACCATGAATTGAAGAAACAGGTACGCAGTTCAATGTATTTCAATGGGGTTTTGAACTTACTGGCATAACTTGGCCATTTTTGCCCCAAATTTTTAACATGCCTTTTCTGGGACCCTCCTCGTGAACAACTGCAGTGACATTAGGCAAATCAGTCCTGAAAGGAGATTTTGCAGTCCCTGTGCAAAGTCACCTTTCAGCCAGGAGTTGAACATTTTCTCTGCCCTTGTTCGTGAGGTGGGGTCATAAGAAGACTAAGTTGAAAATTTGGTGTAAAAATAATAAAAAACACATTTATGAGCCTTCATAGAATTTTGGGAATGCAGGCTCATAACTTTGGTAATTTTCAATAGTTTTACCCCAAATTTACAACATAGCTATTTCTTTACAGTACCTCATGAATGTGATAGCTGTTGTTTTTCAGATTGTGGCCAAAATGTGTTTTTACATCCCGAAAGGTGAATTAGCGGTCCCTGCACAAAATCACCTTTCAGGCAGGAGTTCAAAATTTTCTGTGCCCTTGTTCATGAGGCGGGGTCATAAGAAACTTATGTTGAAAATTTGGTGTAAAAATATTTAAAAAAAAAGTTGGCCTGGTGGCGCTGAGGGTTGAGGCGCTGAATGCCACATCTCGCGCCATTCTGGCAATCTGGGTTCAGACACGAGCCTGGGCCACCAGGGGTTGGCAGGGAAGGGATAGGATCAAGCATCCAGAGGACTGCTCTCCTATTCCAGGGAGGGATCCAGGGTACCACCGCTCTGTAGCAGCCCCTGGTGATGACCGGGGGCACTACCAGACTGGTGGCAATGCAAGGGGGCAGAGTGCGGCAAGACGTCGGCATGTCAGTGTCCAGAGGTCCTTGCACGCTGCACTCTGGGGCTGAAAATCAAAGGAGGAAAATACGGGGGGTGGTCTCTGCGGCTGATGGCACTGCCCTGCGCCCCTGGACCCAAGAGAGGTGCCTGTCCAGGCTACAGCACGATAATGGCCCGTCCCTGTGTTCTGTGGGCTCGTGTGGCCCGCGCACATGACCAGGTCAGGGGGGTGCAGGCACGGTGGATGGAGACGGTGGGGCTCGCTCTGCCGAGGAGGTGGATAAATAAAAATAATACAAAAAAAAATAAATGTTATGTGCCTACGTTGAATTTTGTGAACGCAGGCTCATAACTTTGGTGATTTTCAATATTTGCACCCCAATTTTTCAACATAGCCATTTCTTTACAGCACCTCATAAATGTGATAGCTGTCATTTTTCAAATCCTGGCCAAAATGTGTTTTGAATCCTGAAAGGTCACCTTTCAGACAGGAGTTGAACATTTTCTCTGCACTTCTTCATGTGGTGGGGTCATAAAAAGGCAATGTTAACAATTTGGGACAAAAATATTAAAACATAACAAACTTATAAGCCTGTGTTCATATTTACAAACACAGGCTCCTAACTTTGGTAATACATGACCCACAAAGTACACCACAATGCATCTAATACCCCAGAGCTTCTATACCAGTGGTGAACATCAAGCAAAGACAAATGCTTGTTATTTACTAACCACTGCTGAGTTTTTTCAACTGTCTGCTTCACTGTTTCATATGTGCTTTTGGAAGTGCAGTTGCGATCTCAGAGTGCTAGGTAGATGGGCTGGTTGGAGAGGGCAGGTTCTGCACATCATTTAGTGCTCATGTTTTGAAAGGCACCAACTCACTTAAGAAAGTGCATGGCTCCACTCTAGTAAGAAACTGAACGTATGGTTACGATCAGCACCCATGTGTCACGGCTCTATTTGCCATTCACTGCTCAGTCACTACTACGATTCATTTTAAATGGAAAAAAACCCTTGCTTTCTGGCAGCTACTGTGGAAGATGTAGTGGAGGTGCGTACATAACTGAGGTCACCAGGGGTGCGGAGCAACCAACTGCAAGGACTCTTTGCTGGGATCTAAGAACTGCTGGCAGGCCGAGGATCAGAGGCCAGTAAAAAGAAATATAAAAAAAATGTTTAAAAGTAGGCCAGATATTGCTTAAAAGTGATGTGTGCGTTTGTGTTGTGTATTTCTTAAGTGTGGTGACAGGTATTTATTCTAATGTTTACAAGGTTAATTAAAGGTTTAAAGAGCACCTTTATTGCTCTGTTTGAAACTGCACCCCCCCCCCAGAACCCTGAAGGACCTTTACTTGCCCTCAATTCATATGCTGCTGACAGTTACATTTTATGCACCTCTATTTAGGAAGGGAAGGGATCGCATTTAGGCTCTGTGGAGCTGAGAGCCTGATCCCTTCCACATCCTGGTCCTCAGCGCCGCCCACGCGCTAGCAGGTTTTATGATGTAGGTATATGGAGAGTGCAGGGGCGCACCTTTACTGCTGTTTGAAACTGCACCCCCTCAGAACCCTGAAGGACCCTTACCTCCCTCCCTCCCTCCAATTCATATGCTGCAGACAGTTACATTTTATGAGCCTCAATTTAGGAAGAGAAGGGATCGCATTTTGGCTCCGTGGAGCTTAGAGCCTGATCCCGTCCACATCCTGGTCCTCAGTGCCGCCCACGCGCTAGCAGGTTTTGTGATGTTTGTATATGGAGAGTGCATGGGTGCACTCAATAGAAAGTAATGGGACTGCTTTGTAACTTCTCTTTTTTTATAGTGTAGATGGCCACTGCAAACAAATCAAAGTCACCGCGCAACTAATAAAGGCCTTGTTAGTTGAGTGGTGGCCTGTTCAGAATGGTTATATAGACTATAAAAAAAAGTAAAAAAAAATGTCCCGCTTACTTTCTATGGAGTGTACCCCTGCACTTTCCATATATTTACGTCACAAAATGTGCTAGCGTGGGGGCAGCGCTAAGAACCGGTAAGTGGAGGGGATAGTGGTCTTGGCTCCATGGAGCCAAAATGTGATCCGCTCCATTCCTAAACTAATGCACATAAAAATAAAACTTTCAGCAGCATATGACCTGAGGGCAGGTAAGGTTCCTATAGAGTCTCTGGGGTGAGCACAAGAAAAAGTGCTCTTTAAGGCAAGTAGTGGGTGCTACTGTACTAACACGGCTGGCAGAATTTTTTTTCATAAGTTTGTGGCAGGCATGGATATGTGCCATGCTCTGCATCCTAGATGCCAGTAAAGTGCCACCCTCAGGGTTGTCATTGTATAAATGCAAGCCTGGGGGTGGTTCTCGACAAATCTGGAAGTAGCATTTTCTCTACCCATTTTGTAATGGATGATAACCACTGCATAACACATGGACTTCTTCAGTGAGACTGTTATGAGTGCTTCTCATGTATCAGGAAGACATCCATCATTTTGTGTGTCTGCAAAAGTGTCTACTAGATGACTGCCAGTTACAGAGCTCACTTTTATATAGCTCATTTGATATTCCATCTGGCCCTAGGGTACATCCTACAGAAAGAGAATTACAGAGTTCAGTTCTTTTTAGTAATAGGACTGTCTGATGTCAGTTCTTTTTAGTAATAGGATTGTCCAATCTGTCTATAATTAGGGTCAATTTGAAGAAGATTGTTTTTAAAAACATAACATTTGTTGGCATAAAAGGAGTACTTGGCCCACCCAGTCTGCCCAGATGGTCCCTGCTTGTCTACAGTGACCCTCCCTCCTCCCTGTCATGTCCCAAAATGACCCTGATATATGTTGGTCCATTAAAAGGTATCAAATCACTTGCTTCTGGACCTGATATATGTGGGATGTCATTAGAATTACTTTTATTTATTTAGTATTTGTTGACCAGGTAGGTGCACTAGATAAGAAAATGTCTATTTTCAGGCACTTTGACAGAGATCTGTGCAGAAATCATAGAAAGCTTTGTTAATATCTGTCACAGAGGAAGATATTTTATATGAACTTGTAAACCATTAGAGGGGCACCATCATTAGAGCACCGTAACGTGGGCGCCGCAACCAGTTCACCTGTCATACTGGAAAACTGGAATTCAGAGCGCACAGCATGGATGGCACTGTAGGGGTGTTGCGCTCCTTTCCCCCTACACCTCTGATGTGGAGGCAACTATATTACAGTTTCAGGGGTTGTGGGGGTGAAGCCCCCCCTTGCCCAGGTGCACTGTGCACAACTGGGATGGGGCAGCACAATGGCCAGGTGCAGTGATCGCCGTCAGCATTGTGCTGGTGCCCTAATATCCCTCATCCTTTTCCCTATCGCACCAGTGTGGGTGAACCTTCTGAACTCATGTGGATCCCAGATATAAAGTTTTTGGTCTATTTCTGTTTAAGACTATGTACTAGCAGTTTTCCAGAAGTGCATCCTGATTTCCAGTGCCTCTGTTTACTTATAAAAAAGCATCTTCTGTTTCACTTGTTTGCAGTTAATTTCATATGTTAGTATTTCATGAAGGTAGGTTGGATTGGGTTTGATAATATTTTTATTTTGTTGTAAACGATCAGTTAGTTTATCTTCCTTTCCCTTGAGCACATTCCTGTTTAACGTCTTAACTGATGAACAGAACCCTATAATTCTACCCCAACTTTAGACTTTATACTGTAGGTATCCCATAGTGCTGATCTTAAGATATCTGGAGCCCGATATTCAAAGAAGCACAAAGTGGAGGGCAAAGGTTTGTGCTGCACTTTGCAATTGCCAGGAGTCCGAGGATGCTATATTTTGTCAGATAGCACACTGGCACTATCCGACTGAATATATGGCCATGTTGGTGCAGCACTAAGGCAAGTAGCAGTTCCCCTACATGGATTCCTGCTGTGCAGGGAGTAGAACTACCAGAGTAGTAGCATGCAAGGTGCTAAGGGGCCATTTGCATGCTTATTATAGCTCTTTTGCATGGCTGGGGGAGGCTAGTTAGCACAGCTCCACCCCCCATTGCCTGGTCCCATATATGTCAGGAAATTCCTGGTGCCTAGTGTCCCCCCCCCCACCAATCACCAGCCTGATTAGGATATATCTGCTCCCTGGTGCCTAGTTGCCCCCCACCCCAAATCACTGGCCCCAGGTAACAAATAGCTCCCTGGTCCCTACTGGCTTTCTCTTCCTCCGATTGCTGTCCCTGTGCCCAACAATGTTATTCCTGGCGCCTAGTGGACCCCCCTTCTTCGATCCAGCCCAGTAATGATTAATAGATTCTCTGGTGCCTAGTGGACCCCCCCTCCCTATGATCATCAGCCTGTATGTGACTTTACAAATCCTTGGTGCCTAGTGTGCCCCCTTCCCTCTGATTGCATGCCTGTATGTGACCTTACTAATCCCTGGTGCCTAGTGGTCCCCCCTCCCTCCGATTGCTGTAGCAAGTACAGCAACTAATATCCCTGGTGGCCGGTGCCCCACCCCGATTGCTGTGACTACCTGAGCAACAAGTATCCCTTGTGCCTAGTGTCCCCCCCAATCCCAGGTCTGTAAAATAAAAGTACATCCATGGTATCCAGTGGTACCCTCAACCTCCGAGGCCCTGACCATGTAACACCTAGAATATTCCCCGGTGGCCAGTGCCCCCCCTTCAGTATTCTCCTGCCTCATAACAGATAGAATAATATAGAAAAGATATGTGGCACCCAAATCTGACAGGCATTATAACACTCCACACTCAAATAGTCCCTTCTGTCCAGTGGTACCACCCCCCACCTACTCATCACTGTGACCATCAGTGGAGGACAGGAATCCTTGGGATCTAGAGGCCTCCCCATGGCACTGACCCCCCCACCCCCCTTACCTGCATCGTTGGTGCCACAAGAGCCCCTACAGCAGCAGGCAAATCCCTCCTCACACCTCCTCAGCCGGGTACCGTATGCAATGCCAGAGAGCACTCGTCCTATGCAACGTACAGGTCATGCGTCCTTTACTGTACTGTAGAGGATGCATGTCCTGTACATTACATAGGGCATGCATACTCTGGTACTGCATGTGACGACTGGCAGAGGAGGTGTGAGAGGCTGTGCCGCCTCTCTGTATAGGCTCCCATGGCATTGATAATGGTAGGTAAGGGGGATGACAGGGTGGGTGGTGGATGCCTTGGGGCATTAAACGCCAGGGATTCCTGTTCTCCACCGATGGCCACGGTGATGGGTGGGTGGTGGGGTACCACTACACACAAGGGACTATTTGAGTGTGGAGTCTTGCAATGGCTGTTAGATTTGGGTGCCACATATCTTTTCCACACTATTCTATCTGTTAAGGGGTTGGAGAATGTTAACCAGGGGGACTCTTCTAGGTGTTATGTGGCCGGGGCTCAGAGCTTGGGGGTACCACTGGACACCAGAGATGTGCTCTCATTTTATGGGTCCAGGATCGCAATGAGGGAGGGACCACTAGGCACAAGGAATACTTGTTTGTTGCTTGGGTAGTCATGGTGATTGGTTTGGGGGGGGACCACTGGCCACAAGGGATATTAGTTGCCATACCTGGTATGGCAATCAGAAGTGGGGGAGGGCCGCTAGGAACCAGGGCATGTCTTTGATACAGTCAGGTTGGTGATCAGAGGGTGGGGGGCCCACTAGGCCTTTGACACGGGCATGCCTTTGACACAGTCGGTCTGATGATCAGAGGTTGGGGGGGGACAACTGGGCACTAGAGCATGCCTCTCACACATTCAGGCTGGCGATCAGCAGGAATTGGGTGCATATTGGGCAAAAGGGGACAGGTGGGCTGCCCCACTGACCAACTTGATAGTTGGCTGAAGTAGCTCAGGCAGCTGCTAGAGTTGCCTAGAGTAAGATGGGTTTGTTTCAGTGGTATCTGTGCTGTGCAAAAGGACTGCGCTAACCCCTTCTGCACAGCACAAATGCTCTGAATATGAGACTGCACGAATATTCTTGTCCCTGCTCCTTCCTTTGCCTATCCACATACATTATGGTTTGTGTGGATGCTAACCCTGTTTGTCCACAGAACCGACCATTTTGAATACTGCACTCCAGCACATAACTTCATTTGCGCTCGTGCAAATGTTTGAATATCTGGCCCCTGGTGTACCATTTACCGGAAAGAAATATGTTGCATCCTCTTGGATCCAAGAAATGATTTTTATTTGTGAAAGGAGAATTAAGTCTACATCTAGGTGATCGACATTGAAGAGAATTAATTAATGTATTACTGTAGTAGTTGCTGAAAAGTGATCAAAAATAGAACTGGTACATATCTTAGGAGCAACTATTTCCTGACAAACTCTTTTACCAAGAAAAATGTACTTGCCGGCCCGCTGGTGCAAGTGGCAGCACTACCACTTGCGGTGCTGATGATCTGGTTTCGGGAACAAGCCGAAAAAACTGGAGGGCCAGCTGTGGGGAGGGAGATCGAGAATCCCAGGAACTGCTCTCCTCTGGGGTAGGATCACTGTGTACTCCTGGCACACGACTGACATCCAGGGGGAACTGGGTGTACACCTTGCTGGGACCATGTCTGAGGGGCGAGACAATGATGGACATCAGTGGAGCATGTGGGGAGGATGCCAACTGCACGGTGATTCCTTTGGACCCCCACCAAAATGATGCCCCAGATGTAGTCACAGCTGGTGCCTCAAGGTGGATCCTAGTCTCTCTCTTCAGGGAGCCCTACCGCAGGGAGTAAGCTGCAGGCCTCCCAGTCTGAGCAACTGGGGGATGCCAAGGGGGGGGTGGTCCAGGTGCTGAGAGAGGGGGGTACCTCCCTGCTTGCCACCCAGGTGACAAACAGAATACAAAACAAAAATGCAGTTGATACAGCTATACATATCATGGGGTATGCAGTAAAAAGTACAGTCCCATCCACTTGGATTGACAAGTCTCCAGGGGCCCAATATTCGAAACAGTGCACAGTGGAGTGCAACATTTTGTGCTGTGCCTTGCAATTGCCCAGTAGCCTGAGGATGCTATATTCAGTCGAATAGCGCACTGGCATTATTCAGCTGAACATACGGCCCTGTTGGTGAAGTGCTAAGTCAGGTAGCGCTGCCCCAACATGGATCTTGAATTACACAGCCAGAATGGATACCACCAGAACACTATCTAAAATATTCAAAGGGACCCATGCAAATGAGCACCTTAGGTATGCAATGTGCCTAGGGACATTTTGATGCCCATTATGGGCTCATTTGCATGGCTAGCGAGGAAGATTAATTTCAATTTCAATTTCAATTTTTATTTGTATAGCGGAAAGTATATGTGCAAAAATGCCCGTTTTCACAAACGCCCAGGGCAGGATTCACAAAGGAGATGCTCTCAGTACATCTCGGCTGCCCTGGTGCAGGGGAGATGCACTGAGTGCAAAAAGGGCGATTCACAGAGGAGGCGCAGGGAGATGCCCCCGGCGCATCCCCTCTGTGAATAGCACAGGTGTGCCCCGCCCAGGATGCACCGAGGCATCCCAGGCTGCGCCGGCACATCCCCCATGTCAAGCTTGTGAACCCTTTGGGGCAGAGCATCTCAGGATGCCCTATGCCCAAAAACGCGATCCACAGCTAGGGGCATGCAATTGAGTCCATTAGGCATGCATGGTGCAATGAGTTCATTAGCATGCCATTATGGCCCCATTGGTATTGCGCCTTCAGGGATGCCCCGGTAAAATGCGCCGACCTGTAGACACCCCCCGACCATCTCTGGCCCGATCCCAGCCCCGTGAAAGGCTGCTCACCACGGCCATCACACAAGCACACCCCCCGCCCCAAGCTTCCGGTGAATGCCACTCCTTGCGGTATCACTAAAAATCATACAACCCCCAAGCCCCTGTACATGCCACTCCTTGCGGTGGTATCACTGAAATCATACAACCCCCAATGGGCTTGGGTGGTATGGTAGCTGTCAGTCTCAGACAGCTCTGTTGGCGGGCAGCTGTGGCAGTATGTGGGTAGGTTATGCTGCCGCCGACAGTGGGACCCTGCTGGGGTGGGGGTGGGGTGGGCTGGGGTGCTGACTTTCCTGAACATCCAGCTACTATGGAGGGCAGCTTACAAGGGGCTTGGGGAGGTGCTGCCTTCATTCATTCCGCCCCAAGGAGGGGCTGCTTACGGGGGGCTTGGGGCAGGGGGTTGTCTGTTTTCAGTGATACCGCCGCAAGGAGCGGCATGTACAGGGGTCTTGGGGAGGGTTGTATGATTTCAGTGATACCGCCGCAAGGAGTGGCATTCACTGGGTGCTTGGGTGGGGGACACTGGACTGCCAGGGTGGGCAGGCTGCTGTGTTGCTGCCTGCAGTACGGCAGCCTGCTTGTGGGTGGCCACCCACTTAAGTCTGGTTTTCCTAGACTTATCTTTGTATGACGCACCCCCGAACTTGCCTCAAGGATGCATCACAGAATAGGGCTGTGAATAGGGATGCACCCGGTATGCATGGGCTTGCTCCCTTCACAGCCCCTCCAGATGCACCGCATATCATTACTGGTGGTATGTGACACATCAGGGTTGCACCTTTGCATCGGTCCCCTGCCTGAATCGCCTTTGGGCGCATGTTGGGGATGCCCTGGCACATCTCAGATGCACTGTGTGCATCCCTTTTGTAAATCCTGCCCCCAGTGTTTGAAAACCACAAAAAGACAGTTACAGAGACAATTTGAATACTTAAAACAGACAAACACAGTAAATACAATACATTTAGAGAGTTAAGGGTACAATGAACTAGCAAGTATAAACTATAAATATCACATTTAGAGGAGTAGGCAAAGTAAAAGAGTCAAACAGATGTAAATTAGAGTAAAGTGATTTTTGCATGACACACATTGCTGAAAGAGATTAACTGAGCAGACCATTGGAAAGCTATGAGTGGCCTGGGTGAAAGGAACCAATTACGGGGATTGGGCAGACTGAAATCCCAGGTTCGGTGATAATTTTAGTGCACAAAGTTGGGATAGAGTTGCGGTTAATGGGGGAGTGAGTGCTGGTGGGAATTAGCTTTTAGCTGGTGGGCTGGGGGGGAGACCTATCAGGGCAGCAGCAATTGGATGATAGGAGCAGGTGATCCTGGACGGTGGTGTTGAAGGAGTACATAGACCCACAAGTCTGAATTTCAGGGGGTAGTTTGTTGTATAGCTTTGTACCCATGAAGGTAATATAGCTCTGTGCCTGTTTGTCCTGCAGAACAGAGTGTCAAAAACCAGACTGGAGGCACCCCTAGTTGGTCGCCCGGGGGCTATGTGTGGGAACAATGATTTAATGCTAGGGGGGAGAATACCTTGTGTAGGAAGGAGAAAATCTTTAGATGGAACCTCCCATCAAGAGTGGGCCAGCTGAGGGAGGAAAAGAGTGAGCAGTGGTGTGTTTTCCATGGGAGACCAGTAACGAAATGAGCTATGCTCTTGTATGTGGTTTTGAGAAGAGAGAGGAGGAGGAGGAAGGGGAGAGAAGACAATAGATCCGTAGTCGATTTGAGGCAGGAGTAGAGAGCTAGCAAGGCGAAGTCTGGAAGCAGGGATGAGGAACTTTCTGATCCTGTAGTGAAGATCAAGCCTGACATGAACCTTCTTAATGAGGTTACTAATGTGGAAATTAAAGGAGAGGTGGGGATCACGGTGGAGACCTAGGTACTTGAATTCAGTCACTTGTTCGATTAGGTTCCCTGAATTGTCTAGCAGTTTAAAACCAGGTGCAGGGGCTTTCCTGGGCCCCGAGAAAAATCATGAGCTTGGTCTTCTTGGAATTGAGAACCAAACCATGTCTGGAAAACCAGGAGTGCAGCTTTGAGAAATCGGACTGCAGATTCTGGAACATCTCGGCTTGGTTTTTATCACTGCAGAAAAGAGCTGCGTCATCGGCATAGAGGACAAGTTGGGAGGAGTGGCATATGGAGGGGAGGTTGTTTATAAAGAGTGAGAAATGAAGAGGGCCAAGGATTGATCCTTGGGGGACCACATATTTAATTGTACATTCTGAGGAGAAATGCCCTTCAATTACGGTCTTGTGGGATCTCCCGGAAAGGTAGCTACCGAGCCATTTTAAGGCATTATCTGAGAGATGCAGCCCTTTAAGGGTGTGTAGGAGGAGGGCATGGTCCATGAGGTCGAACGCCTTGGTGAGGTCGACAAAAGCAGAACCAGTGTACTGGCCTTTTTCGTTGGCTTTAATGATGTCGCTGGTCAGTGCTGTGTCTGGTTCTGAATCCATGTTGAGCACTAGAGAGAAGGTTGTTGGATTCTAAGTAGGTGGCGAGTTGAGTGTGTACAACCTTCTCGATGATTTTTGAAAGGGGGCAAGGAGGGAAATGGGGCGTTAGTTACCAACCTCATTTCTAGAACTGGATTTGAATAAGGGTTTGATGGTGGCAGTTTTCCAGGTCGAAGGGAAATGGCCGGTGCAGAGGGAGCAGTTTAGAAGGTTGGTGAGGAGGACAGCTAGGGCATTGATGGAGAGCTTAAGAACTTTGCAGTCAATGCCATCACCCTTTACTGGGTTTGGGATTGTTCATAAGGATGAGTTTTTGGTGTCTGCAGGTCTTACGGCCCTAAGGTAGAAATCAGAGAAAGGCCTGCCTTCAGAGATTAGGCCGGGGGGGTGGAGGTGGGGAAAGGCGGGCAAGGGAGAGGAGGGAGGAGGTTTGTTTTTATTGAGGTTGCCGAAAGAGGTGTTGAAAATGTTCGCTACTTCTGTAGGGTCATTTGTTTGAATGTCACCATGATGCAATATGATGGGATCTGAGTTTATGGACTTGCCAAGTAGCGAGTTAAGGGTTCCCCAGAGCTGATGTGGGTTGGAGGAACCACTGAGTTGTTTGTCATGCAGAAAGTAAATTTTTGCTTTTCTTACTACTGATTTGCACTTGTTACGCAGTGATCTGTAAAGGGATAGCTGCGCAGGGTCTTCATGCTTTTTGTAGCGGGCTCAGGCTTTGTCGCTGGTTCTCATGAGTTTGATGATATCGGAAGACACCCATTCATTAGTAAGACCCCTGACCCTGATTCTTTTAAGGGGAGCGTGCATGTCGCAGACACTAGCTAGGATCCTGGAAAATGTTTCTAGGATTGAGTCGCAGTCTCCAGACCCCTCGGTAAAAGACCAGTCGACAAGGCTGATGTCGCAGGTAATCAGTTCTATTTTCTGGTCAGTCTCCTGGTGAAGATGAATTTAGGGTGTTTTTTTGGTAGCTGGGCCGACCATGAACAAAATATGGCACAGTGATCGCTGATACAGTCTGACATGACACCCGAGTCGGTGATGCGAGAGGGGTGAGAGGTAACAATCCAGTCAATTAGTGTCTGGGTACCATTTTTTTAACTGGATCTAGTGGGCAAGGAGATGAGCTAGTGGAGACCAAATTAGCGATACAGGATTTGGCCTTATCGGCATGAAAGGAGTCCCAGTTTAAGTTAAAGTTCCCGAGGAAGATCCACTCTCTATTAAGTGGGAGGAAGTGTCTAAGGGCAAGCAGTGACTCAAGGTCAGAGTGTGGTGTTCCTGGGGGGAGGTAGGCGGTGGTGAGGAAGATGGTTTTATTGGGGTCAAGGAGGAGGTGTATAGAGAGTGTTTCCAATAGGGCATATTCGGAGCTGGGGTTGTGCTCAGTGAAGAATTTGTTGGAGACAAACATGCAACCGCCCCCTTTTTTATTCCGTCTATCCTTTCTTACAGAGGTGTAACTGCTAAGCTCTATCTCCTCGTCAGAGATTTTGTGGGAAAGCCAGGTTTCAGAAAGGGCATTATACAATGACAAGACAGAATGCTGGGCTCTCATTGGTGAGTCTGGGGCTGGACCCGTGATGTTATTATAGCATAACTTCACGGGTCTAGTCCCAGTACAAGAAAACCACATCAAAATAAAACAGATCACTGCACATGCCATATCCAAGCTGCCCTCACTTGGCATGGCCACTGTGCAGTTAGCCAGGACTTCACGGTTTTTTTTTTTATCACTACTCTATATTTTCTCACCATGCAGCCACAGTCCTGCCATACATCCAGCCACCGCTCCAACCTTCACCACCGACCCCGAAGCCGACGTGCCCAGCTGGCATATGCAGTTATGACTGTCGAGAGGGGCTCCCCCTTCAGCCCCCGCGCCCGGCGAGGATCCACTACCGGTGCACGCCTATTTCAGGCATCATCGGCCGGTGAAGTGAGCGGCCATCAAGCTGACGCTGACCATGCTGCTTTTTCCCTTTTTCTCACAATGGGAGCATGGACATGCAATGACATCCATGCACTACATGCAGACATCTGCCGTGCTCCCCCCTACTGAGCACCCGCGCTACTGCAGTTCCTCCGGGCATCCCCAGAGACCGCCAGAGCGCAGCATGCACCCACCCCTTTTCCCCAGGACTAGGAGAGCTGTCATCGGACGCTCGATCCTAGTCCTTCTCTGCCGACCTCCGATGACCCGGGCTCATTCCCAAACCTGGGTCGCCGGTGTGGAGCAAGGTGTGGTGTACAGTGCCTCAACCCTCAGTGTTACCGTGCCGGCTATTCACATTTTTTTTTTTTTAACAGAAATCCCTCCATCCCACATTTGCAAATTAACCCCCAAACCACCAAAACTGAAGTAATGTGTCACACATGATACAAAAACACAGTAATTCTGATAATTACACATTTTTCAATGAAAGGGAGCGAAGTGAAACAAAGCCGTCATCGCGATCGGCTTCACATGGTATCGGGCAACTGATTTCACAATTCTTGCTCCGATTTCACTAACCCTGCTGGGCTGCTACAACCTCTCAACTTTCCTAACAAGCAAAAATAAATGGCATTTCCAAGTAACACCGTCCCAAAAAAGGGAAACAAAATGAAAATTTATCCATCTCAGCGATCGACTTTACTTGTGGTACAGCCCCTATTCCATGCGCATGTGGTTTTAAACAGCACCCCGCGCTCTACTTACACAAGGGAAATGGCACCGGCTGCTCCGGATGGCACCTTCAATACGTATTTTTGAAGAACTTCTCCATGGTCACGCTGTTTGTACCAGGAGAACCAAACGTTAAAACAGAGTGCATGATGCATGTTGTTGGTAAGCTCCCCTGCTGCTCGGTTTTCTGCCCAAACACGATAAAAACAAATAATGTAGATCCAAATAAATAAAAGACTCCACATAAACCCGTGTATGTGGAGAATGGGAACAGAAACAGAAAAGTAGCTTAAAGAAAATGGACTTGCCACAGAGACACATTAAGCAGCATTACAGAGAGGGAGGTTGTTGGGCTGAAGCTGGCAGAGTTGCAGTTACACCACAACAGCTGCAGCTCCACCCACAGGTCAAAATAAATCAGCGCTACTTTTTATATAAGTATACCTACTCATTGAAAAAATTAATAAAAAACAATTTTAAATTACCTTTTTAATATTTTTTATTTACTTTTTTACAAACAAGCCATTGTATAATAGGAATAATGCACTCCAGGGTGTGTGTCATGCTGGGATAACATCACTTCTGGGGTGATTAGTCACACTCGGCCTGTGGCCTCGTGCCTAATCACCCCAGGCGTGACGTTATCCCAGCATGATATACACCCTGTCATGCATTATTCCTTTAATAACATCAAAACTATGCATAGCCACCCAGGCTTGGAAAGCATCGAATTTAGCTGGTAAACTCTGAATATTAAGGTGGACTACGCTGTTTCTTTCCATATTGGGGAGGGTCTGTGGGGTTAGGGTGTTTATGTTTCCAGGGTCAGGGTTTGGATAGATGGTGCTGTAGAGGAGCAGGAGAAGGATGAGGGTCATGAAGAAAGATTGAGACAAGGGTTTGTGAATTGAGTTTCTTTTTACTGGACCACAAATTTGATCAGAGTTGGTTTGTGCCCACTAATAGTTTTGCCTCGGGAACAGGTTTCAAAGGTGGTTAAAAAGCTTGATTCCCCGGAATAGGGTGTTGGAAATGTAACATGTGTCACTTTAAGGGGAGGACTAAGTAGAAGGAGAGAGGGAGAGAGATTGAGGGTGAGAGAGGATAAGGGGCAGATCCGGGTGGTAGAGAAAGTGTATTTAATAGAGCTCGGGGCCGAGGAGGTTGGGCAGGACAAAAAATGAGCTGTAAGACTAAAGCCATACACTAGAAATCTGAAATCTTTTTAAAAGCAGAGTTTAAAATCAGCGCAGACGGAGATAGAAGCAGCCAGCCAATGAGAAGCAAGCTTCAAGTGGGCCAGCCAATTGGCTTCTTCTGCTCAGGAGCCGGGCTTCACAAAAGGGTAGCGACCATACTTGTGCTTGGCAGGTGAGCAGGGAGTGAAGCACAACCGGCAGGAGTCAGGAGCCAGTGCCGCTACCAAGTAGCACCCGATCAGGGTGAATAGCAGTTTCCTGGAGAGAGGGAGAGAGAGAGAGATAGAAAGAGTTAGCAGTTGTAGGCCACAGGAGCAGGGTGGGTCTCAGGCAGACAAAAGACTGTGGAAGTGAGCGTGAAAAGTAGGAATGGGGAAAGGCAGACAGAGGAAGATTGGTGGGGGGTCTCCGAGGATAGTGGCGCCAAGGCAGAGACAAAAGAAGACTTACGGTGTCATTTAGGGGGAGGGGAGATGAGGGCTAGACAGCTGAAGAAAATGGCAGAGTTAGAAAACAGAATTTGAGCAAGTGAGAAAGCCATGGGGAAGAGGGGAGAGGAGAGATTTACACTTTTAGACAGAAGCATGAAATTACAGTTTAGGAGTAGGCAAACAGTAAGGCTAAATAGCAGTTAAACTAGCTCAGCAATTTATACAATTCAGAAATAACCCCCAAAATGAGCTGTAAGACTAAAGCCATGGGCTAGAAAACTGAAATCTTTTTAAAAGCAGAGTTTAAAATCAGCGCTGACGGAGATAGAAGCAGCCAGCCAATGAGAAGCAAGGTTCGAGTGGGCCAGCCAATTGGCTTCTTCTGCTCAGGAGCTGGGCTTCACGGCAGGGGAGCAGCTGTACCTGTACTTGGCAGGCGGGCAGGGAGTGAAGTGTGGCCGGCAGGAGTCAGGAGTCGGTACCGCTACCAAGTAGCACCTGATCAGGGCAGAGAGCGGTTTCCTGGAGAGAGGGAGGGAGAGCAAGAGAAAGATTTAACAGTTGTAGGCCACAGGAGTGGGGGGGAGGGGATCTCAGGCAGACAAAAGGCCCAGACCTGTGTAGATATCTCTGGTGCTAGTGGTTCCCCCCCGACTGACAGCCTGTAATGTAAATATAAAACTCCCTGATGCCAGTGCTTCCTCCCTCCGATTGCCAGACCATAATGTAATACAAAAAAAAATCCCTGGTACTAGTGGTCCTCCCCTCCGATCACCAGCCCGTAAAGTAATACAAAGAAATCCCTGGTGCCAGTGGTCACCCCCTCCTGTTGCTGGCCTGTAATGTAAAACTACGACTCCCTGGTGCCAGTGATCCTCCTCTCCAATCGCTAGCCCATCATGTAATACAACAAAATCCCTGGTGCTAGAGGTTCCCTGCCCCCCCATTGCCAGCCTGTAATCTAAATATAAAACTCCCTAGTGCTAGAGGTCTCCCTCCTCCGATCGCCAGCCCATAATGTAATATAAAAAATCCCTGGTGCTAGTGTCCCCCCCTCCGATCGCTGGTCCTAAATGAAAACTACAATTCCCTGGTGCCAGTGGTCCTCCCCCATCTAGTCGCCAACCTGTAATGTAGATATAAAACTCCCTGGTGCCAGTGGTAACCCCCCTCCAATTGCCAGCCTGTAATGTAACAAAAAAAAACAAGCTCCGTGATGATAGTGGTCCCCCCCCCCCAATTACCAGCCCATAATGTAAAACTGCAACTCCCTGGTGCCAGGGGTCCCCCCTCCCTCCAATCGTCAGCCCATAATGTAATACAAAAAATCTCTGGTGCTAGTGGTCCCCCCAACTGCCAGCATGTAATGTAATACAAAAAAAAATCCCTGGTGCTGGTGAATTCCCCCCCCTCGATCGCCGACCTGCAATGTAAAACTGCAGCTCCCTGGTGCCAGTGGTCCCCCCCCTCAATTTCCAGCCCATCATGTAATACAAAAAATCCTGGTGCTGTTGCTCTCCCCGATCGCAGCAAGTAAACTTAATATAAACTCTCTGGTGCCAGTGGTCCCCTCCTCCTCCAATCACCAACCCGTAACATAATAAAAACAAATCCCTACTGCTAGTGGTCTCCCCCCCTCTGATCGCCAGCCTGTAATGTAATACAAAAAAAATCTCCAGTGCTAGTGGTGCCACAGACCCTGATTGCCAGTCCTTAATGTAAAACTACACCTCCCTGGTGCCAGTGGTCCCCCCTCCCTCGGATTGTCAGATCATAATGTAAATATAAAATTCCTGGTGTCAGTGGCCCCCAATTGCCAGCCTGCAGTGTAATACAAAAAAATCCTTGGTGCTGTTGCTCCCCCCGATCACCAGCCTGTAATGTAATTAAAAAAATCCCTGGTGCTAGTAGTCCCCTTCTGATTGCCGGCCCGTAAAGTAAAACTGCAACTCCCTGGTGCCAGTGCCCGGCCCCCTCAATCTCCAGCCCGTAATGTAATAAAAAAAAATCCCTGGTGCTAGTTCCTCCCCCATTCGATCACCATCCGGTAATTGCAAAACAAAGAACCCTCCCTGGTGTCCAATGGTCCCCTTCCCGGCACTGATCCATGGTACCGCCACTGGAAATTCCATAATCCTTAGCATCAGCGCCCCCTCCATGGCACCGAAAACCCACCCTCCAGTCACCTTATCAGTACCCTCACTGCCGCAGGTGCACATACGGCGACTGGCGCAGCCCTCCTCACACCTCCTCGGCCTGCTGCCATATGTCCAGGCAGGAAGCACACCTTTTATTTATAGGACACATCACCCAGTCCTATAAATAAGAGGCGCACTCCCTGCCTGGACATACGGTAGCTAGATGAGGAGGTGAGAGGAGGGCTGCGCCAGTCGCTGTATGCACACCCACGACACCAAGGGTACTGGTAAGGTAACTGGGAGGATGGAGGTTCGGTGACATGGGGGGGCTGCCAGATGCCAGGGATTATGGAATTTCCAGTGGTGGTATCATGGATCAGTGTACAGGGGGACCACTGGATACCAGAGAGTTTTTTTTTTTTAACTATGGGCTGGCGATTGGAAGGGGGAACCACTAGCACCAGTTTTTTTTTTTTATTACATTATGGGCCGGCGACTGGGGGGCACTAGTACCAGGGAGTGTGTTACTACATTACAGGCCGGCGATTGGAGGGAGGGAGGGAAGACCACTAGCACCAGGGAGTTTTAGTTTTACATTACGGGTTGGCAATCAAAGGGAGGGGGACCATTAGCACCAGGGAGTGTGTTATTACATTACGGGACAGTGGTCGAAGGGGGGGATCACTAGCACCAGGGAATGTGTTATTACATTATGGCCTGGCGATCGGAGGGAGGGGGGACTACTAGCAACAGGGAGTGTGTTATTACAATATGGCCTGGTGATCGGAGGGAGGGGGTATCACTAGCACCAGGAAGTGTGTTATCACATTATGGCCTTGGTGACTGGAGGGAGGGGAACCACTAGCACCGGGAGTATGTTATTACATTACAGCCTGGCAACTGAAGGGGGGTCACTACCACCAGGAAGTTTTAGTTTTACATTACGGGCCAGTGATTGGAGGGAGGGGGGACCACTAGCAACAGGGAGTGTTTTATTACATTACTGACTGGTGATCGGAGGAAGGGGGAGCCACTAGCACCAGGAAGTTTTAGTTTTACATTACAGGCTGGTGATCAGAGGGAGGGGGTCCACTAGCACCAGGGAGTGTGTTATTACATTATGGCCAGATGTTGGGGGTGCCACTAGCACCAGAAAGTGTGTTATTACATTATGGACCCGCTATCAGAGGGAGGGGTGGACCACTGGCCCAGGGAGTTTTAGTTTTACATTATGGACTGGTGATCAGATGGGGGGGGCACTAGCACCAGGGAGTGTGTTATTACAGTATGGGTTGGCAATCGGAGGCAGGGGGAACCACTAGAACCAGGGAGAGTTGTACTGGTATTACGGGCTGGTGATCGGGGGGGCATGCCACGGACCACAGAGAGTGGGTGTGCTCCCCCAGTGGCCAACTGATTATGTGGCTGCATTACCTCTGGTAGCCACTAGGGCTGCCCGGAGTAAGTTGGGGCTTTGTTCGGCAGTATTTGTGCTGTGCAAAAGGACTGCGCTAAACCCTTTAGCGCAACACAAACCTGCTGAATATGGGGTGGCGTGGCTATTCATGGCCACGCCCCTCCCCTTGCCCACCTGCATACACTATGTTTTACATGGGCACTAACCCTCTGCACCCACACAACAGTCCCTTTCTAATATGGGGATCTGGGGCAAACCCCAGTTTGCATGAGCAAAGACCCATTAGTGCTCACGCAAAACTTTGAATATCGAGCTGTGGGAGTCCAATAATCCAAGATCTTTTAATAGTGATATGATTAATGCTCTGATTTGTGAATTATGGTCTGTTTTGACCCTGTTTTATCCAAAAATGTATCAAGAGCAAAAGCCACATCCCCAAATTATTTCTGAACCAGGTTTGACTCAATTCCAATGCTACAGAACTGAAGAAATCAGGAGAGTCTTAGGTTGCAGCATATGCATTGCTAAAAGCAATTTTTATATTATTAATTTCTCCTGACAATATTTGCCATCTCCCCTCGCTATCTGTTGTACGTGATAACATACTAAAATGCCAGCAGAATAGGCCTAATGGTCTTTCGCGTCTGCTCGTTTGGTCAGCCCCCACCCTGGGAGCTGACCTTGCTGCCCCCCTCGCCTTCTCTGGCTTCTCCATTCCCAGTTCCGGATATTCTCGCTTCATTGGATTTTGCTTCCAGAACCCTTCCCCTGTACCTGTCCCACCCCCTCTTGAACCCCTCCACCGTCTCTGCCTCCACCAGCCCCCTATGTAGCACATTCCATGGCTCCCACCCTCTCAGTGAAGTAGCACCTCTCCTTTCTCCCCTGAATCTTCCCCTCCAGCTTCCACCCATGTGCCTCTAGTGGCCCCTCCTCCCTTCCTTGAAGCACCCTGACTGTTCCTCCCTATTTACCCCCTTCATGTACCTGAAGACCTCTATCATGTCCCCTGGTCCTTCTCTCTTCCAATGTGTACATATTTAGCTCTTCAAGCCTCTCCTCATAGGTCCTGTCCCCCAAGCCCCAAATCATTTTGGTTGCCCTCCTCTGGACCCTCTCTAGGAGTTTAATGTCCCTCTTTAAGTGTGGCCTCCAAAACTGCAAGCAGTACTCGAGGTGCGGCCTCACCAAGCAGTTATACAGAGGGAGTATCACTTCCCTCCTTCTGGAGGTGATCCCCCTAGCGATGCATCCCAGCATCCTGTTGGCCTTGGCTGCTGCCCTCCTACAAGTCTCCGAGTTGTTCATCTTGACATCCACCACCACCCCAGGTCCCTCTCAGCCATCGAGACATGTAGCATTTGCCCCCTGAGGGTGTACACTTGGCCCGGGTTTCTGGCCCCCAGGTGCAGTACCTTGCATTTCCCTGCATTGAACCTCAGCTTCCACTTTCTAGACCATCTTTCCAGAGCCTCCAGGTCCCCCTGTAGGGCCATCCTCCCCTCCTCCCCATCCATCACCACCCCCAGTTTTGAGTCATCCGCAAAGAGACTCATCTCACTCCTGACACCTGTCCTTATGTCAGAGACGTGAGCGTTGAACAGGAGGGGCCAAGGATTGATCCTGTGGGACCCCACTAATGACCCTCCTGAGGATGAGACTATCCGCCAACTACGACTCTCTGGGTCCGGTTCTGGAGCCAATCGCCTATCCATCTGATCATCTGGTTCCCCACCCCCATTTCTCCCAGCTTATCCAACAGGCCCACGTGAGGAACATGGTCAAATGCCTTGCTGAATTCTAGAAAGAGGACATCCACTGGTCTACCCAGGTCCAAGTCACTCATCACCCAGTCATAGAACTCCACAAGGTTTGTCTGACACCATTTCCCCGGAACGAATCCATGCTGTCTATCGTCCAGGCACCCTGACTTTTCCAGGTCCCCCCCAGCCTCTCCTTGACAATGCACTCCATCACCTTGCCCACCACCAATGTCAGGCTGACAGGCCTGTAGTTCCCTGCCACCTCCCTTGACCCCCCTTGTGGATAGGCACTATATGCGCCACCTTCCAGTCCTGGGGCACCCACCCTGTCCTCAGAGAGATGGTGAAAAGCTCCACCAGGGGTTTCACCAGGACATCCGCAAGTTCCTTCAGCACTCTGGGATGTAATTTATCTGGCCCTGGTGTTTTCTCCGTCTTAAGGGACCTGAGGGCTTCCCTCACTCTCTCTGCTGTGATTTCCACTTCCGCTACCTCTTCTCCTTGCTTAGCCTTCCCCCCTCCTGCCAGTGATGCCTCCCCCTCTCCCCAGACCCGCCGATCGGTAAGGGTCCCCCCTTCCCCAGTATCACTGTCTCCTCCCATGTATGATGCAGCACCCCCATTTTCCTTGGTGAAAACTGAGGTGAAGTACTCATTTAGTAACATTCTCAATTTTATTCCTTTTTTGTTTAGAACTACTACTCCCTTTTTTGACTATAAGAACAATTGTAGTAAACCATACTTACCCAAAATATTTTGAGTTGCTCTGCTTCTATCACTGTGAGGTATGATTTTTTCAGATCAGAGCAAAGTCTGTTTTAAGATTTTTAAGATGTTCTAGTATTGTAACTCTTTTTATCGGTGAGCCTAATGCCTTGCGGTCTAGGGTTATTCCAGCAGCGGCATAACAAACCTTTACGGGTGATCTGCCCCAGGCAACTCTCACAAGCACTCTAACTTGTATAGTAGTGGGCGGAATGCTTAATTGTACATTTTTTCTCTCATTATTGTATCCTCTTGGGGTAACCCAAAGATTAAGGTGGGTAGGCGCACAGTCATTTGGGGGGGGGCCAGGAAGACATGGGACATCATTAGCCTGCCACAGTTGTTTGGAGATGCTGGGTTCCTCTCTTTTCAAGGCCTTCAGCACTCCTATGGCCTTGAACACTCACAATTGTGGAGATCTTTGAAGCTGTAGGGCCAAAAAAGGACCATGCACCAAACCCATTCACCACTCTCCCACCCTCAAATGCCCATATCAAGCATGGCTGCCCTGGTATCAGATGTCAGGCACTCTTACAGAGTTCTTAACTCTCGACTCCATAAGCTGATATTTACCCTGCTCCCACACTACTCCTGCTCACACTAATCCCACATATAACAGCCACTGATTAGAGCTGCAACATGATTGGGACTGAGACTCCGGAACATCAGTCCCACATTTAACAGCCACCAAATGGAGATGCAGCACAATCGTGACCAAGACTCCTGCACTTTGCTCCCAAACTGCTCCCACATTTAACAGCTGTGGACCAGAGCTTCAGCACAACTATGACCGAGACTCCTGCACTCCAGTCCCACTCTGCTCCTGCATTTAACAGCCACTAACTTCGGCTCCAGGGTAACAGCAACCATAACCTCCATATTCCACTCTGTCTCCCAACACTGCTATGCCACAACTGTCGTTCCACCTGGTCCCCCACTGCAACGCTAATGCTGCTGATCTGCTCTCTCAGTATCCTTATTTACCTTAGTGCTACCCATACTCTGTTCAGTGGGGGAAATCACAGTTTTCCAGGCAATGTGGGTGCCACCTTCTGGCCAACTTGTAATATTACAACAGCTCAAAAGAACAATATTTTGTTTTCCCTTTTTACCTGTTTACAGGGGTGCAACCACGACTAAAAAGTTGGGGGGAGGGACATGGCTCTGCTGAACCATTTGTACCAATACCAATGCCACTGACTATGGAGCACAGAGACAGAAGACTGCATTCTTTTTATAAATAATATGTTGCAAGACAAATGATAGAAGGAGAAAAGTCTTGTGAGTCACAAATTTATTATTTTCCATTTTACTAGACAACAAATATTGCCCGTAGCAGCATGGTGGCACCAGTGTGTGTATATGTGTGTGGGGGGGGGGTGGGGGCAGGCTCAGCTGGAGGAAAGGCAGAGGTGGAAATTGAGGAAGGGCTGAAGTGACACATCTTCAGGTGAGTTTAGATAGGCGACGGGCACTAAGCCTTAATTCTTATGACATGTTGAAGCTGCCAAGGATAGCACTGTAGCATTTATGTGAAGTACAAATTAAGGCTGGTAACCTGCTAGTTTTGCTCAGTGCCTTGTGAGGCCCCAGTCTGTAGTCAGTTCAGAAGATGTACCAGCCTTTAAGTTAAAGGGACACTGTCAATTCTTTTTGCATCATAGTATTTCTAGCTAAAAACCCACATTTTATTATTTCTTACCTTCTTTAAAATTAATTGATGTTGCTGTTTGTTTTCTCTGCTTCCCTTCTTAGTAGAACTGAAATTCATCATAATGGTTTAATATACACAAACATTGTTTTGTTTAAAATCCTTGATCAACTCCAATTACATACTTTATGAGCATTATGAACACCCCCAAACAGTGCAGTCACTCATGATGCAGTAGCTTCCTCTCGTCTCACTGCATCACGAGTGGCTAAACTGAGTTGGGTGTATTCCCAAGTCCAGGAAAGATGCAGTGGAAGTTCATCAAGGAGTATAAACAAACATGTTTTGGTGTGGTAACACCAATATCGTGGGTAGTCTGTTTTCCAGTTTTAAAAAGAAAAATAGAATCAGAATCAAAGTACCAGCTACATCAAGAATCTTCACAGACTGTGAGCAATCATAAAATATGTTTTTTTTTTTTGTTTGTTTTTTAAACTAGGGGCACTTTGAGGCCTAAGGGGGTTGACAGTGTTCTTTTAATGTTTTTAAAAATGTAATCTTCAACAACAATTTCTAATATATTTATATGTACAATTTAAATGCCTCTTATTGTTATAACACTTTCTTCTAAAGTCCTTTGTGCCAGAACTGCTCAGCTTCACTTCACAGTTTTCTCACCCAAAGAACAGAGAACTCAGGACCACAAGAGACACATAACTACGTACATGTAAACATATATGAACATACGAAGAAGCCAGCAGATAAAGGGCATTTGGTCTATCAAGTCTACTCATATTGCAGGGTCCACAGCTTGAGCTAATGTCCCTGCCTTCCCTCCCCGCTCCTCCCATCCTCTCTACCCATGGTCCTTACCTTCCCTACCTTCCCCCTATGCCTATCCCAGCCTCTCTTAAAGCTACCCACTGTCTTCAATGAGATGACCTCTTCTGGCAGCGCATTCCAAGTGTCCACCACCCTCTCCATGAAGAAGTGCTTCCTGACCTCTCTCCTAAACCTCCCACCCTCCAGCTTAAGACTGTGCCCCCTAGTGTTATGGTTGCCACTCAGCTTAAAGAGACTCTCCTTATCAACCTTATTTATTCCTTTCAAGTACTTGAAGGTCCCAATCATGTCCCCTCTCTCTCTCTCTCTCTCTCTCTCCTGTCTTCCAGGGAGTACATATTCAGTGCACTCAATCTCTCCTTATATGCCTTACCCAGCTGACCTGCTATCATCTTTGTAGCCCTCCTCTGGACCCTCTCCAGCAGGTTAATGTCCTTTTTGAGGTGTGGGCACCAGTACTGAACTGCATACTCTAGATTCGGCCTCACCAGTGACCTATACAAGGGCAGTATAACCTCCTCCCTTCTACTACTGATCCCCCTAGATATTCATGCCAGCATCTTGTTTGCCTTTGCTGCTGCTTTCTTGCACTGCGTGGAGTGCTTCAGGTCACTAGTGATCATCACTTCAGGTCCTTCTCCTCCTCTGATGCAGATACTAGGACTCAACCCAGGTAGTGCTCTGTCCTAGGATTCTTGGTTCCAATATACATAACTTTGAATTTCTTGGCATTGAAGCCAAGCTGCCAGATCCTGGACCACTTCCCCAGCTTTTCCAGATCATCCTGTAGGTCCTGTATTTCTTCAGCTGTGTCCACTCTTCCACAGAGCTTGGTGTCATCCACGAGTAGGCACATTTTGCCCTTAATGCCATCTCCAATGTCATTAATGAAAACATTGAACAACACCGACCCCAGCACCGAGCCCTGTGGGACCCCACTGGTTACCTCTCTAGTGCCAGATAACTCTCCCCCGACAACCACACTCTGGGTTCTGTCCCTCAGCCAGTTTTCCACCCATCTGGCCATCTTTTCCCCAACCCCGAAATCCAGCAACTTCCTGATCAAACTTTTGTGGGGCACAGAGTCAAAGGCCATGCTGAACTCAAGATAGAGAATGTCTACCACTTGGCCCCTGTCTACTGTCTTAGTGACATGTTACTGGTTTGAGCAACTACAGATATTACGATAAGATAGAAGAGCAGCTTGTGGGACTGAGCAATTATTAAAAAAGAACAAGAAAGGTTGGTGGTGCTATAAAACCAGATGTCTTTCCTTTGTAAATAAACTGGAGATAGGAATGGAGAGACCCAAAAAGATCAGCAATTGTCACTGCTCATACATGTGACAGAAGCTTATTAACATTATACTGCTTTCTTTTAAGGACTAAAACCATACAATTCTGATTAACAAATGGGAAAGCACGTGCTGTTGGATCTGTGTTTCTCAACTATAGCCACCCTCACTGATATCAACATCCAGAGAGGACTTTTTATGTTTTGACTTGACAAACAGAGCTGCAGCCTGCAGAATTGTTTGGTGCTCTTGCCTATAGATGTCTGTAGTCTAAACTGAAGGCTTCCATGCAAGAAAGGTCAGATAAAGCATCTGGACTAATAAAATGCCTATTTGTTGATAATCAAGTACACTGAACATATTGTAGGAGTCTAAATATGAAAACTATACAGAGTTAACATCTGCTGAGATATATTATGTACACCTTCTGAGCTGGAGCTCACTACACATGTCTACACCTGAGGAGAAGGTGCAGATTGCAGGACTACTAAGCTGGTTTTATTTTCCTAAAAGGTATGCCATCTATGTTAAGATGTACGCAGTCTTACCAGACCACCTTATTGTGAGTCCCGGCTGGGTCCGCGCTACTTCTTGTTTCTCCTTGTGCTGTCGTTTCAGAGCTTTGTGATTCATGATCCCCTTGTTCCCCTGTTAATGTCAGCAGAGCGGTAAACAGCCGAGGAGACGCCGTTTGGACTGGTGATGGAGAAGAGGTCTCGGTCCTAAGGAGAAATCCCTGTGAGGCTTACTTGGAACAGTTTCGTTCGGACTTGTGGATGTTTGTCTACATTTCAATAAAGGGACATACAGAAGGCTAAGCCTAAAAGTTCTCATCACACATAACATGTTTATTCACCTTTCATTGTTTTTTGTTCTGTTTTTTTGTGTTTGTGCATTTGTGCGTTTTGTGTGTTTGCTTGACTGTACTGTGAATGGCTGATTATCCAGCCATGCTTTTTTTTTTTTTAAATATATAGTTCTTTAGTTTTTGGTTGTTTTTAGCCATGGAATTATAAAAAAAGATTTTTATCTTTTTAAACTTCTTGGGGTTTTTCGGGTCACGTGTGCGTCACTGACCAGTAGGAAGCATACACTCTCTATTAGGGTATAAAGACGCATGTTTGGCGTCCCTTCCACAGATGCATTAATGCTGCTGAAGGAGTGATATTGGTCGGCCTTTTGTAATTTCAGCCTCATTCTTTTCATTCCCTCTTAGTGCTGAGGGATTTTTAAAGTTTGCACTAGTCTACAGGCACTACGGAAGCACTTTGATGTAAGATACTCTGGTAACCTGGTCGTGCACTGAAAAGATAAGTGGAAGAGCTTTTTCTGTACTCTCAGCGTACTCAGCATTCCCCCATGAGTAAGTTACTACCATACCTCTCAACCTCCCTCATCACAAATCAGGAACAAGGCTTAAAATGATCAGGGGCAAATGACCAAAATCAGGGACACATCAGAAAAAATAGTTAATATTAGTTCCAGAAGCTGTGTGCAATATGCTGTTTGGTATGAATATCATTTTCTTAATGAGAACTAGACTGTAACACCAATAGCTGGCATTATTTTCTGATTCAAATCCCTACTCTTCAGTGACAGAAACGCCAAATTCAGGAGGGACAGAAGAAATTTCTGAGGCAAAATCAGGGACATCCCTGAAAATCAGGGACAGTTGAGAGGTATGGTTACTACTCTTTTTAAAGGTTCACTAAACTGGGTAACATTAGATATCATTAGGTTTTGGAATTTTGGGAGTCTGCGGTTTTGGTTAGAGCAGTTAAAGTAAAAGTTTAAGAATTTAAGTACCAGTACCAGTACCAGTACCAGAGGGAAACCAGCGGGGAAATATATACTCTATGAAAATATCATCCTGATCCTTTCCTGTTTTATTACTAATGACTGCATGTTTGGAGTTCGGACTCCTGGGTGACGACTTTACTACATATTTGGGAAAACTCCTCTTCTACTGTTTTTTCAAATTTAAGAACTTTAGCCGTGGTCTATATGGTTTACGACCCGACGTCTGTCTTGCGCTCGACCTGGCATTGGAAAAAGGTTATGAGGAGTTACAAAAAGAATGAAGTGCTTGTTGTAACTAGTAACCAGCAACCAGCAACTAGTAATTAACAATCTGCTGTGGACATATAAGAGCACCTGAGCCTGCTGATCTTTCTTGGAATTCCTGCTGTTTCTGCTGCTGTTTTTGTTCTCTTATTTTCTACACTATCTGAGGGACTGGTGGCCCAGACTACTGAATATCCGTTTGGGATTGGCTTTTAATGTTGTGAACTAGAATCATCGCTTCAGCTGGCAAGTTGATTCCTGAACATCTGAATATTGGTATCAATCTGAGACTCTTATGGTGACTTTTTATGGTCTTTTATGGTGATTTTTTTTTGTTTGAGTCTGTATAAATACAAGATCTTTGTTTATACAAAATTACTTAGGAATATTTTAGGAAAGTTTGGCCTAATTTATTTTTTTGGCTATCTGGCCAAGAGTGAGTGCTTTCTAATACCTTTGGCCAAGAATAAGCACCTTTTATTTAACAGCAAATACTATCCGTCAAAAGTGAGTATTCTGGATTTGGATGTGGTGATGTGATTGTATTACACTGGTCTCCTAGCCGACTTCCCCAGTTGATTTTTATTGATTTTGGGAATCTATGCTCTGGGCCTATATACGCACAGATCACATTCGTTTTGACATTGATACCTAGTTATACAGTATTTGTTGCTTTTACATAATCTGATTTAAAAAAAAAATGTATACCAGAAGCAGAAAGGAGTTAGTTAAAAAAACTAATGGAATTTCACAGCTAAAAAATAAAAAAAGAAGTAAAAATTGCTGTGTTTACACACAAGAGCTAACACTATCATCTTCCACCCCCAAAGGCTCAATGGGACCCCTTCATCATACAGCTTGTGTTAAGGAGAAAGTGATACTTGACTACAGAGAGTCTCCACCCTCCCTCTCAAACTTTCCTCTGCCTCATCATGTATCTATTTCTGTAGAACAACCCCAGCACAGAGATACTGAGCTCGAGAGAGCATTTTTTTCAATGGAGGAGGCACTACAGGATGTTAATCATCCAGACACCTCTAATTTGTTAATCTCTACCACTTCCATTAGTAAGAGCCAATAACCTTATGGTAAGTCTCCTTTATCTACTGCTTCTAAGTCACCTCTAACTAACATTCCTAAAGCCACTCATTACTTACAAGGTAAAATGACAGACTTTTTTCCTCCATCCAGAGACAGGATATCTAGGCCTGATGCTAAAAATAAACTAGTTGTTTCAAATTACTCAAATACAGAAACTGATAATATTAAAGAGTTACCAGAGGAAAATGCGATGACATTGGAGGGGGTAGAGATCTCTTTACAACCAACCAGGCTGAATCTTTTTAGTCCACTGGATGTTAATATCAGTTAACTTAATGATCTAAATAATGATACCCCCCCACCCCCATTTATTGAGGACCACTCCATCTTGGCAGGCTCTCCTGATGAGGGTTTTGAGAGATTGGATAAAGATGTAGAAAAGATAAGTATAACTCCCGAATTTTTAACACAATGTCCAGACACTATTTCACAATACACAATTAAAGCATTTGCACACCTAATAATGGCAAACATTGTATTGCTAGAAGCATACAATGAACTTAAGCATTACATTAAGGATCTGACTGGTTTATTACTGGACAGACTTTCTCAGCTTTTACAAAGGATAGATCAACTAGAAACAGCAACATTGAAAGGAAGAACCTGACATCTTTCATACCCTTCTATTCACATTCCAACCTCTCCTAAAAAAGAAGTAAAAAAGGAAGGGGAGGAAACTTAGGAAAGTTAACAAGAAGCATTTTAAAAAAGGCAAGGCAATTAACATAAACACAATTTTTACAACAGGGGGGAAAGAAAATGAGGAGAATTTATCCATCTTGGGGCAGCAAAATAAACTAGTTAGTGATCCTTTAACAGGAAATCATCCAGGCCCGTCTTTCCTGGGAAATAATGCACAAAGCTATATTAACATTGTGGCCACTGCAGAAGGAAATCACATCCTTGATATAAATATGTCACTTTGATAATGCCCCCATTATTTCTACCTCTACTATCCAAGATGAATGTATATCCAGGGGTTTCATTAGCATGGCAGTTAAACAGGATAGCACATTTTCAACATGCTCTAAGAAGCAAGTTAAAATCCCAACTAGTCAAGAAATAATTATAGGGAAGGATGTAGTTTTCAAAATTGAAAATATTTTTGTTAAATCATATGAGACAGATGAATCTTTGACTGATCTCATTAAACATTTATTTAAAGCTGAACTTGAACTTCCCGAGGCTGCTGCTACTATCAGGTTTGTCTTTAGAGACAGATCTGTTGTTAATAATCCCTTTGTATGTTTTATTATCAAATATGGATATAGCAAAAAAATCTGGCAAAACAGCAATATCTTGACAGGTTGGGATTATTGCTATCATCCCCAGTAAATTGGTCTACAATTTGGAAATGTACATACGGGGAAAAGATAATGCCTACCATGCTTACTTTTGAAAGTATAGGTGTGACTTTAAGTCTTTTAAATTGGGATTTTGAAAATAAAAATAAAATGAAAAGTCTGTCTATCTTTGGTATAGATTATTTTGAGGGTGAAAACACACTGATTTTGGCTTTATACATTAGTAATTTACTAGCCTTTTGTTTAGATATAGAAATCACACCATCCGATTTAGAAGCATTGACCAGAGTTCATTCAGGAGATTTAGGGACCCAAATTGATATTTGTATAAAACATTATCTATATACTACCATAAAGCAGAACCTCCCCAGATTAGATAGAGCCAACGTCTACATTGTAGATATATGTGAACTTGAAAACTCTCCTATTTTGAATAACGATCATAAGGACAGTTTGTGACTACCCACTTTTACAGAAACTATACCATTTGCTGCCTTAAGCTTGAACGAAACAGATACAACTGAGGCATTATTATTAACAGAAGAATATACTTTATTATCCTGGAATATTGCAGGATTGGCTTCTAAATTAGCAAACTCCAATTGGAGGGAATTTTCCCAGAAATTTTAAATAATGCTATTCCAGGAAACCTGGGCTGTTGAACAGATTCTGCTAAATGGATATGAATCCCACTTTGTTCCTGCAAGGAAAGAGAAACATCATGGCAGACCAAAAGAGGGTCTTTCAGTGTTTTATAAAGATTTGGAAAGGTTTGCAGGTCTTGGATTATACTTCCATAACTAATGATATTTTATTACATGTTGTTAAATGGGACAATTATACATTTTTGCTGGAATATGTGTACATTCCTCCAAATTTTCAATCTATAATACAATATGATATGTGGACTTAATTAGCCACAGTAATGAAGTATTTCTGATCAAATATCATATAGATATAGTGCTTTGGGGGGGAGATTTTAACTCCCATATTGTTGATTTTGACAATTTGTCTGAGTTACAATCAACAATGTACCTGGGTGACTTAAGGACTAGAAAATCAACTGATATGGTTATAAACAGTACTGGAAAACAATTTACTGACTTTGTCACTAATATTAACTTGCTGATTTTGAATGGTAGGACTCCTGGTGATCAAGATGGTAATATCATTTATCTTTCTTCTCTAGGTAGTAGTGTCATAGACTACCATTTAATTTCCCCTGAGAGTTATTTGCATTTTAATAATCTTAATTAGAGTTACTAAGAAAAACCCTTTAAAAGAAAATATTGTATATTTAAACAAAGCGAGGAAATCATATAAAACTGTTCTTACACTAAAAAAGCTTGAATATGTACAAAAACAATGGGATATTATGCAGAAAATGATTGCCACCAATGACACGAAAGCCTTCTAGCAAATGGTGGCAAAGGTACTGAGATCAAGCCATTCTTCTCTGGCTGTGTATATCCCTAAAGAAATCTGGGTATCTTATTTTAAAAAAACTGCTTACTACGGACTTGCAATCATCCAGTCCACATTCTTTTCCAGCTTGGATCCCACTTGACAAATATAAACCTCTGATAATTACATTTAATGACGTGGAGTTTGCAATTTCAAAATTAGCTACTAATAAAGCACCTGGCCTAGATACCATACTAGGAGAAATTTACAAAGCCCATAAAAACTACTGGGTACCATTTTTTATAAATGTCCTTAATGCGTGCCTCAAAGAGAGATTTATCCCACATTCATGGACTAAAAACATAATAGCCCCAATACACAAAAAAAGTTAATTTCAAACGCCTTCAAACTATCGACCTATAAGTTTACTAGATATAAGTTGTAAATTATTCTCAGGAATATTATTAGGAAAACTTCAATTATGGATTGATGACTGCAGTCCTCTTTTCAAATTTCAGGCTGGATTTCGTCATGGTTGCTCTACTTTAGATATCATATTTATTCTGGCACATTTATTACAAAAATATAGGTTATTTAGGAAAATGAAGATATACACACTGTTCATTGATTTTACAGTTGCATTGGATTCCGTAGTTAGAGAATTATTATGGAACACACTGTACAATACAGGTCTAATGTTAGACATACTCATTCCCATTATTTTATTATATTCTAACACACATACTGCTGTTTGATTGGATAACAAAGGCAACATTTTTGAATACTTTCCTGCTAATAAGGGGCTGAAGCAGGGGTGTTTATTGGCTCCCCTGCTATTTAATATTTACATTGACTCACTATTTTGTTTTGACGCAGTGTTACCCTTAGATTCTCCCAAAGTTAACAATACATACATCCCCATACTAACTTACATGGATGATTTGACCTTACTAGCTTTATCTACTACAGGATTACAACGAAAAGTAGATCAGCTTAAAAGTAAATGTGAACATCTTCAATTAGAAATTAATCTAAATAAAACTAAAGTTATAGAGCTGGATTCAGAAATGAAGACACAGGCTGCACCATGGCGCAAGATGCGTTGAGAAATGCTGTGGCCAAGGCGGTGCATCAGATTCAGGTACAAGTCGCAATTGCGCCGACTCATGCAGCAAGGACACAAGTCGCAGGCTGAGGCCTATAAAAGCACGCAAACAGCATGCATGACGCAGAACGCAGAATGATGCCGCAACCGAGAGAGGGAGGTGGAAGGAGCAAGACGCAAATAAGCTTGGAGCAAGAGCCCCGGGGCAAAAGGGGCAAGAGAAAGACGAAAAGCAGAAGGCTACATGGTAGTGGGGATCCCACACAGAGCAATGTGGGCAAGAAAAGGAAGAAACACAGCAGGACACAAGGCAGAGATGAACATACACAAGGCAACAGGGGCAAGAAGAGGAGGAAAATAAACTTCACCCAGAGGGAGACTGACATCCTGATCCAGGAGGTAAATGCCCATGTGGCCACCCTATGTGCCAGAGGTGGCAGCAAGGCCACCAGAGACAAATGGAAGAAGCAGTGGGAGGACATTGCTAGGCATGTCAATGCTGTGGCACGTGCAAAGAGGACCGGCAGGGAGCTGCAGAAGCACTACAATGATAAGAAGCGCAGTGCAAAGCAGAAGCTGGCAGAGAACCACAGGTGTGCCCTAGCCACTGGTGGAGGAGAGAGCCAAGAGATATCCCTAACAAGCCAGGAGGAGATGACAGCAGCCCACATAAGCAGCCAGACTGTACATGGAGTCAGTGGACTGGACACATACAGCATGCGGAGTGGGACAGGTAGATGATGTATGTGAGTGGTAGCATTACGTGATGTCAGTCCCAGGAAGATGAGGGGTGCGTGCCATGGTGCAGCATGGGTGCATGGGTGCCAGATCCCACAACAGTGCAGCACCTAGTAACAGAGCACTGGCCAGCACATACCATAGGACAGGGCCACAATGTGTAGCACTGTCAGGAATGAAACAAACACGTGTATACAATATGTGGGTCCCACATGGGAGTAGTAAATGATGAACACCCAGTCAGAAGAGCAGGAGCAGAGATAGGATAAACACTGGTGAGTGACAGACCTGTGCCAAGGAGGGCCAACTGTATAAGGGTAATAGGGTGAGTGACAAAGAATGCCGCTAACATACCAGTGCAATGATGTCAGACAAATGTGGCCTCAAACAGCGCAGACAGTATGAGGAACAGCAGCAACCTTTGTGCAGTAAAGGTACATGTGAGTGTGATCACCACAGCACCATGTGGAACACACAGCAGGGGAGAGGTAGGCAGGTGGCATGGTGGGATGAACCTATGACAGCACAGCCTCAGTGATGTCGCACAGAGGGCCACCGTGTGCACAGCAAGGAATGTCTGCCACAGATGACAGCCAACAGATACATGGCATGACTGTGTGTAGAACTGTAGGAGTGAGAGGAATGAGATGCATGGCTGTGAATGAATGCAGCTGGGCACCACACACCCTGCCGTGTGTCCCGGGGGGGGGGTGTGCACCAGCACAGCAGTCCTGTCCACACCCCCGGGCAGCACCACCAGTGCTGGCACATACATCGGGTACATGGCAAAGTTGTGGCTGGATGCATGCAACATGAATATGTGTAGAAGCATGCACCATGGCTACAGGACCAGGGGGGCAGGGTACTGTATGGGGGGCACAGATCTGGAGGTAACAGAACAGGAAAGGGACCTAGGCATCACTGCATTGGAGGACCTGAAGGTGGGAAGGCAGTGTGGGAGGGCAGTGGCTAGGGGGAGTGCAATGCTGGGATGCATCGGAAGGGGGTTCACCAGTAGAAATATGGAGGTCAGAGTACCCATTTACACCCATCTGGGTAGACTGCACATGGAGTATGGAGTCCAGTCCCAGAGGCCATGCCCCTGAAAGGATGTGGGGAGACTGGGGCGTGATCAGGGGAGAGCGACAATGATGGTAACAGGGTATGCCACCAATCCCATGAAGAAAGGGTGAGAGACCTGAACATGTACTCCCTGAAACAGAGGAGGGAGAGGGGGGACAGGACTGAGACCGGCTAGTACCGTACGGGTATGAACAGGGTGCCTGTGGATAGCATCCTCCAGAAGGCGTGTAAGCAGTGGATGAGGGGGCATGGCCTGCAGGTGGAGGGGGTGCTGTTCAGGGGGAACAGTAGGAACTACAATGTCACAGAGAGAGTGGTGGAAAAGTGGAACAGACCCCCAGAGGTGGTCGTTGGAGAAGAAACAGTGGAGGGAGTCAAAGGGGCATGGGGCAACCACAGGGGAGAATTAAGGGTGGGGGTGCAGGTCCGGGCAGATAGCCGGACATATGGACTGACTCGGTGAGCTATGTCGGCCCTATGATGCTGACACTCGTCTACGTAACAATGAATCCATGTACAACATGACCATACAATGTCCTGGTGGAAGGCCTGTGCACCTGTACCATGGAGCACACACAAGCGACACACTGGCATCTGCGGAACCTCAGATCCCCTGACATAGGAGGGCAGGGAACAGTGTGCAGTGGGCAATGCCTGTGGACAGTAATGGGACACACAGGACCACAAGAAGGGCAGCTCAGGAGGACATGTTCAAAGGGGGTATGCATGATGAGGATGGGGCACAGGCATCATCATGCATGCATGATGTGCTGTCATGGCACAGGGTGCCACATGCATGCCACTGTAGTGCATGTGGCACACTGCGCCATGACAGTGCATGGGCCAGCACATGTCCAACTGCAGCACAAGGTGAGGCACACACTGGGACCACACACAGGTGAGGCGGGGGGTATAGGTCCGGCAGCACATAGACAGAGACACATGCGTGTGGACAGTGACAGGTACCTGAGTGTGAATGGCACAGCACACTGTGGGCCGGTGACCACTGGAGCAGCTTTCAGTCAGGGGCCCAACAGTAGGGGACCGAGCATGCTGGCCTGGCACACCACGACCCAACCAACATGCCCCTGAGGAGGTGTGAGGGAGAGGCAATGCAGGTAGGATGATGGTGGGCCCAGGCAACAGCCCAGTATGTGGCGAGCCACATAGACCACCACATGTGGGGAACACATGACCCACAAAATACACAAGCCAGGCACAGTTGCAAGTGGTAGACACGGATGCTGTGGGCTGCAGGTGCATGCGTGGCACACCATAGCCACAACATGCAATGTGGCATTGCACATGTATGCACAGACATATATGGAAAAGCAAGGTAGTGATGTAGCAGTGTCAATGGGGAAAATGGCAATGGGGTCATGGTGGTACAGACACTAGCGACATTGGACATATACACCGTGAGCAACAACAGTACTGTAAGCATGCACGGACAGCCAGGTGTAAATGCCCATGACCAGGGCTGACACGTGTACAAACATGGTGCGTGTACCAGCAGGGACACTGTACTGGACAAACGCATACCACAGCTACACATGACATGCAGCACGCAGACACACACAAGTGCCTGGGCCAGTGGCCTACATGCCATGTGTAGGAGGGAGCCATGTCAATGGCGGTGTGATGCCATGCACAGCTGACAGCTAATGTCCATGGTGTGAGTGCACGGTATGCAGATACCCAAGCTGACCCATACCGACACTCAAGGCATGCCATGCACAACAGATGCCACAGCAGTGCAACTGTACAGAACCACTGTTCTGGCAGTGGGATGGTGGTAAAGCCTAGGGACCTGAGCAACAAGCTGTGAACATGTACTGTACACCCAGCAGGCCAGACCTAGGTCAGACCCACAGAGCCCCCTCCTGCACGCTGTGCGTCCTTGGGTGTGTCAGACAGTTGAGCACTGTACCCAGGCTGCCCCTGCCAACGTGCACATGTGGCATGTGGGCCCACCCAGTAACCTATGATGGCAATACACTGGATCATCATGTGGACAATGGTGTAGGGGCCACACAGTGCTGTGGGTATGCAGCTGGACCACAGAACACACACACACACACACACACACACACACACACACTCACCTGCCACTGTGGAGGCCATTGTACTGCAAAGGACAGCACACCCATGGTCATGGGACGGTAGAGGGTGGGACATCAGACAGGCATGTGCAACACTACAGCGGGCAACAGCACCAGGACACATGGCCGGCATGCAGGTACAGACAGGTAGCAACTGACAGTGGCAGCAACATAGCATACCGAGGCAGGGACTAGAATGTTGTGGTATGGCAGTCACTGTACCATGTCTGTTCTCCAACAGGGCACACTGTGGTGACAGCTGAGGAGGCAAAACCAGCAACAAGCGAGCAACGTGGTGGACAGAAGAGGCAGAGGGTGCAGCGTGCTGTGGATGACGTTGGCGATGATGACAGCAGCAGCACCACCACCACCACCAGCACCAGCAGTAGTAGCAACAGCTGCAGCACAGCATGCCACAGGAGCCCCGTGGCGAGCTTAGATAGCCAGGCCGCAGGACTGCAGGAAGGCAGCGCAGGGGCAGGACATGGCGATGACCGTGACACAGTAACAGAGCATGGTGAGGGCCAGACACAGCCAGTGGCTGACATAGGCCAAGACACAGACAGCATACAGGACAATATAGCAGATGAGCTCAGTCCGTCACCGATAGCAGACCTGGAGGCCACGATTGGGGCGGCTGCAGCAGACCATGAAGGGCAGTACTCACCGGTACTACCATTGGAGACATCTGCCAGAGTGTGTGCCAGGGCCAAGAGAGGGAGACAGGTGAGCTGAGGAACATACGGCAATGCATCGAGTCACAGCACCACACATTGCAGGCCATAGGCCCCACCATATCAAATGCAATAGAGGCCACCAGCAGGGAAACAGCTATCGCCCTGGCATTGCACGGGGTGCAGTCCACCCTGCGTGCACAGGGCGAGGCCATGGACAGGGCAACACATACCATTGAACAGGCAACCACATGTCGGCAGCAACAGACAGGGATGATGGTGGCAGCTCTGCAGGACATTGGACAGGCGCTACAGCACAGGACACAGGACCACCAACACAGGCATATGGACCAGGGCACACAGACAGATGCTGTTGAAGGCACACCACAAGCAGCAGTGCTCCCCATGCCAAGCACAAGTGCCGCTGTGTGTGTGCCATCAACAGCAATGCAAGCTCATGGCCCCCCTATGGTCATGCAGCCAGACACGGGTGGTGCCTGCAGAACAGTACCAACAGGCCATGGAATCGTGTCACACGATGACACACTCGTAACAGTGGCACAATGAGGGAGACAGGGCGACGGAGGCGAGTGAAGACCCCTGGTGAGGGGGGAGAGGGCACTGTGCAGACACATGGTGAGGGGAGGTTGGCAGGGGCAGCTGGCACACACACACTGGTGGGCCAGGCAACAGAGATGGCACACTGCCAACGGGACCGCCACAGCAAGAGCAGCAGACACCCGGGACACTGCCACAGCTGTGTGGCAGGCCGTGGAAGCAGAAGGACCCCCCACATGAATCAGACATGCACACAGTTGACACAGAGGAATGGGCACTATGGGTATCCGCAATGCTACACAGGTATGGGAAAAGGGAAAGGTGTGTCTGTGTGGCCAGGCCGAGTCAGCCACAGTGGGGTATGTGGGTACACAGTGTTATGGGGGTGGGACTGGATGTTGTAACATGTGCCATGCATGTACGGCAGACAGAATGGCATGTGCTAACCTGTATGTGGGATGTGTAGTCAACACCCATGCACACTGGTAGCTGTAGAACTGGATAGCTGACGACAATGTCAGGGCTGCTATTGTGACGTGTAAATAAAGCATGAGTGACCACATACCGCTGTGTCGTACTGTGATAAATCCATACAATGCTGCATGGTGGGCTGCAGCACGGTGGGGTACTGGGATGGGGCCAGACAGCCATCATGGGCATGCACACAATGGCCACTCCAGCTGTGACATAACGCAGCGGTCGACAGGAAGGCACAACAGGGTGGTGGGTACAGGGGTGCTAGTTACAGTATGCACTGTGTGGTGTGTCACATAGTGCAGCTGAGTGATCACACTACCCAGGAGGTGGGTACACCCCCCCCACAAACACAGACCCAGACCCGCTCAGTGGTGGACCGACAGTGAAGCCTTGGACATGGCAGCTGCATTGGATGGATGTCAATACTGCATGCCAAACCCCAGACGTGTGTGCCACACAATCTACACACAGCCATGCGACAAGGGCTGACCAATGACAGTACAGGTGTGGCACACAGCAGTGGACGGCCATGCAGCACTACACATCAGGGCATGGCATGACATGAGACATCAACATGCCACAGGTGCATAGTGAGGCACGAGGCCACAGTCCGACTGTCACATGCATCCGAGATGTGTTCATGTCCCATGATACTCCACACCCTGGTATGTATCACTGTGACCATCACATGTGCCACTGCACTGAGGGTGCACCCATCACCCTACGCCATGTCCAAGGGGGCTGTAGAGGGCACATGTACAGACATGCTGGTAGTGACATGGGGCCATGGCAGGCCACACACACAGTATCATCCTAACGCATGCCACGCACACACCACACATGCTGTTGCAGCTACACTGCTCATGACTTTCATGGTGACATGCAAGGCTTACACAGGGTGGTATGCCCCCCACCCCCATGTGGCTTCATAGACCACAGTGTCAGACACATACACAGCATGTACACCTGTGATGGGCAGTAGGCCATGCCTATGTGGCCCCATGCAGCACACTGTACCACAACCCTGTCACGCCCACCCGTGGCTATGGGGCAGCCTACCACACCCATATCCCACCATGGACAAGTCCACTGTCACCAAGCCTGTCACACACTGCTGCACTCATGAGGCATACACACAGACGTTGACCACTGTACACAGCCGCCACATAGTGGTGGGATGAGAGACATGCTTGGTACATGTTATGGTGCCATACACACTGTGCCAGCTGCACCAGCTGCGGGGCACTGCTGTTGGCACTGTATAGCTGGACCGGCGTTAGGCCATCAACAGGGGTGGCACATGTCGAGGCCACTGGTATGCATGTCAATGCCACATACAGGGTGGAGCATGGCTGCCACTGGTGCCCTGTGTGGTATGGCCATCCACACCTGCAACACACATGTCTGAACATGCCAGCGGAGGTGTGGCTACCTGACAGCCCATCTGGGCGATGGGCAGGACCAGTGCTGGGCACAGGCAACCACAGCCAACGTCGCCTTGCACGGTCGACAGCAGGGCTGTGCCTGACAACCATGCATATGTTGTTGGGCTCTGCTCTGTGCCAGTGTGCCACTGCAGGCACATGGGTCCTGGAATATGTACCCCATGGATGAACTGGGCGCCTGTACCGTTGGCCAGCTGTACGTGGGGGCGCAACACCGCACTTGTGCAGCACAGGTACACATGGGGACATGTGTAGTGGCTGCCTAGACTGGCACGCAATCACAGCACCCCCACAGGCCACAGCACACACCTACAGTTGTCGAGGCCTATGCATGGGCACTGCCTCATAGGCCATGTCAGTACCCCACCATGGTACACCTGGGCACCACTGCAGCAGTAATGCGACTCTGACAGCACAATATACAACACAGAGAGTGAACATGCAACAATGGTTTATTGAAACGACTGGGTGTGGGTACAAACAGGTGTACAGAACAGACACACGTGCATGATATGTACAGGCAACTGGGAATACAAACACGTGCAATGCCTGCCTGAAGGAGACTAAAACCATGTAAAAGCAATAACGGTTAAAATGTACCACTGTACGGACACACATGCAGGAACCATGCCTATTGCACAGCGCTCATGTGTATAACTGACCTCTGCAACATGCACAGCTCAGCACTGTTATGCAACAATGGCCAGGGAACTGCCACATGGAGCATCATATCGAGTGTTGGGACTGTCTGACAGTCAAAATGGGGTGTGGCGCACACCAACAGTGTGGTCCGCTCTGCTGCACATGGCACAGGGGTGTGTGTTGGGTGACGGTACAGCACCCACACTATGGTGTCTGGAGCTGTCGCACGGTGGCCATCATTGCACGCACTGCACCATGTAGGCCCTCCACATGACACATACATTCTGCCATGTGGCCCTGCAGTATCTGTAATGCTGCAGTCTGCTGTGCAGGGGTTCCTTGGACCTGCTGTTCCACACTCTCCACCATCACCCTCTGTTGGGCCTCCACATATCACAGGGCTGCATATGTTGGGCCCTGTCCACACCACCCTCCTCCCCTGTACCCATTGCAGACACCACATCTGCAGCCTGAGTGCCCTGCACTACATATGCCACTGGTGGCCCTATCCCCTCCTGTTGGCCTGCTATGCCAGGCACATCCTCATCCAGGTCCTGCACCTCCTGAGCAGTCCTCTGGTTGTTGTCATGGCCTGCAGGCTCCACACCCACCTGCACACCTACAGCTGCTGCCCCCTCACCAGCACCCTCTGTGGCCGCACCCTGAGGGGCATTGCCCCCAACTGTGCCCTGGCCAACGTCCATATGTTGTGGTGTGTCATGTGTGTCCATTATGACACTGGCATTATCGGTGTCAGGCACATGGTGCCCTGGTGCAGTGTCCATGTCGGTGTCCACAGCTGCTGGTTCCTCCTCCTCCTCCTGGCCTTCACTGTCACCACTGGACTCCTCTACATCTGTCGGTGGTAGTGGGCATACACGACTATGCAGTCAGCTCAACCGGGACCTGTACTCCTGTGCCTCAGCCCTCTTAACGCGATCCATGGCCTGGAACATGCTGCATGCCCGCAGTGTGTCTGGCACTGTCCCCATCCCACTGTTGTGACGTCCACCTGTTGGGATAGTGAGCACATGTGAAGTACCATGCCATTGTGAGGCTACATGTTCACAAGCTATGTGACTGCACCATGTACTGCAGTGCCAACTGGTCCACTGTCATCCATCTCTGTCCTGTGCTGTCAGCCGTGGTCCCCTTGAAGGGACACAGTGGCAATCATAGAGACACACAGTGGCGTACAGCCCCCCTGTCAACGATGCATGCCCCATTGTGCTGCTGTCCCACACTGGCACAGCCCTCCCCCCTGCACCTGCCCTCCCTAGTATCCCCTCACACCTGCACCCAGCACCCCGTACACAGGCTGTGGTCTTCCAGTTCACCACCACCTGTGGTACAGTGTTCCACCCACCCCCCATTGCCCTGCATATGTCCCCTCACCCCCCCATAGTGCAACGTCGCACACATCATGCAACAAGCACTCCCAGAACACACCCTCTCATGGGGCCTGGTAGCCCCTCTGTCTGTGTCCTGGCAATCTCATCTACACATATGTGGCTGCCATTGTGATCCACCCTATCCAACCCCCATCATGGGGGATGTGGGTACCACCCCCTACCTCTCCTTGTCCAGCATACCCCCTGTCCCTGGCTGTGCAGTGTGTGTTGGGACCACACCCACTCCACCGCTCATAGGTCCATGCTGTGTGCCACTACTACACACATTCACCATCCATGGCATGACTGGTGTTGCAGTTCCAGGGTGCTGTAGCATGACACCCCCGGGGGGGCTGGTTCTCATGTGATGCACCCCAGCGGCATGCTGGCCCATACAGCCGCTGTCCTACAGTGTGCAGTGTTGTACATGCCCTCGGGTGTATGTGCACATAGCCCATACCCTTCCCTGGTGCATGCTGTACACACGCCTCCTGGACGGCCGTCCCACCACTGGTGCCTTGCACACAACAGCTTGCATAGGGACCCCTAGACAGTAGACACTATTCACCATGACACAACACTGCTGCACTGTAGCCATACTGTCCCGCAGCCACCCACAGCCATCTATGCCATTGGCCACCACCATGTCTGTGCTGTCTACAGATGGCAATCCCCATGTGGGTGGCGGTGCTGTGCCGCACAAGGAACGCCACCCACAACATAGATACCTGTGTGACCCTGCCCCCCATAGCCATCAGGGTTGGACGTCGACACTCACCACCACACACATCCACCGACTCTGGGAACAGTGTGATGTATGCCACCATCCGTTCGGCACTCCCCCATGGCTCATGTCGGTCAGCATCACCCCACAGAGTGCAGTGGGCCATCCAGGATGCTGCCTGGTAGATACAGGGCGTACACAGCATGGGCCTTGGCCAGTCCCCAGCATACCCTCATATACCACACCATGTGGTTGGTCCAGCATGCCCCATGTCTTCACACATGTGCCGCTGCCCGGTGTGTAGGACACTGTCCTGCCGACTGTTCACTGGCCTCTGTCGGGTATGTCCCCATGTCATCCTCATGGATGCCATGTTGCATGCTTGCCCATCAGTCCCTGGACCATTCTATGGGACACTGGTATGTGTGTATTTCACATGGCCCATCCACCTTTCCTATATTGTGCATCCAATGACCAGTGGGTACCTGCACGGGTTACCCAGTGGCCCTGCCCGTATCCTGGGTAGCCGCCTTCTCACCCTGGTGTCACTACCATCTACCCCTGCTGCCTTGTAGGCCACAGGTGACTGCCCTGTGTATCCATACTGGTCCCTGTACATCCGGGGACTGTCACCGAATTCCTACCACTGGCCTCCTCCCCCATAGGTCCCACCCACGTGTCCCCTGCGTGGCTACTGTGCAGCTGCGAAGCTGTCAGTGCCAGCCCACTCCCTCCACCCATTCTGTCCATCCAGGGACACACTATCTGGTCCCCGTCGTCCCCCCGGTCACATATGCAGCCACTGTGTATGTGTACCTCTCTGTACAGTACATTGTGCCAACAGAGGATCCCTGTGGTCCATGCCCTCCCTGGCTGGTCAACTGCCCACTCAGGACATCTCCACATGTGACTGTCACACTCACCCACCCACCTGGGTCATTGTAAGCCCCCAGGGTCCAGCATCATGGCCTCTCAACCCCTCCTGTCCCAAGGGCAGCCATTTGAGTCTACATGTCCCTACAGCCATGTTCAGTGTGTGCCCCCATGTGGTCTGCACACCCCTCCCACATGGCACATCATCAGTATCACATATCCGGGCATATTAGTCTCCATGCCATGTACCTGTGACATGTTTGGCCTGCTGCAGAACAACATTACACGGCACTGTTGCAGCACGCTGATACATTGTTCTTGACTGTGCTGCCTGTCAGCATGTCCCTCCATGCCCTTGGGCCCCCAACCCCCATCCCTGTCCAACATATCATATGCACCGTGTGTGCTGTGCAGGTACCCTGCTGCAGCTGCCACCATTGTGGTGGCCATCCCATGTACAGTGCTGCCACTGTCCGCTGTATGCCACCATGGCATGTGGTGCTCAGCATGCCCGGGGGTGGGCTATGGCAGTTATGGGGACCACACACATGGGTGCAGTCGACGGTATTCAGCACCACAGTAGTCATCCGGTACATGCATTGCCATATATTGGTACGGGGCCACAGCTGTGCCTGCATGATCACTAGCGCCTTCATCACCGCATCATCTCCGATGGGATACGCACTAGATCCCTGTCCACTTATATCACCAGCAGTACCACTACTGTGGCATGTCACGGGTGCATGCAGTCACTTGTCATCCATGCCTGTCCTCCACCCCCTGGGTCCACTGTTACTCCACAATCAGCCTGGTCCAGCAGTGGGCCAGGTACCTGCTATGGGCAGACTGGGTGGGCCAAGCGGTCCTTATCTATGTCAAAGTCTATGTTTCTATGTTAATCACAGCAGGGACAGTCATTGCCTTAACGGTGTACAGGCCAGGCACCACCTCCAGCCCCAGTGGGCCGCATGGTGACTCCTAGCATGCATGCACTGCCATAGGCCATCGGTCAGTATATGCCGTTGTCTGTGCATGGCACACATGCATACCATGGCATGTTACCCTGCAGGCATTCGACCAGGGTGCAGCTCCCTCCTGCCACTTCCCCCTGTCCTGCATGTTGCATCTTCCCCGACATGTGCACAGTGCATGGCATGGGTCCTTGTGCTGGACCATGTGTGCTGGGTCACAGCACACGTGCCAGTGGCCAGTCTTGTGGCCCAGTGACACGGCAGGTGTGTCTGTATCACAGAACCTGACATCTGTGTGGCACACAGCATGGCTGTTGTTGGCACATATGGTGCGCCTGCATTGCAGCCCTACTTTGGTGACCATACATGGTGTGCTCATACCTGTACCCATGCACCCAGGCTGTTGTGCATCAGCTATGTGACCTACCTTGGCTTCATGGGGCCAGATCCCTTCACACATGGTGCCGAGGGTGCCTCCGATGTTCCTCCAGCTGCTGTCTATGGGCACCACCTTCACTGCCACTTGTGGGGACATGGATATACAGCCATTAGTGTCTGCACAGTGCACTGTGTTTTGCAGGCTGCCGCGGCATGGGCATGCATGTTACATGTCTGGGACACCTACCATACAGGCGTGGCCTGCCCGTCCTCATGGCAACATCAGCATCCACTGCCATCCTCATCATGTGTGTCAGGATGGCACTGTCCTTCCTGGCAAGGTCCTGCCAGCGATGCTGCAGCTGCCTGGGTGTCCTCCTGACCCCATGATGTGTGTACAGCTTGGCAGCAATCCTTCTCCACACCTGTTCCCTGTCCCCAGGGGTGTGTCTCCTGCTGCCAGGTGGTAGTAGGTACCTGGCCCACTGCTGGACCAAGCTGACCAGCTGACCAGTCTCATCTGGGCTAAAGTTGGGCCCTCTGCCACCTAGACTGCTCATGTTTGCACTTGCAGTGTAGCTGTGGCTGTGTGGGACTGTCGATCATGTGGCTGTACACTTCTTCCTGCACCGTGCCATGAGCTGCACACTGTGGCATTGCTCTCTGCATCACTACGCAATGTTGTAACGCATGCCGCATGTGCGTGTTATTCCACCGCATATTGTAATTGCGTATATATTTATCGCAGCTTGCGATATGTGTGCTTTCTGTATGCAGGGCACCCTTGTGCATGTACTGTACCCCTGCATGTGTTCCTGGGCTGTGCATGATGTGGCAGGTACTGTGGTTGTGGTATGTGCTGGTACAAGCTTGTGCTGCACATGTGTGCACTCATGGTGGTGCAGGCCTGCGGGGGGGGGTGTTGCATGGTTATGCTGGTGTGGCTATGTGTTGTCTATGTGGGATGTCTGTGTTATGCTGCTGTGTTTCCTGTGGGTGGGCCTGCACATGCGTGTTCCATCCTGGCCACTGGTGGTACATGTCACCATCCCTCCATCATTGCATACGGCCCTGTGTGCATGCCTGCCAGGGGCGGCTTGGGTACCACCGCTGTCTTGTGTGGCTGTGTGTACTGACACATGCCATCCTCTCCCAGGCTGTATTGCTGCACTGTTCTACCCTGCATTGTCCGCCTGGGGCAATACACCAGACAGGGGCACTGTTTCAGTGTCACAGTGCACCCCTGTGTGGTACACTGCACCGGGCAGACAGTCCTTTGTGGTGGTGTCTGCTGCTGATGCACACATTCACGTGTGTTGTCAGTCATCCTGTGGCAGCCATTACTGTTTGGGTATCTGTCTGCTGGTGCCACCCAAGGGCAACATCTCTCCCTTAGGTGAAATGGTTCCTGATGAGCTGATCCCGTGCCCGCTGGCCTGTTGTTGCATTGCCTGGCAGTCGATGCTGATGGTGGTGTTGATGTCGTCCCACATCTGCATCCTCATTGGCCCCCTCTGCATCCCTCTCACCATGCACAGGATCCTCTGGTGGCAGTGGTACCCTCTGGCTTATGGCAATATTGTGCAGGATGCAACATGCAAGGATGATCTTACAGCACATCTCCAGGTTGTATTGCAGTGCTCCTCCTGCCCTGTCCAGACACTTGAAGCATGCCTTCAGGATCCCAAAGGTCCTCTCGATCACAGCCCATGTTGTGACGTGTGCATCATTGCATGCCTCCTCTGATGCATTCTGCGGGTTCCTCACCCATGTCATGAGCAATGGCAGTTGGAGATATCCACTGTCACCTGTGGAATGAACAGTGGAGTGGCTGGTTAGCCATGGACAGGCACTATGTCACCTCCACATGCCTCTCTGCAGTGTGCCCTGCCCACCATGCCCTATCTGTATCTGTCTCCACTCACCTATCAGCCATCCACCCTCCAGTTCACCTCTCTGGAATGCCTGGTGCAGGCTGCTCTGCCAGAATATGACGGAATCATGGCAGGATCCAGGGTACCTGGCCACCACATCTAGGATCCAACAGTGGCTGTCGCACACCACCTGTATGTTCAGTGCATGGTACCCCCTTACAATTTACAAATGCATCTCCATCCTCCACTGGAGCCTTTTTTGCCACCTGTGTGCAATCGATGGCACCCATGACATTTGGGAACTGTGCTATTGCATAGAAGGCCTGCTTGGTGGTCTGCTGCTGTGCACCCTGTGGGAAGACAATATACCTGTCCCCGGCATCGCAGCATGGCATCCACAAACTGTCTCAGGCACCAGAACATGGTGGCCTGGGATATTCCCACTGTGTCACCACTGGGTCTTTGGAATGTATCAGTGCCCAGGCAGCACAGTGCTGCATTTACCTTCACATTGACAGGTATGGCATGGGCCCTCTTTGTAGCTGTGGCTAGTTCCTCCCCCAGCTCTTGGCACAGCATTGCTATGGCAGCCTTATTCAGCCGGTACCATGCTATGCACTGGTCCTCTGTGACCTACTCATATGATTGTCTGGTACGTATCACTTGGGGGGCTCTGCTCCTTGCTGGTAGCTGTGGCTGTGGTGGTACATTGCCCTGCATCCTGCCATTGTGATGCCTCCTTCACCTGCGCTGCCTCCGCCTGACTTCTGCCAGCATTATGCCCAGTAGGGCTACCCCTGTGGGTATAGTCGTCCTTTTCTACAGTCACACTCCACAGTCTGCACACTGCTTCCTCCAGTGTATCTACCTTGTACTGTGTTACTCCTCCCCTTTATAGTGGTGTGCAGTTAGACTACCTTTTCATTGGTCTAGGTGGTAGAGCCTTGGTTGGATGCAGGCTGCGTGTGCTGTGCTTCCTGAATACGGCCTGTGGATGCATTGGGCCGTGCAGCATGTCACAGGTTCCACTGTGTCACATGTCTGGATGCAAGGCGCAATACGCATCTGTGCTGGGGTTTGTGCTGTTTCTGAATCGCACTTGTATCTTCTTTCACCGCATCTTGCTACTTGCGTCGTGTTTTGTGGATGCATCATGTGGGCGTCCTACCTGTGGCTTTCTGAATCCGGCCCATAGTGTTTGGAAGTCAATCTCATAATTAAAAAAATTACTTCAATAATAATCCTATTGAAGTAATCTCATCTCATATTTATTTGGGTGTTAAGTTCTCCTCAACAGATTCATGGACTTCCCATGTTAAATCTCAAGTTATTAAAGCTAAGCATGCTGCAAAGGCATTATTACGATTTAATGCCAAATTCAGAGGCCATTCAGTACTACCCACTATTAGGGATTTGGAAGCAAAGATTACTCCTTTACTTCTTTATGGGGCAGAAGTTTGGGGAACCCAGGAAATGCAAAATTTAGAACTCCCATTATCATATTATTATAAGGCCATTTTGCAAGCCCCTCTTTCCACTTCAAACCCAGTTGTGTGCTCAGAGTTGGGAAGACTCCCGGTGACATCTATAATCAATTTACGGTTAATCTCATATTGGCTGAGAATTATTAATAATGCAAAAAATTATATTCCACTTCTTTGCCTGATAGAAAAAAATTCATGGCTTATGAGTGGATTTCACTCTCCCTGGTTAAAAAAGTTGATTATTACTCTCTTTTATTTATACTTGTTTATTGAGGAATACATGTTATACATAGTGTATTATATCTCACAGAATATTCACACAATAAGTATTCATTATTCATTTCTTATATATTCTTACTCTTTGTTTGTTTAACCAATACAAGCAATAAGTAATATTTATACTTCATGTACATATTTAATCTAGAAAGTCTTTTGGACATTAGATTAATATAACAATTTAATATAGGTATAAACCCAGTATTGTTTATATTTTATCCTGGAAAAATAAAAAGAAGAAAAGAAAAAACAAGTTTATCTAAAACTTCTGAACTATAACTTATAAACCTGTTTTTTTTTATTATTACTACTGTTACTTTTTATGTACTATATTTTCTGTATCTTAAGTCCCGTCCCTGTTTCAATTTATGTATGATGTGGAACCTTTGTAAATGAGTCTCTGACTCAAAGGTCTTTCTGAATATCACAATAAATAAAAAAAACTGTCTGGGAGAGTAAAACATTCAATCAACTGTTACTGTCATGAGAGTTAATTTTAAAGTTATTTTAATGCTAATAGGTATTGAGACCAAAGGAGAGGCAGAATGGGCAAATCTCCTCCTGTATCAGGGGAGGGTAACAAAGAATGGGTGGTATTTATTAAAAGACCCTACCATTTGGACTTCTTACTATATCTTATTTTGATATAAGTCCCACCGATTCCATCTACTAGCAAACTTTTCGTTCTGATGGTTTATAGAATACGTTATCCTTTCCATATGTTGGATCTGGTTCACTAGTACTAACCAATCCTGTGGCTCTGGAGGTTTCTGCTGGAGCCATTTTTTTGTAATGGCTTTCATGGCAGCTATTGTTAAAATGGTCCAGAGGTAATGTGCCTCCCTGCCTCTCACTTCGTCCAGATATAAGCCAAGAATACAGTGTTCTGGGGCTATATTAACTGACAGTGTAAATATTTCAGTCAAATGCTTACATATTTGTGACCAATAGCTCTGGATCATAGTGCAAAACCAAAATATGTGCGATTGATCAGCTGAAGTGGTCCCACACCCCCTCCAGCACAGCCCTTGTGGCAATAAACCCGCCCTGTGTAGCTTTATTGGGGTGTAAAAGTATCTAATTCTGAGCCTCCAGGTGAACTCACGCCAATTTGGTGAAGAAGTTGTCTTCCACACATTTCTAAAAATTTTAATCCAAGCTTGTGAACTTAATGTAATATTTAGTTCCTCCGCCCACTTTTTTTGAGTCTTTTGAGTATTATTCCCATTATCAGCAATCAAGTTATTGTACAACATAGTTATTGCACCTTTACCATGAGTGCCCCCCATATGGTTTCAAAGGCCTGGGGAAAAGGTCTCCCATCCTGCCAAGTCACCACCTGTCTTAGCTTAGTATTTATAAAATCCCTTATCTGATAGTAATAGATGCAATCTGATCCATTTCAGTTTCTGGTTTTGAGGATTTCAAAGGGTACTATATCCTGCCCCCTAAGTACTTGCCAGGACGCATATAGGCCTCCCTTCAATTGTTGGGTATACCATCTGTGACAGGTGGCCGGCCTGAATTCTGGGTTGAGACTCCAGCTTCTGTACTTCCACATATTTTTGGCTGTAAATCCCCTTTTAGTCCCCTGTATCCATCCTCTTAGTGTTGTTCGTATAGCATATCCTTGATATGATTGTATGTCTATTTGTGCTGGGGGATTAAAAATGATCATAGAGAGGGGAATGTCTGTCTGGGTACTTAGTTCCATGTGTTGCCAGTGGGCTGTATATTGTGGGTGGGACCATAGGAGGGCCATCTTCATCTGAGAGGCCAACCAATAATCTTGTAGGTTAGGGCAGGCCCTTCCCCCTGCCTGATTGGGTAGAAATAAAATTTGTCTTGATACTCTTGGACGAGAATAGGCCCATAAAAATGACATAATTTTCCTTTGCCAATTCACTATATCTCTCAGAGGTATTGGGAAGGGAACTGCTTCGAACAAATAGAGAAATCTTGGTAATATGTTTGTATTAAAGGCTTGTAACCTTGAATAAAAAGGGAGTGGTAGGAACAACCATCTCTGGAGATCTGTCCATATTGCTTTGAGGAAGGGAGGATACCTATCTCTATATAGGTAGGCGGGTGATCTAACCAGCCTCACCCCTAAATATTTGATGTTAGGGCAATCCCATTTCATTGGGTATTTAAGCTTGAGTTCCTGGGGTATATGGGCATTCATTGTTAGGATTTCTGTTTTCGACCAGTTTAGTTTGTAACCAGATAATCTTGAAAAGGTCTCTATTTGTTGGAATACCTTAGGGAGAAAATTTTCAGGGTCTGTTAAATATAATAGGACATCATCAGCATATAATGCAATTTTATGGGATGTGTTATCCCATGTCACTCCCAGTATATCCCGGTTTAGTCATATACTTTGCGCTAATGGCTCAATATAGAGCACAAAAAGAATAGGGGACAAGGGACATCCCTGTCGTGTACCTCTGGACAGTCCGAATGATTGAGATATATAGCCACTGGCTCGTACATAAGCCATCAGATTCATGTAGATCTTAGTTATAAGTTGGCAAAAGAGTGTAGGGAAACCAAAGCCGGCCAGGGAGCCCTGGAGGAATTCCCATGAGACCTGATCAAATGCTTTTTTGGCATCCAGGATCATGATGCAGATTGGTTGAGTTGTAGATTGTAACCTATCTATAATATTGATAGTCCTTCTGACATTATCCAGCATTTGTCTACTTGGGATGAAGCCTGCCTGGTCCATATGTATGAGTCCAGGCAGGACTCCCTCCACCCTTCGGGCCAATATGCTGTCATTATCTTATAGTCAGTGTTTAGGATAGAGATGGGACAATATGATGCACAATTGGTGGTGTCCCTGGCCAGCTTTGGTATAACAGACATGATTGTCTGCGTCCATGATGGGGGCATTTTACCATTATCTGCTTGTACATAATTGTATGCACTACAGAGCAAAGGAGAGATTGTTTCTTTAAATTGCTTAAAGAATTCAGCAGGCAGCCCATCCAAGCCTGGGCATTTTCCTGTTTTTAAATTCTTAATTTCTAGGGAAATTTCTTGTTCAGTAAAAGGTCTACTTAGTGTCTCTCCCTGTGCCTCTGTAAGATTTGGGAGCCCTAAGGGGGTTAGGAACTCTTCAATTTCTTGTGCCGTAGGGGTAGTGCCTTTAGCATATAAGTTCCGATAGTATTTCCTAAAGGACTCCGCTATATCCTCGGTTTTATACTGAAGTGTATGTTTAATGGGGTCTCTGATTTTTGTAACTGTAGCTCTATTCCTGTGTTGGGTCAACCTACTGGTCAAAAGTTTTATGGCTCTCGGTCCCCCATCGTAAAATCTCTGTCATATATAAATTGGTCTTTGTTCTACCTGATAATCTAGGATTTTTATTAACTCTGTCCCCAATCTTTTTAGTTGTTTTCCCTGTTCTTTATTTAGTTTTTGTTGCTGTTGTTTTTCCAGCTCTGCTATCTGATCTTGCAAGTCCTTCTGTCTTTTTTCTCTTTGTTTTTTTAATCTAGTTGAAATCTCGATAAATTTCCCTCAAATAAGGACTTTAGCTGTATCCCATAGGATCCCAGGGGAAACATCAGTGTGTTGATTAAATTGTATTGCCTGTTTTATAGTCTGAGTTATAATGTCCTGGCTCTCTTTGGTTTGGAGTAGAGAAAGGTTTAATCTCCAAAATGTTGATCATTTTGGGGGACCTATTGCAAGTCGTAAGTATGTAGGGAAGTGATCTGAGAGCAAGTTCGATTTTCACAGATCTACAGATTCCTAAAGACTCTTGGAACAAGAAAATAGTCAAGTCTTGAATACGTTTGGTGAGGATGAGAAAAGTACGTATATTGTTTAGCGTTTTTATGGTATGCACGCCAAACATCAGTTAGGCCAAGTTTTCCCAGTAAATTATCTAGCTTCTTAGCCACCCCCCTCTCTCCTTTAGGAGACTGTCCAGAGGAGTCCAGTGTAGGATTTAGTTTTAAGTTTAGGTCTCTTCCTATTACCAAGTGACCCTCCGCCCAATGTATCACCTTAAGAAGGAAATCACGATAAAAGGTAAATTCAGTACCTGGTGGTGCATATAATGAGATCAGAGTGAGAACAGATCCATTATAGTGTCCCTTAATGGCTGAGTATCTGCCTTGCTTATCCACTATTGTATCTTTGAGGTCAAAACAGGTGGAGTACGGAATTAAAATAGCTGTTCCCCTTCTACGACCTTTACCATATTCAGATGCTACTATTTTCTTATATCCAAATTTTAGGAGCTTTCCATGTTCCAGTTTATTCATGTGGGTTTCCTGTAGTAAAATGAAAGCAGCTCCAGATTTTAAAAAAAAAGACATAGTTCTGACTCTCTTAATGGGGTGGGCTAACCCACTGACATTATAAGATAGTATTTGCAAATCTGAGCTTACCATAGTAAATCAGTAGTGACCCTCTATTGGTGTAGATTACCCTAATTTCTCCATTACACAAGCTATATCTATAGGCAGTATTAACCATAAATTATATCATGACAGTAAAACTCTCTCCCTTTAACTCAGCAACAAAACAAATGGATTTTTCAAAAAGCCATAACTTTGCATCGTTTTCTACCATCTATTGGCTTCCAAAGTGGAGATCTACAAAGGTTTCCAGTGGCTGTCTGTTGCCAGTTCTCTCACACACTAAAAAAAGTGGGCCTCTGGCAGGGGAGATGAAGTAGGTTCTTCACGCCACTAAAATAGTGGCTCTCCCTGTGAGCCTGCAGTAGTCTTAGTTAGGCTCTTGCAGCTGAGAATTTCAGTGCAGTGTGTGTGACGTTGGTTATTAAACCATTCAGAGTGCTAGCACAAAATATTACAAGTCAGAGACTAGGATGATCTCATCAAGCTCATCCCCCTCCCCCCTTCAATTTAACAAGTAATTTGTACCCATACTATTATTTCAGGTGTGTCAATGCTCTGTGATTGAAAGCTCTCCTAGAGTTTTACTAGCATTCCATAATTTCTAATAGAATGCTTTACAAGGGTGCAATTTAGCATCATGCTCCAGAATTTACCTAATTAAAAATTCAGTCAGAGCAGTAGCACAGGTCCAGATCAATGGGGTTCTGTGTTTGAAACTATCAGTCCATTTCTCTTATACTGCACAAGCCACACATCTCTCAAAGTTCTGAAGAATACCAATGACCATTTTTTCTGTACTTATCTTTTCAGTCCTGTGTATCTTCAGCCTGAATCCTCATAGCTGCCTGAGTTTTAAGAAGCGCAGCACGGACCGTAGCGAGGGGCACCAGCGATGACATCAGAAGACCGCACCCTCGTTTTCTCTTGGAGGCTGCCAACAGTCAGTCAGAAGGCAATCGCATGTCCTTCTGGGAATCTGAGTTCTGCAGTGCGTGAAGTGGTGCTTCCAGGAGGCCTTTATCGAATAAGGCCTTACCAGCTTCCTCAGGAGTATCGTAGATCTTGATACCTTCTGGCCACACGATTCTCAGTCGAGCTGGGTAAGGGGTATTGAATTTGATATTTTTAGAATGCAGAACCTTCAGGATGGGGGCGTACTGGAGCCTTTGTTTTTGTATCTCAGGCAGATAATCGTGATCAAAATACTGTGAGTTAGGTATTTTACTTTTTTTGTTGCCACGCCTTACTCAATATCTCTTCTTTTACTCTGTAGCTGTTAAATTTTATAATGATTGACCGAGATCTTGAATCTGGGGGGGGGGTGGAGCTTTGATTGTAAAGCTCGATGTGCTCGTTCTATACTGAGCTGAAATCCTGGTGGTAGGTTCAATATATCTTTTATTAAATCAGCAATAAATTCTGGCATTCGGCCGGTTTCCGTTCCTTCGGGCAATCCATGTATACGTATATTTTGCCGTCTAGACCGGCCCTCTAAATCCATACATTTATTTCGTAGTTGTTCTGTGAGTTGTAGAAGTGCCTGGATGGCCAGATTTATTTTAATGCTGGTGTCTTCTGTATTGCTAAGTCACCCCTCTGCCTCCTCCACTCTTTTTTCCAGACCCAGGAAATGTTGGTTTAGTTGTTTAAATTCTGCTCTGTTTTCAGCATGCATTTCTTTTATTTCATGGAACAAGTTATCAAATCTCGATTGTGTTAGCTGCTCATGCTCTTTATCAGTATCTGGTAGGCTGACTGGAGATAGGCTTCGGCTGGCCTCTCGAGGTGATGGCTTTAATCCTGTTGCATCGGATTTCCTTGAGGTTCCTTTAAATTTGGATCTGCTCCGATTGTCTTTGGGAGGCTTTATCATTGCCATCTAGATGCTTTGGGTGCAGTCTCCTTTTTAATTTTGCGTTTTTTAGGGGTTTCAGGAGAGGAGCTCTTCTTAGTGTGCTGTTGCTAGCTCCGTGACGTCACTGGAAGTCTCGATTATTACTCTCAAAACTATTGATACTATTCATTTATGGTATGATTATTTGCAGGGAATAACAATATCCGAAACATACAAAACTAAAATAAAAGAGAAAATTTTCAAATTAGCACAAAAGGAACAGATGAACCATGTTAGAATCCAAAAACAGGCCCTTTGGCTTAGTCAATACAAAACTGACTTTGTTATTAATAATTATTTACTACTTCCAATATCCCCCAGAACTTGCAAAATGATAACTTGGGCAAGATTCTGTATTGTTATTTCCATGCATATGTATTTCAATCAGATAAAGAAATCTGATGGGTTGCAAGAAATTAGCTGTCTATGCAATAGAGGATTTACTGAGACTTTAGAACATATTATTGTACAATGTCCGTTATATAACTCTTGTAGAGACTTTTTATTAAAACATTTTCTAACTAGGTATGCTGATGCAAATTATGACCCATTATTTATATGATTACATCCTAAGACTGTGGAAGAAGCTAATATGATTGCTAAAAGTATTGCACATTATTAACTTAAAAAAAAAGACCTATGCTAATTGTTATAAATAAATCTGCCGTAAGTTATTACATAGAGTTGCTTAAGTAAGCATTGCAAATGACTATTTATTTGATTGTAACAATGATTTTATGTTTTCGTAATGTCCAAACTTGTATGTATTGGATGAACAATAAATATGATGATGGTGAATATTATGTACAGCTAGCATCTCCCACTGAACCTCATTCACTTGAAAGAAATTAAAATAAGCATTTGACAATGCCGAAAGTTTGTCGTGTGCACTGGTGCCATTTGGGGGGGGGGGTTACGAGCTGGTATTGGTAAATTTCAACAAGGGTTCATAACTTCATTGATTTTTAATATTTTTACACCACATTTTCAACATAGCCATCTTATTATACCACCTCATGAAGAAAGGAAGAGTACAATTTCAACTCCTGTCTGAAAGGTACTTTCACTCAGTGACTGCGAAATCACCTTTCAGGATGCAAAAATATTTTTGCCCAGGATCTGAAAAATGGCAGCTGTCACATTCATGAGGTGCAGTGAAGAGATGGCTATGATGAAAATTTGGAGTCAAAATATTGAAAAGTACCAAAGGTATGAGTCTGCATTTGTTAATTTAAGTGCATGCTCATAACATTGTTGTTTGCTAATATTTTCACAACTAATTTTTAATGTAGCATTCTTATGACTCCACCTCATGAAAAGTGCCAGTGTCATTTAGTTCACTCATCCTGAAAGGTGATTTTGTAGAGTCACCACACCATTCTGCGCCACAAGTGCGAAAACATGTTTCAGGCAGTGTATGAAAAATGACAGCTATACTATACTGTCCATAAGGAGGTATGAAATAATGGCAATGTTGAAAATCTGGAGTGAAAATATTAAAAACTGATGAAGTTACGAGCGTGTGTAGAAACTGCATAATGCATGCTCGTAATGCAGTCGTGTTTTGGAATTTTTTCACCAAATTTACAACATGGGCTTTTTGGGACCCCACCTCATGACCAGTGGCACTGTTATTTCATTAATTGGTCCCAAATGGTGATCCCACACAGCGACCACGAAATCACCTTTCTGGACAGAAGTAACGAAATGACAGTGACAGTGTTCAGGAGGTGGGGTCCCAAGAACCCCATGTTGAAACTTTGGGGCCACAATTCCTAGAAATGGCTGAGATAGCAACCTAAGTTGACCCACCCCATTGATTCCCATTATACAGCTTACCTTGAAATCTTCACTTTGCCGGTTGGCTTTGAAGAGTGCAGACGTGTCCCGGTTGTCAAAAATGCCCACAGCAGGTCAGGCCCTCTGCTCCCACAGTGCCAACCTCAGAATGCAATAGTGTGAACAGGTGACAGACAGGGTAACCCTCCTGTCTGTTTTGGGTCCGAATCATCTATTAGCCTCAAGTTCTAGAGGGATTCAAACTGTGAACCTTATGCTAGCACACCCAATTAACAGGCTCAGATAATATTCTCTTCAGGGGATGCAATATAATCTTTCGCCCAAGGGCACCCAGCCAGTTATCCAAACTGAACCCTTACAACTCTATATGAGATCAAGGTATATTCTTACCTTATCAATCTTAGTAACACCATGCAAGCCCTTAATAGCTGTCAGACTTAAACACAGATTCAGCATCACATACAAAAGAACTGAGGAAAAACAAAGGCAGTGTTAAAGAAATTGTAGTATATTAAAAACTGTAAAACAGGAAAAATAAACTACAGAACAAATATCAAAAGCTAACAATCACATAAAAAAATGGGAAGTTACAGAACAAAAACTCCTACCACAAATATTTAATTTCTTTCCTATCCAGTTGTTACCCTTTAAGTGCTTTCATAAGTCCAGAGAGTTAAAAGTCCAGAATATGACACATTTTCACCAGATGCAGGATCATTTCAGGATGCATCTTCCCATCCCTTTTGTGAGGTCAGTTAGACCGTCCCTTGGAGTTAATTCTTAACATAATAATCCTTAACATAGTTATCTGCAAGGATGTAAGTTCTTATTTTGAAAAATCAGCAATTAGCCATTTCCCACATATGACAGTCCATGATCAAACATTTCTCTTTGATGTCTGCTGATTCCAGTTTCTCAGAGAAGATCTAAGGGTTTACTACTTGTAAGATGGTCCTGTTATCAAATTGGCCTTTCCTGCAAGAACCATAAATGTTTATGAGGCCTATATCCTGGCAGATGGCCAGAAAGTTCTAATTAAGATAAAACAGGAAACCTTTAATTATGGTTTCTCTTTACTCATCCATTTCACATATCCTGCAGCTGTCAGCCACACTGACACCTGAGGTCAAAGGTCACTTGTCACTGCTGACTGGATTTTCAGACTGACAAGCACATAACACAGACATGTATTTATAATACGAATATTATACAATGATAATATTAGAGGGTTTATCACGTCACACTCCTCCCTCCTTAGACTGAATTTGGGGGATCTATTCCTGAATGGGATGAGTTCCCCAAAGTCAGTTTACATCTCAGATCTATGAGATAAACCATCAGTGGTTGCGTTCGCTGCCCCAACCCTGTGTAAAACAGTCATGTCATACCCTTGCAAGGCAAGACTCCATCTTAGTAGTCTACCATTCGTTTTACCCATTTGTGCCAGCCAAACCAGGGGTGTGTGATCAGTTTGTACTTCAAAATGCCACCCGTATAAGTATGGCTCTAACTTCTTTTGGACCCACACCGTGTCAAGACACTCTTTTTCCACAGTAGAGTAAGCCTGCTCCCTGGGAAATAACGTTTTACTCAGGTACACTATGGGGTGATCTTTCCCTTGGTTGGATGTCTGACTCAGTACTGCCCCAATACCCACATCTGAGGTGTCAGTCTGGACTACAAAGGGTCTGCTGTAGTCTGGACTTGTCAATACAGGAGCAATGCACAATGCCTCCTTCAGTCTGGTAAAGGCTTTTTCACAGATGGGTTCCCAGGTAATTTTCTTAGGCATCCTTTTCCTTAACAGGCCAGAAAGGGGAGCAGCCAGGGCACTGTAATTAGGTACAAATTTCCTATAGTACCCTGCTGCCCCCAGAAAACTCCTGACCTGCTTCTGCATTTCTGGTCTGGGCCATGCCATGATTGCCTCTATTTTTACTTGGTTAGGATGGAGCTGTCCCCAGCCTACAACATGCCCGAGGTATGCCACTTCAGCCAAGACCACCTGGAACGTCTCAGCTTTGACAGTGAGCCCAGCCCTCTGTATCCTGCTCAGTACTTCCCTAAGGTGGGACAGGTGTTCCTCCCAGCTGGCACTAAAGATGGCAATGTCATCCAGGTACACCACAGCGTACTCCTCAGCACCATTTAACACCTAGTTCACCAACCTTTGGAAAGTGGCTGGGGCGTTCTTCATTCCAAAAGGCATTACTTTAAATTCAAATAACCTTATCGGAGTGATGAAGGCCTACCTCTCCCTAGCTCTGGCAGTTAACTCTACCTGCCAATACCCCTTTGTCAGGTCAAGAGTTGTAAGGTATGTCACCCCTCCCAACTTGTCCAGGAGTTCATCTGTCCATGGCATCGAGTGGGCGTCTGACTTCGTGACTGCATTCAGTCCACAGTAGTCCACACAAAAATGAGTACAGCCATCTGGCTTGGAAACAAGGACTATGGGTGAGGCCCAGGGACTGTGGAATTTCTGGATTACCCCTAAATCCAGCATTTCCTCCACCTCCCTCCTAATGTCCTTTTGGACAGCCTCTGACACCCGATATGCTGTGCTCCGTATGGGCACCTGTGTCTCTGTCTCCACATCATGTGTCACTAAGGGGGTTAGTCCAGGCTTGGCACTAAACAGTGGGGTAAAGTCTGCTAAAACCTCCCTTACTTCCTGGATTTGGTCTGGGGCCAACTGAGGTGACAATTTAATTGCCTCCACAGAGGACTCCCATTTGCTTTCTTCCAGCAAGTCCAGAAGGGGGTCTCCTTCATCCGTCCCCTCCCCAGGACTACACATTGAAAACATCATGTTAGCCCTATAAGCATATGGCTTCATCATGTTGACATAGTACATTCTTTGTGTATGTCTTCTATCAGGTAACTGTAATATAGTTTACGTCATTTACCTTTCTGACTACTTTGTACGGTCCTGCCCACTCAGCCTGCAGCTTGTCTTTCTGGACTGGGATTAGGACCATGACTTCCTGACCCACCATGTATGAGCGAGCTCTGGCTCTGCGGTTGTACCACACCTTCTGTTTTTGTTGGGTAGCTGCCAGGTTGCGGTGGGCTATCCCCATAAGCTCCTTCAGCCTTTCCCTAAACCTAAGGACATAATCCACTATGGGAGTTCCCTGGGTGGCGTGCTTGCCTTCCCAGTCCTCCCAGATCAAGTCTAGGGGCCCACATACCTTGCATCCGTATAAGAGCTCAAAGGAGGAAAACCCTGTCGACTCTTGGGGCACCTCCCTGTATGCAAACAACATGTGGGGAAGGTATTCCTCCCAGACCCTCCCATGCTGTTCAGCAAACGCTTGGAGCATTGACTTAAAGGGACACTGTCAATCTGTTTTTCATCATATTATTTCTAGTTGAAACCCCACATTTTATGATTGTTTACCCTCTCTAAAATTCACTGATGTTGCTGTTTGTTTTGTCTGTCTCTTTGTTTAGCAGAACTTAAATGGAGGCAGTATGGCGCAGTGGTTTAAGGCTCTGAGCTACAAATCTGGAGACCTGGGTTTGAATCCCACAGCCCCCACTTGCATACTGTGTGACCCTGAGCAAGTTACTTAACTTCCTCGTGCTCCCAGGTTGCACCTGCAAACAAGCTTTCAGCTTAGTGTGTCTCACCTGGTAAAATAATTGGTAAAAAATGTATGGCAATGTATATTTATAAACAACCTTGTTTTGTTTACAATCCTGGTTCTGTTCTTACTGCATACTTTCTGAGCATTAGAAACACCCAGTCAGTGCAGTCACTCATAAGAAAGAAGCCTCCTAAACTCCCACTGCATCATGAGGGGCTAGACTGTTTTGTGGTTGTTCCCATGTCCAGGAAAGATGTGTTTGGAGTTGTTCAAGGGATATAAACAAACCTGTTTTGGTGTGATAACATCAGTATGTTGGGCAGTCTGTTTTTCATTTTTTTTAAGAAAATAAGAGTCAGAATCAAATTACCAGCTACATAAGCAAACTTTACTGAATGTTGGCAGTCATAAAATATGTTTTTTAAACTGGGGACACTTTGAGACCTAAGGGGGTTGACAGTGTCCCTTTAAGAGCACCATGAAATCTTTCCACAAGCCCACTGGCTTGTGGGTGATAAGGTGCTGTGTGTCTCTGCACCACCCCACACTTCTCCCACAAACATTTCATCAGGTCCAACATGAAGGAACCCCCTCTATCAGTGATAACTTTCTGCAGAAACCCAACACAGGAGAAAATCCCTAGCAAGGCATCTGCCACTTTGTCTGTCCTCAGTGAGGATAGGGTGACTGCCTCTGGGTACCGGGTGGCATAATCCACAACAGTCAGGATGAACCTCTTCCCAGAGGAACTGGGAGTATTTAAAGGCCCCACAATATCCATTCCCACCCTCTGGAATGGCTCCTCCACTATGGGCAATGTAATTAGGGTGGCTTGGGTTTTCTTGCCTGCCTTCCCTATTTCTTGCCACCAGAGACAAGACCTGCAATACTCCTTCACCTGCTGGGTGAAGTTGGGCCAATAGAAGTCCTGAGCCAATCGCTGCATAGTGCACACGATTCCCAGATAACCAGACATGGGAATATTGTGTGCAATCTTGAGCAACTGCTCACGGTACCCCAGGGAATGACAAGCTGCCTGCCTATCACCCCTCCCTCTGTCTTAGCATCCTGAGTATAGATCAGTCCATTGTCCCAATAAACTTTTTGCTTCCCGTCACCTCCCTGTGCTCCATCAGAGTCTACCCAAGACCTCAGCTTCTCTAGACTAGGGTCACTTTTCTGAACAGCTTCAAATTCTTTACACATTCCCAAGGCATGGGACAGGTCCCGTTCAGTGTCTAAACTAGGGACCCTAGCTCTAGTATCAGGGCAGTTAGGATCACTGTCATCCCTAACCCTCTGACAACAGGTCACCCCTCCTTCCTCGGAGAAAAATTCAGTAACTGTTTGGTTAACTACTACTGGGGAAATTTCTATCCCCCTTTCATTAGTCTCCACATCAGGAGACCCAGGCTGGGGAACCAGCCTCCCAGTGCTTTCACAGTGGCTTCTATGGGGTCCAGGGAACCACAATTTTCCTTTGCCGCTTGACTGCGGGTAACTGCACAAACTATTCAGTTTGAGATTGTTGCCCATGATTACATCAACAGCTAAAGTTTTGGCTACAGCAACCTTTTGTACAGTCCCCCCTGTCTCTCCCCAGTCTAGGAGGTTACTAGCAAGTGGCAAGATTTTCTCCTCCCCAGTGAATCCCTGTATAGTCACTAATTGATTGGGTATAAGCTGACCAGGCACTACCAGATCTTCTTTTACCAAAGTCAGGGATGCCCCCAAGTCTCTTAACCCGTGTGTCCGTGCATGTGTTCCCTCATGTTGACTGTCATGCTTTCAGAGACACACAAACAACCCACTTCTTTTCAAGTACCACTTTGTGTACTGCTTGTCCTTTTGGGACACTGCCTGGCAATATGCCCAGTTTCTTTGCAAACCCAACATTCATTTCTTTTCTCGGGTAAATCTTTTTTTTTTAAACCTGGGGCTCCCTGGTTTCACTGGAGGCAGTGAGGGTTTTAGCTGCCCTGAAAGTGAGCTTTTCCCATTCTGTGCTGCCATGCCAGCCCTATTCACTTTCAGAGCAGATCTGCTCCTGGCATAGCGGTCCGAGAGTTCAGCAGCCTCTTGCACTGTTTTTGGATCTCAGTTTTCCAGCCAGGTTTTCAGCTCTGCTGGGCATGCCCCAAAAAGCTGCTCTGACAGTAGAGCATTTTCAATTTTATCTACAGAGTTTGCTTCAATTCCTTCCCACCATTTTAAAAACTGACATTGTTTCATGGTTAGCTCCTCATAGGTCATGTCAGGGCTTCTACTGAGCTTACAGAATTTAACTCTGTTATGCCTCTGCTGTAAGCTCATATTTCTTCAAAAGTGCAGTTTTCAGTTTACTATAATCATTACTGCCTCGTTGTCCATTTGACCCAATGCATCCCGGGCTTTCCCGGTAAGGAGCGGGGATAGCTGGAAGCTCCAGGATGCTCTAGGAATATTTTCCTGAATGCAAACTTTTTCAAAGGAATTTAAAAAGGCATCCATATCTTCCCCCTCTTTAAATTCAGCTATCAATTTAGAATTTAATTTGTACTCTAGTCCTGTAGTTCCAGTTAAACCCAGGCCACTTACCTACTCTGGTGCTGGTGTTTAAAGTTGTAGCTGCTCCAGTTCATGTTGCCTCTGGTGCTCATGCTCTTCACGATCAGTTTCTCACTGCTGTCGTTCAACCTCTCACTGTTTCACTCAGCTTCTCACTGTTCTCGCTCCACCTCTCACCAAAGCTGCTCCCTCTTCTCCCCTGCCTCTTGCTGAAGCTGTCACTCTCTTTCCTCTCTTTCCATCTGCAACTGGAACTTCTTCTGCTCAAATTCCAGCTTCATTCTCCACAACTCCATCTGCAGCTTGAGCCCTTCTGGCTCCAGAATGTTGGTGACCTTTCCTGCTGCTGTGACCCTTGGCTTGCACTGGCCCTGCTGTCCTCCTCACCGGATCTGGACACTGCACTGGACCCTGGCCCCTCCACACCGAAGGTTCATCCCTTTCAGTCACAGACTGTGACTCGAGGCTCTGGGCATCTGTTGCCATCAGAGCCTCCACAAGGTTCTACTTGTTGGCTCTCCCCTCATGCAGCACTCCTCTCTCCTTGTACAACTGCCTCAGGTAGTCTGCAGTGGCTCGCTGTAGTTGGAAGCCTTCTTCTTCCCTAACTACGGCTACTCTAACTTGCACCGGGAAAAAAATAAAACAGGTAGGAACTTTGACTGTAAGCACAACGATATAGTTTTGTTTACTTTTCAAAAATCACTGCCTTATTTTGCATGTGAGCGGTACCATATTAATCTGACACACTGAACTGTTAAAGCTTGTGTTACCAAATACTTTAATTTGCACCACCGCCAACCAGATCTGTCACAAATGCCCTCCACAGATCAGGCCCTCTCTCCCATAGTGCCAACCTCAGAGTGCAATAGTGTGAACAGGTGACAGATACGATAACCCTCCTGCCTGTTTTGGGTCTGAAACACCTATTAGCCTCGAGTTCTGGGGGGATTCAAACAGTGACCCTTATGCTAGCATACCCAATTAACAAGCTCAGATAATATTCTCTTCGGGGGGATGCAATATAATCTTTCACCCAAGGGCACCCAGCCAGGTAGCCAAACTGAACCCTTACAACTCTATATGAGACCTAGGTATATAACTACCTTTTCAAGCTTAGTAACACCATGCAAGCCCTTAACAGCTGTCAGACTTAAACACAGATTCAGCATCACTTACAAAAGAACTGAGGAAAAACAAAGGCAGTATTAAAGAAAATGTAGTTTACTAAAAATGATAAAACAGGAGAAATAAAATAAAGAACAAATATCAAGAGTTAACAATCACATAAAAAAGGGAAGTTACAGAACAAAAACTCCTACCACAAATACTTAATTTCTTTCCTATCCAGTTGTTACCCTTTAAGTGCTTTCGTAAGTCCAGAGAGTTAAAAGTCCAGAATGATATGACACACTTTCACCAGATGCAGGATTATTTCAGGATGCACCTTCCCATCCCTTTTGTGAGGTCAGTTAGACCCTCCCTTGGAGTTAATTCTTAACATAATTTTCCTTAACATAGCTATCTGCAAGGATGTAAGTTCTTATTGTGAAAGATCAGCAATTAGCCATTTCCCAAATATGACAGTCTGTGATCAAACATTTCTCTTTGATGTCTGCTGGTTCCTGTTTCCTAGAGAAGATCTAAGGGTTTACAACATATAACAAGGTCCTGCTATCAAATTGGCCTTTCCTGCAAGAACCATAACAGTTTGAGGCCTATATCCTGGCAGATGGCCAGAAATTTCTAATTAAGACAAAACAAGAAACCTTTAATTATGGTTTCTCTTTACTGGTCCATTTCACATATCCTGCAGCTATCAGCCGCACTGACACCTGAGGTCAAAGGTCACTTGCCACTGCTGACTGGACTGTCAGGCAGACAAGCACATAATACAGACCATTTATTTATAATACAAATATTATACAATAATGATATTAGAGGGTTTATCACGTCACACCCCAGTCCACAGAAGATCACTGCTCCTGACCTCCGGAGGTAAGCATGGAAGAGGGTGCAGGGAGGTGGAGTGCATGATGAGAGGGTTGGGTTGGGGAAGGGGGATGGGGAGACAACGATGGACCATTTTTTTTTACAGGTTTAAAGAAATAGACATTGGGGATTTTTTTTTTATATGAAAGGATGTGAACATTTCTGGATACTGGGAGTGTGCTCCCCAGTGTCTGCGGGGATATGGAACAGAGGGTGTGAGGAGGACAGCAGCAGTGGGAGGGAGAGAGGGAGATTTGCTATGTGTGTGGAGGGGTGCCTCGAACAGAACTAGGGTGTGGGGAGGACAACAGTGAGAGGGAGCGGGAGGGATTGATTTGCTGGTGGGGGGGCCTTGAACAAAATGAGGGTGTGGGGAGGACAGCAGCAGTGGGAGAGAGAGGGAAGGATTGATTTGCTGGTGGGGGCCTCGAACAAAATGAGGGTGTGGGGAGGACAGCAGTAGTGGGAGGGAGAGGAAGGGATTGATTTTTTTGGTGGGGGTATTAACCAGAATGAGGGTGTGGGGAGGATAGCAGCAGTGGGAGGAAGTGGGAGGGAGGGAGGGATTTGCTGGTGGGGGGGCTCAAATGGGAATGCAGGGAGGACAGGAGTAGTGGGCAGGCTCAGCACGTTCACACTGTAAGTGTTACAGCAGTGTGAATGTGCAACCAGTAAATCAATGTAATGCAGGTCTTTACACATCAAAGGACAGAGCCGCGCCACTATTGGTTTGGCTCTGTCCTTTGAAATGTTTGCCAACACTGCCCCAAAAACAGAAAGTGAGTCATCGCCAGCCTGCCTATTGATTCGCCTGCTGCTGACCTGCCCCTTGGAACTGTGGACACACCCCCCTCACACCCCTGTATAGCAACTCTCATTTCAACGAGTTTGTCTGTGCTTGCATGCATGACAAACTCAAAATCCCGGAAAGTATTATCTCACACTGAGACAGAACAGACAGCAGCTACAGTATCCGAGAAATATGGTATAGCCACAAACAGAACTAGATGTAACTATGACACTCTCTGTCTGTCTTTCTCTCTCTCTCAAATGAAGCAGCCAGTGTTTGTTACTGTAAGAACAGCAGGCAATGTGCAACCTAAAATGAAAAGTCAAATTTCATCTGCTCCATATGAAATCTAACTAAGCATGTGGTAATATTCATGTTTCTGTATTAGCACTATAGAGAATACTGGATGGGCAACTATGCACAACCAGTGTGTTCTGCCACATAGGGTTTCTGATTCACTCTGACCTCGTCAGTGAAGCTCGAGAGGTCCATGGGAATCAGAACCCTGAGGCAGCAGAACACACTGGTTGTGCATAGAGTTGCTCATCCTGTATTTTTTATAGAGTATAGTACTATGTGAAACATGTGTGCATGAGTTCTCTTGCTTTCAAAATGAAACTGACACATGCAGTTTCTAGAGGTTCTAGAATGCTGTTCTACCACAGTTGGGTAGAATCACATCCCATGACCTCTGGAACTGTGGTACAACAGCATTTTTGAAGGGATGGAATTCTATACAGAACAACACTCTACTATACACTACGTAATTTTTTCTTTTCCGGAATCTGGGGAGGGGGAAGCGGTGTGACTAAAGAAGCTCTAATATATGTACTGTATCACAGTAGGTGATGATCAAAGGTATGTGTCTAACCTGACTTCACCAAGTGCAACTGCAAACGCTGAAGTTCCAAACTAAACACTAAAATGAACACACTGAAATCGGGAGCTCTGGGCACAGGCATTTCTGTCTGTCCTAGCAAAAAGAAACCAAGCTAACTGACTTTTTCAACAAGCAAAGCTTACTGGTTTCCATTATTATGCTTGGTCTCTGTCAAATTGCTAGTGTTTTTCCTTTTTTTTTTTTTTTTTTTAGAAAAAATAAAAATCTGAATGAACCCCATGTGATAGCATAGCTTACAATGTCAAGTTAGAATAGCTTCATTCACTGCAGATTGTGGCCCTGGCTTGTTTGTGGGCAAATATTTAAATGAAAAAAAAGAGGAGCTGAACCTTACAGTCATAAATGACAATCAAGAAAGACTCAGACTGATTTTAGAAACATACCAACCAAACAAAATCACTAAGCTGCAGGACATATTTTAAAGAAATAAAATGAGTAACAGCCACATCACAGTGAACCTATTCTATCTGAACTCAGTAAAGGTAGGACTGAGTCACTTAATACCAAAAATAGTATTTACATTTTTTTTTAATTAATTTTATTAATTTAGCAGTCCAGTATCCCTAGACTGCATACTGTTATTTAGAAGCTTGTTAAAAGTAATGTGTTGCTTACACCAACTGCTGTAAAATCATGTATTTTTGAAAGAGGTGGGAGTACTGGTATCTGCTGGGCTGCTAAATTAATAAAGAATTTAAACAGGATTTTTTAGTATTCAGTGGCTCAGTCCTACCTTTACTGAGTGCAGACAAAATACATTCATTGCGGTGTAGCTCTTACTCATGTATGTATCTCCCTATTTTCTGCACCAGTATATCTCTTGTTCTGTCAGAGTGTAATAAAGGTGTAAGCACAACACCATGCTTTTTTTCTAGCTTAATTTAAAGAAATGCCATTATCTTAGGCTTAGGGTGGTTAGTCAGTCATGGTGGAGTGATGGCTAAGGCAGCACTGCAGAGATAAGACAGTCAGGCCGAGGGTAGCTACTAGCAGGCAGGAAGAACTGGGGCTGATGTTTTACACACACTAATATTTTATACCCCTTTGTTGAAGACTGATAGCGAGGTGTGGGTGTACCAGACACATGTGCTTTTACTGCTCTGTTAAGGAGTCACCGATCGCACTTTAAAGCCCACTATCCAGCACAAAAAGATGATTCTGCAGCATTCTCTGATCTTACGGGGCAAGCAGGTTGTTAATCTGCTCAATTGTTTGTTTTCATGCCTGTTTTACTGCTCTGAGATGGGGACATAAAAGTTAAATTTCTCAAGCACTTCTCTTGATTCCACTCTACAGTTGCACTTCAATGAAGAGGCTCTTGTCTGAGTGTGTTGTGAATTACACTGTTCATGCAGTTTAAAAACTAAGCCCAAAGTGCTGGGAGGGACATGATGAATGGCTGAAATAATAGAGGGGAACAGGTCCCCCCATCCTCCCCAGTGTATGTGCCCATGCCTGTTTAAATTTAAAAAGGACCCTTTTTTTTTTTAATAATCAGTTTACTTTTACTTGGAAAGATCCATTTCATCATTCCAATAAGGCACTCCAGGGGGTGCTTTGTGGTGCGATAATGACACATCTTGGATGGTGAAAGCACTCGTCCTTCAACCTGCCCAAGGTATGCCATAATCCAAGCACAATGCACCCCATCATGACACACTGTGTAAGTAAAAAAACTCTCTGGTGCATAGACTGGAGTGGTCATAAAACCAGGGGTGTGCAAATCAAATTTTTAAACACTTGCCCAAGGGAAAGTGACATCGTAAAAATTACTTGCCCATAATATCTTGTACTTTCCTTACCACGAAAGATACTGTACTGTAAAAAACAATGTTACAACCACTAACGACCAAAAAAAGTTAATTTTGTTCTTACTTTGCTTGTTTATGTAATCTACATCGCAATATACAGTGACTCACATAGAAAGTGCTGAAGGAAGTCTGCCGGGCTTAGGCTGGCAGACTGCTTGAAGTATTCAGGAATAAGCTGCTTTGCAAATATAAGCTGGAAAGGAAAGCTAGTTATATGTAGTACAGACTGAGTCTCACAGTACAAGTTATCTGTAGTGTGTTGTGTGTAGTATAAACACAAAATCATTATAACCTTGCATGTTATTTATGTAAGTTGGTCTGAAATACAGATTGTCAGTACTTTAAACAGAATTGAGATGCAGATGTGTTCTAGTTGAGCATTCATTATTTTAATTTTTTTTTCAGTTCAGTGACAGATCAGCCTTGATAGCAGCACAGTCAGTCAATAACAGCATCATTCTTCAAAGTTCAATGAAAAAATGTATGCCGATGACGATGTGCAGTGCAGATACAGATTACAGAACAGATTATTAGACAGATCAATACAGTCGTGACATTTAAACTGCTTTTCTTGCCAAATTACAGTTCAGTTTGAGTTATCATGATGCCTGTTTAGGTTTAGCAGTGGCAGCAGCAGAGTCGATGTCTATATTAATGTCTGTCTGTCTTGACTTATATGAAGCATATTTTCTGTTTTGCTACATCTCTCTGTACAATAAATGGTATCAAACCATTTGTTTCTGGATCTTATCCTGAATTGTGAATTCCAAGGCTAGTAAATATTACAACAAAGCAACTGTTGAACATATCTAGTAGCAAAAATTGTTGTTTTGTGTTTTTTGTTGACAATTAGTAAAAAAGCTATGTATAGCTTTTCAACATTTCTAATAATATAAAAACAAACAAGTCACCATGCCCATGGCTCAGGCTGTGACAATGCATTTGTATTGTTAAAGTGTAAAAACAAGCCCTGTCTGACACAGTTCCTTTATAGTAAAAAATGTACAAGATTCAAGCTTTTTATAATGTGCCAAACTGCTATATGTAAAATCATAATAAAACATTCTGACATCATTCAAGTGTTATCATTGTGAAACTCATGAGACTATATACACAAATACAATCATATTTTATAAAGTATCTTCATATTGTCATTTCCTGGTCCAGGACCAGTGTGTACTGCCGGGAAGTGCTTACATTCAAAAGTTGTCTGAGCTGAGCTTTTTATTTATAACTTAATAAAAATAAATCTGTACTCCTTTTCTCTGTCTCAGACTCTGACACTGTGTAGGAGAACGACATTTTGCAGTTTGCTTGCAGTGTGTACAGTAAAGTTTAAAACATCACAAAACAAATGGTCATAACTTTTGTTCCACCATGTGACCCAGACCATACCATGCTCAACTCAAAAGACAAAATTACCATCCTGCAGTCTAGTCAAGTATGAACTGACCTGACCTACATTTCTTTTTATGTTGGCGTGCTTGCGCAGCCAACATCGTGGGACAGTGCAGCTTTGGAGGCGGGGTCATTGTTGGGCGAATGCAGGGCATGCACCAGTAGGTGCGTCCCGCATTCCCCAATCAGCCTGTATGCCGGCGCCACACCATGCATACATAATGTGGCTGCAATCCGTGCAAAGCTCGTCATATGCAGCGGTACTTTTCTTGCTGTGCTCGCCGCCATTATGTGCATGGTCAGCGAGCGGATGGCCACCTAACTACTGCCAACTTTGGGGGTGCCCAATCCCCCTGTCGGTTAACCCCACTTTCTTTGTGTGACGACCGAAGCCCACCCCGTCGGCATAACCTCCCAGTGTTGAATGCCCGATGGGGGGTGCCCAATCCCCTTAGCCCGGTCTTCCTTTCTTTGTGTGCTGATGGGGTGCCCAATCCCGTCAACATTGCTTCCTCCTCCCCATGTTGTGTACTGTGAGGGTGCCCAATCCCCGTCGACTACAGACACCCTTCCAAACAGTTAGGTGGCATGCTGGGAGCCCACCCCAGCGTGCAAATTCCCCTAAAAAAAAAAAACTGTCCCACGATGGGTTTTTCCATTTTTTTCCCCCTGTAAAATGAAAACGGTCCCTCGTAGTCTCGATGCCCCGCTCCCCCCACCTGCACGCACCCACTGCGCACCCTGCTGCCCCTCACCTCCCCTCACCCCATACTTATCTGCAGAGTCTGGCGCGACGATCTTCTGTGGACCAGGAACACGTCTGAACTCTTCAAAGCCGACCGCGAACTGAAGAAATGCCGGTAAGCTGTATAATGGATTGAATAGGGGTTTTTCAACTTTAATGCATATTCGGGTATTTTTGCAAATTTTGGCCCCACATTTTCAACATGGGGTTTTTGGGACCCCTTCTCATGAATTCTTGCACTGTCATGGCGATATTCAGTCCGGAAAGGTGATTTCGCAGTCACTGAATGGAATCACCTTTCAGGACTGAGTAACGAAATGACAGTGCCACTGTTCATGAGAGGGGCTCTCAAAAAGCTTATGTTGCAAGTTTGGTGGTAAAAATCCCAAAAATGACTGTTTTGAGTGTGCATAGCAGCGCTGCATAGCGCCGCGCTCTGAATTAAGCGCATTCACATTATTTTCCGCTAGATTCTCAACACTGACATTTTACCACACCTTCTTGTGAACCATACAGCTGTCATTTTTCACATCCTTGCTGAAATGTGTTTTCGCACTTTTGGCGCAGAATAGCGCGGTTGCTGTGCGAAATCACTGTTCAGGACACATTACATAAATGACAGTGACACTGTTCATGAGCAGAGGTCCTAAAATGCCTGTGTTGAAACTTTGGTGACAATACTCCAAAATTTGTTTTCGCAGTTCCGGCGCACAATAGCGCAGTCGCTGTGGAAAGCCCGTGTTCGAGACACATTATGAAAATGGCAGTGACACTGATAATTAGCAGATGTCCTAAAATGCCTATGTTGAAAATTTAGGGACGAAAGTCAATAAAATGAGTTTTTCGAGTTCACGTTGCGCAGTTTGCACGCATGCTCGTGACTTTGTGAATTTGTAATACTTTCACTCCAGCTGTTCATCACTGCCATTTTTCCATACCTCCTTATGAATAGTACAGCTGGCTGAAATGTGTTTTCGCACATCTGGTGCAGAATTGCATGGTCACTGTGCGAAATCACTTATTGGGACACTTTCAGGAAGTGACGGACACTATTCATCAGCAGAGGTCCTAAAATACCTATGTTGAAAATTTGGTGGCGAAAGTCCAGACAATGACTGTGTTGCAAGCGTGCATTGTGCAGTTTCCATGCACCCTTGTAACTTTGTCAATCTGCAATATTTTCATGCCACATTTTCACCACTGGCATTTGTGCACACCTCATTATCAACAGTCCAGCTGCCATTTTCCACAGCCTGCCCAAAACGCATTTCTGCAGCTCTGCCGCACAGTGGCGTACTCGCTGTGTAAAATCACCTTTTGGGACACCTTAACAAACTCACAGCACTATGTCTCTCCACCTCCGCCACTGCCAATGCCAGCACAACAACATTCAGCATTGACAAATCCTTGTTTTGTTAGTGACGTTGATGCCCAGTCCATCCCATGATAGTATCACTCTCTTTTTGAATATATGCCAACCTCTATTAATTAGTTAATTACAAGTCAAAAACAAAGACTAAAGAGGTGAAATCAGAGGATTTAGGGCATGTGAGCTGGTAGACTGCATTTGAATAATTCCTGACAGTACACATAGGACGGTTGAATTGATAATAGTAATATAAATGTATGGGTATGTACAGGGCTCCAGATAAGATTTTTTTGGGATGGGTACTTGTGCTCCTCATTTTGAAAGTGAGCTGAGTAAAACCAAATTCAGATGCATACAAATGTCTGGACAGAGTGGAGCAAGGAGTACATTTTAAAAACAATTAAGTGTTTTTCTAGATAAGAATTGATCAGGTGCCATGTATGTTACATATAGAGATTTACTGCAGTGCAGCAAAATGCCATGTAAGTGTAATCTAACACTGCTTGATTTTTGCAATTTATTTGGATATTGAGCAGTAAAGTCGAGAGAGTGTACTGACTGCCTGCAATTAGTAGTAAATTTCACATATAGTCAACTGTCATGTACTCCTTGTATCCGAAGAATTTTTTCCCATGTTTTTGTAAATCTAATTAAAAGATGTTCTGACCAAAATCACTTGTCCAAGGGCTGTTGCAGGAAGATCAAAGGGTCTGCCCAACTGTGTAAATAGGTCGGCCTCGGGCATCAGACAATGCAATTTGCACACCCCTGCATAAAGCTAAGCAACAGAGGTAAGAACCTAACCAACTAAGAAATAATACAACCTAACTGGAAATAGCAATGCAATTCAATGGGTGCCTCGATCTTGCGTTGTTGTTTTTTTTTTTTGTTAATCTCATTCCTATAATCAAAGATTCAAAATAAATTTCACTGGGACAGTTAAAAAAGATCTTACCTTTTTAAAACACCTCTCTGTTTGTTGTTCTGACCTAGACAGCTAATACATGCAAACCATACCTCTCAACTGCCCATATTATTTGAACCTGTTACTCATGTTGCGAGATAGAAGTCCAAGCCCTCTATCCCACATGGACAGGGATCTTTTTTGTCCCACATTCTACACTTTAGATTTTAAAGCATCAATTCCTGGTGCAGCCCCCTATAAATCCCAAAAGCTTACCTCTGCCATACAGGACTCACGCACATGCACAAAACACTCCAGGAGGACTGCTATGCAAGAAGTGCTGTCCAGCTGCATTCCTTATGGTGCGAAGGAAGAGTGCCTCAACAATTGACTGTATCTTGGCTCCCCCAAGCAGCTATGGGGCTCAAACTTGGGTCAAGTGATAGTTGGGCCCCCACCTCATGACCCCCTTCTTTGGGGTTCAACATCTTCAGGGAAACTGGGGTTTGGGAAAGTGTTTATCCTAGCAGTTTGGGGGCCACTGCAACAGTAACCTTTGGCCTCCAGTCCAACAATCAGCAGCATGCAGTATTTTGGTGCCCTTTTTCAGCCAATAGGGGTCCCAGCAGCAAGACTGATACAGCATTTTAGCCAATTGGGATGCCCCTGGACACAGACAATAAAAGGGCTGTCCAGCATTTCAGCAAGCATCTTGGAAAGCCTGAATTTTTCCTAGAGAGACACTGATGGCAGAAACTGTGAGAGCACTCATTCATGCATAGTGCACCTTCTGGAGTGTTTCACGCATGGAAGAGTCCTATATGGCAGAGGTAGGCCCTGCTAGGTGGCTTTTTGAGCAGGCATAGTGAATGACTGGGAGAGAAAGGAAAAAACTACATTCTGATGTGCCCTTCTTTCCAGGCCATAGTCTGCAAACTAGACAGGCAGGACCCCCAACCCCCACAAGTGAGATACAGTGAGAGTAGTTCAGGTGTGAGTCCAGCATTTCAGCAAGCATCCTGGAAAGCCCGAATTTTTCCTAGAGAGACACTGACAGCAGAAACTGTGAAAGAACCCATTTTAATAGCTATGTTGCATTCTTTGGCTACAAACTATGGCCTAGTGCAGGCTAGTTTTCGGTTGCAAGATGCGCCTGGGCACAAAGTCAGTTATAAGCCCAAGAACTGTGTTTTCATTTGTCTGCACCAGGAGAGGTTTTCCTGCAAGCTTATGTTTTGTTCCATTCTTTATCCAGCCAAGAATCCAAGAAGGCTGCCCAGATGGCCTTTTCCCTACAGAGTATTATCAGCTTCATCATCTCTGGAGGATGATCGAACCCTGGCTGGGGTTAGGACATCAGATTCCAAAAGCTAAGTTCATAACTTTAAGTTACACAGTCATCAGCCTTTACCATAAAGCATCAGTAAGATTACTTTCCACAGTGTATCACAATTTGTGGTTCAACAGTTTATGCATGCATGCAGAACCATGGCCTGTTAGAGGGGTTTGTCTACCTAAAGCTGGCCAAACTGAGCTTCAACCCAGCATCCTGGACAATGACATCAGGCCTGCACCACACTTTAAGTATTATAATGAGTACCCTGGGTGTAACTATAGTGGCTGGTTCCAACGTGTATTCACTGAATGGTTATATTATGGTCAGTACTTGTATTCCTCTGTTTTGCTACATATAATCTATTTGAACCATCAGCACCATGTATGTCCTGTGTCTTATCTTTTTGCTTAATCCCTAGTTGTGACTCAGTGATGTATGTGTAACTTGTCAAAACAACAAAATGCAGTGATGTACTCAGTGGAGATTTGACTCAAAAAAATAACCATTTTATTGAGAGAGCATTTAGAAAGCTTTCCCCGGCGCTTCGAGGGAACAACTCCTCTTCATCAGGGGGGTGGAGCCACTCAATTCATCACATACTTATATGCAGAAAATCACACAACATCATTTGAAAATTCATGACACATGGTCACATGTCCAATTTTAAACAAATGTGATAAAACATCAAAATGCAATACATTCCAAACAAAAACATATAAAGTGCATGTGACAATCAAGGTGCTTTAAAAGTGACCACTATATAACAGCTGCCCCTTAAAAATCATAATTTGACTATCGCAGATGTGCGTCGTATTGAAATCTTTGGTAATACTGTTTACCATATTGGTTAGTGAGCCAACAAACACACCCATGATATATTTCAACATTTTCACAATAATGAACTTTTTTGTTTGTTTTATAAATACCCAAACTTGGCAATTTATATTTAATACACATACATTTATTATAAGCCAACCTGATAGCGAATCAAACAAAAATTAACATAAACCAATAAAATTGTAAATAAAAATAAAAATCCTAAGATTCTCTTTATGTTTGCATTATTATGTAGAATTGAATGGATGATGCTGCTAACTGCTGTGGATCTGCTTTAAGCGACCAACAAATGCAGAAAATAGACATCAACATTTGTACAAATTAATATTATGTTAAGTAATGAAATAATGAACAAACCAGAAAGGGGACCATTTAAGGTTGGCATAGATAATGAAAGGGGATACTACTATAACAAACTCTAGCCAGAGCCAATAGGGCTGTGAAGAGCTACCAAATGACCAACACCACTAACTTCAATCTTCATTGCAGGCATAACCATTCCAACCTGACACCTGGTGAGCTTGCAGCCCACAGATCTCTTGCAATGTAGGAATGATATTGTTATCAAACCAGCTGATAAGGGAGGTGCTGTTGTGGTCTGGCAAAAGGAGATATACATCACTGAAGCCACACAGCAACTCTCTGACACCAGGTTTTATTCTTCTCTTCCACAGGACCCCACTGCTGACTATCAGACTGAGGTCACCACCACCACCATCACCTCTGCTACTGAAAACAAAGAGCTCCCTGCTTCTGCTAAGAGACTCATAGTTCAGCATCCCCAGACATCCAGGTTTTATCTCCTTCCCAAAATCCACAAAACAGGTAACCCAGGCAGAGCTAGATTAACTAGTTGTGGTGCCCTGGGCAATTCTGAATTGTGGAGCCCCCCTGTGACTTAACCCCGAAAGCTAAAACATTTTTGATGCCTTAAAATTCATTTGGAGGGCTTTCCAGCTACTCTGAATGCAATTCTTGGGGTGGAAATAGAAGGCTATTGTTTGAAGTTGGATGGCTGGATTATATTCACACTGAGTGTCAACACTCAAACACAGTCATGTGTTACTGGCCCCTGCACACCAACATCTCACTGCCCGAATAGATAGTAGCACTGGACAGCCTGCCATTTAAATGTTAGCTATCCTTAGATCAGGGGGCTGGTCTACTTGGTGTGTTGGGCAGCAGGTAGGTGGGTGCTGCTGTGAGGGACAAGGAAGGTAACCCAGATACAATAAACCTGCTGCAGCTACTGTGAATGTTTGCTGGGGCGAGGGGTCACAGTACTGACCACAGTCAGCAAGAGACCAGAGTAACTGTGGCTGGGGCTGCCTTACAAAACTTCACTGACTGGTGGCATGATGACAAACAAAGCACTGGGAGAAGATTAAGAAGTGAGAGAAGCTGGCTAGAGCCTGGTGTAAGGAGAGGCCACATTTTTCTCCCACTCCCTGTCTCCCTCTCTTACTATAGTATGGTCCTCTTCTCACAAGTCACATAATTTTATTTAAAAATTTTTTAAATAATAAACATTATTATTATTATTTTTTTTTTTTACCTGAGATAAAGGCAAAGTCAAGAAGATAAGAAAGCAAATAGGACAGAAATGCCTGGTGGTGATTTGGGTCCACTCAGCCTCTGGCTTCTCTGCTGACTGAGTACACTCCTCGCTGGCAGCTCCTACTACTTGACAGTCTCCCTGACACACACGAGGTGGCAGCGGGTGTGTTCTGCACTGACAGTCTGCCTTCAGCCTTAGCTGATAATTCGTCTGTTTTCCGGACCTTGAGACCCGACATCCGAGTCAACAGCGAGGCCAGACAGTGGGCCTAGTGACAGGTCATAGGCGTTGAGGTACAGAGTGTGGAGGGATGGTCTCTCTCTCTATCTATTGACAATGAAAGGATTCAGCAGCTCTCAGTTTGTTGGTGGCTGGTACATGGTGCCGTTTTCTAGATCCGGGTGGGACTTACTTCACGTGAGTGAGACATGACGGAACCACCAAGTACCATGTGTGATGCACGGACCTGAGGGCTGGGGGGGTACAGAAAAGTTCTGGTCCAGGTGGGCAGGGTGAAAATCAATAGAGGACCATATTGGAACAATTTCATTGGCTAGCTAGCATGTTATGCTTCACCTGACCTGCAGAGAGAACCTTTTTGGGGAAACAAAAATGCTGCAAATAGCGAGTTGTTTGGATGGCTGAGGTGGTGGGCCTGGCGGGGCAAAGGAATGGTCAATGATCAACCCCCCAAAAGGTTTAGTCACACACACAGTGGGAAAGTACAGGGGGGCCAGGGAAGGAAAAAAAAATCAGTGGCTCCTCAAACTAAGGGGCCCAAGGTAATTGCCTCTTTTGCCGTATGGTTAATCCGGCCCGAAACCCAAGTCGTCCCATAGTGTCTGCCTGCTCCTGCACCACATCCCACATCTCTGCATTTCTGGACAGCCTCATGAGACCCCTTGTTGAGTCCCTGCCCTCCTATGTTAAAGACATTAACCATGCTCTCCAGTTATTTGACAGGTTCAGATTCGGTGACTCTCATCAGCTCATCTTCACCATGGACATCAAATCTCTTTACACAGTGATCCCCCATGATGATGGTCTGACAGCTTTGCAGCATTTCTTGAATAAGCGGGAAGTCCAGCAGCCACCCACACACACACACACACACACTAACTCGTTTGGCAGAACTGGTTCTTACACTCAATGCTTTTTCTTTTAATAACAGTTTTTTTCAGCAGGTCAGTGGAGTTGCCATGGGTACCAAGATGGGTCCCAGCTTTGCTAATCTGTTGGTGGGTTGGGTGGAGGAACTTTTTTTCTCTCATTCACAGGGACTGTGCCTGAACTCTACAAACGCTACGATGATGACTGTGTGGGGGCCACCTCCTCCTCCAGGGAGACGCTCCAAGTCTTTCTTGACAAGTTTACCACGGCCCATCCTTCCCTTCAATACACTGTTGAAGTATCCTCCTCTACACTGCCTTTTCTGGATATCCAGCTGTCAGTACAGAACACTGGTCTGAAGACATCATTTTATTACAAACCCACTGTCTCTCACAGTTTCCTCCTCCACAGCTCCTTCCATCCTAAACATGTCAAGAATGGCCTGCCTTATTCACAGTTTCTTAGACTTCGCAGGTTATGCAGTGAAGAGGATGATTTTGCTGAGCAGACCCAAATAATGCATAGTTTTTTTATCAACAGGGGATACCCTAAAAGCACAGTGGACAGAGCACTCTCCTGGGTCAGTAACATGCCCCGTAACCTTGACCCCCGCAGGAAGGATACTGTCACACAAGAACAAAGGCAAATTCCACTAGTGCTTCCTTTCCATCAGAGCACAACTTCTCTTCACAGGATCATCACCAGTAACTTTCCCATTTTGCAAACTGACCCTACATTGGTGCTTCCTTTATAGAACCACCTATTGCCTCCTACTGCTGGCCACCTAACCTGCGGAATCTCCTGGTTAAAAGCAGCCTACCTACTCATAACACTTCCTCCCTCCCAGGTACCAAACCTTGCAACAGGACTCGCTGCTACACCCTGCAAATTTATTTCCAGTGTGACTGAAATTCAGGGGCCTACAGGTGTTTTTCACATCACCAAGGAGTTCTCATGCACCTCCACTAATGTGGTGTATTGTATTCTTTGCAGGAAGTGTACAGCTATTTACATCGTGGCAACTGGTAGGCATCCTGCTGACCGTTTCAGGGAACATTACAGAGCAGTCAGGAATGGTGAAACTGCTAAACCCATTGTATCCCACTTTATCTCCAGGGACCACAATGTCAATGACCTTTCCGTTTGTGTCCTTCAGCAGGGCTTCCGGGATCCTGACCATAGAAAAAGCATGGAAGCCAAGCTGATCATCCACCTTGGCTCCCAGCAGCCCTCTGGTTTAAATGATAAGACTTATTTTCCAGTAACATCTTTCAGCCATCCCTTTTTTCCCTAAAGTATATTTGTTTTTGTACTCATTTAATTAATTTTTCATTTTCACCGTAAGTCTCCATCTCTGTCTCCTTCCCACACATTTGTCACCTATCAGCCTTCCTACTAGGCCCTGTTATTTAGTCCCCACCTGGGAACTGCCCTAGCTCTTTCACTCCTATGATGCTTTATCTTTCCCATCATCACCTTTTTGTTTCACAGATTCTTTCTTAATCTTACCATTTATCACTTCTTCTCCCTGAGCCTCCCCTTTCTTCTTTCCCTATATATATATCATTTTACCTCCTCTCTACACTAACTTTGTTTTTTTTTTCTCTTTTAAATATTTCCTGAAGAAGACCTAAGGTCGAAACGTAGATTTTTAACTCTATTTTCTATTTTCAGCATGCATTTAATATAACCATTTTGTTTTACCAAATGACCAAACTTTTTTTTCTTGTTGGTGTCATATAGAGCTGTTTAGTCATACATTATTTCCAGTGGAAGCCAAATTCCTCTGTTTTCCTGTATAACTAATGCAAGTCTATGGGAAGAATTTCCCTGTAGATGGCTCCAAATCCCTGTAAACAGAGTTCCCTGCCATTTAGATAAAATACCTGACATTCCCTATAAGCTTAGTTAAAGGAGAACTGCACTGAACCTGTGAGTAATGTTTGCTGTAGAAGCTTTTTTTCATATAGTGGGTTACCTTCTGTTTCTGCCCAATTTTTGCTGGCCTTTTAGTTAACCGATTGGATAGCTATGGGTAACACACTGCTGCAAAGTGCCATCTAAGAATTATATGATGTTGTTTATGTCCCCATGAACTTGAGAATTCTAAATTAAAACACAGATGCATTGTACCAACAATATAAGTTCTTGATAAGATCAAATTGCTCTAAAATGGTCAATGCCAACAGTGTGTGAAACAGAAACACTAACTGAATTTACCAAAAGGCCAGTTAATACTAAGCAGTAACAAAATGAGAACTGCCATTTTAGAAAATAACATCTACTTCTACAAAAATGCATGTTTGTTGATTCAAGGCAGTTCTCCTTTGAGATATTAACAGCCCAGTCTAAACTGTTCACTATTTATGGGGCTGGTAGTATAGCCTAGAGGTTAGAGTAATGAGCTATAAATGGGCTTTGTACATCCAGCATTCAGACATGGGTTTGATTCCCACACCCTCCATTTCCATATGGTGTGGCTCTGATTAAATCACTTAATCTCTCCAGTGTTTATGTAAATCTTTTTTTTTTTTTTCCTTCTAGTTTAGTTTTACACTGACCTTCTGCTGCATGGGAGGGAATGTTCACTGAAACAGAGCCTCAGATTGTAAATTCTAGATAAGAGATGAGCAGTCTGTGTTGCATGGACCATCCCAAAGCAGGATTGTACACACACACACACACACACACACACACACACGCACATGCACAACACACACACACACACACACACACACACTTAAAAGCACTTTCCACTTGACACTTCCGACTCCAGAAACAGCAAACAAGCACAGAGCACCTCTCTTGTCCTACGTGTGCCTGGGCAGCGGACTTAATTAACTGTGTCATGCTAATTTATGCTTACTTTTTTTGTTTGTTTAAAGGACAAGATACTTCAGGCCAAAAAGTGATGGGGCTACAGCCCCGCCCCCACCCACCTGCAGTTAGATATGTTTGCCCATAGGAATGAAATAGCTCTACAGACTGCACACGTTCACTGTCTGTAATCTTACACAGTAGACTACAGACATCATATAATGAGTTAACCCCTAGGTTGCTGAAAGAAATAGAATACATCTATCAGACTGAGCTGGACAGATGATAGAAACAGCAGTTTAAAAGGTTTTTTTTTGTTAATATCCTTTGAGGTACAATACAGTAGCACCCCTTCCCTTCAGATGCCTTTAACATAGAGCAGCAAATAGCAAAAATCAGAGGGGGGGTGCGCTGCTATGCAGCTGTGGAGGAATACATCCAAATGTGTACAAAGGTAGTTGCAGGAAAAGCCGTTTTAGAACTACAGTCTGATTGATGACAGAAGGGCTGTAGGCTCCACCCACAGCCCTAAAAAGTGGTAATATTTGCATATTTAGAAAGAGGTGCATAAGGTAAGACCACAAAGAGCAAAGGTTATTAATTTAAACCAAATAAGACACAAGAAAGAAACGGGAAAGGGACGGGGGAACTTTATGGGGAAAAGGGAAATAGAGAGGGGGAAGGGGAATGAAAGGGAGGAAAAGAGGGGGAAGGGAGATAAATGGGGGGGGGATGAAGAGGGAGGGAAAAGAAAGGGTTCAGTGCCCTGTGGGAATCATCACAGACTCTTTTGCATTGTGTTCAATGACTACATTGTAAAATTAGAGAACATTTCATAAAAATACAGTAAGGTCCAACTCCCTATTAAGACCCCCTGGAAATGGTGACTTCAATGTGAAAATGCACCTAGATTCCTTCTGCAATAGTAATTGCTTCCTGTTATCTTTCCTTGCTAGTGGTTTCACATGGTCAATAACTATAAATTTGAGGTCCTGTGTGTCAGTAGTGTGCCAGTTTTTAAAGTGAGTGCCTAAGGCAGAACTAAGATTTAAATTTCTAATTTCACATGTGTTCCAGGAATATTCCTTTGGCCGGTCTAATACTCTTACCAACATATAACATTTTGCAGGAACATTGTCCAACACAGACTATGAACTGGCATCACTGCATTTTGTTGTTTTCACTAGTACATTCACTGTGTTGAAGCAGATCCTATCAGTTCATTAGCACGCTAGTCTGTCTTTTCTATGTATATGTAACTTATCTGTTTAACCTTTGCAACCAGGTACTCTCTCAGAGCCCAGCCCTGTTCTGAACTGCTGCCTTAATTTGATGCTTGCTAGTACTGAGCTGCTTACTGTAATTGTCAGGTCAGCCACATCTCTGATTTACTGTTTAGCCTGCTGCTTGTGAGCGCTCTGTTTCTGCTGTTTGTATTAGTGCTACAGTTTAAGTTTTACTTGCTCCTTAGCGCGTTGAGCCTTGGGATCCATGCATAGGGCTCCTCAGGGTTTTTTAGTTCTTTGATCCTGCCGCCATCACTATGGTGCCGCACTGCACATGCGCGGCTCACCAAAGTCAGAAGCAGCCCCCCCTTCCTCTTTGTCTTCCTTCCCGCCCTGACCCCATTCCTTTGTTTGTCTGACCAGGTAATCCCCCTTTGTTAACCACTGTATTTCTTCCCCTCACCACAGGCTGCAAGTCCCACTTCACCCCCTCCCATCCTGTGGAGCACAGGAGAACCCTGCAATTTGCAACACACAGGTACAGAGGACCTGTGTTAGCCCATCACTGCTTATGCAGTGACTGCTCCACTCACCACTCCACCCCACCCTGGGTGGACTCTACCTTTATAGATAGCCTTGGCCACGTGACTAATCACATGACCTGTCACACTTGGAACTGTCTCCTAAGTTTCTCAGTTGGTGGTTATACTACATGGCCACTAGGAGTCACTGCTGCACCTGCACATTCTCCTTACACCTCTAACATAATTTAACCCTTCTAATACAAGTATAGGGATCCTGAACTGTGCTAACCCTCCCAAATCAGCCTCACCTCCAGTGAATTACCCTCCCCATCTACCCTGCATATGACCTGGGATTCGAACCCCATATCCTGCACATTGTAGTCGGTGACTCTAACCACTAGGCCATCCCAGCGGTAACAGTTTGTCTTAGCCTGTTCTGACACATTAACATCACTAGCACCCTACTCACTGTATTTTCTCAAGGGATGCCGCCATCTTCCCCCATTCAGTCCTACTGTGTCCCTGTGGGAGCAATTAGCCCACCTTTTGCCCTCCTGTAGACATTTTGCAGTGACTGCCTCTGACCCTCCATTTCTCTCCGTCATTGGCCTGTCCAACCTCAAACCTCAAGCACTGCACTACAAACTTCACTGATCCAAATTTGGCATTACTTAGGAGTGCTGAACCATCTGGTGCCCACACCACGTTATGCAGCTAAATGGTAAACATGCAGACCCTTAAAGACATAGCATCTCTAGTCCTGATAATAGCTGCAATAACTTCTTTAAGCCCAGTTAAGTACCAGCCAAATAGGAATTAACCCCCCCCCCAATACTACGTCCCCTCTAGGCCCTGCCACCATGAGCAACACAAATGACAACTACCTCAGACCTACTAATCCGTTTAGTTACTTGGTCCGATCGCCTAACACTCCCACCCTTTCCCTGCTACTCTGTCTCATCATGCCACTATTTTATAAAGCGAGCGGATGGAACAGTAGGCGCAAACCACCAATCGCTCTTAAGTTACTTAAATACTTTCTGCTGAGGATTACCTTACTACTTCTCCTCCTATCAGGCAACATCCATCCTAACCCTGGCCCTGTGCAGCAGATACACTGCTGTGGAAATAACCCTGGAACATTAAAACTGGCATCTATCAATATTTGAAGCCTGATGTCCAAAATACGACAATCTCCAAGTATGGGTAACTCAACACAGACCAGACATGCTATCTGTGGTGGAGAGCTGGCTTACACCAGAGATCCCAAATACAGCTATTTCCCTTGCTGGCTACATCCTCTTTAGACAAGATAGCCTAGGCAAAAAGGGGCAATGGGTGTGCAATTTACCCCTTCACACTTATGCTCCACTCTTTTGGGCCACTTTGCATTGATTTCTATTTAATTCAGTTGTGAAAATACTAAGGCTACCTTATGGGGACATGCCCTCCCCCAACTGGACACTGGGAAAAATGTGCAGGCCCTTGCCATCAGGATACTCTTAGGACCCCACAGTAAATGACTCACAGTAGTTTCAGTCTATGTCTCCCCATGAGATAAGGCCAGAGGATTCAGTATGGTCATTGAATACCTGACCAATCTGCAACATAACACCAAAGTGATGCTACTAGGGGGACTTTAATGTAAATTGCCTGGACCCAGAGGCTACATAGATACATAGACAGTGTTGGCAGATATGGGCCTATGGCCTACCCAGTCTGCCCATTTGAGCTTATAAGTTCAGTTTATGTTTTCCTAGAAGTCTGTTGCCCCTTACCCCTGACCTCTAGAATTCCTTTATGTCTATCCCATGCATTCTTAAATCCCGTGATTGTTTCAGCCCCCACCACTTCCTCTGGTAGGGTGTTCCACTTGTCCACCACCCGTTCTGTGAAGAAATTCTTTCTCACGTTTCCTCTGAATCGTTCTCCCTCCAACTTCATCCCATGCCCTCTAGTCCTGGAACATTTTTTCGCTTAAAAATAGTGTATTCCTGCACCCTGTTCCTCCCTGTAAGATACTTGTATGTCTCTATCATGTCCCCTCTCTCCCTCCTCTCCTCCAGGGAGTACATATTCAATTCCTTCAACCTGTCCTATAAGGCCTTGTAATGCAATCCATGTACCATCTTTGTAGCCCTCCTCTGAACCTTCTCTACCCTGTCTATGTCCTTACATAGGTAAGGTCTCCAGAACTGTACACTGTACTCCACGTGGGGCCTCACTAGTGTCTTGTATAGCAGGGTCGTTGCCAGGATTTTTTCAAGGGGGGATCTTTTTATGTAGTCTGCAACCTTTTATTTATTTATTTATTTATTTATTTATTTTATATACATTTTTCATTTTTCTGTTTTGTTCCTACCTCCTCCCAGACCACAGCGTACACATGCATATGCAGCGCATGGAAGCACAGCATAGGATCCAGTGGCCCCTTCCACCCCTCCTGACTTCTGTCACTGCCTGTACCACCTACTCACCCACAGGACCTCCACCCAGTGGGAGCGAGACTATGGATGGGGGGGCAGCCACCCCTTTGGAGGGGAGCGCCATGGCTCAATCCCGCTCCAGCCCTCCCCCCCAAGCCGGCACCCCGGTGACCCAAGGTTGTTCCCAAACCCAGGTCGCCGGTGTAGTGTGAGGTGAGGCACCAGCACCTCAGCCTTCTGCGCCACCGGGCCGACTTGCAGTCTGCAACCTTTTAAAAAAAAAAAGCTGTGGGTCTTAGGGCCGCCAGGACTTCAGAAGCCATGGGATCCTAGATGGTCTGGTGCATTTTGTGGCTTATTGTGAAGCTAAAGAAGTCATATCTGAGATCTCCTACACCCCTTGCTCTAAGCAAAATTATTATCTGGCTGGCTGCAGGGTGCATACATATATGTATTCAGTACCGGAGGGCAGCAAGATGCTGCTACTGTAATATATCTAAGGCATTGTCTCACATATATTATATTATCAGTTTTAATACCTGCAGCTGTATCTACTGGTGTGTAGGTAAGGGGTCTGGGGGTGCAAGGCCCCCAAAAGCTCTGGGGTACTAGATGCTCTGTGGCTCATTGTGTTGCTTATTTTAAACCAAAACAACTAATAATAATAATAATAATAATTTTATTTGTATAGCACCTTTCAGTGTATCAAGGTGCTGAACAGTTTTAAAACAATTCAAAACTCTAAATAAAAAAACATAAAATATCCATAAAAGATCAACATATCCACAAAATAGCATATTTATAATAAAAAACAGACATTAATAAATAACTTAATTATCTAAAAAGGCCATATTCCACAAATACGTTTTCAGGTCTCTCTTAAATATCTCCACGGAGGTGCACTGCCGTAACCGGCAAGGTAGAGAGTTCCAATGAGTGGGTACAGCATGCGAGAACGCTCTGCTGCCAGAGGATTTTAAACTCACTCTTGGAATCTCTAACAACCCCATGTCAGCTGAGCAGAGTGATCGATCAGGGCAGTAAGGAACCAGGAGGTCTTTCAGATAGGCAGGACCCTGATCGTGAAGGGCTTTGAAAGTCAATAAAATGACTTTGAAGGTGATCGCCACGCGCAGGAAGCCAGTGCAGTTCGCGAGCCGGGAGTGATATGACAGGACCTACTTGTCCCAGTCAATACCCGAGCTGCAGCGCTCTGCATTCAGCTGTAGGCGACGGATTTCTACCCCAGACAGCCCAAAGTAAAGGGCGTTGCAATAGTCCAAGCGTGAAGATACAAAAGCGTGGACCAAAGTAGACAGGGAGTCGGACGGGACAAGGTGCCTAACCCTGGCAATATTCCTGAGATGATAAAAGGAAGTCTTGACAACGGCTTACACCAGAGATTTAAGAGTCAGCCTGTCGTCAAGAATGAACCCAAGGTTATGCACCCGTCCTGAGGATTGGAGAGATACTCCACCAAGAAAAATTCCAGATGATGCACCAATACCTGGCCTCTCCATCCGACCACCTGGGTCCACTACCAGCACCTCTGTTTTCTCCGAGTTCAACTTTAGCCAACTAGAATCCATCCAGTCTTGGATCTCCCCCAGACAGTTGTCAAACACCGAGAGAGCTCCATCCTGGTCGGGTGCAAAAGACAGATAGAGCTGGGTATCATCTGCATAGCAGTGAAACCTCAGCCCATATCGTCTAATGATACCTCTGAGGGGCAGCATATACACTGCAAACAACATGGGTGACAGCACAGATCCCTGGGGCACTCCACGCAACAAAGGAACTGGGTCAGAGGAAAAAAATCCCCGACACAACTCTTTGTGATCTCCCTGTGAGGAATGACCTGAACCATTGCAAAATGGTTCCAGACATTCCACAGACTTGCCCCAGGCGAGCTAATAACACCATGTGGTCCACAGTGTCAAAGGCTGCAGAGAGATCAAGAAGAACCAAGATGGAACGTCTCTTCTGATCCCTCGCCATCAGAAGAACATTTAACACCCGAACCAGCGCAGTCTCGGTGCTGTGTCTTTTCCAGAAGCCAGACTGGAAGGATTTGTAGACATTATGGATGGTTAAATGGTCATCCAGTTGGACCACTACGAATTTCTCAATAACCTTCCCAATAAAGGGAAGGTTAGAGATAGGCCGGTAGTTTGAAAAACAGTCTGGGTCCAAGGAAGCTTTCTTCAAAGGAGGAGTCACCACTGCCTCATTCAAGGAGCAGGGAAACTCACCTAACTCCAAGGAGCACCAGACTATTTGTGCCAGGACCGGACCGATGATATCAAAACAACCCAAAATGAGGGGAGTCAGTCCGGGATCCAAACCGCAACTTGTGGGGCGCATAGAATGGATGATCCTCATAATGTCCACGACCTCAGGTCGCCGAAAGGAACTCCAAGAGAGGTAAGGCACTGTGATCTCCTGCTGTCCAAAAGCATCACCCTTAGAGGTTACGGACCCAGGTTCGCCCTGATGTCGGCCACTTTAGTTGCAAAGTATAGAGCGAACTCATCGACTCTACTTGCGAAAAGCTTTCCTGAACTTGCAGGCAGATGGCTGGATTAGCACGTCTGTCTACAGTTCAGAACAGCTGAGCCGGTCGATTCTGAACAACTGCAATCTCTCTGGACAGGAATTCTGCCTTCTTATGGGTGATTGCAGATTGATAGCTAACATAATGTTCCATCAATCTAGAGTGGTCGGCATCAAAAGGCGGACCCTCGCCCAACAACTCTAACCTTCACCCCTGTCTCCGCATCTCCCTCAAGGTCCCGTCAAACCATGGGGCTCCGGGGTGAAGGGATAGGGGGCACTCACGAACAGGAGCAATAGAATCCAGAGCCGTCGTGACGGCCTTATTATAGGCCAACACCAATGCTTCTGGATTATTGCTCACTGAAACGAAGGATGACAGGTCAAGGACCGCCGCTAGACCTTGTGGAATAACATTCCGTAATGGGTGGTACCTGATCATCTCCACAGGGGCTGGTCTTCTCAGGGGGGTGCAAAAATTGAACCTCACGGTGTAGTGATCAGACCAAGCGACTGCTTCCACCCCCATGTCGGATACGTCGATCCCTAGAAGGAAAACTAAGTCTAAAGAGTGTCCAGATCTGTGCGTAGCAGTGGAAACCACCTGTGTGAGGCCCAAAGAAGACATCAATTGGAGGAAGTGATTACCAAAATTAGAGAGTTCATCATCGACCCAGGTGTTGAAGTCACCCAGAACCATCAATCTGGGTGACTCAAACGACATGTCGACTAGGAAGTCTGCTACTTCCTGTAAGAAACGTCTCCCATCTCATCTGTGAGCTCCCCTCCACCTCCTGCTCTAAGCATAATTATTACTATCTGGGTGGCACATATTGTGTGTGTGTGTGTGTGTGTGTGTGTGTGTGTGTGTGTGTGTCTGTCTGTGTGTGTATACATATATGCACTGAACCTCAATGTGGAGTCTGTAGCTGGTTTTGGCTGGGTATTGTACACTACTAACTTACTGCAGTACTGGCTTGCTTCTAGGGCAGGGGTCTGGGGCTGCTCTGTTGTGGCTTATTTTAAGTCTATATAACTCAAATCTGAGCTCCCTTTACCCCTTACTGTAACCCTCACCCTCCCCAACTCAATATACCATTTAAGCAATTGAGTCAGTGCAACATGGCCTACAGCAAGGCTAGCAGGATGCTGGGATGTATCGATAGGGGTATTGATAGCAGAAGAAAGGAGGTAATACTTCCCTTCTACAGATCCCTGGTGAGGCCTCACCTAGAGTACTGTGCCCAGTTCTGGAGTCCTCACCTCAGAAAGGATAAGGATAGGCTGGAGACAGTGCAGCACAGAACAACAAAAATGATTCAGGGCCAGCAGGGCAGATCCTATGAGGAGCGCCTCAAGGCACTAAATATGTACTCATTGGAGACCAGAAGGGACAGGGGAGATGTGATAGAGATCTTCAAGTTCCTTAAAGGAATTAAAGTGAACTGTGGGGTATTATTTATAAAGCCTGCGTACCAATTCGTGGTCACATGGACGCGAATGGAAATTAACAGGAGGTAGGTTCAGGAGAGATGTGAGGAAGTACTACTTTACGGAAAGGGTGGTGGAACTTTGGAACAGTCTGTCAGCTGAATTGGTGGGTGCAAAAACAATCAGAGGATTCAAGCAGGGCTGGGACATAATGAAGGCAATAGTGGTTACTGGGGGCAACAGGACCAAGGAGGAGAATAGAGAGGATGGGGAGGGTTAGTACCCTGAAGAAATGGTAGGTTCCAGGGTCTTGGGCAGACTGGATGTACCTCTGTCTTTTTCTGCCATCACTGTCTATGTTTCTATACCAGGCACCCTGCTTGGAAAAAAATCTGCAACATAATTCTTAGTTCAGTATTGGGTACTACACTTATTGCCCCCACTCCATTCTCCAGTGTGGTAGGCATGACAAAGGGAGTGCGGGGAAAGGTAATTTGACTGTGGTGGGGATTCCCAGTGCAAAGTTACCATCTCCTAAATGCTTACCCTCCCACCCCAACCCCACCCCACCATGCTTCCAAAAGTATAGTGGGTATTTTCATATCACTGAACTGTAGCAACAAATGTCATTCTACTGACACATGTGGTCATCTGGAGAAAACGCTTCTCACAACTTATTTGTTTTAACAGCATCTGACACAAATGACACAGGCAAAAGTGGACCTGAATGTCAATAAAAATGGGACCACAGTGAAGGCCTCTCTGAACAGCACAATTAGTGAAGTGGCAGTGTAGATCCCAGACAGACCCTTCCAAACACTTGCACTGCCTTTCCACTGTGGTACCTCTTTTGCTTAACTTATGAAAAGTTAAAACAGGCATATGAAACATGACAATTATGTATAGAGGAGGATTTAAGCAATTTATTTCTAAATCTTCAGCCCACCCACCGAACAGCTCCCTTGCTCAACTGCACAGCCTATCCCTTGATATGCAGTTATTAAGGGACACATCTTCGGCAATAGTGGCCAGCAAAATTTACCTGCTGGTGACTGATAATATTATAAGTTGAGGTCCTCTACTTCTTTTTTGCTGTCCTGGAGACGTCGTCTCTAAGCCTGCCACCATGCTCCATCTTTCTCGAGTGCTAGCTGACGGTGTGAATTGTGGGCAGCGGTCGTGCTGCATTCCAGTCACATTCACGATGCTGATGTGAGCTCAAGTTGGCCAGCCAGTCATAGGTTGATGGTGTGGAGAAAGACTCACAAAGCAGCTCCAGTCATCTTACTGGCACTGAGGGAGCTGATTGGTAGCAGATGGGAGGGGCATGCATGCAGAGAAAAAGTGCTGGGTTTCATCATGTGTGCATAAGCACTCTGCGACAGTCACAAAATAAACAGAAGTAATGGAAAAAAATGTTACAAATTATGAAAAAAAGGGGACTTTCAAAAGGGGGGTTCTTTTGAATCATACGAACCCCCCCCCCCCGGCGATGTCTGTGTATAGTGGAATTATGACCTCCCTTTTCCTGCTGGAGATGCCCCTGCCTATGCATCCCAGCATCCTATTTGCTTTACCTGCTGCCTTGTCGCACTGTTTCCCTACCTTGAGGTCATCAGAGATGATAACCCCAAGATCCCTTTCCTGCTTGGTGCATGCTATATCCTCACCCCCAACTGATATATTGTGCCATGGTTCTTGTGCCCCATATGCATTATCTTGCACTTCTTTGCATTGAATTTCAACTTCCAACCCCCCGACCATTCTTCAAGTTTCTGCAGGTCCCTTCTCATTTTGTCTACACCCTCTGGAGTGTCTACTCTGTTACAGAGCATTGTGTCATCAGCAAACAGTGAAATTCTGCCTTCTAGGTCCTTCGCAATGTCATTGATGAAGATGTTGAATAGGACTGGTCCCAGCACTGATCCCTGTGGTACCCCACTGGTCACTCTTCCCTCTGTGGAGTGACAGCCATTTACCACCACCCTCTGTGTCCTGCCGCCCAGCCAGTTACCTACCCACCACACTACTGTCCTGCCCACACCCATATTCCTCAGTTTGTGTAATGGTCTTCTACGTGGCACAGTGCCAAAGGCCTTGCTGGAGTTCAGATAGGCCATGTCCACTGCCCTCCCCTTTATCCACCTCCCTAGTCACCCAGTCAAAAAATTCAACGAGGTTGGTCTGACATGACCTCCCCCTGGTGAAACGATGCTGCCTTGGGTCCTGTAGTCCATTGACAACCAGATGTTTCACCAATCTCTCCTTCAGTAGTGCTTCCATGATCTCTACAAGGATGCTACCTCCGCCATCAACATAGCACAAATGGCTGACTCCCCCACCAGGATCAACTACTGGACTAGCTCCAGTACACTGTTAGATTGGATAATTACCAATCACCCTGAAAGAATCTCTGCCACTACCATCCTCCCTGACTCAATTAGCGACCACTCCCCTGTCCTCTGCCTGTGGTCAAACAAAGCCCCTAAGCTACCCACTAAAATAGCAATATATCATGTCCTAAAGACAGGGTAGCTCAAACACTTCAAGGCTTCCCTTCACCAAACTGACTGGGCACACTCACTGACGTGGCTCAAAGCATGGACCAAGCTCTGGAATATTTCATCTTTAAATTCAATGTGGCCTGTGACACTCATGCCCCATTAGAAAACATTAGATAAAGGGTGCAAATAATCCATGGATTACCCCATCCCTCTTTAATCAAATGACTGCTAGGGGTAATCTGTGGCATTGTGCTCAAGCCACTGGAAAACAAGCTGACATTCAGCGCTACAAGGCTGCTAGGAATGCTTGCACTCGAGAGGTCCATCTTGCAAAAATCCCCTATTTTAAGGAAGAGCTCTCAAACTCCTGATGGGATGGCAGGAGATTTTTGGATAACGTCAAAGACCTCAAGGGCAAAACCTGTAAATCCTTACTCTCTATGATAGCAATCAATGGTGAAATCACCCAGGATCCCAGGCATATCGCTGATACCTTCAATGTGGCCTTCTCTGACCATAGCGGCATACTTCCCCCTGACTTCTTCGACGTACCAGCCAGCAATGCCGAGACCAATAGAGTTGCCCCCCTTCTATTTTAAGACAGTCACCCTGTCAGTGGCCAAAAAGCATCTGCAATAGGTGCTCAGAAAATCTAGATCCAGTGGTGTCTCACTTGACTTTAAATGTATTAGTCTAACTCTTGATGTGGTTCCCATCGCCCCTCATAAAACTGCTAAATCTTTCACTTTGCCTTGGTCAGCTCCCCCAGTGGTGGAAAGCTGCTGAGGGTTATGCCAGTCCACAAAAGTGGTGACCAAGTCCAACACATAAATTACCTCCCTATATCAATCCCCCCCCCCCAAAAGGCATTGGAGTGCATCGTGTCAGATCAACTAACCGAGCACCTTGAGAAATACCAAATCTAATGTCCACAACAACATGGATTCCGCAAGGCAAATAGTACCACCACAGTGCTGCTGGAATACACTGGCCACATACATAATGCACCTGGCTGGGGTCAACTAGTGGGGACAATATATATGGACCTCAATAAAGCATTTGACATGGTCAACCACACCATACTGCTTGACTCACGCCTCCCCTCTAGTCTATCTAGAGATATGGTAGGGTGGTTTAGAAGCTACCTCGGTTGCAGATCCCAACAAGTCAAAGTAAGTGGTATCCTATCCGACAGCCAACAAGTGTGGTCCATGGTCCCACAAGGTTTGATCCTAGGCCCCCTACTTTTTAGTCTCTTTCTCAATGCCCTCCCCCTGGCCTGCACCAATAACATGCTACTCTATGCGGATGATGCCATCATTTTCACTAATCAACCTGATCCTAGGCCCCCTTGCAACACAACTCCAGCACAGCTTTTCAGCTGTTGAGGCCTGGTTTACAAAAGTCATGATATTCTCAAGCCCACACAACAAACACAAAACACACCGGTTAACTATCACGAACAGCCACTGCTCTCCTCTAGAACAGGACCAAAATTTCAAATATCTAGGGGTCACACTTGACAGTTCTCTATCCTATGCTACCCACATTGATCTTGTCGCGAGGGCAGTTAATACCAGGATTGGGCTGTTAGTTAGGCATAGGCGCTGTATGACCCCAGATGCACTACGGCTAGCTGTAAACAACTCTATACTATCAATAATAGACTACGGTTTAGTAGTTTATGGAGCAGCTACAGACACCATGCTCAAAAGGATCAACACATCACTGAATAAGGCATGCAGGCTGATTACTGGAGCCCACAGACTCACCCATACTTTCAATTTCAATACAATTCAATTTTATTTTTACCAGGATAACACCATTGAGGCAGCTCATTTGTGAGGTGGTTCTGGAAGGACTAACACACATAGGAGGTACATAGAATCAATAATTACAATGGCAGATTCAACAACAGTGGTAACAAACCCAGTGGTACAAAACAAGTAACGTGCAAGTACAGCTCACTTAGGTTCCATACATAGAAATCAGGGCAGAAGATACAAAAAAACAATGCTAACTGTACAAGGGATACAAGACAGGTAATGTGCAGGTACAACTTAAAATAATTACAGAAAGGAAACTGACACAAAAAAGAATGGGAGAACAGGAAGAGTTGCTGGAATGAGGTGTAAGAGTATGGGGAATGGGCAACAAGAGAGCTAGAGACAGGTAGGGGAAGGGGAGGGTAGAAAATAGTGGAAGGGTAAAGGGAAAGGCAAAATTGGGAAAATGAAGGTGCAAAGAATAGGGAGTAAGTAGAAGGTATTTGAGATTAGTGTAAGAAGCAGGTTAAGAAGAGAGGAATATACTACGGGATCCCTCCACCGGAGAAGAAAGAAGAACAGGTAGAGTGTGGAACACACGCCACCAAGGAAGCAACAAGTGCAGGAGAGCCTCTTTAGGAGATGTGCCCGTTATTTTGCAAAGCAAGTGCACTTGTCCTTTGGCTGCAAAGCGGGTTTAAGCAGAGACTTAAGATACACATCCCAACAGTATGCGTAAGTTTTAATGTTTTTTTGTAAGGAGTTCCATAGAGTATGTAGTGCATATCCCACAGATGCAGATCCAAAATGGGTTATCTTAGGGGTGTCAAATGTAATACTGGAAAGTTTTCCAAGGGAATACCTGCAAGGGAAGCATTTGAATAGGTTGCAGATGTAAGGGGGAAGCTTCAGAGTGATGGCTCTCTACACCTAGAGGGATGCATTGCGCTACCTCCTAGTATTGAGAGATGGCCAAATAATCTGTAGATAAAGGGAACAGTGGTGGGTGTTGAAAGGTGCATTTAAGATAAATCTTAAGGCTCTGTGACAGAATGTGTCTAGAGTACCGAGGACTGTTTTAGGGCATTGGCTGTAGAGGAACTCCACATAGTCAATTAGGGGGAGGAAGGTTGACTGGACCAGTTTTACTTTGGCTTCATGAGTAAGTAGGTGCTTGATGCGGTAGAAGAGTCCAAGTCTTTGGTGTAGTTTTTTAGCTAGTTCCTCGATATGGGTAACAAAGGAAAGTTTACAATCCAGCCAGAAACCTAGATACTTGACCTTCTCTACTAGTCTGAGTGGTTTCCCCAGAATTGTGATGATCTGTGGGTTAGTATTCAAGAAGTGAGGAGTTGGCTCTTTGGTGTAAGAGGAGAGGAGCATAACTTTGTTTTTGTTGGCACTGAGTTGTAGTTTCAGTTGAAACAGATTTTGTTGGAGAAGGTCAAATTCGTGCTGCAATTCAAGCACAGGCACAGGCATACTTGCGACCTATATGCACAGACTAGCTGGCTGAACCTTAAGGCCAGGATAAAATATCAGACCTGTCTCTTAGCAAAAAACATCTGCTTTGGCCAAACCATCCTGAAACTCCTTAACCCTGTGACTAACCTTCATCAAACTTGTGGCATGTCAAGTCCCTTTTTGCCACACCTCTCAGATGCAGCAATCATTTACATACAGGGCACCCAGTTGGCTAAACAAACTCCCCTCAGAAATTCTGGCTGAGACAAGGATCGGCCCTTTTAAGAGCAAACTCCACCAACACTTCACTGCACTTAGCAGCTGCGACTGCCATCCATAGGTTGCATCACCCACCCTACAGAGCAAACACCTCACCCTTGTCTGCCAACTCCCCCCTTCCGCCAGTTACATCTATGTCCAACTCACTAGTAACCCCTCCCACCCCTTTCTCTTTTCGCCCGCTCCCATACCCCAATAACAGCTGACTGCCCGTACCAGTACCCTTCTGCCTCGCCTTTCACAAACCTTAACACACCCATCCCCCCACCCTCTCCCTTATTGTTCCACTCTACTTACCTCACCCCTCCTGCAACCCTTTCTTTCTCACTCCCCACCCCATCCCTAACAATGCCTACCTCTGGCTGCTTATAACTACCCACTGTTTTGTAAAATATCCACTCTGCCTGTCTTATATGCCTCATTTGTATGCATTGCTGTTATCAAATGTCTCACTGCCATGACTGTTTTATATGCTGCAATTATATTTATTGCTGTTAAGTTCAAAGGTATTGTAATCCAAGAAATAAATAAAAAATGGATGTTTATTGTCTGGTTTGTAACTAGAGCAAGTATCATTCATTATGTATCGCTCACTGACTTTCTGCTTGTGTGCTATGTTTCTACATATGTAATTAATCCTGGGTCACCTCTGAAAAAGGGTTGTCTAGTCTCAGTGGGCCTGCCCGATCAACAAAATTCCATAAATAAATAAATCAAGAAATACATACTGTACATACATAACTAAATAATTAAACTGTTCTCTTGTGGGGTGAAAAGGGGGGTTTCATATATATGGAGGCACCACTGGGATCCAACTGTGTAGTGCACTGCTAGAGCACCCACTACTGGACAGTGATGAAATTGTAACAGTTTGGGAAAATGGCTATTTCTGAAAATTGTGTGCCTCCTCCCCCCCAAAGGAAAAATGTTGTTCACTCTGCAAGAGTTAAAAGGATAGTGCTGCTTTGAAGGGTATACTGTGAACACAATACTGGTAACACTTAGGCGGCCTTTCCTCCCACAGGCTGGACCAATCCTATTCTGCATAAGCCTCTGGAACACTAGGACACGGTCTTATCAAAATATTGTCTGTACCACCTCCCAGAATGTTGCTGTTAACACAAGGAAGTAATCTTAACTGCAGCTAAATGTAACTGTGTAGCCTTGACTAACATGTACTAGGGACTATTGTCTGAACTAAAACAGACGTAAGTAATGAAGACTGTCTAACTTATAACAGATAGGGACCATATAGATCTGACAGCCTGTTGCAATGCATAGATGAGCTCTGTACTAAGGACTACTGTCTGAACTAAAACAGACTTAAGTAATCGAGACTGTCTAACCGCTAACAGATAGGGACCAAATAGATCTGACAGCCTGTTGCAATGCATAGACTAAATGCAACACTGCTCAAAATGTTTAATTTATTAAGAGGAGTCATGTTTATGCCAGAAGTGGGGAAAGTATCAAAAATGCTCAGACCTATGCCTGAGAAGCACCGGTGTCCCCCTGCCTACCCCCGCTTGATCGGGTCTGAGAACCTTAGTAGAACACCAAACAAGGGGGTTATCATGGTAGCTACTTACATCTATCTAACCTTATGGGTAGATAACCTCCTGGGCCATCACCCTAATCAGAACTCGAGCCTGGGCCAGCAGGAAGTCCACCTACCTCACCCTCGGGAATACCCGACCTCTTGGGGGGGTGTCTCTCTACTTGTGTTACATGGGTTAACTAGGAAGGGGGTTACTTACCTAATGCTCTGTGGTTCAAGGGAACACAGATTAAGGGGTGCATTCTTTGCCTTACCAAAGCTATTAACCCTGATCTCAGTCCTGCTACTCATGGCGGGAGACATTGAACTGAACCCAGGACATCCAGTGGCAAACTTTACCATTGGTTCCCCCCACAATTTGAACTGAACCTCCCCAAAGGACATAAAAATAGCCCACATGAATATCTGTAGCTTGGGCCCTAAAATACATGAAGTTCAGGGATGGATGGAGCTCTACAAGCCAGACATCCTGGCAGTGTCAGAGACTTGGCTTATGCCACACATCCTAACGCATGAGACTGAAGTCACTGGGTACAATACATTCTGGAATGACAGGATAGGCAAAAGAGGAGGAGGTGTACTCATGTATATCAGAGACTCACTGGACGTGGTCCTCTCCTCCCTACCCTATGCAAATTGCATAGGCAGTGAGTCCATATTTGTTAGGATTACCCTGGGTCTCACCGAGCGCCTTATCGTGGGTTGCCTTTACCACCCTCCCAAGGTTGCTCTTCAAGCCTTTGAGTCTCTAACCAAGGCTATAGCAGAAAATATCTCCACTGAACTGCTAATATTGGGGGACTTCAACCTTAACTGGGCCTGTGACACTAAACAGGTATAAAGAGCCTCACTCCTGGAAGTGAACCCAGAACAGGTCATCACAGAAACAACTAGGCCCAATGCCAAGACAGGAAACCACACCTCCCTTGACTGGGTGCTGGCATCCAATCCCCTACACATCCAGGTGGCTGGCACCCTGGCTGATGCCTTGAACGATCACTCTCCCATTTTCTGCACTTGGAAGAACAGAGCCCTCAAGGTACCTCCTAGGTTCCTGTCAGCCAGGGACTTCTCCAAGTTCTCTGAGGGTGCCTTCCAGGGGCACCTCCAAAATATAGATTGGAGCCCCACTAGACATCTGCCTAGTCTAGATGAAGCTTCGGAGTACTTCCAAAACTCCCTCTTCTCAGCAACCAACCAGTTCACTCCCTAGGAGACTAAGAACTAAAGGCCGGTGTAATAAGTGGATCACCCCTGAGCTGAAGGCCATGATGATAAGCCTGGACAAGGTCTGGAAACAACACAAAACCTCTACCCTTCCAGAGGACCAGGTGTCCTATAGAACCCTAAGGAACAAGTGCAAACAAGCAGCTAAGGCCACAAAACGGGGGTATGTCAAGCGTCTCCAACAGTCAGACCTTGCTGATCCCAAATCCTTCTGGTCGCACATCAATGCCCTGATAAAGGGCAGCAGTACCCCACCCCAAGGCCCAATACAACATAATGGCTGCACACTGACTGAGGTACAAGAAGTTGCCTCAGCCTTCAATAAGCTTTTCATGAACCTGGAGGACTACAAAGCAAGTCTTCCCCCGAGACGTCAATGCCTGGATACATGGAGCCCAGATAGACCACTCTTTCATTTAAGGTTGATAAGGAAAAAGGAAGTGATCTCCCTGCTCAAGGCCATCAAACAGAAAGGCTCAGCAGGTCTTGATGGACTAGACCCAAGACTGCTCAGGGCAGCCGCTCCAGCCATAACGCTCCCGGTCACTTGGCTCATTAACAGGTCACTAACCGAAGGGGCTGTACCTAACAGATGGAAACAGGTGAATGTGGTTCCCATCCATAAAGGGGGATCTAGAGAGTACATGGTCAACTACAGGCCTTTCTCTCTTCTATGCATACTGGCCAAAATCCAGGAAAGGTTAGTCTTCTGCCAACTCAGAAACTACCTGGAAACTAACAAATTGCTAGTGCACACACAGCATGGATTTAGGAGAAATCATGGGACAGACATGGCCCTTATCAGACTCACATCTGATATAATAACTGCCTTGGACAAGGGCACCCCCACCAGAGCTGTTTTTATTGACCTGAACAAGGCCTTTTATTTTGTAGATCATGACCTCCTACTTGGCAAACTGTGTAACCAGGCCTGGACCAGCAATCACTAACATGGCTCAGTAGCTACCTGACGGGACACTCACAAGAGGTCAAGTGGAGAGGTACTATATCTGAAGCATCCACTCTCAAGGAATGGGTACCCCAGGGATCCATACTGGGTCTCCTCCTAGTCACATTATTTGCCAATGACTTGAACGGTCACTGTGGAGGATCCTTGCTGGTCCAGTGTGCAGACGATGCAGTGATCTATCGATCCTCATCTAACCCTGTGGACATAGGAGCCCACCTACAAGCAGACTTTGACTCGCTAGAAGCATGGCTGGTAGAAAACAGACTAGTCTTAAATAACACAAAAACAAAGACCATGGTCTTTGGTCCTAGAATTCTTGGTCAGGACCAAAACTCTCTACTCTCCATAGTCTCCACTGCAGGTACCACTACTGAGGTAGTGAAATCCATAAAGTACCTGGGTCTGCTTCTGGACCAAGGCCTTACACTGAAGCCTCATGTCAATCAGGTAACCAAAACACTGTACCAGAAACTTGGCCTACTCTACCGCATGAACAACCAGTTAGTTCCTGAGTCCAGGATAGCAACAGCTAACAGCATTCTGCTCCCAACTCTGACATATGCTGCCTCTGTCATGCAGGGTATGGGAAAACTGGAATACAATAGAATACAGGTACTATACAAAAAGGTTGCCCACTTCGCCACATCATCCCATAAAAGGGCACACCACTGCGAAGCACTGGCCTCCCTTATCTGGCCGTCGCTCACCAGTCGACTCCAGTATCCACTATTATGCAATGCATTTAAGATACACCACTGCCCCTCCAGACAGCCTGACTGGGTTGCTGGTCCCAAAGAGAGCAGGCAGGCAGCTCTGAACTGCTGGGAGAAATCTCCTGGAAGAGCCTAGGATACGCACCACTGCTGGCACCAAATCCTTCGTGCACGCAGCCCCGGTGTTGTGGAATAAACTACCACAGCAATTGCAGGATACAACTTCCCTGGGAATCTTCCAATCTGGGCTACGAGCACACCATCTAAGGAACAGCACCTGCACTTGCACTAGAACCCTGAGTCACAGAGACTAGCTTCCCCCCTAATGCAGCCCCTGGCCAGCCCAGACCTCTCCCAGTTCAGGAGGACTCAAATATACTGTCTTCAGAACTGTGTATATGCCAAGTCCACTTACCTTAACTAACTCCATTGTATTCCTAATGTATGAATGTCTAATCCACACTGTGTACTAAGACATGAACTCTGTACTGTGCAGGCCAGATTGTAACCTGAAATGATCAACACACCTACTTGCTCTGTAAATTCTCTGTATGTGAAATGCTCTTTTTGTGTAACTAAATCCGAGTCACTACTGAAAAAGGGGCCTTCAGGGCTCAGTGTACCTACCCGGTTACCAAAATTGAATGAATAAATAAATAAATACAACACAAGGGATCTTGAAGGATTCCATGAAAGCAGACATCTTAGGGGCCCTTGAAAAGAGTCTGACAAGTTTGGGACGTTGCAAAATAATTCGGCAACTCATGCTGGATGGAGGCAGTTTCCAACTGATGGTGGCTGAATATGATGTCAATTTGGGCACCAAGTCGCCCCCCCCCACACACACACTCTTTTGTCAACAAAACTAAAGGGGAGAGTTGTACACTGCCCTGCCTGGGAAATCTGTGACACAGGAACCCGAGTGGGACTTCAAAAGCAAAGTGAAACAGTTATTGGCCAGTGAAGGGCTAGCTTTTCAGAACCTGCAAAAGCTAGTGTATCCTGAGTTCCCAAGATCCTGTTTCCTGGAGCAGAGGATCAGAATACTATCGCAAGCTGCACACATTTTCAGGAGTGCTACTCACTCTGACTGGGGAAGATGATTTGGACTACGTGGCCCCCATGCTAGCTGAGTGGCAATGCTCAGAGGAAGAAAAAAAGTTTGATGGGCACTGCCCTTGATGTTATCCGGTCATTGCAGTCCACAGACCCTGACACAAGTGCGAGTACCTGGCAACTCTAGAAAGTGTTTCTGGCAGCATGGAAAGTGGGGAAGACTTGATGTAGGAATTTGAAACCACTAAGCAAAAAAAACAACAACCTGGAAATCATTGTCTGAATATGCCAATCAGCTAGACAGTGCCCTAGAAAAAGTTCTTCAGAAAGGGAGGAATAGCTGCAAAGGATTTAAAGAGCACCATTCTCGGTACTGCACACTAACAAGAGGAAGCTCCCTTATCTCCATGGGAGTTCCTTTGTGGTAAAAGCAGCCTTTGTAATTATACTGCCCAAAGGAAGGGACGGGATCATAAATTGCCCTGAGGGTGTAGCATCATGATCCCTTTTCACTTCCCTGTTGATGGCTACCCACACTCCAATGTTTTATGATGTACAGTAGCTATAGGAAAAGCATAGGGGTGCATTCCATTCAAGTGTATGGAGTGTGATTTTAAAACAGTTTTCAGCTGTTTAAGTGCCCATTTGGAAAAACAAGTACCAGGGTTCAACTATCAATAGTTTTGTTAGTTGAACCCTTGCTCAGGTTTCACCAAATGGGCACTTAAAGAGCCAAAAAATATTTTAAAATCACGCTCCATACACTGTTGTCATTTCTGGAGTTTTAAAAATAGCAGGAATGGTTCTTTTTAAACAAGGTGAGGCTAGAACTGATTTTAAAGTTGGCTCCCTACTCAGAGCTTCCACTGTTGGAACTGCGCATGACAAAAAAAGCTAGAAAACCCTCCAACTCACCAGACTCTGCTGCAAGAGGTCTGTGAGACCGAAGAGCAGGATAACTGGCACCTACTGCAAGCTTCTGCTAATATGGTACAGATCCCGGGCAAGGCGCTTGTGAAAATAAAGAGCAAGTTTCTGTTCCTGCTCACTGAGTTAAAGAGTTTGATTACTCCAACGGCAATTACAAGTACAAACCAATGTTCTGCCTCACAGAAATATAGAAGTTGATGGCAGAAGGAGACCACCAGGTCCATCTAGTCTGCCCATTTTCTTTTAGCCTAATCTTCTAACTGCCCTTGGGTTTGAGGGCTCCCTTGTATCTGTCCCAAGCATTCTTGAAACCTACCACTGTGCTTGACCCCACCACCTCTGCAGACAAGCTGTTCTAGGCATCCACCACTCTTTGAGTGAAGATAAACTTCCTGGTGTTGGTGGAGAATTGTCATCCTTGCAGCCTTAGTTCATGTCCCCTGATTCTGCCGCCCTTCTTAAATTGGAAGAGATTGTCTATGTGCACCTGGTTTATGCCTTTTATGTACTTGAATGTTTCGATCATGTCACCCCCCTCTCTCTTCTCTGTTCCAGGGAATACATGTTCAGTTCTTTCAGTCTATCCCAGTAGGACATCTTGTGCATTCCCTGAATCATTTTTGTTGCCCTTCTCTGCACCGTCTCCACTCGGTCAGTGTCCTTTTTGAGGTGGGGCCTCCAGAACTGGACGCTGTACTCCAGGTGAGGCCTAACTCATGATCTGTACAGCGGCAGGATCACTTCCTTCTTCCTGCTTCTGATTCCCCTCCCAATGCATCCCAGCATACTGCTGGCCTTCAATGCTGCCTTCTCGCACTGTTTACCTACCTTCAAGTTGACTGAGATAATGATTCCCAATTTGCACTCTTACTTAGAGGCAGCTAGTCTTTCCCCTCCAAGGTAATATGCCTAATTTGGATTTCTTTTTCCTATGTGCATAACTTTGCACTTTTTGGCATTGAATCTCAACTGCCAGACCATTCTTCCAGTTTCTTGAGGTCAGCTTCCATCTTATCCACTCCCTGCTGGGTGTCAACCCTGTTGCATATTTTGGTGTTGCCTGTGAACAGACACACTATTCCCTGTAGTCCGTTAGCTATGTCTGATATGAAAATATTGAGAAGCCGGAGCCCCAGTACTGAACCCTGGGGCACACCGCTGGTTACCCTACCTTCTGATGACAGTGCTCCGTTTTCTTGCACTTTCTGGGTTCTTCCCTGTAACCAGTTTTTAACCCATCTAACTACTTTTGATCCAACTCCTGTGTGGTCTAGCTTCTTTACCAGCCTTCTGTGTGGAACCGAGTCGAAGGCCTTGCTAAAGTCCAAGCAGACCACATCCTACCAAATCATCTATAATCTTTGTAACACAGTCAAAAACTCCAATCGAGGTTTGTCTGGCAGGACCTACCTGCTATGAAGCCATGCTGCTTAGGATCCTGATGGCCGCTAGCCTCCAGGAATACCATGATCCTCTGTTTGAGAAATGTCTCCATTAACTTCCCCACTATGGATGTGAGGCTTACTAGCCTGTAATTTCCAGAGTCCTCCCTGCTGCCCGATTTGTGGAGTGGGACTATGATTGCCCTTTTCCAATCTTTGGGTACCTCCCCAGTCTTTAGGGATTTGGTGAACAGTTTAGCCAGTGGGGCAGCCAACTCTAATCTCACTTCTTTTAAGATCCTGGGGTGCATTTCGTCTGGCCCCATGGCCTTGTCAACTTGCAGTTTATTTAGTGCCTCCAGTACTTCAGTCTCTGTGAAGGGGCTAGTATCAACCTCCCTGTCCAGGGGTGTTGCGTTTTGCCATTTCTGGGCCATCCCCTGGGTCCTCCTCTGTAAATACCAAGCAGAAGTACTCATTCAGGATTTCTGCTTTTTTTTCTGGGTCATCTTCTGTTGTTTTCCCTTCCTGAGCTGTAATCTTGACTATACCCCCTTTTGCCTTCTTTCCCCCGGATGTATCCAAAGAAGGAATTGTCTCCTCCCTTTACACTCTCTGCTATACTTGCTCCTGTCTGCGCTTTTGCCTGCCTTATTTTTTTGCTGGCTTCTTTCATTTTCTCCTTGTATGATACCCAGTCTTCTTTCTTGTTTGTTCCCTGGTATAGCTTGAACACCTTCTGTTTTTCTTTCACTATTTTAGCCACTTCCTTTGGAATCATAGAAATTTTACTGAGCCTGAAGACTTACGTCCATTATGCTCGACGTATATTTAAATACTATTATAGAATTTGTCCAGACTATTTTTAAAGGACTGTGTGGTGCCACTAGCCACCACCTCAGTGGGTAATCTATTCCAATCATATACCACCCTTTGGTTAAACTAATTTCTTGATCTCAAAAGCCTTGATTGTCTAGCTTTTAACTGTAATGGGTGCGATCTAATATCGTATACTTTATTTGTTTCTAAACCCACATTTTCCCATAAATCGTCATTTGTCCATGCCTTGTGCACTAGACACATATCACCTCTTTTCCTCCTGTACTCCAGGGAGAACAAATCCAAGTTGTTTAACCTTTCCTGGTACGATTTTCTTTCATATTATCTATACCTCTAGTTGCCCTCTTCTAGATCCTCTCAAGCATGGCTATGTCTCTCTTATTATAGGGAGACCAAACCTGAGCTCCATACTCCAACACAGGCGTCACCAAATGTATACAAAGAGGGATAATAACCTTCCTACTTCTTGCATTAATATGCCTAAAAATGCAATTTAAAATATTATTCCCCTTCTGAAACATCTGTCTACAATGTGCTGTGAATTTCATGTCCTGCGACACCATGATTCCCAAATATGTTTCCTCTGATGTAGTTCTTAATAATTTATTATCTGACAGATACTTCTGCTCAGGGTTATTTCTCCCTAGATGCATAACAGCACATTTATCAATATTTAATGATAATCCAGCCTTGTTTGTCCATCCGGATACATGATCTAATGCTATCTGTAGCGTAGATTTTGTGGACTTTATATCAATCATCCGCAAATTTGCATAACCAAACATCCTCTTTATCATACTGCAATGTCGATATATATAAATTAAAGAGGCAGGGTCCCGACACTGAACCCCCAGGTTCACTCATAACCTCTGTCCATGCAGAATATGAACTTTTTATACTAACTCTTAGATTTCTGTTTTTCAACCAACCTTGCACTCAACAAGTTATAGGATATGGGATGCCTACATTGCTCATGGCTAACAGTAATTCAGTATGTGGTAGCTTGTCAAAAGCCTTTGAAAAATCCAGGAAGGCCACATCCAGTGCCCTCCTATCGCCAAGCTCCCTTACCACTTTGTCATAAAAATTCAACATGTTTGTCTGGCAAGATCTGCCCTTGACAAAACCATGTTGTGTGCTATCCACTAAGTTATTTTGATTTAAGGTGTCTAGTATATTATCTTTTAATATACCCTCCAATATTTTTGATGGAATAGAGGTCAGGCTCACTGGTCTATAATTAGCCGGGTCAGATCGTACCCCCTTTTTAAATAAGGGTATTACAGTAGCCCTTCTCCAGTCATCCACTACCTCACCTCTATCTAGAGAAACCTGAAATATATATAACAGGGGTTCTGTAATTTGGCTACTTAGCTCTTTTAATACGCTTGGGTGCAAACAGTCGGATCCTGGTAATTTATTAGGATCAAGTCTTTTTAGTCTAGCCTCTACATCAGTTGACTCTATAATTATCCTTTGTGGGTGTGTTGTGTCAGTGACCAATAAGCTCTGAATGTTACCCACTTTATTATTACATACAGATGAAAAGTATACATTAAGTAGGTTGGCCATTGGGTTCTCATCATATGTTAATTCCCCGTTTTGACTTTTTAAAGGTCTTACATCATGTGAATTACCTTTTTTGTTGTTAATATATGAATAAAATACTTTATAGTTTTGACTGACTGAAGATGATAATTTATGTTCATAATGTCTTTGCAATTTGAATTTTTATTTTTAAAGTTTTTAGAATCTGCTTATACTTAAGTCTATTTGTTTCTGTACCACTAGCTCTGCAATTTTTATATAACTTATGTTTCTTGTTTGTTAATTTCTTTATTACTGGAGTAAGCCAATGAAGTTTGGATCTTGTATTGTTTGTTATATTTTTGTTTACAGGGAATATTATTAGTCATTTCCTTAGTTATTTTATTACAAAATATCTCCCACATAATATTCAAGGTTTATCACATAGATCTTGCTGCCAATTCCATTTAGCAATATTCGATTTCATAAGAAGAAAATCAGCTTTACTAAAATCCTTTTTTTAAATCTGGCCTGCATTACTATACAAAGGTTCTTTAATTTTAAATTTTATTTTTTCATGATCACTAGTACCCAGTGGGACAGATGTAACACAATCTATAATACTATCACCCATATGTGTTAACACTAAATCAAGTATGTTTGATCCCTAGTTGGTTCTTTAACCAATTGTAACAGTGCTATGTTATTTAAGGATTCCAAAAATGCATTTTCTATTCTGTTTGCTCCTTTCAGAGATTCCCAACGTATTCCCAGCAAGTTGAAATCACCCAGGAGTAATACCCTATCATTAGGGTTTAGAACGTCTATTTTATTTAATAGTAAGTGGTTTAAGTCAGCTGTAGCTGATGGTGGCCTGTATACAACTCCAAGTATTATTTTAGGGGATTTAAATGGAATTAGTCTGATCCAAATTTGATCTGGCTCATCTATGGTTGATATTATAGCCTCAGATTTTATTTTATTTGTTACATGAAGGGCCACCCTTCCCCCCTTTCTATAACATCTAGATTTTTTATATAGGGTATACCCTGATATGTTTTGACTTCCAAGCATCCTGTTCATCCCACCATGTTTCTGTAACTGCGCATAGATGTATATCTTGTTTAGCCAATATATACTTAAACTCATCAAATTTATTTGTTAAGCTTCTGGCATTTAGAAGCATACAGTTCCACTCTTTGTTGTTACACACCCAATCACTGTTTGTTTCTCCTTTTTTTTATATCACTTGTGCCCCCCCAACCCCCTCTCTGGTAGTTTAACAACTTTAGGGTTTCTTCTTTGAAGTGTCTAGCCAGGTATCATGAACCCATTTTATTGAGATGAAGTCCATCAGTACTATATAACCCGTGGTCCCTAAATGCATCAGTATTGTCCAGATATTTATACGTTTCCCTTTTACACATTTCCCAGAGCCAATTGTTTAATATATTTATATCTTTGTTTCTTTTGTCAAAATGCCCACAGACTGGTAGTAATCCTGATACAATAATGTCCCATTTTTGTTGTTTAATTTGAAAACATACATTGGTAAAATCCTTGCAAATGTCCTGCAAATTTATTTTGTGTATATCATTTTCTCCTACATGTAGTAAAACCACAGGGTTTAGGGTATGCTCCATCAACCTATTCATCATTTGTTTAATGTCACTAATACATGCCCCAGGTAACGTGCTAAGTGTGGTATGTTGATTTCTACCTTTACAAAGTAATGTATCTGTTCCCATAATTATAGAATCTCCTATTACTAATAAGTCCCTTTCCTCAATTAAATGTTCAACTGGGTTCTCTTTATCTTGACTAATAATATTCCCTGTATGTTTCTTATTTATGTGTGTATTTGCGTGGGGAGTACTAAGTACTGCTGTAATTTCAGATGATGGTGATTGTAACATGATGTTAGCTATAACATCAGTGCTAGAGGTGTCTTCCGGTAACGCACTTAATACTTCATAGCTATTTTGCAATATAACAGGGGCACTGTTATAAATTTGCCCTCCCGTGTTTACTGCTCTTTCCAGTCACTACTGCCCAATTTCCGTCATCTGATGCCATCTGCAGCTTTCTATACTCAATATCAGATGCATCTGTATTTACTGCTGTGTTTGTCTCCATAGTGACTTCTAGCTGATTTACCATCTGATCAATAAAACCCTCTAATACCTCAATGTCAGTTTTGTGGTTGTTTCTACTCAACAATCTCTTAATTTCCTCTTGAAGTGTTATAGTTAATAAACATTTGTCACCCTCAAAATCTTTTACTTGTTCTCCAACACCATACATATGACACTGAGCACAAAAATTATTTCATATAACCTCATTCTTCTGTCCATTACAAACAGTGTGAATCTCCACATATCTGGTTTCAACATCCTGCATTTGTATTCTCAACCATTGTATTTGCTGTTCCAACCCAGCAGTAAGTGACCCAAGAGCAGCAATCTCATAGCATTGCCTACACATCTGTTGTTCAATTGTATCCCACATTAAGATGTAATTAGTACAGTTTGCACACTTAGACCCCTATGCCCCACTACTGTGCAGCTCTTGTGTACTCATATTCGCCCCTACCTTAACTAATTGTCCCTCGTAGTGCCGTTTGGCCTTCCACCGCCTACGGACACTGATAGACGCCACTGGCCTCTGCCCACGTTGCCTCCGCTCGCTGAAGCCATGAGCTTTATAGGTGTGGAGTGCTGACATCACCTAGTTGCTATGGTGATGCTCGCCAACAGCTTTAGTGAATTGCGTGGTCGGGCAATCTATATAGCCCGCGTTTAAAAAGGTGAGCTAGCCAACACCAGAATCAGCTTAAACAGCTGTCTCTGAGCACCTGAGTGATGCCAGCCCAGGTTCCAGTCCCCTTGTCTAACGGGGGGTCAGGAACGCCTCTACACAACCAATTGAACACACTAAGAACACCTCCACAAATTAAAATGTGCCCCTACTAAGCTCCAACAGCTTCTACTCTGCAGTTTTCCTTAGCAATTCCTTGTTACAACTGCTCATTGGAGCCGAGAGCTTTGTAGGCATTGAGCGCTGACGTCACCTAGTTGCTATGGTGACGCTCGCCAACAGCTTTAGTGGATTGCGGGGCTGGGCAATGTATATAGCCCGCCTTTAAAAAAGTGAGCTAGCCAACACCAGAATCAGCTTAAACAGCTGTCTCCGAGCACCCGAGTGATGCCTGCCTAGGTTACAGTCCCCTTGTCTAACGGGGGGTCAGGAACACCTCTACACAATCAATTAAACACACTGAGAACACCTCCACAAATTAAAACGTGCCCCCAATAAGCTCCAACAGCTTCAACTCTGCAGTTCTCCTTAGCAGCTCCTTGTTACAACTGCTCGCTGAAGCCAAGAGCTTTGTAGGCATTGAGCGTTGACGTCACCTAGTTGCTATGGTGATGCTCGCCAACAACTTTAGTGGATTGTGGGGCCGGGCAATGTATATAGCCTGCCTTTAAAAAGGCAAGCTAGACAACACCAGAATCAGCTTAAACAGCTGTCTCCGAGCACCCGAGTGATGCCTGCCCAGGTTCCAGTCCCCTCGTCTAACGGGGGGTCAGGAACACCTCTACACAACTAATTGAACACACTGAGAACACCTCCACAAAGTGAAACGTGCCCCCAATAAGCTCCAACAGCTTCTACTCTGCAGTTCTCTTTAGCAGCTCCTTTGAAAACCATAAGGGGTTTCATTTTCTTTTCACTTTGGTGACCCTTCTGGCGCACTGGTCAGTGACTATCTGGATTGCTTTCTTTAGTTTCCGCCACATGACACTGATCTTGTCAACTTGTAGATCAATTAAGTAATTTCTTATGTTGGTCCTCATTTGGTTGAAGTCCACATTTTTTAAATTTAGTACTTCTATTTTTGAGTGGCACATGTTCTCAGTTATGTTCACCTTGAAGCAAACCACGCAATGGTCACTGTTACCCATATGGCATCCCACGTTGAGTTTCTTGACCATCTCAGTGTTTGTGAGGACCAGGCTAAGTATGACATCTCGCCTCAGCCCCTAAGTGCAAACTCACAGTGATATGACCAGTGAGCTAAAGAAGCAGCTGACCATGGGTGTAGGAAGACATACTCTATGGTGTACACATTTATTTTAAGAGGTCAAGAACAAGACAGTGCACTGCAAAACTGTTTCATGCTACACACGAAAAGGCCAGATAATCCATTCATACATTTCATAGGTTGGAAAACAAATCTATAGCTTACGTCAAGAGGGCTTGTCATTTTTCAATTGGTCTATCTATTTCCATAAATATATGTCTATTTTTTTTTTGTATGTTGTTATTGTGTCACTTTCCACGATGTCCTTTGGTAGATTGTTCCATGGCTTAACTATTCTCTGATTGAACTATGACCCTCTCCCATTTGTTTTATATAGTTCTCCCCTCAACTGGAAGCTGTGTGTTCTAGTAATTTTGTTTGGTACCTTTTGTTCAAGTCCTGCACATTCCCATAAGTCCTTATTTCTGTACATGCCAAAGACAAGACAAAGATCTCCTCTTTGTCTCAGGTGCTCAAGTGTATATAATCCTAATTCTTTGAGTCTGTGTTCATAAGTCAAATATTTTAGTCTAGTTATACTTTTAGTCACTCTTCTCTGAACTCTCTCCACATGGTCTATGTCCCTCCTATGTGATGGGCTCCAGAACCAGGCACTAAGCTCCATAAGGGGTCTAACTAGAGAGTTATACAGTGATGTAATAACGGTGATATATCTGCTTTTGATGTTTCTTAAGATACAGTTCATTTTATTTGCTCTTTTTGACACCTTGATACTCTGTTGTTTAAATGTCAGATTGTTTGAGACAAATACCCCAGATCTCTTTCCTCTTCTGATGATTTCAAAATATTATTTAATGAATATTTAGTTTGTTTATTGTTTTTCCCAAAATATATCACATATCACTCGTCAGTGTTGAATTTCACTTTGATTTCTTGCACCCACCTATATATTTGATCTAGATCAGTTTGGAGGTTAATGATATCCTGCTCACAACTGGAGATAGCCCCTATTTTACTGTCATCAGCAAACTTTGTCATCCAACAGTTTTTGGATGTCTGGAGTGTAGCTATAAAAATACTGAATAGTGTAGACCCCAGCACTGAGCCCTGTAGCACCCCAATAGTCACTTCTTCCCAGTTTGACATTAAGCCCTGGATACACACCCGCTGCTTCCTATTAGTCAGCCATGATGTTATCTACTTCACTATTAATGAGTCTACCCCAAACTCCTGCAAACTACCAACTAGTCCTACATGAGGCATTGGGTCAAACACCTTAGAAAAATCCAAGTACATGACATCCACCGCTAAGCCTACCTCAAGTGCCCTGCTCACCTGTTCATAAAAATGTATATGACCAGTTTGACATGATCTCTCAGGTATGAATCCATGCTGTGTTATGTCAATCTGTCTGTTGATATTCAAACTGATTTTTGACTGGTTAGGTATTCCTTAATGTAATCCTCCATGAGTTTACTTAGTATACACGTTAAACTTATAGGCCGGTAGGTCTGACAATCAGTTCTTATTCCCTTTTTAAAGATAGGTATCATGTTGGCTGTTTTACAATCACTAGGAACCTCTCCTTTATCCAGTGATTTTCTAAACAGTATTGATAAGGGGCATGCAAGCTCATTTGTCAATTATTTTAAGATTCAAGGGTGTAATCCATCAGGTCCTGGTGATTTGTCCGCTTTAAATCTTTGTACTTTACTTATTACTTTTTGCATCGAATATTTTGTGTTCATAATTTGGGTTTGTTTTATTATTTTGTTGTTCCTGTTTGAGTTATTGTGTACTGAGGAAATGTTTATTGAATAATTCTGTCATCTTTTTTTCCCTCACTTATTACAATGTTACCTTCTATTAATGGCCCGATTTTGTTTACTATTTTGATTACTAATGTAATTAAAGCATGTTTTTTGTTGTCCTTAGTTTTATTAGCAATTCTTAATTCTTCATTTGATTTAGCTGATTTTATAGCTGTTTTACATTCTTTTGCTATATTTTTAAATATGTTTCAATTTTGGGGAGAAGATTTTTTTCTTGGATGTACTATATACTCTTTTCTCTTTCTTTATTAGTTTGTGTATCCTATTGTTAAATCATAATGGTATTTTACCATTTCTGTTAAATTTTATTCTATTTGGTACATATTCAGTTGTACAGTGACGTATATTTTAGTTTATAATTTCCCATGTCTCTCCCACATGTAATTTAGACAATTCTGTTTCCCAGTTTCAGTTTTTAAGGAGCATTCTCATATCTTCATATCTTGCCTTGTTCCAACATTTCACTGTAGTAGTGCCCTGCCTGCCTGTTTAGCTCCTAGTATGCTAAATTCAACCATATAGTGGTCACCTGTCCCAAGAGGCTCTCTAACAGCACACTGGCACACTTCATCCTCCATACTTCTTAGTACAATATCTAAGATGTTATGTCCTCTGGCGTTGTGTTTTACATACTGTTCTATGTTATTGTTTATGATTATTTCGATAAGCCTTTTCTAAAAATTGGTTGTCCTCTTGTATTCATTCCATTTTATACTTGGCAGGTTGAAGTCACCCAGGATTAATGTTTTCCCACTCATGTCTATCTTCTCTAGGGTATGTCAAAATCTATTATTTTCAGCCGGCCAACAGGTGCAGGGGTAGGGCACCTGTGCGCCACGCTAATGACCTGAGTTCAGGAATGAACTTGAGATGTCGGAGGGCTGGCCGGGGAGAAGGATTGAGCACCTCAGGGACCACTTTCCTTCTCCGGGGGGAGGGGGTAGAGTGTCTAGCACAACACGGACCAGGGGTACCTCCATATTAGGCGCCATCACATATGGGGTGGGGCATATCACCCAGGATGTCACTGCCGTCCCCACCAAGGAAAAACCAACAAAAAAAATCACAGGCCGCCCACAATGATGACTGCCCTTGGCCCCGATTGCTCCTCCAGCTCTCCCTCCACAGACCAATTCTGTGTCTGCAGCTACAGCAGGCCTTAAACCCTGCCCTGAGGGAAAACCAGGGAGGTAACGTCAGTGGGTCTCCCCAGCCAACACCTTGTCCCGTCTTGATGGGTCCATTTGGCACTGTGGCCCCGCTCTGGAGGGTAAGCTAAGGGGTATCTGCGGGGGAAGGTAAGTGCGTGGGAGCAGGGTGGGGGTTGGGAGCTCAGGCGGAGGGCTTGCACACATAAAAAAAAATCTATTATTTGTGTCTGTATTTAACCCAGGGGCCCTATAACAAACTCCTATTGTGATCTTTTTGCTACCTGGTTTAATCAATGTGATCCATATTGACTCAATATTTTCTCCTCCTTCCATATTTGGTTTTATTTCGTATGCTTCGCATATGTCCTTTATATAAAGGGCTATTCGTCCTTCCCTTTTCCCTGTTCTGTTTCTATAAAAAATCTTGTATCCTGGCATATCTCTTCCCCTTTCATCTTCTTGCCACCAGGTTTCTGTTATGGCACACAACTGTATATTTTCAGTTTGTAATATTTGTTACAATTTGTCTTTTTTCTTTATTAAGCTTCTTGCATTTAATAATAATGCTGTTATGTTTCCTGTATTTCATCCATTAGTGTAATTGCATCCTTGATAGTGTCCATTATTTCTCTTGTTATATACATGTTTGATTGTTTGTGTAGTTGCTGCAGATTTTGTATAATCCGTACTCCCCTGCAAATCTAGTTTAAATTAGTTTTTTGTGTCACAGAAAATGTTTCCCAGTGTTCTACTTCCCGTACGACTTAAACACAGTCCATCATAAGCATACAAATTGTGCCTTTCATTAAAGATCTCCCAAGTTTTAATGCATCTGATGTTTTCCTTCAGGCACCATTGCCTTAGATTATTGTTAATGTGTCTTATTTTCCTGGTCCATTTAAGCTCAGCTTTTGGTACTAGTAAAATTTCTTAATGTAGTACTTCCCTTGTTTATCTTTGATTGTTTTACTTATCTGGCAGTATTCTGTTAAAATGTCCTCCACATTTTATTTGTATTGCTGGTGCCAGAATGTATGATCATCAGCAGCTTTTCCCCCTGCTGATTGTAATATTTTTGGTAGCATGTTGTCGATCTCATTTATAGTAGCTCCCAAGTAACTACAGTTTGCTACATTTTCTTTTGTTTCCTATTGAGGTATATTGATTAGTGTATTTTATGATAGAATCCCCTAAAATGTATATTTGTCTTGGTGGTACCTATTGTATGCTAGGGTCTTGTTCCATTATATGATTTGCAGTTGCTAAGTCATTTCCAGAGATTGTGCTAGTAGAAGTATCTACTTGCTGTTCTTCATTAGTTTGGGATCCGTTTACAGCAACTTCTGCTGTTTTTCCTTGTATTGTCACTCCCTGGGTTTGCTCATTGATTGCATTACATGTACTTGGCATTAGTCCGTCCTCTTGTTCCAATTCAAGCCAGGGTTCATAACTGTCTTATGTAGGGATTTCAAATGCCACAGCTCTATGGCCTTTTTTAACTTTATCTTTGGGACCAACTGGTGACTGGTCTGACTCGTCGCAGCTGTCTTCATGTCTTGTTTTTTGCTATAATTCTCTGGGGTTATTTATTGTTTGCCTTATCTGATGCATGTTTGGGTCAGACGTTAGGGGGTTTGCTTCTGCCCGAGTTGTTTTGACATGGAAGATATGGTTTGTTCTAATTCAACAAGCTTGGTTTTTAAAATCTGAATTTCGTTACACTGATTACACTTTAGGCCCTCAAAGCCTGATTCACTTTCTATACTGAATTTATTGCACAGTATACATCGCACAGCGACTTCCCCAGTGCTTAAAGTCAAGAATCCAGCATTAATATCCATATTATATATATATATATATATATATGTGTGTGTGTGTGTGTGTGTTACCAGATGTGTAGTTGGCAAGATCTGCAGATGTTTACAATACAAATATTATTGCTTACCTAGTGTTATGTTTGTGCCCTTGTCCCTAGCAGACACGTGCAGAAACTCATGTCTCTGCGCACATCTCCGCATGCGGCAATGTGCACTCGCCCCACTAGCTTGGGGCGGTCAGTTTAATGTCGTAGAACTGGAAGTGTGGCTACATGATTTCCAGTTCCATGTCTTAGCAAAAATACAGTTAAAACTGCCACCTTATTGGGTGGACTTTATAAAATCAACAGTATTTCACTGCCCTTGTTGTTTGGCAGCCTGCACAATGTTAATAACCTGTGCACTGGATGTAGTGTAACTATGTCAAGCCTTCACTGGCCCACAATCCTCTGGTTCCCCTCAGAGTCCTGTCTAGGAAGCAGGTTTAGCTTCCTGGCCTATTTGGTTTCCAGGCAATGGCCTGTGTATCTCCCCTCTCACCAGAGGGACACTGTAGAAATAATCAGTATTTTATATAGCGTAAGTGCCATTGAACACTCTCACCAGTGTCCTGTAAGTCTCAGCAACAATCCCCGCTCACTTGGGGCGCTCAAGTTTAATGTCGTACAGCCAGAAGTGCGGCTACGTGATTTCCGTTTCCATGTCTCAGCAAAAATACCAGAAATACAGTTAAAACTGTCACCTTACTCTGTGGAATTTTAAAATCAACAATATTCCATTGCCCTAGTTGTTTGGCAGGCTGCACAATGTTAATAACCTGTGCACTCGATGTAGTGGAGCTATGCCAAACCTCCACTGGCACACAATCCTCTGGTTCCCCTCAGAGTCCTGTCTAGGGAGCAGGTTTAGCTTCCTAACCCCCTGTATCCAGGCATCAGCCTGTGTATCTCCCCTCTTACCAGAGGAACGTTGTAGAAATAATCGTATTTTATAGTGTAATCTCTGTTGAACACTCTCACCAGAGTGTCCTGTGAGTCTCAGCAATTTTTTTTTCTTGGGAGTCAAAACTAGAAAGGTTGGCTACTGAGATCGTATTTACATCCCAGGAACAATACATAACAGGCACTGGGGGTGGTATGTGGGTGTCTTGGTGGGAGCAACGTATGGCAACTGTATTTACCAGTGCATGGGTGAGGGCAACAAACAGTACAATAGTGTACAAAACGTGTGTTTACTGTATCAGAGGGGGTAGGAAACAATTTTCATTGTCTGGCTACACCTCTGCAATTGGCAGAGGTAAAATAAATGCTAGAAGGGTTTCAAAAAAAAACTGAGACATCAGAACCTTCATTCACTTGCACCCCAGGCTTCACCATGGCATGGACCCAGGGCTAGGTGGGTGGATGCTGTTAGGGGCCCAGGAGAGCTGTGTAACAATTTTGTTGTGCCATTTCCCCCTACAGGTACTGCAGCTGCTGGTTATTAAATATGTGTTTCTATTGTATAACTGGCGTGGCTTTTCAGTCTGGACTGCTATAGAGTTGATAAATATATGTGGGGAACTGCACTGTTGTGCACCACTGCGTGGGAGGGCAAACTCTAACGTGGGTGCTGATGCTGAGTGGGAACTGCATCCCAGAGAGGCAGACCCCAAATCACCACATACACCTCAAGTGTCCCTCATTACGAGGGGCATCCCTCATTTTGCCCCTTAAAATTGCTCTGTCCCTCATGGAAAAGGTGCTGCCCACACAGAGAATGTGCTGTAAATTCAGATTTTAAATCATAAACTCTTAATATTCTAAAATACTAAATCCGAAATAAACTTTGTAGAAGGAAACAGTATGGTTTTCACAGTATTCTAAGCTTGAATCTCCATATTTGAAGATGTGTCCCTCATTTTGAGTGTCCAAAAATGTCCATGTACCTAATTTCAGTGACAAAAGGTTGAGCGGTACGAATCACTTATCTAGTTCGTAGCTTACTCTGAGGCACTGACACCACATTCCCCTGTGAGGTTTGTGCCCAGGCAGCCCCGCCCTCAACCTTAGTTTGCGCCCATCAACTGGACACAGGGCAGAGAAAAGTGATTCGCCCTGTCTTCACCATCACGGGCCACAACAGGGCGGGAGCCTCGTCACACGAGAAGTCTAGCTGCTCAGTAAACAGCAAAAACTCAAAAGTTCAACATTATGATTTTCTACAATGTGATGCTGTAGCTCACATTTTGTCTCCCCTCCCAGCTAGGTGATGAAATGTTGCGAGGTATAATGCCGGCAGCATAAACAGAACACATTTCTGGTCCAAAATGGGAAGGGGAACATATTTTTTCAATTCGAGACTTATTATTTTAGTTCAATTTTAAAATGTGCCGCAACAGGTAGAAACTTCACTTTTCAATCTCACAGTGAACTTTAAGTTTTGATGTCCTAATGTAGCTTTTGTGAAATATTTCCATCTGACAGCACACTCAACCACAGAACTCTCAGACAACCTTCCATTTTCCGTTGCCCAAGGGTTAATAAGCTTTGCGCATGCCCGCAACCGTCATGGTAAACCTACCTCCAATGCGCAGAATCTGTATCAATTTCCTCTTTTGCTCTGGCGTAACTCTTCCTGCGCAAGTTCGGCCTAGTCTGCGGATGCGCGAGGAGTCAAGATGGCTGCTGCTGTGCAGAATGTAGTGAAACTGTGAGTGGCTTTTTTTCGTTTCTTATAGTGGTGAAAGATTTATTAAGTTGCGGCTATGTACTTCTTACACTTAGAAGTGGTACGACATGGTCGCGCCCTGGTTTGAGTTTTAAGGGGGATGAGGATGTTTTTTGCTCGCGGTGTTGGGGGTATCAGGTTCATTCTTTCATTGTTCTCCAGAAAGTTTCTTTAGTTGCCGCGTTTTGGATCTAAAGTAGTCAGTTCTGTGATTGTGGTTTGACTTTGCTTTTCCCATTAACAGCAGGGAGCTGGAGTTAGTTAATCGTTGAGCGCGTTTGCTGGAAATAGCCATTTTTTTTTTCATATTTTGGAGGTGGGGGTCACCAGCATTCTTTCTTATGGCAGAGTGAGAGATACTACTTACACGTATAAGGACAGCATCAAATTGATGGCGGTTTCGTCGGGATGTGAGTAGTCTACATTAAATGGTTAGTATATACCTAGGAAATGTCCGCAGCTTTCAAAGCTGGCCGCGACTTCTGCTAGGAATCCTGACCAGCTGGAACATACTAATACCGAAGCTTGGACCATCCACTTTAGACTGTACATCACATCAGATTTGGCCCCCTATTATCTTTTGAGTTCCTTAGGATGTTTTTATACACGTGTATGTGTATTTGTGAGATTAGATGTATTAGTATTGATGGTTGTTTTAGAACATTTTGATAATTCACTCAGACAATACTATTGGTTTGAAGTGACATGAGCAACAAGTTGCTTTTTTCGTGGAGCTCTATTTGTCTAAATTCAGCAGTGGCCTTCCGACCAAATAATTGTAGATTTTGTACTGGGCTGGTACTATTTTCCACGACTTGCTGGTTTATGTTAGAAGAGAGAATAGTTCAACAATTCTACCAGTTGTGCCGGTGAATTTTAATTTCGACCCTAATGTGAAGCAAACTGATTTTTTTGGAGTAGCAATATGGAATGCTGTACGCAGGTCTCATGAACCATTTCTTATTTATTTATTTATTTTATGATTCATGATGGCCACATCTTGTTTCCTTATTTTTTATGTTGACACTGAGGTTGGAAAACACTTGCACAGGGATTGTTTTAGCAAAATGAAAACATCCCTAATGTTGTATGTTTTCCATAAGCAAGATTTTATTGCCTGTGGGAACATTTGTAAAAATGTTGTATTTCACACACTCACGATCTCATGAGTGCTTTCTGGTTCAAACCACTTTTTCTTTGGCTCGAACTAAAAAAATTTGTGGTTCGTGAACCAGGAAAAGAGGTTTGAACTACTAATTCTAGTGGTACTATTTTTTTTTCCTTGCATTGCCTGCTTGCAGGGCAGCCAGAAATTGTGAAACTAGGCAAGATCCTTTTTCTTTGTATGAAAATTTAGTATTTTTGTTTAGGATATGTTTGTATGTGACATTTTAATAAACTATCACTTTTTTTAAACCAAGTGCTGTGTATTTAGGACGACCGTGTGGGCGAATGAAATTTTTTTTTTCTGCTTCTAGAAAAAGTAGTAGTAAAAACTGTTTTTCATAAAATGTGAACAGGAATGGAATTCCATTGAGCAAACCTCATTTTCAAGGAGGTCCCTTGATTGCACTTCTCATGTTACGTGTGTGTGTATATAAATATATTGTAACAAGACAAAGCAATGATATTTCATTTCAAGTATACAGGCAGCAAGACCTAAGTGATTAGTCACTGCAAAAATAACCTAACAAGAGTCGGCTTGCCGGCACTGCAGTTGGATTTCCGCTAGTGATGCAGACAAAATGAGTTCAGGAACAAACCCGGGGAGTCAGAGGGCTGGCTGGGGGAGAAGGATTGAGTTTCCCATGGGCTGCTCCTTTTCTGGGGGATGGAGGGATAGTGTACCTGGTGCTTGATAGACCCCTGGTGGAGGTTGGGGAACCACCGGCGCCTGTACACTAGCGGGCGGGTGGACGAGGACGCCATTGTATGTCCTGCCCTGGGCAGACCAAAAAAAGTGGCCGCTAGGATGACTCCCGCCTCCAGCACTTGGCCTCGATGGCCCCCTGCAGCCTGGGCCGCCAATCGCGCTCCACGCCCTGAACCCCGCCCCTGGGGATGCCAGGAGGCAATGTCAGTCACTGCCGTCATCTTCTCCTGTCGTAGATGGGCCTAACATGGTGCCATGGCCCAGCCCGGGGGGGGGGTAAGCAAGGGGTATCTGCGGAGGTACGGCCATAGGGGAGCGAGGCAGGTGCTGGGGGTGGGGTGGGGTGCTGGAGCCAAGCGGTAGAACGGTCAATGAAAATAAATATAAAAAAATAGCATAACCTATCTGTAAAGAGGTTCATTGATTACACTTATCCGATTATACAAATAACAAGACAGATTTCATTTAAGCATACGAACAGTAGCTCAGAATTATTCAGTCTCCCTAAATATTAAGTTGATAATGTGCAACCTTATGTTCTTTCTTTTAAACAGCATAGTTTAGGAGTTTGGGTTACATTTATGGATCATAAATGACTCGGTACATTTAACTCTCGCAATTGTAAGGGTAGTGTATTCCATATAATGGGGCCCCTATTTGAAATTGAAGACCTACCTATCTCCAGGTTAAACTTGGGGACAGTAGATTCAAAACCCAGTGAAGATCTCAATCCGTCCCTTAGTTCCCTGACCCCCAAATTATCCAGTACATATCTAGGTAGTTTCTCCCTTCTAATGTGTACCATAAAGGCTATTAAATGCCAGTTCCTTCTTTCTTCAGGCTCCACCTGCCCAGGGCTTTATCCATATCACAATGATGTGTCCTCCTGGGGGCGTAGAGGACGAAGCGGGCAAGCCATAACATCCAGCCTTGCCAGCTCCTCCCCGAGGGCGTCGCATACACTAAATCACCATAATCTAGGACTGGCAAGGTCATAACATCCACAATCCTATGGCGTACTTCAGCAGTCATAAAGTGTTTTATTCTGTACAGACTGTCCGATTTCCTACTTAAGTTTGTAACTAATTTATCAAAATGGACATCCTACCTAAGTCTGTGATCTAACCAGACCCCTAAATACTTACAGTGTGTGACCTTTTTACATTTAATATTAACTTATGTGTTTCCAGAAAAGTTTGAAACTGGGAGAAGGCAATTTGGTAGAAATATTTTCTGGCGAGTCACCCTCAGTGTAAATCAGGGTATCATCGGTGTAAATATGATACCTAACCTCTGGGTTCCTAAACGGAATGTTATTCACTTAAATATTAGAGAAGGGGGCCCAGTATTGAACCCTGGGGCTCCCCTGACCTATTTGGGAGTGTTGATTGATTTATAAGGGCCTAACTCCACCATCTGCTTTCAACCTGTTAAGTATGTATTAAACCAGCTCTGTTCCGTTTCCTGCACCTCAATCTCCCAGAGCCTGGACAGGCGATTACCATGGTTTAAGGTGTGAGATGCCTTTGATCGATCGATTAAATAAGACTCCCACTGATCTTTTCCTGTCCAGGCTACGCTGGATATCTCCCACAACCCTAACTAATGCAGTCTGGGTACTGTGTATATTCTGCAAATCAGCCTCCTCCAGGTACCTTTTCAGTTGACAAGAAACCATCTTTTCCATACTTTTTGATACCTGGGAGAGCAGGAAGATGGGCCGATAATTACCAATTTGGAACCCTCTTTATATATAGTCACTACTTTTGCGATCTTCCATTTCTCTGGATGGATATTCCCCTGTTAAGAAGGAAAAATTGAAATATATGTCTCAAAGGGTAAGCTATACAGGGGGCTGCATATTTCAGCAGCCTTGAAAGTATATTATCCAGACCCTTTGCTGTTGTGATATCCGTTTTCAACCATTCTTCCCTAACTCCTTGAAACTGTATGCTTTGAAATTTAGAAACGTTTTGCCTGTCTCTTCCCTGTGCACTATTATTTGTATTTTTTTATATTATTTATAAGTTTTCAGCATACAAATTACAGTTTGCACAGAGGAATACAGGGTTGAATTATCCAAAATCATCCACTTATTAAGGTATTACAAGACATCCTCCCCATAGTTACAGCATTGGGGGAAATATCTTAAGTTGCATTAGTAGGAAAATCGTGTAAATAACAGCATAGAGCATTTGATAGGGATAAATTCAAGGATAAAGCGTAAAGAAAGGACTCTGCAGTACATTCATGGCAAGGATTTGGTTCTTGAGTCTGAGCCCCTACTTTGTTAAAATATTTGTTAAAAGCATTTGCAACATCGTTATTTACGGATAGTGATTGTCCATCTATTTCATTTCTGTTTATTTGTAAATTTTTATTTTTTCCATCAAATTTTATACTATTCCAAAACAGTCTCGGGTTTTGTGTACAATTTGTATGTAGTTTTGTTTTTTAGATAGCTTTGCTTTGCCTTCCGAATTTCACTTGTATATTTGTTGCATGCTTGCCTATAAGAATTCCAATCCCCACTTAAGCCAGTTTTCCTTGCCTTTTGCCATTTCTTAGTTCTATCTATTCTAGATCTGTGTAAAGCTGCGTCATACCATGCAGCATTAGTAATCTTCATCTTTCTTTGTCTCATAGGAGCATGAGAGTCACAGATACGCAAGAACTTCTGATGAAAGTACGACCATGCCTCTGAGGCATGTGGCATTAACTCCAGTCTGTTCCATCCAATCCCATTATGTCTACTTCCAGCATAAACCCAACATAATCAAAACCGTTTCCAATTAATAAATGAAGTCTGTTTTTTGTACCTTTGCAATGTTACGCGTAGCAAAAATAACTTGGTGATCAGAAAAGACATTTGCAAGAATCCCACTTTTGGAATAGGCATTAATGCAACTTGTAAAGATAAGGTCTAATGTTGTGGAATTTTCTGAATTTTTACTCTTCAATCTAGTTGACTCATTAATTGTACAAGGCCCAAGCTTTCTTGTAAATCAGTTAGGCTATTTGTTGGGTCTGTTTGCATCCAATTTATATTAAAATCACCCATTAGGAGTAACTTGTGTGTCCCTGAATTTCATACAGAAATCTTGCAATGCATTAAAAACATTATTGTTCACTTTTGGTGGTTTATAAACACCTGCAATCAAAAGGGGTATGGTGTGCGGTAACTTGATAACATGGAGAGCACTTTTCAAGCCTCCCTCCATTATTTTATTATCAAGCTCTGAAGTTTCTTGTGGAGGGGTTGTGGGATAACAGAGGGACCAGACACCAAACTTCAAGTTCAACACACAACCTCTGTGTGATGTTTATTCAAAATACAGAAGATAACCTTCAGCAATGGCATATCCCTTCAGCACACTAGTTTGAAGCAACAGAGTATGCAAGTCTTTCCTCTACACTTAGCCACCACCTACTGACTCCCTGATCTCTGATCTAACTTATCCGTTGAGAGGTAGCCTTCCCTATGTGGGCCTTATTTGCTTGGGTGGTGGGGGCGCAAATGGGGGACAAGCTAAAGACAAAGACCCTCACTGCAGAAGCACTGACACAAGGATTACCCCAAAGGGCATTGACAGTAAGCCAAGTTTCAAAGAAACACAACATCACACATACTTCCATAATGCAAAGCATCATGGGATATATGCAAACCACCATGACATTTCAGACTTGTTCAGTTTACAGCAATTTACATGCATTTTAAATAGCACAACAAACTTAATTTTTATTATACTGTCTTCTAGTAACTTTTTACCTTTATCAAAGACATCTAATGCCATGGTATTTTCAACATTTCCAGGTTTCATAAACATAAGTTATATGCATCAAGGTATGTTATGACATAGTGCCATTGCATACTAAATCCAACAACGATAAACGCAGCCTGTTGTTTTACATAAGCTCGTCGGTCACCACAATAACCCTCCTGTATGAGGACCTGAGAGAGAGCGAGAGAGAGAAAAGGAATATTAAAGAGGACACTATAGCATAGTCAAGAAAGGGAAGGGGGTGCCCATAGGTGGCCAACCTTATAGACTAGGAATTGTAAATAATAGATTAGGCTAAGAAATAGAAGAACTGTTGCAACAGATTTAAGAAAAGGCCAGTCCTCAAGAGTGGCAGGAGCTCCCTGTCACGTTTCTAACTCTGAATTTATATAAATTAATATTCCCCCCCCCTTTCTTGCTGCTATCTTTTTCAAAACATTTGATAATGCGCTATTTATTTATTTAAACTTTTGTTTACTAGGTAAGCAATATGAACCAAGGTCCTTTTTCAAATGCGACCTGGGACCATAAATAAATAGGATGTTAAGTACATTACAGTATACTATCAACAAATATGATATACAAAGAAACGTTAAAAACAATCACGTTTTAGTGATTCAAGATAGTACTGTTTCAACAATATTTAAAAAGAATCATGATTAATAGTTTGTTACAATAAAGTTGGTGTATTTTTCCAACAGATTGGAGCACAGTTTGAGAAGGCATGCATACCCAGCTTTAATTTGGTCTTGGAGACAGCCAACTTTAAGGAGATACTAGAATGTAATTCCCTATCAGAACTTTTTATATCAAGCAAAGAAAATGGGAGGAGGAGGAGGAGGATGAACCCACGGCTAGGGTATTATGAATCAAGCAGTTTAAGCTATACTGACAGTATAAACCAAGAGAAAGCAAAGCTGACAAGGAATAAAGCGTACAGTGATGGGTTCGAAATTATATTTTCAACACAAATCTGCATATTGCGTGAAACGTAGTGGTTAATAACGATGACTCGGCCTTAGATAAAATTTGGAATAAAAATGAAGTATAGTTTAATATTGGTAATGATACGTTATTTGCAACAGCAAATCAAGTGTCTTTAGTCAGTAAGTTTGGAAATTTAAATAAAGCACTCAGCCTTTAACTGTTCTGCATATGTATTAAAATGTAAGGAATAAGATAAGCTGGGATCCAAAAGCATTCCTAAATATCTAAACTGGAAGACTTGTTCAATTGCAGAACCTCCAAAATTTACAGTTTCAAGTGGCTTACTTCTGTTTAATCTCTGTTTAGAACCAAAAAGCATGGTCTTAGTTTTTTATATTCAATAGAAGATGATGTCTTAACTAGTTGTCAAGAGCCTAAAATCAGCAGTAAAATTGGCTTTTTTCATCCTCTGAGGATGAACTACTAAAGAGAAGATGTAGTCAGTGTACATCAATACTTCAGTACGGGTTGGATAAAAAGTCATTTTATCAACAAATGAGAATGGGAGAGGCACCAGGATAGAACCCTGGGGTACTTCCATCTCCAACATTCTGCTCTCAGATATCATCCCCTGGTAGCTCACCCTCAGAGAAAGATTTGTTAGATAACTATCAAGCCACTGTAATGGAGAGTTACTGAGTCCAGTACATCATATCCCAACTCCCTGAGCAGCAGGCAATGATCAGCAAGATCAGAGGCCTTGGACAGGTCCACAAACACAGCACCAGTAAGCTTACCGCCATTCATAGCTTTACCAATGTGGTCCGTGAACCTGGCCAAGGCCGTCCCAGTTCCATGATGTTTAAGAAACAAAGCCATGCTGCTCAGCGGCTCGGAGACCAGTGGAGTCAAGAAACTCAGCTAATTGTTGGCTAATGATTTTTTTGAAGCATTTTTCCCAAAGCAGGGAGTAAAGAAATGGGTCGATAGTTATCCAACTCAGTAGCAAGCGCCCCTTAAAATAGGTCTAATAACTGTATTCGCTACTGAGAAGAAACTCCCCAATTATTAAAGATAAATTAAAAATATTGGTCAAAGGGACATAGATATGATTTGCTATAAGTTTTTAAGAACCTTGGATCAAGTTCCCCAACACCAGAACTTTCATTGGGGAACAGTTGCTTTAATAATTTCAAAACTTCCTTAGGCTTAGTCGAAAATAAAAAGAACGAGAATGAGTCACAGTACTATCAGAACAAAAACAAGACTGAAGTAGGTATAGATGAAAAATCCTTTGTAAAGGAAGTTAAATTAGTAAATTTAGATAAAAAAAGCTTCAGTTATTTCAGTGATAGTTGTAGATAATGCTCTAATTCTACTGATGCATCAGTGATTCTATGATTCAGCCAGGTTTCTGTGACTACGGTGATTTCGGGCTGGTATTTCCTCACCCAGTCTTTAATAAGGTAAAATTTCTTATGAATACTTGTGCTGAAATGTATCAAGTTAAATTTCTCTTTATTATAAGTATACCCTTTGAATGCAGCTGCTGAAGCTGGTCCAGGATTTGGGTGAATATCACCACACAACATCAAATGTATAACTAGGACATATTGAAATGGCCATAATCCAGGCGAGGTTTCGGGAGCTAACCAGGGTCTGCCATTCTATTGGGAGTTCAGTCTCTTTCTCGGAAATCCTGCCAGTGCCTAGGGCACCCGGGGAGGCCAAGTACAAACTAAGAAGTGTAAATCAGTGGCTCAGGGAGTGGTGCAAGGAGGAAGGGTTTGGACTGGTGGGGGATTGGGGGGACACATGTGAAGATAAGGAGTTATATGCTAGGGATAGGCTACATCTTAACCTGGAGGGGAAGGAGATCCTAAAGCTGAAGCTCGCTGAATTCATAAACGTGAAGTGGGGTTTAAACTTGTAAAGGGGGGGAGGGACTAGTGCAGGACTGGAGACAGGAGGACTGACCGTGGTACCTTGTCTACGGCGGCAGATAAGGGCAGAGGACTCCGATGGACACAATGCAAGAGCTGTGAAGGAGGGGTCAAATAGGGAGTGCGAAGGGCCAAATCAGTTGTGCAGGGAAGGGGGGTCCTGGTAAATGCTAGGAGTATGGGCAACAAAATGCCCGAGCTACAGGCAATGCAGACCGAAGGATCAGCGGATGTGGCAGTGATTACGGAAACATGGGCCACCCAGAAAAATCACTGGGACCTAAAATTTGGAGGGTTATAAAATATTCAGGCGAGATAGAGAAGGAGGCGTAAGCACTGATAGTAAGGGATGGAATAATGGTAAGTGGAGTAGAAGAGGCAGAGGGGGTAGTGGAAGCTATCTGGGTAACCCTAAAATTGGGGGGAGGAGAAAGATTAAAACGGGGGGTGGTTTACAGACCACCCGCATTAGATGAGGATCTGGAAGGAAAAATTGGTAGAACACATCAAGGCGCACTGTGACCAGGGAAAGGGTGGGATGGTGGTCATGGGGGACCTGAATATGCTGGGGGCAGACTGGGACACCATGACATCAGCGGTGGCCAGGGAGCAGAGGCTGACGGATGTGTTTCAGAATGCCTTTCTGGTTCAACAGGTGGGGAGCCTACTGGGGGGGGGAGGATACTGGACGTTGTTCTTGCAGACAGCGACCGGATAAGGGATCTGGAGGTGGGTAGCCTGCTGGCGGGAGGGGACCATGACACAGTCTGGTTTATGATATGCGGGGGAGAAAGCCGCTTGAACACAGTGGTAATGGATTTCAGGGGCGGATTTCGTGGACATGGGCAGGATACTGAGGGGGGGAGCTTCAGCCAGATCAGGCCAGACATGGATGTAGATAGTTTGTGGGAAGCCATTAAAAAAGGGATACAGGAGGCTACAGACTTGTGTGCAAGAGTAAGGAGCAAAAAAGGCATAGCCAACAAGCCGTGCTGGTGGACCAGGGAAGTGCAAGAGGCGGTAAGAGGTAAGAAGGCTGCCTACACACGTTTTAAGCATACTAGGGGAGAATGGTAGAGAGGGGAATATGAGCTGGTGGCTAGAGGGTCACAAGGTTGGTGAGGGGATCAAAGGCGAGGATGGAGTACAACCCGGCTAAGGATATACGGGTGGGGGGAAGGGTTTTTACAGATACATAGGGGAAAAGAGGAAGGGGAGAGCACAACAGATCACCAGGATTAGGACTTGGGGTGGATGGGCTCAGGAAGCGGGGGAGCAGGCAGAGGTACTGAAATAAGTATTTTGCCTTGGTGTTTAGGGAGTGAGACATGGCCTACATTGAATCAGGAAATGGGGGACAGCTGAGAGGATGGGGCATAGGGAGATGAGAGGATCGAAAGAAGCCAGGGCACCAGGTGGGCCAGGTCCGAAAGAGGACTGGGATTTTTCTGAAGAGAGGACAAGGGAGGGGGAAATCATAGAGGACAGCATGAAGAAGGCCCTATGGGCACTAAAAACTGACAAGGCACCAGGACCGGATGGGCTGCATCCAAGGGTACTGAAGGAGTTGGCGGACGAACTAGCAGCTCCATTAGTTGGGCTGTTCAATGCTTCCCTCCAGACAGGAAGGGTGCCCCAGGATTGGAGGGTGGCTCAAGTGGTGCCCATCCACAAAGGGGGGTCTAGGGAGGAGGTGGGGAATTAAAGGCCTGTCAGCCTAACGTCAGTGGTAGGCAAGCTAATGGAGGGCTTCATCAAAGGGATGCTCGGGAGGCAACTGGATAGGCTGGGACGCATGAATGAAAAGCAGTATGGTTTCGTCCCAGGGAGATCGTGCCACACCAACCTCAGATTTCTATGACTGGGTGACAGGGACCCTGGACAGACAGAGTCCAGTGGACGTCTTATATCTAGACTTTAGTAATGCATTTCTCGGTTCCCCACTGTGGGATGTTGGCAAAGTTGGGGGAGATGGGAGTGGGAAGACAGTTGCTTAGATGGGTGGGAAACTGGCTTACAGATAGAACACCCACAGAGGGTGGTGGTGAGAGGGACTGTCTCCTCCCCTAGGAAGGTCGTCAGTGGGGTGCCACAGGGGTCGGTACTGGAGCCACTCCTGTTCAATGCCTATGTCTCCGATATAGGGACAGGAGTTAGGAGTAGGATGAGCCTTTTTGCGGACGACTGTAAGCTGGGAGCATTGGCCAATGGAGAGGAAGCAAGGGTAGCAGTTCAGAGGGATCTGGACACCCTGGAGGGCTGGGCAAGGAGGTGTGGGCTTAGGTTTAACCCGGAGAAGTGTAGGGTGTTGCATCTGGGGGTCAGAAACCCAGGGCATGTTTATACCTTGGGAGGGGTTCCACTGCAAGCCACTACAGGAGAAAAGGACCTCGGGTGGTGGTAGACACCAAAATGAACATCAGTGAGAACTGCAGAAGAATGGCGGCAAAGGCAAACAAGTTGCTGGGCTGCATAGCTCGGGGAATAACGTCCAGGAGGAGTGAGGTGATCCTACCTTTGTACAGTGCCCTGGTTAGGCCGCACCGTGAGTATTGCGTGCAATTCTGGAGGCCACTCCTTAAGAAGGACATAGTACTGTTGGAGAGGGTCCAGAGGAGGGCAACTAGGATGATCCGGCATGGGGGATAGGACCTATGAGGACAGGCTGCAAGCCCTTGGGTTGTACTCACTGGAGGAGAGGAGAGATTGGGGGGGCATGATTGAGGTTTTCTAATATGTGAAAGAGATTAACAAGGGTGGAGCAAATTAAATGTTCAAGCTCAAGCAAAAGGGCAAAACTAGGGGGCATAAATGGAAACTGGAGGGAGGAACCTATAGGGGAAAACGTAGAAGGCATTACTTCACAGAGAGGGTGGTGGAGCCATGGAATGTATTGCCCAGGAGCCTGGTCGAGCAAGACACTGTGGAGCGCTTCAAGAAGGGGGGGAACAGATGCATGGGGGTACTAAAGTCAAGATTGACCCTCATGGGGACGGGAGTGCCCGCTAAGGGCTGCATACTGAGCAGACACGAAAGACTGACAGGCCTATTCTGCTGGCTTTTAGTATGTTAATTTTTTTTTTTTTTTTAATATAGTCTGCCCCAGAGAAAGTTGTATAACCAATTGTTTGTTATGAGTACCAATTTTAATTACTGTTGAATGTTGTTGATTTCCCCAAACCTGGATCAGCCTCTCTATGCTGCTGTAATGTAATGTATGAATCTGTCTGCAAATGTTCCACTCATATCTGCCCATACTGAGCCATTTTATTGAGCTAAAAGATAATGTTAACCATTTTCATCATTTTGGGGATACAGTGCAGTCCCGATTTACCAAACCCCATTGTCTGAAAATCCCTAATGAACTAGCAGTGTGTTACCCAGCTTTGCTACTAGTCACTCAGGGCGCTACATTTAGCTCACTTTCCATCAGTCTCCTACTATGACTAGAAAGCAGATCTTAACAGCTGATAGGCAGATTATGTTTGTTACCTTCCGATTGCTGCTGCATGCTCTACCCATTTACAGAAATGACTGACAGAACATCTGTAAAAAGAAAAAGGAATATTTTGTTTTACTTTGGCTCAGAAACTTAGAATTCTCGATTTTGCCTGGAGGCTGGAGAGTGTACTCTAGCATTAGCTGCTGTGTATGGCATTGGAAAGTCAACAATCACCAACATAAAAGGTGCCAAGGAGAAATTGTGATCTTTTGCAATAACAGTGGAGGGGGCCTATGGCACTGAGAAAAAGAACATGCAGCAGTGCTGTGAAGATAGCCATGGTGCTGCAATCTGTCGCTGGTTTCGGGTGCTGCACTAAAGCCACTGGCAGCCACAAGCTATGTCCACTTTTAGTATGCAAATCCAGAGAGCTGAGATGCTTTAGGCACATAAACATGGATAATTTCCCAGTGTGGTTACACTTCACAGCAAAAAGTGCCTGGATGAAAGCCACTCGGTTTCAGAGTTGGTACACTGATGAGTTCGCACCCACTCCAAAACATTTTCTTCCATCAAAAGGTCTGCCCATTAAAGCCAGTCCTGTTGCTGGATAACTCACCAACACATCCTGAGATGCCTGTAATAAAAATGAGAGATGGGGCAATCAGTTGTATGTTCTTGCCTTCAAACATCACCTCGAAGTTACAGCCTTCTGTCCAAGGAATCCTAGAAATATTCAAGAGGAATAGTGGAAAAAAAAAAAAATTCTTGCAGACTGTTAGATTAATAATAATAAGAATAATAATAGTAATAAAAAAAAGACATCAGCCTGCAGGAAATCATCAGATCTCTCACTCTTCAGATGTTTTCTATGTGGTAGCTGAGGCATGGAGCAGTGTTCAACCTGAGATGGTGGCAAAAGTTTAGGCTAAATCGGGCATTGCTAGTCAAGAAGACCAGCACGAATGCCGCTGATGCACCTGATATTGGACACCACTGATGCCTGTGATACCCCTGATAAACACCAAAGCTACAGAAGCCAATGACTTGGCTTCAGTGAATTGACTCTGACAGGGATATAATCACTGAAATAGTGGGCAAGCACACGCTGAACATTTATGAGAACGGGAAATCAACCAGTGGGTAGATTGTGATGCCAAAAATGATGGGCATGAACACCTCGGTGATGACCAGATCGAAGCAGTAACCGCCAACGAGAAACCTCAAAGTGCACAAAATGAAGAGTACAACACAGTGACAACCAGGAGGGTTTGACCCCTATACCAAGTCACAGTGAAGCAGAGGAGTGTTTCACAAAGTGTCTGCTCTGGCTTGAGAAACGGCAGGAATGCAATCCAGTGCACCTTTTCCTGCTCCTTATTCTCTGCTCACAAACAGCACAGTTCAGAGTAACTACACAAAACTGAAACTCTCACAGATTACTGTACTTCAAATAAAAAAAAAAAAGAAGACGGTATAAAAACACTAAAGCACCCAAGCACTTCCCACAACACTGCATTAAAAGAAAAAAAGTCTTGATCACTAACACAACCCATTATAAACATAACAGTCTTTCTCTAATGAACTCCCAGTTATCCAGACTGTCTGGATGTTGCCCAGCCAGTTTGTATAATCGAGGTTGCACTGTATTATGAAATGAGTACGAAAAATCAAATCCAGAATCCTGACTGGTTAAGAGCCACTTTCATCCGAGCTGTTATCCCAACACGACAGCATGGCTGAAAGTACTCCCAGACCAACAGACTGACCACTCTGGTTTGGAGTGCTCCACTTCAACAGACCATCGCTCACTGCCTGCCACACACACAGCGGATCGGGCCTTTTTTTTTTTTTTGAAATTATGCACCCGCTGTTTTCTACTACAACGGGCCGGGGGGAGCAGAGGTACCTACCCAATAAGAGGAGCCGATGGGTGGCTGGTAAACCTGTTAATCTTTCTGGAGCCGTTTCTCGATTATTATTTATATTTTTTTATTCAGTTCCCTTTGAGCTTTCTCCTCATTCCTTTGATCTCCGATCTTGTTTCCTAAACAACCTGTTCTAATAGCCACTGAATTTTTGTCCTTTCCTCAGACCAGCTTTAATCCAAATCGGCTATCTTGTTTAAATATTTATACAGCAAAAATAAAGACAGCCACAGGGAGAGGGTGAGAGCAACAGCTAGAGGGGACCCTGGTGGCTATCGCAGGAAACTGGCCCCATACAGCATGAAACCAATGCTGCCCTTCACTCTCTCCTGACTGCTGCCCTTACTTTCTCTCTATGTGTAGCATAGCCGCCACTTACTGGCAAATGACAAACAGCACAGAACATTACACAGCACAAAGGCACTGTTTTCTTTTTCAGTTTATGTGTAATCTTTTCACTTGTGTAATTTATTTAACACACAAACTTTTTTTTTTTGTTAATTAAAGCTGTTGGACCCATTTCATAATCGCAGTAAGGCACCCCAGGGTGTGCGTTATGGTGGGCTAATGGCCCTTCTTAGGTGGTGGAAGCACTCTGCTTCACCTTGTGCTTCAACCCATTTGAGGTGGGCTGCTATCTCACCATAACGCACCCACTGTCGTGCCTTATTGCTTTTAATTATTTACTTCATTGATCTTATGTGCTGCGCTAGGCTAATGGCAACGTTTTGGTCCCAGTCGCTGGCATCCTATCTAACCTCAGTTCTGACAGCTGCCCCCACTCCAGCTTACCAAATCAGAAACTTTGACTCTCGTTTCTTGACTGTCTCTCACATGACTACCATGGCAGGTCAGGCAACCTTCAGGTTTCGTATGCTTAAACTGTGGAACTCCCTCCCGCGAATGTTCAGCATGCCCCCCCTCCCCCATGCAACACCTTAACTCCCTTCTCAAAACCCATCTTACCTCTGGTTGCGCATGTTATTAGGACCTGCACAATCACTAACCCGTGCTTTCTCCTGGTGTTGATTTTGTGAGCACTGTACTGTATGTGTGTATGCTCTAGTCCCTCACATAACTACCACCTACCACAGTGTAGTGCTTTCTCACTCTAGTAATTACAGCGTTGCTCTTTTTATAACATGTGTTTTGTACATGCTCTATACCTCTCTCATAAACTTTGCTGTATTAAGTACTATCTGTAACTATGTATTTCTCCTATTGCCCCTGTCCCCCAGGACACATCTGGAATCGAGCAGTACTCTGCTCAGTATGCCTAACTGGTAAAACTTTTAAATAAATATATGGATAAATGCCAGGCAGGTATAGTATGTTTTCAACATTTTAAAATGGTCATCTTTTAGTACTGTGATCAAACTAATGCAAACCACGCTTTTCATAGTTGCTATTAATGCAACCTTTATCCCGGTCCAGAGCGGCATCTTGCAACCAAGACCCCCCAACTTGTTACACAGACAAGGCAACAAACCACAAGTTGGCATAAAATAAGTATCACCCCTGGCATTAGGGTAAATACCTGTCTCGGGCATCTAAGAGGTAGAGGGGTTAGGGTGCAAAGTAACATTTATATTTACTCCAAGTCCAGGAGAGAGGTACCAGGGCTATGCAGTGTCTCCTATCTGAGAGTGGGCCCCATAACATTTCACTCAGACTCACAAATGGATTGTCCACAACCAGAAAATTGGGATTGTATTGTATGGCTTTATTTCTGACAAGATGCTAGCGTCTTTCAGATGAGACGTTAAACGGAGGTCCCATCTGCCTGGATTGGTGGTAGTTCAGGTGGATGTTAAAGATCCCATGGCACTTATCAAAAAGAGTAGGGGAATTTTCTCGGTGTCCTGGCTAAATTCCCCTCATTCACTAAAAAAAAAAAAACCAACAGCTTAATCTGGTTCAAGGTCAGTTGGCATTCATCTGTATCCCGGTCCCCCGGTCGTGCCTGAAAATAGGCAGGATTTGTCTAGTGCACTTACCCGGTCAACAAGAACTAAATAAATAAAGAAAGAGTGGGTGGTTCCCCCAAGTTTGAAACTGTTCTCACAGATGATGGTACGTGCAGCAAAGAACAATGGTGTTCTCCCAGAACAGGCAGTATTTACATTCCACGCATGAACTTCTCTACAGAACGAACTGTCCATCCCTATTGCTAGGGATCTCTGGACTTCCTGACAAAGTGTTTGTATTGTGGGGGTTGCCACACAATTTAATTTAAAACATCCTGCTGACGAGATGGGCTAAGTTAACACCTGCAGGGTAAACTGTGCTTGTCAGGTTACCAGTTACCCCTGGCTGATACTCCAGGGAAGGTTCTGCCCACTCAGGCCCCAGCCAGTTTCTGCCATTCCTTCCAGGACACACAACTGGATTGCTAAAGGCCTCCACAAACGTTAACACATTTACAATCAGCACATATCTGTGGTGAGCGGGGTCCTGAGTGAATGTAATCTAGCCTTAGCAAGGGCACATACATCACCAGCCGACTCTCAAAATCTTGCAAATGCTGCTGTACTCATGGTTTGGTATTCCCTTTGTTGCAGGCATCTGACAGTTTGTGAAGAACACTTCTTCCTTTGAAACTCCATAGCTTTTGCACAGAAACTGTTTCCGTCTCTCAGTCTGGGTGGCTATGACAATCTTCAGTCCATCAGGGGGTTGCCCCTTGGGACCACTGATTGCTCAGTCCTTGTTAGCATTTCCACAGAAATGAACCCACTGGAGTCCCACTGACACAGGTCTCTTCCACTTCTTCTAGGCACACTGTTGTTTCTCACTCTAGGGTGAGAAAAGTGATGACCAGAGGTCCTTCACCCAGCCTAGGGAAGGCAGGCAGGCACCTCTTGCCCTCTGCTGGACAGAGAACTCCTTCCTCTTCACTCTCCAACTCGGAACTACACACTCTAGCTCCCAATATTCTAAACTGCTTCCCCTACAGCTTAGCTAAAAGGATTATGCTGCTGTGAGAGTTCTAAATGACATCACTCATTTTCTGCCTAGCCTAGGTAAGTAAACAATGAGGTGTGTGTAGAGAGCTTCTAATAAACTCCCTACTAGCTGCCCAAATAAACCTACCTGATCTTATACTGATGGGATTCTAGTAACCCCAGGGGACTGGGTGGTTTACATTAATTGTGAGGACACACACACGGTGGAATTTGTTCGCAAAAATGTACGTAAAACTAGGCCATTTTTACTATAACCTTTTTTTTACTTGAACTGGTCTTGGAAACTGACTACAAAGATGCATAATTCCCATTTACAAGCTGTTATGTTGTTTTTTTATTTTATGTTGCGTGACTACACTGGCGCCAGCTTCTGGTTGAGTAACACTTTTTCAAAGGGCTCAGTAATTGTTCTCTTTAGGAAATATTTAGAAACCGTTTCTAATTTAATTAGGATATGAAAGCTTTTTTGTTAAGGATACGCTTGTATGTGGCGTTTTAGACTATTGCCTTTTTTTAAACAAGTGCCGTGTATTTAGGACAACAGTATGGGCAAAGTACATTTTTCTATTGCTGTTAATGTAATGTATGAATCTGTCTGCAAACATTCCTCTCATATCTGGCCATACCTAGCCATTTTCCCCTAGCTAAAAGATCATGTTAATCACTTTCATAATTCTGGGGATATTATTTAATTTATCAATCTTATTGGATAAACATCGGTTGAGTATAGTATATTTTCAGTATTTTAAAATAGTCATTTTTAGTACGATAATCAACCTGATGCAAACCACACTTTTCATAGTTATTAGTAATTGCGAGGAATTACACCCCTGTGTGACCAAAATATCCAGATTGTAGTATATGCAACACATACGCATGTGCACGCACACACACACACACACACACACACACTCTCTAGTTGGAATTTGTTCAGCAAACGTATATAAACTAGGCCATTTTTACTATGCTTTATTACTTGAACTGATCTTGGACACTGAATACAAAGATACATAATTCCCATTTACAGGCATTTTTTTTTTTAAATAAATGTTTTCAGGTGGTGCCATTTTCTGGTTGTGTAACACCTTTTTCAAAGGCTCAGTAATTGTTCTCTTTGGAAAAAATGTTGAAACCATTTCTAATTGAGATATAAAAGTTTGGAAAAGGGGGAATGCTTTTTACTTTAAAGATACTGAAAGTGGTATCTGAGATTTTTTTTTTTTTTTGGCCCATAAATGGAAAAGCATCACATTGCTATCCCGGCATATAACTGCACATTACCTGCTCAACATTTCGGGTATTGTTTATATTTGATGTAACGCATCACTATTTAGAAATCCTTTTAGACTCAGCACAATTACCTGCTGCCATAAACATATACAAACTATGACAATTATTAATAAATCTTATATACTGTATTCCAACAGCTATTTTATAGTTTCCTTTTTGTTTACATGCACGTGTCTTTTATTTTCTAAAGTATACGTCGAAACTCACTCACACACTCTTCCTTAGCGTTATTTGGTCTATGGTGTATATTATAGTGCTGAATTCATGACCTTTTATATCAGGTAAGGTTTTATTTATTTATTTTTAAAAGTTTCACCAGGAAGGACATACTGAGCTAAAAATAGTTTATTTCCAGATGTGTCCTGAGTGGAGGGAGAAATAACAATATAAGTACAGAATAGAACACTAGATTGTATGATAAAACAAAACATCCTGTAGGGATCTAAAATTAGACAGTGTAAGCTATATACATAAAGAATGAGTAAACTAGGCACCCACAAATAAATATATATCAAATGACAAGTAAAAAGTAACGCAAGTCGGGGGGGGGGGGTCCCTTGGAAACAGGGAAAAGGAACCTTAAATCGGTATGGGAAGAATTAGATGAGGTGCAATGGGAAGAGAGCTAAAGGGGTGGAGGATGGGAGGTATAGAACTAGTGAAGAAAGGACAGGGGATTGAGGGAAGGGGAGAGGAGATTGAAGGAGAAGGGTAGGGGAGCACTGTGGAGAAGATGGGAGAGGTGGTGAGGGAGGAATATGGGGCAGGATAGATGAAGGGGAGGGGCAGGGGACTAAAGGAAAAATAGGAAGGTGGGAAAAGTAGATACAGGAGGGAGGGGAGGGAAGATGGGAAAGGAAGGAGATTGAAGGAGAAGGGTAGAAGAGCACTGTGGAAAGGATGGGAGAGGTAGTGAGGGAGGAAGTTAGGGAAGGATAGATGAAGTGGAGGGGTAGGAGTGGGGAGGGGCAGGGTATTGAAGGAAAACTAGAGAGGTGGGAAAAGTGGATACATGAAGAGTTATGACCAGGGCTCCAGATAAGATTTTTTGGAATGAATACTGTACTCCTTACTTTGAAAGTGAGGTGAGTAACTCCAAATTTAGATGGCTTACAAATGTCTGGGTGGAGTGGAGTGAGGAGTAAATTTTAAAAAGGTTTTTTCAGATAAAAATTAATTAGGTGCCAACAATGCTGCAGATAATGTTGGCAGGTAGGAGTAATTTACTTACACGTTTTAAAATATAGTGAGTAAAACAAAATTGGGATGGATGAGTGCTGTAAATCTGGAAAAAATGCTCCTTCTGAATCACCAGTTGTTATGAAGTACTATTATTTGGGGAGTGGCGTATTTACAAATGTTTGAGTGAGTATCAATACTCATTCAAAAAATTTCTGAAGAGCATGTCCTAAAATGAGGCGAGTAAACTAGGTTGGTACTCCCCTTATCTGGAGCATTGGTTATGACTTGGGGTATTCAAAGGAGGAGGTAGTATGAGCTTGGAGTAGAGAGGAGAGAAAGCATTTGGATTATGCAGAGCGAATGGCTGGGGGGGGGGAGAGAATTAGACTTTTGCACACAGGGTTAAGCAAATATCCACTCGAGTGAAGAATTCTTCACTCAGGGTTACATGTGGCATTAAATAGGCTATACACCTACAGAATGTACTCCAAGCTCCAACGAAAAGGGGTTTGTTAAAAATAATTTTTGTTTTAACAATATTCCAGTATTAGACACAGACATACACACACACTTTCAGTAAAGACAATTTAAAATGCGGGTGCACTGTGTTCTGTAATTACATACTAACATGCCAGCAGAATAGGCCTCATGGTCTCTCATATCTGCTCGATAGCCAGCACCCTTACTTGGTGCCCGTTTTGTAGTGCCCCCCCATTTCCTTCCAGGGCACTTCCTCGGAAGGGGATGATCATGGCTTCTACCTCCCCCTGTACTTATCCCAGCTGCTCTTGAACCCATCCATGGTATGCTCCTCCACCAGGCTCCTGGGCAGTGCATTCCGTGGTTCCACCACCCATTCAGTGAAGTAGCACATTCTTCTCTCACCCCTGAGTCCCCCCCCCCCCCATCTTCCACACATGCCCATTGGTTGTCCCTCTCCCTTTTTTTTTAACCTAAACTCCTCAGCATGCCCCCCCCCATTGATCCCTTCAACATACTTAAAGACCTCTGTCATGTCCCCTGTCTTCCAGGGTGTACATGGTGAGCTCTTCCAACTTCTCCTCATAGGTCCTTTCCCCCCATACCCCATATAATTTTGGTTGCCCTCCTCTGGACCCTCTCCAGGAGTGCAATGTCCCTTTTTAGGTGCGGTCTCCAGAATTGCACACAGTACTCAAGGTGTGGCCTGACCAGGCAGATCTTACTTCGAGGGGGAGCTCTTGCAGCAGACTATAACCATTAGGACTTATGTCGCAGGCCTTAGGACCCACCGGAAAAAAACTTAGCAGTACCCAGCAGGGACCATCCCTGTTGGCTCCGCCCCGACGTCGGTCACACTATATTAGAGGGCAGACCCCAGCTGCACCTCAGTTTTTTCCCACCGCAGACCCTCTCTCGTTGGGAAGTTTGTAGCCTACTTTTCAAGCAGTTCCAGCAAATCTCCTGGTTTTTTACTGCCTTTTCTCCATTTTTTTGTGACTTTGCAGTTAGTTTTTTCTGTTTACGACCTTGGTACTGTCGCATGTTGTCACAGTCGTCGGTCTCCTCCGGTCCCAAGAAGACAAAGTGTGCCTGTGGCCATCAGATCCTATCTAAGGATGACCACGAAGCGTGTGTCTTCTGCCTGGGACCAGACCACAACCTCAAATCCTGCAAGCACTTCACCAGCAGGACACGTATCGGATGCCTGAAGGCCTTGAAAGCCCTCTTGTTAGAACAAAAAATGGATGTCCTGCAGACTTCTCCAGGGGAAAAGGGCAAGCACCAGGGCAAGTCTCAGAAGACTCGGGACAAGGATCATAGCTGGTCCTCATAAAAAGGCCGCCTCCTCCGGCTTGAGCGGGTCTGACTGTTCGAAGCACTCCAGGCACGAGGAGAAGTCAAGGCCAGAAGCTCCCTCCAAGTTACCGACGTCGGTCCTGTTGGGTGCTCCTCCAAGTAAGCTGTCCAAGGCAAAGGTTACGCTGTTGCGCATCTCCCGGTGGAGTCAAGCAAGGCCTCCACATTGGCACACGCCTCGGCCTTGCCAATGAAGGCCCTGGCTGCGGCCTTACCGGACTCCAGTAAGCCATCCAGCAAGGACTGGGAACCCCAGGCTAAGGCCTCCAAGGGGTCCCATCCGTCCAAACCGAATATGTTGGATCTGGCTCCGGCCAAGATGCCAGCACCAGTCGAAGTGCCTAAGGCTGATGGGGTTGCTGCTGAACTTACGCCAGTCAAGGTACTGACGCCGTCCCCGAGGTTGTCTACTCCGTAGGACTCTTTCTCGGGTTCTTCTCCAAAACCTCTTCCGGACCCTCCGGCCTCCCATCTCCCCAAAGGGGTGGCGGCATTTGTTTTCAGCAAGGAGGAATTGCAGCAACTTTTCTCCTTCTGGTGGAGCCAGGTTCATAAAGATGATGCTTCACCGAAGCTGGACTCAGCACCAGTTTCTGACCGACTGGACAACCAGGAACCCGAGGGTATGCCCATCGGATTGCTGGTAAAGACCCCCCGAGGAGCAGCGCAAACTTTCTAAATCCTGCTCCCCCTCAGTTATACACTCTCGGTCTAGGGACTGTCGTCGGCACTGCTCTAGGTCGGATAGCTGTCATCTGTCAAAGCCCAGGAGCAGGTTCCACAGCCATCATCGCAGGTCTGCCTTGAGGTGGACTCGCTCCCCTCGCCGATGCCGGTCCAAGGACAGGCATCGGTCCCCACTCCATTGTCAGTCCAGAAGCCGACATCGGTCTCAGGACCGGCATTGGTCTGCAAGTCACCGCTCTAGGGAGGATAGTCCCTATAGACACAGCTCAGACTCTTTGCAGTCTAAGAGCCGGTCTTCCTGTTCTTCCTCATCTTTCTCAGGAGTTGGGGGTTCTTCTGGGGATAAGGAACTACCCCACTCGCCTCCTGATGACCCGACTTTCATGGATGTCATGAGGCACATCCAGGCCTCTGAACGAATGGGAGACAGGACCTGGATCTGGAACGCCAGCAACTGGCACGTTACCTGATGCAGGAGGAGTGGAAACTCTTAGTGGTGCTTCCTCTGGTTGACACTTTCCAGGACCTCACCAGGATAACTTGGAAGCATCTGGCCTCAGTCCCGGCGGTTCCAAAGAGGTCGGATCGGCTAGACAGAGTGTCGAGGGAGGAGTCTTTCCTGGTGGAAAACCCTAAGGCGGACTCTACAGTGATGGCGGCTGCTTATGACAAATTTAAGCAACCGAAACATCTTGGCTCCCAGCCTCCTGACCAGAAATCCCGCTGTTTGGACCAGGTGGGCAAGAAGGTGTATTCTGCATCCACCTGCTCCATACGCTCCCTGAATTTCCTCATTCATATGGTCCAGTACCACAATGCACTTTGGGAAAAAGGGCAGGAGTTAGCCAATGCCTTGCCAGACTCTGCACAGAAGACGGAGCTTCTGGACTTATTAAAATTGGGCTCGGACATTGGCACGCATGTTCTGCGTGCCTCGTACGACACTGCGGATACGGCAGCTAGGGTTGCAGCAACAGGTGTCTGCCTAAGGTGCCATGCCTGGCTTTGAGTCTACGGATTCTACCAGGATCTGCAGTCTGGAGTTGGGGACCTTCCGTTTCACGGTTCCGTTCTCTTTAGGCAGGAGACTGAGGAACTATCTCTCATCTCCAGGAATCGGGCAAATCTATCTGGTCCATCCAACAGATGTATAAAGGGGACCAGATGCGTTTTTTCAGAAACTGCCTTTTCATAAGCCCTTAGGCCAGAAAGCCCATGGAAACCAGCAAAGTCAGAGAGGCGACTTTGAAAGGAAAGCCAGCAACCTGGATGCACTCCTTTTCATGGCCCAAGGTCCTCCCAAACCTCTCTTCCCACTTTCAGCTCTGCCCAATGACTCCCTGTTGACCCCCCCCCCCGGAGGAGGCACCGGGGAGGTGGTAGGGGGTCTCTTCTCCCTCCATCTGGAGGGATGGCGCTCAATCACTGCGGACCAGTGGGTCCTGGACATTGTAAGGAGCGGACATATGCTGGAGTTCACGCATATTCCTCCAGAAACTCCACCAAGGTCCTCAAGATAACCTCCTTCTCATGTTCCACTTATAGAAGGAGAAATCCAGGTCCTCTTGTGAAAATGGCCAATAGAGCCAGTTCTCCTGCAGCAGCGAGGTAAAGGGTATTACTCCCATTTTTTCCTGGTTCCACAGAAGACTCAAGATCTTCGGCCCATCCTGGATCTCTGTTCTCTAAACAGTTATATTGAATAACGAAGGTTCAGGATGGTGATCCTTCCAGGTCTTATCTCTCTGCTGCATCAGGGAGATTGGCTATGTTCCCTGGATATGCAAGATGCATATATGCACATTGGGGTCTTACCCCCTCACAGGAAGTACTTGAGGTTCCACTACCGGGGGGAACATTACCAGTTCTGGGTTCTGCCGATCAGCCTGTCCACTCCTCGAGTCTTCATCCAGTGCCTGTCAGTGGTAGCTGTGGCTCTAAGGCGCAAAGGGCATTTTGTCTTCCCTTACCTCAACGATTGGCTCTTAGCGGCCCCGTCAGGGATGCGCCTCATTCAAGCTCTCAGAAACACTTATCCTCTATTCTGAGAGGTGGGGATCACCCTGAACCTGCCAGAATCATCCCCAGAGCCCAGCCAAAGACTCGTCTTTATAGGTGCGGTCCTGGATTCGGTCCAGGGCATGGCCTTTCTCCCCCAGGAGTGGGGAGATCGCCTGCGGGAGGTGGCTGGAATGGTCCTCATAACCCATTGGGTCCAAGCCAGGACCTTCCTCAGACTTCTGGGACACATGGCAGCAGCCATCCCTGTAACTCCCTTGGCCCACCTCCATATGAGGGTCCCACAGTGGATGCTCAAGGTGCAGTGGGATCAAAGCTCCGACGGTCTGGACCCTCTGGTTAGGATCTCCGTGCCAGTCAGGAGGACCCTGCGTTGGTGGTTGGACCCCGTAAATTTAGAAAAAAGGGTCCCGTTTCGACAGGATCCCCCAAGTTGGACTCTGATAACAGATGCCTCCGATTTTGGGTTGGAAGACGCACCTCGGGGACAACCAGACTCTGGGCGTTTGGTCCCCAGAGGAGCGCAACCTCCACATCAATGTTCTGGAAGTGCAAGTGGTCCTCAGTGCTCTAAGGGCCTTTCAGGAGGACCTGGTTCCAGGCTGTCGTCTTGTTCAGGCGGACAACATGATGGTTGTCTTTTACATCAACAAGCAGGGGGACTTTCTCCTACCCCCTATGCAAGGAGGTGATGAGAGTCTGGTACTGGGTGCTGGAACATCAAATCTCTGTCTGCCGTCCATGTTCCAGATGCCCAAAATGACTTGGCAGACAACTTAAGCAGGTCTCTGTCCAAGGTGCATGAGTAGGAGCTACTCCAGTCAGTAACGGACCAGCTGTTCGGCATTTGGGGTCATCCAGAGCTGGACCTGTTTGCGTCACCACGCAACGCCAAACTGCTAGTTTTCTGCTTGCGAGAGCACACATCTGGTGTGTTTTGGCCAGACTCATTGTCTCTTTGTTGGGCAGGGAGGTTTCTTTACGCCTTCCTTCTCATCCAGAGAGTCTTGTTAAAAGTACAAGCTGAGGGGGCTCAGATGATTCTAATCACCCCATTACGGCCCCGGCAGATTTGGTTCCCGCTACTTTAATGGTTGTCATCAGGACCTCCAGTCCTGCTACCAATATGCTCACAATTACTGTCCCAGGATCAGGCAAGCTGGTTCATCCAGACCTCTGGTCCCTGCACCTTCATGCATGGCCCCTGCAGATGTAGTCAGATCCAGGTATGGGGTTTCTCAAGAGGTGGCAGATGTCCTTGTTTCAGTGAGGAAGCCCTCTACATGCTCCACTTATGCTATGAAGTGGAAGCATTTTTGTTTATGGGCCTCGTCTCACCACCTGGACCCCCTTTCCTGTCCAGTGAACTCGGCGTTACAGTACCTCCTCTCCTTATACCAGCAAGGCTTGAGCTACTTTTCCATAAAGGTGCATATGTGGGCTATCTCTGCTTATCACTTCCTTTTTGGGGACAGGACACTAGCTCAGATGGATGTGGCCCGCACCTTTTTACGGGGTATTTTGCATTTGAGATCTCCCATTAGGGATCCTATCCCTCCCTGGAATCTCCTCTGTGTGTTGGAGAAGCTAACTCCCCCCACCCGAATCTGCCTAGAGTGTCAGCTGCGTTCTTTCCTGGAAGGTTTCTTTTTAGTAGTTGTAACCTCAGCTCAGAGTTTCTGAGCTTCAGGCCCTGATGTGTAAGGAGCCTTACATAGTTATTCACCGGGAAAGAGTTTCCCTTAGAACAAGTCCTAAGTTCCTGCCAAAAGTGGTCTCAGAATTGACCCTCAACCAGTCGGTTGACCTTCCAGTCTATTATTCTACACCAGACAGTCAGGGAGAGACTCTCCTACACACATTGGACATCCACAGGGTGCTGGGGTACTACCTTCAGCGGACAGCGGCTCGCTGCAGATTGGAGCAATTGTTTGTGGCCTTTGCGCCTCAACACCTCGGCAAACCAGTGTCTAAACAGACTATTTCCTGGTGGCTTGTCCACTGCATAGTGTTCTGTTACAGCAAATACAACAAACCTCTGTCGAGCATGGTCAGAGGTCATTCCACTAGAGGAGTCTCTACCTCCTTTGCTTTCCTTAAGGAACATCTCTATTTGAGACATCTGTGTAGCTGCTACCTGGAATTCAGTGTACACCTTCGTTAGGCATTACAGCCTGGACATTGCCTCCAGGCGCCGAGCCGATTTCGGCCTGGCAGTCCTTCAGGGGCTTTTGTCCTAACGTGCTGACTCCAGCCTTAGGCTTATCATCTTTTAGTTTTTTCCATCCTACCTCCCGGGGCTAGTCACCTCCTTGGTGCAGGACTGCTTGGGATTCTGTCCTAATGGTTATTGATTATAGCCTGCTGCAAGAGCTCCCCCTTGAAGTAAGATAGTACAGTTACGGAAGAACTTACCATAACAGTAGATGTTCGAGAGGAGCTCTTGCAGCAGGTGCTGCTTTCCCACCTTCTTCCCCATGGAGAGTTTTTCAGCATGTCTAGGACGGGCTTCACCTGGTTCGCTTGCTAGGGTCCGGTCGTGGGTCCTTGGCGGGTGAACTGAGGTGGAGCCGCGGTCTGCCCTGTTATATAGTGTGACTGACGTCGGGGGGGTGACATCACGGGGGCGGTCCCTGCTGGGTACTGCTAGCTAAGTTTTTTTCCGGTGGGTCCTAAGGCCTGCGGCATAAGCCTTAACGGTTATAGCTGCTGCAAGAGCTACTCTTGAAGATCTACTCTTATGGTTAGTTCTTATGTAACTGTACTTTGTACAGAGGGAGGATCACGTCCCTCCTTCTGGAGGTCATCCCCCGAATGATGCATCCTATTTGCCGCCGCCCTTCTACAAGTCTCGGAGTTGTTCATCTTAGCATCCACCATCACCCCCCAGATCCCTCTCACCCATGGAGATTTTCAACGTGTCGCTCCCCAGGGTATACACCTGCCCTGGGTTACTGACCCCCAGGTGTAGAACCCTGCATTTCCCCGTATTAAACTCCAGTCCCCACATCCTCGACTACCTGTCCAGAGCCTCCAAGTCCCACTGCAGTGCCACTCTCCCATCTTCCTCATCCACCAATGCTCCCAGCTTTGTCTCATCTGCAAAGAGACTCGGCTTGCTCCCGATACCCTTCCCTATGTCAGAGACATAAGCATTAAACAGGAGTGGCCCCAGGACCGATCCCTGGGGGACCCCACTAATGACCTCCTAGGGGATGAGACTATCCCCCCAACCACCACCCTTTGCACCCGCTCCGAGAGCCAATTTTCTATCCACCTGAGCATCTGCTCCCCACCCTCATCCCTCCCCCAGCTTTGCCAGCAGGCCGCTCTGGGGAACTGAATCAAATGCCTTGCTGAAGTCCAGAAAGAGGATGTCCACCGGTCTACCCTGGTCCAGGACACACGTCACCCAATCATAAAACTTCACAAGGTTGGTCTGGCACGATCTCCCTGGGACAAAGCCATGCTGCCTCTCATCTAGATGCCCCATCTGCCCCCCAGGCCTTTCCTTTATGATACCCTCCATCACCTTGCCCACCACGGACATCAGGCTAACAGACCTGTAGTTACCCACGTCCTCTCTCGAACCCCCCCCCCCCATGGATAGGCACGGCATGGGCCACCCTCCAGTCACAAGGCACCCATCCTGTTTGCAGGGAGATGTTGAAAAGTTCCACCGGGGGTTGCCAGAACATCCACTAGTTCCTTCAGCACCCTTGGATGGATTCCATCTGGTCCCGGAGCTTTCTCAGTCCTTAGAGACATGAGGGCATCTCTCACCCTATCCACTGTGATTTCAACCTCCCCGTCTCCACCGCTATCCACCTGCTTGTCCCGACCCTCACCTGCTAGTGCTGGCCCGCCACCCACCCCAGTTGATCTCCCAGCTTGTTCACTGTCCCTCCTGTCGAGGTGTATGGGCCCTATGTCCCCCCTGGTAAAATTTCAGGCAGAGTACTCGTTTAGTACCTCAGCCTGCTTGCCTGCCTTCTGTGCCCATCCCTCTCCAGTTCTAATCGTGCTAATCTGATCTCTTGCTTTCATTTTTTCCCCTAGGTATCTGAAGAACCCCTTGCTCCCCTTTCTGATGTCCCTGGCCAGGTTTAACTCCATCCTCACCTTGGCTGATCTCACCACCCTAGTGACAAATGACAGAAACAAAATTAACTTTTATAAATTTAATTTGAACCATAGTAACTAAATTTTCTTTTCAGTATAGGGAGCAATATGTCATCATTCTTGTGTTTTGTTATATTAATCTAGGAAACACTGTGATATGGAGACTGGAAAGGCTACAAGCTGTTTGAGGGAATGTGGGTGACAATATCTCTATAAAATGGTGTGCAGAGGGTTGAGGCAGCCCCTCCTCTCATTTTTTGAGACTCTGGGGGGTCCATGAATGCATATTGGAAAGCCTTTTGTTGATGCAAATGTCAACGCATTACAATTCAGATACACAAGTTGTAGCCTTTTCTCCAAAGCTGTCACTTCAAAATGGGGTGACAGGGTAGAGTAAATAACCCAGTGGGCCAGTCGTCCGTTTGTGTGAAAATTGATGAGTAAAATATCCTGTTGTAGTTTTTTTCCCCCTTTTTCATTTAGATGTAATACAGCTTCAGCCGTGCTCTAATTTATTAGGTTGAAGATATAACAGCTATTTTCAGTGCGCACAACACGTGTTTACACCAAGAGCAGTCAAACGTAAAATATGTTTATACATTTTCTACACTAGACTGTTTTACGACTGGTGTGCATGCCTATACAGTTTGAAATGTATTTTGTGCTAAATGCTGAAATGGAATGGCCTTTTATGTATGATCTGTGGTGGGATGGAAACACAGGGCCCAGTGCTCAAATAGGCAAATGAATATATGATTATACTGTCTCAAAGTAAGGAAATTCATTGCAAAAAACTTAGTTAATGCACCAGTTAGGGTTAAAGGGACAAAAGTATGGAAATGTGTTAGGGTTCCCAACCCTAACAACCCACCCCCATCCTGCAGTCAGCAACAGGAAAAACCATTACAGTTTCACCTCTCCTCTGTCTTTGCAAATCAGGTGTGGGGTGTACCTTGGGGTTGTTAACCCTAACCCTCACCCTTCCCCATTCCATCAGTAAATAAGGTGAGATATGTAGAGTATATGAGAATTGAGCAAGCGTTAATTTGTGAAGACGCAGGAGAGGTGAAGCCATATTGGAGATCAGTTCCAGTACAGTAGTTTCTTTTTGCTGTTTTACATTGTTTCTTGTGGATTTTACTTGTTGGTAGAAAGGTTACTTTTTTTCTTTCTTACTAATTCTAAGGGGCTAGCAGGATATTATTTTGGGGCTGTTGGAATTTAGAAACCTATTTTGGTGTCTATAAGTGGGCTCATTTGTTTGATGTTTCACTGTGTAGCAGGCTGTGTTTGGGGAGGCCTATTTCTTCTGATTTTAAAACCTATTTGGTATGATTTTATCGGGGCTGTTTCTTTGAATTGGAGATCTATATCTTCTAATTTCAAGCCTATTTTCATGTGTTGTTGGTGAGGTATTTGAATTGGAGACCTTTTTATTTTGGTAGCAAACCTATTTTTTGTGCTTTGAGTGAAACTGTGCAACAACTTGGTTAGTGTTTGTGTGGGACCTTCCTCCGGATGAGGTTGCAGTGATTGGAGGTGCAGACACAGGGCTGATACTCTCATCAGAGTTGGGTGTAGGCCCTAGTCCCACCTTCCCCAGAGCTCTGCTCATTTATAGGGGGACACCTGCCCTGCAATTGGAGGAAAAGGATTCAGGTGCAGCTCATGTAGTTCTAGCCACTGGGAGTTGGGCTTAAAGGCTGGGAGAGAGGAGCTTAGGGGGTTGTACACTTCCCCTATAAGTTTACTGTGTAGTACTGCCCCTAGTAATGGGGTACCTGTTTACTGTGGGACTGTATCTAGGATTAGTGGGTGGCCTGACTAGAGGGTAGGGGTGTATCTTGGACTAGTGGGGAACCTGGTGATTCACTCAAGGAAACTTACTTGAAGGGGGATGGTACCACACGTCATTAGGGCCGGCATCTTTGGGAGGGTGGTGGGTGCACAGGCTGTGGGGCAGCCATAATACTGGACTTGGCTTGGAAGTTCGGTGGTTGCCCAGTGTGCTACCAACTGGCACAGCTTAGGAAGGGGGTTGAGGGGATTAGGAGGCAGCTGGCGGGAGAGGGGAGGTATGGTTGAGGAATAGGGCAGGGGCTCTCCCACTGGGTTGCACCAAGCACTGGGGCAGGGGCATAGGGAAAGGAGTGCAGGAGAGTACTCTGGGGTCACATAGGGACCCTGACTGAGGGGGCCCAAAAGGAGGACAATACCAAGGAAGCAGGCAGGTATCTGGAGACCCTCACAGAGGGGGGGGCCAAAGGGAGGACATTCTCAGGGAAGTAGACAGATGGCTGGGGCTGGACAGAAGGAAGCAACGTGGGGAGGTGGATCGGACCTTAAGCTCAGTAATCCCTTCAATTCTCTTCTTCTGCTGGGGGATGAGGGGGGTGATGTAGCCATGACAGGGGCAGTTAGAGATGGAAAGGGAGTGCGGGGCAGGAGGCGGGGTCCGGATAGCAGGAAGAACGGGGGGAACTTGGAATGCGGGAAAACTGGGGGAGCGGGGATCTGAGCAGGAGGAGGAAGGGGTAGAGGGAGGAAAGCACAAGGAGAAGGACCAGTTGGGAGGAAAGGGCAAGGAGAAGGACCAGAAGTACAAGGAGGAGGATACAGTAAAGGGAGCTGAGTGTTTAGGTCAGGGGAGCACGACAGGCAAGGAGGGGCTGAACAGAGATGGGAGGAAGAGAGGACAAGCCAGGCTAGTTTAGCAGATGGGGGAGGACCAGTCGCAAGCAGTGACTGGGGTAGCGGGGTACAGAAGGATACTCGGGAGGAGGAGAGGCATAGGATCGGAGGGGAGGGATGGCCAGGGCAAATAACGAGGGGGAGGCAGGTGGCACCCAGATAGGGGGAGGAGCAAGGAGCCATCTGGGAAGAGGGGCTGGTAGAAAGGATGAGGGACATGGAAGGGGGGGGATGGAGGAAAAAGGGCGGTCAGAGTGCTCCTTTTGGGTGTTTCCACGATCAGGGGTATCAAATGGCATAGGGAGGGGGAAGCCTGCCCGGTTAGAACAAAATGCTTCCCTGGACTAACGGTGCGCAGAGCCAAGCATGAGGTATATCAGCTGGCAAAGGATTGTGGAGGATCCCCAGATATACTGGTACACCTGGGTACAAATGACATTGAGGGAAATAGTGAGCTAGAGATACAGGCAAGGTTCAGGGAGCTTGCCAGGGTCTGTCATGACATACTAACATGCCAGCAGAACAGGCCTAACGGTCTTTCGTGTCTGCTCGTTTGGTGAGCCTCCACCCTGGGAGCTGACCTTGCTGCCCCCCTCTCCCTCTCTGGCTTCTGCCTTCCCAGTCCCGGATATTCTCGCTGCAGTGGTTTTTGCTTTCAGAACCCTTCCCCTGTACCTGTCCCACCCCCTCTTGAACCCCTCCACCAGCCCCCTGGGCAGCGCATTCCATGGCTCCACCACCCACTCAGTGAAGTAGCACCTCCTCCTTTCTCCCCTGAATCTCCCCTCCCCCAGCTTCCACCCATGCCTCTAGTTGCCCCCCGTCTTTCTCATGGAGCACCCTGACTGCTCCTCCCTATTTACCCCCTTCATGTACCTGAAGACCTCTATCATGTCCCCCCAGTCCCTTCTCTCCTCCAATGTGTACATATTTAGCTCTTCGAGCCTCTCCCCATAGGCCCTATCCCCAAACCCAAAATTATTTTGGTTGCCCTCCTCTGGACCCTCTCCAGGAGTTCAATGTCCCTCTTTAAATGTGGCCTCCAAAACTGCATGCAGTACCCGAGGTGCGGCCTCACCAAGCAGTTATACAGTGGAAGTATCACTTCCCTCCTTCTGGAGGTGAGCCCCCTAGCGATGCATCCAAGCATCCTGTTGGCCTTGGCCGCTTCCCTCCTACAAGTCTCCGAGTTGTTCATCTTGACATCCACCACCACACCCAGGTCCCTCCAGCCATCGAGACTTGTAGCATCCCCCCCTCCCCCAAGGTGTACACTTGGCCCGGGTTTCTGGCTCCCAGGTGCAGTACCTTGCATTTTCCTGCATTGAACCTCAGCTTCCGCTTTCTAGACCACCTTTCCAGAGCCTCCAGGTCCCCTGTAGGCCACCCCCCCCCAGTTTTGAGTCATCCGCAAAGAGACTCCTCTCACTCCTGATACCTTTCCTTATGTCAGAGACGTAGGCTTTGAACAGGAGGGGCCCAAGGACCGATCCCTGAGGGACTCCACTAATGACCCTCCTTGGGGATGAGACTATTCCTCCAACCACGACCCTCTGGGTCTGGTTCTGGAGCCAGTTTCCTATCCATCTGATCATCTGGTTCCCCACCCCCATTTCTCCCAGATTATCCAACAGGCCTTCATGAGGAACAGAGTCAGACGCCTTGCTGAAGTCAAGAAAGAGGACGTCCACTGGTCTACCCAGGTGCAAGGCACTCATCACCCAGTCATAGAACTCCACAGTGTTTGACACGATTTCCCCGGGACGAATCCATGCTGTCTGTCGTCCAGGCACCCCAACTTTTCCAGGTCCTCCCCCCAGTCTCTCCTTGACAATGCCCTCCATCACCTTGCCCACCACCGATGTCAGGCTGACAGGCCTGTAGTTCCCTGCCACCTCCCTTGATCCCCCCCTTTGTGGATATCCTGGGGCACCCACCCTGTCCTTAGAGAGATGCTGAAGAGCTCCACCAGGGGTTTCGCCAGGACATCCGCCAGTTCCTTCAGCACTCTGGGATGTAATTTATCCGCCCTGGTGCTTTCTCCGCCTTAAGGGACCTGAGGCTTCCTCACTCTCTCTGCCGTGATTTCCACCTCTGCTACCTCGTCCCCTGCTTGCCTCCCCCACCTTCCAGTGATGCCCCCTCCCCAGACCTGCCAAACGGTAAGGGCCCTCCCTCCTCAGTTTCACCATCTCCTCCCATGTATGATGCAGTCACCCATTTTCCTTGGTGAAAACTGAGGCGAAGTACTCATTTAGTTCCTCAGCCTGCTCCCTCGTGTCTTGCGCCCATCCGTCTCCTGTTTTAATCCTGCTAATCATAGGATGCGCAGTTTCTTTCTCGGAAATCCTGCCGTGCCAAGGGCTAGTGGAGAACACAAGAGGAAGATTAGGGAGATAAACAAGTGGCTCAGGGAGTGGTGTGGGGCCAGAGGGTATAGGTTGATGGGGGATTGGGGGGAGACTTGGGAGGATAAGGGGCTGTATGCTAGAGATAGGCTCCATCTCAATATGGAGGGGAGAGAAATCCTTAAGTTGAAAATAGAGGGGTTCGTTGGTGAAAGGTGGGGTTTAAACTTGCGATGGGGTGTGGGATGGGAGAAAAGGCTGTCGTGTGGGGTCTGATAAAAGAGGGACTCTGTCTCCACCCCCCAGGGGAGCTGGAGGAATGTGGAAAAAGGCTGACTGGTAAGGTGCAGACCGGGGGAAGACTGAATCCCTATGGCAACGTGAGCAGGGGAAATGAAAGTATAGGGAAAGGGTGGAAGGTAGTCCTACTAAACGCCAGGAGCTTGGGCAGTAAAATGCCTGAGCTCCAGGCGATGCTAACTGAGGGAGAGGTGGATGTGGCAGCAGTCACTGAGACCTGGGTCACCGCAGGGCACGACTGGGACCTGAACCTGGAGGGTTAGTCCGGTTTTAAAAAACATGCTAAGACCCTAATGAGGCCTAGGCTTTAGCACAGCTTTTAAAACATTACAGGTGCTAGTCTGTTTTTTTTTTTCTTTTCAGTCTATAGTGCAGATGTTCATGCACAGCTCTCCATGTAGCACAGTGCTGGAGTGTGGAACAGAGTTACCAGTTACCTTTGTCAGGAGGTGGTAATGCAGACACTGCCGACTGTGTTTTTAAAACCTGGTTTACAACATGCTTGTGGTAGTGTGAACACCACAACACAGTAAGTTCTATTCCATTTTTAAAAATGTTTTAGTTTACCATGCTGTAGTGTATTCGGGGCCTAAGCCATTTATAGTGAGAGATGTTGGTGGGAATTGAGCCTGTGACATGGTGCTAACAGACGTAGCTAAATATAGTGCATTACCATTTACATTATGGCATCCTTTGGCATTGATACTTTTCACACAGACACACACCTGAACTATGGCAGCTAGCCTATTTAACAAAATCATGAGTTAAGACATTTATTGCAAGTTTCAGGGTGCTTGCGTTAGTGGACTGGACTGTGCAGCCGGTGTCATGCTTGCTTCGGGGCGCTACCTGGTAATCTTGTGTTTGCCTGCGGTAGACCCCAGTTATGTAAATTTATATTTGGTATCAGTATCCTTGTGATTCTGTTTTGCTCAGAATGACCTGATGGCAGCATTCTTTGTAGTGAAATCAGCTAGGCAAAGATGCACAGATTTGGATACAATTTTGATAGAATCTGACACAGTTTGGTTAACCTTAAAAGGAACTGTCAGCCTTCCCCGAGCAAAAACACAGGACCTTTAGGTCCCGATTAGGTGAAATGCACTAGCTGTAATGTTTTGAAATGAGTTGGAGAGATGTAGTATGTATTGTATCTGGTTGATGCTGTGCCCTGTGACCCTTCTCCCGCCATTATTGTTCGAGTCCCTAGCAGCAAGCCCTTTGATGCATGACTGACTGACTGAGCCGTGGGGGACTCTTGTATGGGAGAAATCCAAAACAACGAAGTGCGCAAGTACAGTAGTTGTCGCAGTCTATAGACGAATATGTGGAAATAGAGTTCAGTCCAAGTTTGAAGTATACAAAGGACCGAAATTCAATCATAAACTATTCCACAAATATATAGTAGCAAAAATATAGAATAACAAGTCAAATCCAAGACTGTTGGAGAAAATCTCTGCAAAAAGGCAAGCCGAATACCCCTAGCGCCTCGACTCCTACGAGTCTTCAAAGGGGGTGAAGTGCACAGATGCCTACTCATTATAAATAGGCAGCTCATTAATTTGCACAATTAGTATAGCATCCTTCTTAAAGGGCACCTTTCCATATATCGTGGCATGTTCTATTAATCTTTACAGATCTAATGGTCATCTTTAATGAAATAACTAAAAAATATATAAGAAAGCTCAAAAAAGAAATACATTACCAGCACCCAAGTATGAAAAACACATTATTATATATAAATTAATCTATATAGATCTCATTTTAATCAGTGAGAGAAGACTGGGAGGTGGGATCCTAACCAGGCTCACAATACTTTCAGATCTGTCAAAAGCAAATGGTATAATCAAAATTACCAACTCTCTTAAATAACAAGTTGATATAATTTTAAAAATGTAGGACTTAATGACAAAAGCAATACATTTAATGTTAATAACAGGTACAGTGACGCATGGACACGTCAAATTCAGTCTATTACCAGGTTACCAAAATCCATTTCATATATTTCATTTTTTATCTGCTTATTTCTAAGTTCATTATTTACCTAATACTATCATAAGACTAATATCTAGTCCCTGTGTCACTGTATCCAAATCAGTGTTGCTTTTGTACATTATACATTTTCTCATTTTAAATCTTCTTTCCTTTGATTTATTTCTTAGGAAACGGCTTTATATCCCATTTTTCGTTGAGTCCATTTGGTCTCATGCTATTTAGCTTAAAAATCCACATACCTTCTTGCTTTAAAAGTCTGTTAGCCCTATCTCCTACCAACGGTAGAGAGGGAACATGTTCTATTCCCATAAACCTAAGATCCCTAGGTGAAGAGTTGTGGTATAAGGCAAAGTGGGAACCCACTGGTGTATCCTGTCGATTATTAATTATCAATCTTATATGTTCTTGTACCCCCACTTTTATTGATCTCACTGTCTTACCAATATAAATCAAATTGCAAGGGCACCAGAGGGCATAAATAACGTATGAAGTGTCGCAGGTTATCTGCTCCCTCACTTCTACTTCCAATTCGAGATCTTTTGGATGTACACATTTATTCCCCATAAATCCATATTTACAAATATTGCATCTTTTACAGGTAAAAATAACATTTTTCCTTTCTGGGAGCCAAGTTCTACTTTCTTTTACTCTTACTTTTTTCTCTCTACTATGCACTACCATATCTCTTATATTTCTTGCTCTACCAAAAGTCATTCTAGGTTTGGGTCCCACTGTGTCTCCCACCATTTCATCTCCCGACAATATTGGCCAATTTAGAAAGATGATATTTCCTATACTGCCTGCCACGTTGTTATATTCTGTTATAAATGTACAGTTCGGTTTTAGATTCTGTTTTACCAGGCTTTTCTTTTTTAAAATCTCTTTCCTGTCCATTTGCACCACTCTATCATAAGCACTTACTAATACATTTTCTTTTCTTGTATACTTGTACCGTTCTCAAAAAACATTAGAAGATATACAGCACATGTTTGTGCTTCTAACTGTGGTACCGATTGACCAAGGAAGCTTTCCTTGGTAGATCTGTACCACAGTTAGAAGTACAAGCATGTATATCTTTGATATTTTTTGACAGCTGTACTGGTATATAGGAGCACCCTATGGCTTAGCCCATCAGTTGCGTCATCAAAGGGCTTGCCGGCGGGGAAATGTGTATACTGAATTACAGACAGCTCCATTAACTTTGGCGCTCGGTTTTAATAATAAGGTTTGAGGACAGCCAAAATTACTGGACTGTAATATGTTTCAGGCTGCCAGAACTGTCACCATCGCACTTGCTGTACCAGCATTTGACAAAGAAGTGTAATCAGATAATTGGAAAGCTCGTTTTACATTCGTACTTCTGTGAACAAGCTGATAGATTGGAGGAAGGCCTTATGGGGCACCGAGCATTGTTTATGTCAAATGACTTGTCGGCATCCTAATGAAATCATGTAGCCGTATAGTGTGTATAGCTGGACATCGTGGGAATAAATGATAAAACAGTGTGCTTTCTAAATAAGAGTTATGAATAATGAGGGTGTGGGAGTGGGAGATGTCAGTGACCAAACGGCATTACTGTCAAATTACATGTCAAGAACTGATTACAGACATTTGCCAGTACGGAGGGTGGGTATAACTGGACATCATGGTAATAAGTAAAGCAGAAAAAAAAAAAAGAAAAAAGCTTTATTAATCGGACTTGATGTTTGTGAATTTGGGGTGGTTGATAAAGGAATGTCAATGGGAAAAGTAAAATACAAAAAAAAAAAAGAACTAAATCAGCAGATGTAGTACAGCTAACTTCATATTCACAGAACTATGCAGACCTTTTTTGGTTTATTCACTCGCCTCTGAAACTCATAGCCAACTTTACAGAATAAAGAATAGTATTTGAAATTATCACTGGTGGTCACGATGTCCGCTGTATAAAAACAATTCCAGCTGCCATTTTTAAATAAATGTACACAGAAATAATGTTTTGTCATATAAGAAAACTAAAACATCTGCAGAAATTATTGTACCATTATACAAAATTCACACTGTGCTGTGTGCTTTCAAGTCGAGGTAAGCAGATATGATGCACGAATGGCAACATCAGATTAGAATCTGACTGCAGTCTGGTTAACACGCTCATAACTTCAGAAACTGAGGTTCGCTGCTTACAGAAACTTACATTTTAAAAATGGATAAAAAAAAAATACACAAACCACATTTGTTTAAAACATAATTTTATTTAGCAGCCCTCTACACACTCAGCCACTGAAACAGTCATTCCTGTCCCCTTTAAGAAGTGAGTGAGTATTAATGGTTAAGAGATGAATAGTGCTTCTGCCGAGTTCACAACCACGTTTTAATGCTCGATCAGTGAATTAGAATATCTTTCGTACTGTACAAGGAGTGGTGGCCACGATGAATAAAAGGTAATTCTTCAAATTAACTTTTTTTTCTGAAACCAGTAGCAATTCATTAGGTGTGCAAATTCAGTAAAAACAATAATAGTGTATGTTAGAACGCTGTATTCGCTGAAAACCAAGCTTTCCCTAGACTTATTGTATCATTGATGTGATGTCACGATGTTGTTGTACCATCCTGAGTATGTCGCATCGATGGTACAACAGCGTCGAACGTCTATGCACATGCACAGTTACTAATGCTCGTGACCTCAGGGAAACTGCCACAGTGGTGAGTCAAAGTCTAAGACAGAGAGAAATTAATGGCATATGCTAAATCTGTTTTCCCGATGTTGATTTTCTGGTGCCCATACACTATAAAAGACAGTGTATGGGCAACAGTGAACAACAACAGTGCCGTTCACTTCTCAAGGTGTCATGACACTCTGAAACCTCTCGAGCTTCGCTCTCGAGGGTTCAACAGTTGTCATGACAACCTCTTGAAGTGAATAACACTGTTGTTGTTCACTGTTCCTTCTATCTATATTATCTGCTAATTCCATGTTCTTCTTTCCCAGTGTGGCTGCTGTTTGCCCTTTTGCCTTAGCACTCACTCTCAGATTCCATCATTTACAGTATCACTTCTTTCATTCCGTACTGTTGCATGCCATCCTTTGATAGCTTCTGTTTATATTCAAACTTGAATCATGTCATTCCTTCTGACATTCACGCTTTCATCCTGTCACATCCAGCCCCAGTTTCTAATTTTTTCTAACTTTTCGACTTCTTACCTTACAGCTATTTCCATTCCTGTTCTTTGCAGGAAAATCAATTGCAGGGTAAGTTATTCAAAGTTGTATACTGACAGTCTAGCATGAGATCTACACCAAAAGTAATAAACCCTTACTCTGCAAAACCATGATCGCCCTCTGGAAAGTTGGGCACATGTGTTGACACTTAATCTTTTATAACATGGGTTTCAAAAATCAGAAAACCCTATTGGTTAAACAACGTCACATATGACCATGGATTAAGTGTGCTACTTAATCCACAGTTGCTGTAAATTGCCCTCAGGCAGTATCCGTGTGCAGAGCGGGACTCGTTCTGTTGTTGAAATATTAATCGTGTCAAATTGGAGAGCACTGCAGTGCAATTGTAAGCATGACAGGTAATAAAATCAGTGTTGCAGCTTATTGTTGTTTTGACCCTGGCCCCAACTTCTCACTGTCAGTGTGCCAAACTGCTTAATAGGGATGCAGTGACAGGCTCTCTGGTGTTCGCCATTCGTGTGATGGAGAGGGAAGTGCCATGTTATGACAGTGGATTGGCTGTGTGTGTGTGTGTGTGTGTGTGAGAGAGTGTGTGTGAGAGAGAGAGAGAGACACGGACAGAAAAGGATGCAGTGACAAGTTCTCCGGGGTTCGCCGTCCGTGCAGCAGAGAGGGAAGTGTCATGTTGTGACAGCGGGTTGGCTGCATGAGAGAGAAAGAGGGGAGGTGTACAGCTGGCCAAATAAATTCTGAACTGTTTAAAATCTGCACCCGGAATATTGAGCTTTGTTTGTATCTTCATATGCACACTCATGATGCACAAGTGACTTGCTGTGTAGCTCCCAACCTGCCAAAACGTTGAAGCATGTATCTAGAATGCTCGTGAGTGAGAGGTAGCCAGCAACATACAGAGAGACCCAGCAGAGAAAGAGACCACGAGAGGGAGGGCAAAGTGAGTCATGTGTATGTTATGTTTTCTATGCAATTACAAATGTGAGAAATCATTTCAGCACTGTATTTCTGGCATTTTTATGTTCATAAACTAAATAACATGAGAATAGAAGATGGGTGCAATTTAATGTGTTTCAATGGGGTTTGAACTTTATTCATCAGGCCTTGCATTAGGGTCAGAAATCAGGGGGGTCAGTTTTACCCTCGTCTCCCAAAGTAGGGGGTCAGAAGCCAAAAGTTGGGGGTCACTGCACCAGATTTATATGTTCGTGAAAAACCAAAAAATGGCTTTTTTAAAATGGCTAATATGTCAGCTAGGAGGCAGTATGGTGCAGTGGTTTAAGGCTCTGAGCTGCAAACCTGGAGACCTGGGTTTGAATCCCACAGCCCCCACTTGCGTACTGTGTGACCCTGAGCAAGTCACTTAACTTCCTTGTGCTCCCAGGTCGCACTTGGAATCAAGCTCCGGCTTAGTGTGCCTCTCCTGGTTAAACAATTTTCCCCTTGCCAGAGGGTATAGTATACACAAGTTAGTGCCATGCCTCAGCAGCACAGTAGTACTCTGCCCTGCATGACGCACAAAAGTGAAGCCCGCCCTGCCCTTTTTATTGTGTGTCAGGCTGTCGATTAATAAAAAAAATATACTGGCAGATACATACATGTAGTTACCGGCTGTTGGAAATGCCTGCGGCTGCCACATCTATAGCAAAAGCAGAGGTGCAATCTCTGTTTGCCCTGGCCACTAGACTGCTCCACAGACTGAATCAGATTCAGTGCGATGCAGTCTGTGGGGCAGAAGTCACCAACTAAAATGCTGTTGTTTTCGGGTGCCAGGGAAAACAGAAAAAGTACCCCCGCTTTCCCCAGTTATGATGGAGCAGCCACAGGCATTCACCTAGCAGCAGGTAACTTTTTTTTTTTTTTTGCAATTCCTCAGCCAGCCCATAGAAAATGTAGGAAGCCGGTCTCCGAGTTGAGCATCACTTCACTGCAGCAGGGGAGGGCAGTACTACTCAGAGGCATTGAGTGAGTAGATTGACAAAAACATGCTTGGCTTTATGCCCCCCCCCCCCAATAACAGCAACTTTTACAGTCTCTCTCTGAATTTATGTTGGCTTGAATAACCATCACACCCAGTCTCCAGTGCAGAACTATCCCAGATTCCTGACACACTCAGGGGACCCACACAAAGAAGGAACACATGTTCCTTTGCTCCGTCTGACACCATTACCTCGTAAATGGAACCGCCAAACCAGGCACTGTCTTCTGCTGCAGCAACTGTCAAGCCCGTCACCCTTGGCTCCTCATGTTCGGTTCTCCTGATTCACCGGCTCTTCCCGACCCAAACAGACAGGGACTACCACTCCATAAGTTACTTGTCTTTGCCTCACTGGTTCAACTGCCGCAGATCAGGTAAACAAACTGAAAAAGACTGCTGGCCCACATACTCCTCACGCCGGATTTACTGTCAAATCGCTGCCCACACTGATAACTTGGCAACGCCTACTCAGCTGGGTCCCCTGCCCCCTTACAGTCGCATCACCAATCACAGCTCGCCTCCGATATGTAAAGAAGAAAAAAAAATACAGGACCAATCATGACCGCCCCTCTCACTGTCCCATAAAGAAGCAGTAAGTGACAGCAGCACCAATTAAGCAGAGAAGGGCTGCATCAAAGCAGATGCAGTGCTTTCAAAGTAGTGCATCAAAATTGGGATTTTTGCCCAAGGGGGACGTCAGTAGTGCGTTAACGCAAGCCCTGATTCATAACTTATTCATAATTTCAAATATTTTTGGAAAAAATGTTTCCCAATTTTTAACATGGCTTTTTTGGGACCCCACCTTATAAACATGGGTGGTGAAATTATTAAAATCGGTCCCAAAAGGTGATTCCACAGTCACTGTACAAAATCATCTTTTTGGCAGGATTTGAACATTTTCTCTTCCTTTGCTCAGGAGGTGGGGTCATAAGTATGCTATGTTGAAAATTTGGAGTGAAAATATTAAAGTTATGAGCATACATTGATATTTTTCAGTGTTAGTAGAGTTAGTTAAAATTTTATTTTAATACAAGATAACACGTCATTTAGACTTTTCAGTCCGGTTTACAAGACAGTCCTCCACGCTTATAACTTTAATTTTCAATATTTTGACCTCAACTTTTCAACTTGGCCATTTTTTGGCTCCACCTCATGAACGTGACAGCTGTTAGTTTTCAAAACCTGGCCAAAATATGTTTTCACATTTGTGGCATGAAATGAAGATCTTAATTCAAGAGGGTTGTTGCAGTAGTTATTCACATATAGGACTAAGCCGCCAGGCGTTAGGACCCCACAGAAAAAATTCTTGTTAGCAGTCTCTGGCAGGGGACCACTCCCACGTCAGGTGATTGGCATTATGCAATGTCAGTATAAGGGGGTGGTCCCCCATGTCTGCCTTTCTGTTTTTTCCCGCTGTCGGTTTGTAAAAGTTCCTCACGGTAGAACAGCGCTCGTCAGTCATTCGTCTGTCTTCAAGTTTTCAAACTTTTTTGACCTATTTCTCGATTTTTTTTTTTCTTTCCTTCAACAATTGATGTGTATGTCGTCCCCGACGCCCTCTGAAGCACGTAAAAACAAGTGCAACTCATGTGGTTCCCAGCTTCCACACAAGGATGGCCACTCCTTATGCTTCTTCTGTCTGGGCCCAGACCACCCCGTGAAGAAGTGCCAGAACTGCCAGAAGTTTAACTCCGCTACCCGCAAGAGAAGGCAGCAGTCCCTGGAAGCCCATATCCTCAAGAAGAAAATGGCCTCCTTGGAAAAAGAGTTAAAAAAAAAAAAAAAAAAAAGCTTAGGCAGGCGTCTGCTTCCCCTGAAGGTCATAAGAAAAAGCGTGACTAGGAGAAGCACTTGGAGCGGGAATCTGATTCCACAGCAGCTGCGACTTCGGTTAGTGTCGCGGCCCTCAAGGTAACTTCCCCTCTGGGGGATCTCTCCTCGACGGCTGTCTTGGTGGCTACCAAGAAGGCGTCAGCCCTCCTGTTGGGCTTGTGCTCGGGCCCTTCGGGAGCCTTCCGGGGCAAAGGAGGCCTCTGCTCCTGTTAAGGCCGCTCCTCCCTCATGGCCTTCCGGTCAGTGCAGGTCCGGTAAGTTGGACGTCTGTCCCACTGATGCACGACTGGACAAGGCTGCTAAGCCGCTCACCTCCTTGGGTAAGTGCCGAACCAAAACCCCTTCTGACAAGGTGCCTCTGCTTCGCGACCTTCCTCGGGTGGGGAGTCCGATAAGTCAGACGCCGGCTCCTCTGAGGTCCACCCGAACACTGCCAATAAGTCGGACTCCGGCTCCACCAACTACCACCTGGCCAAGAAAGCTGCGCCAGACCCTATTGACCAGTCTGATGCCCCAGGCTCTCCACAACATTTTCACCAGGTTGCTTACTGAGGTCCCCATGTCCATTCAACTGACACCCAGGGATTTTAACCCTCCTTCACCAGTCGTTGTCGAGGACCTCGAGACACGGCCTTCAGGGCACCCTCCTCCTGTACCAGACCCCTTGACACCGGATCCTGAGACGCTGGCCGACCCAATGCCATCCGGCATCCCTTTGTCTGATGGAAGACCTATTCCTCCATCAGGACCTGCTTGACGGTATACCCACGCTGGGCCTGATGCCCGTGGGGCCAGCACATCCACCACCTGGCCAGCCAGCAGGGCCTCTACCAGGTCCCTCTGCTCCGTCAAAGCCCCTGGCGTCTGGGTACCCGGCCCCTCAGTACCCGGCCCCTCAGTACCCGGCCCCTCAGTATCCGGCACTGCAATATCCGGCGCCTCAGTACCCGACGTCGGGCTACCCGCCGTCAGGTTACGGATACTCTTTTTAAGGGTACCCTCAAAACCCGTATCTCCCACCTCCTCCTCGTCTGCCGCCCACTCCTCAGCCACTGACAGATCTGAAGGAGACCATGGCCTCCTGGTGGGCTGAGGCCAAGGCTCAGCTCACCTGGGAGATCGAGAGACATCTCCCGACACTGGACCCTATACCAGATCCCCTACGTCGGAGACGGGAGACCCCCCCGACACCAGAGGAGAGCCCTCTGGTGTCCAAGGGAGACGATACGTGCCTCCGGGAACTCCTCAGAGGGGTTGTCCTTCCCCTTCCAGGGAGAAGTCTTCTTCCACTTCGTCAGAAATGTCTGACTGTGAGTCCGGCCACTCTGACCCCGAAGGCAAGCCCTATACTCCAGAACACCCCAGGCCGAGGGATCCTCCAAAGTCCCTTTTGGAGGACCCTTCTTTTCTGGAGTTATTGAGGAAAATCCAGGAAGTACATCAGTGGCAATCAGTGGAGCCAGACCCACAGCGTAAAAAACTCGCTGCCCATCTGGATCTGCCCGAGACCGCTCCTACACTGATCCCACCCTGGGTAGAACTCACGCAGATCTTGTTTCCACCATTTGGAAACAACCTTCTGAGGAAGGTGGACAGGATATACCAGGCTCCTGAGGGTATAGAGTTTCTTAGCCTTCACCGCAAGGCGGATTCAGTTGTCATTAGCGCTGCTCACGGCTGCTCCACCAATCTTAAACACCTCAGCTTGTCTTTGCCTAATGAGGAATCCTGGCTTCTGGACCAGTACAGGAAGATCTATTCCTCTTCTTCCCTAGGCATCAGGGCCCTTAATTATGTTGCACATATGGGGGTTTCCAGAAGACCATCCTTAGCCAGGTGGAATCTAAATTGGACTCCCTTCCTGAGTCACAGACTAAGCAGAAAGTGGGTGATCTTGTCCATTTCGCTCGCTCGGCCTGTCGGCACATGCTACGTGCTACTTACGATGCAGTGGACACAGCTGGAAGGAGCTCGGCCTTGGCCGTAGGCCTACGGCGTCATGCCTGGCTCCGCGTGTCAGGTTTGGTCCCCGAGGTACAATCTTCTATATAGGATGCTCCATTCAGGGGTTCGGTGCTGTTCGATGGTGATCTCAAGTACATCATTACCGAACTGTAGGAGAAGGGTACTGCACTTAAGTCTGTCTAGACTATGTACAGGCTTCCTCAAGGGCAGCAGCAGCATCCTTTTCGTTGCCAAAACCGACAAAGACAAAAACTGCAAGGAAAACGCTCCAACAAACATTGGGTCTCTCCAGCAACCAAGACTCCACCCAGCAAAAAAGCCACTGGAGCCTCGGCTGCTGCGCTGCCCCACACCTCCTGACTCCCTGCCTCTCCCACTGTCTCTGGAAGCTCCAGAGGAACCGGTAGGGGAGAGACTGAGGATAACATCAGACGCTTGGGTGCTCCAGTTGATATCGGCAGGACACTCAATAGAATTTCTGCAGAAACTGCCATGAAGACCACCCCCTCAGTCATCCTACTCCCCGCAACATCTTCCTCTGGTCCTAGGGGAAATCATCTCCCTTCTCTCGAAGGTGGCAATAGAGCCAGTTCCCACTCATCTTTGGGGGACAGGTTGCTATTCCCATGTCTTCTTAGTTCCAAAGAAGACTGGAGATCTGAGGCCTGTCTTAGACCTCCGCTCCCTGAACACGTTCATGGAGTACAAGCACTTCAGAATGTTCTCTTTGCAGAGTCTTCTATCACTACTTCGGCCAGGACAGTGGCTATGCGTCTGGACATGCAGGATGCCTACCTGCATATCCCCATATGCCCTTCCCACTGCAAATTCCTTCAGTTTTGTTTTCAGGGGAACCACTACCAATTCAGGACCCTCCCATTTGGTCTTTCCTCGACCCCCGAACGTTTACCGAATGCCTGTCAGTGGTAGCGGCCCACCTCTGTACCCAGGAGTACAGGTATTCTGTGCATCTGGATGATTGCCCTGGCAGCCCTGCCCAGGAGGAACTCCTGCACTCCCTTTCCTTACCCTGCAGGTTTTTACCATCCTGGGTATCACCATCAACCAGGCCAAGCTGCACCTGGTCCCTTGCCAGCACCTCCAATTTATAGGGGCGATTCTAGACACGACCACCGGCAAAGCCTTCTTGCCTCTAGACAGGGTAGACAACCTTCAGGATCAGGCTCGTCTTCTGTCTGGCCACAGGAGGGTTGGAGCTAGGTCAATCCTCTGTCTCTTCGGGCTAATGGTGGCTGCCATTCCGACAGTCCCGTTCGCTCAGCTCCATAGGAGAATCTCTCAATGGATGCTTTGGTCGCAATGGGACCAGACCAGGGACAATCTAGACCAAGAGGTACTAGTATCAGATCCCATGATCAGGGACTTGGATGGTGGATGGTTCAGGAGAACCTGTGCCTGGGAGTTCACTTCTGCATCGCCCCCCACCCCCCACCCCAAAGACACTGACAACAGATGTGTTAGGAGAAGGCTGGGGTGCCCATCTAGGGTCTTACAGGACTTGGGGAAGCTGGTCCAAGTTCAAACAAAACCTGCACATAAATGTGCTTGCACTGGGAGCAGTCCTTTATGCCCTTCAGGCTGTACTCTCCTTCATCTTCCCTGGTCCTGCCCTCATGCAGTCAGACAATATGTGCGTAGTTTGGTACCGCAACAAACAGGGAGGAACACGGTCTTACCCTCTGTGCTGGGAAGCGATGAGAGTCTGGCATTGGGCAGCCCAACATCACCTTCACTTGACTGCGGTTCACGTTCCGGAAGTGGAAAACACACTGACAGATGAACTCAGTCAGTCCTCAGCCAGGTCTCACGAATGGGAGTTAAATCAACAAGTCTTAAATGACATCTTTCAGCGATGGGGAACACCTCGGATAGACCTCTTCACCTCTCCCCTAAACGCAAAATTTACTGCTCCAGGGCAAGACACGTTTTGGCAGGGCGCTCTGTCTCTCGGTTGGAGGGACAGATTAGTTTATGCCTTCCCTCCCATTCCTTTACTTCCGAGGGTCCTGAACCAACTCAGTCGAGGGAGCTCGAATGATTCTCATTGTTCCTTTCTGGCCCATGCAAGTTTGGCTCTCTCTCCTGCAGCAGTTTTTAAGAGGAACCTCTGCTTCCTCTTCCTCAGTCGCAGCAAGTGTTGACCCAGGATCAGGGCACCCTTGTTCATCCAGGTCTCAAATCCCTTCATCTCCGTTTGTGGCTCCTGCAGACATCACTAAAGCCTGCTTTGAAGTCTCTCCTTTAGTAGCGGACATTTTGGTGGAGGCCAGGAAGCCTTCCACCAGGTCCACCTACGCCATGAAGTGGAAACAATTTTCTATTTGGGCAAACTCGAAAGACTTCGAGCCTTTCTCATGCCCCATCAATAAAGTCCTGGACTACATGCGTCACCTCTTCGATCTGGGTCTCAGCCATTCCTCGTTGAAAGTCCACATGGCAGCTATCTCAGCCTACCATATTCCCTTTGGAGACAGGACTTTTGCTCAGTTAGAAGTCTCTAAGACTTTCCTCAGAGGGGTTCTCCATCTGAGACCACCCCCACCATCCGCACTCCTGCCTCTCCATGGGACCTGAATTTCATCCTGGAGAAGCTTACACTGCCTCCCTTCGAGCCAGCAGCTTCAGCTGATTTTGAAGTTCCTTTCTTGGAAGACATTCTTCCTAGTGGCCATCACTTCTGCTCGGCGCATTTCTGAGCTTCAGGCCTTGATGTGTAAAATCCCGTACTTGATTTTCCACAAGGAACATGTGGCTCTATGCACCAACCCTAAGTTTCTCCCTAAGGTGGTGGCTGAATGTACGCTGAATCAATTTATTAAGCTACACGCTTTCTTTACGCAACACTCCACTCAAGGGGAGTATCTCTTGCATACTTTGGATGTTCACAGAATCCTGAGATACTACACCAATCGGACTAAGGATCTCAGGAAGCCTGATCAGCTTTTTGTCTCTCTCGCTTACAAAAGAGAAGGCAATGCTGTTTCTAAGCAATGCCTATCAAAATGGTTGGCACATTATATCACTTTCTGTTACGACAAGTACAACAAGACCCTTCCGAGTCAAGTCAGAGGTCACTCCACCAGAGGAGTAGCTGCCTCTGCGGCTTGTTTCAAGAATGTGTCAGCGGCAGACATCTGTGCAGCTGCAACTTGGACTTCTGTCCATACCTTTACGAAACAATACAGTTTGGACATTGCCTTTCGCCGTAGAGCAGACTTCGGGTTGGCTGTCGTACAAGGTCTCCTTTCATGAGACCCGATCAGCCCTGAGGTTCCATGCTGTGGATGACAATTCCTCCTCCCGAGTGCTTTTCCTTGTTCCAGATTGCTTGGGACTCAGTCCTATATGTGAATATCTACTGCAAGAGCCCTCTCGAAGTAAGATAGTACAGTTACGTAAGAACTTACCGTAACAGTAGATCTTAGAGAGAGGCTCTTGCAGTAGGTATTGCCTTCCACCCTCCATTCCCCCTAAGTTTTCTTTGCTTCATTTCCATGGTGGGGGATATCCTCTCCTCTCGTCTTGCCTCTTTTGGCCTTTAGCGGAAAGAACTGAACGCTGCATGGGACCACACCGACATTGTATGACGCCAGTCACCTGACGTAGGGGCGGTCCCCCGCCAAAGACTGCTAGCTAGAAATGTTTCCGTGGGGTCCTGATGCCTGGTGGCTTAGTCCTGTATGTGAATACCTACTGCAAGAGCCTCTCTCGAAGATCTACTGTTATGGTAAGTTCTTACGTAACTGTACTTTTCAGCAGGAATTTGAACATTTTCAGCTACTGGGTTTATGAGATGGGTTCATAAGAAGGCTACGTTGAAAATTTGGTGTAAAACGTCATAAAATGACCAAGGTATCAGTGAACGTTGAAATATTTTTTCGTTTCCGCGGCCTGATAGATTCCACAGTTGGCACAGGGTATCTGTAGCACAGGGAAGCTCAGGGTCCCTCCCACAGCTAGATGGACTCCTCAGTTGGCCTGGAAGTGCTGGCCCCGGAGGGTCTTGCGCTTCTGCACCCAGATGAACTCACGTCGTGCATGGCACACAGGGCCCTGCTCGTCTGCATCTGTAGCCGCAGTTTGATGGATGTGCTCACGCAGGTCCCAAAGGGAGCTGTGTGAGCGAGGATACAATTCTACTGTCTCAAAAAGAAAGGAGATGCATTGCAAAAAACTGTGCTAATGCACCAGTTAGGGTTTATCTTAAAGCAACTAAAGTAGGGAACTGTGGTGTTAGGGATTCCAACCCTAACTCTCCCTATCTCTCTCATGCAGCAAAACAAGCCCACACAAGCAACTACAGACACATCAGTGCTACTGCATTTGTCATGTGGAAACAGTTGTGTGTTTCTTACTTGATGATACCGGTCTGTGGTTGCTTGTGTGGGCTTGTCATTTTTCTGCTTGGGGGAAGTGGAAAGTTAAGATTAGAAATCCTAACCCCGCAACTTCTATTGCGTTAAGTTGAATCCTAACTCATGCATTAATGCAGTTTTTTTGCAATGAATATATAACACACACACGCTGTGTGTAGGCATACCCACACTTGCAAACATACCATGCATGCATGAAAGAAAAGATATAACTTGGTGTTGGGGGGGCAACAGACTACTGTAGCAAACCATAAGGTATTACATAGATGTAGATATAAGACATTAGTAGAAAATGTCTGTCATGTAAATCAAAGGGCTGCTGGGAGCCTAGGCAGATGTAGAGCTTGTTTTCTGTAGTTTTTCTTTGGTCAGCATCCCAGAAACCCTGCTGAAGGACGCAAACAAAGTTCATTGACATTTTGGTCCCTGGATGGTATACCATGGGTTTATCTATGTCTCCATTCCTCACTGCCCTGTAATGTTCTGTGAGTTGGTAAGCCTGGCATCTGCTAGTTTCTCAAATGTAGATAGCTGCAAACTTCTTGCAAAGAATACTATATATCACATTGCTTGAAATACATGAGAACTCCTTGGTGATACGAAAAACATTTTCAGTGACACTAGAAATAAATTTGCATGTATAACAGTGGGTTTTGTTCCAAGCTTTGGTACTTAGTAGGAAGGAATTGTTGATAGTATGGAGGCTATGTACCTGGAGATTCTGAAGGCTGGGTGGTCTGCAGTAGGAGACAGTGAGATGGCTCTGTAAAGGAAGCTTTGACATTAGTGTCAGTTTGTAGAATACCAAAGTCCCTAGTGATGGTCCTGTAAAGTGAAGCGGTCTTAGAATAGAAGAGGAGCACCAGTGGAATGCGTGATTGCTGCCCAAGAGTATCCCTCTTGCGATCAAGGTTTGGGGGCATATTACTTATCCGGGGAAGCGCTCTGTCCACTATGGTTTTTGTGTAACCTGTGTTAATTTAAAGAAAAATGCATTACTTGAGCCTGCTCAGCAAAATCATCATCTTCACTGCATAACATGTGAAGTGTCATAAACTGTGAATATGACGAACTATTCTTTACATGTTTGGGATGGAAGGAGCTGTGGAGGAGAAAGCTATGTGAGTCAGTGGATTTGTAATAAATCGATGTCTTAAGATGGGGGTGTCTTAAGACCAGTCTTCTGCATCAACAGTTTGATATCTAGAAAAAGCATTATATAGGAGGATACTGCCTTTTCTAGATAACACATTTCTGTACAGTGTTCTGCACAGACAGACATCGATTTTATTATAGACCCACTGACTTAACACACCTTTCTCATTCCTGAAGACCTATGGTTGAAATGTAAATTATTTTCTATTTTCGGCACGCATTTAATATTACCTCTTTCTTTTGCAGGTCAGGAAAAGCCCGGAGTGAGGGGAGGGAGGAGGAGGTGTTAAAGCAACAGTATTTGGATGGTGGGGGATTCAAGAAAGCCTAGGACAGGCACAAAGGAAGTCGTGGGACTACAGAAGGGAAGAGGAGGGAGGGACTGTTGGGGGGGCAGGGTCATTGAGTACATTATAAGGCCGGAACCATGCAGTGCTTACTCAGCAGATGCAGTAGACCATGTGGCCGCCTTCTGCTTGCTCGTTTATGTGTTCGTATTACTGGAAAAAATGTCTGTTTTTAATATATTTCTGGCAAAAACATCAATATATCCATGTATTTTTCTTCGTTGTATTTCATTTTTGAGCTCTGTTATGAGGATTCAAAGTTTTTACAAGTAACTGCTCTCTGGTCACCAGTTATAAATAAATTAAACATTTTGGTGTGTTGGCTGTGTTGTTTGCATTCGGAAATGTGTGCCAGCACCCTTCTTATATATCTACTGCTCGAATCCAATATTTAAGGTCAAAAAGTAAAAATTGCTAGTAGTGGCAGTCTTTAATGGCTTGAGTAGTTATACAGTAGGAAAATATTTTTTTAAAACAGCTGAGAGAAATAGAGGATACATGATGGCCACGAATGTGATATGGAAGATATTCTCACTTCTGCAGAGAGCGCTATGGATACTCATGAATGCCGAAGGCATGGTATTTTCCATAGCATATGATCTGCACATCATGTGTGCTGTTTATACAAAGGGGTGGGAGCTATAGAAATATTGTAATGTTTTGCTGTGTCTGTGTTCTTTCTGCTCTTTCTGTGTCTGGTCCGCGTGTGTGTGAGTTTTTGTGAATGGGCTGGGAGTTTCTGAAACACTATGGGACACAGGTGAGTGTCCTTTGCAGTGCTAACTGAGTTAGTTGCAGGTAGCAGTGAGAAACAAACTTTTTTGTGAAACAGTTCAATTCAGATTGCAGGCTGTAGTGAGGGAGTGGTGACATCAGCAGAGTATGTATAAACAGCATTTATTTTAACACTGCAGGTGTCATCACCATTTATCACACTGCAGTGAAAATAACAGGATTGATCATCAGCTCGGAGCTCCCAACCCCATTGTATAAGTAATTAAAGAATTTAATTATGTCAGAAATATATTATAGGGGCACGGCTGCTCCAATATAGTTAGGGTTCAATGGTCACTTCTATGTTAAACTCAGAATTTTGCACTTTAATAACTTTACAACTGTCCAGTCAATTTGCATGAAATTTTGCATGCGCCATCAAGGACCAAAGATCACTTTATGTGGCAAGTTCAGTTCCAGTCAGAGATGGTGGGTGTGTGGGGGTGTGTGTGTGTGTGTAATATATATATATATATATATATATGTGTATATATATGTGTGTGTGTGTGTATATAGATATATAGATATATACATATATATTTATATATATAAAAAAGGTGAAAATTACAATTTTTGATAATTCTTTGTCACACTGCTGCACAAAAAGGGCTTGGGATTTTGGTCTGAAATTTTTAGGGTACGAAGTCACAGGTGTGCTTTGTTTAAAAAAAAAAAATAATCCATTCCAAGGTTATTAAATTTTATAATTTCTTATTATTTTTAATGGGAGCAATTAGATGCCCTGCTCGAAAAAAGATCCTTTGCCACAAATGGGTAATCTTTTGTCACAAATGGGAAATCCTTTTTAATGCTGCCATCATCTTGTTTTCAGTTGACGGTGGCAACAAAATGAAACTTAAAAAAAGGTCCTTTAGTATACACCAATGGTTGTACTTACCCAGTTGGGGCCTGTAGAGTGATTCTAGATTTACTTTTTTCATATCTAAGTTGGAAATGCGGTTTCTTAACATGCCGAAATCCTTTTTCGCAAATTGCGAAAAAGAATCATGAAACGGGATCCCTTTTCGCGGTTTCGAAAAAGGATTTGTTCCTTTGCTGCAAATTATGAAAAACCGACTGTGGGAACGGATACTGAGCCGTGGACAAGGATTCATTTTTGCAATTTGAGAAAAACTATTTTGGCCTGTGAAGAAATGGCATTTCCATGTTTAAAGCCATGTATAAATTCCATGGTAGACTAGTAGTCCCTTCCCCTCCCCGATATTCGATCGCCGTCCCCTTATTGCTAAAAATATTCTGTGGTAGCCTAATGGTCCCACCCACATCCCAAATCACCCTCCTGGTATTCAATAAAATATTCCCTGGTAGTCTAGTGATCCCACCCGCATCGCCAGTCACTCTCCCGGTATTGACAACAATATTTCCTGGTAGTTTGATGGTTACCCACCACCCCCATCCTCAGTCGGCCTCCCGGTAATGTTTTTTAAAAAACGTCCTTGGTAGTCTAGTGGTCCTTCCCCATCCCGAGAGAATATTGTAAGACATTTTGGCAGACATTTGAAAATTCTCAGCCTAGCATTCACAAGGTGGGGTAATAAGGCTATGCTGACAGTTTGGTTGTTCTTCTGGCTAAAATGCTTGCATAGCGACATAAATGTATGCATGTTTGGAAGGATGGGAGTGCTCTGGGCCCTGCGCTCCCACAAGCAAAGAAAGCTATGATCATACTTTCTCAAAAAGTAAGGAAATTCTTGGCAAAAAACTTTTAATGCATCAGGGTTCTAGAGACAAAAGTTTGGAAATGTAGTATTAGGGTTCCCAACCCCTAACACACACCTCAGCCTGCAGACAGCAGCAGGCGTGTGTGTGCCTGGGGTTGTTAAACATAACGCTCACCCCATTCTCCTATACTGTACCCATCTCAGCTTACTTGCACATGGAATGGGGTGAGCGTTAGGATCGATAACCCCAAGAACACACTTCATGCCTGCTGCTGTCTGCAGGTCAGGGTGGGCTTGGGGAGTTGGAGTTGGGAATCCTAACACCACATTTCCAAACTTTTGTTGCTGGAACCCTAACTGGTGCATTAATGAAGTTTTTTTTTTTAACTAAGAATTATTGCTGTGTATATGATAACATTTTTTTGCCAGCTAACACATTAAACACGCACTTTGCCACAGCAGGCTTAGCCTTAGATAACTTGCCTGCATGTAGCCTGCTCACCCAGCTTGGCATGACCCCACCAAATGTTGGCTCCGTTAGTCAGCATTTCTCATTTTCATTGGCAGGGCTAGAAATAATTTTTTTGAGATGCCTGTCCGAGGGACAAGTGGAATGTAAATGTTGCCTGTCCGGACAAAGTTTTACCTGTCCACATTTTTGTGAGGTGAATTTTAAACTTAAAACATAAAATGGACTGTAAAGTGGAAATAGAGAAAGCTGTTGCTTTTTGGGGGGTTATTTTTCAAGGTAAAACACTGATTGCGTCTAGTCTATTTCTGAATCAGAACTTGAATCTAGTCTGCAGCCATATGGTCTCACATGAGGTCTTCTTTTGTTTTCCAGATTTGAACCATAGTGTTATGGCATCCTGCGGAGTCAAATGTAGCAACGCTAGCATCTGACAACAGCGCGCATTAGTTCGAGATGTAGTCATAGGAGACAAACAGGATACGCCAGTCAGACTTCATTCTGCCCATCAAGCTGAATCCTCTCTCAACTTCTGCAGTTTGGGTTGGGATCAGTAGAGCTATTGTGACTAAGACCAGAATATCAGGGAATTGCTGTTCATGTGCATCATTATGGAGAATTTTTTGCCAGAAATCCAAATAGTGAAATTTCGGAGACAGCTTATTCAGTGATTTTTTTTTTTTTCATAAGTGGTTTAAGCTCTAACCATTGCGCTTCAATCAAGTTTACATTATGATTGTGTTTCTTCAGTAGGTCACTGTAGTGCTCTGTGAGGGTTCTGACTTCCTCATTGCCATAAAGGGCTAGCTGGTGGTCACTATCTGGTAACTGCAATGGGTTAAATATACTGAATGACCGTAGGAATTTGTCCGTTATAAAATTGGAAAATCGTGAGTTAATACTTTCAATTGTTGATGAAAGAAGGCTTGTAACATCACGCAACACTGCCTGTTTGGTTCTATCTATAGAATATCCCTTTTCTAAGTTAAGGAAGCTATCAGATCCACGGTACTGAACCTGAGTACTGGCTGAGCCTGTCAGTCGACTTGTGCTAGTGTCACTGTCAACTGTGTCAGAGTCAGGGAGCAAGAGCAATTCGTTACAGACTTTGTCAAGTTTATCCTGCACAGGGTAGTTCTCTAGCCAGAGCACTGTGCTTTCAACCTTACTGACTATTGTTTCTACTGTTGAGCTGTCTCTCTGTAGAGTTGGACTGAAGGCCATCATGACAGAAAGGTATTCAGCCAGAAACTGAGAAAAGAGGACAAATCACAGTACTTATTGTTTTGAACAACCCACTGGCCTGATCTTTTGTTTGCCCTGGTGTGGAAGCAATGTGCTGTAAATGTACAACTAAGGCCTTGTAGCTGGACAGAATAACAGACAGAGCCCTTTATCTGTGTGCAACCCACCGGTCCCTGACACGTTAACTGGCTTGTGAATGGTGTAGCCTATATTACTGGCTAACTCTTTTGAGACTGCCCAGTTTTTGGGAGACTTATGGTATATTTTATAGATACCCATTAAGACTTCATCTGTTGTTTTCATGTATGGAATAGATGTTGCTGATTGCTTTATAGCAAGCTCCAACTTGTGGGCACTGCACTGAATCCCTAACAAATGAGGTACGTCTTTCAAAATCCTGCCAAACACCCCAGTCACTTTACCCAACATGACGGGTGCCCCATCAGATCCAGAAGCAACAATTTTTTCTTTCCAGTCTTTACAGTCCAAGGTGAATTCTAAGGCATCACCTATTGAGTTATAAATGCTTTCACCATTTGGAATAGAGACTGGCTGAAGGGAAACAAATTTGTTAACTGGATGGAAATTTTCCATTGTCCTAATATACTGCTCTCTTCTATTACTGAGGCATCAGTGCTCGAGTCACATAAGACAGATAAAAGTGTTACTATTAACCAGTTTTGCATCTTTTATCCTTATTGATTCTGAAATAAAATGTGTGAACGTTGGAGCCTGTTTGTCACTTCTATAACTGACTCCAACATTTGTACCATTTACATCTTGTAATTCTAAGATGCCAGGGAAATCTGTGAATGGGCGTTCTGAATTAATCAAATAAAGAGTTGTTCTAAACAAATGTACTTGTGTCGCCTCATTTTTTTCCATTTGTATTATTCCTCGTTCTATTGCTAAGTTGGAAGGTTTGGTGTTACACACAATATTTTTTTCATTGTCTAATTTGTGAGGTTTGGAGAGTTCATGAGCATGTACATTTTCAAGTCTCATGCTCTTACAGCCACTCATGAAAGTGTTTGTCTCCCTTAAATATTTTTTGCAGTATGAGCAGGTCATACCCACATCAGGCTCATGTAATAGCCACTCCCTATTTTTCTTTCAGGTCTCCTGGAACCCCCTCTTTCTTTTTGTCCCACTTTCAACAGTAGTGAGAGTTGCTGGCAATATCAGCAGTGGCACTACAAGTTGTCACATCTGTGGCCCACAATGGTGGGGTCAGGGTGAGTAGTTGGTGCTACTGAGTCTATCAGTAATGGAGAAGCAGTACACATAGAGGAACCCAAGCTTTCTCCTCCCTCTTGGCTTGAAACTGAAGGCTTTCCTATAATTTTTTTAAAGCCAAACTTTAACAAAGACATTTTTTCCCCTTTTCGGTTTACTTAGCTAAGAAAACTTAAGTTAGTAGTACAAATTTAAAGCACAGTAGGCAGTGAGGCACTCTGGAAGGCAGTGGACACTACAGTTAAGTGATGCTCGAGAGATATCAGAAGAACCTGTCTCTTTAGTTTTCTTTCCTCCTGTAAAAGGAGTTTTATATTTATATTTTCCCGCTTCAGATTTCACAACTAAAACCGAGGGCTATCCTGCTGTCAACCTGTTTTATAATTTAATCCTCCTCTCCCTTTGACAGTGCCTTGATGTCACTCACACTCACTCAGTATTTTTTGTTTTAACCCCCACTTGCAGTCCTTTTTTCCATACACAAGCAGCCTGCTATGATATTGTTGTTACTTTTGGGTTTGGTTTAATATTTTTAATCTGGGTCACGGTGACTAATTCAACCCCTCCTTGTTGTCACACTATTTTTTTATTAGTCCTCCTCCTTCTCTCCACCTCCGCATCCACAGAGAGCCTTATCTCTCAAGCAGAAGCACTGCAGGCACTCCTTACACTTGTTTTAATTTAGTACTTCTTTTTTATCCACAAAACAAAACCCCAGAAACAAGTTTTTTTTTTTTTTTTACTCTTTGTTTAGTCTGAGTCGCTCAATTCAGCCCCTCTCCTCTCCCTTTGACAGTGCCTTCTTGTCACAGTCACCCAATTTTACTTTTATTCGGTTAGTCCACTGGCAGAGCAGAACAGCAGGCTGACAGGGCTAGTTTAAGTTAGTACAGTCAGTCCGTCAGTATCTATCTTCAAGGTTCAAGCTGTAGCTAACAGCTCTGGAGGGCTTTACACGGGCTGAGTGAACAATAAGCTTAATAGAGCCTTGCCTTCACCTCTCCGCACACTCAAGATCAGGGCTCGAAATAACTGGCTGTCCGCCTGTCCCAGGCAGCCAGTTTTGATTTCGGACAGCTGTTTTGCTATTCTTGCCTGTCCTTGGGACAGGCAGCTGTAATTACACTGTAAATGGGCACTGGGGTAGCAGTAGATCGCTTTATCACAGTCATGCCCGAGTGGAGGTGTGAGTGACTTCCGGGTAACACGACCTCATCGCATCGCAGCTGTGCCTCATGATATCCACAGAACTATGAGCAGTTGTGCGAGGCTTACTTAAGTGAGACCATCATGCTGGCGGGTTATATTCAAATGCACATTCAGTTTCCATTCTTGATCGTCAGCCGCTTGAGTGCCAACACTTTGAGGAGGCAGTGCAATTGGAACTTGGTTTGAGAGGTAATGTGTTTCAATTAATAAAATGCTTTTCAGACTACAGAGCACAAGACGATTTTAGCATGAAGGCTAATCTTTCAACATTAAATAAGCAATTTTAGAAGGAAAATTCTATTTTAATAGACCTTAAGCAGGATACTATAAGGTTGGTCAGGCAGCAGTAAAAGCCCTTTTGGAGCCGAACCTGAACTTAACTAAAAATAATTGAAAGCCTCTTCAGCAAGATAAGAAGGAAGGAGTTGCAGGCTATAGACATGGGAGGAGAGAGAGCATACGTTTAAATGTAATTATACAAAAATAATAAACAGTTAGTAGCATAAAATGCAGCTGGGGCACCAGGTACTAAGATCCACCAGCTCAAATTCAGATCAACATTTAAATTATTTACCCCAAAACTGAATGGACAGGCATAAATTCTGCAGGACAGGCAAAATTTACATTCTACCTGTCCCTTGGACAGCCATTCCTAAAAAATTATTTCGAGCCCTGCTCAAGATATATATTTTTTATTCGGAGATGAGACCCCACCACTTGCAGATCACAAGGTCTCTCTTGGCTTTTTGAGAGAGTGGGTTGGACAGAAAAGAGAATTTATTCAGGTGTACAGAGTAGTACTGACTGCTGTCTCCTTCTGACAGTGCCTGACTGCTTTCTTTTTTTCACTCCCTCTCCCCTTCCCTCCCCTGAACTCGCCTACCCACACCACTAGAAGTTCAGTCAGCACACAGACTCTAGGCAAGCGTTTGGTTCTCACCTCACCACAATACCCCTGGGATAGCCTCCCTAGTTTTACTCTTAGTATTTTTAAATTGTTTGCTTTTGTTTTTCTGGTTGTCTCCCAATATTTTCTCTCCTCCTTATACTTTGTTTGCAGATTGCAGTGCACAGAAATACAGTGGAGGTCTTATTTGATGACTGAGTGATCAACAAAAAGCAACACAGCACAGAGCTCAGCTGCACAGATCCCTCAAGGCAGAAATCTTTAATCTTTTTTTTTTTTTTCAAAGCTAAACCAGACCAGAAGCCTTTTTTTAATCCCACCTTGAGAGCACTGACCTCAGTGGAATAAAAGAAGTGGACTGAAGTGAGCTGTTCACAAATGAATTTGAACAGAGGCACTGGGGTTAATGCTCAACATTCATGGTAATAGGGGCACTGTCTTTTACTCAAGTTATTCACTACCGGAAGCCCTGATTAAAATGTTTTATTTTTATTTCTCTCTGACTTGTGGCTTCTTTCTAGCAGGGCTAGGCTTTTTTTTCCCCTGCAAATCAGCACATACAGTGGAGTATGGATGGTTTGTTTTCCACCACTATGAGATTCTGCAGCAGACTGCACTACAGAGCCCTCAATGCAGCCCTGAGCCCTGTGTGACTGATTATCCTATTTTAAATTTTTAAAACTGTCACCAGAGAAGCACTGAAAGCCTTTTAAACTTATTTATTTCCAGTTGTGGCTTCCAAAACAAAATTGTAAGTCCCCACTCCCCTCCCACTCCTCTCTCCTGTCCTCCTCCTCCTTAGGTCCCGTCTGTCCCCCGACTCAGACAGCAAGACTAGATTAGTTTCATTGATTCAAAATAAGAAAAAAGGTCAGAGCCCTGAAAAGGGCTGTTGTGTATAGATTGCTGCTGCACAAGAAAGTATTTGCTCTGCGCTGACTCGAGCCCCCGATATACAAGGCAGCACAGCACTCGCTCTCCTACTCGCGGAGCTCCTCACCATGCAGAGACGAGAGTGAAAGTGAGGTGAGCGAGGCAGGATACCCAACTGCACATGTTCAGCGCCCGTTAGTCTTCACGCCCGCTGACACCACAAGTATTGCTCTGAGAGGTCAGGTGACACTAGTAGCTGCAATCACTTGACCCTCAGTGGGAAGACTGAATGGGTGGGCGGAGCTGCACTTTTCGGCGGGCGGAGCTACGCGTCATGTCGACATGACATCATCAGGATTCCTCCCGTTTGCCGCTGGGTCCTAGTGCCCAAAACAATACTGTCTGGCACTGCAATGCAAAACCGCCTGTCCAAGGAACTGGCGGACTTCACAAAACGGCTGTCCCACATGAAAAATGGCTGTCCGGGACGGGTGGACAGCCGGTTATTTCGAGCCCTGCTCATCGGTTTCCCTCAAGGAAGTGGAAGACTTGATTCTCCACCTGGATACTAAGAAAAGTGCCGGCGCAGATGCACTTGAACCATACTTCCTAAAGATAGCATGCCACGTATTGGCAGTGCTTGTTACTCATTTATTCAACCTGTCCCTAACACAAGGTACCCTCCCTCGAATATGGAAGAACACACATGTTATCCCGCTATTTAAATCTGGAGACCCTTGCAACCTTAATAACTATAGGCCAATTTCTCTCCTACCCACACTCTCGAAGCTACTGGGAAAAAATAGTAAATGGCCAACTTAGATTGACAGAGAAAAATTATTAAAGTCCCCTTCAGTCCAGATTCAGAGCCAACCACAGTACAGTCTCGGCATTAGCTAAAGTGACCACCGACTGGCAACTGGAGTTGGAGCATAAAAAGTCAGTATGTGCTGTGTTTCTTGACGTCAGCAAAGCATTCAACACAGTCGACCACGACCTGCTCCTTGACTTGCTAAAAACACTAGGACTGGATGCTACTTCTCTAAACTGGTTCTCTGAATATCTGACAGACAGATACCAGCAGGTGAAAGCAGATGGCGAACTATCTGCTCTAAAACTCTTACAAAGAGGTGTCCCTCAGGGATCCATATTAGGTCCCCTCCTCTTCACAGTGTATATCAACAACATTGATGAGGGAATCAAGGATGCAAGTATTCACCTATTTGCGGATGACACAGTGCTGTACCTGAGTCGTCCCACACCAAAAAAAGCTTGTACTGACCAACAAAAAGATTTCAACCTCCTGCAACTCCAACTAATAGATAACAAACTGCTATTAAACGCTAAGAAAACTAAAGCTGTGTTATTTTCCCCTGCAAACTACACAAGCACTACTGACTCCCTTCCCCTAATAACAACGATGCTGGGAGAGTGCTTAGAGTACGTTCCGAAATTCAGACATCTTGGGGTCTGGATCGACTGTAAACTCTCCTTCACTGACCACCTGGAAGACTTGCTGAAAAAATTAAGGCAAAGACTTAGCCTTTTTTTACAGGATAAGATTTCTTACAGCAGACGCAAAGAAACGACTAGTCCAAGCCACGTTCCTATCCTTAATTGACTACGCAGACTTCATATACAGTAGCTGTGCAGCTTCCTATCTTGGAAAATTGGATACGCTCTACCACAGAGCTATATGCTTCATCACTGACCTCCCCTTCTCTACCCATCATTGCGCACTATATGCCGCCACGGGCTGGACCTCGCTTCACTATAGGCGCAACTTTAATGCAGCACTCTGGACACTTAGAGCCCTCAGTGGCAAACTCCCTCAATACATCGTCGACTGTCTGTCTCCGATTGTACACAGGAATTATTCCCTTAGAAGCTACTCACAACTTCTGCTAAATATACCCAGGGGACTCGCACGAGTCGGGAGAGCCGCCTTTGGATTCTCACTCCCATCAATATGAAATAAAACCCAAAAAATACTTGAGCTGAAAACCCCAGTAAGTACCCGTTTGTTCAAAAGGCTTTACCGTGATGGCATTACGGAAATTTGCAACTGCTTTACTAGACGCTAACTAACCTCCCTCCCCCTAACTGAAATGTGTGCTTCTGCCTCTAGCATGCCCACCAACAGATCCACAGGATTTATTGCCGAACTCCCATATCTTATTCTTTGATGCTCTGAACTGCTGCAGCCTAATTCTAGCACATGCTACCACACTTGGGGATAATTATCGTCTTTCGCCCCCAAAAATATTCGGTCCCTAGCCCATCCAACACCTCCCTCTGCCCCAACCTCCAGGACCCTCCTAGTTATGCCCCTCATACTATATTCTCCTCTTGCACTTAGTACAACGGCAGCTTTTCTCCTCCATATGTCATCATGCTTTGGGGCAAAATTGCTTTTATTGTGACGGTCCTCTGCCCTCCACCCTCACTTCGCTCTAACAATTGGGTCCTCTCGCTGCCCCCTGTTCCCACCTCTCCCTACATTATGCTTTGATATCTTCTATCTGGTATGCCTACCCTCTCCCTAACGTTTCCCACTACAAAATGCACAGCTTTTGGGCTTGGATCCAGCACAAGTTCATTATCCACGACTCCTTGTAGATATGTGTTCAATGTATATTACCTGTAAATGTGTATTTTTACTATAATGGCAGCTATTTTTACTGTTTGTACTATTGTAACTTGTCTTTCTGTATTATTACTGTAGGACCTCAGGTCCACCTTGTAAATGAGCTTGCTCAATGGTGCCCACCTGGATAAATAAAGATATTGATTGATTGCCTTAAGCATAGGGAGATTCAGTGAGTTGCTCAAGGTGACACAGGTAGTAAGTGGGGGAGGTGGGATTCAAATCTGGGTTTCCAGCATTTACATTATGACGCATGGTTTTATTTTTAATCAAAGATAATGAGAGATGGTTAATAGGAAAGAGGTGGTAATAATTAATAACATGAGTGTGTTAAATGCGTTGTTTGCCACGGGCTATTAGCAGGGCAAACTAGGAGTGAGTGAGAACATTATAAAAGAAAGAAACATTTTTTTTTAAATATTCCTCTCCACAGCCTGGGGGAGCAGTACTACAAGGATGCAATGGAGAAGTGCCATAATTACAATGCTCGTCTGTGTGCTGAGAGGAGTGTACGACTACCGTTCCTTGATTCTCAGACTGGAGTAGCTCAGAGTGACTGTTACATCTGGATGGAGAAACGACACAGGGGACCAGGTACTTAAGAGAGAGTGTGTGTGCGTGCGTGCGTGTGTTTTTTTTTTTTTACTTGAAAGAATTTAATTTCAAATTTTTGGTTAGGGCAAAGGCTGTTTGGCTTTTGTTGAAAAGTGAATACATTTTCAGATGATAGTTTTGTTGTTTTTTTTTTTTTTTTTAACTGCCTTACATTTTTGGGGGGGTGGGTTCTTCTACAGCCTTTTGTATTCCCCCAGGACTACTACGCTTGACTCCCACCCAGGAGCTTTTAATCTCTGGCAGGTCCTTCCCTGCAGCCTCCATGGATATGGTTTACTCCAAATCCAGAGGAGATTGGCGGGCCTTGTGCCTCTAAGCAGCTGGTGGGGTGCAGGTGTGTCTTGCTGTGTAATCTGCCTAGTATTTTATGTACTGTTGCCAGTGAAGTCCCTTCCATGACATTGTGGCAGCATGTATGATCATGAGTGGCTATGTACAAGGTCACACCTCATTTGTAGTCCTCCCTACCTTCCTAACTGCACTGCCAGCTCCCCCCACCCCCGAACAACTGTACAATCCTGAATGGTTACATACAGGGTCACCCCCGTGTGGAACAAGAGCCTCCACTGAGATACTCAAGTCTGTCCCTTTGGCCTGCATTGGTCCACAAGCTTGAGATGTGAACCCAGGTCACTGACGTAACAAGTGATGCCTGAGTTTGTTTTTATGTTTTGTCCTGAGATTTTGACCATAGTTCCCCCCATCACCAGCTCCGATGATGGGTCATCTGGCTACACACTTCTTCCAGCCAGGGTGGTGGGCAGATGGCAGTCTTCACAGCCAGTAGCCAAAGTGACTTCTAGGTGGACTGGCAGGGGGTACATTAATGTTGAGTGCCTGATGTCCTCTCCGAGGAGGAGATTGGTGGGCCTTGTGGCTCCCGTCTGGCACCATTTTTCAGCACCTCATTGGAGATGGGGGTAGTTCCAGAGGACTGGAGGAGGGCCAGTGTGGTCCCTCTGCATAAGAACAGCAGGGAAGAGGCTAGCAATTATAGGCCAGTCAGTTTCACATCACTGGTGGGGAAAATTAGTGGAGACCCTGCTAAGGAGAGGCTACCTGGAGGCAAATTGGCTGCAGGCAGGACCATCGGCAGTATGGTTTTATAGGGGGAGGTCATGTCAAACAGATCTCATAGATTTCTTTGACTGGGTGACTAGGAAGGTGACTCGAGGGATGGCAGTGGATGTGACCTGTCTGGGCTTCAGTAAGGCCTTTGACAGTGTGCTGCACAGGAGGCTAATAGAGACACTTAGCAACCTGGGGGTTGGAGAAGTCGGCATGCTGAGTACCAAACTGGCTGATAGTACAGGAGGCAGAAGGTGGTGGTAAATGGTATTTGGACAGGGGAGTGCCACAGGGATCAGTCAGTATTGGGTCCTATTCTCTTCAGTGTCTTCATAAGTGGCATTGCTGAGGATCTGGTGGTAAAGGTGCCTCTCTTAGCAGATGAGACAAAAAGTCTACAACAGGGTGGTTACTCAGGAAGGGATGGAGAGAATACAAAGGAATTTTTTTGGAAACTAGGGGAGTGATCTGGGTGTGGTAGCTGGGTTTCATTGCCAAAGTGTTCAAAGTCATGCACTCGGGAATAAGTGGAAGAAGGTACTTAAGCAAGAGAGGGACTTTGTGGTAATCATATCTGACAATTTCAGGGTGGCAGTGCAGTGGAGTAAGGCAGTAAGCAAGCCTAGTGGGATACTGGGGTGCATAGGGAGGGGGGGATTTCTGTCTGGAGAAGGGAGGTGGTATTGCCCTGTTATCACGTACTTTTGGGACCACGCCTAGAGTACTGTGTCTGGTTCTGGAGGCTGCACTTCCTCAAGGACATTGCCTGGGTGGAAGCAGTCCAGAGGCGGGCTACTAAAATGGTTCAAGGGTTACGTGAGAACCTGTACAAGGAGAGGCTCCAGGAACTCAGCATATACTCCCTGGATGAGAGCAAAACGGGACATGATTGAGAGTGAACAAGGTGGGGGGCGGGGGGCTCTTTTAGAGAGTGGAGGAGCACCAGAACTTGGGGAAATACAATGGAGCTTTGGGGGGAGGGGGGAAGAATATGAGGAAGTAAGTCTTCACAGAAAGGGTGGTGGAGGCCTGCACAGCCTGCCAGAAGAGGTGGTGGGGGCAAAGACAGTGGGGAGCTTCAAGTATGCTTGGGTTAGGCACATGGGCACAAGAAATAGAGGAAAGGGAGGGACATCAGTGTCCAAATGGGGTCCAGGGTGTAGTAGTAGGGGAAAAGTGGCGTAGACTAGATGGACCCAACAACACTTTTCTGCCAATAAATTCAGTATTTCTGTGTTTGAGTATCTGATCTCTGTAACACTCCTGGCCCCCACCTGCTACTGCATCACTGGACCACCCCAAATCTGAGCATTTTTTTATTTTATTTATAATTTCTCCATCTTTCACGGAGCAGGCAGGTGGCTCTCGCTGTCCTCTCAGAGGAGCTCACCTCTCTGGTCCAGCATCCCACACACCGGTCCTTCCCCAGTAGATCCCTCACATGTTAACCCTCCCCATGGCAGGGCCGAGGAGAGGAGGATCGACTGTCCCCCTGCCCGGAAGCCAGCGTCCAGCGCTTCAACCCCTCAGTGCCGGGCCGGCTTCAAATCTGAGCATTGTTATGCAGAACAGATTACTATTTGAAACTTGCATATTGGCTAACTTGATTTTGACTTTGGTAACCTTATAGTGTATAGTAAGAGCATTGTTTTGTGTAGAATTCCATCCCTTTCAACATGCTGTTGTACCACAGTTCAAAAGTCATGGAATACGATTGTTCCTTTCTGTAGAACAGCAGGATTCAGGAACCTCTCAAGACTGCACGAGTCAGTTTCGTTCTGAAAGCTTAAGAACTGCTGTGTGCACATTTCACATAATACTATACACTATAAAAAAAAAAATTACAGGATGAGCAACTTTATGCACAACCAGCGTGTTCTGCCACCTCGGGGTTCTGATTCCTGTGAACCTCTCGAGCTTCGCTCTCGAGGTCAGATGGAATTGGAACACCTCTGTGGCAGAACTACTGGCTGGGCATAGTTGCCCTTCCAGTATTTTTTGTTTTAGCCAACCTAACTGGAGGGCATTGGTTAAATCTGAATGTCTGCTTTTGGTGTCCTTTATCTTGATCCAGGTGACCCACGTGATGCACCTGCAGAATATGCTCCCAGAAGATGATGCTGGAAGGATGGCCACATAATTCAACAGTTGTCTTGGGCTGCAAACCTTTAAAAAAAAACAAAAAACGAAAACATAAAATCCAGACTTTAAATTCGAAGGTTCTTTTTTTGGAATTCTTTTAACTTTGTTCTGCTGATTCAAAATATCTAGCCGCTTAAACGAAATTTGGTAAAAACTTTGGCAAAATCAAGTGGGGGAAAAAGGCATCCTGTCAGTGATGGTCGTTATCACTTTGAGATCCACGCTGTCCACCAATCCAGCTATGATCACTCAGATGTTCACTACAATTCTAGAGTAGGTAACAGCAGCGAAGAGCAATATTGACTCCTTGCAGAGCAAAACGGATCAAATGCACATCCGAGTGTCTGACACAGAAAGCACCGTTAGGCATATCTGGACAGGCAAGGGGACTCGAGGATACTGAGATATTGCAGCTTAAAAATGAGATCTGTGTACGCTGGGAGAAACTTGATCACATGGAGTGCTGTGGGTGGTGACACAGTGTTTGAATTACAGGGGTCCCTGAGGGGGCTGAAAGAAGAACATGAATCTCTTTGTGCAGCACTTGCTATCCGAACTCTTGAATATACATGGGGAACAGCTGGCCATACAGTAGTCATACAAGAACACTCTCGCACAAAGCGGAGAAAATCCCTGACCCATTCTTGTGATGTGCCTCAGATGCTCAGGAGAACCTCTTTAAGCTTGTCGGGGACAGAGGGCCGCTACACTGGCATGGGCACCAAGTTTTCCTATTCCAGGACTATTCGGCCAAGCTGAACAAACATAGAGCTGCCTTCACAGGGTTTAGGTTGGCTGTACAGAAACTAGTTGTGAAATATCGAAAGGTGTGTCTTGCTACCTTTAAGGTAGAAAGAAATGGAGTGTGTTCTATCTTCGGGGTAGTAGTGGATATGTTTTGTCCTCCCACAAAATACAGTCCTCAGTTCTCAGCCACCTCTTGTCAACCCGCAGCAGACGCTGCCTCGATGGAAACAGTCCCTTAGTTGCCTGCTTCATCCATAAGTGCGGCAACACCGGACCTGTGGCAGTGTAAGTGCAGCAGACACTGAAAACACTGAAAAGCTGAAGGGCTCAACAACCAGCCCACCCTTCCTCCCCTATAGTAGTACCTTAGCAGCAGACGAGAACCAAGAGTATCAGGAGGAAGCTTATCTGATATCTCCCCACCAGAAAGATCCACTCTGCCTTTACTTAAGAAACCACTTAAACTGAAGCTGACATCCCAGGCCTGCCCAGTCCTGGGCAGAGGTGGCATAGAGGGCAGCAGAATACCCGACTGGAGCAGTATAAAGTGAGCCTGTTATTGAAACCATGACGCCACATGAACAGCAGCCACACAGTGAGTCTGCCACCTGAATAAACTCTTCTGTACAACTTATATTTTCTGACAGATGAAGGTCACCTGGTGGGAACAGTGTCAAATAAGTTGCCTCTGTGGTATGTTAAGGCTGGCTACTCCACATTAATCACTTTTACAAATGTACTGGTATAACCCCGTCTCTCTCAGCTGGCTATAGTCTTATCGCTGCAACTTCTCTTCTACTATGTCAACCCATCCTGCCTCCCCTCTGCTTTTTAATGGGTTCCACATTTGCATCTATCCTATACTGCACAGCCTACATGAGTAGATGCACCCCCATCTCCCATCTGCTTATCTGCACCTGCAGATACCTTGTATTATGTCTAGCTACGGGCAGAGGAGGTAGATATTCCCAAAACAGGAGCTATGCTTCAGCTGGGTATAGAGGGAAAGTGATATGTGATGCAGGTTCTCCTTTTGCGGTTATCTGCTCAGCCCTGCAGAGATAGCTCAAGACTGTTAGTATCCAAAACTGATCTGCAGGTTAGCTCCTTTATCTTTATCTTATTTATTGAAAACATTCAGCGATTACTTGTCTTCCTCTTTATACTGCTAGACAAAACCAGGTAGCTACATGCAGCATCCCCCCGCCCCAGAATACCCCTCTGACAACATTTGCACAAGGCATAATGCACAAAAATGGGCACACCCCAGAAATAAATGCCTTTTGCCCTTCCCTTCCCTTTGCTGAGTAGAGTGGGACAGACCTGGGGCTCTGTTTGACCATTGCATCCCTCTGACACTCTGGTGCGGGTAGTACAGACTACCCACGTGCTCCACTCCCCCTTGTTAACCATTAAAACACTTTTGTTATATTAACCCACTGGGGGTCAGAAAAATGTGGAGCACACTTTGCGCTCAATTCACCAGCATGTCGGAAATATAGGGCCATTTTCACGTGCCAGCAGCACATGCTCTGGTGAGATGCTCTAAATAGGCTGCAGTGGGTACCCTCACTTCTCTCTCCTTGACTGAATGCTAACAGAATAATCTTAATAAAAAAACGGCGTCCTCCTGATCCTGCTGTTCCAGTTGCTTCTTCTACTGATCTTGTTCCCAGTTAACGAGTTCCTATTTTTCCCTTGTAAGATAATTCAGAGGCAGACATGTGGCAGCCACATGCTCTGGTTGTCATGATGAAGGCTGGAGGGACTCTCTGTTACACCACACGGTGCACATTATAGGAGTTCTACGAAATGGTACAGCTCTGCAAGGTTGCTACATGGTTTGCTAGTGCCCCATATAGCCAACCCAGGAAGCTGGGTAGATCTGATGGATGCCAGGGGCAGACCAAATGGATGCCCAGAGTACTAATAAGGGTATCAGAAAAAATTTACACCTACGAAGCATTGCCCCCACCTTGAGTTGCCCCTCTGAATGCAAGGTCAAGCACTGCAGTGTCGTGGTAACCCACTGAATAATTACGCCGTCACTCCATTGGATGTACAGAGAATAGAGTGGTATCAGCCTCAGCAAAATGATAGCCAGTGACTGGGAACCCGTTACTCGCCCCCCTTCATAGTTCATTTTTGTCGTTGCCTCCCCAAGAACTTATTTTCTCCTTAACTCTTTTTTTACATGATGATTTCTTTTTTGACGGGTGGGATAGGGAGGAACAGTCCCCCGAAAGACATCGCTGTGGGTTTCACTGGCAAAGTGCACCCAAGACACTTGACACCTGTAACTTCATCCTCAACCACTATTGTCCCCCTCCAAACAAAAAAAAATCAAAATGTTTTTAATAGTAATTAGATGGTAAAGTCTGATAAGATCATACAGGCAGTTCCTAGCAAAGTAGAGTGGGTGTGCTGTTCTGTTTCCTGACCCAATAGGAGTGCAGGGAACCTACACAGAAGTGCAGGAACTGGTAGACAGCTGATTAGAGGAACTGTTTTCTTTCTCAGGTAAGAGATGGTTTGCCAGTCTCCCCCCACTACAGGTTAATATGATACAATGCCCTTTCACTCCAGTTCTTTGGAGTTTGTATTTACTTTGTTGGATTATCTTGTCTGGTTAAAGTTCAGCATTGCTTGCTGGAATCATCTCTGAGACTTGCCAAAAACGTCTGCCAGCCACAAGGTGCCAACGAGCAGTTATTGTTGTTTTTCCATCTGAAGAAGAGAATGTATGGCTATGTGTAACAAAGGGGAACTTTATTATAATCAGTAGCTAACCTGAGGCAGCCACAGATAGCCTTCTCCGCGGTTAGCTCATAGACAGGAAACATTATTTTCATGCTTACCGAGTACCCATTTGACTTCACTGTATGCTTAATAGATTGCAGTGGGTGACAACCAGTATGATTTAAAACTTGTCTCCTGGAATGTACAGGGTATCAGTGCCCTGTTAAATGAAGTAGGTGCTGTCTCACCTCAACAGACTACATTGTGACATAGCACTCCTGCAAGAGACACATCTGCTTTCGGTAGAGACCATGAAGCTAAAAAGGGAATGGGTGTGTCAGGTAGTTGGCAGCTCAGGCACCACCACTAGAGGGGTGGTCATCTTGTTCCACAAGTGACACCCATACAGATCCTTGATACTAAGGCCAGCAAAGAGGGCTGGTGGGTGTTAACCAGATTGTCTCCCAATTCAGATACCATAGTCCTGGGGAACATCTATGGGCCTAACGAGGATGCTGTCTCCTTTTTCCCCAAGGGGTGGCCCATACACTAACTGACCTGCATAAACTAGGAGACAGTGATATTAGGAGGAGATTTTAATGAAGTCTGGACTCGGTAATGGATAAGCTAAGGCAGCTCTCCCTGACTAACGCTGACTCTAGACGAGCTTTGTGGCAGTTGGCAAATTAATTCTTACTCTAACCCACACAGAGCCCTGTATCCAGCTGGTAGGGACTCAACCTTTCACTCAGCATGGCACAATACAAGCAGCTGACTAGATTTTTTTCTGATAAAAGTCACAGCCATGCAATCTGTGCAGATCAGTACTATGGGGCGATTGTCATTCCAGACCACTTGTGTGTCTCCCTGTTAGTCAAAATAGGCATGGCAACACCTCCCACCCTCAGATGGCGTCCCAACACTTTCCTTCTGCAAGATCCCGGATTCAAAAAAGTAGCTGGAAGAAGAAATCTATGCCAGATTCAGCAATAATGATACTTCTGAAACCCCGAAAGCAATGTTATGGGATGCCCTTGAAGTCTGTTTGAGAAGCAGGATTATAAGTAATGACAGGGGTCGAAATTACGTTTTGCAGCCACTAGCCAGCAGAGCTAGTGACTGGGAAAATCCACTGGCCCCACAGACATTTCCACTGGCCCAGTTGGTGTACATACTGAAGTTTTGCCTTCTCCAGTACACGCCTGCAGGGCTAGTTAAATAAAAATTTTACTAGCCTAATAAAAAAATCTACCAGCATTTGACTAGCAGGCCAGTGCCAGTTTCGACCCTGTGCATCATGCCAAGAAGCGGTGACTTCAACTTCAGCAGTTGGAGGACACCCTTAAGGAAAAAAGAAAAAAAATAGTACAGTGCCTCTACAGGCACCCCTTCCCCTCAACTAAATTGGGAAACATTGAGCCTCAAATACCAAGTCAACACCCTTATATTGCTGCAAAGAAAGTGGTTCAACACACTGTACATAAGTACTGGAAATCTGGGGAAAAGGTGGGCAAACTGCTAGCCTACCACACCAGAATACAGTAGGCAGCTAGGCACATTGCCACATCAAATGCCCTCGAGTGCTTAACTGATTCCCAAAATGGGCATCAGAGCATTTAGAGATTTTATGTCAATCCATATAGATCACAGATGGACTCCCCTTAACCGCCTTTAACTCCTTACATACCCTGCCACACTGTCCACCGTTGGTCAGGTTCAAACAGAAGCCATAGTTGCTCCAGTCAACCTGCAGGAAGTCTGGGCAGCTATCTAGGCCCTCCCAAAAAAGAAAACCCTGGGACCAGGTGGTTTTCTTGCAGAATTTTATCAGACATTTATGAATCCACTGAAGCATAGACTGCTCACTGTTTCTGAAGCAGCCAGAGCTCAGGGTCACCTTTCCCATTCTTTGTCCAAAGCCCTCATCATGCTGCTCCCCATGCCAGGAAAAGACAATCGGCAGATGTCCAACCACTGCCCAGTCTGCTTCCTCAGCATAGACGCCAAAATATTGGCCACTATCTCTCCGTCTGCAAAACTTTTTTTTTTTTTTTAATTTTCATTTTTTTATACTTGTAAGCTGACGAGTATGAATGCCTGTTTTTCATAAGCGAGAAGTATAATTAATTAATTATTTATTTATTTATTTATGAAGCATCAGTTTACAACCTTTGAGCCAGAGGCTCGTTTACAAAGGTACCTTGTCACAGAGAGGACAATACAGTGATGATAACTTGGTACAGAGAAACAGTAAACAGACTGATACAAATAGAGCAGTCATTTAAAAAAAACTACAGTTAAAATATTGGATTAACAAATAACAATGACAATTTAGTAGCAAGAGCAAGTCTGATACTTCATCTAATGGACTTCCATCAGATAAGATTTGTCAGAGGTCGTATGTCCATGGACAATCTGAAGGAGCTGTTTAATGTTATCTGGTCTAGAAAGAAACACACCCACCCTGCGTTGCTTATAAGTATTGACAGTGAAGAAGCATTCGACTCAATAGAATGGCAGTATCTGTAAGGTAATGCCATGGGTATAGGGCTCTCACTTGTACGTGGATTCACATGTTATAGACGAACCACTCAGCATGCCTCCTTGCTAATGGTCTGGTGTCTCGGCCATTCCAGCTGTCGAGAGGAACTAGGCAGGGGTGCTTCCTATCCCAGCTCCTGTTCCTCATTGCTATGGCATTTCTGTTGTGAAAAATTAGACCGCTGGAGGATTCAGGTAGGCCACAAATCACTAAAGACTCTGGCTTATGCTGATGATCTACTGCTCACTCTCTACAACCCTGACTCCACCCTGCCACGTGTCGTGAACACATGGAACTCATTTGCATATCTTTCAGGTCCATGGGTCAGTTGGGAAAAATGGGTATTGTGTTCCTGAATGCTCACTGCCAGGAGTCTGCCATACGTTGGTGGCACCTCAAGTGGGCTCCAATCACCTAACTTACCTAGGGATGATAATTACCCCTAGTCTCTGCCAGATGGTAGATCTTAATATAGACCCAGTTTGGAAAGAGTTGGAGATGGATTTTTGTCGCTGAAAATTTTTTTTTATCTTGTCTTTGGAGGCAAGATAGCAGCGTACACAATGATGGTGTTCCTTGAGATTTATTTTCTACATGAACAATCCCCCAGTCCCTATCCCACAAAAGAAATGTAATGGGCTGCAGACAGTTTCTCTCTCCTTCCTTTGGTAAGGCTCCAACCCTGTTTTCTCTCCCCAAATTGAGGGCTTCTGGACCTAAGGGAGGCTAGGGCCTCCCCTGGCTCTGGGCATAGCTCCAGGCAGCAGGTATTAGACAAGAGCTCACCTAGCTGATGGCATCCTCCCCTTCCACACCCCTGTGGCTGCTTTTTGGAGCGAACCGCCCACAAATCTAATCCCCCTCCCCATCCCCCACTCCCATGGGGTAAAAGCAGCAAGCCGCCTATAGGACTTCAAGAGGACCAGATGCCGACGGCAACATTTGCAAAAAGCACATAGAGAACCCTCACAAAATGGCACAGATGGTAGGTTAATCATCTGGGAGATTGGAAACCCCTCTGAGATGATTCCTTCATTACTATTGATCATAAGCCTATCTAATGGCAGCAGTGATCAAGCAAAGGCATACATGTAGTGGGGCATCTGCTTTCTCCCTCCCTTAAGACCATGGATACCTTCCAGAATTTGAGACAGATGTAGCCTCCTGTAATCTGACTTTTGGAGGTACTTAGCTTGGCGAATCTGTTCTCGGCTGTTGCCTGTGGACTGTTGATTGAGAGTCAGACTCCACCGTTCCTTCAAGCCTTGCCCAGTGGCAAAAGTCTCCACAAGTGCTAGGGGTAAAGATTTATGCTAGTCTCTTCTAACCATGCAACCCCATTACGTAAACAGAAAAGTAGGAAAGGCAGTTGCAAATGGACATATCAAATACAGACTGGAATCAGGTGGTGCAGCTGGTATACAGGGGATTCAGGGGCATCAGATGCCAGCTAATACAGAAGAAAGGCCTGCACAGATGGTACAGAATCCCAGTAGTCTTGAACAAAATGGGTGTACTGAACCATGATCGATTCTGGAGATGCCATGGCTCTGCAGGCAGTCTAGTACATGTACTATAGCCATGCCCCTCGATACAGGGATTCTGGTCACAGGTTCTGGCACTCTGTAAGAGAGTCCTGGGTCATGAGATTCTGGCAGACTCCAAATTGTGGTTGCTAAGAGACACCTCAGTGCTACCCGAGCGCCCCAGTGGTACATAAAGCTGACTGCTGCTAGCAGCCTTGGAAGCCAAGAGATAGCTCCTGCTGAAATGGGGAAGTGTGTCAGTACCTACAATAACTGAATGGACTGCAGCTCTCTATAAGTTAGCCGAATAGGAGAGAATGTTACATATCTTCCAAGACAACCTCAATAGGTTCCAGTGGGTGTGGGCCCCCTTTTCCTGCAGTCTGGACCTCCCCATCCTGACTCCCCTCAGCTGGAATCATCTCCCTTACACCTCCTCTCCCAGAGCCCCTGAAGAGTTATTTTTGCCACCTGGAGGAATTGGTGGGAAGACCTATACAATCCTCAGAATAGACAACTGCTAGGATAAGAAGGGGGGGGGTAATGGTTCACTGATTACGTATAGAAAAGCCCTCAGTATGGTTAGTATACCTGTAGATCAGTTGATTTAGTTGGCTACTTAGGTGGGCTTATCGTTACCTGTTTCCCCAACAAGAGACTGCCAGTATCTTGTTTCATTGTTAAACTGGTCGTAATTGTTTCTTTTTTCTTGTTATGCAGTTTTGAGTCATTATATTCAAGGTGTTTCTCCTTTATGTTGTACCTGTTTCTGTTGTCTTACTGTGATTATAAAAGTTGAACATTTCAATAAAATGTTTTTACAGAAAAATACTCTTCTATTTTTACGTCTTTAGTGTGCTGTTAAGTGTTATGTTCCACTGACTGGTAGGTGTGCATTTAGCCAAACATTGTAGATTTTTCATTGTGCTACATTGTAGTAGTTCTGTGAATTGTTCCAAATGCCATTTGACAATATCTGATACTGATTTTCCATAAAAAAAAACAAACAGTTGTATTCACATTTTACTTCTCCTTACTTTCCTTGGGGGCACCCCATTCTTCAACATCCTCTCCCATACCTGATAAAAATTGATACTTCCTCATGGACATCCTCCACTTCATAACTTTTAAATCTGTGGGTTCCACCCTCGTGTTGCTAGCTCCAAAGAAAACCTCAAATCAAATCCACTTGTCCATTTGAGGACAGATCACTTTCAGAGTCTCACACCTAGCTCCAAAACTGAACATGGCAGGGGTGTTTCTGTCCTTCTCGGCTCTCCCTCTCCACAGAGGATGCAGGCAGAGGCATCATTTGCTGAATGCCAGTTCACCTGGTTATACTTTTCTTCTTTTTTCTACAAAATCCTACCCACCAGAGTGCAACAGAAAGCTTGTACATTAGGGGAACCTGTTACACTGCGTTTCTGACCTCCTCTATCTCTTAGTGCACCTAACCGTGTTGCCAAATGTAGTCATCCAGTTGCTGCCAGCTCTTGCTGTAGGAGCAGAGATTTTGATCCATCAAGTGTTAGCCCCACTTTCCTATTTTCCATCTCTGACCAAAAAAAGGAGAATCTGGTCCCCATTTCAGACAACAAAAGAAAGGACCAAGTGCTGCATACTTGCTTAGTGTTACAGCTCAGTGCACCTGATTTGGGTGCGTTCTGTTATCATGGGAATGCACAAAAATGCTGTAGTAGCATTTAAAAAAAAAACAAAAAAACTTTAGAAGTAAGATCAGAAAAAAATGAAGAGATCTGATGGTTATGCACAAGATTATAAATGATGCTAACTTACAGAGGGAGATAGGAATCGCCTTGCAGGGAAAACCAGTAGTTTTGAGAGGGCATAGAAAACAAATTAGGATGAACGCTGCCAAAAATAATGCAAGACACTTCTCATTCGTGAACAGAACTGGTAGACTGTGGAATAGATTGCCCTCCGATATTATGTGTAGCTGTTCAGTTGATGTATTCAGAAAATCTGTAGTCTAATGGTTGCTATCAAATTCTGGAGGATGACCCACTGTTGTGAGGAACGGTTATTATGGGCTAGTCAGCCTTCTACAGTTCTACTTCCTAGTATAAGTTTAATTCCATTTGGAGATTTGTACACCTTTGTAAATGGTGCAGAAGAGTCGTGGGATTTCGGATCCTTGGTTAGATTATGTGCTGTTAAGTTGTGTAAACCAGAGGTAATGGATTCCACTACTTTGTGCGACATAGCAACTCATAAACTTGGAGTTTTATTTTAGTGAGGAGCGGACTGCAGACAGTGGTAATGGGTAATGTCAGTCCACTACAAATAAGAAGTGAACAGAGCTGGATACTCACCTGGGAGGTACAGTAATTGGTTTACAAAACAGGTTGCACCTGAATGACTTATGGTTATGCTGTCTGTAGCAGAGTGGAGGTAAACATAAATTAAAAAAAGAAAATTTAACTGTTTGTATTGTATCTTCTCTAAGGTTCGGCTTCTGGGCAGCTCTACTCCTATCCAGCTCGTCGCTGGAGAAAGAAAAGGAGAGCACACCCACCTGAGGATCCAAGACTGATCTTCCCTTCACTGAAACCAGGTACAGTTACTTTGTAATACATGACAGCAGATTACAGAAAATGAAGGGTACTGTTTGCCAGAAGCTTGGAAGCAAATGCATTTTTTGCCACTTGTCTGTAAATGTAGTGTTGCCACCTACCTCTGTGTCATTTCATTGTTACATGCATTGGGACTGAATTGAGAGCATCTTCAAATGTAGCTGCTTACTGTACTTGTGATTTAATTGGGACATTCTGGTAGCCTTAAAATGGGGAAAGCTAATTACAGAATACTAGGCATAGAAAATATGTATGACCTGGTAGTATGGTAAGAAGTGGGAACCTCTGTGCCTTTTTGTTATTTGCATTGGGACTTTGAACTGCACAGCATCTTGGAGCACTGCTATGTACTGTGCTAATACAGAAATAATCTTCACCGAACTGTCATTTGAAGTGTCAGCTGCTGAAGTTAGTCGATAATGTCAGACACAGGGGCTTCTGGATTGTTAGTTTGACTGATGGCAAGCAGCAGGATCAGCCAGATCAGTCACCCTATTTTCAAAAATTTCCAAAGGTCTTCTCTTGGTGAGGACCTCCTGGTCCCAGTTTTTAAACCTGATGCATTGTTTACATTCCCGTTAACAGCCAGCTGTTATATACAGCCAGACTCTGGGGTTGGAGTTTAGATTTGATTGACCCCTCAGCGTAACTGGAATTGCTGCTCATTGTGCCCCAGGTTTGTGCTCCAAGTCTAGGCTTCCTGGAGGGCAGCCTGGTATGGATTGAATTGCTCTTCTTCTGTGGTTTGGTACATCTCTGTAACATTACCACTTGGATGACCACGGGTGGTAGTGAAACGGAATAGACTGGCATGTCTTGCCTGTCTTCTGTTCAGTCTTGGGTTGAAAGTGGCAAAAATGAGCACAGTGGACTGGACACACACGTTTGTGTCTGTAGGGGTGTGTATATATTTCTACAACATATGTTTTGAGAGAACTGGCCAGATAAAAAGTAATATCTTGCTGAACATGAAAAGATATTGATATTTTTGCTTGACGCATCATGTCATAGTGATATCTTTCCTTGTACCACTATGTCATAATGCATTCTTCATTCAGGTTTAGAAATGTTTGGTCTCAGTAGCAGTACTAACCATATTCAAACGCGAATAATGTTTAAATGAAAAATGATTGCATGGTACTGTGAGCATAAAAGTTGTTCAGCACAGAAATACAAAAGTGAATGGTGTTTTATTTATTGATAACTTTTTAGATTTTTTTTAATAAATCAGCAAAAAAGGCAGATTTGTTTTTTCAGTTTTATCAACGAACAAATGCAAATAACTTTACAATGAAAAATGGTAGTATGGTACTTTGAAAACAAGTTGTTCAGTATAAAAATGTCTACAAAATGAGTGCTGTTTCATTTAGCAATACATTGAGTATGACAGCAGATAAGGACCACTTAGCCCACCTAGTTTGCCCATTTTCCCTACTTCTTGTAGTACCACAGACTCTACTTGATCTCTGGCTTAACCCTCCCTTTTGGATTTCTTTATAGTCAGCAAAGAATGGCAGATTTTTTTTTATTTTTTTTAAATGTTTTGATGAACCCCCCCCCAAAAAAAAATGCAGCAAAAACAATTATACATGAAACTTTTTCATTATGTACTGGCTATAATGTAAAGCTATGGGGCTCAGTGAGTTAAATAGGAGTAGTAGTACATCTTGGAAACCATTCCCAAACGAGAACTGCAACTGTTAAAGCAGGAAGTTAGTTGTTCATTTCAGAGCCACAAGCACATTGCCAATCATTTTTATTCCAAACATATGTCTGTGTAAATAGAACATGCCATGGCCTGACTTACGATATCGTATTTATCTTCATTCAGGACCAATAATATTAAGATCTCTCCCTTGTAGTTTCACCACTTGTGAGATACCATAATATATATCATTAGCTTCCAGTCGGGTCATGACATCTCCTCTGTGTGTGTGTGTTTTCTTAGCAAAAAACATTGTTAAATGCACCAGTTAGGGTAAATTGACACCACAGAAGTAGGGAGGTGTGGCATTAGGGTTTCCAACTCTAACTCCCCACCTCCACCCCCAACCAGCAAAAGGAAGAAGCATTAGGATTTGGGGTCTTCAGAGTCCTGGCACATCAGTGGTGGGGTCTTCCTTGGGGTTGTCAACTCTGATTGGGGCCCCCCTGCCCATAGCCTCTAGTCCAAACCTCCAGGCTCCGCTCCAAGCAAGTGCTTCATAGTGGTACACTCTTCAAAGGTAGAGAAGTAGATCTCGCAACATATTGTCAACACAATTTGTTGGTAGCTTTCTTGGGCCCTGCGTGAAGAAAGGAAATCATGTGTGATGTTGGTTGTTCATGGAATGGTGTGGACATTAGGGTTGATAACCCGAAAGACCCGACCAATGATTCACCAAGACTCTGGAGACCCCAAACACTAACGTTTTTGTTTCCTTTTGTTGCTTGGAGGGGTGGAGGTGGGGAGTTGCGGTTGGAAACCCTAATGCCACATTTCCCTATTTTTGTGGCACCAAGTTACCTTAACTATTGCATTAATGAAGGCAAGATGGCAGCCTCCAAGACCCAAGAAACACCAACTGGTGCAGATCGCTCACGAAAGCAAAATTTTCATGTCGAATCGAGGATTATCTGAAAATTTACTGAGCATGCTGAGGAAGAAAACTTATCCTTGTAACTCTGGAACATATTCATATTTTTTTCCAAAACCTTTGAAAGGCATTACCTTGGCACAGGCCCCTTCTGCCCTGAAAGCTGCAGGAAAAAAGTATAATAAAAGCCTTAAATTCAGACAATTCTGTAAAAATTACACATCCAGATCTCAGAAACATAATCAACCGTCACAAACCTTCCCACAACTTGAGAACTTGCATCCTGGAAAACGCATGGCTAATTTGGGGCAATTTCATCAAATACCACCAACATTATTAAGATGCAAAGGTAGGGATTTAACACTGAACACTATATTCAACCCTAAATATACTGGGGCTACAGTGCCAGTATTATAGGGGCATGGTAGCGTCTCTACAGTTAGGGTTGAGAGAGAGAGGTCCTATGTTAAGTCCCTAAATTTGCACCTTAATAGCTTTGGCAGGGTTTGACAAAATTAGATGACATTTTGCATGTGTTGTGTAGGAGGTAAGATTTAAATCTGTGGAACATTTTGCGACAGCAGCTTGTAAGGATTTTGGGATAAGCCTATGCCATTTTCCTGTAGATGACAAATTTTTTTCTGCTATACATAACATTATATTTTGGTTTGCTCTCATACAGACTACACGGAATGGAATTTTTTCTCGAAACTTTCAAGGTAGAAACGTACTGTACCAAGGTTGTGCCTTTGGAAGGTTTCGTGAAAAAAATAAATGGTTCCAGAGTTATAAGGATGTAGAGGTGCTTTTGCTTTCCTGTTCTGAGCATGCTCAGTAGGGATTTTGGATAACTTTCTGATACAACACCCAAAATTTTGTGTCGCAAGACCGTTTTGGTTTCTCACCACTTCTTCCCGCAGGACGGAAATGTTTATATTTTGTGCTGTGAGTTGCCATCTTGTTTTTCCCTTCAAACAAAAAACATGGAAAATACACATGTTGTAATGCTAAGAAAACTAAACACTAAAACGTAGCAGAACAGGACCTGTTAATTAAAAAAAAAAAAAAAATCAGTCTCTAGCTAAATGGGTCCTGTTCAGATACATTCTGGTGTTTGTTTTTTAAAATAAAAACCAGAAATACATTTTCTGGACATACCAAAATCCAGGGTGCCCAACTTAGCGAGAGGAGCCATTCACCCACGTTCTCTGTATGAGAACAGCATGACTTTCTTGAATGCTGCAGTCGCAGCTTGAAATCATGCTGCAAGCTTCAGTTGAAGCAGTGAACTGGTGATCCCATTTTGTCTGTCTATCTGTGTATTGATCTCTCGCTCTCTATTTTAAATATTTAAGCAGACCGGAATGCCTACCCCTCATACCACTTTATTCTCTCCCCTCCAGGTCACTTGCCTGACCTTTCCATTTTTTTTTTTTATATACAGTACATGCCGCCTTATTGGGACACGCTTTAGCAGGACATTCGGCTTAATGGGATGAATGCCCAGGAACTGATTTGTTTTGTTTGTTAAACAGTGCTTACTACCTTCAGTTCCACATAGCTGGGACAGTTCTATCAGTAGGTCTGCACATTAAGTACCCATTGACTCCTCCTTGACCATTCCCTAGTCTGTTCCCAGAGCTGCTGATCACCAGCTGTTGACTATCCACGTACCCTCTGGCTAATCAGGAACACATGAAGGCAGACTGCCACCCTGTGTAAGTGCAACACAGCAGCGAGGCATCCAGACAAACTCTCACTAGAAGACTACGTTAAAATGATTGAGGCACTAGAGAATAAAGCCGCATTGTCCTCAGTTGTTGCCCAGCTTGGCATCTCAAAAGGTCAAGCCAGTAGGACAAGCAGATTTTGACTGAATGGAGATCTAATGTAAACAGTCACTGAAAATCAGAGGGAAAGACAGCAAGGTAGAGGACGTTCTGCTGATATGGTTCCACCAGGAGATTTCCAAGGGAGCCAGAATATCGGGGCCCAGTGTGAAAGCAGAAGACCATGGAGCTTGGAACACAACCCATGCATGTCAGTTTTGAACCAGTTGATTGCTGGTTGTCAAGGTGGAAGTTGTGGTATCAGATAGTTTTTAAGTGAGAGCATGGCAAAAAACAAGATGCTGATTTTGTTGCGACTGTGTCCTGTGTCTGGGATGTTCTGCCACCACTGATCAGACTATCGGCCAGAAGAAAGTTTTTGGTGCTGACGAGTTTGTTCTCTTGGGCTACCAGGATCGTGGGCATTCCCCACCCCAACTCGAGACAAAGAACATACAGGGAGGGAAGGCAAAGGATAGTATTTCTATGCTTTGCTGTTCTAATTCTAATCGGGCTGGCACAGAGGAAAGACGCATGCTGGTTTTTGGAAATGGCAAGTGCTCCCAGTACCTTCCAGAAGACCTTTGAATCCTGCCTGTATATAGACAAGCATTGCAAATGCATCGAGGACAGGCTCAATTTTTCAGGATTGAAACTAGCATAGGAGCAACGAACAGACTGCTGTAGATGGTGAGGTTGAAGTATTATGGCAGATCCACACAGTGGAGGCACTGTCATGTCTAGCCACAACAGTGGTGTTAGCAGAGATGCCAGGTCAGCGCTTGGGAGAAGCTGCCTGACATTGAATTCATCATCAAAATAACTGGTACAAGAGTCTAAGCAGAGCAGGATTTCTGATTACTATGTCCAGAAAAATGCACACTGGGTACTTTCGTGTAAATGCAATTAACTTAACTAAGTTATACAGTACTGATTGTTTAAATTGCCACTATTTTAACACTATTTATGCACTGTTTGTGTGTTTGTGGTAAAACAAATATTGTGTACAGTAAAAGGATTGACACAAGACATGTTTCTGAATTTTTTTTAAATTACAGAAGTAAACTTCATTTAGAAGGGATTATTTAGAAGGGATACCTGCTTAATCAGGATGACAGCTGTCTACCAAACTGTCCTGATTAAAGGGATTCTACTGTATTATATTTTATATTTGAAGAGCAGCTGACACCTTCAGGAGAACTTTAGCAAAACATAATATTTAGACGTAGTTTAGCTTATGTTTTACATTAGTTCTGTGTTTCTCCTCCCCATTATCACTGGGGTCATCTGCATGAAAAAGTGAGCTTTGCTCCTAAAGAGTTCAGCTGTTCCTGTTGCTTTCTCCCTACCTGAGGTCATATTGCACTGCTTGTGACATCAGTTACTCCCATGGCAACAGAGTGTGATGTCACAACAGAGCATTATGACTTGAAGTAGGGAGTACGCTATACAGGTAAATGAACTCTAAGGGACAAATATCATGTATTATGTAAATTTTTGCAGTAATAAATAATGGGGAGAAGAAATCTACAGAATATATATGGAATGCTAGCTGAATTGGGTGTAAGTATTATTACATTTTTTTTCAGTTTATTTTGAGGCATCAGTAGCTCTTAAAGCGGACCATGGTGCCCACCCTTCTTGACCCTCTCCCTTTCCCCAATCAGTAGCCCGACACTTAGGTGCTCAGTCCCCATTTCCAGAATGTCAGATGTCCCGTGAAAAAAATAAAAGTCTCTCGCTGTGTTTCTTTTTTTAAACCTGTAAAAAAACAAAATTATCTCTTGCCAATCTGATCTCCACACACACAAACCCACCCACAACCCCCAGCCTTCCCCTCAGCACCCACCACCCCACATCCTCACTCACCTGGTGTCCTATGGTGTAGATCCAATCTCCAGTCAAAGACGCATCTTGATGCTGGAACTGGCGACTGCGATATGGGAAGACCAGGTAACTGCAGTCTGTGTACTTCAGTTGGGTTTTGAACTAGGATTCATAACTTTGTCATTTTTACATATTTCAACACCACATTTTCACCATGGCTTTTTTAGGACTGTACCATATGACCAACAGCAGTGGAATTATACAAATCTTGCCTGAAAGATGATTTTGCAGTCTGTTTAATAAATCACCTTTTGGATGGGGATTTGAACATTTTCAGACCTTTGTTCATGAGGTGGGGTCATAAGAAAGCTATGTTGAAAATGTGGGGTCAAAATATGTAAATGACAGAGCTATGTGTGCACATTGAAATTTTTTCATGCTTGCTCTTAACTTTGGACATTTTCAATATTCACCCCAAATTTTCAACATAGATATATTTCACACCTTCTCATAAATGTGACAGCTGTCATTTTTTCAAATGCTGGCCAACATTTTTTCACACCTGTAGCTAAGAATGACAGTTCAGCAGGGATTTGAAAACATTTACCTACTGGCTTTATGAGGTAGGGTGATAAAAAGGCTGTGCTGAAAATTAGGAATACAAATATATGGTAAAATGACCAGCATATGAGTAAACATTGCAGTATTTTAACGTTCAGTCATAACTTAGCTAATTTTCAATATTTTAACTCCAGACTTTCAACTTGCCTGTTTTTTCAGTGCACACCAATTCATAAACGTGACAGGTGTAATTTTTTTTTAAATCCTGGACAAAATGCATTTTTGTACTTGGTGGTGCAAAATGACGTTTCAGAAACTTCAAAATTTGGGGTCAAAATAAAAAAAATATCATTTTTAATAAACTTTCTTTGTAATGCCGGTCTTCACCCGAGTGGGTATGCTTTGTGATCCAGTGCCAGGGAGCTGAGTTCAGGTGCAAGCTCAGTGACCCGGCTACATGGTGTGAGGTTGGGGATGGCACTGTTATGCGACTCTTCCCCCCCCCCCCCAAAGCTAGAGAATGAAAGCTGCAGGGTGTCCTGCATGGGCCCAGGTACCATATAGTGAAGATGTTTTCTATTGCCATAGGGCTCTGCACCCATGGGTGGTAGAGGGCCCTGTGCATTGGCTGACAGATGGACTCTTTGCTCTTTGTGTCTGTATTTGTGGTCACATGAAAGCGCAGGGACCAGAGGGCCCTGCCTTCCACAGACCACCAGACAGCCCCATGAATTCTTGACATCCGTTGCTGCACTTCTGTAGGCAGATGGAGTCTTCCTTTGGCACAGAGCCCAAAGGGCCCTGTGTTTCCGCATCTGTGTCGTGAATGAGAATATGATGCTGCTATCTCAAAAAGTAATTCTTCGGGGAAAAAAACTTTAATGCACCAGTTAGTGTTTAAGTCAGTGCCATAAAAGCAGGGAAAATGTGGCAGTAAGATTTCCAACCCTAACTCTCACCTCCACCATCAAGACCACCCTCAACCACACATAATCTCTGCCAGGAGCAGGTGGATGTCACTTTGTCACCTACAAAACCCAGTCCTGCCCTGGAACCCACTGTAAGAGGTGCTATTGCAGTGTGGTGGTCAGCATCTGACTTCAGGAGAATCAGAGTATTGCTGTACCTCCACTGTACTCCCCGGACTCTTCTACGTTTTGTGAGTTGGGTCCCTGGTACAAACTTGTGTCATACCATACATGGGAGTGCAACACAATGCCAGATTTCTGAAGTGTTAATACAGAGTTGTCTGTGAGGCTAATTACCTGAATTGTGGACTATTTGAAAAATTATCCAGTTTCAACAGCAGAGTTTGCAGTCTGGATTGTAATATATAATAGTTTACAGTGTTTTTTTTTTAAAAGAATTAGCTGAGTAAACCCATAAGTCTTTATGTGACTGAGTCAGAAAATGCCACGTAATAAGGCTGATTGGGCAGCCCAAATAATAAGGTTGTTCCTGTCCAAAAGCTCAGTTATAGAGATGAGTAAGCAATGAAGCATTGAACCCTGAGAATATCACAGTTGAACAATCCTGGGTAACTGTGCTTTAAATAGACAAAACAAGATTAATGACTGTGAATAGAAGACTGAATTAACCTTTGGCCTAGACAAATACTGTGGGAAGGTGTTCAGGTCATGAGGTCTTCACTACACTCACCAGTGTTGTACCTGATTTGGCAGTAACAAAACAGCATTGGTTTGTAGTGCTGTTGATTTCTTTCTGCTCACAAGCAGTAAGGTTTCAGTAATTAGTAAGGAAATTATTAAGATTAGTGACTGAAATTAAGAAGGAAAAGGTAACTAAATAAACTTAAAAACCATGTTTTGTCATTCGGGCAATCGAAAGGTCAGGGTTGCAACCATGATGTAGTCTAGGAGTCAGACCTGTCACAGACGCACTCCACAAGTCATGCCCTCTGCTCCCACAGTGCCAACCTCAGAGTGCAATAGTGTGAACAGGTAACAGACAGGGTAACCCTCCTGTCTGCTTTTGGGTCTGAATCACCTTTAGTCTCAAGTTCTGGGGGGATTCAAACTGTGAACCTTATGCTAGCGTACCCAAATGTACAGGCTCAGATAATATACTCTTCGGTGAAATGCAATATATCTTTCACCTAAGGGCAACTAATTAGGTATCCAAAATGAACCCATAAAACTCTGTAAGAGACCTTAGGTATATTCTTACCTTTTACCAAGCTTAGTAACACCAGCAAGCCCTTGAACAGTTGTCAGACTTAAAAATGCAGGCACTCCACGTGCAAAAATAACGGAGGAGACCCAGGCAGAATCTTAAAGAATAGGTACTTTTACTAAAAGATGATAAAATATGAAAAATGTAAACACAGAACAATATATTGAAGAGCTCACAATCACATAAAAGAACAAGGGAAAATTACAAAGCAAAACTATTACCACAATACATTTAGATTTTTGCTATCTACGGTATTACTTCTAGAAGTGCGTTTAAAGTTGGATGAGAGAGCTGTCTCTCTCTGGAGTCCCAAAATGATATGACCTACATTTCAAACACAAGTATCAGTTTAAACTCTGTGTCTCCACATCCATTCTGTGAGTCATCTAGCTCCTCCTTTAGAATATAAAATTATAAAAAAATGATTTCCTATCGGGAGGTATTTTAAATAAGGTGCCATCAGAAAAAAGACATTTCCTATATATAACTTCTTAATTACACATTTCCTTTGAACTTAGCAATCCCACACTGGCACCGATGTGTTAAAAAGCTAACAGGAATCACCCTAATGACGTCCTGTTTCTGAAGTCATAAAGTCACATTTGGTTTGCACTTCAAAAAAGCCTAGGCATGTCATAAACGGTAATAAAATGTCATTCTGAAGGAAGTCGGTTAATTAAATGGTTTCTGATCAGTTTTCATAATCCTGTAGCATCACTGAAACCTGGGGTGGGGGGCACCCATGGAAGCACAGGCTGTCTTATGTGAGACAATCACATACTATATTTTTATATTACAAATATCATACAGTAATCATAACCATCTGGCCAAGTGTCACAATCTTCCCCACCTAGACTGAATTTGGGGGCTCTATCCCCTGTATGGGATGAGCTCCCTAGGTCAGTTCACTCCTCATAATCACAAGTCATTTATGTTGCGATTGGTCGCTGCAGCCTTATGTAAGATCATCGTGTCATACCCTTGCAAGGCAAGACTCCATCTTAATAGTCTACTGTTAGTTTTTCCCATTTGTGTGAGCCAAACCAGGGGGTTATGGTCAGTTCATACCTCAAAATGCTACCTGTATAAGTATGGCTCTAACAACTTTAGGGCCCACACTATGGCAAGACACACTTTTTCCACAGTAGAGTAAGCCCGCTGCCTGGCAAGTAGCTTTTACTCAGGTACTCTACAGGGTGATCTTTCCTTTGGTTGGATGTCTGACTCAGTACTGCCCCAATACCACGTCTGAGGCATCAGTCTGGACTATAAAAAGGTCTGCTATAGTCAGGACTTGGGAGCACTGCACAGTGCCTCCTTCAAGTCTGGTAAATGCTTTTTCACAGGCTAGTTCCCAGGTAATTTTCTTAGGCATTCTTTTCTTTACCAGGTCAGATAGGGGAGCAGCTAGGGCAGTGTAATTGGGTACAGATTTCCTGTAGTACCCTGCTGTCCCTAGAAAACTCCTGACCTGCTTCTGCGTCTCTGGTCTGGGCCATGTCTTGATCACCTCAATTTTTACTTGGTTGGGACGGAGTTGACCCAGCCTACAGCATGCCTGAGGTATGCCACTTCAGCCATTGCCACCTAGCACTTATCAGCTTTGACAGTGAGCCTGGCCCTCTGAATCCTGCCTAGCACTTCCCTAAAGTGGGACAGGTGTTCCTCCCAGCTGGCACTAAAGATGGCAGTGTCATCCAGGTATGCCACGGCATACTCCTCAGCACCACTTAACACTTGGTTCACCAACCCTTTGGACAGTGGCAGGGGCATTCTTCATTCCAGAAGGCATTACTTTAAATTCAAATAAGCCTATCAGAGTGATGAAGGCCGACCTCTCCCTAGCTCTATCGGATAACTGTACCTGCCACTACCCCTTTGTCAGGTCAGTAGTCGTAAGGTATGTCGCCCCTCCCAACTTGTTCAGGAGTTCGTCCGTCTGGGGCATCGGGTGGGCGTCTGACTTCATGACTGCATTCAGTCCACGATAGTCCACACAGAAATGAGTAGAGCCATCTGGCTTGGGCACAAGGACTACGGGTGAGGCCCAGGGGCTGTGGGATCTCTGGATTACCCCTAAATCCAGCATTTCCTCCATCTCCCTCCTAATGTCCTTTTGGACAGCCTCCGACACCCGATATGCTGTCCGCCGTATGGGCATCTGTGTCCCTGTCTCTACATCGTGCGTCGCTAAGGGGGTTGGTCCAGGCTTGGCACTAAACAGTGGGGCAAAGTCTGCTAAAACCTCCCTTATTTCCTAGATCTTGCCCAGGGCCAGCTGGGGTGACAATTTAGCTGCCTCCACAGAGGACTCCCGCTTGCTTACTTCCAGCAAGTTCAGAAGGGGGTCTCCTTCATCCGTCCCCTCCCCAGGACTACATACTGCAAACACCATGTCAGCCCTATTAGCATATGGCTTCATCATGTTGACATGGTACATTCTTTCAGTATGTCTTCTATCAGGTAACTCTATGATATAGTTCATGTCATTTACCTTTCTAACTACTTTGTATGGTCCTGCCCACTCAGCCTGCAGCTTGTCTTTCCGGACCGGGATAAGGACCATGACTTCCTGACCCACCGTGTAGGAGCGAACTCTGGCTCTGCGGTTGTACCACACTTTTTGTTTCTGTTGGGCAACTACCAGGTTGTTCTGGGCTGTCCCCATAAGCTTCTTCAGTCTTTCCCTAAACCTAAGGACGTAATCCCCTATGGGAGTTCCCTGTGTGGCGTGCTTGCCTTCCCAGTCCTCCCAGATCAAGTCTAGGAGCCCACGTACCCGGCGTCCATATAAGTGCTCGAAGGGGGAAAATCCTGTCGACTCTTGGGGCACCTCCCTGTATGCAAACAGGTGGGGAATGTATTTCTCCCAGTCCCTCCCATGCTGTTCAGCAAACGCTTGGAGCATTGAGTTCAGGGTGACTTAAGGGTACCGTTAAATCTTTCTGCAGCCCCATTGGCATGTGGATGATGGGGTGTTGTGCGCCTCTGCACCACCCCACACTTCTCCCACGAACATTTCATCAGGTCCGACGTGAAGGGAACCCCTTGATTGGTGATAACCTCTTACAGAAACCCAACATAGGAGAAAATCCCAAGTAAGGCATCTGCCACTTTGTTTGTCCTCCGTGAGGATAGGGTGACTACCTCTGGATACCGGGTGGCATAATCCACCACAGTCAGGGCGAACCTCTTCCCTGAGGAGCTGGGGGTATTTAAAGGCCCCACAGTATCCATTCCCGCCCTCTGGAATGGCTGCTTCACTATGGGCAATGGAATTAGGGCGGCTTGGGTTTTCTTATCCGCTTTCCTTATTTCTTGGCACCAGTGTCAAGACCTGCAATACTCCTTCACCTGCTGGGTGAAGTTGGGCCAATAGAAATTCTGGGCCAACCACTGTGTAGTGCGCATGATTCCCAGATGACCAGACAAGGGGATATCTTGTGCAGTCTTGAGCAACTGCTCACGGTACCCCTGGGGAACGAAAGCTGCCTGCCTATCACCCCTCCCTCTGTCTTAGCATCCTGAGTATACATCAGTCCATTTTCCCAATAAACTTTTTTTTCTAACCACAGTAATGCTCGGTATATTCATAACTTTATGCAGTAAGCCTGAGGGGTTGGACTGCCCAGAGAGATGGAACACATGCAAGTGATGGAACACTTTGCATGTGAGCATCTTTCAAACACTGCCTCTACTAACTGCCTGTGTTCTAACCTTTTAAGATTTTTCTCTCCACCTGAAAAGTCTGGTCGCTCGGAGTCCCGTTCGTCCACTTTCTGCTGCGTGAAGAAAACAGTTCTAGGGACATGGATATGTTGTTCATCCACACTGTCTGGCAGGTTCCTTGCCACTTTAAATCTTGCCGGAAGGTCTTCAAGCTGGCTCCTCCCACCCACCCGGGTGGTAAAACTCTTGGCTCCGCCCCATGATGCCAGATCTCCCTTACCGCTTGGAAGCTCAGGTTCCCTCCTTAACGCTCTGCGTCTAGACTGGATCCTAACTCTTCGGTTCACCCGAAAATAGCTTAAAAGTTTTCCAGACTTTGGTCTACTTCTTCCTTCACGGCTGCGATGGACAAATCGACTCCCGGTTTTCGTCGGTGCCCACGTGGGCAGAAGATGTCCAGGACCAATCCGCACTCCACGTGCATCTACTGCCTCGGGCTTGACCACAACCTGCAGGCCTGCGAGTTGTGCAGGTCTTTTTCGGCTAATGTCCTTGAAGACCGTGCTGCCCGGCTCCAACCTGGGCGCCCCGAGAAATGTTATCTGCCGGTGAAGTACAAGGAGGCCCGTTGGGTGGTTTCCGTGTCGGCTGGCTCGGCTGAGCTACTCGAGCAGATGATCGCCCTCGAGGAGAAGCATCTTCATCTTCCTTGGTCGCGGCACTTATCCCGCTCTCTTTGGGATACTCCTACACAGCTTCTTTTAAGGAGCTTTGCCAATCCCTCTCCACGAAGGGTGAGTGGCATCGGGACACTCTTCTCGATCAAAAAAGAAGGACTCGAAGGGTAAGTCCCACCGTCGATGTTAATGGGAGCAGGAGAGGTCCCTTCCCCAGGACAGTCGACACTCGACTTCGGTCGAGGTTGTGGCTAAGGCCGCTGGCTTCACGGTGTCCCCGTCAGGTCAGCCGGCCGAGACACCCGTCGACGCGGTCGAGATTTTTCTTGACCCGTCGGACAGGCTGTCGACTGGTGAAGCCAACAACCCTTCATCACTGGTTCCCTCGGTGGAAACTGAGGACTTGCCTGCGCCTCCTGTGCCGGAGTCCCTGGTCAAGGCTCCCGAGCCAAGGTAGGAGTGGGTTTCCCCCGCTCCCTCCCAGACCCACCCTCGGAAACACTGAAGGTCTCGGTCTCGGACCTCGTCTCGGTCCAGCCGATCCCGCCGATACCGGCGGTCTTGGTCTTGGCACCGAGGAAAGCAGCAGCACCACTCGTCCTCATCTTCCTCCTCGGAAGAGGAGAGGCTTCGGCGCAAATTGCTTCGATGCTACGAGGACTTAATGTGGCAGCTGCTCCTTCTGTCTGGAATCAAGCTGACACCGTCGCCTTCCCCGGCCATTAAGTGGCTGTCACCCAAAAGGCAACCCTTCGTGGTGGTTGAGGTGCCCAAGCCTGGGCTGGTTGTTTGGCCAAAACCAGCTGCCCCACCGATTGTGGTGGAACCTCCGCCTCCACAACCGAAATTGGGGGCTCCGACTGAGGATTCTCTGTCGGGTCAGGGTCTGCCCCACCGATTGTTGGTCACCCTCACTCCTGGCTGTCCTCGGCAGGTGGAGGGTGGTTCAGGCCCTAGGCAGCTCTTCGCAGACTCCTCAGAGTCTGACGATGACGACTCCCTGTTTTCCAGGCCCCTTGACCTGGAGTCGTCTGGGGGGCAGTCGATGGATGAGAGCCTATCATCGTTCATGGGTCTGCTTCGGCTCATCTCGGAGTCCACGGGGATGCAGCTCGAGCCCATATCCAAGCGGGCCAAGTATCCCCTCACGGAGATACTGGACTGAGGAGATTCTCCCACGGAGGCCTTTCCGGTGGCTGAAGCCATTGTTGGCCCAGCCTTGGAGCTATGGCAGCGGCCGGCTTCCTGTCTTACGCCTTCGGCCAGGAAGGCCAGGAAGTATGTGGTCCCTACTAGCTCTTTGTCTGGTTTCTCGGAACACCCCTCTGTGGAGGGGTTGGTCACAGATAACATTTTCCAGCGTTCCGGGAACGCTAGGGATGTTGACAACCCCCCGGAATGAGTCCAAAAAGCTGGACTTTGCCGGGCTCAAGGTATACGTTGCGTCCTCCCTCGGCTTCCGTCAGGCCAGTTCGGCCATACTGATGGCACACTTCTCCCTCGCCCTCATGGGCTCCCTGGATGAGGTGATCCCTCATCTCCCGGCTGATCTGCAGACTACGGTCAAGCAGGTGCGGGATCAGGGAAGGGCAGTGGCGAAACAGCAGCTCCAAATGGCTCTTGATATCAGAGACTCCTGTGTCCGGTCAGTAGCGGCTGCAGTGGCCATGCGCCGCAGAGCCTGGCTGAGGATATCCACCTTTACGGCAGATACCCAGCACAAGTTGGCAGACGTCCCCTTCTTGGGGACCGACCTGTTCGGCCCTGGAGTGGAAGGCCACCTCCAGAGGATCGAAAAATCCAACACCACCTTGGACTCCGTCACGTCTGCTCAGAAGGACAAAGGCCGTCGACAGCAACATAAGTCCTTTCGCCCTTCTGCCCCTACGGCACGTCCGGCCGAGCAACAACAGCATCAGGGCCAGCAGGCTCGCCCTTGGCACCCTAAAGCCAAGCCTGCAGCTTCCTCTAACAGCAAGCCAGGAGGAAAAGGCCCAGGAGGTCCCTCGGCCGGTTCTTCCTCCAAGCCTGCCCAGTGACGGGTTGAGGGGTCTCGCCCCAAACCTCGTCGCTTCCCCCTGGGTTCCCCCCGTGGGGGGACGGCTCCACCATTTCCTTTCTGCCTGGTCTGCTATCACCATGGACCGTTGGGTGTTGGAGGTGGTAGGAAAGGGTCTGCCTCTGGAGTTAGAGCAGGCCCCGCCCTTCCAAGCTGTCGCCCCCACGGGGGTTACGGGGTCCGCAGCCTCTCTGTTGGCCCACCGAGCCGACATTGCCCTGCTCCTCAAAGGAGGTGATCAGGAAGGTGGCAGATCCTCCACCAGACCCAGGGTTTGTGTCCAGGTATTCCTGGTCCCGAAACAGACGGGGGGCTGGCACCCCATTCTAGACCTGCACGACCTGAACAGGTTCCTAAGGTCTTGAACCTTCAGGATGGTCACTCTGGCTCAGATCATTCCATCCTTGGAACGAGGTGTGTGGTTCTGTTCTCTGGACCTCCAGGACGCGTTCTTTCACGTCCCAATCTGTCCATCCCACCAACGATTCCTCCGCTTCAGAGCAGAGGGGTCCCTCTACAAGTTCCGGGCCATGCCCTTTGGCCTTTATCTAGCTCCCAGGGTCTTCACCAAATGCATGGCAGTGGTGACAGCATTCCTACGGCACCAAAGGGTCCGGATGTACCCCTACCTGGACGACTGGCTGATTGTGCCCTCCTCCAGAATGGAGGTGGAGCGGTCCAGGGATCTGGCCCTCCAGGTTTGCTCTCAAGTTGGCCTCCTTATCAACGAGGCCAAGTCGGAAGTCGTGCCAAAGCAGGTGATCCATTTCATCGGGGCAGAGCTCGACTCTCTGCGAGCCAGAGCATGGCTCCCGGCAGACAGGGCCGAGGTTCTTTCCTCCTTTGCCCAATCATTTCAGGTTGGGCAATTGCGCCCTGCCTGGGACTTCCTGCGCCTCCTGGGCCTCATGGCGGCCTGCACCAGCGTGGTCCGTTGGGCCAGTTGGCACATGCGTCCTCTACAGTGGGGACTGGCCAGCCAGTGGTCACTGCGCTCTGGTCCTTTGGATCAGCCAGTGACGGTGACCCAGGAGATGTGGAACGCTCTCCAGTGGTGGATCGTTCCAGCTCATCTGCAGGAGGGCATCCTGTTTGTCCGCCCTGAGCCGACGGTCTCTCTATCAACCGATGCCTCTCTGATGGGTTGGGGTGCCCATCTGGGGAGCACAGAGCGCACGGCCTCTGGTCCCCTCCGGAGTCCTGATGCCACATCAACCTGCTGGAACTTCGAGCGGTTCATCTAGCCCTCACCGCCTTCGCTCCGTTTGTATGGGGTCAAGTGGTCCAGGTCCAGACGGACAATACCACGACCATGTACTACCTGAACTGACAGGGCGGGACGCGCTCCAAGCCCCTGTGCAGGGAAGCTCTCCGTATTTGGTCTCTTGTGTGCAGCCTGGAGGCGGATCATTTTGCCATCCATTTGGCAGGAGCCTCCAACATTCTGGCCGATGCCCTAAGCCGGATAGGAGCTGCGTCCCACGAGTGGTCTCTCCTGCCGGAGGTAGTACAAGATCTGTTCTCCCACTGGGGCATGCCTCAGGTGAACCTGTTTGCCTCAAGGGAGAATGCGAAGCTGAGGCTGTTTCATGCCCGCCCCCCTCAGCAGGGCTCGCTGCCGGGGGGTGCCTTCTCGAGGCCTTGGACCCCGGGCCTCTTCTACGCCTTCCCCCATTTGCCTTGATCCACAAGGTGCTTCTCAAGGCGAGGAGGGACAAGGCACAGGTGATTCTGGTAGCCTCAGGCTGGCCCCGCTAGTTCTGGTATCCAGATCTCCTCAGTCTCGGCTCTAGGCTCCCGAGGCGGCTTCCAGCCCGCCTGGACCTGATCTCAGTTAATCAGGGGAAGGTATTCCATCCGGACCTTCAATCCCTGCACCTGACAGCCTGGTTCCTTAGCGGCTAGAGTTCCAAGCCTTGGGTCTTTCCGACAAGGTCCTCAACATTGTTGAGGCTTCCCGTAAGGAATCGACCAGAAAATGCTATGCCTTTCAATGGAAGAGATTCTCCATTTGGTGTCGGGGCATGGACCTGGACCCTTCCTCCTGCTCCTTGGCAAACATTCTGGACTACCTGTGGTTTCTTTCTCAGCTTGGGCTTCGATTGACGACCCCTAAGGTGCACCTGGCAGCCATCTCTGCTTACTGGGCACGGGCTGGGAAGCAGTCTGTGGTGCAGGAGAAGGTGGTCGGGTGCTTTTTCAAAGGCCTTGATCACATATCCCCTCCGGTGCGAGAACCTCCACCTCCGTGGGATCTACTGCTGGTATTGGCTAAGCTCATGGGCAAGCCATTCAAACCGATGCACAGGTGTGACATCTCTCACTTGTCGTGGAAGACCACCTTCTTGGTGGCTATAACATCAGCCAGAAGGATGGGAGAGCTCCAGGCGCTTTCCATCGAGTCTCCTTATCTGGTCTTCCACAGGGACAAGGTTGTCCTGCGCCCCCACCCGAAATTCCTTCCGAAGGTGGTGTCGGAGTTTCATCTTAATCAGCTGTTGACTCTGCCGGTGTTCTACCCCAGTCACACCTCGGAGGCCAAGTATAGGCTCCATACTTTGGACCCTAGAAGAGCGCTCGCTTATTATAAGGAGTGGCTGGCTGAAGTTCGGGGAGAGGTTCGCCAGCTGTTTGTCACCTACGCTGAAGCCGCACCTGGCAGACCTGTAGCCAAGCGGACGATAGGCAGGTGGGTCACCTCCTGCATAGATCTCTGCTATAGGTTGGCGGGCATGGAGCCTCCCAGAGGGGTAAGAGCTCATTCTACCCGCCATACCGCTGCTTCGGAGGCTGCTTCCTGGGATGTCCCTATCCAGGAAATCTGCAGGGCTGCTACCTGGAAGTCAGCACACACCTTCATTACCCATTACCACATCGACCTTGAGTCACGCTGGGATGCTGGTTTTGGCGCCTCGGTTCTCCAGTCATTATTCCTTAAGTAGGTGGTGTGTGCCTTGCCTCCCTCCTCCTGGAGAACTGCTAGGAGTCTGCCAGACAGTGTGGATGAACAACATATCCATGTCCCTAGAAATACAGGTTACTCACCTGTAACAGGAGTTCTAGGAATGGTATATGTTGTTCATCCTCACGACCCACCTGGCCTCCCCGGCTTTGACGCACTGCCTGGCTTCCAGCGGGCTAGATCTGGCGTCATGGGGCGGAGCCAAGAGTTTTACCACCTGGGTGGGTGGGAGGAACCAGCTTGAAGACCTTCCGGCAAGAATTAAAGCGGCAAGGAACCTGCCAGACAGTGTGTATGAACAACATATACCATTCCTAGAACTCCTGTTACAGGTGAGTAACCTGTATATACTGACCATAAGTATACTTTTGTTTTCATTTACTGCCTCTACTAGTTGTTTTGTATAGTTAATCTTATTTACGTTGAAATTTATTGTTTTTCTTGTTTCCTCTTGGTTCAGAATAACTGTGGGGGAACCGGGATAGTTTTGTTTAAAATCTGGGTTCTCTGACTGAAGAACCACCTTTATTTATCTTTTAAAATGTTAATTTATCTACTTTTTGTAACCGATAAATTTAGGTTACTGAACTGCTAACCTGGCTCCGTTTTAGCAAACTGTCCGGTTCCATCTGTTCCTCTTCGGTTCCTGAACCAATTATTTTATATATGTATTATAGCAAAAGCAGACGAACACACACTTTATGTAGTTTGTCTTGGCTTTGATCATTTAAAAGAGGAATGTGATTTGTGTAAAACATTCCCTGAGAAGACCATTGAGAAACGCCTTGAAAGGCTAAAAAAGAAAATTCCTAGGGGTCCCTTTGGCTCTGACCAGCCGATACCCCAAGATATTGTGGCTGAACCCACATCTTTTTGATCCTGCCCTTGAAACGGGCACAAAGGGAACAAAAAGAGCTTCTGAACCGGCTGACTCCCCGGTTTCTGCTAAAAGAAGCAAAAAGCTGAAACACACAGAACCCTCGTCTGTTAAGTCGGGAACTTCTGTGACTTCTCTGCTTGTACTAACTGCCCAAGAGATTGCTCAGGCCCTTAAAATTATTCCTACTCTGCAGGCAGTAGTTCCTCCTCAACAGCCTCCTGCCCCCAGGTTGGCAGTAATGTGCATCCTCTTCCTCCAAGAAGGAGTGGATACTTTTGGTGAGATGAGGAGGAGGAGGGACCAACAGAACCAGAAGTGTCCCCTGAACAGGACTTTGGTTCTCCTTCAGAGGTGTCTGAGGATTTTTCATCCCACTTCACTTTTGTCAGGAGGATGGCAGGTGCACTTGACATCTCCACCACTGAACAAATCGAAGACGAGGAGGAAGTGGAGTATCTCGAGATGATGGGGTTACCACCCACAAAGGCTCTCCTCCTCCATATCTATAAATTCTTTAAAAAGGATGCACTAAAGATTTTACAGGTGCCAAATTCCACTCCTCCCATGGACAGGAGGATGGACAAGAAGTACCAGCTGGAAAGGGAGGGAGCTGATTTTCTCCTCTCCCACCCCAACCAACAGGGGGTCATACAGCAGGCTGCCTATGACAAGGCTAGGGTCCCTCTGTCCTAACATCGTCTGGACAAGGATTCTAGAAAAACAGAAAGTATGGCCAAAAAAGGGTACCTGTCAGCCTCTTTGGTTGTCAGGCTACCTTCTGGGCATATACTGCCCAGTACCAAAATCCCTGTGGCAGTCAGTCCTGGCCATGGCTCAGAAAGCTCCCTCGCCTTTGTTAGATGGCCTGGCTGAAACTGCCAGGTTTGGGTTAGAGGCAGCTAAGTACCAGTTCCAGATGGCTGCTGACACTAATGACACTGCAGCCAGATGGATGGCAGACATGGTGGCACAGAGGAGGTTTGCTTGGCTTAGAGCTACAAACCTTACTCAGGATACAAAATCAAAGGCTTTGGATTTTCCCTTAGAGGGAAATTCTCTCTTTGGGGAGTCCACTGTGGCATAGATGAAGAAGGTGGATGAATATAAGGCCACTTACAGACGCAACTCGTAAGGAGAGAGCTTCTCCATCCGCCAGGCCTTATGGAAGGGGAGGCCGGGGCAGGTCCTTTTACACCAAGCACTTCTTCCAACCAGTGGCTTTACCCCCGTACCAGCAGTATCCGCAGCAGGGTTACTCTAGAGGCAGGGGCAGAAGGGTCTCGAGGTGAGGGTCCCATACTCAGCCTCAGTCACAAACCAGACAGACCCCCTGAACCACAGGCTGCCCCCTCCTCTCTACCTGTCGGAGGCAGACTTCCCCACTTTCTCCAAACTTGGCTGAACATCACCACAGACAAGTGGGTTTTGGAGGTGGTGGGGCAGGGTCTGTCTCTGGAATTCAAGTCCTTTCCTCGTCAGAAGTCGAGAGTTTTCAGCTCTCCCTCCCTAGCAGAAAAGGTGCTCTTGGAGGCAGAGGTTCAGAACCTGCTACAGTTAAAAGCAGTGGAACCAGTTCCAAAATCTTAAAGGGGAAAGGGCTTCTATTCCAAATACTTCCTAACCACAAAGAACAGTGGGGAATGGTGGCCTATATTGGATCTAAGAGCCCTAAACAAGCTCTTAAAAAAAAAAAAAAAAAAAAAAAAAAAAAACAAGGTTCAAGATGGTAACTTTAGCTCCGATTCTGCCAACACTTCAAAAAGACTGGTTGGCATCACTGGACTTCAAAGATGCCTATTTCCACATCCCCATAAAAGGGTCTTACAGGAAATACCTCAGATTCAGACTCCCTTCAGGTCACTACCAGTTTTCAACCCTGCCTTTTGGCCTTTCTTCGGCCCCAAGGGTATTCACAAAGTGCCTGGCATCTGTAGTGGCACATCTTCGCAGACAGGGAATATCTGTTTTCCCCTTACCTGAATGACTGGCTGGTCGTGGGAAAATCTCCCCTGCAAGTGCAGCAAGATCTGAAGGTTACTCAGGACCTCCTGGCATCCATGAGATTCCTGATCAATCACAGAAAGTCAGTTTTCATTCCTACACAGGTATTGCAGTTCATAGGAGCAGAAATCAATACCTTACAGGCCAGAGCATATCTGCCTCTGGAAAGGGTAAAAAAAAACATTCTGCTAATAGCAAACTCTTTCAAGCTGTACAACTTAAAAACTGCAAGACAGTTTCTCCAGTTACTAGGCCACATGGTGGTTTCCACAGGCACAGTGCTGGGTGCCAGATTCCATATGAGACATCCAGTTCCACCTCAGGTCTCACTGATATCAAAGAAAAGATTCCTTTTCAAAGCTTATCCCAGTAACAGTCACTGCTACAGGCCCTCTTGTGGTGGAAGGAGGAATACAACTTAAGGCAAGGAGTTCCCTTTCAGAGAGAGAGAGAGAACCCTTCAGTGGTTCTCACAACAGATGCACACCTTTTGGGCTGGGGCACCCATATAGGGGAACACACAACCCAGGGCACTTGGTCAGCCACAGAGTCCCTTCAACACATAAATCTGTTGGAACTCGGGGCAGTTTTGCTGGCTCTAAAAGCATTTTTCTCACCTAGTCCAGGGCAGGGTGGTACAGGTCAGAACAGACAATACTACCACAGTGTATTACATAAACAAGCAGGGAGGCACAAAGTCGGGCCTTCTCTGCACAGAAGCCATAAAAATTTAGATTCTGGCCTACTCATTGCAGGTGTCTCTGCAGGCAGTTCATTTGCCAGGGAAGGATACTACCCTGGCAGATACATTGAGTAGAATAAATCAGGCCCATCACGAATGGATCCTAAACAGACAGGTGGTACAGGTTATTTTCAGAAGGTGGGGCACTCCAGAGATAGACTTGTTCGCATCCCACAGAACCACCACCTGCCACAATATTGTTGCAGACCACCAGATCAGGGAACATTTTCTCTGAATGCTCTGAGTCTGGATTGGTCAGGGAGGTTTCTCTATGCTTTCTCTCCTCTCCCTCTGATTTACAGAGTACTGGTCAAGCTCAGATCCCATGCAGCATCACTGATCTTGATAGCTCCAGACTGGCTGAGGCAGCCATGGTACTCTCTTCTGCTCTCAATGTCTGTCACAAATCCGATACATCTCCCTCGGGGGCAAATCTTTTGACCTCCAACCAGGGAACTCTGTTGTACCCGAATCTCAGGTCCCTCAATCTCAAAGGTTGACTCTTGGGGACTTAGAATACGCTGACCTAAAACTTTCTGAACCTGTCATAGATATTCTAAGAGGTTACAGAAAACCTTCTACTACAAAAAACTATTCTTCTAAACGGAAGAGATTTTCTGTCTGGTGTTCGGGCAAGACTCTGGTACCAGCCTAAGCTGGATTGTCAGTGGTATAGGATTATCTCATCCATTTACATTCTCTGGGTCTACAACCCAGTTCTTTGAAGGTTCACCTTGCAGCAGTGTCTGCTTACTTTTCTGCTGGGAAAAAGGTAACATTGGCTTCAAACCCTATTTTTAAAAGGTTATTTAAGGGCCTGGATCATTTGCATCCCCCTCACAAGCCACCAGTGTCAGTTTGGGACCTGAATATGTGTGTAGCTAAATTGATGTCTGCTTCGTTTGAGCCCATGGCCACAGCTCATCTGAAATATGTTACTTTGAAAACAGTTTTTCTAGTGGCAATGACTTCTGCAAGGAGAATCGGTGAGCTTCAGGCTCTCTGTATTGATCAGGACTATATATCCTTTCATAGGGATAAAGTAGTCCTTAGAACAAACAGGAAATTTCTCCCCAAGGTGGTCTCTGATTTCACTGAGCATACCACTTCTGGTGAAAGGAGGCTGCACATTTTGGATGTGTAAAGGGCCCTCAGTTACTACATGTCAGCCACTAAGGACCTTAGGATAAAAATCAATTGTTCCTGACTTATGGGGATGTGGGAAAAGGTAATCTAGCTTCAAAGAGATCCATTTCTCACTGGATAGTCCAGTGCATCCAATTCTGTTACACTAATGCTGGTAGGGAGCCCCCATCAGGATTGAGGGCTCATTCTACAAGAGGGACAGCTGCTATTTTAGCAGCTGCCAGGGATGTCCCATTGGTGGATATATATAAAGCAGCTACCTGGAAAACAGTACACACCTTTACAAAATACTACAACCTGGATATTTTATCCAGGAGTGATGCTAGGTTTGGCACAGCGGTCCTGCAAAGTCCGTTTCCAAAACAGAGTCCTGTGCCCACCTCCAGGGTACTGCTTGGTAGTCTGATAAAGTTAGGATTATACTGAGCATTACTGGGGTTAGAAGAAACAATTACTTACCATAGTAATTATGTTTCTTCCCAGTGATGCTCAGATATTCATAACTCCCTCCCTACCTCCCCTTCCAGAACTTTAGCCTCTGCACTCCGCTCGCTAGTGCCACCATGTCGTAATACACCCTGGGGGGGGGGGGGAGGAATTTCTCTGCACCTGTATTAGGTGAACAGAGCTTCATTGTTTTTATCTTTTTGGTATTTTTCTGGCATGTAGTTCTAATTTTACTTAATTATTTGTTCCTCCAGTTGGAGGTTTATTTTTGGTAAATCCATATTGTTGGGTAACCCCAATTTTAATGATAACATTTTTAGTATTGCATTATCCTGGGCCTACCTTTTCAGGCTCCTTTATAAAATCTGAAGAGGTTAGTACACAGGCAGTTAGTAGAGGCAGTGTTTAAAAGATGCTCACGTGCAAAATGTTCCATTATTTGCATGTGTTCCATCTCTCTGGGCAGTCCAACCCCTCAGGCGTACTGCATAAAGTTATGAATATCTGAGCATCACTGGGAAGAAACATAATTACTGTGGTAAGTAATTTTTTCTTCCATCACCTCCCTGTGCTCTGTCAGAGTCTGCCCAAGCTCTCAGCTTCTCTAGACAAGGGTCACTTTTCTGAGCAGCTGCAAGCTCCTTACACATTCCCAAGTCATGGGACAGGTCCTCATCAGTATCTAAACTAGGGTCCCTAGCTCTAGCATCAGGGCACTCCGGATCACTGTCATCCCTAAGCCTCGGACAATGGGTCACCCCTCCTTCTTTGGAGTAACCCTCCATAGCTGTTTGGCTAACTGCTACTGGGGAAATTTCTACCCCCCTTTCATTAGACTCCATATAAGGAGACACAGGCTGGGGAACCAGTGTCCCAGTGGTTTCCACAGTGGCTTCTGTGGGATCCAGGGAACTACAGTTTTCCCTTGCCGCTTGGCTATGAGTAACTGCACACACCATTCCCTGTTTGAGACTGTTGCCAAGGATGATGTCAATTGCTAAAGTTTTGGCTACAGCCACCTGTCGCACATTTCCCCTTGTTTCACCCCAGTCTAGGAGAACACTAGCGGGTGGCAGTGTGGTCTCCTCCCCAGTGAACCCATGTACAGTTACAAATTTATTGGGTTTAAGCTGACGAGGCTCTACCAGATCCCCTTTTACCAATGTCAGGGATGGCCTTGTGTCTGTACACCATTCACAGTGCCTGGGTGCATGTGTTCCCTCATGTTCAGAGGCATGCTTCCAGGGACACACAAATAACCCACCTCTTTCCTAGCCCCATTTTGCATATTCCTCGTTCTTTTGGGATGCTGTCTGGCAATATGCCCAGTTTCTTTGCAAACCCAACATTCGTTCCTTTTTTCTCAGAAAAATCTTTTCTTTGAAACCTGGGGCTAACTGGTTTCGGTGGAGGCAGTGAGGGTTTTGGCTGCCCTGAAGGCCACGCTTTCCCTTCTGCGGCTGCCACCTCCATTCGCTCTCAGAGCAGGTCTGCTTTTGGCATAGCGGTCCGAGAGTTCAGCAGCCCCTTGCACTGTTTTGGGATCTTAGTCCTCCAGCCAGGTTTTCAGCTCTGCTGGGCATGCCCCAAAAAACTGTTCTAACAATATAGCATTTTCAATTTTATCTACAGAGTTTGCTTCAATTCTGTCTCACCGTTTTAAATACTGATGTTTTGTGGCTAGCTCCTCGTAGCTCATGTCAGGGCTTCTCCTGAGCTTACGGAATTTAGCTCTGTATGTTTCTGCAGTTAAATAAAACTTTTTTTAAAGTGCAGCTTTAAGTTTGCTGTAATCATTATTGTCCTCATTGTTCATTTGACCCAGTGCATCCTGGGCTTTCCCGGTAAGTAGCAGGGATAGCTGGAAGCTCCAGGACCCTCTAGGAATTTTTGCCTGAATACAAATGTAACTCCTCCTCAAATCGGGGTTCCCAAAAAGTCTTCCTTGAGCTCGCCTAAATGCTCACTGCCAGGCTGGTGTCCTGCGTTTTTAGCAGTTTAAATGTGATTACCAGAACCTGTATAGCCTCTGTGTACTGTCTCTTTAATAGCTGCATGATTGCAGCATAAGTAATCTGAGAGGGAGCTCTGTTGAAAAATGTAACTATTTACTGAAAATCATTTAGAGTGATAATGATGATGTAGTTTGTCTAACATGCTTTCTTTGCAGCAAGGACTGTTTTGTTTGTCTCCAACACCTTGGTCCTGGACTGCAAATTGGACCAATCAGTTCTGGTGGGACCTAAAATGTAGCTGGACTACAGGAGCTGTCTGAAGTCAAAATCTGTAGGAATTGTAGTTTTTAGCTTTTTGCACCTTTTTTGCAACTGAAGGGGGAGCTCTTGTTTTGACTGACAGCCAAATCAGCCAACCAAACCTTTTGGATCTTGGGGAAATCCCACACTGCTTGCAATTTTCAGTTAGTTCTGAGCTAGGGAGTGAAATGAGAGGAGCTGAAGTGATTCTGAGCAGCAATCCTGAGTGGATTCGCATGGGAGAACTGTGGAAAGGCTGAGTTTTTGGCTTGCATGTCTGCCTGCTGCTCCTGAGAGGGAAAGAATTATTTTGGACTAAATCCAAGTTTGTGTGACTAAAGTAAGCTACTGAAGTGGGCCGGGCTCAACCTGAAGACCACCGAAGATTTTGCTGAATGCGATCGGCCTGTCAGGAGTTCCAGCTATACCTAAGCTCCTGGTGTGTGCAGAGACTTTGCGATTGTGGCTGGGGAGCGCTTTGCCTTGTACAATAGAATTCCCTTACATGTAAATGTGTTATTTCCTGCTAGTGGGTCGTGAGTTAGTTGTCCACTGTGTGAACTGCGTTCTGCTTACTGGAAGCTGTATCTAGCCCAAAACGGACTGCATCCGAATTTGTCTCCATGCGGTCTGGGCCTTGCCAGACTGGCCCAGCCAGACTACCTGCTGCACAGAGAAGCCATCGATGAGAGATCTGCCTGGGGATCAGCCCCCTGCTCCACACTTGAACAGGAACGATGCCTCTGTGACTCGTGTGGGCCCTGCTTCTCCTGGCATTCCAGATTAACCACCTGCAGTCTCAATTTTTGTCCAGCCTGTGTCCAGTTTTGGGTATCTTGAGTAAATACCAGGGTAGCTCCCTACAACAACAGCTTAATCTGAGTGTGTCATCTGATTGTCTTGTTGTCTCATTTCCTTTTCGAACTGAACCCTCTGGCTCCGGATTACAAATATTGTGTACTGTGCATGTTGTGTTTTCCATCTCAGGACCCCAACCAGCTGCAACCCCAGGCAACAGTCCTGGCTAACCCATCTCTTCGCCACCTGGGTACCCAGAGGTGTGACTGTGGGGGATCAAAGCGCATGCATAACTGCTTGATTAATATAACCTTTAAGCTAATTAACCTGTGTCCCGGAGGGTTGTGCCCAGGTTAGCTTGACCACTGCCAACCCTGACCTCCGGGTGGAGGCACCTGTTTCAGAACTCTGGCCCCTTAACCTGCTACTAGCCAAGCAGGCATGGGTTGTAGCCCTTGGGATAGTGCCACCTAGGGGTTACACACACTTTTTCAAAGGAATTTAAAAAGGCATCCATATCCTCCCCCTATTTAAATTCAGCTATCAATTTGGAATTTAATTTGTAACCCAGTCCTGTAGTCCAAGTTAAACCCAAGCCACTTACCTGCTCTGGTGCTGGGGTTGGAGTCTTAGCTTTTCCAGTTCATGTTGCGTCTGGCGCTCACGCTCTTCACAGTCTGCTTCTCGCTGTTCATGCACCTGCTTCTCGCCATTCTCGCTCCACCTCTCGCTGTTCTCGTTCAGCCTCCTTCTGGAAATCCAGCTACATTCTGCACAACTCAGTCTGCAGTCTGACTGCTTCTGGCTCCAGAATGCTGGTGATGTTCCCCTGCTGCTGTGGCCCTTGGCTTGCACTGGCCCTGCTGTCCTCCTCGGGATCTGGACACTGCACTGGCCCCTCCAAGCCCAAGGTTTGGTCCTTTACAGTCACAGTCTGTGACTCGATGCTCTGGGCATTTGCTGTCATCAGGGCATCCATGAGGTTCTACTTGGTGGCTCTCCCCTCGTGCAGGACTCCTCTCTCCTTACACAACTGCTTCAGGTAGTCTGCAGTGTGCTCACTGTAGTGGGAAGCCATCTTCTTCCCTAACTACGACTACTCTAACTTGTACTTTGAAAAAAATTAAAACAGGTAGGAACTTTGACTGTAAGCAAAATTATATAGTTCTCTTTCCTTTTTTTAAAATAAATCACTGCTTTCTTTTGCAAGTGAGCTGTACAGTATTAAGCTGACACACTGAACTGTTGAAGCGTGTGTTACCAATTTTATCCCACCGCTGCCAACCAAATCTGTCACAAACACACTCTGCATGTCAGGCCCTCTGCTTCCACAGTGCCAACCTCAGAGCACAATAGTGTGAACAGGTAACAGACAGGGTAACCCTCCTGTCTGCTTTTGGGTCCGAATCACCTTTAGTCTCATGTTCTGAGGGGATTCAAACTATGAACCTTATGATAGCATACCCAAATGCACAGGCTCAGATAATATTCTCTTGGGGGGGGGGAATATATCTTTCGCCTAAGGGCACTTAACCAGGTATCCAGAATGAACTCTTAAAACTCTATAAGAGACCTTAGGTATATTCTTACCTTTTACCAAGCTTAGTAACACCAGCAAGCTCTTGAACAGTTATCAGACTTAAAAATACAGGCATTCCATGTGCAAAAATAACAGAGGAGACCCAGGCAGAATCTTAAAGAATAGGTACTTTTACTAAAAGATGATAAAATATGAAAAATGTAAACACAGAACAATATATCAAAGAGCTCACAATCACATAAAAGAACAAGGTAAAATTACAAAGCAAAACTCCTACTGCAATACATTTAGATTTTTGCTAAGGTACTACCTCTGGAAGTGCGTTTAAAGTTGGATCACAGAGCTGTGTCTCTCTGGAGTCCCAAAATGATATGACCTACATTTCAGACACAAGTATCAGTTTAAACTCTGTCTCCACACCCATTCTGTGAGTCATCTAGCTCCTCCTTTTAGAATATAAAATTATAAAAAATGATTTCCTATCGGGAGGTATTTTAAATAAGGTGCAGTCAGAAGAGAAAAGACCTTTCCTGTATATAACTCCTTAATTACACATTTCCTTTCAACTTGGCAATCTCACACTGGCACCAATGTGTTAAAAAGCTAACAGGAATCATCCTAATGACATCCTGTTTCTGAAGTCATAAAGTCACATTTGGTTTGCACTTCAAAAAGCCTAGGCATGTCATAAATGGTAATAAAATGCCACTCTGAAGGAAGTCAGTTACTTAAATGGTTCTTGGTCAGTTTTCATATCCTGTAGCTTCACTGAAACCTGGGGGAGGCCACCCATGGAAGCATAAGCTGTCTTATGTGAGACAATCGCATACTATATTTTTATATTACAAATATCATACAGTGATCATAACCAGCTGGCCAAGCATCACAAGGCCCACTGGCTCTCTGTCTCAGTTTGTTTCAGTGCTGCCCAGCTGAAGAAGGAAGGGAATGATACTTGAACTCAATGATTGAATAATTTAGAATTGAAATCTGCAGGCCACTAGTTGCTTCTGGTAAGCCAGGTTAAGCAAAGCCACACCATTGTGATGGTCTCGTACTCGCAAGTCCGCAAAGGGGTGTCTGTCCCTGATTGTCTTCTTCCCCACTTCTCTCTCTCTCTCTCTCACACACACACACACACACACACACACACACACACACACACACACACACACTACCATCCCCATTTTCACCAACTGTTACTTATGTTAAACCAACTGAGTGAGCAAACATAAAGGGCGACAAGTTAAGTAGTACCTTGTCCACTCCAGACTTACTGTTTAACTTTTTCTGCAGCGCAGCAGGTCAGCTGTCGATAGGAACATGACACATGATTAACTGCTGCTTCTGCATTCCAGTCCATCTGCCTTCACTTCTTTTTGATGAGAAGACTAGCTGCAAGAGTTTTTTTTTTTTATTATTTATATGTATTATTATATACACTTTGTTCTCCTCACTTTCCTCTCTCCCCAACCCCCACACTTATTTGAAAACCAGCTGATCCCAGCTCAGTACGACTTTCCTGGTAAAACTTTTGAAATAAATATATCTATACATACATGCACAACCCCCAACACACAGCAGAAGTGATTTTTTCTGGCAGTGCCTGCTCTGTGTAGTTTTTCCAGCTTATGTTTGCAGGCTTAGCAAGGCAGCAGCACTAACTCATCCCCCGCCATCCCTGCCATGAGTGTAGACACCAGACCACTCTTTATTTGACCCTTGTCTTGACTCCAGTGTTGACTCCCTGACCCATACCCCTGTTTATCAGTCATCTCTGTCACCCAGACCAACCATCCAGAGTTGAACCCTGATCCCGAAAACCCACCACTAGTAGCACGGTTGGTAAATCAACTTCTTCAGTTTCCCAGACTGGTGCCATTTAATCATGTATACTACCCCCCAACCTGGACTCCGAGGACACTGACAAGGAGTGAGTCGGGGAAGGCCAGCCAGCCAGGACTGGAAGAGGGGTGAGTGGTCGTGGGTAGGGGCCTGCCTGAGCTGATAAGTGCGAGCAGTGGTTGTGTTGGATCAGATCGGCTCTTCTTTGCTTATCCGGCAGAACCTGACCTGGTCAGGTAAGTATGGTGACCTTTTTCTTACTGTATCGTTCACTGTCATGTGGTGCACAGCTTAACACTAGAGACTGGTCTGGCTGTTGCACTGACTGCGCTGGCACTGCTTGGCTGCTGGTGTTTCTCGCCATGCCCCTGCTGCCTTCAGCTAACTAAGACAGATTATTTTTGCTGAACTTGCTATGCTGACATGGGGGCTTGGACTGAACTCAGCCCTGCTAATCCTCAATGGCCTGTAGCCACCAAAAATCGGACAGCCTGCCCTGAAAGTTGAGGGGACATTATTTGGGGGTAAAGTTTAGGAGGACTGGTTCCCCTCCTCCCCACACCGTTGCACCCCTGCAAGCAGAACATACCCTTATGGTCCCTTTAATTTCTACTGTTTTTGTTGTCTAAATTATAGAAATCAAAGGGCAGTGTCCTTTTATTTCTGTGATGTGAAACATCTGAAGTAAAGTAACCTGGATGTTCAAGGCCGATTGTTTTTCATTGTTTAAAGAGAACAGGAAATAGAGAACAACTGTAGAATTAATCAACGTCTGTGTATTATTATTTTACTACAGTATTATACTTGGCTGGCTTCAGGACACTCTGTTTTTAGTTATTTTTGTTTTTATTTTATACTCTTTGCGATAGTTTGACAGTATGGCCATTGTGGCGCCTTGTTAACACTCATCCCCGATATCACTTCATTAAAGTGAGCGAACCTGAAAATCAGTGATGTCGTCATAGACACACAGAAACATAGAATTTGACAGCAGATAAGGACCACTTGGCCCACCCAGTCTGCCCATTTCCCTACCTACTGAATAAGCTGCAGATCCTAGTTAACCAGCAGCCTACTTCTTCCTACCCCCACCCCCTAGAATTGCCTCATGACTGTCCCATGCATGCTTGAATTCCACCACTGATTTTGACTCCACAACCTCCTCCGTAAGGCCGTTCCATGCATCCACAACCCTCTCTGTGAAAAAATACTTCCTTAAATTACCTCTGAGCCGCCCATGTCATTTGAGTTTTTGGTGCCATCTACTGTCCGCATGCACTTCTAACAGCAGAGCAGAAGAGCTGTCAACTGCACATCTGAGTATGCCTTATTTTTATTGTCGTTTTAGTCATTATTCATAAATTGCCTTGTTTATCTTATAACACAAAACGCACACCATTCTGTCTCAGATTGAAACACGGAATTGTTCACTCTGCTACTTTTGTTGTATTGTGGGGTGTAAAATTCAGTGTGACATTATTCTGGTTACCTGTATTAGATTGTAAGGCAATTCATGCAGGTGGAGATCTGTTATTCTACCATGGTCTGATACATATTTAGCTCTTTCTCGACTGCTGGAAAGAAAGAAAAAAAAAAACTAGCATAGCGATGTCTTTGCTTATGGATACAGTCACACTTATGTTAATTAATGAAAAAGATTAACATCCAGCCCCCCAAACCCACCATTGTGTTAATCAGGTGAGCGGAGAAATGACTCAACCTCATTTTACATATGATCAGGGCTAAATAGGGTACCATACTCAGGCTACCAAATTTCGGGGAGGCTCAACCGGGACGCATGGTGAGCTAGGGGGTTCTGACTGTAGTGAGATGATGCTTGATTAGAAAGGTGCGGACTGTATTTCCCACCAGGACAGTCACTCGAGGTTTCTCTCGCTACCTCCAGCTGTTTCTGTTGTCTCACACCCCCACCTCTCGTCACCTTTCACTCAGTAGGCAGCAGCTGCAGCACGACAGCTCACTGAGCACAGTGTAGTCGCGGTGACAGCAAAGGGTGAGACAGGCTTTGTTATACTTTTAGTCCCTGAGGCAAGAAAGTGAAGGCAGAACTGTGCCGACTGAGCTGGTGGATCAAAATAACTATCTTTATTTATTCTGTTTAAACAGAGACATTGAGGTACTAGTTGCTGTACAACCTCATTTCCGCTTATGAAGCAGCAGGCAAATGTCGGACCCAACATGTCCTTTCTGTGGTTGCCCACACTAGTGGGTTGCAGGGCAGAGATGTTGGTAAATGGGACAGCTACACAAGAGTTGATGACAGTCCCTTTTTTGGAGTAAGAAAAGCCAGAAAAAGAAAGCCAGAATACAAAATGCAGAACAGAACACCAACCCTCTAGAAGTCTGTGGACAACAGCAATCATTATCATCACCGTCTACATCCAACATACAGACCAGGCACATTCTTTGTTATAAAATAATTGAATTCGATGATGTGATTATGCACCCGCTCCCAAACACACCTGCCCACCTGCATGCGTGTGTAAAACTTAAATGAATTTGATTTGAGATTGGAACTTGGGTGTTGGAGAAACTTTTTTTTTTTTCTGTTCAAGTCCTGTCTGGACATGGGACATCACCTAGGCAATGAGTCCCCGACTGCCCTGAAATAAAAAATACTGCAGTCTGAAGAATAGTATTCCATAAAAGTTTTTTACTGAGTTTTTCATACTGGATACACGTATGTTTACATAAACAGCAACAACAACAACAAAAGTTCAACCAGTCAGTGCCACCGACCTTGAGATTTTTGAGACTGGAGATACCAAGATAATTTTCTTTAATTTTTTTTTTTAACGCAGTCCGATTAAGGTAGAATGATGTTGCTTGCAGGCATCGCTTTCTACTGTCTCTATCGACCTGAATTGAATTGTTCCTTTGGAACTTAAACTTCTTTGTTCATTCCAACCTATGCATGTCAAAGTCAAACAACAAAATTAAACAGCACACTGCACACATTAACCAAACAAACGGTGCTTGCTACTATGAGAATGAATAGTTCCCACTTCCCAGCAACTGGCAATAAAACAATTAATTCATTAATTGGAATGATACTGTTTTCTTTTATTTGTTCAATACAATACAAAACAATTTTTTTTCAGAGCACTAGAGAGCAGTCAGTGACTGCTCTAGTGCTCTGAAAAAAAAATTTTTCTATTGAATACAAGAATAAAAGAAAACTATCATTATTAATGCAACAAATTAATTGCTTTGTCAGTTGCTGCCTTGCTGGGAACTATTCATTCACATAGTAGCAAGCACCATTTGTTTGGCATGGGTAATGTGTGTGCTGTTTATTTTATTTTTGTGTGCTTGCTCTGGGTACTTATTCTTCCGGGGTGTTGGGGGGCTTGTATCTCTTCGGATCCCTCTGCCAGGTCCTTGTTGGTACTGGGATCCCAGTATCATTGTGCACAATGCCCTGGGGCGCTTGTATTTTTCCTTATTTTTTTTAGGTACCATCTCTTGAGGGCACCGGTGCGAAGGACTTGATGTCCATCCTTGTGGTGTGCTAATGCACAACGTAGTCAAGCACCCAACACTTCCCTCCCCACCCTGACTCTGAAGAGCCATGCGCCCTACTGCCTGTGCATCCACCAGCAGTAGTGCTGCGTGCGGTTCCACTGCCCGGTCACCCACCCACCCTGGAAGAGGAGAGAATCCATTGGGATGCTTAATCTTCCTCCCCCTAGCCGACCCCCGATGGCCCAGGCTCGTTCCCGAACCTGGGTCGCCGGTGTAGCGCAAGGTGTGACGTCCGGTGCCTCAACCCTCAGCGCCACTGGACTGGCTACCGTGGCTGCCCTAATGTGCTAATTAACATAATCTCTCAGTTGAAAGTATTGAAAGCTATCTATGGCTCTCCATCCATATTACCGAGAGCAATCCTGAAAAGAGCAGATCTCTCCGCTTGTAGTAATTGCCCCACAGAGAAAAGCCCACTTATTTTGTTGTCTACAGAACTATGGATCTGTTCTAGCCAGTGCAAAGGAAGGATTCCAGGCCCACCATTTGTGATACCACAAAGCTTTCTTCTGTGAGAGACCTACCACTCCCCGTTTCCAGCTGTCGAAGACCATATTAATGCCCTGGAGAACACTTGGCTTGGTATATTGCAAGAGCATCTAGTCAAATAACAGGGCTTGAAGAGGAGCCCCAAGTTCCTCAGAGAGGTCAGTGTTCTTCAGTGGGCCTTTTAGTTTTGATTACCCCATGACAAGACCACTTTCATTTGTGACTCACCCCTCATTAGAGTGTCTTTAATCACTATTCTCTGTCACCTATTCATTAACTAGTTTCTTGCTCAAATGACTACTTTGGATCCCAGCCTTAGGCTGCTCAATTTCTTTATCAGTCTCCTGTGTGGCACAGTGTCGAAGGTCTTTCTAAAGTCCGGATAGACCACGTCTGCTGCCCTCACCTGATCTATTTCCTTGGCCACCCAGTCGAATAAATCAATCAGATTTGTCTAGCATGACTCCCCTCTCCCTGTGAATCTATGCTGCTTTTGATCTCACAGCCTATTGGATTCAACATACTCTGCTAACCTTTCCATTAGCAGGGCTTCCATTAAGTTCAGTACCACTGATGTGAGATTGATTAGCCTATAGTTGCTAGTTTCCTCCTTGCTGCACTCTGTGTAGCGGAACCATATCTGCTGTCCTCCAGTCCTCTGGAAAAATGCACCTTTTCCAGTGAGCAGTTCAATAAGCCCATCAGTGTTGCAGCAAGTACCTCCCAGAGTTCTTTTTAGTACCCATGGGTGTATCTTGTCTGGTCCCATAGCCTTGGCTACTTAAGTCCCTTCAGGACTCTGAAAATGAACTTGTGTCCAACCCCTTCCCCTGTTGTTGCTGCTGCTTTCCTATTGGTCCGTCCCACCCTCTCCCCACTGTGAAGACTGACCAGAAGTACTTGTTCAGGATGCCTGCTTTTTCTTGCTCCTTCTCTGCACAGTCTCCCTCTGTCATCCTCCTTATCCTTGCTATCCCTAATCTTGTTTTTCCTCTTCTTGCTTATGTACCTGAAGAAAGTCTTATCCCCTTTAGCTACCCCTTCGGCTGTCGTTTCTTCTGTATGTGCCTTTGCTCCTCTTACTGCATTTCCTGATTTCCTCTGTTTTTTTTTACTTGGCAGACGTCCCAGTCTTCCTCCCTCTGTATTTCTTTGTATCTCTTGAATGCCACTTTTTTTTTTTTGCTTTTGCCTTTATTCACTTCCTTCACGCAGAGGCTGGATGCCTTAATTATGCCATCCCTTATTTTTCCCCCATTGTTCTTCTGCTGCTTCCTGGTGATCTCACGTACTAGGCAGTCTCTGAGGCAGTGTCATTCCTTTAAAATCCATCCTCCTAAAGTCCAGGACCCTCATCCTCATGTGGTTTGCCACAGCTTCTGCATTAGCATTGAACCACGCTGTATGGTGATCACTGGTACTTAGCAAGCTGCCCACTGTGAAATCTGCAACACTGTCCCTGTTTGTAAATACCAGGTCCAGCAATGCCCCATCCGTAGTGGGTTCGCTGACTAGCTGCTTGAGAAATGCCCTCCTTAGGGAGTCAACGATTGCCCTGCTCCTTCCTAAACTTGCAGCTGGAAGGCTTCAGTCTACATCTGGCAGATTGAAGTCAGCTAGCAGTACCTCCCTCTTATTAGCCATCCTAATAATGGCCTCCCCTTGTGCCTTATCCAGCTCCTCCCCCTGTGGTGCTGTTCTGTATACAACCCTAGCATGGATAGTGGTGGCAGGATGACCCACACCACCTCCGGCTCCTCCTTATCCTCCTGGTGTCCCTGTACTTTATAGCCTTGATTCCCTCCTCTCACATATAGAACAAACCCTCCTCCCCTCCGTATCTGTCCTGAACACAGAGTAACTGGTATGACGATGGCCCCCTTGCTATTGTCGGTGCACCATGACTCCATTATGGCTAACAAATCCAGGGTAGCCTCCACCATGGTGGCCTTCAGGTTCGAAATTTTCATTTCTCAGACTCCTTGCATTGGTGCACATAGCTTCCCATATCTTGCGCCTTCCCTACCTGCAAGCCCTTCCCCTTTCCCTGTGGTGCTCCCTGTAGCTCCCCGACCCCACCTCCTCACTTGTTATCCTGTCTGTTTCTTGTTAGTTTTACTCCTCTCTTGGCATTCTTCATTTATACTCCCTTTGTTCTCTGCCTTGTCGCACCCATTTCTTCTTGCGCCACTGCCCCTCATGGGAGCTTCCACACCTCGGGTCCTCACTCTTTGTTGTATAACCATGTTTTTGTGGGGTGCAGTTTTTGCTTCCATTGTCAATACAGCCCCCCCAGGCTACTTTAAATGCTCATTCAAGTAGCATTTAAACCTCCCACTAAGGACTGTGGTTCCCTTTTTAAAGGATACGGGCCATGACCCTTATAGAGGCCCATGTCCTCACAGGTTGGTCCCCGGTGCAGCTGAAGCCCTCCTCCCTGCACTGTGCCTTTAGTCATTCGTTGAAAGTCCTAGTGCTGAGTGCCCTATCATCCCCTTGGCTGTACACAGGTAACACCTAGGCAAATGCCATTGTGCACACTACCTGCTTAAGATCACTCTCCAGCTCCCTGAAATTACCCTGTACTACCCCTACCCCCCATCCCTTGGCAGACCATTTGTCCCCAAGCAGACAGTGACAGCTAGTTCTCTCCTGTGACCTGCTGCCCTAGCGATCATCTGGATCTGCTCCCCATACCTCCAAGTTGAAGCACAAGGGTGGCACTTTACCTCCCTTTCCCCTCCATCTCCTGTTCCCAAGTCTATCCCCTAATGATAGTCCACCATCAGCAACTGCTTCCTCTTCGGCTGGGGCCTCTACCTCCCACTTTGGGGCCTCCCCATCTGAGAACCCCTTCATGCTCCCTTGCCACTGCTATATGTACCTTCTCCAGGCTTTTCCATCCCCCCAGTATGGTGAAGAAATTTTGCAGTGGCACAAGCTGAGGAGTGTGTACCCCGCCTTCCACTCCCACAGTCCTGGAGCCCACCAGGGTTTAGCCATTTAGGCTGTAGTGCTTGTGAATGATGTTCTCCATCCTTGACTTGCTGTCTTCCCAATGAATATTACAAATCTATATTTATTCAGACAACAAAAATACTCTTATTGTTACACGCCACATGGTATTTAGAAGTGGCTCAAGGGCTAAGTTGCTTATCCTTGTATAACTTATCTAGTATGTTGTCAGTGGCTACATGGTTTCGACATCCTTTTGCCTGATACTTGAGAGATTTCCATTTAGAGATTAAAACCTTTCTTGTTTTCTTAGAATCAGCTGATGTGGAATGCGATACAGGGTAACCAATAAACTTAAATGACGTTCCAGACTTTGAAAAATATCTCTGCGGGAAAGCAATTCTTTGGCATGAATCTAGACATTACTATAATATTTATCACTCAGATGTATGTAAACTAACCTTTATTTTTTTAACCAAAGGTAGTTTTAATGTAAATTGTGACCATGTTTGTCAGTTACGGTTTTATGGGCTGTGTTGGGGTTCTCATTTTGTTTGATTACCTTACCATGAATTCTTTACTTGCCTTCCTTGTTTGTGACTGTGGAGGCCATTCTACTGCTGTTTCAGTAATCTCCACTGGAGGGAGATGCTCCTCAAGAAATGAATTTGATGACATTAAAGAGCTATAAGTCAAAAATAGCACAAAGGGAAATGTTAACAATTTTAAAAAGTACTCCGTTGTAGCTTTGTTTGCTCATTAGAAAATTTTCTGTGTGAGAGTATGAAGCTGGATGTGTGGAATAGCACTCTTCTGGCAACAGACCTATCTTGTTCTATTCCATTACATCATCTGCAGTGTGACCTCACTGACAGTGACATCACAGGTGATTGACACACATGTATAATCATAACATTAAGAATGCAGTCCCATATAGGAATATTTATGCAATTACAGATATACGAATGTGCCAGCAGAAATAGACCACCCAGTCTAAGTCTGCTCAAGTGTGCGGCTATATTAAGAGAGCAGCTGTCGACCCATTCCCTCCAATAGCTCCACATGACGTTTGAACCATACATTGCTTGACCTGAAACAGTGGCTGACCACGTGAAACGGAGAGATGGCATAGTAATATGTGTATCACCAGTCCCAAGCATGCAGTCTTCACACTAATGATTAAGGAGTTTTTGGTTTCACTAACTTCAGGATAGAAGTTAGCAGTTAGGCCCAACCACCAGCAACAAGGTAAACTCCTGAGGCTGGGGACATAATGACACAGAGCCATTAAGTTTACACAGCTTACGAACATACAAAATTTGCCAGCAGATAAAGGCCTAGAGGTCTATCAAGTCTGCTCGAATGTCCAGCTAGCACCCCTTATTCTGCAGCTGCCCTTCCCTTCCACCCTTCCTTCATTAACCCTCCCCCTTGTCCTGTCCCATCATCGTTTGAAGCAGTCCACTGTTCTACTGCATACCACTTCAGGAGGTAACGCATTCCACCCAGCCACCACCCTCTCTGTAAAAAAAAGTGTCTCCTCATCTCCCTCCTGAACCTTCCTCGCTCCAGTCTCATATCATGGCCCCTGGTGTCCCTCACCTCCCTTACTTTGAACAGCCCCTCTGTACTTGTCTTGTTTATTACTTTCATGTATTTAAAGGTTTCAGTCATGTCACCCCTGTCTCTCCTCTCCTCCAGTGAGTACATGTTCAACTCCTTCAACCTCCTCTCGTATGATAAGTTCCCCAGCCCCTTGATCATCTTTGTCGCTCTGTGCTGCACCCCCTCCAGTAACTTAATGTCCCTCTTCAGATACGGACACCAGTACTGCATGCAGTACTCCAGGTGTGGTCTAACTAATGACCTATACAGTGGCAGATTCGCCTCCTCCCTCCTCGAGGATATACCCCTTGCAATACAACCCAGCATTTTGTTGGCCTTTGCAGCTGCCTTCCTAGCTTATTTATTAATGAATCACAGTGTACAATGTAAAGTGTATTTATTAATGAATCATAGTATACAATGACAGTAAACAATATTATTGTGAAACAGTATGGGTATAAAACAGATTTACAGCAAAGTCTGAATGGAGGAGTAGGATAATTTGGAAATGGGCCACTGTTCCCTAAGAATTCAAGAGAGGAAAGCCATCTGCTTATTCGTTCCCGTACTGTTGCAGCTGCATACCACAGACTCACCCAGTCAACCAATTTACCATCACATCTATACTTCTGCCATGAATTAATCCTCTGGATGCTCTGGTCACCACTTCAGGCTGGTATACCTGTACAAGCCATTACCAGGCCCTGGTGGCCACCAAGTCTTCCCATGAATGCTCTGGTCACCACTTCAGGTTGGTATGCCTGTACAAGCCATTGCCAGGCCCTGGTGGCCACCAAATCATTCCATGAATGCTCTGGTCGCCACTTCAGGCTGGTATGCCTGTACAAGCCATTACCAGGCCCTGGTGGCCACCAAATCATTACATGAATGCTCTGGTCGTCACTTCAGGCTGGTATGCCTGTACAAGCCATTACCAGGCCCTGGTGGTCACCAAATCACCCCATGAATGCTCTGGTCACCCCTTCAGGCTGGTATTCCTGTACAAGCCATTACCAGGCCCTGGTGGCCACCAAATCATACCATGAATGCTCTGGTCACCACTTCAGGCTGGTATGCCTATGCAAGCTATTTCTAGACCCTGGTAGCCACCAAATCAACCAGTTTACCACCAACTCTATACTTCTGCCATGAATGAATACTCTGGATGCTCTGGTAACCATTTCAGGCTGGCATGCTGGACAAGTCATTCCCAGGCCCTGGTGGCCACCGAATCATCCAGTCAACCAATTTACCACCAAATGAATTGTTCCCTAAAGTAAAGGTTTTCAGTATCAAATTTTTCCAAAAAAGTTGCGTTGTCTTTCATTTTGTTGCACAAACTCCCAAACAATTTGTGTCCAATCCAGCTTGTCTGTTCTCTCTTTGTGAATGTTCAACAGCATTAGGTGATTGTAAATTCTCTGTCATGGTGCTTCTTAAGTAAGACTTTATGCTCCACTGTGTTGAAAAGGATCTCTCCCCAGTTGCTGTACTCATTGGGACGAGTAGGTAAATTTGAATGAGCTTCACTACTTCGGAATACAGTATCTGCTGCTGGCAGTCTTTTCCCACTAAGGCATCAGTAATGGTGTTGATTGAAGTTACTACCCTCACCTCTGGCAAAACCTGCTGCACAAGTCCTGGGAGCAAGTTCAGTTGTGCATTCAGAATGTCAATGTCCAAATCCTTATCTCTATACTACTGTGTGATCTGAGGAGGAACTCAAAATGCGTTTGCATTGGCTGCTTGAAGCAAGAAATTCTCCATGGATGACAGCAAAGTGTAGGTTTCTTGATCAAAATGTCGGTCTAGTTCAACAAGACAAGCATCAGTGGCTTTATAGTACATTTGTCGATACCAGTCCTTAGCAGATTTGGGATGGTGATGCGGTGCACTACCATGTTGCAGCCTTGCTGGGACACAGTGCTGTCTGGGAAGTTTTTGCTCCTTCACATTTTTCAGTAGTTGTGCTTTCTCTTCTCTTTGATGCCTTCTTAGACCTGGTCAAAGTCATGGCGCTGGCTTTGTAAATTTTTCTTCAGGGAGTTTACACTCATTATTGTACTTTCCCCGTCAGTGTTTTTGTTTGCAAGATTGAAGCCACTTGTTCTGATACGCTGAATATATTGCATGATATAACCAGCCCAAAATAGGTCAGAAACTTTTTCATCATTGACAACAGGCCTTTGACCTTAGTTCATACATCCGTAGATTTGTCTTGTTCCAGCTCCTGTAAGGTTTCATAGAGTGCTCCATAGTTTTTGAGAACCAACTTGATGCTATTTGTTCTTGCTGTCCATCTTGTTGGACAAAGTAAGTGCAGGCCTTCGATCATCATGTAAGAGCCCTCACTGTCATTCACTGCAATATTTTCATAAAGAGCCAGCCTCTGTGGTGATCACCGAATCAACACACTTAAATTCTGGACAAAGCTGAGGGCATCTTCAGTGGCATCACTTGTTTTGCCACAGTTTTGCAACACCAGGTCCAAGGAATGATTTGCACAATGGACATTCAATGCTAGTGGATTTTCTCTCTTAATTCTTGTTGCAGTTCCAGAAATACATCCACTCATATTTGCTGCTCCATCATACGCCTGTCCCTTCATGTTGTTGATTGGTAAATTACATCTTACTAAAACATCCTTAATGGAAATGGTGATGGATTCTGCATCAATCTTTGCTATTTCATACATCCCAATTAAATCATGTATACAAAATGGGGCAGGGAAACCCATCGTATACATATTGTCATCTGTTCATGTTGGCTGATATCCCGAGATTCATCTGCTATGATTGCATACAGCTTTGATTCATTGCGTATCTCTTCCAGAAAGTTCCTCAGCAGCTGATGTGCCATGAGTTCATTCGCAATATCTGAACTCCGATATTTCCCTTCCTGGATCTATCTCAGTAGTTCTGGCATGTCAGCTGCCCTACTCAGCATTTCCTGCCTCAGGTTGCTTTCCTCTTCTTCTCTGCCACAAATTGCTAGTCCTTGCCGAACTAGAAACTGTATTGCATTTAGCTGTTTCAGGAACATTTCTCGGTTTCTCATCTGTTCCTGTGCAAGATGGTGGCTGAGCTGAGCACCAGCGTTCATCCTTGTGTTGTTGAATGCAGTATACTTCTCAACAGCTTCACGGTGGAATAATGATGTCTGATGTTTCTTAAATTTGTCAATTGCTTTCTTCCAATCACTAAATCCTGATGAAATGAAGGTCGTTTTACCACAGTGACTGCCTGTGATTAGTTTTCTTTCCACTGCTGCCCGACAGTAGTAGCAGAATTCACATCCTTTTGAAACACAGTAGGTCAGTCAGCTGAAAGATGAAAGCCACTGTGTTTGACAAGTTCTTGTGTCAGTTCTTCCATTGGTTCGCAGAATAACTTGTTTGATGGACGTGTCTATAACACTGCTTGGTTGAAAAACACTGTTAATATTGTGGCAATAAACAGAAGAGCAGGAAGGGAGACACAAAGAGACAGCAAATTCAGACACTGCTTCAACTGCAGTGACCCAAGTATTCTCACAACAGGAGGGGTGAGACAGAGACAGCAGATTCAGGCACTGGGTGAACTGCTGTGAGCTGGGTATTCTCAAAGACATGCATGATGTTGCCATCGCTATTGCTGTTCATGGGGAACAGCTCTGTTTTCTGTATCGGAGCAGGCCTTACCATCCAGGGGCACTGGAATAGCAGCTGCAGGAAAATCCTCATCAGGCAAGGAACATGTCAGTTCCGGCACTGATGCAGCATTTGAAACAAACGTGGCTGCATTTGACTCTATCGAAGCCATTGGCAGGGAAGCTATATGCACAGTTACATTGTCACTTACAATACCGGTACAGTTCACAACTACAGTGCTTGTGGCAGTGTCAGTGGTATTATACTCAGCAGCGATGTCCCTTACATGCTCTGAAGATTGGTATCTGGGCACTCCCAAACCAGTAATTTAGTTTTCTTGGCAGCAATCTCAGCCAGTTGTTTCTCCATCTGTCTTTTTAGGCTCACAGACCGTGGCATATTTGAATGCAATGACACAGACCGTGCAGGCTCAGAGGAAGAATTTTGTGTATGCAGTTTAGTGAACCCATCTGATTGCCATCTTTTGATAAGGCACTGCAGCACGAACATTATTAAGCACGCTAGCAATGAAATGTCTATGGCAAAAACATTTTTATCTTGCCCTTCCTCACCGCCCCCCCCAATCTTTGTCAATAGGTAATATTTATCATCAACTACTGGGGCTATTTTAATTAGATATTATTGGCTAGTGATCCATGCATCAAAATGCTTGTGTACTGCACCACTATTGTACAAGACATGAGGGTCCAATACAATTTATAATGCATGATTTGGCTGGTACTGACAATGAAACTGTTAATTTTTTTTATGCCACTGTTTTTGCTCAGCTGCCCAACAGTTACAATGGCAGGGCTTTTGTCCATGATTCAGTATTGGGAAATTTGACTCCTCCTCTCGTATGCCACATATCAGCCAACCTCTCCCAGCAGCTGCAACTTACAGAATTTTCAAATGCCTCCCAACTTCCCCTCCTCCTCTGAAATGCTTTCTCCCCTTGCTGCTGGGTTCTCGATTCCCTATCACTGTCTGGCTCTTCAACCAAGGGTGGGGACAGAGAAAGGCCAGAGTTCAGTGCACGCAAGCACTATACGCTATTCACCCAACATTGAATTGTTTTAATATGAAAATCACATCAAACCTCTTTTTTTTTTTTTTTTAATATATAAACAGTGCCCACAGGGAGAACTTTGACATAGTGGTACTGTGTTTTAACAACGCTTCCTATACCACTCACAGTGGTTTATCTCGCACAAGTCATGCAGAGTGCCAACTTCATTTACCACCCCTGAACACATCAGTGCCATACTCCAGTCCAACATGCAAAGCAGATTCCATGCCATTGTCTGCCAGTGCCACCACAAGCAAGTGCCACACTATGTAAATAACATGAATCATTAATCATTCTAAGCACTCTTACAGCTGCCTCCTTCATACCCAGCTCAGTTTACAGACACATCTGCACATCATCACTTCCAATGCAAATAAGGTGCCCTAGATTTCTGAGATGTCAGTCCTGGCAATCCAAGCAATTAGAGCTATTAAAACACTTACTTGCACAATCTCCTAGTAAATGCTATGCTTTAGGTTTTTAACTGGAGGATTATTTTAATCAACATTTTCAGCCATGTATATTTGTACATATCTGTACATAAACTGGCAGCAGTATTATAAGCTGTATCAGCCTGCGCGAACTGTTTATTGTCCGTTTTGATGGCACACCTCAAAATAGGTCTTCAGCCTAGTGTGGCTGAGCTGTTAACTAAAACAAAATAAATAACACATGGTGCTAGAGTGAAAATGATGCTATATTGGTCCATCATACCTAGTGCTCCCAGATGCCAGATCTACAAGGATGGCTGTATTTAACAAAGAAATAGACCAGTCAACAGTGGGAATAGTTATGACTGACTTGCATGTTGTTATACAGCAAACTGAACCAGAACTCGTGTTCCACAAGAAATAGGGTTAAAAACATACCCATTATACACTGATTGTGCAGTTTTCTGTGAAATATGCATCTAACTCTATTTTTCCCCCAGGACACACTAGGAAACAAGCTGCTGTCACCTCATTTTTGTATTAATGAATACAAATGGCACCCATGCTCTGTATTTCATATTCAGCACATCATTGACCAATAAGGGATTTAAGTTGTTTAGTTTGAAGTATATCCAGAAGTAAATGGTGGTGTGATACCTTTTATTGGACCAACACAGCTGTTACAAAAAGAAAAACAGTGTTTATGCTTTCAGACCATTGGGCTTTCTGAATATTTTGGTCAGGTCTACCTTTGAAAAGAGATTTTGCTCAAGAGACTGTCATGTTATAATTTATAAATAAATAAATGAATAAACCATTCTTTATGTCTTTAGTCTCCTTTCACTGACTTGCTTATTTTTCCCTAGGTCTTCTTCATCCTGTTTTAACCTCTCGTGGGATCTCTTACTCCTCCCTCCCTCCTTCCCACACTGTTAAGTGTTAATGACAACTGCTGGACAGGTCACAATTATGTATTTATCTATTATTCTTTCAATTCTTCTTTGTTCACACACTATGACTGCTGCTTTCCAGTAGATCATGTCACTCTGTGTATAAACATACATAATAGTGGCATTGGCACAGGCATTCAGCAGAAGGCAACTGAGGTTATTACAGCCCTGTGCCCAAGTCTAGTGCTTGCTTCATGAAGGGCCTGTATAGCTTTTTGCCACTGATTTGATGCCTGTTCCCCAAGTTCACAAACCCATTTACATTCAATGGAAAGCATGAAAGTGTAAGTTTTATTTACTGCAGTTTTTTTCTCCTACTAAATAAAATAAAACATTGCACACCATGATACAATAAGTAATTCAGTCTGTCACTATAGATGGGATAGTGGATGGGAGACTATGCATAACCAGTGTATTGTGGCACCGAGGGGGTCTGATACCCTGTGACCTTGAGAGTGATGCTTGAGGGGTCCATGGGAATTGGATCCCTGAGGTGGCTCAACACACTGGTTGTGCATAGAGTTGCCCGTCCGCTATTCAATATAGTGTATGAGCATCCATGCCTATTTCTGACACTGCACTTTGTTTCAGTGAACTGCTGTTTTTTTTTGGGGGCAATTGAGGGGTGGTGGTAGGCCCAAAATTGACAGTGTGATGCTGATGTCTCTGCAACTTCAAGTTAAAAAAATACAACACACCTTTCAGCTTAATTGGATTGGGGAAATCAAGTATGTGGCAGCATTCCAAATTGTTCTGCTGTAGTACTGACATCACCAGCGCAGCAGAACAACATAATGATGTAAGTACTGCAGCAGAACAAGCATATTCCAGGCATGGAATTCCTTGTATAACTGCATTCCACCATACACTATCACTGCATTAAAAATGACTGTTCATAGTGGTCTGTGAGTATAATTAGAGAATGACTCGGTGGTGATGTTTAAGAATCAGTTTAAATTATTTTTATTGTTTGAATAATATATAAATTAAAATAAATTTTGTCAGGACATCTAACCCATTATCCATATAAAGTGGAAATGGCTAATGGAAGAGGACTGACAGCATTTGCATTTTAAGAAAGTGGTAATTCAATGTTCTGATGGCATAATTGGGATTTATATATAGATATATTTTTTTGTAAGGGCTCGGATGAATGTTATTGAATTTGTCTGTCTTTCTAGCTACATACCTATCGCTCCATGTAGAATAATAAAAGTCTGTGTCTTTCTGCCATTATCTGTGTACCCACTGCCCATACAAATGCACATGTACGTAGACACACACAATGTAATACAGAGGTGCAGTGGCACCTTAACAGTTTTGTGTTAAACCAGTATTTTTGCCACTTATAATTTATTACTCAGATATATTTATAAGGCTTGTAAATTGGCACCCACAACAGTCACAATGACACACGCCAGGATCATTTACACAAGGTCTAAATCAATGTTTGGTACAAATCTGTCAGGGAACTTTAATTAAAACTATACAGTCACTATTATAAATACTATAAATCTTAAATTAGGAGACAGTTGTTAGAAGGAAATAACTTTCAAAACCTACTGTGTGGTACTTTGTGTGACTGCCTTGCCTGTAAGACTGTGTTGTTTGCTATGTCTCTCTCAAGCTCTATCCTTCTCTCAAATTATTGTAGCTTGTTAAAAAAAAAAAATTGTCTAGTATCTCAGATGTCATTAGGCAAAAAGGTTTGAGTCCCTGCAGAGAACTGAACCTGGAATCTCTTGTGTCTGTACTCGTTCACTGACTTACAGAAAAATACTGTGGTGCCACTAATCTTGCAGGTAACAATCACAAAATCAACCCACAGGTCCAACTTATTTTTTATCATTTTATTGTAATAAAAAATAAAACCAGGGAACAATTTCAAATAACAATAAAAAGTAAATCCAAAAGAAAACAATAGCCGGCACATTGCATCAGTAAAACCCATAACACAGATAACAAAATGTACCCCCCAAAAAAATGCAAATGCCCGCTTGCTCACTCCGTAATATAAAATATATAAAAAAACGCTTGACTCCTTCTGGTGGATAATGGATGGAGGGACAGAGAGAAGTCCCCACCCGGCCAACCCAAAGAAATAATAAACTTTTTTTTTGCTGTTGCTGCCCTGAGCCTGCCAACAAGAAGGGAGGATACAGACAATACAAAAGAAAAAGAAACCAGATCATCCGGACTCTGGCAGCCGAAAAGAAAATAAAGGGGCCAGGAATTAAAAGGCTTTTTTTTTTTTTTTTTTTTCAGAAGCCATCGGAAAGCAAAAAATGGGACTTGGCTAGGCAGCATTGCAGGGACCAGACCAACCAACCCGACCAGGAGTTGGGAGGGACACGACAAGGGACCCACTACTTAAAATAAACAAAAACACATGCTGCTGCACCGACGTATTCAAACAGAAACCTACTGAGTCAGGGTAAAAAGATTTTTAAAATAAAAAACACAAAAAAAAACCCAGTAGTATTGTACTTGGTGTCCCTTTCAAGCTTAAAGTACAATGTTACTGATATTATTCGCTGCAGCCCATAATGAATGTGAGTTCAGAGTTGGCCAGTGAAAGGCAGCAGTAAGTGAAGTTATGTTTCCAAAAATGCCCTGAAGCTGATGAAGCCGTTTCAAAAGCACACAGTGTTTCATCAGACATGCAGGTTAAGTGTTCCGATAAAAACCAGGGAGCACATTCTCCTCTAAAAAGATTTATTTTTGTAACTTTAGGATAAATATTTTAAAAACTTGAACTGTGAAACTGTACCATGAATAGATGTGCATTTAAAGTTTGGTGTGTGTGTTGTCCCAAACAATGCTGTAAGATTGTCAGTGGCTAATTGAGATACAGTAACCTTTGCTTCTTGACCATTTCATGACATTCTCTGTATCTATGTGGTGCTGAATCTGGACCATTCAAGAGGAAAAGGGAAGAATGCTCTCTTAGACAAGCAAATAAATTTAAAAGTGACATGTTTAAATGGAAGCCACTAATTGTTGTCTGGATCCAAAAGACCCAGTTAAACCCAATGGTTTATATGAGCCAACCCCAAACACACACACTTTATCTCATGCTTTGCCACCCTCTTGATTAACATATTCTCCCTAAGAATGCATTTACTTTAATACATAATACAGGAAAGAACTCTGTAACGCCTCTTTCAAAGTGTTAATGTCAGTCTCCCATGCCTTTTTATTTTAAATTTTTTTTTTTTTTTAACTATTTGGGGGTTGCACCCTCAGATAGTGTGCTGGCTCCATGAGGTACAGTAGCTGGTTTACATGGGAGTCCCTTGCTTAATAGCAAGACAAAACAAAATGCTTAGTTTGTGCATATTCATAGACGCTTCTACCTCTGGCAGAATGGAAGTCTTCTGTATGCAAAGTATAGTTCTTAAGGTTAGCTTTTCTCCTCAATGCTAGGTTTTCTCTGGGAAGATAGTACTCACAGTGCCATTTAATGCAGTGTTTTCACTTTTCTGCCATAAACTTTTAGAATATTTCAAAGAAGGAACAACCTGATGTGAAGTTACAAGGCAGCCTTTGTGGTCCCTTCAGAGACACAATTCACTATCCTAGAACTGACTCAATCTACATATTTGAAACCTTGCAACTGTTGTAAAGAAGTCTGCTCCTGGTTTGATGAACTTGAATACACATTAAAAACATCCACATTTTAAAACATCTCTGACTGCCAGATCATATTTAAACTAAGTACCAGCATTATGAGGCAATTATTGTACTGCAAAACAAAGAAGAGTGCATTTGGCCAGGTCAACTGAATGTAGCAGCCTACATCTGGCTCCACTAAGTTGGTGCTGCCTGATTTCTTCAGATATTACATAACAAATGTACTATTGCATGGATTAATCTCCCAGTTGTAGAATTTACTAGGATTTATTTAGCAAGTGGTTATGCTGCCTTTGCTGTGCATTTTCAACACAAATTCAAGGGGAAAAAAAACAATGCTTTGTCCTCCAATTCCGAAATCAGCAAATCTTGTATATAAAAAAATATATATTTAATCACTCCTCTGCAAACAGCACCTAGCACAATATCTCGTCCCTTTAATTCCGCAGACTCGGACACACTTCGCTCGAGGCAGCCGCAGCAGGACAGGAAAATCATTGATCAAAATAAAACAAACTGCTTACTGCAAATAATTAATGAATCATGACAGTACATAGACTAGTCGGGCATCTGACTTACTCAGATTCAATTAGTCAGCTCAGCAGCACGGATTCTTCACAGCAGTACGGATCCTTCATAGCAGGCAGCCAGCCAAGAGTCGAGTCGCTTGGAGACAAAGTAAAACTTTACTGAAGTGGAGCCTGCGAATTGCGAAAAGGCTGGAAAAGCAAACACAGACTGTGTTTGTACACAGTGAAGCTCAAGCCAAAGCCGGCCAGTGAATCTGCTCAGCAGCATTTCAGTCAGTGTAAGTGAAGTCCCGACTCCACAACACTCAAGTCAACCCCAATGGAAAAGTCAGAAGGAGGAGTCAGCGAAATGGGATTTGGGGATTTGTGTGTGTGATACTTTGATACTCCCTATGGCTCTAGTGCCCTGTTTTTTTTTTTTTTTTTTTAACTTCGCTGAGTTGACGCTCTCTCACTTCTCAGGCGGGGGGGGGCAGGGCTTGGCTCTTCGGAACTTCTGCGACTGTGGGACATCATTAAAAAAATAAAAAGCTGAAGCCTTACTTTAATTAAATGTGAATGCATTGTTGTTGAGAGGCGCCAGTGAATAATAAAGTAGTTAAACCTTAAACGGAATGCTGGCAGCTGGTGGGCTAGGGCTGTCTAATGGCTAACCGCTAAATGGGTGTTAAGTGTGTATTTGTCATCCCTCCTGACTCCATGCACTAAAACAAAGAGGAGTGGAGACGACTAGACGGGCGGAGGTGTTAAAGCTGCTGCCAAGCTGCACTGTAAATGCATATAAATAAAAAGAAGTGTTAAGTTCTTATGCTACCATTAACTTCTACCTACCTTTCAACTAATCTCTGCTGGCCGAGGCATTTGGCACAGGCAGCAGGTGTCAGTTTCTTTTAGCGGAGCGTGGGGTTGGCATAGCAGAATCAGATTAAGGCAAAGAGCGACTGAGCAAGCACTGCAGGCAGTATGTTAAAAGTATAATAATAATAATTCATAGTGAATGTGCAGCATTTAGGGGCAATCTCCTGGTGCACAAAAAAGTGGTGGGGCGGCCGCCCCCCCGATCCCGGTGCCTATGCTGGTGATTCAAAATGAACAGTTTTTTTGCCAGATTTACAGCACTTGTCTGCATCCTACTTTTGTTTTACTCACTATTTTTTTTAACTGATGAGTAAATTCCTACCTGCCAACATTTGGAGCATTGTTGGCACCCAAAATATTTATCTAGAAAAAAAAAACTACATTTTTTTTAATAAATGTACTCCTCAGTCCACTCTAGGAAGACATTTGTACACATCTGAATTTCGCTTTACTCATCTCACTTTCAAAATGAGCAGTATAGGTACTCATCCCAAAAAATCTTATCTAGAGCCCTGAGCTTAATGCCCTAAACCACAGCGCTATACTGCCTCCTCAGTTTTAGGCAGTACACTAGCTCTTTAGGGCTGCAGGAGTATATGTACGTCCAGAATTTATATACATTTCAAACCTGTTCAGCACTCAGAGAGTTAAGGTTGAGTTATCATTTCCCCATCTCCAACTCAAAACTGGAGTCTGCTACTGACATGTTTGTATTTTTTTTTTTACGTCTGCTATCTTCTCTCAACCACCCACCCAACATCAGGCAGCTGTCCCCACTTCCCCAACGGTTTCCCCTCTGTGGCAGGGCGGTGAGGAACCCCCCCCCCCCAACTCGACCCGGATCCAGACTCTGGGGAAGTGCCATTCTGAGTTGGGGCCTGTGGAAGGTGGCCGTTTCATCCTGCTCGACCTGGGACCTATTTTTCCTTGTGACAGGCTCTATTTCACACTGGCACCCAGCCTCTGCTAGGTATCAGGGAAATGCCGACCTTGTACTCCGCCCTGCCTGGGAGAGGAGAGCTGTCCTATGGATGCTCGATCCTCTCCCTCGTCTGCCGACCCCTGGCGGCTCGGTCGCAATGCGAAGATGGATCGCTGGCGTGGCAGGAGGTAAGGCACAGATGCCTCAGCCCTCCACACCACTGGGCTGGCACATGTTTGTGTTTTTAATAGTTACGTTTCAGTCCAGAGATTGTTTTTTTTTTTTTTTTTTAACTTCAAAGTGTGCCATGCTTATGAGGAATGGTGCATTAACAAGAGTTTGGAAGTTAGTGCCGCAGGTGGCAGTGCATGGTCAACATGTACAAAATTGGTAATACCCCATGGCTGGGTCAGGAGGGGGAGGGCTATCCTTCCCTTGATGCCTTAATACAGTGCTGCTGACAGGTCACCTCTGAGATGCAGTGGGTGGAGGCACAGTGTGCGGGCATAATGAATCCCTGCTCTGCCTTCCATTTTTTCCTCCTGTTTTTCTCCCATCCCTGCCTGCAGCCACAGTGTACACAGTCAGTGCATTTGCATGGAGGCACGCATGTGTCCCAGGACCGCAGCTCCCTCTCCCACCACTGACTGACCTCTGTCTTTCAGAGCACCCATGGGTTGCCATCAGGCCCCCACCTTGTGGCAGCCAAGAACCGAGACAGCCACCTGCTGCAGTCCAGGAGAGGAGAGCTGCCAGACAGCCGCTTGATTCTGTGTCAGGCAGATCCCTGGCAACCTACGCTCATTCCCGAACACGGGTCGCCAGTGTGGCAGGAGGTAAGACCCTCTGCACGTTAGCCCTCCACCCCACTAGGCCTGCTTACATTACTGGAGCCTTGATCTTGAGGTCCCTTTGATGTCATCAAAACTCCTCAATTGAAACACAGCCTTGTTGTGCATGGTTGCCAGTGCATCATTCTCTACATTACACGAGCTTCACTCTCAAGGTCCCAGTGATGCCATCAGAACCCCTTGCTACAAGAACCCCTTGATGAAAACAAGGCCTTGTTGTGCACGGTTTCCTATGCATTATTTTGTACGTTACTTGAGCTTCGCTCTAGAGGGCCTTTTGATACCATCAGAACACCTGGTTGGAAATGCAGCTTTGTTTTGTGCATGGCTGCCCATGCATTATTATCTGTGTTACTCAAACTTTGCTCAGTGATGTCAGTAGAACTCCTCAATGGAAACACAGCTTAGATGTGTGCATGGTTTCTAACATTATTCTCCACGTAACTCGAGCTTCACTCTCGAGATCCTTTTGATACCATCAGAACCGCTTGATAAAAGCACAGCATTTTTGTACATGGTTGTCTATGCATTATTCTGTATTTAAACTTCACACTCGGTCCCCTTGATGCCTTCAGAACCTCTAGCTGGAATGACAGCCTAGATGTGCATAGTTGCCCGTGTGTTATTCTCTGCATGACTCGCTTTGCTCTCGAAGGCTCTATGCTGTCATTAGAACTCCTTCAGTGGAAACGCAGCCTTGTTGTGAATTGTTTGTTGTACATGGTTGTCCATACATTATTCTTTATCTTGTGCTGCTCTGAACACCTTTCCCCATCATTTTCCTTTTCTCCAGCCCAGCTCTTTTATCCTCTCTTCAAAGGTTCTGTTCACCACTTCATAAATCCACTTTGTTACCCTTTGCTGTTCCTCCCATGCCACCTCTCGATGTTTTCTCTTTTCTAGTGTGGTCAGGCTTCTCCCCATGAAATCTAATAAAGGATATGAGAATTTCTATACAAAAGGTGGAGTCATGAGCCAGCCATGGCTTTAAAATGAAATTACTATAATGGACGGTTTCTGAATCAGTTTGCCTTATTACTTTTTTCCAGTTGTGTCTGTTTTTCCCATGCACTGGCGGTCCCTTCCTGATGGCCTCCACAGCCCTATCACCCTGAATCCCCCCAGAACCAACGGTCATGTAGAGGCAGTGTGGCATGGGACATCAGGTGCGGGGCCTGCTGGTGGCCATAGTCATCCTGTGACAGGTGCGCCTTTTCTGTGTTCTCCATCCCAAGGAGCAATGTGCAGTCAGTGGCAGTGTGCCGCACGCACCCTTGCGCCACTTGCCGGGTGTCGGCCCCATCTCCTCCTCCTCCCAACTCTTACTGGCTTGGCATGCTGCCCCCAGCCACCACTAGGAGCTAGGCAAGTGCTGTGCTCTGTGCCACCCCCACTCCTGAGGAGGAGCAATCAGTCCTCCTTCAGCCGACCGTTTAACTCCCGAGCTCGGTCCCGAACTCTGGTCCTTGGCGCTGCAAGTGGTAGTGCTACTCCACCACTGGCGGGCTGGCCAGTTTGCCTTATTAATGCTGTATGTAATTCTAAAGCTGTGAATAGTAGCTTAATGGTGTAGACCAGCAGGATGTGGGAAAAAATTGTTCACATATTGTCTGGTAAACTTGCGTTGGGTTCATGAATGGGGGAAAAAAGCCATAGCCATGGCCCCCCCCCTTTAAAATCATAATAAAGACTGAACAGATGATCTTTTCCAAACCAACATACTAGTACTTCATATCACTGTACAACTACAGTTCCCAGCATTACAGTGCTATACAGCATTAGCTTGGGAGACAAGAGGTTGGGGAGAAATTGTTTACTATTCCTTTGCCTCTTGTCCCATTGAGATCAATAGGCTATTCAGCGCCTGTTCATTTCTGTGGAGTGACAGTTTTCAGAAAGGATTATCAGAGTTCCATTAACGCACATATAAGTCTAATTATTCATGACTGGCTGCCCTGCCGATCTGAAATCTCTTAGAAATGACCGGCATGGCAGTGACACTCAGCTCACATGCTGTATGCGTACAGCAGCAGCACCAAAACGAAACTGTTTTCTATGCTAAAAACCTAAAGAAAAAACTGTCAGTATTACGATTAGACTTACATTCGCAATAATGACCTCACAGCCGGTCATTTCCTTTCATCAACGACTGACTGGGTGGGGCTGGCGCTCGGCAGTGCCTTGGGCCACCCTTCTCCCCCTCCCCAAGCTAGTCATTAATCACCAGGACATGACCATCTGTTCAGTCCATATTACTTAATTAACTACAATATTTAACACAGTCCCACATAAAAGATTGATAGTCAAATTAACCAGACTTGGAGTGGGTCCCAGGGTGGTAGCCTGGGTAAAACATTGGCTGGACAACAGGACACAGAAGGTAATTGTAAATGGAGTCCACTCTGAAGAAAGAGGGTTTACTAGTGGGGTACCGCAGGGTTCAGTACTGGGTCCAGTACTTTTTAATGTCTTTATAAGTGACATTGCAGAGGGACTAGAAGGAAAAGTATGCCTCTTTGCAGATGACACAAAGATCTGCAACAGGGTTGATACACAAGAAGGTGTGGAAAGGATGAGAAGGGACTTGGCAAGGTTGGAGGAATGGTCAAGTATGGCAGCTTGGATTCAGTGCAAAGAAGTGCAAAATAATGCACCTGGGAAACAAAACCCAGGGAAGATTACACAGTTTGGGGGAACAACAAAATGGAAAGGGACCTGGGGTAATCAGATCTGATGACCTTAAGGTTAGCAAGCAATGTGAGAAGGTAGTAGGGAGGGCTGGGGGGATACTGGGATATATAGGGAGAGGCATCACCAGCAGAAAACAGGAAGTTGTTATCCCTCTGTACAGACAGTTAGTGAGACCCCATCTGGAGTACTGCGTCCAGTTCTGGAGACTCATCTCCGCAAGGACATAGACAGGATAGAGGCAGTCCAGAGAAGGGCAACTAAAATGGTATAGGGTCTGCAAGAGAAGCCATATGAGGAGAGACTAAAGGAGCTTAATATGTATACCCTTGAGGAAAGGCAGGAGAGGGGGGACATGATAGAAACTTTTAAGTATGTCAGTGGAATCAGCAAAGTCCAAGAGGGTAGCATCTTTCAGAAAAAGAGATGTGCAAGAACAAGGGAACACAATTTGAAGATAGAGGGGGGGGCGGTTCAGGGGCAATGTGAGGAAGTAATTTTTCACAGAGAGGGTGGTGGTCACATGGAACAGCCTTTCTGAGGAGGTTGTGGGGTCTGAAACTGTGGGAGAATTCAAGAATGCATGGGATAGACATAAGGCAATTCTTATGGAGGTAGGAAGAAGTAGGCTGTTGGTTAACTAGAATCTGCCGCTTATCCTGTAGGTAGGGGAAATGGGCAGACTGGGTGGGCCAAGCGGTCCTTATCTGTCGTCAAAGTCTATGTTTCTAAGAACCACATTCTCAAATGTGATCCAACAGCAGGTTCAAGTAAGCTGTGTTTAAAATGCAGGTATATTACCGTTGTGGAGACGGATCATTTCTCCTCATTTTAAACACACTGGTAGCACAGATGCACTTGATCAGCAGCATTTTCAAAAGCCCCTAATATGGCTGTAATTACTAGTTACGTCATGCCAGGAACTGCCCTGGTATGTCTAGACCAGGTTCTAGCTCACTGGAGCCAAGGTTGGATATAGGTGCTGCATTTCAACCTGATTTATGGTGGTTAACATGCTATTTTGGATGTAGATTTCTGAAAGTTGATATGAGTGATCGACCTGGTTAAACTTGGTCTGGCAGTTGTGCCCAGACGCAACTACTGTATATCGAAACTTTGAATGTTGGACTTAACTTGGTGACAGTTTTTGAAATTCGACATAGATGCAGTTTCCTCTTGTCGCCAGACTTTTACATGATAGAAAATTGCATGTAGACATAGGCTTAGAAAATCCCTCCCCTTTATCTTTACTGTCCAGTTACCTCCTACATTATGCAGTAAGAGCAAACAGTCTCTCCAATCATGCTGAAGTATACAGATGCCATGGGTGTTGTCGTCATCTTGTGCCTTCAGTCACCTGAAAAGTCTTGTCTATTTCTGTGTGACCGAATATCTTGGAAGATGTTACTGTATTTATAAAATAGAGCTAAAAGATTAAAATGATTGAATAATTATGTGCAACAGCCAGCTGATTATGCAGATACAGCAGGACACCATGTTTCTATGCGGCTGGAGTGTCATGAGGAGGGGGAGGGGGAGGGACGGCAGGGACAGTCACAGAAAAGTTATCCCAACTCACCAAATCCCGACTGCAAATCATTTTGCACCACTGGAGGCGGCACAGGTACCTGACTCTTACAGGGGATGAGCTCAGCTGGTTGGAAAGGGTGAACATGACTTGGTAGCACCCAGAGGAGAGAACAGAAAGAAGGCAGCAAGGAGTGTCCTAGTAGTATGGGACTCTGTTATTAGAGGGGTGGAGAAGGTGATTGGGAGGGGTGGACAGTTTCTATTAGCATTAGCGATCAGGGATATGGCTAGGATCAGGAGGATGGTAGAGTAGGGGAAGGCGAAGCTTAGGGTACTGGTAAACTTGGGTACCAGTAATCTGGCAAATCAGCTGGTGAGACGCTGAAATATAAATTTTAAAGGCTGGGGACAGATTGAAGGCACACTCAGTTTCCCGTGCCCTTTCCAAGGTTCTTCCTGCATGGGTTAGGGGGCATGGGAAAGAGGAGACTGAGGAATTTAATGTGTGGTTGGAGGGATGGTGTCCGTGGGAGGGGTACTGTTTTGTGGGAGACTAGCGGGCTTCTAGGAAAGGAGACTCTTTATGGGCGAAGGCCTTCGCTTAACAAGAGAGGGGACCAGTGTGCTTGGGCAGAAGTTTGATGTCTGCATAGGTGGACAATAAAATGGAGAGAGGGGGAGACTGAGGCTGGGGGAACCACGGAGAGTGGGGAGCAAAAGGTGAATCTTGCTAGGACTCCCCCAGAAATGGGGTCTAGGAGCAGTGGTTTTGAAAGCAGGGGTCCATAATAAGTTCGAGACGCTGTCAACTTTCTGGTACAGTTTATGGTCATGTGTGACCAGTTTCCCTATAGCAACAGAATTAGTAAACTAACTCTTGTGAATGCCCCGATATGTAAAATAACAGTCTAATACTTTTTAAGCCATTTTTCATGATTACTGCAATTCATCTGATTTCATTCACTTTCATTGTCTCTGTACCTGTAACATGTTAAACAGAACCATCATTGTTCCTGATGCACTATGTTTCTGATACTCCAAAGTCTGTTGTACAACACTGCTTGTACTATTTAATTCATGTTATCCTCTGTTTGTTGTTGTCTATTATCTGTGCTTACTGTGACGTGTATTGTTTTTACCATGATGTGCCTGTATGTATAATTAATTCCGGGTTGCCTCTGGAAAAGGGACTCTTAGTCTCCGTGGACTCACCCAGTCAACAAAAGTGAATAAATAAATAGTTTGGGACAAGCGCGCTCCTCAAAATTTTAGGCACCGAAAGCATCTCCACATTGTGAATACATGTCTGTAATGGCACCGTCCTGAATCCTAGATTCATGCATGGCCATGTTTTTGTCATGTTTCAGTGAGATACAATGTAAGGTTCAATTCTGAAAGACTGTTTCATTCTGAACACGTAGATGTGTCTGTCAAGTGGAAACAAGCACTGGAAGGGTATTAAAAGAATGTTTGAAAAACTCAGCCGAGATCCTGAGCATGCGTATCAGCGCTCATTGCTAATGTGCATGCTCGGGATCTCAGCTGAGTTTTTTGTGCTTTGAATGCCTTTCCAGTGCTCATTTTTACTTAATAGGGACATCTATGTGGACTTTACTTTATATCGCACTGAAACATGAAGAAATGGCCATGCACAAGTTTAAGATTTAGGATGGCACCGTTACAGATGTGCATTCCCAATGTAGAGATGCTTGTGACACCTAAAGTTTGGCAGGCCATACTTGCCCTAAAGTAATTAATAAAACCGGCATAAAAGGTATTAAAGCATATTTTTATATGGGGCATTCACAGTTAGTTTCCTGATTCTGTTGCTGTAGTGAAACTGGTCACACATGACCAGAAATTTTACTAAACAGTTGACAGTGTCCCTTAAGTCTGGGTGCCGGGGCATAAAGCCAGCAGGCAATGGGAGAACCAGGTCGTTAAGGAGGGAGGGGAAAAATAGAGAGAGGTGTTCACAGGAGGGGAAGTGGTACAGGCACAAGCTGGAAGGCTGTCTGCCTAAATGCCAGGAGTCTGGAAACAAAATGAGTGAGCTCATGTGATGGTGGCAGATGCAGGATTTAGACCTCGTAGCCATTACAGAAACATGGCCACTGGGAATAATGACTAGGACCTGGAAGTACCAGTGTATACCATGTATAGGAGAGATGGGATATGGGAAAAAGAGATGGGGGGGGGGTCGCCCTCTATGTCAAGGCATAGAGGCCATAGAGGATAGGTCCATCAAGGGAAGAAATGTGATGACAGATTCGCTGTGGGTACAGTTTACAACAGTACCGGAGGGAAAAAACTGCACATGGGGGTGGTGTATAGACCACTGGGATGGGGAGATGAGAATAAAAGGGAACAAGGGTCAGAAATTGAGAAAGGGGCCACAGAGGTGGAGGTAGTGGTTGTGGGGGATCCCGGTCTACCAGATCAGGACATTCTAGCAGCTAAGAGCGCGAGAAGTCAGGCACTGCTAGATATGTTACAGGACTGCCTGTTGATGCAGCTGGTCATGGAACCTACAAGACAGGCTGCCATTCTTGAAATAGTACTCACCAACTTGGAAATGGTAGGTGGAGTGTGGGTTGTGGAACCACTGGGGGCCAGTGACCATAACACCATGTGATTTGAACTGGCTATGGGTATCAGCAGACCCTCGTCAAAATATGTGGTTCTGGATTTCAAACGCACAGACTTTGATCAGATGAGGGAATTCATCAAGGGTAAGTTAGCTGGAGTGGATAGGATCAAGGAGGTGGAGGAGAGGGGAAAATTAAAGGGACCATTCTCGGAGCAAACAGTACTAGAGAATGGTTACCAAGGGGAATAGGCACGAGAGGCCAATCTGATTCTTTTAAGATGGTCAAGGAGGCAGTGAGGGACAAAAAAGGGCCTTCATTGATGACCGATAGAAACAGAGGGTGAGGAATGGAGCAGATACCAGGTAAAGATGAAGAAAGCCAAGTCAAGGACACAAAAGCAGACACAGAGCTGCATATTGTAGAGGGGGCCAAGGGAAAACAGTTCTTCTAACCCCAGGAATCACTCATTATGATTAAACTGATGCAGTCAGCCTCCTGTGTTGGACTGCCCGGAGAGATGGAATTATATGCAAATGATGGAACTCTAAATTGGCTCATGCCACTTTCAAACTACTGCCCTAGCAACTGTTGCACTCTGAGTGCTTCAGAGTCTTTACTCCACCTGCCTAGTGAAGACGTCCCAGAGGGTTCTCCTTCAACCTCTTCAAAATCCATTTATCTGGTCGGTAAGTGGTGTTTTAGTTTATATTTCAGATTGCTGCCTTAGTTTTAGTTTATTTTGTAAATTGTGTTAATATTTAGTGTGTTTAGCAGTTCCTTCATGGTTCCTTGGAACCGAGGGTTTTGCTATTTCTAGTGAGGTTTCTACCTCAAGTCTATACATAATGGTTAATTTTTTGCGGTCGGTTCCTAACTGCATAAACTTGTTTTAATTCTATTTAAATTTGTTAGTTTCTCGGTGTCCGGAACAGAGTAGCGCTTGGTTCGTGGAACCATTAGCGGTTGTTTATAGTTAAAATATTCAGTTCTAAGGAACCGATAATTTGGTATATTTCTTTAACGATTCCTGCTGAGTGTCAGAGGCTCCTGTTGTTAAGCCCAAAAAATGCACAGGTTTCCACTGGTTTCAAATTGTGTGAGTCTTGTAGTGTCATAGCTAAAGCAGACAGACATTCATTGTGTATTTTTTGTCTGGGCAGTAGCCATATTTTTGCAAATTGTGACATTTGTAAAACATTTTGCCCTAAAACTCTTAAGAAAAGATCCAACATTTTGGAAGAAGTGGCCTCTGCTTCTACTGATACTGGCGAAAGTGGTTCCTCCACCTCTGGCACTAGAAAGGATGGAGGTAAAGCTAAGGATCCTAATAAAGGATCAGATAAAGTTGAGCAGAGTAAGCCAAAAAGGCCAGTGGACTCAGGGGACTGAACCTGTGCCACTTAAGAAAAAATGTAAGGTAAAGCATATCGCTGCGCCTCCGGCCGAGAAGGCTAAGGAGCTCCCAGCTAACAAAACTGGTATGCCCTCAGCTGAGGACATTGCCAAGGCCTTACAGGTCTTGCAAGCACTGCAAGCTGCAGTCCCGGTTCCAGTACCAACTGCACCAGTTCCAGTGCCGGTTCCACCTTCTCAGGAGCCTCAGGCTTCCTTTCCTGAGGAGGAGGAGGTTGATTTTGAGGAGGAATCGATAGATCCAGAGGTTTCCCCAGAACAGGAGTTCAGTCCGGTCCCCCCGGGGTCCCGAGGATTATTCCTCGCATTATGCTTTTGTTAAAAGCATGGTGGAAACACTCAACCTCCCTCTGCAGGAGACAGAGGAAGATGTGGAGGAAGCAGAATTCTTGGATATGATGGGGCTAACCCCCACAAGACGTTTACTACTGCCTGTGCACAAGTCCTTAAAAAAGGCAGCATTATAAGTATTCCAAACTCCTAGCTCTATTCTAGGAGTTGACAAAAAGGCTGATAAGAAATATCAGCTTGACAGGACAACAGCTGATTTTCTATTCAGCCACCCTGACCCTGAAGGAGTTGTGCAGGCTGCTGTCTGCGACAAAGCCAGAATCCCCTTGGCTACCCATCCTCCAGATAAGGATTCTCTGAAGATGGATGTAATGGGGAAAAAAAGGGTATATGGCTGCTTCTCTCATCCTTGGACAAGCCATTTATATGGCTTATGCAGTGCAATACCAGAAGATACTCTGGAATGCAGTGTTAGCTCTGGCTGACAGAGTGCCTGGTGAGGTGGCAGTGGACTTGCAGGACACAGCAAGAGCTGCTTTAGATGCCACAAAATACCAGTTCCACATGGCCGTGAACACTAATGTTTCTGCAGCCAGGTTGATGGCACTATCTTTCTCCCTTAGGAAATTTGCCTGTCTCAGGGCCACAAACCTGACCCTGGACACCCAGGCCAAGGTGATGGACTTTCCTTTTGAGAAATTCTCTATTTGGGGATAAAACAGAGGCTTTTATGAAAAAGGTAGATTATAAGGCCACCTACAGAAGTAATTCTAAGGAGAGTCCTTCCCCATCATAAAGGGCCCAGACTAGGGGAGGCAGGGGTAGGGGATCCATCCCAGACCTTTTTTCCAAGCTCAGGCCTCCCAGCTGCAACAACAGCCTAGAGGATATTTTCAAGGAAGGGGCAGGAGAGCCATGAGGAGAGCTGCTCCCTCCCCGGTGATTCAGGCATAGCCCACTCAGAATTCCTGATGGGCTAGTACAGGTCGTATCCTCTGCCAAAAATCCACCAGTGGGTGGCAGACTGGCTCACTACCTCCAGGACTGGTATACCATCACCACAGACAAGTGGGTTCCTGGAGGTGGTGAGCCAGGGTCTGGCACTCGGTTTCAAATCTCTCCCCAAGCTGAGACCAAGAACATTTGCACCAGTTACATCTGCAGACAGGCTTCTACTGGATGCAGAGATAAAACATCTGCTAGCAATCAAGGTAGTGGAGCCGATGCCCCTAAACCAGCGGTGCAAATGCTTCTACTCCAAATACTTCCTTACAAAGAAGAAAAATGGGGATTGGCGACCTAGCCTGGATTTAAGACTTCTAAGCAGACACATTCTGAAACGAAAATTCAAAATGGTCACTTTTGCACTAATCATTCGCACTTTACAGAAGGGAGGCTGGCTAGTCGTCCTAGATTTAAAGGGCACTTATTTTCACATCCCCATCAGACCTTCTCACAGAAAGTTTCTGAGGTTCAGACTGGCCTCAGGCCATTATCAGTTTGCAGCCCTCCCTTTCAGTCTGACTTCTGCCCCAAGGGCATTCACAAAGTGTCTGGCCGTGGTAGTAGAGTTTCCTCAGAAAACAAGGAGTCTCAGTTTTTCCCTATCTGGACTACTGGTTGGTACTGGGTCCATCTCTATAACTTACAGAGCAGACCTTAGCACTAACAAAGTCTACTCTGGAGTCCCTTGGTTTCCTCACTATCGAGCAGAAGTCTCAGCAAACACCAGTCCAGGTACTCGGGTTCATTGGAGCAGAACTAAACACCAGCATGGGCAGAGCTTTTCTGCCACAGGACAGGGTAAGCAGCATTCTGAGGATTGCAAGCTCATTTTTACCAGGAAAACCCAAACCACCAGAGAATTTCTCAGGCTTTTTGGGCCACATGGCAGCTGCCACCACAGTGGTACTAGGTTTCAGATTCCAAATGAAAGACATCCAGTTCCACCTAAGACTATATTGGTCACACAGGACAGATCCTCTGTCCAAACAGGTTCCTGTCACCCACAGTCTCCTATAGGCACTGCAGTGGTGGCTGGACGAACAAAACCTTTGGGTAGGTGTGCCTTTCACAAAGGAACAACCTTCTTTAGTTCTTACAACAGATGCATCCCTTCTGGGTTGGGGAGCACACACGTTGGATTATACAGCAAGTGGCACATGGTCTCCTCAAGAATCCCTGTTGCACATAAATCTGCTGGAGCTCAGATCAGTGTACCTAGCCCTGCAGGCATTTGCTCCATATCTTCAAAACAAAGTGGTGCAGGTCAGAACAGACAATACCACTACTATGTATTACATCAACAAACAGGGAGGAACACGGTCAGCCCCACTGTGCACAGAAGCAATGAGGCTGTTGTCCCTGCCTTACTCCATGAAGGTATCCCTTTCAGCCATACATCTACCAGGAAAGGACAATGTACTAGGAGACTCCCTCAGCAGGATAAGTCAGGACCACCACGAGTGGTTCCTGAATCCTCAAATTCTCAGCTTGATTTTCAGACGATGGGGCACTCCAGAGATAGACCTCTTCACCTCTGCAGAAAATCACCAGTTACCAATATATTGGTGCAGGCCTCCTCTCAGGGGGCACACTACCCCGGATGCGTTGGCACTGGATTGGACAGGGAAGTTTCATATGAACATACGAAATTTGCCAGCAGATAAAGCCCTAGAGGTCTATCAAGTCTGCTCGAATGTGCAACTAGCACCCCTTATTCTGCAGCTGCCCCTCCCTTCCACCCTTCCCCTTCATTAACCCTCCCCCTTGTCCTGTCCCATCCCCTTTTGAAGCAGTCCACTGTTCTACTGCATACCATTTCTGCAGGTAACGCATTCCACCCAGCCACCACCCTCTCTGTAAAAAAGTGTCTCCTCATCTCCTTCTCCCTCCCTCCAGTCTCATATCATGGCCCCTGGTGTTCCTCCCTCTCTTACTTTGAACAGCCCTCTGTGACTGTCTTGTTTATTCCTTTCATGTATTTAAAGGTTTCATCATTGCCCCCGTCCCTCCTCTCCTCCAGTGGGCCATGTTCAACTCCCTCAACCTCAGTTTCTGTATGCCGTCCCTCCTTTTCCTCTGATATTCAGGACCCTGCTGAAATTGAGATGCCAGTCTGCAACAATGATACTGATGGCACCAGATTGGGAGAGACAGCACTGGTATTCACTTCTGTTGGCTTTATCAGTGGAGCCTCCCAATTCATCTGCCCGGGAGGCACAACCTGCTGACTTCCTCTCAGGGCAGGATACTGTACCCCAACCTAAAATCGCTAAGGCTCAAGGCCTGGCTCTTGAGGACTTAGAGTATGCAGATCTTAAACTGTCAGAACATGTTTTGACAGTACTTAGGGGTTTCAGGAAACCTTCCACTAAAAAGACATACCTCTGCTAAGTGGAAGAGGTTTTCCATATGGTGTGCAGGTAGGGGTGTTGACCCACCCAGGGCTGACTTAGCCATTCTCCTGGATTACCTGACACATTTGCATTCTTTAGCTCTGAAGCTTTTGACACTCGAGGTTCATTTGGCTTCAGTTTCAGCTTACCTGTCAGCTGGTAAAGAGAGGTCCATGGCCTCTCATCCAGTCTTCATGAAACATTTTAAAGGCCTTAATCTTTTGTACCCTCCTTTGAGGGAACCAGTTTCGGCCTGGAATCTGAATATCTGTATTGCCAAGCTCATGGACGCCCCATTTGAACTGATGGCAACTGCAGACTTGAAGTATATTACTTGGAAAACTGTGTTTCTGGTTGCTATTACTTCAGCCAGAAGAATCAGTGAGTTACAGGCCCTGTGCATGGATGTAGATTACATCTCATTCCACAGAGACAGAGTGGTCCTCAGGACCAATAGAAAATACCTTCCCAAAGTGGCGTCTGATTTCCATCACTTTACCTGTCTTTCACAGAGAACTCCAGTTCTCCAGAAAGGAGGCTTCACTCCCTTGATGTCAAAAGGACACTTGGCCACTATATTGACAGAACTAAGTCTTACAGACCAGGTCAGACACAGCTCTTTCTTACCTATGGAGAGGTAGGTGTAAGGGCAGACCTGCCACAAAACGTACAGTTGCTTGCTGGATAGTGGCATGTATTCAGTTTTGATATAATAAAGTGGATAAACAGGCTCCCCTGGGCCTCAGAGCACATTCCACAAGGGGCACAGCTGCTTCAGTGGCAGCTTCAAGGGACATTCTGCTATTGGAAATCTGCAAAGCAGCTACATGGAAAATGGTACACACCTTCACAAAGCACTACAGCCTGGATCTGCAATCCAGAAGTAATGGCAAGTTTGGTACAGCACTGCTGCAGAACCTGTTTCCAAAATAGGTTTTCTGTCCAACCTCCCAAGGTACTGCTGGGTAGTCTGCATCAGTTTAATCATAATGAGTGATTTCTGGGGTTAGAAGACAAAAATACTCACCATAGTAATCTTGTTTCTTCAAAGGGATCACTCATTATGATTAAAGCACCCACCCTGCCTCCCCTACTAAAAAACCTATGAAGGTTGTTCTGCATCCATGTTTTAGGATATATTCCATGTAGGTCAGGCTAGAGAGTCACCTTTTGTTAAAGAGTCTGTTCCGTTGTGGTTTCAAGCTTTTTAAGTTTATTTATTGGGATTTTTTTTGATCTGATGGGATGAAAATTATTTTATAGAAATGTTATAGTCAGTGGGTCTTACACCCAGTTTAGGCTAAGTAAGAATCTGAAGCACTCAGAGTGCAACAGTTACTAGGGCAGCAGTTTGAAAGTGGCATGAGCCAATTGAGAGTTCCATCATTTGCATCTCTCCGGGCAGTCCAACACAGGAGGCTGACTGCATCAGTTTAATCATAATAAGTGATCCCTTTGAAGAAACAAGATACCTATGGTAAGTAATTTTTTCTTCAGGTACATGGGGGGATAGGAAGATATGAGGGGGAATTTTTAGGCTGACAGAGGGGGCAGGATAGTAGAGGAGGACGAGCAGAAGGCAGATGTTCTAAACAACTACTTCTGCTTAGTATTCACAGTACAGGATAGTGGGTCTGTGCTAAAATGCGGCATAATGGCTGCTGCAGGGGGATCTCAGAAATGAGGCAGGTGGTAATTATGGCAAAAAGAAAAGGGTTTGCAGCCCTGAAAATAGACAAGGTTCCAGGGCCAGATGGGATGTGCCTGAAGGTGGTTTGAGAATTGGCTGAACCCCTGGCAGGACTGTTCGGTAGTTTACTACAGTCAGGGGTGGTTCCGAAAGACTGAGGGATAGTGGATATGGTGCCAGTCCACAATGGAGGAGATGAGGAGGAATCTTGAAATTACAGGCCCATCAGCCTGCCTCCATTGTAGGTAAACTGATGGAGTCACTAGTCGGAGAGGACCTAGTGGACTACTTGGAGAGAAATGGGCTCCAGGGTAGTAAGCAACATGAGTTTGCTGCAGGGAGCTCTTGTCAGACCAACCTGATAGTATTTTTGGCTGGGTAACAAGGGTGGTAGATAAGGGACAAGCAGTAGATTTACTGTATTTTTGCATCAGCAAAGCATTTGACTCATGCCACGCAGTGGGTTATTAAAGGAAGATAGTGAGTCTGGGAGCAGCAGTGGACATAGTTAAATGATTGGGAAGTTGGTTTGGGGGGACGGGACAGCAGAGGATGGTGGTAAATGGGGTCATATTAGTGGAACTGGAAGTCATGAGTGGGGTCCCACAGGGGTCAGTCCTGGAACCATTCCTTTCCAATATGTTCTTCAGCAACATAGAAGGAATACAAGGCAAGATGTGTCTCTTTGCAGATGAGATTAAACTCTGTGGCAGGGTAGGAAGTGACGAGGGGGAAGGGAGTTGCAGAGGGACCTGCAGAGGTCAGAGAGGTGGTCCAGGGTCTGGCTGTTGAAATTCAGTGTCAAAAAGTGCAAGGGGACACACATAGGGAACAAGAACCCCAGGAAGAAATACTGGATGGGACGGGTTTAAACTGGTCACTACTTCAGAGGAAAGGGACCTGGGGGTTGTCAAAAGTGATTCCTAAAACAAACTAGCCAATGTAACAATGACTACCAGTCTCTTGTGGACATTATAAAATCCATCAATGTTAAAGATGCCCTGATTGTGCTGGCAGAGTCCTAGCGGGAAGTGAAGCAGGAGATCATTACAAAATGCTGGCAGAATTCACAACTCCTTGACACTCCTGTTGCAACACCTGCAGACAATGCTGCTCATCAGATGGCTGAAGCGATGGAAGTGCTACATTCAGTCGCTGAGCACCTGGATTTGAGCAGGGACATTGTTACTGAATGGACAGAGGCTGACGAGACAGATGCCGGCTATGAAGAAATGACAGATGATGAGATTCTGTCACTTGCTAAGAGTGAGTCAGTGGAGCCTGCAGAAGAGACTGATGATGAAGAATCGGAGAATGCTTCAAGAAAAAAACATACCCACAAATGCAGAAGGAGCCGATTGCTTTCAGAAGTGTGTCGACTGGCTTGAGACACAATCAGACGCAGATGGAGTGCAACTTCTACTTTAGCAGCTCTGGTTAAAAGCCATTCGATTGCGGCATGACAAATGGAAGCAAACCAAACTGCCAGATTACTTTACCACTATCTAACCTCTGTGATGCCATACAATACTGTCCAGGATTGCCTGCTTTCTATGTTGCCTTGTGCATGTGCAAGCAACATCTTGCAATAGTATTAGCACAGTGAGAGGTGTGTCAGTGTTGGTGAATGCAGGGCACGCTTTAGAAGGTGCATCCTTCATTCCCCTGTTAACCAGCATGCTAGCGCTGATGCAAAAAATATGTAAAGTGCCACCAACTTGAAAGAAATCTGCCACTGCAGTCAGAGAAAGTTTTTGTTATGCAGTGGTAGAGATGGCTTGCCTCCCATACATGCCTCTCCTGGTGAAACATTTAAATAAACATGAGTGGCCTTCTGTCACTGCCACACTGTTCGAAGCTTACAGCTAACATTGAGGTGCAATCGTGTCTCTGCATGTCCCCCACCTCCCCACATTGTGTGGCACACTGGGAGCCCACCCCAGTGTGCTGCTGGTCACACACAAAGCTTGACTGTGTCCACACATTCCTCCCACCCTTATGTGGCACACTAGGAGTCCACCCCACCCCTGGTCACTCAAAACCCACTTTGTCAGCATGTCTCCCCCCACCGCCACCCCCTTGTGTTGCACACTGGGAGCCCACCCTAGTGTGGCCAGCAAACCATGTTGTGATGTCCGGTTCTTTTATTTGTTTTGTTACCTGAAAAAAAAATGGTCCTCACTCTCTGGTGCCCCCTTCCCCAACCTGCACCCACCCTCTGCACCCCTCCCCACAGACCCCACCCCATACTTACCTCCAGAGGTCCGGCACTGTGATCTTCGCTGGAGCGGGAACACGTCTGGACTCTTCAAAGCCGAACTGCAAAATGAAGAAATGTTGGTAAGCTGTATAATGGCATCAGTAGTGGGATTTCGATTTAGGTGGATATCTTAGCCATTTCTTTGAATTTTGGCTCCCAATTTTTCAACATGGGGTTCTTGGGGCCCCCCTCATGAACACTGCACTGTCATCTTGTTTTTCAGTCCCAAAAGTTGATTTCACGGTCACTCATGGAATCACCTTTGGGACTGATTATGAAATGACAGTGGGTTTAAAAAGCCTATGTTGTAAATTTGGTGAAAAATTCTAAAAATCACTGTGTTATGGCGTGCATTAGCACACTTCCACGCACTTGTAACTTTGACAATTTTATTATTTCACTCAGACTTTCAACATTGCCATTTTTTCACACCTCCTTATGAACAGTACAGCTGTCATTTTTCACATCCTGCCCAAAATGTGTTTTCGCAAATGTGGCACACAATACTAACATACTAAAAAAAACAGCAGATTAGGCCAAACAGTCCATCGAGTCTGCTTTCTGGACCAGTGCCTCTCATGGCACTGTTTTAGCCCCTCCCAACAAGGTCTCTCTCTCTCCTCCCAGTGAGGCTCTGGCTGCACCTTCCCCCTGTAGCTATCCCATCCTCTTTTGAACCGCTCCACTGTTCCAACAGCCACCAGTTCCGCAGGCAGCACATTCCAGGGCTCCATAACACTCTCTGTGAAGTAATGCCTCCTTGTCTTCCCCTTAATCTCCCACTGACCAGCCTCATCAAGTGCCCCCTACCTCCCTCGGCTGCAGCACCCTCTTAAGGTTGACCCTATTTATTCTCTTGAGGTACCTGAAGACCTCTGTCATATCCCCTCTGTTCTTCCTCTGCTCCAGCGAGTACAGGTTGAGCTCCTCTAGCCACTCTTTATAGTGCCTTTCCCAAGACCCTGTATCATCATGGTTGCCCTCTTCTGGACCCTCTCCAGAAGAGCAATATCTCTCTTTAAGTAAGGACGCCAAAACTGCATGCAGTGTTCAAGGTGTGGCCTAACCAGGCAATTATACAGCGGAAGGAGCACCTCTCAGCTCCTTGAGGTTATCCACTTGACAGTGCATGCTAGCATTTTATTAGCTTGGGCTGCAGCCCTTCTACACTGCTCCAAGTCATTCATTTTGGCATCCATCACCACCCCGAGGTCCTTTTTCCCCCCCTAGAAACTTGCAGTGTCACCCCCCCGCCCGAGGTGTACACATGCGCTGGGTTTTTGGCACCCAGGTGGATCACCCTGCATTTCCTAGTGTTAAACTTTAGTTTCCTGGTGCAGGACCACCTCCCCAGGGTCTCCAGGTCCTCCTGGAGAGACAGCTTCCCCATCTCCTCTCCACCCGAGTCGGCAGATAGGCTCATCCCACTCCTGATATCTCTTCTGATGTCTGAGGTATAGGCATTAATCAGGAGTGGGCCCAGCACCGAGCCCTGTGGAACCCTGCTAATGACTCTCCTAGGAGATGAGACCCCCCCCACCATCACCTTTTGTACCCTCCCTACTAGCCAGTTCCCTATCCACCTACTCAGTTGCCCCCACCCCCATATCCTACGCCACTAGTAACCCAGGATGCGGCCTGAGTCAAACGCCCTGCTGAAGTCTAGAAAGAGGACATCCACTGGCCTGCCCTGATCCAGCTCTCTCATCACCCTCACATAGAACTCCACCAGGTTGGCCCGACACAATCTGCCCTTAACAAAACCATGCTGACGATCATCTAGGTGAATCCTCGCCTTCAGAAACCCTTCCAGCCTCTCTTTCAAGATGCCCTCCATCACTTTGCCCACTACTGATGTCCGGCTTGCCAGCCTGTAATTACCCGGCTCCTTTCTTAAGCCTCCCTTGTGGATGAGCATGATATGGGCCTTCCTCCAGTTTTGCGGCACCCTCCCCGTCTGAAGGGAGGAGTTAAAGAGGACTGCCAGAGGTGCAGCCAGGGTATCGGCCAACTCCTTAAGCAGTCTCGGATGGATCCCGTCTGGGCCTGGTGGCTTGTCCGCTCTTAGGGCCTTGAGTGCTTCCCACACCCTCCCAATGGGGATTTCCTCTTCCATTGCCCCTACTACATCTGCTTGTCCCTTCCCCCCTCCCCGTGCAGCACCACCCCCCATCCTCCCTGGTGAAGACTGAGGTAAAAAAATAATTTAGTACCTCCGCCTGCTCCACTGCCTCCTCCACTCACCACTCCCCAACCAAAGACTACTAATTTGTCCCTTCCCTTTTCTTACTCTGATATACCTAACGAACCCTTTTCCCCACTTCTAATCCCCTGTGCCAATCTCCGTTCACCCCCGCCTTGGCTGTCCTATCAGACTCTCCCTTGGATCTGTCCTCCCCCAGAATGTTTGTATCGGCTATAAGTCACCTTTTTCTCCCTCCCCACCTCCTGGATCTCCCTTGTCCACCAGCTTGGCTTCTTAGCTTTGCCCCACTTGTGCCTCTCCCTCATGCAAGCCTTAGTGGTCTCCAGGAGCCCCCTTTTTTTTTTTTTTTTTTTTTAAACTTCCCACCTGGCCTCAATGCCCACACTTGGCCTAATCTCACCCAGATAGCCCCTGAGGATCCTCTCCATCCCCATGAAGTCTGCACCTCTAAAATCTACCACCAATGTTTTTATGTGGTCTTACCCCCCCCCCCACCAGGTCCATGGAAAACCAGACCATGGCGTGATCACTTCCCGCCAGTGGGTCACCAACCACTAGGTCCCTGATGAGCTCACTATCTTCCAGGACCACATCCGGGACACTCCCGGTGTTGGATCCGTCACCAGCTGGGCAAGAAACGCATCCTGGAAGACGTCCAGCAGGCGCTGTTCTTGCCTGATGAGGACGACATAGTCCCCCAGTCTGCTCCTGGCATATTCAGATCCCTCAGTATCACTGTTTTGCCCTTCCCACATTGGTCCCTAAGGTTCACCACCAGGCCCTCCTCCTGCCTGGGTGGTCTATATACCACCCCCATCTTCACCTGCTTTCCCCCCGGAGTCTGTAGAGTGACCCATAGGGCCTCCACTTGTTTCCCAACCTCCTCAATCTTGATTATCTCTAATCCTTCCTTAATGATAAATACTATCTCCCCCTCCCCCTTTCCCGTCTGTACGTGGTGAATCTTGGTAGGTTTAGGTCCCAGTCATATTTGGAAGTGGTCCAGGTCTCAGTGACAGCTGCCACATCCACCCCACCCTCCAACAACGGCGCCTGTAGCACTGGCATCTTGTTCCCCATGCTTCTGGTGTTAATCAGGACCACCCTCCAACGTGCCCGCTTGCCCCCCTTCCCCTGCCCTGAGGGCTTCCAGGTACCTGCGTACAAGGTCCTCCTCCTGCACAATCGAGTGTACCTAATCTGCGCGCCCCCCCCCTCTTGTGGGAGAGGGCCTGGTCCCTCCAGGCTTGGCCTATCAGGGAGCCCCCACCCTCTTCCCTTTCACCAGTTTAAACCCCACCTGGAGTGCATGAACCCTGCCAGTTTAAGCTTCAGGATCTCCTTCCCCTCTGAGCTAAGGTGGAGCCTGTCCCTTGTGTACAGTTCCTTGCGGTTGCTGTGGGAAATCACTTTTCAGGACAGATTAACGAAATCACAGTGCAATTGTTCATGAGCAGAGGTCCCGAAATGCCTATGTTGAAAATTTGGTTAAAATCCTGCAAATAATTGTGTTACGGGTGTGCTTTGCTCAGTTTCCACACACACTCGTGACTTCACCAATTTTTCATATTTTCACTCTAGATTTTCAACATTGCCATTTTTTACACTTCCTCATGAACAGTACAGCTGTCATTTTTCACATACTGCCCGAAATGTGTTTTGACATCTGTGGCACCAAATGGTGCAGTCGCTGTGCAGAATCACCTTTTGGCTAACGAACTGATAGTGCCACTGTAAGTGAGGTGGGGTCACAAAAAGCCCATGCTGAAAATTTGGAGTGAAAATGCCAACAAACACCTGGGTCGTTGGGGTTTCCAACCATTATGCGAGACTGGCAGGCATCAGGGGTGTGACTTGGGATTGTCAGCTGTAATGTTCACGCCATTCCACCCCCACCCTGCAGCCAGTGGCGGGTATCGAGGTGTGCCTTGGACTCTTCGGCCCCAAATTTCATTCTCCTATACTGCACCCTTCTCAGTGTATTTCCTTATGGAATGGAGTGAGTGTAAGGCCCGAAGACCCCAAGGCACACTACAACACTTGTCGGTGTCTCCAGGGTAGGGTGAGGTGAAATTGCATGAGTGTTATGGCCGACGACCCAAAGGCACACCACAATGCCTGTCAGTCTCTGCAGGTTGGGGGTGGGGTTGGTGTCCGTTCAGTACTTCACTGCCATTCCTATTATGCGTCTCTCCAACTCCTGCACTACCAATGTCAGTGCCAGCAAGACATTTGGCATTGACAAATGCTTGTTAAGGTGGTATTGCTTTAAAATGATGTGCTATGCTATGTCTTGGATTGCCTGCTTTTTAAGGTACTGCTGCTTTAAAATGATTTGCCATTTTACGGTACAGCACAGTACATTACAATACTGTACATCAATTGTAATTGCACTGCACTTTAGTGTTTTTAAAATGTGTCTTCTCAGATTAAATGTTAAGTAACACTAACCACAATGTCTCCTTTTACTTTTTTTCATTGCTCCCATTTATCTGAAACCCCATTTTTCTGAACATTTTCAATGTCCCCGGACACATTCGAATAAACATGGTTTTACTCTACAGTTATTGTCGCCTATAATGGGGCAGGGCTTTCATAACTCACTCATGGCTTTGCCTTGCCACTTATGATTTATAGTCCTTCCCCCAGCCCCCACCCTTGGAGATAAATTGCATATTTTAAAGTCGGGCCATTGCATATAGCTTTAATAGAAGAAGCAGGAGGGATCAGAGCAGGCTGTGTTCCGCTAGTAGTCAAAACAAATTGATAGACTGTGTAAGAGCCATGTTCCTTCCGGTCTGCTTACTTAACTTTGTAACTTTAATTCAGAAGGGCAAAAGGTTGCAGAGTGACTTGATGAGCTTTGAAATCTGCTGAATTATAGTACAGCAACAAAGGGTTAATCTGTAACCTGTTTGGGTGATGTCAGCAGTGTGGTATGGGATGGAGTCTCAAAATGCCCTTTAAATTCCATCTTATCTCAGGATACCATTGTGTGGCATCCCATCATATGAGTGGCGTTACGGCCTAGAGCCTGTCTTTCTCTCTAAGGGACATCTACGCAGCATAGTCAGGTGAGTCTGCAGTTCCTCAGGATACGCTGTTGATACAGATAATCCATGACTACAGTTTGTAAGCAGATGGGCTGCTAGTGCAAGGGATCCTAGAGACTCCCTGTCTGGCGTATATTAACATTGCAGTTAATGAGTGGGTATCAGTATAATAGTGTAACTGAGTGGTTGTAGCAAACTGCTTGTTTAGGTTAGGGTGTATTAGGGAATGACCTACTGAGTGTCAGGCAGCTAGACTATAACGGTATAAATTGGTATATTTGGCAAAACTCCCTATCTTAGGTAGGCCGTTTTAGGGAGTAACTAAAGTGATACAAAGCAGGTAGGAGTCTGCAAAAGGTTAAACACTGGGAGTCCAGTCAGTTTATGGGGGCAGCTGACAAGATAAAGAATAGGTACAAAGGGGAGGTGGTCAGCTCTAGGGACTATGGGGCGCTCCTCTCCAGAGTTATGGTCTTGAGGATTGGACACTACCCTATATGTAGGACCAATGGGGAGCTCCTTTCACAACTGTTAAGTGTAAGAGAAGAGATAGCGCAGCTGTGTCGCCAGTGGAGTTGGTTCCTACACCCCCCACTCCCCCAGAGGCCCACAGCATGTTGGCGCATTTCGTTACCAGTGATCTGGTGAACCAGCTTGTTGGAATGCCAACTTTTGAAGGCTGGGGGACTGACCAAAGGTGCACTGGGTTTCCCTATCCTTTTCCGAGGTCCTCCCCTGTATGATGTAGGGAGAATGGGAAGGATAAAGTTAGGAAGTAGGAGACTGAGCAGTGTAATGGATGGTTGAAGGGCTGCTGTCAGGAGGTGGGGGTACTATTTTGTAGGGAATGGTGGGCTTCTAGGAGAGGAAGCTGTTCAGGAGTGGTGGTCTTCACTCAGGGTCCAAAATTCCTATACCTTAAGTGCTCCCAGGCAGGCATTATTGTCTCAGGACACCTACTGCTATATAGTGCCTGACCAATGGGGCACCTAAGGTATTTGTTCAGAGCTCTATTTTTATCTCCTTTCCGTGTGTGTGTGTTTTTTTTTTTTGCCGTCCGTTTTTGGTTTTTGCATTTTGGGACGCATCACTTGGCATCATTTTCCGTGGGGGGGGGGCATCAGAGGAGTGCAGGTGCAACACTGACACCTGGACTTGATCACAGGATACACTAAAGTGTCAGCTGACAGGTTCCCAGAGGCAGAAGAGAGAGTAGGCTGAAGTCCCCCTCCTTTGGTTGGCACAGCCTACAGCCAGTCGAAACTGGGAAAGGATCCATCCGTCAGTGCTGGAGGCAGGTTGCAGCAGTCTGTCCCATAAAGCAGTTGTAGTGGGGGGCTGGCAGGAAGTAGGGTGTTGGTTAACTAGAATCTGCAGCTTATCCAGTAGATAGGGAAATGGGCAGACTGGGTGGGCCAAGTGGTCCTTATCTGCCGTCAAAGTCTATGTTTCTGTGTTTCTGTGGTGACTGTATTGGGTAGTTCACTGATCCCCTTCATTCAGTGTGACGCGAGGACCCTGCAAAGAGCACCATTCTATCCAGTTCCATTTGGAGAGAGAGGCCATGCAGTGCTTTCACAGCGTGTTAAAGTCCCAGTCCCCACAAGAATTGGGATAGCTGATCTCAGTCACACTTTTCTTTTTACAAAACAAAACCAAAAAACGGATGCTGAAATAAGGGGAATGGGGGACTTATTAGGCAGCAGAGGAGGTTGAGACCACAAAGGTCTATCTCAGGAGGGAGGAAATCGTTAACAGAAAACAAGGCGGATGTGATTCCCCTTCATAAAAGTGGGTCCAAGACAGAGGCAGGAAACTACAGACCTGTCAGTCTGACCTCTGTGGTAGGGAAAGTGATGGAGTCACTTCTGAAGGAAAGAATAGTCTAGTACCTAGAGGCCAGTGGAGCACAGGACCCAAGGCAGCATGGGTTCACAGCGGGAAGGTCATGTCAGACGAATCTAATAGATTTCTTTGACTGGGTGACCAAAGTAGTAGACCAGGGAGGGGCTGTGGACATGGCCTACCTAGACTTTAGCAAGGCATTTGACACAGTCCCACACAAAAGATTAATAAATAAATTAACCAGCCTGGGAGTGGGACCCAGGGTGGTAGCCTGGGTAAAACATTGGCTGGACAACAGGACACAGAAGGTAATTGTAAATGGAGTCCATTCTGAAGAAAGGGGGGTTACTAGTGGGGTACCGCAGGGTTCAGTATTGGGTCCAGTCCTTTTTAATGTCTTCATCAGTGACATTGCAGAGGGACTGGAAGGAAAAGTATGCCTTTTTGCAGATGACACAAAGATCTGCAACAGGGTTGATACACAAGGAGGCGTGGAAAAGATGAAAAGGGACTTGGCAAGGTTGGAGGAATGGTCAGAAGTATGGCAGCTAGGATTCAATGTAAAGAAGTGCAAAATAATGCACCTGGGAAACAAGAACCCAGGGGAAGAATACACAATGGGTGGGGAGGTAGTAACAACAACAAAAAAGGAAAGGGACCTGGGATTAATCATATCATATGACCTTAAGGTTAGCAAGCAATGTGGGAAGGCAGTAGGGAGGGCTGGGGTATACTGGGATGTATAGGGAGAGGCATCAGCAGCAGAAAACAGGAAGTTGTTATCCCTCTGTACAGACAGTTGGTGAGACCCCATCTGGAGTACTGTGTCCAGTTCTGGAGACCCCATCTCCGCAAGGACATAGACAGGATAGAGGCAGTCCAGAGGAGGGCAACTAAAATGGTGCAGGGTCTGCAAGAGAAGCCGTGTGAGGAGAGACTAAAGGAGCTTAATATGTATACCCTTGAGGAAAGAAGGAGAGGGGGACATGATAGAAACTTTCAGTACCTCAGTGGAATCAACAAAGTCCAAGAGGGTAGCATTTTCAGAAAAAGAGACTTGCAAGAACAAGGGGACACAATTTAAAGATAGGAGGGCGGTTCAGGGCAATGTGAGGAAGTATTATTTCACAGAGAGGGTAGTGGATGCATGGAACAGCCTTCCTGAGGAGGTTGTGGGGTCTAAAACTGTGGGAGAATTCAAGAATGCATGGGACAGACATAAGGCAATTCTTGTGGGGGGTAGGAAGAAATAAGCTGTTGGTTAACTAGGATCTGCAGCCTATCCTGTAGGTAGGGAAATGGGCAGACTAGATAGGCCTAGCGGTCCTTATCTGCCGTCAAAGTCTATGTTTCCATGTTTCTAAATTGTCACGATCAGGATTAGACCTTGGGAAAAGAAAAAAGTGCCTGTTTATTTTCATCAAGTTCTTAAAAATACATAGTCTGACTATAACAGGAGGGTGCGTGAGAGAGGCTCTGGATTGGAAGCACTGAAAACTCATACCAGCTGACTTTCAGCAAAAGTGCTGCTTCCTAAAACATTAATTCTGTAACATTTATAGGATCATACCGCAAGAGAGGCAAGCCCTTTTTTTTTTTTTCTTTTCATTCTAGTCATAGTTGCTGAACTTCATGGGAACTGAATTTAAAAGGAAAATCTGTCTTCTCCTGTGTTAGTAAAAAGCTGCACTGCTTTACTTAATCAAAGCTAACTAAGCCATCAAATAAAGCTCTTTGTAACTACGTGGAGCTGAAGAAGGTAGCGGAACTGAAAAAAGTTTGGGAAGGGGAACTACAGCTACTGTCTGTGTTCTAATTAAGTACCTAAAAGATAAATAATGGGCTACTGTGAGGGTACCATTCTCAGAGTTTAAAGGCTGCAGCAGCATTTTTCTGCATGTAGTCAGTCACTATTTATAGTTGCCGTGATCTGAATTTAAAAAGAAAATCTATCTTGGTCGATAAAAAGCTGTTTACCTAATTGAAGTTAAGTAAGCCAAATAAAGCCATCAAACATCTGAAAAAAGTTTAACTACTTGGAGCTGAGGAAGGTAACCGAAGTCGATTTTAAAGTGGTTTGGGAAGGAAGGGAGCTACAACTACTGTGTTCTAAACTACCTAGAATCTAAATAAAGGGCTGCCGTGAGCCTCAGCCAAGGTAGCTTAAAACTAATTAAAAAGCTCTTTTAAAAACTACAACTTCTTACCTGATCTACCTAAAATCTAAATACAAGGATCCATGTGTTAAGTAAAGTCTCTTAAAAGCTTTTTAACACGCTACTCTGTTGTAAACTACTTAGAATCTAAATAAAAAGCATCTGTAAGGTCTACTGAATTAGTGACCAAAAAGCTTTTTCAAAAGCTACTCTGTGGACAATCTAAAATCTAAATAAAAAGGCTATTTGAAGCCATAAAGGATAACTGTGAGCTAAAATTAGTGGTCCCAAGGATGACCCAGGAAATTACAGACCAGTCAGCCTGACTTCCATTGTGGGTAAGCTCATGAAGACCATACTAAAGGAAAGGTTGGTGGAATATCTAGAGGAGCGTGGTCTCCAGCATGGGTTCATGGGGGGGAGTTCGTGTCAAACAAATCTAACTGACTTCCTTGACTGTGTCACTAAGACGGTAGACAGCCTCCGTCTTGATTTCAGCAACGCCTTTGATTCTGTGCCCCACAAAAGGTTGATCAGGAAGTTGGTGGATTTCGGGGTTGGGGGAAAAGATGGCCAGATGGGTGGAAAACTTGCTGAGGAACAGAACCCAGAGGGTGGTTGTGGGAGGTGACTTATCTGGCACCAGAGAGATGACCAGTGGGGTCCCGCAGGGCTTGGTGCTGGGGCTGATGTTCAGTGTCTTCATCAGTGACGTTGGAGATGGCATTAAGGGCAAAATGTGCCTATTCACAGTTGACACCAAGCTCTGTGGGAGAGTGGACACAGTGGAAGGGATACAGGACCTACAGGAAGATCTGGAAAAGCTGGGGAGGTGGTCCAGGATCTGGCAGCTTGGCTTCAATGCCAGAAAATGCAAAGTTCTGCATATTGGAGCCAGGAATCCCAGGACAGAGTACTGTCTAGGTGGAGTCAGAGTATCTGCATCGGGGGAGGAGAAGGATCTGGGAATGATGATCACTAGTAAACTGAAGCACTACACACAGTGCAAGAAAGCAGCAGCAAAGGCAAACAAGACGCTGTGATGCATATCTAGGGGGATCAGTAGTAGGAGAGAGGAGGTTATACTGCTTTTGTACAGGTCACTGGTAAGGCCACATCTAGAGTATGGAATTCAGTACTGGTGCCCACACCTCAAAAAAGACATTAACATGCTGGAGAAGGTCCAGAGGAGGGTTACAAAGATGATAGCTGGTCAGCAGAGTAAGGCATACGAGGAGAGGTCGAGGGCATTGAACATGTACTCCCTGGAAGACAGGAGAGAGAGGATACATGATTGGGACGTTCTAGTACATAAAGGGATAAATAAGGTTGATAAGAAGAGTCTCTTTAAGCTGAGTGGCAACCATAACATGAGGGGCATAGTCTTAAGCTGAAGGGTGGGCGGTTTAGGAAGGAGGTCAGGAAGCACTTCTTTAGAGAGGGTGGTGGAAACTTGGAATGCACTTCCGGAAGTGGTCATCTTGTTAAAGACCTGGGCAGCTTTAAGAGAGGATGGGATAGGCATAGGGGGAAGGTAAAGATCTTGGGTAGGGAGGATGGGAGGGTTGGGGAGGGAGAGCAGGGACATTAGCTCAAGCTATGCACCCTGCAGTATAAGCAGATTTGATAGACCAAATGGCCTCCTTCTGCTGGCTTCTTTGTATGTTCTTATATAAAATTTTTATAAAACGCTCTGACTCAACATCTGCTGTTTTCGGACTAGAACATCCTAGTATTCTCTTATAGAACACTCTTGGATTACCTAAAATGTAACTAAAAATAGCTGTTTGAAGCCATAAAGGGCAACTGTGAACTGAGTTAGTTAAAAACTTTATAAAAAGCTCTGACTTAAGAGCTGCTGTGTTTGTGGGCTGTACTACCTACCTATTAATATCCTCATAATCCCTTATAGTCAGAACAACATTTGACTCTTGCACTACCTAACATTTAACTGAAAATGCTCTTTGAAGCCATAAAGGGCAACTGTGAACAAAGTTAGCTAGAAATACAAAGTTAATAAAAAGCTTTTAAGAAATAAATCGGACACACACATACATTTTGTTTTCCTTACCTGGTGTTTCTTAACAAGACAGAAAACAAATGATACATTTTAGAGGAGCAGTAGTGTACAGTAAGCCTAGGCAGTGGAGGGAGTTACTCTTTAGTCTGTGCAAGGCACGCCACTTAGTGCCACCAGTTGTTAACTAGTTTGCCCTGCTGCCATAGTCATGAGCAGCCAGTCGCACACATTGAGTCTTTTTAAATTTGGTTTTAAAAGAAAACGAATTGATGAGGTGGTGGGAGCAGGAGATCTATCAGCAGTTAGGACTAGCAGTACCACAACCACTTCAGTGACTATGTTGCCATCTCCTCCCCAGACACTCAAACTGTTGTGACCACTGAAGTTGCAATTTCTTGTACTGAAAACACAATTATGGCCGAAAAAGTTAGAAAATTTCAAGATGCATGGAAAAAAGGCAGGCAGTGGTTTACCTATGATACAGATAAATGTGCAATGTTCTGTACATGGTGTCAGAATTACGATAAAAGCCAGAGCAGAGATAGTTTTAGAACTTGTCGCCGTATTTTCAGAGTACACATTATCTCAGTGCACGAAGTATCCACAGCACACAAAAATGCTGAGGGGGCATACATAGCAAATAAAACAATAATTGGAGAGAGACCAGTAGTGAAATCCATACAATTAATGGAACAAAAAGAAATGGACCAAATTAGTAAATTGTTCTGTACTGCATATTATATTGCCTGGACCGAACCTTGGATTTTCCTGGGTTGATAGATTTGCAAACAAGAAATCATGGAGGTGATACCATGGAACACAGTTACAGTAGTGACAAGCAATGCCATGCCTTCATTCCCTATATTGCTCAAGATATTCAAAACAGTACTACTAGTCTTTTATAAGGCAATGACTGCTTTTCTTTTTGATTTTCTACACAGATAAAAGTGTGACAGAGCAGGAGGGCATTTATTTGCGTGTTTTTGAAAATGGTCTACCTGTAACACGGTTTCTTGCACTGAAACAAGTTAGTGTTCCTAATTCTGAAAACATTTTAAATGCTGTCATTGGTTCTTTAGAGAGTGAAGGTGGTTTAAAGGATGGTGGTTGGAGACAAAAACTGATCAGCGCAGCATCTGATGGTGCAGCTGTAATTTTAGGAAGCACTTCGGGTATTCTTACTTGAATAAAGCAAGACAGCCCATACCTCGTAGTCATACACTGCTGTGCACACCAGTTAGAGCTTGCTGTAAAGGAGTCTTTCAAAGACTGTCCTTTCTACAAATCGATAGAACAACTTCTGCTGAACATTTACTCATTTTACCACAGGTCACCAAAGAGGTGGAAAGGCCTACTGGAAACAGGATCAGTTTTAAATATTAATGTGGGCAAATCAGTTAACACTGGTGGCACTAGGTGGCTTGCACACTCCTTTCCTCTTCCCCACAGTCCTTAAAGAGCCCTTACACTTTATAGTTGCACTGCCTGTTTTACCACCTACTGTACTCTAGTCGTTCTTCTTCTACTCATACTTTCTTCCCATTTTTAGCCTATGCTGACAACCCATTCATGCAGGTTCTGTCCCCATGTGTAGATAGTATACCAGTTTTACTGAGGGCTGCCACTACTTGAGCTCCTCTCTTTCCTATAACCTGATTAAGTGCCACCTTACTACTAACTTGGTATACCAGTTAGTCTATAGAGGACTGACACTAGTTGAGGTCTTACTTCACTTTATTGAACCTTGTCAATTTTGGCTCACCAATTAGACTATACAGGACTGCCACTGTTTGAGCGATTTACTTATTGCAATAAACTCTACCAAATCATGCTTCCTTCCTCCTCTTATCAACTGCTTCTTTCCTGTACTCTGTTAAATTCATTTAATCTTACTAATGATCATGCTGTGTGGAGTGCCCCCCCCCCCAAAATGACAACCTGTGCAGCTTCCTCCCACTGCAGTCCTGCTGTCCTTTATTAGACTTATTTATTACACCTAGCATCCTTGGTCCCCCAGGTACAGAGTATCCGGGACATACTGAGTCATTTAAAACCACTCTGACCCCCACCCTCTATCTGTGTCACATTAAGTATCCCTGTTCGTGTGGCTCTGTTTTGTCATTACTCTGCCTCCAACTCCTTCCCCCTTATACTCCCTCCTCCTCCTCCAAACGTGGTTGCGCCCCGTTCTTTAAATTTCTAATTGATGTGCTTAAGAAACTTTTCCTGTTACTACTTTTATGCTCTGGCAACATTGAATTAAACCATGGGCCTCCTATGCCCATTCTTGCCCCATCAGACCTAGCTCAATTAAAAGGCATCAGATTCCTCAACATCAATGCCTGTAGCCTTCTAAAAAAAAATTAGATGTAATACAGGCTTGGGTTCTTCACACCGCTCCAGATGTACTAGTGATCTCAGAATCTTGGTTAAAAGCATCTACCACTAACCAGGCTATTACCATTCCCTCCTATAATGTATTTAGAATGGATAGGCCTTCTAGGGAAGGGGAGGTTGCAATTTACTCTTTAGACAAGTATACAGTCTCAGTCCTAGATTCTACTTCATCACACAAGAAATCTGAAAGTCTCACACTGAGGATCTCCCTGCCATCAAATTAATCTGTCTTCATCTCGAGCTGCTATAGACCTCCCTCAGGGGCTTGGGATAATTCCCCATCTCCTTAGGATTTTAGGAGTGATTGGTGCAGAATGCCTACTCCTGGGGACTTTAACCTAGACTGGAACTCACACTGCTCCGAGCTTCTAAAAAAATTATGTGAGGAGTACGGTTTTAACCAAGTAATACGTGCTGTCACCCATCCCAACATTAAAAAACCTGAGCACAGTACCTTTCTCGATCTGATCCTTACTAATAAGCCCCAGAAAATTGAATACACTGGGGTCTTCCATAATAGCATTAGTGACCACAGTGCTGTAGCCAGTGTGAGGCACCTTCCCAAAGCCACCCACCCAGCAAATGTTATTTTCAAAAGGAGCTTCTGTAACTTTAATACTTGTGTTTTTTTTTTTTTTAGCCGACAAGCGCAATCAGATGGCAAAACTTCTACGTGGCCACCTCCCATTTCTGGGGCCTATGCAAGGTTCCAGAACTCCGTATTGGACATAATTAATAAGCATGGTCCACTGGTAAAACTTAGAACTAGGAAAAGAGCCTGTTCCTGGTTCATGAATACGTTAAAAGCTGCCTTATACCACAGAGCCCAGCTATGGAAGAGAGCCCGTAAGACGAAGTCTGACTCTGATTGGGCTACCTTTAGAACTGCGAGGAACCAGTGTACTAGACTCAACCGGACCAAAAAGACTAAATACTACCAGTCAGCACTGGATGCCTCTGAAATCAATGCTGCCAAATTTTGGCAAGTTTTAAGGGAACTGGAGGGGCACAGATTGCCCTCATCCCCTCCCTTCCCCCCTAACGTGTGGAGGGGTTGTGGGATAACAGATGGACCAGACACCAAACTTCAGATTCAGCACACAATCTCTGTATGGTGGTTATTCAGAATACAGGAAATACGCTTCAGCAATAGCATAGTCTGTCTTCAGTACATCAGTTTGCAGCAACGGACTATGAATGTCCTTTCTCTGCACTCAGCCAGCACCTACTGATCTCTGATCCAGCCACTTTTCAGTGAAAACCCTTCATCCCTATGTGGGCCCCATTTGCTTGGGTAGTGGGGGCTCAAAAGGAAAAAAAACAAGCTAAAACAAAGAACCTCAGTGCAGAAACACTGAAAAAAGGGGTTACCCCAAAGGGCACTGGCAACAAATCAAGTTTCAGAGAAATACATCATACATACTTCCATAATGCCAAGCATCATGGGATATATGCAAATCACCATGCCATTTTAGGTTTGTTTGGTTTACAGCAATTTACATGCATTTTAAATAGCACAACTAACTTAATTTCTATAATAGTCACCTAGTACTTTTTACCTTTATCAAAAACACCTAGAGCCATGGTATTTTCAACATTTACAGGCTTCATAAACATAAGATATATACAGCAAGGTATTTTATGACATAGTGCTATTACATACTAAATCCAACAATGATGAACACAACCTGTTTTACATACGCCTGGAGGTCGCAACAATAACCTCCCTGTACGAGGACCTGAGAGGGAAAAGAAAAATTAAAGAGGACACTATAGCATAGTCAAGAAAGGAGGGGGGTGCCCATAGGTGGCCAACCTTATGGACTAGAAATTGTAAAGGATAGAATAGACTAAGAAATAGAAGAACTGTTGCAACAGATTTAAGAAAAGGTCAGTCCTCAAGAGTGGCAGGAGCTCCCTGTCACACTGCCAAGATAGTTACAAGGGCTAATACCTTTACTAGTAGTGATGACATATTAAACCTGTTACATAATCACTTCGCTGCTGCCGGGTTTGCTTTCGACTCTTCACCTGCTAATAAGTTACTTCCTTAGCCCCTTGCTAATGCCGCTTCAAGCCTTCCTTCAATAGCTCATACTCACCTCACTCAATTCAGCTTTAGTACCATCTCCGTCAAACAAGTTGAAGATCTCCTAATCACCCTACACTAAAAAAAGTGCCGGAGCTGATGAGCTAGAACCTTTTTTTCTAAAACTAGGATACTATATCATAGCCCCGCCTATCACCCATTTGTTTAACCTGTCTCTCTCCTAAGGTGCTTTACCTTCTGTCTGGAAAATAGCAGAGGTCATCCCATTATTCAAATCTGGCGACCCAAGCAACCTTAATAATTATCAACCAATCTCGCTACTGCCAATCTTATCCAAGCTACTCGAAAAACTAGTTAATTCCCAACTCGGAGCCCGCCTTGAATCCAAAAAATTACTGAACCCTCTTAAATCGGGATTCAGGCCTAAACACAGTATAGTATCAGCCTTAGCTAAAGTTATCAATGACTGGCAAACCTCACTTGATGCAAAAGAACATGTATGTGTGCTCTTCCTAGACTTGAGTAAGACCTTTGGTACTGTTCATCAGCATTTGTTGGCCTTACTCAAAAATCTTGGGTTAGATGGCATCTCTCTACAGTGGTTTTTATGCTACCTCACGGGTAGGCAGCAACAGGTAAAAGCCAACGGTGCCCTCTCTCCCCTAAAAACTATGCAGAGAGGAGTCTCACAGAGGTCTATCCTGGGACGTTTATTTGCTGTATTCATTAATGTCATTAACTATAAAATTAGTTCGGCAAGTGTTCACCTCTTCACAGACGGCACCATGCTTTATGTTGCTAGGCCATCCCTCCAACTTGTCTGTCTAGCTCTTCAGAGCGAGTTTGACCCTCTTCAGCAAAACTTGCTCCATCTGAAGTTCCTTTTAAATGTGAAAAACATTCAAGTTATGCTCATATTCCCTCACAATAAAGGATAAAATATCTTAACTCATCGAATACTAAATATTGCATTAAGACCCTATAAGGTGAGACTCTTGAAGCTGTTGACAAATTTAAATACCTGGGATTCTGGCTGGACAATAAACTCTCCTTTACCATGCATATCAAGGAAACAGACGAAATGTTATGCCAAAGGTTTGGGATTTTCTATTGTGTAAAGCATCTGCTCACCTATGATGCCAAGCTTAGATTGGTTCAGACGACCTTCCTCCCTTTAATTGACTATGCAGACTTCCTTTATAGCCATAGTACTAAATCAGCCTTATGCCCATTAGATACTCCTTACCACAGAGCCGTAAGATTCATCACAAATGCCCCTTCTAACACCCATCACTGTTCTCGCTACTCACACGTGGGGTAGCCCTCTCTTAATATTAGGTGGCGAAATGCGTCCCTCTGGGTACATGGAGCCGTCACAGTGAAGCTCCCTCCATCTGCACGCTTTTCAAATGGGCCTCTTGTGCGTATACACTTGGCAATCTCTCACTTATAACTTTTGACATTCCTAGGATAAGAACCTGGTTCGACTCCTCATTGATAAGCCATTCCTTACCCACCCTTTGGAACACTCTCCAAAGGACACTCAAACTTAAACATACAGTTGGTTTGTGTACAGGGACACTGTCAGCATGTTTTTCATTACATTATTTTATTTCTAGTTGAAACCCCACATTTTAGGATTGCTTACCCTCTCTAAAATTCACTGAGGTTTCTGTTTTGTCTGTCTCCTTGCTTAGTAGAACTGAAATGTATGGCAATGTATATTTATAAACAACCTCGTTTTGTTTACAATCCTGGATCTGTTCCTACTGCATGATTCCTGAGCATTAGAAACGCACCCAAACAGTGCAGTCACTCATAAGGCAGTAGCCTCCTAAACTCCCACTGCATCATGAGGGGCTAGACTGTTTTGTGGGTATCCCCAAATCCAGGAAAGACGCATTTGGAGTTGTTCAAGGAACGTAAACAAACTTGTTTTGGTTTTATAACACCAGTATGTTGGGCAGTCCGTTTTTTATTTTTTGAAAGAAAATGAGTCAGAATCAAACTGCCAGCTATCAACAATCTTTACAGAATTTTGGCAATCATAAAATGTTTTTTAAACTAGGGACACTTTGAGACCTAAGGGGGTTGATAGTGTCCTTTTAAGTTCTAGCTTAAATCTGCTTTGAAGGACGAATGCAAATGCTACACATAATGTCGCTGCTCTGAGAAACTGAGACCCGGTCGAAACAACTGTACATTTATCTTCCCCTATACCCTTAACTCCTGACTGCTTCAGGGAACACAAACCCTGGTCGTAACTGTTGCACGCTTATCTCCTCCTTTACTTATAACCCCTCCTATTCTTCTTGTTCTTCTGTCCTTATCCTCCTCCTATGATTTTATCTCTTCATGCTCCTCAGTATCTTTAAGCACTTAATTATCCCCTCCTTTCAGTTACTGAGCTTCTGTCTCCTTTCCCTATAGCACATCTTTGTATTTAGCAATGCCCTAGTTGTCACTGTAACTTACTGTATGTCCTCTAGGCTAGATATTTTTTCCTCCCCTGCTGAGTTTTAGTTTGATTGATTGCAATTATTGTTTTCCTATTTGGAATTTCTACTGTTATTATTTAGACTGGTCCACATTGTCTCATTTATTGAACAAATTTGTATGCATACATTGCCTTGTTTTGTGTAATTATTGTAATTCCTGTGAAGAGTACAGATATGTCATTGTTGTCCCTCCAGGACCTCCTTGTAAATGAGTTCTCAATGGTGTTATCCTGGTAAATTAAAAATTGAATTGAGTGGGCCATTTCATCCTTTGAAAGGAATTGGGACACTTTAGTGCCTCATCTGGAACATGTCTCGCTGACGAACACGATCATGGCCAAAAAGCTCTGGGCATGCTTAAAGTTATTAAGACTTTAAAATATGTAATGTACATGAACTTTCTGAAGGTGTTGTTTTGGCTGTTTATCTACTGTTGGTCTGTGCTTTCAGCAAGAGGATGCTGCTGTTGAAAAAGTTCATAGAAGAGTAGAAAGCACAGTTCAGAAACTAAATGGTCTCTCAGTTGATGAAACTCTTCACTGCGTAACACTTGCATGTGTAAATGAGAACCTTGCTCAGTACAACAGTGTTGATTTGTCTAACAAAACTAGCAGACAGATCAGGTTCAGCTTCTGACATTGTAGAAGCCACAATTTCAGAGATTTAAAAACATTCTACAGAAAACATAGCACATTGAAACTCGCATGTAGTCTTTTACTACAAATGAAGTGCTGCTAGCTGCAAGAACTTTAAATTTTCAGTCCTGGCCAACATCCACAGAGGCACTTGAAACATGGAAATCAGCAAATTCAAACAATGTCAGATCACTAAAACGGTACTACAGTCACATGGAGTTGACATAACTTTTGTGCTGTTGGAGTGGCTAGAGTTAAAAAAAAAAAAAAAAAAAATGTACTCCACTTGCTGCTTGTTGAAAATTGTAGATCTCTGAAATTGCGGCAGAAAGTGATTCTAGCAGACAAGCATTAACAACACTTCTGAAATGTGATGGCTGTTGCTGAGGTCGTTCTCCTGATGTTCACACTGCTGCCGTAGAGAGAGGCTTCTCTCTAATGGGAAGAATAAAAAATGATTGGAGAGTTGGACTACGCCTGGACACCCTTCACAACTTAATGTCTATATTTCTTAAGCTCAGTGAATATAATCCTGAAGGTGCCATAGCACTATGGTGGAAAAGTGGTAAAAGAAGGCCCACTACCAAAGCTTATGGCTCAAGAACAGTGCATGTGGCTTCTGCTAGCACTGGTGACGAAAATGCTTGGTCTGGTAAAGATTGAATTAAATTATGTATAAACAAGAGAAACGTAGCTGAGATTTAAAGAGAGACAAAAATGCAAAAATTGTGCATTTGGGGCATGGAAATACAGGGGTATAGTACTCTATTGGGAGGGAGCTGCTGACAGCCAGCAAACAGGAAGATCATCTGGGAGTGATCATAGCAGATGACCTAAAGTTCACCAGACAGTGTGAGAAAGTGGTAAGGAAGGTCAGCAGTGTGCTGGGGTGTATAGGAAGGAGTATATAACAGCAGAAGAAAGGAAGTGGTGATGCCACTGTACAGATCACTAGTGAGACCTCATCTGGAATACTGTGTCAAGTTCTGGAGGCTGCATGTTAGGAAGGACATAGAGTGGAGGCGGTCCAGAGAAGGGCTACGAAGATGGTACAGGGGCTGCACCGACTGCCTAATGAAGAGAGGCTGAAAGATCTAAATATGTATGCACTGGAGACATGGAGGGATGGGGGGATATGATAGAGGCACCTCAAGGAAATAAACAGGGTAGAAGGGGGGAGCCTCTTTTCAGAAGAGAAACTGCCTAAGAACAAGGAGTCGTGAGATGAGGCTGAGGGGAGGTAGATTCAGAGGGAATGTAAGAAAGTATTTCTTCACCTGGATTATGGGATTCAGTTCTGGAGGCCACATCTCCGCAAGGATATAGATTCGTTGGAGAGGGTTCAGAGAAGGGCAACCAAGATGGTGCAGTGTATGCAGGGAAAGTCATACAAGCAGAGGTGTAAAGAGCTGGATCTGTATACACTGGAGACAAGGAGGGAAAGGGGAGACATGATTGAAACTTTTAAATATGTAAAGGGGATCAATAAAGTGGGAGAAGAGGGTTTACTTAAGAGGAAGGAGGGGGTCAAAACTAGAGGGCACAGCCTCAGACTGCATGGGAAAAGATAGAGGCAGTGTGAGAGGGCATTTCTTCACGGAGAGGGTGGTGGAGCTCTGGAACAGACTACCTGTTGAAGTAGTGGGGGCTACATCAGTGGAAGAATTCAAGTGTGCATGGGACAAGCATATGGGGCTGAGTATGGGGAGGCGGGGAGGTGTGGGGGGCAGACTAGAAGGGCCGGTATGGTCATTTTCTGCCATCACGCTTCTATGATTCTATGAAAGGGTGGTGGATGCATGGAACAGCCTCTCTGCGGAGGTGGTGGGGGTGAAAACAGTGAAGGAATTCAAAAATGTTACATGGAAACATAGAACATGATGGCAGAAGGAGACCACTAGGTCCATCTAGTCTGTCCAAGATTACTTGCTTGCCTGAAGTGTGAAAGGAAATCCTAGAAGTTGGGGTGGGGAGGTGGGGAAGGGTAAACATGGAAGCAGAGGGGGGCAGGGAAGAAGGGCAGACTAGATGGGCCAGGCGGTCCTCATTTGCCATCAAATTCTCTGTATCTATGTAACCAGTGAGCTGCATGTAAATAGTTTTTAGTGCATGTACATTTGCTGGTTATATGCCCAAGTGGGCATGAACTTTTTTTCACTAATTTCATACCCTGCTTTCACCTAACAAAGGTGAGGACCAGTGCACTGGGGCAAATATTTACATTGGTGGACAGTTAAACTGACTTCGGAGGAGGCTGACACTGGGGAAACCACTGAGAAAGGAGGGCAAGTGGGAAGCCTAACTAAGGCTCACCCAGAAATGGGTGCTAAGAACACTGGAGAGGGATACAGCAAGGCAGGAGTTTGTAACGGGCTAAGAATAGAAATGTGAGGGAGGGCTTGCTGGGCTGGCAGAAAACAGAAAAAATAAGGAGGTTGAGAGAGTGTGAAGGGGGAGGATCTGTAACACATGGGAGGGGTTCGGGTACAAGATGGAAAGTGGACTGCTTTAATGCAAAATGGAGAAACTGCACTCAGGAGCTATAGTGAAGCTGTCTCGATCAGAGACACAGTTCAGCCAGCTTGTATTTGCTATCGTTTATCAATAAACTAACATTTTATTTTTTTTTTTTTATTTATTTCTCGGAATTGCAAAACCTTTGAGTCACAGACTCATTTACAGGGGTTCCACATCTGAGCATACAATAGGTTAGAATACAGACAAAGTGCAGTAAAATAGTACAGGCAATGGGATATTGAATCACATGACAGAATTATGTGGTAAACTAATGTAAACACATATGCGTAACAGTTAGCATTGTGTACATTTGTGGATACAGTGGGTGAAGATGATATAGAGGGCACAGACAATGAGAGCATTAGGTGACACTTGAGCCATCAGTGAGGAGACATTGTCAAAAGAGCATGGGGTTCCAGTCCCAGTGCAAATTCATAAATAACGAGGAAAGGTAACAGCATGAACGTGTAGAGGGAAACAGGTAAGGTGGTTACTGGTAGAAAATACAAGTTTTCAATATGAATTACAAGTTGGTGTACCAATAGTGTGACACAGCAATGTTTGAGCAGTCAGACTATTGGTTTTGTCAAGTAACAGAGTGGAGAGAAGGAGCAGGGGCAAATGCAGAGCAGTCAGCAAGGAGACTTTGTTGGGCCGAGGGTTGAAGGGGGGTGAGAGGGAGGGAGCACAGAGGACATGAGGATGATAGAGAGAAGGATCAGGGGAGAGTATAGAAAATCTGGGAGCTGTCAGGGGTGAGGATGGTGGGAGTGGGAAGGGGGTGACCGGCAAAGGGAAGGGGAGCTGGTAGAGAAAGGAAGTAGTAGGGTGCTAGCACAAAACAGGGAACGGGGTGGCAGTGTTCTGCTAGGGTAAAAAGCTAGTTGGGACAGTCACAGTTGCTAAGTGCAGTAAGGTGCTGTTGGAGTTTGCGTTTGAAGGAACCAAGCTTGGGTTCATCCAGGATATCCTGGGGGAAGTTGTTTAAGCTGCTAGGAGCTCAGAACATGAAAGAACATTGAGCCTGGGTGGTCTGACAGAAAGGTACTAGGAAAGTGTGCTTAGATGCACTCCTGGTGCTGCGTGAGTTAGGCATGCGTATAAGAAGATGCAGGGTGGTTGGCGGGGTGAGCCCTAAACTGATTTTTTTTTCACAAGCAGGCAGGCTTGATGCAAAATCCTACCTTTAAGGTGCAACCAGTTGGTCTTGGCGTATAGGTCACATGTATGGGTACGACTGTGAGCAGCGGAGACCAGACGACATGATTTGTTGGGTGCCGTACTTACTCCTTTAAGTGTAGTGTCAGTGGCGGAGCCATAGACGACTAATCCATAGTCAACTATAGAGAGTACTGAGCTGGTGACAGCTTACCGTAATGCCTCAGGAGTCATGCTGTGCTTGTATTGGTAAAAGATTCCAATTCTGGAGTTGATCATGAGGTAAGGCAGACATGTTTTGCAAAAGTCAGGGCACTGTTAAGTGTAATACCTAGGTATTTAAAGGTAGAGACTTGCACGATGAGGACATTCTAATTATTAAAGATGGTAGGAGGGGCTGATTTTTGCTTGTTATGGGGACTAGCAAAGAGCATAGTCTTAGTTTTTTTCTAGTTCATAATCGGCTTATGTTGGATGAACCAGGACTCAACCGCTGAGAAGTTATGCTGGAGATTACTAACAAGGGGAGTGGGTCAGGCTGACTAGTAAATAAAATTGCATCATCCATGTAGAGGAGACTTGGGGGGGGAGGGTATTAAAAAAGAGGCCAAAAAGTAGGGGGCCCAGTATGGAGCCTTGGGGGACACCTGAACGTACAGGGAGGCTAATGGAAAGGGTGTCATGGATCTTTACGTGCTGAGATCTGCCATCCAGGTAGCTTTAGAACAAGGTTGTGGCACCACTGGAGATCCCTAGGGCCAAGAGTGACTCGAGAAGGAGAGTGTGGTTGACCGTGTCAAAAGCCTTAGTGACATCAATGTATATTCTAATCTCTGCTGACAGCTAAATGCACTGGGACCTCCCTCTTTTACCATTTGCCTCTGTATAGCCCTATGCTGCTGCTGCACTATTCCACTCACAGCTATTCCTCCCTTATCCCTTTCCTGCCCTCTTTTCATTCTACCTCCTCCCACCCTTCCCTTACCCCTCCACTCCCACTTCCCCCCTCTCTCCTCTGTTTCCACACCTTGTTCTGTCCCTCTACCCCCTGCCCTGTGGATCTTTCCTGCTTAAACTTCATTGTGGCATCTCCCTCCTTGCTCTTATTTTGCTCCTTCCAACCCCCAATTCACCCCTGTACTTCTCTCCTTGTAAGCCCTTTCACCCCTCTTCAGACAAGGCCACTGGCTGCACTTTACACAATATTTATCTTGCCATATTGTTGTTTTGTTTATGTAATTACTTTCCTCATGTTTTACTACTTACTGAAACCATTGTAATTTGCTATTCTTGTGACTTGATGTGGAACCTCTGTAAAAGAGCCATTGGCTCAAAGGTCTTTCCGATTTGTTAAACAAATAAAAATATTGCTCTCACTAAGTGACGCTGGTCAGATGCTTTGTGACTGTAGTCCATATATTCTAGAAGGACAGTAGTGGTACTGTAACCCTTTCGAAAGCTGTGCTGCTCGGGATATTGGAGGCTGTACTTGGCCAGGTTATTAGAGAGCTGGTCTGAAACGATCCACTCCATTGCTTTGGAGAGGGGTGGGAGAATGGAGATTGGATGATAATTTGTGTGCAGTGCCCCATCTCCACTCTTGCGAATGGAAGTCACCACTGCAGATTTCCGCCTTTGGGGAAACTGCCTAAGGGAAAGTGACTGGTTGAGGACTTTGGTGAGTGGCAGCAGTACAGAGTCTAGGGCAGGAGTCCTCACACTTTGTCATAGTGAGCCTCCCCAAAACCTTGGAAAAGATCCTGGGCCTCCCCCTAATATAGACATAATTTTGGGGCCCCCCATAGTTAGAACAACTATCATACTTTGCACATTACAGGAAGAATCCAATGAAGCACATGTCAGTAGTTGAGTTTATTCTCATTTTATTGAACTTATTATCCTCCCTCTCTATAACCTCCCCAGTTCAGCCTACTCACTCCACACTTCTGACTTTTGGACTCTGTTTACCCCTCCTTGCAATACCTCTATGAGTCAGATTGTTTGTCAGTTTTACCCTGCTCTCACCTTCTCAGAGACTATTTTTCTCCCTCTGATCTTGCTCCTAGTATCTCTCTTGTTTAGCCTTTGTATTTGTGTTTTTCTGCAGCCAGTATAATGGGTCATTTGTTACCTAGCTCCTATTCAATTGCATTGTTTTGAATTTTGTTTTGCACAGTTTCCAAGAATTGTATTTCCCACATGTCATACCAGGAAACAAGTGTTTGCTGAGCGTGTCTTTCCTAGTAACCATTTTGTACATAAATTTGCATGCCATTATTCACTTTCACTTTGCTGCATCCTTCACACGAAGAATCCAAAACTTGACATTTAAATATAGTACATTTTAAGGCTTGCTTGAGCCTCCCCTGGAACAGGTTGGGGCCTCCCCTGGGAGGCTGGCCTCACCATTTGAGAAACCCTGGTCTAGGATAAGGTATAGCAACTTTGGGTTGAGGCTGTCACTGCTGAAGTGAGACTTGACAATTACTTTCAGGAGATATGTTTTTGATTCCCTTGGGTGACTTTCTTAAAATAGAAAGGGGGTTATTCAGGGCAGAGTCTGCCGTAGTGGGGTTAAATGAGCTATAGGGTTTATCAAAGAAGTCGGGGGGGGGGGGGTATGCCACTGAGGTCAGTGAAAGAGGAGTTGAATGTGTCCACTGTTAACTGCAGTTCCTGGATAGTTACCCTGTTACCGTTAAGCATGGTGAGATCTGTTCGTCTAGCCGGTGAGATCTTTGAGGTAATCCAAAATTTCCGACTGTTGCCCCAAGAGTGTGAGAGCACATCTTTGTAGTACTCAGATTTAGCCAGTCTGATCTCCCAAGTACATGCGTTTCTGGTGACTTTATACCAATCCCAGTCGACTTGACTGCCTGTGGCACAAACTTTGTGCCAGAGGTGGTCTTTTGTAGCCATCAGGTATAGGAGGGAGTGGGTGATCCAGGGGTTACTGGCAGTCTTGACCTTCCTTTTTCTGTAGGGGGTGAAGGAAAAAATCTAGAGCATAATCGATATTTGTTGCAGAGTCCAGGGGTGACCAGTCACAATTTAGGAGATGGGCTTGGAGATGTTGATGACCTTTCTTGAGGACACGTTGGTGAAACACTTTTCCCTGCTGTTTAGGGGTTTAGTTTGGCCACAAACAGACAACAGGAGAGTGGTCACTGAAAGAGTCAGTGATCCTCTCTGGGTGGTTTGTGAAAATTAGGTCCAGTAGAGTACTATTGCCAGTCCTATGATTGACTCTGGCAGGGGTTGTAACTGTTCGGGTGAAGTCAGTAGCGGCTTCTGCGTCCTTGTAAGGGTTGGCTTCAGGGGCAAGCCAGTTAACATTGAAGCCCCAGAGAAGTACTACCTCAGAGCGTTGTGGCACGCTGGAGTGGTAGTCCATTACAGAGGACAAACCATTGGTCAGGTCACAAGGGGGGATGTAGATAGAGAGAACTGTGAGTGCTTTACCTTGTTGCCTAGGATTAGTTGTATTGCAAGGGCTTGGGTACTGCTGTTAGAGGTTATTTTTGGGATTGCGTAACCCTGGAGTGAGTCCTTCGGGTATATTGCACAGCCACTTCACCTTTTCCCAACCCTATCTTCTCTGAATAAGGCATAGCCATCTAGGGAGATGGTAGTGTCAGGCACCTTGGGGGAGAACCAGGTTTCGACCACAGCTAGCACGTCAGGTTTACGCTGAGCCATCCACGCTTGAAGGAGGTCAGTCTTTGGTAGAAGGCTACGAATGTTAACTGAGGCCACTTTAATAACTCCCAGTCTGCTGCTGCCAGAGTGAAACTGATGAGCAGGACCTGGGTTAGGGTGTACATTCCCCGACATCATCAGGAGTAGCAGGAAGTTCCGGATTAGAAAGTGTTTGAGCAGCTTAAGTTGAGCAGATGTTTTATGTCTGTGTGGCTTGCTGTACATAGTGAACAGAGGAGGTGTATTGAGGTGGGGTAGAAGTGAGAGGGCGGAGACGTTCGGTTAAGGGGTCTGAGTTAGGTAGAGTAGAGCAGTGATTTGGAGTGTTGCTGGAGATTTCAGAGGCTTTAGGTATGCCTCGTGTGAGAGTTAGGGGGTAGGTTAGCAGGGAATTGGTGGGGATTGGATACTGGGAGGGTAAGGTTGCTAGCAGGAGAGCAAGGGGTACTAGACATTTAATGGACCACATGGTAGAGTGAGGGGCCAGTGTAGTGAAGATAGATTATTGGGGAGGGGGCAGTAATAGTTGCTGTAGTGTCAGGATTACCTTTAAGTTTATGAGTGATAACTAGATATGTGGATTTTACAATCCCTAAGGCACTTAACTCAGCGTGGCACTAGTATCTCCGTTCACCTCTCTCACCTGCCCCACCCTCAGTTGACTAGCTCTGGCCCTTCCTCGCTCTGTACTCATCCCACTGTATTTTCATTGCCTTTCTTCCCTCCCTCTTCTCTTTGTCCCCCACGTTCCCCCTAACTCCACACATACTGCCCTACCCCCTCCCTTGTCACTCCCTCCACCCCACCCCCCACCTATTTCCACTCCCCCTTCCATCTTCTTGCTTTCTTCCCTCTTAGTTTCTTTCTTTTCCTTGCTCCATCTTCTGCTTTCTGCCCTCCTTAGTTTATTTTCCTTCCCTTAATCCCTCCCCTTCTCAATCCCTTGCCTCTGCTGACAATGCCTATCCTGGCTGCTACTCTTACTCCAATCCCTAGCCCGCTCTGGCTGTGCCCCCGCCCCCCCTTGTTGCTCTGGCTTTTTAACCTCCCTTTGCCTGCTTGCCCAACACTGTTGCTGCCTATTCCAGCCTGCAGGCGTATATTACCTCCACTCTATATGGGACAACACTGAAATCTCCTTACGAATTTCTAAGCTGTCTGGGAACCTAAAATTATTATCTTCCTCATGGTGAATTTTACCTGTGAAGTAACCAGTGCTACTCTACCTGTTACAAACTCGTTGTTGTTTTTTCACTGGATTCTGTATTATCAATGTAATATTCCTGTAGTCTGTCATATCTATATTGTACTATGTCTGACCTGGAACCTTTGTAAATGAACCTATGGATCAAAGGTATTTAATCCCAAACGGAAATAAATAAATAAATAAGATCAACCTGGCAGCATTGAAGTAAGAAAAAAAAGCAGGCTGTCCTGTAGATATGCTTAAAATATTTAAACCGGGTAAATCAGATGTAAAGCAGGCTGAAGAGATTCACAGAATCAGAGGAGGAACGCAAGTAAAAAGGCTCCAAGTTCAGAATGGGCTGTAGCAAGATGGCTGCAGGGTCTAGTGCAGTCTGTGAGGTCCAGGCTCAGTCTACCTCTTTTGTGACTGGAGAGATGGCAGGAGCTCCAGTCTGCACAGGGTGGGGTTCCAAAGCTTCTTTTTGTTTTTTGGTTGAGACAAGTTGGCTGACCTGTCTATTTCTGATTGAGACAGCTTCACTACAGCTCCCAAGTTCGGTTTCTCTGTTTTGTTGTGATTTTCTGCAAGGCGCAGTATCACTTGGAATGGACTGCTTTAATGCTAGGAGCCTGGGAGATTAAATTATTGAGTGCCTGGTGATGGGTGAAACTTGGGCAGCAAGGACTGACGATTGGGACCTGGCGGTCACAGGCTACCCCATGTATAGGCTAGACAGAGGGAAAAGTAGAGGAGGGGTAGCCTTCTGTGAGGGGAAGGCATTTAAGCAGTAGAGAATGGGTCCAACAGGGGAGGGAATGGAGAGACAGTCACTGTGGGGTCAGCTCACGTGAACATAATTATAACAATATACTTTATTTCTGTAGTGCAATTCTTAAAGCGCTTTACAAGAAGAAAATACAATGCAGACAATATAAAAACCATAAATAAAATTCTGATAACAATTAAAACCCACTATATCTTTACAGAAATGCAAGATTAAATAGATGAGTTTTTTCAGAACTGCCTTGAAGCTCTCCACTGTCAGGCACTCCTGGACCCGGTGAGGTAGAGAATTCCACAGGGTCGGGGCTGCATAAACAAAAGCACATGCACCAGATGACTTCAACTGAACCCTGGGAATCTCTGGCAATCTCTTTTTGGTGGAATGGTCGGGAGGGGCAGTAGGGGTGCTGAAGCTGTTGCAGGTAGTGCGGTCCCAGACCGTGTAGGGCTTTACAGGTCAGTAAACCAACCTTGAAGGTAGTCCTCCACCAAACTGGAAGCCAGTGCAACTTGTGCAGCACAGGTGTAATATGGCTAGATTGAGAAAGCCCAGTTAGTGACCTGCCACGATTCTCACCAGCTGCAGCGTGGATTTCTACCCCTGGCAACCCTAGGTACAGGGAGTTACATTAATCCAGGCAGGAGGTCATAAAGGCGTGGACGAGTGCAGGCAGGTCACCGGGCAGGACCAGGTACTTAATCTGGCGATATTCCTCAGGAGGTAAAATTAGGTCTTAACAGACGACACTTGAGATTTCAGGGTCAGCCCCTCATCAAGAAGAATGCCCAGACTCTACGCCCGATCAGAGGTCCTTAGCTGGCAGCCTCCTAGTACAAGACCAGTCACCTGTCCTTCCGAAGACCCTTAAGATCAACAACCTGGGTCCACAACCAACACCTCAGTTTTGTCTGAATTCGGCTGCAACCAGTTGGCACTCATCCAGTCTTGGATCTTGGAGAGGCAGTTGTTAAATACTGGAACTGCTAACTCCTGATTGGGTGCAAAGGACATGTACAGCTGAGTATCATCGGCATAGCAGTGAAAACTCAGCCCGTACTGCCTTACAGTGTCCCACAACTGCAACATGTATACCGCAAACAACATGGGAGACAGCACAGAGCCCTGTGGTACCCCACATGGCAGGGAAAATGGGTCAGAGGAAAAAATCCCCGACACCCCTCTCTGGTACCTGCTAGTGAGGAAAGATTGAAACCATCTCAGGACTGTACCCAACAGGCCACAGATCAATCGCAGGCGCTCCAGCAATATCTCATGGTCCACGGTGTCAAATGCCGTGGAGAGATTCCAGAGGACTACGATGGACTGACTCCTCTGATCTCTCGCTATAAGGAGGTCATTGAGCATCCGAACAAGGGCAGTCTCAGTACTGTGCCTTTTCCTGAATCCTTACTGGAAGGAATCATAGATGTCATGGATGGCAAGATGGTCCTCCAGCTGCAGCGCAACCACCTTCTGAATAACCTTCCCCACAAAGGGAAGGTTAGAGACCGGCCTGTAGTTGACGAGACAGTCCAGGTCAAGAGAACGTTTCCTGAGGAGCGGAACCATCGCTGCCTCCTTCAGGGAGTCCGGAAACACCCCGGTCTCTAAAGAACACTGGACTTTCTCAGCTAGGACCGGGTCGATGACATCCACACATCTCACAAGGAGACGTATAGGGACTGGATCCAAACTACAGTAAGTCATCCGCATACTCTGGATGACCATGATGATATCTGAGATTGCCACCTGGTCAAAAGCTGACCAGCTAGCCCGAGGTGATGCGACCTTCCACCAATCACCGCCTCTCCCATTGGAGTGGGTTTGGCTGACCTCTAACCTGATGTCAGCAATCTTATCTGCAAAGAAGCAAGTGAACTAGTCACATTACTCATGTGACAACACTCTCCATAACTGCAGACAGGCTGGATTGCACGTCTGTCCACAGTTCTGAAGAACTAGGCCAGTTGGTTTCGTGCAGCTGTAATCTCAACAGACAGGAACTCTTGCCTTCTTACTGAGATCACCCATTGATAGTCTGCATGATGTACTATCAATCTAAGCTTATCGGCATCAAGGCCAGATTTCCGCCAACGCCGCTCCATCCTTTGCTCTACCCTCCTCATCTCCCTTAAAGCTCCATCAAACCATGCGGTATGAGGAAGAGTGGAGAGAGGACGAACACTGACTGGAACAGTGGAATCCAGAGCCCCCACCACAACCCTGTTATATACCTGAAGTAGGTTCTCCGGGTCCCAGCTTGCACCCGGAAACCCTGGTAGGTCCAGGACTGCCATCAGGCCCTCTGGGGTCAAACCCCTTAGTGGGCGATACTGGACCATCAACAAAGGGGCAGACCTGTAAGGGGTGCCTGAAAGTTGAACCTGATAGTTCCAGCACCAGGTTGGAGCTCTTCTTAGCCAGAAGGAAAACAGGGTCCAGTGAATGACCCGAAATGTGGGTCGCAGAAGAAACCACCTGTATGAAGCCCAGTAAATTCATCAATTGAAGGAAATCTTGTCCAGAGTGCGAGAGTTCGTCGTCGATCCAGGCATTGAAGTCACCTAGCACCATCACTCTGGGGGACTCCCAACACCGTGTTGACAGTGAAGTCTGCAATTTCCTGCAAAAATTATTTCCCATCACTGGGTGGACAGTAAATGAGGAGAATTTTGCACCCCATACCTGCGCCTAGGATACGTTCAAAGGATTAGGTCTCCCCTACTGGGTACATCAATCAGCCCAAAGTCCATTTTAAAACAAATGGCAACACGCCCGCCCCTGGGATCCAGTCTTGGACGGTGCATCACCGAGAACTCAGCTGGAACCGCCGCCTCCAAAACTGGATCAGCATTTTCGTCTAACCAGGTCTCAGTGATGCAAGCCAGGTCTGCTGACTCAACAAGATTGTCTATCACTGCCATCTTGTTTTTAATGGATCTGGCATTGCTTAACACCTCCCAGGTCAGATGGGACTCCGAGGCAGAATGCACCCCCTGCCCACTCAAGGTGGAGCCCTTGGGTATGGGGACCAGAAAAGGAGGACCTCTCTCCAGTCTCCATTTTGCCCCAGGGCGTCTTCTTGCCCCCACTAACCCTATTTGACCACCCCCAGTCCTCTTCCCCCCCCCGTCAAGCAGAAAATTGTGCATGAGTGTGGTCTGGGAGACGATGGTGCTAGGCAACTAGGGGCAGAAATAAGAAAGGCTGCAAGTGATGAGGTAGTGGGGAGTTATACATCCTGGTGATCCAGTGCCCTGCCCCCAGATTGCCAACTCATTATTAAAGCTGTATACCCTGGTGGCCACCTCGGACTGTGCAGAGGCCCTGCCTGGTCCTGGCCAGCAAAGGCAGGGACCTTGCCATGGTGGGTGGGTTGGGCTGGGCAGGTGGTGAAGGACCTGGTTGGCCAGGACCAAGCGAGGTCTTCGATACAGTCGGGTGGGGGCCACTGGCAACCACAGTACAGTATATAGCTTTAATAATGGGCGAGTGATTGGGGGGCAGTGTACCAGCAGGCTATATGGATGTCCTGATGGGCAGGCTATCCAGAGGTTGGAACAGTGGACCATCAGGGTATATGCTGTAGTAATGGACAAGCAATGGAGGAGTAGGGGAGGAGCAAGGTGATGACGATCTGGTTGGGGACGGTGGTAATTTGTGCGGTATCAGTGGCTATTTACCATCTCTCCAGACCTTCCAGTGTGTGCCTGTATGCAGGTGCAGTAAGCTGCATTGCATAGGCACACTGGCCTCTGACAAACGGGTTCACAACTCTGTAACCATACCATTGATATGACAGTTCTCGCTAATGCTCTGCTTTGGGGTTGTAGAGTGGTGTTAACAGTTGATAATGTCATGGCCCTAGTGTACTGCCTGAAATTAATGGCAACTGTCATAAGCAGTCTATCACTTTTTGTTTCTGAAGTGCATTTTGTCTCTTCTGCTTTGCTAATTAGAGGCTTTTCTACCTGACAGTACTAGGTGTAACATATGGAACAGCACTTGTTGTGGAGACTGGCGTAGTTCTGTTCCTTCTAGTACATCAATAGTACTAAGACCTTGCTGACTGTGACATAACTAATAACCAAGAAGAGCCAATTTCCTGCTGCTTGATTGGTAACTTATGCCACATGTTACCAGTCAGGCATCAGGGCTTTTCATGTAACTGTGTGAGGTCACATGCTGATATTACATAAGAACATATGAAAATCACCAGCAGAAAAAGGCCTTACAGTCTACCAAGTCTGCTCGGTTATGTAGCTGACAGTCCCTGTTTTGCAGATGCCCCTCTCTCCCTTGACCCCTCCCTTTTGCTCTGTCCCATCCCCTCTTGAATCCCCCCACTGTTCTACTGGGTACTGCCTCTGCCAGCAGCGTGTTCCACTCTGCCACCACCCTCTCCATAAACACGTGTCTCCTTATCTCCATCCTGAACCTTCCCACCCTCCAGTCTCATATCGTGGCCTCAGGTGTCCCTCCCCGCCCTTAGTTTGAAAAGCCCCTCCGTACAAGACTTGTTTATCCCTGTCATGTACTTGAAGGTTTCAATCACATCTCCCCCCTCCCTGCTCTCTTCCAGGGAGTACATGTTCAATTCCCTCAGTCTGCTCTTGTATGGTATGTCCCCCAGACCTTCAGTCATCTTAGTTGCCTTGCGTTGCACCCTTCCAGTAGCTTAATGTCCCTCTTCAGGTACGGGTGCCAGAACTGCACACAGTACTCCAGGTGTGGCCTAACCAGTGATCTGTACAGTGGCAGAATTGCTTCTTCCCTTCTGGAGGATATATCCCTAGCAATACAACCCAGCATCCTGTTGGCCAGTTGGATATTGTAGTGGGAGGAATAGAAGTAGATAATGTCACTTCCAGGTAAAGCACTGCTTTCAAATCACACCCAATACTAGGTAGAGCACCGTCTAGTGAGCACATAGGAAAAGAAATGAAAAGTAGTAAGGGACTATTATTAACGATTACTAACATGTTGGTGCTGCTAGCTGTTGAATGAAGTGTAGTATGCTGCTAGTTCTGACCAGTGGAACTACATTTTTTCTAATGCCTTATTTTACCAGTGTAAATTTTTTTTTAACTGCTTTGCTTTTTTTCTTTGAAGACCTTGAGCAGAGCCTAAAGAAAGAAGGCCTGGTTCCTCCAGATGGTAGCACCTTAGAGGCTCTCCTGAGGAATGATTCGCTGGAGAAGCGTGGTATCCAGGATTCAAGGGATGACGACAGCTTGAGCGACTTTTCTGTCAGCAGCGGCCGGGCTCGGAAGGTACAGCAGAAAGACGGCGTTCAATCATATGTTGCGAGAGGGAGCTTTATGGTAAAACACAAAACCTAGTTACAACAGTCTCGTTATAGACACCCCAAGACCCTGTTATAGTTCTGTGTCTTGCATCAGCTGTGTCCTTGTGTTCCAAGTCCTTCCTTGGTGGGTTGGGGAGCATATCTATCTTCCTAATATTAGTTAGTCTTTGTAGATGTCACGTATATTTTCTGTTTCCAAGTCCTTTATTGGTGGGCTGCGGAGCACATCATTCCATATAAACTAGATGTGTTGCTTCAGTTATGTTGTGTTTCCAAGTCCTTTATTTGTGGGCTATGGAGCACATCATTCCACATAAAAAGATGTGTTACATCAGTTGTGTTGTGTTTCCAGGTCCTTTATTGGTGGGCTGCGGAGCACATCATTCCACATAAACTAGATGTGTTGCATCAGTTGTGTTGTGTTTCCAGGTCCTTTATTTGTGGGTTGCGGAGCATGTCATGCTGCATAATCTAGACTTGTCGCATCAGTTGTGTTGTGTTTCCAGATCCTTTATTGGTGGGCTTCGGAGTATGTTATTCTACATAATCCAGACTTGTCACATCAGTTGTGTTTTCAAGTCTTTCATTGTTGGCTGGGGAGCATATGATTCCATGGAACATTAAGAAAAAGACCTAGATTAGTGTGCGCTCCAAAGATTCAGTTAATCATAATATTTCAGGGACATATGAAAAAATATAAGTAGTAGGATTTTACATATCACATTTTCTATTCTGATTGTTTTAACCTGTACTACTAACACATCTCTTACACTTGGCAAAGATGATTTTTGTCCTAAGGTCCTAAAGCATCCCCTTCCCAGGTTGGAAACCACATTTTCACCTAGGGCAAGCACTTTGGTTAGATTCTTTAACACGTTGTGGAAAACATTAATTAGGCACTTGTGTACAACTATTCACATATTTTCTAATCTTTCCCCACAGCTAGATGGATATGCCTGTAGTTCAGGGGTGTTAAAGGAGAAAATATAAATTGTGATATTAGCCTGTTGGACTTGTTGGAGATTGTAGTTGTGCATGAACAAGACGAGTAAAAGGCCGAGCTTGAATCCTGATGCTCTTGAACAGAACACATTTTAAAATTACTCCACCTTAATCAAGGGGCTGTATCTTGCTTTTCCAGGTTCTCCTGGTTTTGGGGGGGGACTTTAGTTGGCAGTTAAATGTAGCTATAACCCACAACAGGAAATACCTTTCTAAGGATTTAATGCACGTCCTGGGTGAATTGGAAGGTACAAGGCTAATAGCAGAGTGCCTTTTAACACACCCGGGAAGTGCATACATTCTCAAGAAATGCATGTCCTGAAGTGGGTTATTGCACTTATACAATGGAAAACTTTTTTTTTTTTTATAGGAAAAGTTTTGTTTTTTTAATTTGACTGTTGCTTCATTATGTTAGGTTGGTGACAAACTGCATTTACTGGGAGTTGATGAATGATCAGGTGATGTGCTTCAGCCAGTGAGGTTGCTAGGATTCTAGTGAATTCTAAAGACAGTTTATAATTGCTTTTATAAAATGGTGTTTGGTCAGTTCTGACTCCTTATTGGTCAGGACACCATCATAAGGTACTGCGCTAACCTAGAGCATGCTGTTGCTCAGAAGACTTGATAAGGGTGCAGTAATTGAGAGCACAGCCAGCCGGAGTAAAAAAAAAAAAAAAAAGGTTAATATACTAATTACATATCCTCAGGGTCAAAAGGGTCACAGTGCAAATCAAACAGCACAGCAACGTCAAAATGAAATCATTCAGATTAACACCCCCAAAGCAACTTTGCTCAGGAATCACAAACTGTAAAGGAAATCCATACAAAAACTTAAAAAATACAATACTTCTACTCACAAATTCAAACCTTAAAAGCCTCCATGCTGCCCACTCAAGAAAAATATTTTAAACACCTAATAAAAACACAAAATATGTTTAGAAACATGTATACATAACATCACTAAACCATCAGCAGAACCTGTAGCTTAGATTATCTACTTTAAGCTGCCCTGCAGTGCACCTGAATGAGGTCACATGACATCTTATCAACAGCTTAGGCTTCCAGATCTGACTCCGATCACTTGGAAAGAACAGAGAGCACAGCCCAGACTTCCAGCTGAGCATTTCAGATCACATGAGACGTACAAGAAGTTAAAAGTCAGGAATAGCTTTTTAAAGCAGCAAAATAAACCCCTCCTTGCAATGTAGCTTCACCCGACTAGTACAGCTTACTAGCACAACCAAACCCTTGCCGTATATCTAATTATGCTAATACCCAAATGGCAACAAATTAAAGATACAGCACCAAATTATGACCCTACTGCATTGCTAAGAAACTAAGTATCTTACTTCGAGAAAGGCTCTTGCAGCAGGCCACACCTGTAGGGCTATGCCGCCAGGTACTAGGACCAAACGGAAAACTTTCAGCTAGCAATCTGCGATGGGGGACTGCCCACCTCCGACGTCAGTTATCTGATGTCAGTACAGGCTGTATAGGAGAGCAGCCCCCCACACACACACATTTCCATTCTTTTCCTGCCATCGACCCATGCACGTCGGACCTAGTGAACATCGCAGCTGCAGTCAACCGCCATTTTCTGTGTTTACCTCGCTTTTTTATTTTCTTTCATTTCTCAGTAAAAATATAGAAATTTTCAGTGTTTTCTGAATGAGTTTGTCTTCTTCACCAGCCTCGTCTTCCAGCTGCTCCACTAACTGTGCCTGTGGAAAACAGATTCCAGAAAAGGCCGGTCACTCTTCATGCCTGATCTGCCTAGGCCCCAGCAATGACACCGAAGCCTACCAGGACTGCCGGAAGTTCAACCAGGCCACTCTGAGACATTGATTGACAACGCTGGAGAGCCACCATCTTAAGCAGAAGCTGCTTGCAGTGGAAAAGGAGCTGCAGGCCAGGAGCTCTTCGGCCTTGCTGGCACAGTCATCCAAGGTCTCTTCTTCCTCCCACAGGGAGAAGTGGAGAAAGCACCAGGAGAAACACTGTGAACAAGCCCGGTCAGCTTCCCGGTTGCGGTCTCCACGCAAGTCTTCAAACGCAAAGGTGTCTTCCTCCCGTTGTGAGGAGGGACTGTGCCTCCAGCCCCACCAGCCCTCTCCCCTGGGCTCCCTGTGGCTCCTCCACCTACACTTACCTCTATAGTGGGTGGAGGCTCTTTGGGGCAGGGGACTTCTCCTGCCTCCCAGCCCCTGACACTCAGGCCCATTACCTCCACAAGTTCTCAGCCAGGAGGCTCAGCCGGCTCTGGGCTTTTGGGTGGGAGTTCTGCGCCCATAACCCTCCTGGTCCCTGCTCTGTCTTCATCAGTCCCCGCCTCCAGAATAGATGCCATTTCCTCTAGGTAGTGCCCGTGGCAGCCTGATGCAGTCTTCTCCTCTCCGGCGTTACCTCTGCCACTAACCAAAGATCTCCCTCCTCACAACCGCTGGGTTCCCCTATGGACCAAGTGAACGTTTGCCTGGGTGATCTAGACTCTCTCCTGCTCGGCCATCACCATCTCTGCCGATGTCCCAGCCAGTGGGCCTGACACCGGCTTTTACTTTGCTTCAACCAACGTTGGCAGGGTTGTTGCTGGATTGATTTCTGGCACCGCATGTTCCAACGCCGGGTTACCCATCGCCGGCCCCACAGCCATCATTGTCTAACCCAGCGCTGGGGCTTCCTTTCCTCTCTGTGTACAGCACTGCTGCACAGGTGGATTACAATGCCCTTTTCTCTGTGTGTTGGGTGTTCATGCAGAAGCAAACCCCCCACTCCTCAGGGTCCTCCATCTCCCGTCCCTCTCCCCTTGGGATCCACAGCCCATGGACAAGGTCAGGGCTGGGCCTTCTGACCCCCACATGTCAGGAACTCCTGGCACTAGACCTGATGCTGGTACCAGTACCTAGCGAAGAACATTGCCCTCTGTCACCAGTACCTGTCAGTGAATCCTTAGAGGACAAATCTGAATCCTTTGGTTCCTCTTCTCCAGGGGACTTGTTGGGGGTGAAGATACACCCAAGGAGGTCTCTAAATCCCTGCCTGACGATCCGTCTTTCATGGACGTAATGTGTCACAATCAGTCCATTATGGGGTTGGAGACGGAGGATCAGGGCCCCAAGAAGTGTCGCCTTGCCATCTTCCTTTGACTGAAGGATGCCTTGCCAGTTGTGGTGCCACCCTTGATAGTCTTATGAGGATGTCACCAAGGCAGCTTGGGCTCATCTCTCCACTATCCCTCCCTTTATCACATGCTGACGGGCAAACTTTACTTGGGGACCCATCCGAAGATGAATTCTGTGGTCATTGATGCACAAGAAGGTCTTTAGTGCAGGAACTGTTACCATAAGAGCCATCAGTTATTTGACCCATGTGGTCGAATACCAGAATGCCATCTGGGATCAGGCCAGGGACCTAGTCCAAATTCTGCTTGAGGATCCCACAAAAGCCCAACTTGCGAAGTCGGGCTCAGACGTGGGTACCCATGTCCTTCAGGCTTCTTATGATGCCGTGGATGCCTCAGGGTGAGGAGCTGCGTCCAGCGTCGCTTGAGGCGCCATTCATGGCTGTGGGTCTCTGGTTTTGTTTTGTCCCTGATGTTTGAGCTAGCATATTAGATGCTTCCTTTAGAGGTTCATTTCTTTTTGGGAGTGATGTAGCAGACCTCATTTCTAACTTGGCAAGGGTTAGGCAAAGCCCTCAGGTTTGTTCACTCCATCATACCCAGGCTAGAGCGAACCAGCATCAGCCCTTTTGTTGGTCCTCTCCCAAGCAAGCTCAAGGCCAGCCTGCCAAGGGCCAGCCCCCCCCCCCCCGGGACTCTCTCCACTAGGGATGGCGAGCAGTAACCACAGACAGTTGGGTTCTTCAGCTCATAGCATGGGGGCCACACTCTGGAACTGGTGGAGTGGCCACCCGAGACACCTCCCATCCACTGTACCTACCGTCCTGCACATCTGCCTCTGGTTACGGAGGAGATGCATGCAGTTCTGCAAAAGAGCCATCGAGCCCATCCCCCGGGCTCAGTGGGGAAGGATGTTTTAGTCCCACTTCTTCCTCATCCCCAAAAAGGGTTGCACCCATGCAGGGCGCCGGCAGCAGTGCTGCTGGTCATTAGAGCCCAGGTCCCAAAGTGCTGACACTCCGCCCCCCTTCTAAATATACTAACTCGGGGAGGACCTCAGGAGGGGCAGCGAATTCCACTATTTGGCGCCCTAATGACAGACGCACTGCTGCCGGCAGCCTGAACGGGTGCAGTGCCCAAAAAGACCAGGGCTCTGTGACCCATCCTCTACTTAAGCAACCTGAACCTCTACATAGAGTACAAGCGCTTTAGGATAGTGACCCTCCAGCATCTGCTGCCCCTGCAGCACCAGGGGGACTAGCTATGCTCTCTGGACATGCAGGATGCTTACCTGCACATCCAGGTCTTCCCGACTCACTGCTGTTTCCTCCGCTTTCATTTCTTTTACGGTGCCCCCCTTCCAATTCAGGGCCCTTCCCTTTGGGCTTTCCTCTGCCCTGAGGGTCTGTACCAAATGCCTGGCCGTGGTGGCAGCGGCATTGAGGAGACAGGGATTTTATGTCTCTCCCTACCTGGATAACTGGGTGCTAGCAGCCCCGTCCAGTGAGTGTCAGCTTCAGACCCTGGAATGCACTTCCTGTCTGTTCCAGGACCTGGGAGTTACTGTGAATCTCCTGAAATCCTTTCTTTCTCCTTGCCAGCACCTCCAATACATTGGGGCGATCCTGTACACTTCCCAGGGCAAAGCATTTCTGCCAGAGAACAGGGCAGACCATCTGGTCTTCATGAGCCATCAGGTTCATGCCAGAGTGTTTCTGTGCCTTTTGGGTCATAGGGCGGCATCCATCACCACAGTGCCCTTGGCCCGGCTTCATATGCTCATCCCACAATGGACCCTCAGAATCCAGTGGGATCACTGCACGGTTGACCTCTACCAGTTGATGGTTTCCGACCCGGTCCAGAGGGTCCTGACCTGGTGGATGGACCTGTCCAATCTACTTTCGGGGGTGGGGTCCCGTTCAGATCCCAAACCCCCGGCAGGTTTTGACCACGGATGCCCCCATCATGGGATCGGGAGCCCATCTGGCCGACCATCAGACTCTGGATACTTGGTCAGACATGGAGCAAACTCTTCACATCAGTGTCCTAGAGATGTGGGTGGTTCTGCATGCCCTGCAAGCCTTCCAGTCCCATCTCCTTCCAGGCCCTCCTCTGGTGCAGATGAACAACATGTGTGTCGTCTTTTACATCAACAAGCAGGGGGCACTCACTTTTACCCCTGTATTGGGAGGCGATGAGAGTTTGGTATGGGCTATCGAGCACAATCTGGAGCTCTCATCCATTCATGTTCTAGGTGTCTAAAATGTGCTGGCTGACGGTCTCAGCCACTCCTGGTCTCAAGCACACCAGTGGGAACTTCACCGCAGTGGTCAAAGATCTCGTCAACAGGTGGGGTCACCCAAAGTTTGACCTCTTTGCATCCCCACTCAGCACAAAACTGCTTCTGTTTTGCTCACTCGATCCTAGGCCTGGTGTTTTTCCGGTGACACACATTGTCCCTCTCTTGGAAGGGGAGGTTTCTGTATACATTCCCTCCCTTCCCACTCTTGCAGAGGGTTCTGCTCACTCTCCAGCTCGAGGGGGCAGAGATGATCCTCATAACTCCCTTCTGGCGACGTCAGATTTGGTTCCCTTTGCTACAACAGTTGGCAGTGGAACCTCTGGTGCTTCTTCCTCTCTGCAAAGGCTTGCTCTCCCAGGACCAGGACACCCTGGTCCATCCGGATCTCAGATCTCTGCATCTCCATGCGTGGCTCCTGCGGACCTAGCTATTTCCCGCTTTGTGGTTTCATCTAGGGTCGCTGATGTCCTGGTGGCAGCCACGAAGCCCTCCACCAGGGCCACTTATGCTATGAAATAGAAGTGCTTTTCATTTGGGCAGCTGCTCACCATTTGGATTTGTTCACCTGCCCTGTTAATCAGGTGCTGGGTGTACCTTCTTTCCCTTTCGAATTCAGGCCTGGGGTACTTGTATCTTAAGGTTAATCTTTCTACCATCTCTGCGGATCATGCACCTATTGAGGACAAAGCTGTCGCCCAATGTGTGGTGTCCCCCACTTTTCTGTGGTGAATTCTGCATCTGAAGCCTCCCATCTGGGACCCTGTTCCCCCATGGGACCTTAATTGGATGTTGAAGAAACTCACTTTACCTCCCTTTGAACTGGCTGAGAGTTGTGAGCTGCACTTTATCATGGAAAGCACTCTTTTTGGTTGCTGTTACGTCTGCTTAGAGGATTTCTGCGTTCTAGGCTCTGATGTCTAAAGAGCCTTATTTGGTTTTTCTCAAAGACAGGGTGTCATTTAATGCTAATCTTACGTTTTTGCCTAAGGTGGTGTCTGAGTTTACTTTAAATCAATCCATCCACTTGCCAGTTTATTATCCTGAATATTCTAATCAGAGGGAGGCATTACTCCATTCTTTGGATGTTCACAGAGTGTCGCAGTATTACACGAACTGCACCAAGTCTTTGAGGAAAACTGCTCAATTATTTGTAGTGTTCACCCCTAAAAGTGAGGGCGCTCCTGTTTCCAAACAGTGTTTGTCTAAGTGGTTAGCTAATTGCATTGTTTACTGCTACTGCAGGTACAACAAACCCCTTCTGGGAGTAGTCCTAGTCAAGGGCTTTTCCACCAGGGATGTGGCTACCTCTGTTGCTTGCTTCCGAAATGCGTCTGCTGCTGACATCTGTGCAGCTGTCACCTGGAGTTCTGTCTACACTTTCACCAAGCAGTACAGTTTGGACTTCGCTTCTAGGGATAGAGCTAATTTTGGACTGGCAGTCCTTCAGGGCCTACTGCCATGAGCTTTCATCTGCTGACTTTTTCTCCTCCCGGTGATAACGTTATTGCTTGGGATACAGTCCTATCGGCGTGGCCTGCTGTAAGAGTCTTTCTTGAAGTAAGATAGTACAGTTACATAAGAACTTGTAACAGTGGATCTTCGAGAGAAGCTCTTGCAGCAGACCCTGCTTTCCTTCCCTTCCTCCTTCCCCTGCTTCTTCTTTTTCCTTTAGCTTCTTTGGCTCTCGGGATAACCTCCTCTATTCTCCTTCAGCTGGCCGTGCAGAGTCTCCAGTGGGAGAACTGAGGTGGGGGGGCGCCCTCCTATATAGCCTGCACTGACATCCGATGACTGAAGTCTTTTGGGGGGGGGGGGCCCTGTGGTAGACTGCTAGCTAGAATTTTCTGTGTGGTCTTAGTGCCTGGTGGCATAGTCCTGCCGGTGTGGCATGCTGCAAGAGCTTCTCTTGAAGATCTACTGTTATGGCAAGTTCTTACGTAACTGTACTTCATTGGGCGTTTTATAAATGTAATGAGGCAGTTGCATTGGGAGGGATTATGTTTTAGTGTGCCTTGTGGTAGTTGAAGTCCCTCGCCCTTTGGGCAGGGGCTCCAACCAACCACTTGGTACATTAACACAGCATAATCCCCACCATGTCATGCCTTATTCCTTACATAGTGAAAGCTCACAGCAACTTTTGAATAATTTCTTAGTTGTTTTCCTTAAAGGGGACCTATAGTTAAAATTTACAAAAACACATGTTGTACAGAGTGTTTTAATTTGTGACTGCAGTCCTAGTGTGTCCTTTCCTTTGTCTGCTTGTTAGGCGTGTTTTTTCCTAAATCTGCCTATTAGTTTTATGGGTATTGGGGATCTCCTGGTTTGACTTTTTCATGCCTTTTCTTTTTCCTACAATGCTGCCTGTCTTATGTGACAGTGATGTGTCCATAGATTCAGCAAGAGCTGGTTAAGTGTCAAGTCTACAGCAGTAGACCTATGATTTTAAGTGACTCTCCTTATTCAGTGAGTGAGCTCGAATAAAGGCTACATTTAAAGTTGGGCAAACACCTGTGATAATTGAGTAGGCTATTCTGCAAGGATATAGCTAGAGTCTTCACTAATTATACAATTGTCGACCTGGAGTGCTTTTTGTGCTTTTTATAGCTATGTGTAGTTTGATGAAACAAAATGCTTCAAAAACAAAACCTTTACTCCTGCTTGCTAGACCTAGACACATAACTAGAAAACAAAAATTGGATTAGGAAAAGTTATTTAGTTGAGACCAAAACATCTATCTCCTAACACCAGATTACTGCTGCAGTAGCTATCGCTTGCTGAATCTGTGGTCCTGGGTGCATCACTGTCACACCTCCATAGCAAAGGGAGGGCGATCTGTCAAAGAACTCCAGGCTCAAGTCCAGACTTCCTCACTTTTCAGTGGTTGTCACTCAGTCAAAAAGGGAAGCCCACACCATTTGTCTATGGTGGATGCGCTTCTTTCTGGAATCTGATTTGGATGCATAATTCACTATGTTGAGCCATCCACCTGGTCTGTTTCCAGGGACCAGTCATCATTCTCTGCCCTGTTTGACATATGTCTAAGGCTCTGAACAGTTCTTTGAAAGAGGTCCAGAAAAAGATCTATTCCTCCTCTAGAGGAGGTAGGTCTAGAAGAGGAAGACCTGCTACCTCATGGATATTCTCAAACAATATTCCTCACCTGGGGTAGCCTTTCTTATTACCTAGGCAGTACTGTGCCCTGCACTTGGTGTTTGGCAGCACTCAGCCTCTTGCCAGCCTGCTCTGCGTTGTAGGGACTGCAAGTACACAGTTCCTGTACGTGGGTTGTCTAGGACCAATGATCTTCAGTTTTCAGAAATTGGCAGTTCTGTTTGACAAAAAATAAAATCAATTTTTCCTTAAATTGAGGGCAAATCAGCATGTTTTGTACAAAAATGTGTCTCAAAATGTTACTTTTTCACAAAAAAATGGTGCATGGGGGGCTGTATTTTTATGGTGCAAGTAGAGTTTTTTTTTTTTTTCATGAAAAATTGACTCCCAAGTGTTTTTGGTTGAAAATGGACAATCATTGGCCCTAGTTGTCTGGCTTTTTGAAACATCCATTGCTGAAGGGGCTTGTGACATACGCAGTCTTCCACAAAGTTAGGGTGCAGGGTAAGTCAGACAAGCTTCAGAACAGAAAGTCCAAGAAGCAGGATATCCTTGGCCATAAGGTTTAAGTAGCTGCCTCCTTGGACATCCTCTAGGCCAGCTGTGTGGCTATGATGAGCTCCTTAGGCGACTCTCCGACATTATTTAACTGCTTCTGGAGGAGAGCCATCCAGAAGTGCAGGTGCTCTGTCATTTGGGGCTCACCTTGTAGAAGCACCAGTTGCATGTAGCATTGAATTCAGATAATGTATCGACTTGTGCAGCAACCGTGGCATTTTCCATCTGTAGCTGGGCTTTCTGCGAGTTTTGTCCTTTACCTTGGAGATCCAGCAGAAAGTGGCAGATTTGCCCTTTACATGCATGGACCTGTTTAGGCTGGCAGCTGAGGACCAACTGACACTGCTTGTGAAGTCCAGCGTGATCCTAGACTCGGTGACTTTGGTCGCTCAGTCTAAACAGCAGTTCAAGCCCAGGCCATAAGGCTCCCTTTGGGGTTATGTTTGGCATGCACCAGCATCCTCAGAAGCAGCTCCAGAAGTACCGCCCCATCCAGTCGTCTGGCAAGTAAAGCCAGTGCAAGGGGAGTGACGGTGGTGTCACTGTAGGCCAATCCTCGGAGGCCACCATCAAGAGAAAGAAGTGACTGGATAAGGGGAACGATCACCTTGCCATCCCAAACGTGACTCTCCCACTTTATACCACAGTAGTCCGCTATTACATCGTATAGGTGGGTCCTGGAAGTGATGGGCTCAGGGTTGTCTCTGGAGTTAACAAAAAAAAAAAACTAGCTTATTGTCAGCTCTGGACCGCGTTGGATAGCTTAATGTCCCAGGGCACTTCATCTGCATTGGAGGGCAGAGTCACTCAGCTCCAAGAGCACTGTGCGATAGAATCTGTTCCAGACACTGAGGTACTGCAGGGTTTCATAGCGCATTACTTCTTGATATTGAAACAGCCAAAGGTCTGATGCCCTCGTCTCGATCTGCAAGCACTGAACGAAGTCATTCGCACTTGGAATTCTGTATAGCAAATCTGAATCAAATTATCCTGTCTCTTTAGCCAGGTGCTTGGTTTTGGTTCCTGGGTCTCCCAGACATGTGTTTTCATATCCAGATCTGTCTTTCTAATTGTTGGTTCCTATGCGTCAGAGCTGACAGGCCCATCTGTCACTTCTGGGCAGTGCCCTTCAGACTGTTACTGGCACCTTGGATGTGCACTGAATCCCAGTCAGTTGTGGCGGCATTTCTGAGATGCAGGGCTTTTGGTGTTCTGTACCTCGATAACTTAGTCTTAATTGTCAACTCCTTACAGGACAAATCCAAACTATTGCTGAAACAGATGATTCTGTTTAGTAGAGCAGATTTGGACTTTTTCTCTCCATGTCAAAACTTGCTTCCCTGTGACACAGCAGATGACCCTTCTCCTTGCCCACTCATTTGGGTTGGGCAGTGACTCCCTGTCCAGGACTTCCTCCAGCTTCTGGAAAATAAGCTGCTGTGATGGCCATAGTGTACTGAGCTTGGTTATGCATGTGTTTCATTCAGTGGGAATCGGGGTGCCAGTGGTCCCAGTTGCATTCAGCCGTGACCAGTCAGTTCAGGTTACCCAGCCAATGTGGTGCTCCATCAGATGCTGACTGTCTGCACTGAACATTTTGGAGGACATCTATTTTTCCAGTCGACCAATCATTCATCATGATGACAGGTGCCTCCTTGGTGGGTTTAGAGGGGATTGCAGATGCTTGATCACAGAATGCACGGGTTTTTGATCACCGAGCTAAACCACATCAACATGCTGGAGCTCTGTGCAGTTTGCCTGGCACTGAAACAGTATGTTGCATTATTCAGGGGATGAGGTTGTGTGGGTCAACACCGATAACACGACCACCATGTTCTACCTGAACAAGCGGGGGGAATGCACTCCCTTCTGCTGTGTTGGTAGGTACTCTGAATATGATCCTTGGATTGGGCCATCCAAGCTATGAGAAGATAGGTCTGTCTTTTGCCTTCTCCATCACTTTTTCAGGGCCCGAGGGGGTTTTGTCGTGGGCTGTGGTGGGAGCCAAACCAGATTTGGCAAGATGTGCCATTTGGAGCTTGTTTAAGACAGCAGTGCAGGGAGAACTGTGAACTTGGAGTCAACTCATCAATTAATCAATCTTTATTTTATCAGGTGAAACACCATTGAGACAGATTCATTTGCAAAGTGGATCTGGGTAGGTCATAAAAACACATAAGCTAAATGTTGCTGTAATACAATGAGACGATAGTCCGTATAGAGCAAATAGGAGCTAGGCACGAATAACAATTGGGGGCTGCTGTGGGCTGAGGCAGATGAATAAAAACAGTATGTCTCAGTGTGAACGGGGTTTGCTGGATATAATCTGGAGAGAGTGAGAGGTAAATTCTGCAGATAGGATGAGCTGATGAAAGGAGAGGGAGAAGCTGAGTTGGGGGGCCCTACAGCTACTGCCCAGAGAAGTTCAGGGAAAGCTAGTTAATCCTGCCTTATAAAGAAGAGAAATTGCTGGTGACACTTTTTTTTTTGTTGGAAAATTAGAAAATAAACTAATTTAGAACTGTTGAAACAAGAATAACATGAAGAGTTTAGGTGTTTGAACTTTGAAACCTGTCTGACTAATCATTCTGAATATTCCCAAATAGCCTAGGCCATACTGACACGCGTTACCTCCCTCACCCACCTGGTAGCATTCCATGTTGTGGTGATCATTCGACAGCTAGTTGACGGACACTCTTGGTCTTGTGGGGGAGATGTTGCACAAGTGCTCCTTGGACCAGGATGGTATGTCCTAGGTGTTAGCCCTGTTGGGAACTATCAGTGAACCTACTCGCCTCTTGGGAAAACAGGAAGCTAAGACTTGCCCTGATCTGGCTTCAACTGTTCTGGTACCATGATCTCAGTTTCAGCAGCAGCCCTCTGTGGCTTCTTCCACTCCAACTGGCCATCTGAACCTGCTGTCCATGCATCTCACTGCCTGGTTCCTGGGTAGCTAGGGTTTCAGGCTTTGGGGCTTTCTGCAGATGTACTCCAGGTGATAGAGGCATTTTTGAAGGAGTCAACTCATCTACACCTGCAAGTGGACAAGGTTTCCCTGCTGGTGTTCCAGGCAGGGTGTGAAACCTCTCATCTTCCCCATCCCAAGTATTTTGGATTACCCCTGATCCCTGTCTCAATTAGGATTGTGAGCCACGTTCCTGAAGATGCACCTGGCTGCAATTTTGGTATAATGGGTTAGTGTTGGAATGCCGATGGTGCAGGAGAAGGTGGTTGGCCTATTATTTAAAGTGCTTGACCACTTGTCTCCTCCGGTACAAGAACCAGTTCCACCAAGGGACTTAACAGGTGCTGTCCAGACTAGTGGGTAAACCATTCAAACGTATGGACACTTATGACACATTACACCTATCATCAGGAACTACATTTTTGGTAGCCATCACCTCAGCAAGATGGGTGAGTGAGCTGTAGGTGTTCTCTTTCCACATCTGCTTTCGACAAGGACAAAATTGTCTTACGCCCCCCTGCAAAAGTACTGCCAAAGGTAGTCTCTTGAGTTTCACTTGCACCAGGCGCTTTATTCTCCCAACGTTCTTCCCAAAGCATGCTTCTGACCTGATTGCTTAACACCCTATACATTCGTAGAGCCCTACTCTTCTACAGGTAGTCAGATTTGGAGGTTGCTCACTGGTAATCATAGTTCTGCTAGAAGCATTCAGTTCACATCCACATGACCAATCCAGCCTCCCTTGGTAAGGCTTACTTCTGATTCCTGTTCCAGCATGCAGATCTGAGTGTGAAGGGGTGGAGCTGGAAGACCACTTTGGGGGGGGGGGGGGAGTAAAGCTTAAAGACCTGGTAACTGAGCATGCTCAGTGGAAGATGGCATGAGAGAATTTGAACTGAATACTAATAGCTGAACTATGGTTACAGGTGAGTAACCTGTATTTTTACTAGTTTTTAGAGCAGTTTATGTAGGCATTTTTCTGATATTTAGTGCTTTATGCAGTATGCTTCTGCTGCTGTATGTGAGGGTATATCCATAGACTGTATTTATGTACCTGCGTATGTTATAATGACTGTATACTGTACTCTCCCGGGTCATGTCTGAAAATAGGCAGGACTAATGCCTAATGAACTTACCCGGTTATCAAAAGCAAATAAATAAATAATACATTGAACTGTAAGTTGTCGGCATCAGGACCCTTGCAGGAAGCTTTTAAAAGATGGAGCCACCCACAGTGTTGTGCTTATGTGCAGATCATTGATGCCCAGCATTACTTGTTTAACAGCTCTCCAACTACTTCCACCATCAAAGAGTGAATATTGGTCCAGTGGAAGTGTGTTCTGTTGCTAAATTTTCACCAAAGGTATTTTTAAAATCTACTTGCTACTCCTTAGGGAATGTCGATGCTAGTGAATGCCATTGAGTAAAACGCTTTTTTTGCTTATGGCGATGTGGCAAGCCGATTTATCATTAAGATAATCACAAATTGTGTGACATCTACGAGGATTTCAAACAAGCTATGTGGAGATGCAGGTGTACAGGTTTGAATCATTTTCTTGAAAAGATAGACAAAGTTACTGTACTGCCCGCCAAATTGTTAAAAATGCTGGTGACAGATAAAGGGTTACAATCACTGCAGAAATCATCGTCGTGGTTGCAAACTGAATCATCATTCCATTTGTAGTGTTCCTTATCATTAACGGAGAGCCACTGGGATCTGCAGGAGTTAAGTTGCTCATCATCGGTGAGTTAACAACCCTCATCTGAGAGTCCGCAATCCAGATCCTCATTCTCAAACTGGGAGGGTAACAAGTCTGCTGATTCGTCCTGTACGCTGGTAAAATGGGCTAGTACAGCCTCAAACAGGCTGAATGCTGCAATGCTAAAGGCTCTGATCTGATTTCAGTGGTACTGCTGCCTCTCACTTCCAGTTCAGGGACTGCGTCGAGTACCATTTTTGATTCCCCTCTTACAGTGAATAAAGATTTTTCCTTGTACTCCGCTTTTGTGTACCAGATATCAGACACTAAACCTTAAAGAGCTTCTGACATGTATTTTTCCTAGGGGCAGGCAAATCTTGGTTAGGAGATACCTGCCCCAGAACCTAACTGAGCTACAAAAATACATTTTTTCCCTTTGCATTTATTGTATTATATACCTTAGGAAAAACGCAATCTCCATTCCACATTTAAAGCCAGGCGCTGAGCACCTGCCGCAGGCCCGTCTAGAAAACCGCATTTGAAGATGTGAAGTGGGGAAAGGGCTACAGGACTATACATAGCATTACAGTACTTCCCCTTTATCATAAGTGCCTGTAATAAGTAAAAGTTACATGTAAAGGCTGCCATTGCCCCCGATAGCATTATAGCGCTGTCTGTAGTCCTGCAGCCCCGTCCTCAATTTGTGTCATCAAAATATGGTTTACTGGGTGGGGCTGTAATAGGCACTGAGTGGCTGGCTTTGAATGCAGAACTGAGACTGCGGTTCTTCTAAGGCAATAGTTCTTAGACTTTGTCACAGTGAGCCTCCCCAAATCCATGAAAAAGATTTTGAGCCTCCCCCAAAAACTGAAATAATCTTGGGCCTCCCCAAAGAAAAATAACTTACTGTACTTTTCACAGTACACCATGAATAAATTGAAACCCCTTTGAGTACTTGACTCACATTCAGTTCTTTGTCTTATAGTGATGTGAAACCTTTGAAAAAGAGCTGTGCTGAAAGGTGCCATCTGAATAACAAATAAATATTATTATTCAACTTATTGCAACTCCCCCCTCCACAGGACAGCCTACTTGCTCCATTATTTTCATTCTTGAACCATTGTTACCCCTTGTTGCAGTACCTACATGGATCAGACTACTTGCTCTGTTCCTTCCCTATATGAAATAATCTTCCTACATACTTTACCTCTCCCCTCCTCCTTCCCTGTTCCTAAGCAACTTCTCTGGGATTACTTTGCTCCTTCCTGCTATTGCTCTTAGCTCTTTTATACTCAACCCTTGTATTTGGGCTGTTTTGCCATTAGTCTACAAATTGATCAATTACCACCACTCATTATTAGTTTATTGTTCATATTTGTTGCACTATTGTTCATAGTGTATTTCCTGATTGTTTTGCAGTTACCTTTTTGAAATCTATTCACTCCCTTCCCTTCTCCACGTACACCTGAAATGGGCCTTGGCTCATTCACCTTCTCTTGTCACCTATTAGTAAATAAAGACATAAAATTCACCTACTATTATCCTCTCTCAGTTTGCTTCATCTCTTCACATAAAATATATAAAACTCAAAATTTAAATACAGTACTTTTTCAGACTTGCTTGAGCCTCCCCTGGAACAGGTTGGGGCCTCCCAAGGGAGGCTGGCCTCACCATTTGAGAACCCCTGTTCTAAGGTAAATACAATAATGCCAGGCTAAAAGAATTATTTATGTGGCTGTTAGGTCCTGTGGCATGCAGCTCCTTGCTGCAAGTTGCCTACCCTAAGGTGTCAGCTGCTGTTTAAATTCAGAGTCGGGCGTAGATGTTGAAGAAGCCGAGTTCATGAGTATGTTGGGACTGACATCATCAGTGAGGATGTTGGTCTCTGTAGACAAGTCTGTGAGAGAAGCAATTGTCAGAGTGTTGGTCACACCACATTCTGCAGTAGCAGCTGATTAAAAGGTAGAGAAAAGGTACCAGCTGGACAGGACTGGGTCAGAATTTCTGTATGGTCATTCTGACTGCTTCCTGTGAGAAGGCTAAGATCCCCCTAGCATCAGTTCAGCCTGAAAAAAGATTCTAGGAAACTGGACTCCATGGCAAGGAAAGTGTATACCATTTTAGTCTTACAGCTGCAAGGCAGCTTATCTGGCTTATTCAGCACACTACTAGCAGGCTCTGTGAAATACAGTTCTACCCGTGTGTGGTAGTCTTCCCTCTGAGGAGCATACCTCCCTGGCAAGTCAATGAGGGCTGGATTGGAATCAGCTAGGTACCAATTTCAGATGGCCATAGATGCAGATGATGCTGCATCTAGGGCCTTGGCACATTCAGTGCCACTAATGAGATTTGCATGGCTCCTGGCAACCACCTTAACTCAGGATAGCAGGGCAAAGCTAGGAACTTTCTCTTTGAGGGGCCCTCCCTGTTTGGGGACAGAACACAGGCCTACATAAAAAAAAAAAAAAAAGTGGATGAACAGAAGACCACTTTTAAAAATCTAACAGAAAAAGAGGAGGACATCTGTTTCTTATAGGCCATATAGAAGAGGGGTAGGGGCAGGACATACTGTAGGAGATCCTATATCCATTATGAATACCCAGCCCAGAAGCAACTGGAGAGGCAGTGGTAGGAGAGCAGCAAGACAGAAGCCTGCTCCAGCTCGTACACTACAGAATAATTGGACAGCAAGACACTTGGTGGTGTCTGGGACCCACAGGAGGGCATGGAGCACATAACCCTGTTTGAGCTTCAGGCAGTGCCTCTGTAAATGCAGTCTTTCTCCTCCTTTTTGAAAGGACAGTCGGTCCTGATCAAGAACTTCCTTTTGGATAGGAGAAAGGGGTCTGGAACAGCTGACAGCACACCAGTGTTTTGCCACTTATGGTAAGGTAGACAAAGGCAAGCCAGCAGCTAAGACTGTTTCTCAGTGGATAATCTCCTGCATACAGCTGTGTTATGAAAAAGCTGGTAAGCAGTTACCTAAAGGCCTACGGGCACAATCTGCTAAGCTGCTTCTGCCACTGTGGTAGCTGAGGGGCATACTCCTGCAGGAGATTTGTAAAGCAGCTGCCTGGTCAGCGGTATGCACCTTTACTGCATATTAATGCCTGGACATACAATCCAGAAGGATGCCACATTTAGAACTGCAGCTTCAGAACGGTTTTCCTAAATAGGTTTGACCTCGATTGCAGGCTGTTGTAAGTAACTAGTAAACCTTCTAGTAGAAGCATCATTACTATGTTGAGTAGTTTTTTTTTTTTTTCCTTCATTCGTCCTCATACATCATCAGTCCTATGCCTTCACTATCTGTGACATCACAACTGACCAAGAAGAGCCAGTTGGTCACTTGTTGTTCACAACAAATGAGGTCACAATGCTGATGAGATATGAACAGGATTAGAATTAGATATGTCAGTCTTAAGGTAATGTGCTGCTCTTTACATCACACCTAATACTATCAGAAAACCTTCCAGTTAGCAAAAAGAAAAATACTTAAAGTAACAGCAGACTTTTTAAATATCATTTTTGTTCTGCCTGCAAATTTGTTGCAGCAAGCTCTTCAAAGTATTCTTCAGCCCGCTCTAGGTAGCGCCTTTAATTGGGCAGCCCATCTTGACATAGAGGTCAACTAGATGACTAAATATAGATCGATATCAGATTTGCAATTCAGTAAAAGTTAATTTTATTAAATAACAGTGCCTTGGAGTAGCCCATCCAGGTCATGTCTACTTTGTTGTACGGCTCAACGGTGCCCCTTCTTAGTTTTATATTTTAGTGGAAAGCAGACAAAATTGGCTATATGATACTGTAAAGAACAGTAGCGCTGTGCAGAATTTTCAAATTCCGGTGTAATGGACTTTCACAGAATTTTCAAATTTCTGCTGAATTTTGCCAGAAACAGAATGGTGCAATTCCACGGCAGAAAAATGCAGACCGTGTTTTCCACATTTCCATGAAGGAGCTCAATATTTTCCACAGAAATGGTTGCAGAATGGTTTTTCACCGAAAACATGGTGTTCTGCGGAATATTATTCTGTGGATCTCAGTATTTTCTGCGGAAATGGTAGCGGAATTGTTTTCTGTGGAGAAATGCTGTTCCCTGGAATATTATTCCACGGATCACAGTAGGCGGAATTTCACAGAAGAACCAGTGAAATTCCGGCAGAAATTCCACTGGCGTAATGGTCATTCCATGCCAATTTCACCAATGGAATTCTACAATCTGATAGCACTAGTAATGACGTTATACTAGCAGAAAATTGCACATTGGCTGGCTTAATAACTAAGGTGGAGTGCTCAAATTATTTCAGGGAAAGTAAACAAATTAGCAGACTGCATAGTAGCATTGAGTAGAATAGACACCTAAGACACAAAACAGAAAATTGCCCTAAAATGACTTTAATTTAGTGTGAATAGTGTTTAGCGTTTAACAGAAATCACGCAGCAGGAGCAGTATATTAACAGCAGTGAGACTACTGATTCACAGGTAGGCAGTCAGGAAGTCCGCAGTTAAGATGACAGACTTTAAGAACCTGTGCTTGCTATGTTTCACACTTGCTGAACCAGACTGCTGGTGTGTGTGTCCTGTGAAATGTACAGACATACCAACAAGCCAGCAGAAGAAGGTCATATGGTCTATCAAGTCTGCTCAGTATGGCCCCTCCCTCATTACAGTTGTGTACAGTGGTTCTGCCCCATCCCCAACCCCCATTAACTGAAACCCTCTCTCTGATTTTGGCCCACGCCCTCTTGGATCTGCAGACCTTCTGGTTGTCGATCCTTGCAGGCTTCTCATTCCACCCTGACATCCCCTGCTCCATTAAAAAGTCTTTTGACCTCCTTCCTGAACCTCCCACCCTACTGAACTGTGCCCCCTTGTGTTCCATCTCTTGTTCAAGCTGAAGAGGTTCCTGAGATCCACCATGTTTATAGCCATGAGGTACCTGAATATTTTAATCATGTCCCTCCCCTTTCCTCCAGTAAGTACCCATTAAGGCTCCTTAGCCTGTCTTCATATGGGCTGTTCTGCTGACCCTAAATCTTCTTCACTGCCATTTTTTGTACCGTCTCCAAAAAATGTATGTCCTTTCTTGGGTGGGGACTCCAGTACTGCGCATAATACTCCAGGTGTGGCCGCACCATGGAGCGGTACAACAGCAGTATCACCTCCTTCCTTCTGATTGTGAACCCCCTGAGTGCACCCCAGCATCCTGTTTGCCTTGGCTGCTGCCTTTTTACACTGCACAGACTGCTTAAATTTATGGGTTATAGCTATCTCCAGGTCCTTTTTGTTCTTGGACACCTTGACTTTTAACCAACACCCCCCACCCCAACACACACACACACAAAATATTCGTTCCTGACACTTTTTCCCACAGAGTTGGGTGTCCTTAGCCAAGACACAAATCTTGACACTAATGCCTTCCCCGATGTCATTTATGAACACATTTAACAACACAAGTCTAAGCACCAACCCTCGTGGGACGCCCACTGCCCACTGTGGATGTCAAACTGAAAGGCTTGTAGTTCCCTGAGTCGTCCAACGGCACTGCTTGAGCTGTTCTCCACTTCAGCAGCACCACCCTCATTTCTACTGAACTGTTGAATGTTCAGAGTGCAAATAGTGTATTGAATATACTGTAGCAGCACTCTGGTTCGGGAAGCACAACTGAGAGCAAGAAAAGCACTGCTTGTGAGGAACTAGCTCAACTGCTGTTATAATGCATCTGTTTTTGCTGATCACTTTTCACATTAAATTATGTCATTTGGAAAATGTTTTTTATTTTTGTGGCCTGACTTTTCTGTTCTACTCACTGCTGCCATGCAGTTTGTTAGTTTAAAGATTGTAGTATCTGAGTTTTTAATACATATTTTTATGAATTTTATTCTAAAAAGACACACTTGTAGAACTAATGAGCATTTGTTAGCTGTGGACATGTGCACTTGTCATTGACTGTGTCATGCTGTGCGGGGGGGCTGAGCTATTTCTCTAAGATTAGAACATTTAAAACAAGCATTTGTCAATGTTGAAAGTTAGTTGTGTGCACTGGTATCATTTTGGGTGGTGGGTAGCGGGTTACGAGCCGATGTTGGCAAACTTCAACAAGGGTTCATAACTTCATTGTTTTTTAATAGCTTTACGCCACATTTTCAACATAGCCATCTTATTTGTTGATTAGAATTTCGGATAAATACCTTTGAGCCAATGGCTCTCTTACAAAGGTTCCACGTCAGTATACAAAGAATGGAAGTACAGTTTGTGTGAGATTAGCAGGCAAGCAGTTTGAATACAAAATTCAGTACAGGGTATACATGGTCTAAAAGCTACAGGTAATATAAATAACAGAACAACACAACTAAGCATACATTTAAGAATGATGAGTCACAACAAACAATATTTACATGACTTAAAGCTGCCAGAAGGGCACTGTCAAAGGGAAAGGTGGATTGGAAAAACGGAGTTGCTGCCAGTTGTGCCAGGTAGTGTAGGAAAGTGGAAGAGAGAGTGGGTGTAGAGGGGTAACTGTGAGGGAGGTAGAAGGAGAGGTGGGTGGGAAGCAAGGATCGGGGAACATGTGCAACAGTGGGTGGGGTGAGCAGAATTGGAAAAGGGAGAGAGGAAGGGAGTTGAAGGAGGGTAAGAGAGGAAGGTGGTGGACTAGGGCTAGGGAGAAGGTTTGGGGTATATATGGCGGAGGGTGGTGGCAGGCAGAGGTGGTGATAGTAGAGAGGTGTGAAGAACAGGAGCTACTGCCAGGGAGGTTAGGAGAAACAGTCACAGGTGGCTCTTGACACAAGCATTTGACGTAACTTGTGTTTGAACGAGCAGAGGGTGCCTAAGGTATGCCACCTCATGAAGAAAGGAAGAGTACAATTTCAACTCCTGTCCAAAAGGTACTTTCACGCAGTGGCTGTGAAATCACCTTTTGGGATACAAAAAAACATTTTGCCCAGGATCTGGAAAATGGCAGCTGTCACATTCATGAGGTGCAGTGAAGAAATGGCTATGATGAAAATTTGAGGTCAGAATATTGAAAAGTACCAAAGGTACGAGCCTACTTTAGTTAATTTAAGTGCATGTGCATAACTTTTTTGTTTAATATTTTCACACCAAATTTTCAATATAGCATTCTTATGACCCAACCTCAGTAAAAGTGTCAGTGTCATTTCGTTCACTCATCCCGAAAGGTGATTTCGCAAATCCACCATGCCATTGTGCGCCACAGGTGCGAAAACATGTTTGAGGCAGGATATGAAAAATGACAGCTATACTGTTCATAAGGAGGTGTGAAATAATGGCAATGTTGAAAATCTGGAGTGAAAATATTAAAAACTGGTGAAGTTAGGAGTATGCGTAGAAACTGCACAACACACACTCGTAACGCGGTAATGTTTTGGAATTGTTTCACTGAATTTGCAACACAGCTGACCCCACCATGAACAATGGCACTGTCGTCTTCATTAATCAGTCCTGAAAGGTTATTCGTGAGTGACTCCAAAATCACCTTTGGGACCGAGTAACTAAATGACAGTGACAGTGTCCAGAAGGTGGGGTCCCAGGAACCTCATGTTGGAAAATTTGGGGCCATAAGTTGACCCCCCATTGATTCCTATTATTCAGCTTACCTTAAAATCTTCACTTTGCTGAGCACAGATGTGTCCCGGTCCACAGAAGATCATTGCTCCCACCTCCAGAGGTAAGTATGGGTAAAGGCAGGGGTGTAGCCAGGGATTTCAGATCTACACACCAAGTGGACTCACTGTCTCCCCCTCCACCTTTGTTAGGGTGCACTACCCCCCCCCGTGTAGCTGGACAATATACAGATGTACACCAGGACCATGTTTGTTGCCTCATATGGCTCAATAACTACAACTTTTGTATCTCATAACAGTGGTTGTTGCCATGCATGAGTAAATACAAATGCTATGCATTGTTTTCCAAGACACCCACATACCAGCCCAGAACCTGTAAAGTTGTACTGTCCTTGGGATGCAAAGAGAGTACTAGTAACCAGTCCTTCTAATTTCGACTCCTATGAATAAAATTACAGAAAGGTTCAGTTTTTTCTTTGTTAGTTTTCATGGAAAAAGGAAGCAGTTCAGAGCCCATTTGCTTACCCCCCTTAAATAACATTGCACACCATGTAGTGCTTGGAGTATACCTGCCTACACCCTTGTAAGGTGGGGTGCTGGGAGGTGGCTGCACAGTGGGAGGTCGGGATGGGGAGGGCGGGAGACAATGATGGATCTTTTTTTTTTTTTTTTTTACAGGAAATGATGTGTTCATTTCTGGACCCTGGGAGTGGGCTCGCCAATGTCTGGGGAGAGATGGGGAGTGGAGGGTGCCGAGAAGAAAACTGCAGTGGGAGGGAGAGGGAGGAATTTGCTATGTGTGTGTGTGGCTCGAACAGAACGGAGGGTGTGGGGAGGACAGCAGCAGCAGCAGTGAGAGGGAGCGGGAGGCATTGATTTGCTGGTGGGGGGCTCAAACAAGAACGCAGGGAGGATAGCAGCAGTGGAAGGGAGCGGGAGAGAGTGATTTGCTTGCGGAGACGGAGGGAGGACAGGAGCAGTGGGAGTGAGCGGGAAGGATTTATTTGCAAATATACTCTTTGTTGAAGATTTTCTCTTTTTTTTTGTTACAGTCACTTTTATAATAATGTAAGTAATTGCTTGGACATGGTTACAATTCATATAGCATTACAGTATTCAACATTTATGCGACTCAGTTTCACTTGGGTACATAATCTTACGTCCTGGATGTGCCTGATCTATTTACTTCTCTGTATCATTACTTCTCTTCCCTGAGACTTTACCCTTCATACCTTCCTCTCATTCTCCACTCTGATTCTATTCCCTCTGGTGTTTACCCTTTAGTCTACTCCCAGCACCCAGCGAGAATGGGACGTGTGTTCTGCCAAGATGTACCCCTAATTTCTTGGGAGTTAGTAACCCTCTTTAGTGTAGTGAGTCTTAAGCAATTAATAAGTGGTCAGAAGTGCTAAGGAACAAAGTGTGGTTCCTTGGTCATGATATACAGTATCCATCTCCACTCAATGGAGCAGAGATCTGCTTTATCATTCAGGTTGTACGTGATTTTCTCAGATCTATATATATGGTTGACTATCTCTCTCCAATCCGAGATTGAGGGAATCACTACAGTGAACCAGCATTTTGTAATAGCTTTTTTTCACTGCAAGCAGGAAGATTCCCAGCAAATACTGATAGTGGGGATTTCGTAGGTCATGTGGGAGGACATGAAGGATAAAAAAACTAGCCGGTCAAGGAGAGCCTAAGCCCAAATAGCCCCTCAGGTTCTTCCCGTAGCCCCTGGAAAAATGGTTGTAACCTTGGACATGGGAATGGTGGGGATTACTCTCCCCACATTGGCGCCAGCATGCTGCTACATCCGAGTTATTATAATGTGCGGTTATTGCTGGGGTCTGGAAAAATCTTATCAGTATTTGCCAAGAGAACAGTCTCCATGTATGGGAGCAGGTGATTCTCGCAGAAAATTGGCAGATTATGCCCCACTGTTGTGGTGTTATTTGAGAACCTAGCTCCTCATTCCATTTCTCCCTTATTACATCTGTGTTTCCACCTATTGTTTCCATCAGGGATTTATATAGAGTTGAAATGGGATGTGCTAACATCTTAGATTGTAGTGTTTGCTGGAGCATTTGGATCATATGTGGGTGCTCCCCAGGGGTACGAACAATCCGAGGGAGGGCCTCATAGTAGTGTCATAGTTTTAGGTATCAGAAAAAATCTGATTGGCGTAGATGCAACTCCTGCCGGAGTGCCCCGAATTCCATGAAAAGAGGCCCTCCAGAAACTGAGGGAGTTTTGTGAGGCAAGAGTGCCTCCATGTATGAAATGTATGATCTTGTAAGGCCGGGAGAAAGTTTTCTAGAAGTTCTGTTGGACATATCAGCACTAGAAAAGGGGTGAGCTTAAGGGATCTACGTGCTGAGTGCCAGGCCTTGATTTGATGTATAATCCAGGGGTTCTGAGTTAGTTGTCCTAGTGAAGGAGGATTTTTATAGATAATAAGCCTTTGGCAATCATGTGGGTAGAGGACACTCTCCTCAATCTCACTCCAGCGGGTCGGGGACCCTCCGACCAGTCGTTGGATTATAAAGGACAAATGTGAGGCCTAATAGTATTTTTTAAGATTTGGGAGTGCAAGACCTCCTTGTGTTTTGGGAAGAAAGAGTTTTCAGTTTAATCCTGGGATGCCTGTCTGCCCAGACAAACCCAGTTATAGCCTTCATACACGGAATACTTTATTCGGTAAATTAAGTGGGACATTCTGAAACAGATAAAGGGCCCTTGGGAGGATCACCATCCTCACCATGTCAACTCTCTGAATCATATTCAGTGGGAGGACGTTCCATCTTCCGAGGTCCTGCTTCATCTGTGCTGTAAAGGGTTGATAATTGTTACCCGGGGCATCTTCTACTCTATGGGAGAGATAAATGCCCAGATATTTCATCTTGGAGAGCCCCCAATGGAATGGATATCTCTCCTTGAGTGTCTGAGGTGGTATATAATGAAAAGTGAGGGCGTCGGTCTTACTGGTGTTAAGCTGGTAGCCTGAGTGTGCCCCAAATTCCTCCAGGATTTGGAAGACCGTAGGTATAGATTGTGAGGGGTCAGTAAGGTATAATAGAACATCATCTGCATAGAGGGCTGTGCGGTGTTCTGTTTTCATCTATTTGCACGCCCGAAATCCCGGGTGATAATCTGATTGCCTGGGCTAGGGGCTCAGTAAAGATGGCAAATAAACCAGGGGACAGGGGGCAACCTTGCCATGTTCCCCTGAAAAGGGGGAAATAATCAGAGTGATGACCTGAAACTTTCCACAAGCCCGAGGGGAGGAGTATACTGCCCTGAGTATAGCCACAAAAGAGGCCGGAAACCCCATTGTAGTAAGAGTGGAGAAAAGAAAGGGCCATGACACTCGGTCGAAAGCCTTCTCAGCATCAAGGCTGAGAAGGACTGCTGGATGTTCGCGGGACTGCATCTCGTGTACTAGGTGTAAGGCTCTTCGGGTATTATCTGAGGTGGATCTAGAGCTTATAAAGCCTTACAAAGAGATTTCGTAGGTCATGAGGGAGGACATGTAGGATAAAAAAAAAACTCGCCGGTCAAGGAGAGCCTAAGCCCAAACAGCCCCTCAGGTTCTTCCCGTGAGGAGAGGGTGCTTTGCACCATGCAGTTTAACGAATGGTTGAAAAAATGGTGTGGAGCACAGGGGTTTGGCTTCATTGGGGACTGGGGTTCCACCTGGAGGGACATCAGCCTATACTGGCAGGATGGTCTGCATCTGTCCAGGAAGGGAACAAGTCTTTTGGGCAGTCGGTTTAAATGCTTCATTGGCAGAGCTTTTAAACTAGTTGGGGGGCACTGATAAGCAGCAGGAAAATCCCAGCCTCCCTACAAAACAGGGTACTAAATGAGAAAAAGACCAAGGTAGAAAGGTCAGTGGGGGATGCTGCTACAGAAGGTAAAGCCATCAAAAAATGGAGAGCAATGAGTACCAGTGCCCGTAGTCTGGGTAACAAGCTTCCTGAATTTAGTGGCCTTGATGGAGGAGGAACATCTAGATATCGTGGCAGTCACAGAAACATGGTACACACAAAACCATGACTGGGACGTAAACATACCAGGATACACTATCTACAGGAGGGACAGGGAGGGTAAAAGAGGAGGAGGAGTGGCTCTTTACATAAGGGAAGGAATCAAAGCAACAGAACAAAAGGGTAAACAGGGAGGAGAAGAAGCACTGTGGGTCAATTTGGAGGCAGGCAATGGCACCACAAACTGCACAGGGGTTGTATACAGACCCCACTCTCAGGGGGAAGGAAATGGAAAAGGAAATGAGAGAAAGTATACTTAGAATGGCAGATAAAGGGGAGATATTGCTGATGGGTGATCTGAATATGCCAGATGTTAACTGGAGTGCAGTTGCAGCAACTACTTCTAAGAGTGGGGTTATTCTAGATGCCCTACAGGGGGCATGCCTTAGACAACTAGTATTGGAACCCACTCGAGAGGGAGAAATCTTAGACCTGGTCCTCTCAAATGGAGATGGAGAGAGGATCACAGATGTAGAAGTGGGTAGCCATCTGGGAACTAGCGACCATTGAACAGTATGGTTCACAATAAACACAGCAATAGAGACAAGCCATACAAAGGCAAAAGTACTGGACTTCAGGAGGGCTGACTTTGCCAAAATGGGTGAGTGCCTAAGGAATGCACTAGCAAATGGGCAGGAAGGAGGGGTGGAAGAACAATGGGGAATAATAAAAATTGCCATCACAGAGGTAACAAGCCTTTGTGTGAAGCAAATAAACAAAACAAAACGATGTAAAAAATCACTATGGTTCTCAAAGGAGGTGACAGTGAAGGTTCAAGAGAAAAAGAAAGCATTCAGAAAGTACAAGGAATCACAGAAAGAGCAGGACAGAGAATTGTATCAGTTAAAGCAAAAGGAAGCTGGGAAGGCAGTCAGAACAGCAAAGGCCCGAACTGAGGAAAAGACAGCCAACTCAGTTAAGAAGGGGGATAAAACCTTTTTAGGTACATCAGGGGCGAAGGAAGACTAAGGGAGGGATAGTGAGGCTCAATAAAGGGAGGGGTGGGCAGGGGTGACTGTGAAAGGCAGAGATACTAAACAAATATATTTGCTCAGTATTTACAAATGAAGAGGGAGGTACCTAAAACAAACAGTGGAAACACTCTGGATACAGAAGTTCATACCAGCCCATTTACAGAAGAAAAAAATACTCACCTTAGTAATGTTGTTTCTTCTAATGGAGTCTTGCTATATAATGACATATGCAGTGAGTCCCAACCTTCGAACTGCTCCGGAGGTGAAAGAGTTAACTTTCCATGCAAGGCATGCAACCTTGAGCGCGAGCTCGGGTGAACACTCTGTCTGTTGTTGCTCAAACTGTCAGATCTTTACGAGCAAAACTCACTAAGGCTCTGTGTGGAAGCCGTAAACCTACACTAGTCCACTGGCTACTAACTACAAAAACACATTTTTGTTCTTGATCCCAAAACAAAGACTCAAGTCAGGGGATTCAAGAAAGAAAAAAATTATAACATAACACCTAAGCAGCCTAAGAAAGGGTGAAAATAAAGTGGGCATCTATGAAGTGCCAACATTGCACTGCCCACCCACATCCCAAAAGTAGAGGTTCTGAGAGGGGGCAGGCTGTGGGGAGGTCATAATATAGCAAGACTCCATTAGAAGAAACAACATTACTAAGGTGAGTAATTTTTCTTCAAACAACATGAAGTCTTGCTATAGTATGTTTATATGCAGACTACACAGCAGTACCTCCAAGGAGGAGGGACCAGAACCTACTTGGGAAATAGGCTCTGAGCACAGCTGTGTTAAATCGAGCATCACTCCCTAGCCTGGATGTCCAGGGAGTAATGCTTAGTAAAAGTGTGAACTGTTTCCAGGTAGCTACTTGACATATCTCTAGGATAGGGATGTCCCTGGCAGCAGCCAGAGACGATGTACCTCTGATAGAGTGAGCCTCAGGCCTGAGGGAGGAACCTTACCCAGTTTTCATAGCAAAATTGGATACAAGAGACAATCCACCTGGCAATGGATCTTTTAGTGGCAGGTTTTCCTTTACCAACCTCACCATAAGTGAGGAACAATTGGAGGAGTCAAACCTGTGACCCTTGGTACGTTCTATATAGTAACTAAGGGCTCTTTTGACATCTAAACTGTGCAATCTCCTCTCGCCAGAGGAGGAATGGACAGTGAAGTACACAGGAAGAGACATGGATTGATTAAGGTGGAAGTCTGAAACCACCTTAGGCAAAAACTTTCTGTTAGTCCTGAGGACCACCTTATCTCTGTGAAAGGAGATAAAATCAGGCTCCACTGACGATGCTTGCAGCTCACTTATGCGCCTGGCAGAAGTGATGGCTACCAAAAACACAGTTTTCCAAGTCACGTACTTAAGCTCTGCTGAAGACAGTGGCTCAAAAGGGGGTTGCATATGCTGGGCAATGCAAATATTAAGATCCCAAGCAGGGGCAGGGTCCCTGAATGGAGGGTTGGTGTGAAGCAACCCTTTGAAAAACTTGGAGAATACAGGGTGAGCTGAAAAAGAAGAGTGCTTACCTGCTGATAGGAAAACAGACACTGCTGTCAGGTGCACTTTTAGGGTAGCTGGTCTCAGCCCGAAAGAATTCAAATGCACCAAATAATCCAGGATTGTGGGCACGTCAGCAGATTCTGGGGGAATATGCTTGCAGCGCACCAAATGGAAAATCTCTTCCATTTTGAATTATAAGTAGCCCTGGTGGAAGGCTTTCTAGAGGCCTTCAAGATATCCAATACACCTTAGGAGAGGTGTAGGTCAGCAACTCTTCAAGAGCCAAGCCTTGAGATTGAGAGATTTGAGGTTCGGATACCAAACTCTCCTCTGGGCACAGGTTAACAGGTTGTGATTCCTGGGAAGACACAGGCGAAGGTGGACTGCTAAGGACATGAGGAGTGGGTACCAGGGCTGTCTGGCCCAATCTGGGGCAATCGGGATCAACTTGCAGGGTTGAGATCTGATTTTGACTAGCACCTTGAAGAGAAGAGGGAAGGGGGGAAAAGCATAGAGAAACTTCCCTTCCCAACTGAGGAGGAAGGCATCCAGAGGGACTGAGCCCAACACTGGGGGCCTGCAGCAAAAAGGGAAGTTGGTGATTGTCTGGGGCTGCAAAAGATCTATCTGCGGGTGCCCCATCTGGCAAATACTACCTCCAGTACTAGGGGATCCAGTGCCCATTGTGATGGCCCTGGGAAATCCTGCTGAGGCATCCGCTGGGACCATTGTCCTTGCCTGGGAGGTGAACTGCCGTAGGGAGGCGTTCAGGAATAAGCCAGAGACCACAACTTCATTGCTTGATTGCACAGGCCGTGAACCCAAAGTGCCTCCTTGCTGTTGATGTACCACATTGTAGTGGTATTGTCTGTTCTGACCTGTACAACCTTGTTCTGAACAGATGTGAAAAACCTGGAGTGCTAGAAAAACTGCTCTGAGTTCCAACAAATTGATGTGGAGCAGAGATTCCTGTGGGGACCACACCCCCTGAGTAGTGAGGTCGCCCATGTGAGCTCCCCTCCCCAAGAGGGATGCATCTGTAGTAAGGGTCAAGGAGTGAGACTGGGGGGTGAAGGGAACCCCCTGTCTCAGATTGCTCTGGTCCTGCTATCACTGAAGGGCCTGGATCAGGGTTCGAGTCACTGGGATCAATTTGGTTAGAGGGTCTGTCCTTTGAGACCAAAAGGCTCTCAAATGGAACTGACGCTCCCTCATCTGAAATCTTGCTCCTGCACTACTGCTGTAGAAGCAGCCATGTGCCCCAGGAGCTGTAGAAATGCTTTGCTGGTCGAGACCTGCAGGGTAAAAGAGGAGGCCAGAGAGACCAAGGTCCTTGCTCTTTCCAGAGGGAGGAAGGCTCTGGCCTCTTTTTGTGTTCAGTTCTGCGCCTATGAAGGTGAGAAGCTGGACAGGCTCTAGAAATGACGTTGGAAGACTGAGAAGGAAACCTAGAGATGTGAGCAGTTGCTGAGTTACCTGAAGGTGTAGTTTGACCTGGTCGGGGGACTGGCCTACTATGAGCCAGTCGTCCCGATAAGGAAAGATGGCAATCTTTTGCCTTCTTAAGTGGGCAACTGCTACTACCAGGCATTTTGTGAATACCCTTGGAGCCGATGTGGGGCCGAAGGGCATTGCTCTGAACTGATAATGGCCTGAGGGCAGTTCGAATCTGAGGTACTTTCGATGGGAGCTTCTGATAAGAACATGGAAGTAGGCATCCTTGAGGTCCAGGGAGGCTAACCAGTCCCCTGGCCCTAGAGAAGGTAAAATAATTCCCAGTGTCACCATTTTGAATTTTGGTTTTAAAGGTGCTTGTTTAGATACCTGAGATCCAGGATGGGCCGCATTCTCCTGTCTTTTTGGGGTAAGGAAGTACCTGAGTACAACCCTTTGCCCTGGTGTGGGGTGGAACCCTCTCACAGCTCTGAGAGCCAGGAGGGTAGAAACTTCTGTTTCTAGGGCAAATGCCTCTGATGGATTTGCAGGTGAAAGGACCTGGCTCTCATCTTTGGAAATTTTTTGAAGCTGAGAACCAGTCCCTGGCTTACTACTTCCAGGACCCACTTGTCTGATGTTAAAGACTTCCAGTCTTGGACAAAGTAAGCCAGCCTGCCCCCTACCAGTAGTGGAGAATCGGCCCTGGCCACCCCATCAGGGAGCTTGCTTGGCAGGAGCTTTGGGCTGAGGGGTAGAAGCAGGCTTACTTGTACCCCATTGCCTCTCCCTCTAAAGAACCCCCTCTGGGCATAGGCAGAAGGAGGCCTGGAGAGCTTGGTAAAGGCCTATGAGGCCTGCCCCTGCCCCTGACATGCTGTCTTTGAGGAGTGGCTTGCCTTTCTTTGGCCTGTGCACTCCTATAGGTGGTCCTATATTCATCCATTTTCTTCATGTAATTCTCTGTCTGCTCCTAAACAGAGAATTGCCCAACTAGGAAAATCCATGGCCTTAGACTGGGTATCCTGTGACAGGGTAGTACATCTGAGCCAAGCCATTCTGCGAAGTGCCACAGATGTAGCCATGACCCTTGATGACACATCATTAGAGTCTACTGCAGCATGAAATTGCACCTTGGATGCCTCAATACCATCTGCAGCCACCTGTTCCAGCTCCCTGGCAAGCTGGTCAGGGGCCTGTTTTGCTAGAGCCAGCACAGTATCCCACCTGGATTTCTGGTACCTAGCAGCATAAGCCATATAGTTTGCCTGTCTGTGTCCTAAAGATGCTGTCATGTACTGTTTCTTTGCCATGGCATCCATCCTCCTGGAGTCCTTTTCAGGAAGGTGAGAGGCTAGAGGAATATTTGCTTTGTCACAGGCAGCAGCCTGCACTACCCCCACATGGCTGCATTGCTGAGTGAGGAACTCCATATCAGAGCCTGATAAAGCATACCTCTTGTCCACCCTTTTATCCACAGGGAGGATAGAATGAGGAGTTTTAGAATTTTTACTGTCTGTTTCCTAAAGATTTGTGCAAGGAATAGACAGTCTCCAGAACTCTGGAATATCCATCATTTCTACATAATCAGGCTCTTCCTGGTCATCAACAGCTTCCTCAACAGGGAGTTGAAGTTTCAGCAACTTTTCTTAGAACATAAAAAGAGAAGGGGACTCAGATAGCCTTGGGGGGCCCCCAACGGTCTGTCTGGAGAGATGTCGGTTCAATGGGCACATCCAGACCTTCCAAATCACATTCGCTATCCTCATACTCCTCCTCCCCTTCCTCCGGTTCATAAAAATCATCAAAATCAAAATCTTGAACCGGTGGAACCGTCCGAACTGAACGCTTCCCTGATGGTGTCGGTTCAGACGGAACCGGAAAAGAGACTGGACAATTTGAATTGCTTTAGCTATTTCCTCAGCGGTTGGAGAAAGAAGTTTGTCTACACTAGCTGACTTTCTAGTCCTTTTAGTTGGAACCGGCTCCTCAGAGCTGGCTCTTCGTTTGCCCGAGGAAGTATCGCCCTGGTCAGAGGGCACTCCCTCCGGTTCAGTTGGAACCGAACCGGACTGACCATCCGGGTCTGTGGACTTTTTGGCCTCCCTTTCCCTGAGCCTACCAACTCTTTTCCACGGTGGCAGCAGGAAAATTCTTACAAATCTGGCAGTCTGCATTGAGGTGGACAAACCCCAGACAATATACACAGGTGGTGTGTGGGTCAGCCTTAGCAAAGGCTTCCCCACAGAGGCCACAGTGCTGAAACCCAGTGGGCCTGATTTTCCTTTTGGGTTTCTCAGACATAATGCCAGCCTAACCAAACTTGCCCGTTATTGGCAATCCGCCAAGCAAGACTCTCTTATCGGTTCCCAGCCGTGTCACGGGTCCTGGAAAAACGTAATGAAATCCGTTTTTTTTTTTTTAGAACCGATGTGAACTGGGAACCGCACTCTAAAGGACTAGAAGTAATTTTTAAACAACCTAGTCGGTTCAAACTGAACCGAAAAGAGGCGTTTACAAGTTCCACACAGAAGAAATAAATGAAAGCCTATCTATTACTTACAATACCACAGACAGAGCTGGAACCGACCGATTGCGGTTTAATTTCGGTCAAAAAACCGAAAAAAAATAAAACTTTTAACCGACAAATGAACCGAGCAGAAGGAGAAATCTCTGGAGCGACTGTTCAGTGAGGCAGAGTAAAGAATCTGACAGTTTGAGTTTGAGCAACAACAGACAGAGTGTTCAACCGAGCTCACGCTCAAGGTTCCGTGCCTGGCATGGAAAGTTAACTCTTTCACCTCTGGAGCAGTTCGAAGGTTGGGACTCGCTGCATATGTCATAATATAGCAAGACTTCATGTTGTTTGAAGAATGGTTCTGAAAGAACTCTTAAAACTGAAGGTGGACAAAGCAATGGGGCCTGATGGGATTCATCCCAGAATTCTAGAAGAACTAAGGGTAGAACTAGTAACACCACTGACTACCCTCTTTAACAAATCATGGGAGGATGGGGTGGTACCTGAGGACTGGAGGAGAGCAGATGTGATTCCGCTTCACAAAAGTGGGAGCAGGGCAGAAGCGGGAAACTACAGACCAGTTAGTTTAACCTTGGTGATAGGGAAAATGATGGAGTCACTTCTGAAGGAAAGAATTGTCGAGTACCTAGAGGCCAGAGGGGCACAGGACCCAAGGCAGCATGGATTCACAGCAGGAAGGTCATGCCAGAAGAATCTAATAGATTTCTTTGACTGGGTGACCAAAGTAGTAGATCAGGGAGGGGCTTTGGACATGGCCTACCTAGATTTAGCAAGGCATTTGACTCAGTCGCACATAAAAGATTAATATACAAGTTAGCCACCCTGGGAGTGGGTCCCAAGATGACAGCCTGGGTAAAGAATTGGCTGGAGAATAGGACACAGAGGGTAATAGTAAATGGAGTCCACTCTGAAGAAAGGGGGGTTACTAGTGGGGTGCCGCAGGGTTCAGTAATAGGACTGGTCCTCTTCAGTGTCTTTGTAAGTGACATTGCAGAGGGATTAGAAGGAAAAGTATGTCTCTTTGCAGATGACACAAAGATCTGCAACAGAGTTGATGCACAAGGTGGGGTGGAAAGGATGAGAAGGGACTTGGCAAGGTTAGAGGAATGGTCAAATGTATGGCAGCTTAGATTTAATGCTAAGAAGTGCAAGGTAATGCACCTGGGAAACAAAAACCCAGGGGAAGAGTACAAAATGGGGGGTGAGATACTAACAACAACAAAAATGGAAAGGGACCTGGGGGTAGTCATATCAGATGACTTAAAGGTGGGCAAGTAGTGTGAGAGGGCAGTAAGGAAGGCTGGGGGGATACTGGGATGCATAGGGAGAGGAATCACCAGTAGAAAACAGGAAGTTGTTATCCCTCTGTACAGACAGCTGGTGAGACCCCATCTGGAGTACTGTGTGCAGTTCTGGAGATCCAATCTCCGCAAGGACATAGACAGGATGGAAGCTGTCAGAGGAGACACTAAAATGGTGCAGGGTCTGCACTGGAAGACATAGGAAGAGACTAAGGGCTTAATATGTATAGCCTCGAGGGAAATGATGGAGGGGGACATGATAAAGCGTTCAAGTACCTCAAGGGAATCAACAAAGTCCAAGAGGGTGGCATCTTTCAAAAAAGGAGGTGTGCAAGAACAAGGGGGCACAATTTGAAGATAGAGGGGGCGGCTCAGAGGTAATGTAAGGAAGTATTCTAGGGACATGGATATGTTGTTCATCCACACTCATTGGCAGTATCCTTGCCGCTTTAAATCTTGCCGGAAGGTCTTCAAGCTTGCTCCTCCCACCCACCCGGGTGGTATAACTCTCGGCTCAGCCCCGTGGCGTCAGATCTTCCTTACCGCTTGGAAGCTCAAGTTTCCTCCTTACGCTCTCGTTTGTGACTAGTTCCTATTTCTCCGTTTGCATGATTTAAAAATAATATTTTGCAAAAGACTTCAGTCTTGATCCCTACACGGCTCGATGGAAAATCGACTCCAGTTCGGAGATGCCCATGCGGAGCAGAAGATGTCGGGCGGATCCACACTCACGTGTGTCTGCGTTAGGCCGGCCGCGACCGCGGGCTTAGGCCTGTGCTCACCTTACCGGCCTCGTCCTCGAAGACCGTGCTGCCCGATTGCAGCTAGGCATCCCGAGGCGTTTCCCTCGGTGAAGTCAAGGCCCGGTTGGCGGTGTCAGACGGCGACTCGGCCCGGATCAGCTTTCGGCGGATAGTGCACCTCGAAGAGGAAGCGGCGCGGCGTATCTTCCTCGGCGGCATTTATCCACGCTCTCTCCTGGGTTCTTCCTACGGCTTCCTTTAGGAGCTGTCTGTCCCTCTCCACTAAAGGAGAAGATATAAGTCTGCTGGACCTTTCTGCCGGTCAAAAAGAGGACAAGGGTAAGTCCTCCGTCAAGCGCTCTTGGGAGGCGGAAGGGTCCCTCTCCCGGGCCGTCGTCCGTCGGCCGGTGGACGCGGCCCGACACTGGCCTCCACGGTGTCCCCGTCAGGTCAGTTGACCGGAACTCCCACCCCTGATAAAAGTCGAGATTTTCTCGACCCATTGAATGAGCTATAGCCTTTAGCAGCGAATTCCCCTCTCCCGGTTCCCCGGGAGGAGTTGAGAGATCCCGTGGGCACCTGTGCCTCCGGTTCCGGAGCCCTCGGATGGACCTTCCGAGCGAAAGTGTCGGTTCGGCGAGACCTCCTGCACACGACCAAATTCGGGACTCTCGGTCTCGATCTCCGGACCTCGCCAGCGGTCCTTGCGTTCCCACCGTCATAAGCGATCTGGGAATCGGCACCCCGCAGTAAAGCGTCGCCCGGCCGTCCTCGATCCTCCTCCTCCGGATGAGGAAGCCCGGCGTAAGTCGTCGTGTGATGCGAGGACCTTATGTTTAACAGCTCCTCCACTGGCCGAGATAAGCGACTCGGGCGCCTTCCCGGCAATTAGTCGCTGTCACCGGGCAGCCGACACAACCCTCGACTTGCCCGAGCCTATACCCAGGCAGTTGGTCGGCCAAAACCAGCTGCTCCACCGATTACGCGGTGGAACCTCCGCCTCCACAGCCACCAATTGGGGCTCCGACCAAGGATTCTCGATAGGCTGAGGTTTACCCGCACGGCTGTCAGTTACCCTCACTCCGACCGACCTCGGCAGGTGAAGAGGTGGCTCAGGCCAGAGGCAGCTCTTGAGGACTCTTCCGAGTCCGAAGATGATTCCCTCAACCTTCTTCTCCAGCGACTGGACTTGGAGTCTTCAGGAGTCAGCCAATGGACGATAGCCGTGCATCCTTCCTAGGACTTCTTGGCTCATCTCGGAGTCTACGGGATGGGCTGAACCGTCGTTCCAAAGCAGGCCAGGTATCCCTCACGGAGATTCTGGACCGAGTTCTCCGGCCGGAGGCCTTTCAGGTGGCGAGCCATGATGGGTCCACACTGGAACTTTGGCAGCGCCCTGCTTCCTGCCCTCGCCCGGCCAGGATGGCCAGAAGTATCGGTCCCTACGGTTCCTTGTCGGTTTTTGAACACCCTCTGCTGAGGGGTTGGTTACCGACAGCGTTTTCCGGGCGCCCGACAACGCCAGGATGGGACAAACCTCCTGACAAGGATCAAAAAATTGGACTATGTCGAGGCGAAAAGTCTGCGCTGCGTCCTCTCACAAACGCCCGTCAGGCCAGTTGAGCGCGATCCTCGCAGCATTTTCTCATGCCCTGTTAGGCTCCTGGATGGTCATCCTCATCTTCCGCCCGATCTGCAGACTACGGTTAAGCAGGTGCGGGACCAGGGTGAACAGTGGCCAAACAGCAGCTCAGACTGCTTTGGATGTAGGGGACTCATGTGCCCAGATCGGTGGCTGACACGCAGTGGCTATCTTGTCGTGAGCTTGGCTGAGGATATCCACCTTTACTTGGATACCCAGCACAAGTTGGCCGGATGTTCCCTTTTGGGGACTGACCTCTTCGGCCCTGGGGTGGAAGGTCACCTGCAGAGGATCGAGAAGTCAATGCCACCTTGGACTCGGTCTCTTCCTCAGAAGGACAAGGCCGCAAACCACAGCCTAAGCCCCTTCCGTCCTTCTGTGCCTTCGCGCCCCGCCCAGCAACGTCAGGGCCAGCAGGCTCGGCCTATCCCAAACCCAAGCCTTGACTTCCTCTAACAGGAGGCAGGAGGAAAGGGCCCAGGAGGTCCCTCGGCGGTCCCTCCTCCAAGCCTGCCCAGTGACGGGCTGAGGGGTGTCACCCATCCCGTCCTGCCCCCCTAGGTCCCCGTGGGGCAGGCTCAGCACTTCCGTTCCGCCTGGTCCGCTGTTACCACGGACAGGTGGGTCTTGGAGGTGGTGGGAAGGGCCTGCCTCTGGAATTCGAGCAGGCACCACCCTTCAGGCCGTGCGCCCTCGGGGCTGGGATCCCAGCCTCACTGGCGGCTAATCGAGCCGACATCACTCTCCTCCTCCAGAAGGAGGTGGTAAGAAGGTGGTGGACCTCCTTCCAGACCAGGGTTTGTGTCCAGGTACTTCCTGGTTCCCAGCAGACCAGGGGGCTGGCGCCCCATTCTCGACCTACGACTCATAAACAAGTTCCTAAGGTCTAGAACCTTCAGGATGGTCCTCTGGCTCAGATAATACCATCCTTGAGCCATGGCGTGTGGTTCTGCTCTCTGGACTTGCAGAAGGGCGTTTTTCACGCCCCTATCCGTCCGTCTCACCAGAGATTCCTTCGCTTCGAGCGGAAGGATCTCTCTTGAGTTCCAAGCCATGCCCCCTTCGGCTTGTCTCCAGCTCCCAGGGTCTTCACCAAATGCATGGCAGTGGTGACAGCATTCCTCTTGAGCGCCCGAGGGGTCCAGTGTCTGCCCTACCTGGACGACTGGCTGATAGCAGCTCCTCCAGGAAGGGAGGCGAGTGGTCAGAATCTGGCCCTCCAGGTCTGCTCTCAACTGGGCCTCCTTATCAGCGAGGCCAAGTCAGACTAGGGCGAAGCAGGTGATTTTATTCAGCCGAGCGCAGCTCGACTCTCTTGAGCCAGGCGGGCTCGGCGGACAGGGCCGAGGTTCTTTCCTCCTTTGCCCGATCATTTCTGGTTGGGCAGTGCGCCCTGCCCGGGACTTCCTCGCCTCCTGGGCTCATGGCGGCCTGTACCAAGCGTGGTCCGTTGGGCCCGCTGGAACATCTCCCCTTCAGTGGGACTGGCCAGCCAGTGGTCCAGCGCTGCGATCCCTTGGACCAGCTAGTGCCGGTGACACAGGGGATGTGGAGCGCTCTCCAGTGGTGGACCGTTCCAGATCATTTGCAGGAGGCATCCTGTTAGTCCGCCCGAGCAGCGGTCTCTCTGTCGACCGATGCCTCTCTGATGGGTTGGGGTGCCCATCTGGGGAACACGGGCTCAGTGGCCTCTGGTCCCAGCGGAGTCGATGCCACATCAACCTGCTGGAGCTCGGCGGTCCGCTCGCTCTCACCGCCTTTGCTCCGTTCCTCCGGGGTCAAGTGGTCCAGTCCAGGCGGACAATGCCACGACCATATACTATCTAAACCGCCAGGGGCGGGAGCGCTCCATGCTTCTATGCAAGGAAGCTGTCCGCATTTGGTCGCACAAATGCGCAGCCTGGGCCCGGATCTCCTAGCCATTCACGTGGCAGGGCCTCCCAACACCCTGCCAGATGCCTGGGCGGATAGGGCTGCATCCTACGAGTGGTCTCTCCTACCGGAGGTAGTACAGCATCTGTTCTCCTTTGGGCACACCTCAGGTGGACCTGTTTGCCTCCATGGAGGCAGCGAGGCTGAGTCTGTTTCATGCCCGCCCCCTCAGCGGGGCTCGCTGCGGGGGATGCCTTCTCGGGCAATGGACCCAGCGGGCCTCTTCGCCTTTCCCATTTCCCTTGATCCACAAGGTGCTTCTCTCAAAGCGAGGAGGGACAAGGCGCAGGTGATTCTGATAGCCCCAGGAGGCAAGCGCCAGCCAGTTCTGGTACCAGATCTCCTTTCAGTCTCAGCTCCAGGACTCCATGGCAGCTTCCAGCTCGCCGGACCTGCTCTCAGTCAATCAGGGAAGGTGTTCCATCCGGACCTTCAATCCCTGCACCTCACGGCCTGGTTCTGGTGGCTAGAGTTCCAGGCTTTGGGTCTTTCCGACGAGGTCCTCAATGTAGTTGAGGCGTCCCGTAAGGAGTCGACCAGAAAATGTTATGCCTTCAAATGGAAAAGGTTTTCATTTGGTGTCAGGAACAAGGCTTGGACCCTTCCTCCTGTTCCTGGCAAGCATCTTGGACTATTTATGGTCCCTTTCTAGTCAAGGGCTTGAGGTCGGCGACCTAAGGGTGCACCTGGCAGCCATCTCTGCTTGCGAGGCGGGCCGGGAAGCAGTCGATGACGCAGGAGAAGGTGGTCTGAGCGCTTTCAAAGGCCTTGATCACATTTCCTCCAGTCACGGGAACCCCCACCTCCGTGGGATCTACTGCTGGTACTGGCAAAGCTCATGGGCAAGCCATTCAACCTATGCACAGGTGTGCTCTCTCTCACCTGTCGTGGAGACCGCCTTCTTGGTGGCTATCACGTCCAGCCAGAAGGATGGGAGAGCTCCAGGCGCTTCCATGAGTCTCCTTACCTGGTCTTCCACAGGGACAAGGTTGTCCTCTTCCACCGAGAATTCCTTTACCGAAGGTGAATGTGGAGTTCACCCTTAACCAGGTGTTGACTCTGCCGGTGTTCCCAATCACACCTCGGAGGCCGAATACCGCCATACTCTGGACCCTAGAAGAGGCTAAGCTTATTATAGGGCGCCGCAGCTGAAAGTCGAGAGAGGTTCGCCAGCTGTTTGTCACCTCGCTGAAGCCGCATCTGGCAGACCTGCAGCCAAGCGGACGATAGGCAGGTGGGTAACCTCCTGCATAGATCTCTGCTATAAGTTGCGGGCATGGAGCCTCCCAGAGGATAAGCTCATTCTACCCGCCATACTGCTGCACAGGTGGCTGCTTCCAGGGACGTCCCTATCCAGGAAATCTGCAGGGCTGCTACCTGAAGTCAGCAAACACCTTCATTACCCACTCACCACATCGACCTTGGAGTCACGCCCGGGATGCTGGGTTTGGGGCCTCGGTTCTCAGTCTCTCTTTCCAAGTAAGTATAGTAGGGGTGTGCGTCTTGCCTCCTCCTCCCGGAGAACTGCTAGGAGTCTGCCAATGAGGACGGATGAACAACATATCCATGTCCTAAATACAGGTTACTCACCTGTAACAGGAGTTCTAGGAATGTATATATTGTTCATCCACACGACTCAACCGCTCGGCTCCGGCCGCGACAACCTGAGCTTCCAGCGGGCCAGATTCAAGCGCCATGGGGCGGAGCAGAGTTATACCACCGGTGGGTGAGGAGCAAGCTTGAAGACCTTCCGCAAGATTTAAAAGCGCAAGGATACTGCCAATGAGTGTGGATGAACAACATATACCATTCCTAGAACTCCTGTTACAGGTGAGTAACCTGTATTTTTTCACATAGAGGGTTGTGGATGCATGGAATAGCCTTCCGGAGGAGGTTGTGGAGTCAAAAACAGTGGATGAATTCAAGCACGCATGGGACAGCCATAAGGCAATTCTGGGGGGAGGGTTAGAAAGAAGTAGGCTGCTGGTTAACTAGGATCTGCAGCTTATCCATTAGGTAGGGAAATGGGCAGACTGGGTGGGCCAAGCGGCCCTTATCTGCCATCAAATTCTATGTTTCTATGATCCAGGTTTATCAGTGTTGGGAGAACAACATCCACCCTTCAGGCTAAGATGGACATGAAATATTTATAGTCCATGTTAAGCACCGAGATTGGCCTACATGAGCCACATTGTAAAGGGTCCTTGTCTGGTTTGGGAATAAGTGAAATTGTTGCATATGACCAGCTAGGCGGTGGGACATCTCCTAGGAGGACTTCATTAAAGGCTCATAGCATTAGGTGACCAATTGACTGCGCAGTGCCCTTGTAAAACTCCACCCTGTATCCGTCTGGGCCCAGAGTCTTCTGTGTTTTGGATCTAGAAATGGCCAGCATCGGCTCCTCGTAGGTGATCGGCATCATCCGGCTGTTCTGCTGGTTGAGGTTCAATTTGGGTAATTCTAGGGCTGACAGGAAGGTGTTGGTGAGTGTTGGGTCAGACATGTGATCTGTGGTATAAAGAGCCCTGTAATATTGACAGAAGGCTTGGGTTATATTTTTGAGTCTAGTGTGGTGTGCTCCTGTGTTTGGGTCCTTTATTGCGGTGATGGTGGACATTTTGTGCTGTTGACGCAAATAGTATGCCAGAAGGCAAGAGGCTCGAGGACCTATCTCGCCATATCTTTGCTGCAGATATGCCAGGGCTACCTCCGTCTGTTGGGTACATATGGTATCCAGGTCCTTTTTAGTCTGTTTGATCTGAGCCAGAACTGAGTGATCTCCTTGCTGGTGGGCTAATTGTAAGAATTGTAGTGTCTGCTCTAGTTGTGTTTGTCACTTTGTTTTCGTTCTTTAGCCAGTGTAGCTGTGTATTTTATCAGGTGGCCCCGCAGGACTGCCTTCAGGGTATCCCATTGGATGGTAGAAGGAGTTTCCTGGGTGGCATTGTCTTGGATAATTTCCATGATTTTCTCTTTGAGAAAATCTTAATTGATAGCTCTTCATGTGAATGGGATTAAATCTCCACCTGGTGTTATGCCTGTCTAGGCCCAGTTTCCATTTAGTTATTAGTGGTGCATGGTCTGTGTGTGCTATAGTGCCCATTGTAGCACTGACTAATGAGTCATGATTTTCCCTCAGAGTGTAACAGTGGTCTATTCTTGTATAGGTCCCATGAACTGCTGAGTAATGGGAGTACCCCCTGTCCCTGGGGTGTAGAGATCACCACACATCCAGCCAACCAACCTCTCCGACGAATTGTTTGAAACATTTGTGTGGGGCTGGCTGCTGCCTGAGATCCTGGTGGTGTCCAGGGATGGGTTTGGGGCAATCAATGTTGAAGTCCCCTACGAGTATCAGGGTCCCTCTGGTCAGCTCAATTACTTTGTCAAGCGGGAGTCTGATTGTTGGTATGTTTGAGGCAGGTGGGAGGTAGATATTGGCTAAGGCCACCTCTTGCTCCTGCAGGGTCCCTTGGAGTATTACCAAACGACCCTCTGGGTCTGCCCATTCTTTTACCATCCAGAAGGGAGTGTGGCCCGAGATTAATATGGCGACCCCTCTTTTCCTACCACCCGCCATTGCTGATAAGACCTGTGTGTAGCCCCTTCCCTGAAGTTTCCTGTGCTCCGCAGGTGCCATGTGGGTTTCCTGCATGTAAACAATTTCAGCTGTGGACTTCTTCACTAGTGAAATAATTCTAGACCTCTTTATTGGGCTACTCAGGCCGTTCACATTCAGTGAGTATACTTTCAGGTGTTTGCCTGTCATTTATAATGTAAAAAAAAAATATCTAGTAGTGTAAACCTTCTGTCACATGATAACTGAGTTGTAACCTCTGTCAAATAAAATGAACCCATGTGACTGTTAACTAACTTAGGTTCCTCCTGAAGGGAGCCAGTAATTTCTCTAAGTAACCTGGTGCACCTAACTAGTGACCTTGAGGGAAGAACAATAACTTTCAACCACTTTCCAGGCCTTTCGGAGCCTGCAACTAATAACATTAGGCTGGGGTAACCAGCCTTCCCAGTAACTTGTGTGAAACACACGAAGTAAGAAACATTTGAACCAACAGAGGGAAAAAACCCTGAGCAAAGTTGGCTACAAGCAGGTCCTAGGGCTAAAAGGGCTGCTAGGACTAGCCTGGTCCAAACAAGAAACATGGGTACTTCCATCAAGTTGGTCATTGCTCATGACCTGAGGAGGATCTAAGCCTTCTTAAAGTATCCCGGGAATAAGCCGGGTTATCTAGACACTGTTGTGTCACTAGGGAAAGGAAAAAAGGAAGATGGGGTAACGGGTAGGGTTTGGAAAGCCTTCCTCGCTCACGCACACATCCCTTATTCTTTGATGTGATTTGGAGAGGTGGTTAGATGCACTAACCCTATTGCGAGTGTCCGCTCCTCACCCGGGAACCATTCCCAGGGGGGACTTTTGAACAACTTTGGATTGTCAGTAATACTCAGCCCAGAACAAGCTGAGATCAGGGTTGCTCTCCCCTTCACACCCATATACTTTACTGTTTAGTTAGTGTTATTAAAGCGTCCCAGTCTTAAAGAATAGGTATGTGTCCCTGGCCAAAGGGGGAGAGCGCCATCTATTGCTGCTCCCATGGCACAGGAATCTCAGAAAGAGACAGATTGCCTATCTTTGGGAAAGGGGATACACCACAGAAGAGGTTGGAAAGGAGCGTTAGGTTAACACTTTGGGAATTTAGGACAAGTATTATACTCCCTATTGATTAATCTGGCACTGGTTAGCTCAAGTATAGGAAATGGAAACAATCATTAGTAAATAAAGACTGGAACTTATCTGAATGCAGTCTGGTAGAGATTTTCTTTTCCCAGCGATGGTCGGCAGTCCAAGGGGGCAGTTCCCTGGGGCTGATCATGAAGTCTAGACCCCATCCTGCTTTTTACTGTCCAGGTTGAAAGGAGCTCTGTCTGCCAAAGTTCACGAGGGGTCCTATAGTTGGGTCGCTGTCTTCACTCGATGCAGTCCTCAGCGTGGACTTCCAGAGCCGGCTGTCCTCGGGGTGGGTTTGTCAGTTGATTCCTTTTTGTGCTCCATTTCTTAGGGTAGTTGCAGTTTGTAAGATGGTCTCCTTCCCTTGTCATCTGAGTCTCTCCGCTGCCCCTTGCTCCATATTTGTTATGCTAGCTTAGACGCTATCATGACTTTCTTTTCATTTTGCCCCAGGTTAACTTCAGTCTTACGTTTCCTGAGTTCCAGGATGGCCTCATCTGCCGATTCAAAGGTCTGGGGACCCTGCTGGAAGTGGATTGTCAGCTTTGCTGGGTAGGGGGTTCTGAAGCATAGGCCCGCTGCCTTCAAGGCCCTTAGCACTGGAATGTGTTGCTTGTGGCGTTGCATGATTTCCGGGGCATAATCATTTTCAAAGAAGAGCCTATTGGAGCCATGCATTACAGTCTTTTGTTTGCACGCAGAGTGGAGTATTGTCTCCTCCTGAAACTTAAGGAAGCGGACTAAGATTGTTCGGGGGCAAGCTCCAGGGCCTGGCTTTGGGCCTAACGTACGATGCGCCCTCTCAATATCCAGGGAAAGCGGCTCAGAGAGATGAATCACATCTGTGAGGAGTTACCTAACAAAGCGGAGCATATTATTCCCTTCAGCACCCTCTGTAATACCGGAGATGCGTATATTGTTACGCCTATTCCGGCTTTCTGCGGCTTTTTCAGTATCCTCCACGTGGCAGTCCACCTCTGTGGTCTGTAGCTCAAATCCTCCTGCTGTTTCTCAGTTTCGTTAGATCGGTGCGGATTGCCGAAACTGTGGACCGCATCTCTTTCCTGAAGTCCCTTAATTCGTTCAGTACCAGGGACATCTGCCATTGGATCTTGCTCAGGGGAGGTTGCTTTGATCTAGACCTACCCTCACGAGAAGAGACTGAGGCCTTGGAACCCTCGCTGCCCGAGTCTCCCTCCGACAATTCATCCGCGTCTCTGTCTACTTCTGGGGTCACTCTGGGCTGATCACCTCTCTTCGCCATACCCGGTGTCCTCCACTGTTAAAAGAATTGAGTTCTCGATAAAAAAGCTGCGATTATTGGAGGATTTGCTTGGGGAAATATGGAGCCGATCGAACTAAGCGGCCATTGAGGTCATGACGTCACCGGAAATCCCGATTTATTTGCTTTTAAACACAGGCTCAACGCGTTCACATCTGCCATCGTCACTAAGTGGTATGGCAGTGTGAACGTGCAACCAGAAAGTTAAAGTAATACAGGGCTGTTTCAAAGGACCGAGCCGCGCCACTATTGGTTCGGCTCTGTCCTTCAAAAACTTTGCCAACTCCGCCCCAAAAACAGAAAGTGATTCACTGGCAGCCTGCTTACCAGTTTGCCTGCCACAGACCTGCCCATTGAAACAGAGCTCTCCAGTGGACACCCCCCCCCACACCCCTCTGTAGCAACTCTCATTTCAACAAGTTTGTCTGTGCTTGCACTCATGACTAACTCACAAAAAGAGAAACAGCTGCTAGTGTGCAGTAACTCATAGCATTAATAGAATATATGATGGCTTTTTATGAAGTGCAATTTCATTCAGAGTTTGGGATGGGCAGATGGATTACATACTTTTCCTTGGGGTTCATGCCTTTATCCACCCAGCCCAACCTATGATAGAGAAACTGTAGTTCATAAGACAACCGTATAGCCACTGTATATCGTGCTGGTTATACTGTACATGTTACATACACACACACACCCATAATGGGTCATTCATAGTTCCATAATCATATGCATCTGTGTATAGGAGGATAAGACCCATAATTCTCGAGTGGTGAAGCCACAAGTGTGTTATGGAGATTATTCTAATTGAATGAATTAGAACAGCCCAGTCAAACCTGTGCATCGTGCTCCAGAACTGAGAATGTTTTTCAGAGGATGCACTGTACACAGTACTGGTCTCGAGCTCCTCAGCATTCCAAGCCAGTGTCTTTCGTTTCTGCTCAAGAGTGGTCACCCTGGACTGTTGCTCTCATCTGTTGAGCGTTCAGTCACTGTAGTTTGTTTTATAAATAGAAAGTTATTTATTGCACACTGGTTGATCTTGGTTCCCGCACTATGTTTTTAAAGAATGTTGTCATTTTCTATTTTTTTATGGTCATCAGAACTGTGGCCTAAACTGCAATTCACACTTTCTTTACCATGACATGGTGGTGGTGTGGTTTAGCATTGAACAGCTTAATGGATCCAGTTTCTGGTACTGATTATTTTTAAAGATAATTACGGTGTTTGTACAAATTTATTTAGCACTGTAGGCTGCTAGGCTGTAAATTTCATCTCTCAATGATTGTGGTCAAACTTGAAAAAAGAAATATATATAGTTGTTCAGCAGGACTTGCATTAACACTTGTGAAGTGAGGGTCAGTTTGGCCCTCTGCTTCAAATGTTAAGAATTATCGCAGAAAAAGTGTCTTTATACTGCATTACCCAGCACTTTTTCTGCTAATGATATAAGTGCAAACCATTCAATATACTGGGTCAGTGCTGAAGCACTGTTTCCAGTTTTGTACCTAAAAGCCTCAAAAATTCTATTTGTGAACTTCAGGTTATCGCAAGGCCTGGTGCACAATAACTGTGGACGGCATTATCATTGGCTCTCAGTGATTGAGGTCGATGTGCAGTAAATGGTGATACCTTTAGTGCTTTTTTACTTTTTTAGCACAACAGGCTATAAATTGCAGTTCACAATGATTATGGTTGAACACTGCAAAATATAGCTGGCTCACAGTGACTAGTGGATGTTAATCATTGGCTGTGGTGCATTTAGTGCTTCTGCCACTGTTTAAGTACTGTAGGCTACAAATTTCAGCTTATGATGACTGTGTTCAAACAGTGTTATATATAGTTGGCTCACAATCACTGTGATCATCATTACTGCTATCGGCTGTCAGTGACTGAGGTTGGTTTAAACTGTGGTGCGTATTTGGGTCATACATCTCAACCCAAACAGAAGTTAAGAAAAACTGGACCCCCAGGAGTTTAAGAAAGACCACAGAGACGCCGATTGCCTAAAGCAGATAGACATTCAGACTAAACGTATTGATTGGACCAGACCAAGTTCAGCGGTTCTGAACTACGCATGTTGTTTTAGCCAAAGAGCATTTCTCTATTAAAAAAAAAAGAATAATCTCTGAGAAAAAAATGTCAACAAATTGTCTTCAGTAACAGCTTCCCCTAAATGCCAGTTTAAAGCAGAGTTTGCAAGCAAGATTAACAAGGAGCTTGCATCCCTGACTGATGTACGTTCAGACAAGGAAGACTCCATGAAAAGTCAATTTCTCATTCTTCCCTGACTCTGGGAAAAGCTAAGAAGGGGGAACATTTACACCTCCCCAAAAAATAAGCAGGTGACCATTTTGTCCAGCCTTCAGACAACGGTTAAGTGAAGTCTATGGGTGAAAGTAAGAAAATGTGGCAGCCATTACAATTAATACCTCTTATGCACTTGTTTTATATAAGAACAAATACATTAAAAGACCCCCCAACCCAGGGGCATATCTCCTAATACATTAATTCTCACAGTATGTGATAGTGAGCCTCCCTCAAGCCATGGAACAGATTCCGAGCCTCCCTCAGATTTGGAAAAAAATCCTTGGGCCTCCAATAGAAAAAAAAATCATACTTTTGCACAGTACACCAGAAATCAAGTGGGACTAAAAATGTTGATGGAGTATATTCTCTGTTTATTCAACTTACTGTTCACCACCCCTAACCCCACATCCCAGGTTATCCTTGTCACGCCACTATTCTGACTCTTGGACCCTTATTACTCTACTTCCTCTCTATCTGGAACAACTAACCTAGCCACATCATTTCTCCCCCTCTTACCCTGTTAAGCAACTTCTTGTACCCTTACCAAGGTCACACCTGAAACATGAATTAGCTCAGTGTGCCTTTCCCAGGCACCAATTTACATATAAATTAATACCTACTGTAGAAACAAGCCTCAACTCAATGTGCCTTTCCCAGTCACTAATTTGCATATAAACAACACCTGCTCTAAAAACGAGCCTTGATTGTGTGCCTTTCCCATTGACTAATTTGCATATAAACACCCTGCTGTAGAAACAAGCCTTGCCTCGGTATGCCTTCTTAGTACAAAATTTGCCTCAGGGCCTTTCCTGGTCACCAGTTTGTGCATAAGTAAAGAAATTCACCTGCCAGTATCCCTATTTAGTTTGCTTTATCCCTTCACACAAAACATCCAAAACTTAAAATTTAAATACTGTACATTATCAGACTTGACTGGGCCTCCTCTGGAACAGTATAGGGCCTCCCTTGGGAGACTGGCTTCACCATTTGAGAACCACTGTCCTAACACCACTCTGTTGTGCTTTTCTGTTTAACATCCCCACTGCTGAAATTGCAATAGGCTTTGGGGCTATGTTTCGCACCTGCCGCTCCTGGTGCTTTGTCAAGGTGCATGGCCCCCTACTGTCTAGCTATTTTATAGCTGGCTTATTATTGACACAATCCAATATGAAGTTCAGTAGTGACCACCTCAGTATGTGCATACAGTATCCATTCAAAATCCCGACATCTAACTTCCTGACGCACAACACCCCAGTGCCGTTTTCCCAACACCCAACTGCCCAACAACTGTAAAATTCCGACATGACACTGCCGACAATGGAAGTATGAGTGCTATGGAGGTGATTATATTTTAGTTATGAGGGTGTGGGGGACTTGGAACTAAAATGCAAACACCTCCACGGCGGTCACGCTTCCATTGTCAGGCAGTGTCATATCAGGATTTTACACTTGAGCAGTTGTGTCGGGAAAACGGCGTTGGGATGTTGTGTGTTGGGCACTTACCTGTCGGGATTTTGTACTAGATCTGTGCATACAGCATTAATGCTAAAACACATGAAACTGTCTGAAAACACTGTTTTTAGACAACAAAGGTCTCTTGGACAATTGTGATTATTTTTGTTAAGGAGGAAGGAAATATATAGCTAGCTTCTGTTTCTTTGTCTCCCATCACTTGTAAGGCCAGTGCAGATTTGTTGTTTTTAATTGCTGTGGCCTTCATGTGCTCTCCTACCCGATCCTTGAGTCTTCTTTTTGTACGTCCCATTTAAAAATCACGTATGAACATGTAGCAAAATCAGTTACATTGGTTGTGACACATTTAATGAAATCCCATTTATTTCAACCATTTCCTCTAATATCAGGTTAGGAAAGAACATTTTTCCATAAACTAAGCCTTTTCCCTATAGAATTCTTCATAGCTGCAGTTACATTTGACCCTTGTGAGCTGTCCCTTGGGGATGTTATTTATGGTGTGATGGGGGTGGCAACTGTTGGCTGCCAGAAAGGTATTGCGATCAGTGGGCTTCCTATAAAGCAAGGTACCAACATATTACTATCTGCCTCCCTCCTGATCTGTAAATCCAAGAATGAGATTTCATCCACATGATCATAAACGTAAAGCCTGGTTCCTTGGACTCCAGGTATTTTTTGAAGTCCATTAACTCCTCGATTGCCTCCACCACACCATAAAACAATCATCATTGTAACTCTGCCAGAGCTCAATTTAAGAGAAAGATTGTCTTCAGAATGAATTTTGGCAGCCAGTAGTTGCCACCACCACCCCCAACACCATAAATATCATCCACAAGTGTCATCTCATGAGGGTCAAACGTAATTGCAGCCATGAAGAATTCTAGTTGGCACTTAGAGGCATTTGGGATTTTATCAGCTGGGGCCTTAACATGGCCAGGTCTAAATGACCAGGTAGAAATTGGACCAATTGTTGTAATATTTTTTGTATTATGTGATTAACCGTCTGTTTATATTTTACAGACAAGTGATGGCGGACATAAAGGAACAGAAGCTAGCTATATATTTCCATCTGCTGTGACAAAAATAATCACAATTGTCCGAGTCCTTTGTTTAAAAACACTGTTTTCCTACAGTTTTCATGTGTTTTTAGCACTAATGTTGTATGCATGTATTGTGGTGGTCACTGTAGCACTTTATACTGCACTGTGCCTTTAACATGCCGGCTATAAAATAGCTAGATAGTAGGGGGCCACACACCTTGACAAAGCAGCAGGTGCAAAACACTGGGGCTCCAGCAGGTCCTCTCATGTGGGCAGTCTGAGCCTACAGTGAGTGTTACTGTTTTTGCACTTATTGGCATTAATAAAAAAATTGTGTTTCACACGGTTATCTGTGCTATGTGGTTATTTTCAGTGCAAGCATTGTTTGCAGTACATCATTGAAGGTGCTGAAGGTACAGTATAGGGCTACAAGCCAGAGACAAATTTGCAAGAGAAAGGTATGTACTGCACTCTTTAGACTAAAAACAGAAACCTGGTACTATGCAATAAGTAGCAAAATTTATTAATCCAAGATTGTGGCAAGTAATAGGACTGCCAGGAAGACAAGTATAGCACCTGAACTTTGGCCAAGCTGTTGTTGGCTGAAGCGGTGGGGGCTCAGTTTATCCTCCTGTAACTTGCCACAACTTCAGATTAATAAAAATGTTGCTACTTACTGCATCGTACCACGCTTCTGGGTTTTTTTTGTCTAGAGAGTGCAGTACATATGTTTCTCTTGTGGTTATTTTCACACCCGAGTGCTGACTCTGTTTCCTGTCTGGTATTCTACAGTATGTTATGCGTTGGGGAAATGTCAGAAAGCACCAAGGTACTGGAGATCCTCGGTTTAGATCCCGCCATAGCTGGTGTCTCACTCTTTGGGCTTGAGATCAAGTTACTGAACCTCTGTATGATTCAGTTCTTGCAGCTGTAACAATAGGTAGAAGCAGGACCCCCAAAGAAAATGAGAGAGTGGATTTTAAGGCCTGTTTACACTGAGCATTCTCTATCAGAGTGAGTGGTGCAGGATCTGCTGCCAGAGGATAAGTGTAAACATGTTTGGGAGGGCTGTAAGCTGATCTGTTTCAGTTCTTGTGAAACTCTGCAGTAGGTAGGAGCTGAAGTGGTGCAAGAGTTTGAAGTCCCTGTGTAAATGCTTCACACCACCTGAAGTGATGCACTTGCACCACTCCATAGCTGCTGTGGGCAGTCACACTAGAAATGACTGCACCAGTGCACTTTGCATACCTGCTGCAATGGTGCCAAAACGCAGTATGTCTATAAATGTACCTTTAGTTGTGCTACCCTGGTCTGGATATATAAAACAATAAAACCCTCTGTTGTTGTTGGTCTCTTCTCATGTACTTTTAGATGAAAGAAGCTGAAGGGTTATGGCATCGTATGAATGGAGGCAGTTACATTCTGTTAACTAAATGGCATATCTTCATGTGGATATAAGCGCATTGTAATTCGAGGTTTTCATTTAAAAAGCCGAAATCATAAAGATTTATGGCTGAATTTATGACTAAATTGGTTAAAAAAAAAAAAAATTCTCTTCCCCATGTATTGAAACCATGATTGGTGACTTCAAAAGGTTCTTGTCACATCTTGGTCAGATCAACATTGACTAGCTGAAACTGTAGTGGATAGAATGTGATTCAGAGGACCAGAGACATTTTCAACCTTTTAGTGCGGTGGCGTGCTAGAAGGTCACTGATTTTTGTTTTTAGTCTGGTAGACCTCTTTCTGTTTTAATTTGTCCATTAGCGTCAAGGTAGGAGGCCAAAATGGTAAGACTGTATTTGTCAGTAAAGCCCCACTTGTATTACAGTAGTCATTTATGTGGTTCTCTCTTTTCTCACAGCGAATTTTGGAGCCAGAAGATTTTCTCGATGACTTGGATGATGAGGACTATGAAGAGGACACACCTAAGCGAAGAGGCAAGGGGAAGGCAAAGGTAGGAACAGGAACTTCAGCAGAGGAAGTACACATCTCTAAAGGGGGGCACACAGTATTCCTTGAAGGGGTCAGAAAACAGGCGGCAGTCACGAGCTCCAAAGGGGAAGGGAGTAGAAGGACTGGAGAAAAATAGAAAGGGAGGGCCAGAGGGATTTCTGGAGAGCTGGGTATGTAAATGCAAGAGGCCTAGGGGATAAAATGTGTGACCTCCAGGCATTGGTAGCTGAAACTCAGGCTGACCTGGGTGCCATTACAGAAACCTTGCACACAGCACCACGGCTGGGAACTTGTAATTCCCAGCTACACCCTCAGTTGGAAAGAACAGGGTGGAAGGTAGAGGGTGAGGTCGCCCTGTATATAATGGATGGTATTAACCCATTACTTCATTAACTCTGTATCAAGTCAGAACCATCAGTTGCTTAATGTTATACAAGTGACCACATAAATGAAAGTGAATGGAGACACGAAGGGGAGTACCAGCATTGAGACCCTATGGTTGCAGCTACCTGCAGGTAAGTGGAGGGTCGTCAGAGTAGGGGTACCTTAAAGATTGCCATATCAGAAGGAGGCAGAGGACAGTGTACTAAAGGAAGAGATCCGTAAAGCAGCAGTCCAGGGCAGAGTATTACCAGTGGGGAATTAAACATGTCGAAAATGGATTGGAAGGTCCCATCAGCATGTGTCAGAAGACATTCCAGGATGGGTTTTCAGGCTAGTCCTCATAAACAGGAAGACTGTGAGGAAGGTTATGTAAAGAAACTGCTAAGAAATGGTCATTAGTCAGTGTGGTTCTGCATTGTACTGGAGACTGATCACACCTATTCGAGGACTAGGGTGTTGGATTTCAGGAAGGCTGATATTGGGGGAGGGGTGTGGTAACTGCTTGGGGTTAATTAGTAGGGGTGAAGCTGGCAGATGGGGAGGACAGAAAGTGGGTATAATTAGGGATGGATTAGAAGAAGTCACTAACCTTTGCTTAGAGAAGGTGGGGAAGAACAAGAAGCGCAAGAAGGCTATATGGGAGTGGCAGTGATGGAGAAGAGTGGCCTTCAAAAGTTACAAAGTCAACTGAACAGCTGCCAGGAGAGAGGTTTCATAAAATAAATGAGGTCAACAAGCTGGTAAGAAAGGGGAAGACAGAAACTGAACTCAGAATTATAGAGGGAGTGAAGGAGGGAGGCAGGGCATGCCTTAGCTACACAACAGCCCCCATACTTGGACCCCTATTATTTTCCTTATTTAGAAATCAACTGCCCTTAGTTTTAGTAATTGTAAGTGTCTTTTATAAGCAGATGATCTTATTTTGTTTTGTCAGGCCCCCTTAGTTTCTCGGCTTAGTTCCATCTTAGAACTCGAGTTTCAGCTTTTATGTTCTTGGCTATTCACTAATCTAATGATTATGAGTGTGAAGAAGACTAAGTCAATGGTATTTGGTAGTACCTGTATGCTTAGGGATAACCCATGCTTGTTAATTCATGACAGTTTTGGAATTGGTATTGAAAAGGTAAATTAATTTAAATATCTTGGGGTCTTGCTTGACCCCAGCGTGACCTTCCACTCTCAAGTTGAGGCCATCAGTAGAATAGCAAATCAGAATATTGGTATGTTGCATAAATGTAAACAATATTTTACCTGTGAAATACGCCATGCAATTGCTATGGGAACCCTATTGTCACATATCGATTATGTTTTTTCTTAATATCACAATTTAGGTGCAAGGGAATGTCATATCTTTACTGTTGCATTTAACAACATTTGCTGTTTCATTCTTGCAGCTCTGCTGAGGACACATCATTGTACATTGTATTCCACTATTGGGTGTCTATCCCCGAGGCTTAAATTTACATATTCTTTGGTCTATCAGTCTGTTTATCCCTCTGCCTGCCTTTATAACTATTCGAGAGTCGACTACTAACCTTAGGTCTACCAGGAGTGTAACACTGGCTGCAAGTACGCACAAGAACAAATATGGTTTTCATTCCTTTACTATCTCCGCCCCAAAATTGTAGAATGGCTTGCCTATCTCTTTACGCTGTGCTACTTCCCTGTCAAGTTTCAAAGTACATTTTAAAGCTTATCTGTTATCCTTAAATGTTTGTCACCATAATACATAATTTGTGTCACTGTGCATGTTATTGATTGTGTGTTTGTTTTAGCTCTTGTTCTTTGTTATTGTCTGGGTCGGTCCTGAAAAAGGGCTTTTGCCCAGTGTCCCTACCTGGTTACCAAATTTAAAATAAAATAATAAAAAAAAATGAGAAGTATAAGACCAAGGAAGGGATTCTCAGCTATAGAGTCAGGAGGGGTAGGAGGAGAATATGAGTAAAACAGACATGCTGAATAGAGTTATTTTATGTGTTTATGGGTAAGACAGACATGCTGAAGGAAGATTTCTCTTCTGTCTTTAGCATGGATGCGAACAGACCACTCCCACAGTGTGGGATCAGGCCCAGGCAGGTAGGTGGTGGTAGCATTGACATGAGAGCTATAATGGGGGAGTTGGTGGGCGCTAAAGGTTCTAGGGTCATTAACGGTAGACAGATCCCTGTGTCTAGACAGCCTGCACCAAGGGGTGTTAAAGGAAATGAGGCAGGTAGTATTGTCACTACTTATGGAACTCCCTTCAGGTGTTTGCTGGAGCCTTGTATGGTCCAGGGTGACAAGGGTGGCTTGATATACCACTACACAAGAGTTGGCAGTAGGGAAGACCCGGGAAATTACCAGCCTGTCAGCTTGACCTCAGTAGTGGATAAGGTGCTGGAAGCCATTAATAAGGAAAGGCTGATGAAGTTTGTGAAGATGAATAGGTTACAAGACAGAAGACAGCATGGGTTTGTGGGGGAAGATCTTGTGAGATGAACCTCCTAGACTTGACTGGATGATACAGGCTAACAAGGACCAGGCTGTAGCCATACTTCATGTAGACTTTAGTAAACCATTCAACCATATTCTACATAGAGGTCTAATGAAGAAATTGGCAGACTTGGGTGTGGGGGAGGAACTAACTACCTGGATTGAGAATGGGCTGGGGGGGGGTGGTGGTTCTGAATTGGGAGCTCCCAGGTGAGGGCAGTCGCCAGTGTTGTTCTGCAGGAATTGATCATGGGTCTGGTGCCCTTCAACATCTTTATTTGTGACATCGGTGAGGGACAAGATCTGTCTCTGTGGATGGCACAAAATCTGCAGGAGGGTGGACGGTGAGGAAGGAATGAAGGTGATGAAAGAGGATTTTTGGAGGTTAGAGAGGTGATCCTGGGTGTGGCAGCTGAAATTCAACATGAAGAAGTGCAAACTCATGCACATAGTAGCAAGGAGCCCTAGAGTAGGAAACAGTATTTGGGGGGGAGGAGGCAGACAACAGGAGAGGGATCTGGGGGTCATTATATCTGACAACTTAAATGCATCTGAACAGTGTAACAAAGTACTTGGTAAGTCCAACAGAATATTGGGATGCATAGGCAGAGGGTCAGCAGTAGGGCAAGGAGGTGCTGCTTCCCCTGTACAAAGATCCCAGGTGAGACCAGACTTACTGCATGCAGTTCTGGAATCCACACCTGAGAAATGATAGGGAGAGGGTTGAATCAGTTTCAGAGAGGAGGGTCACCAAGATGATTCTGGGGCTGTAGGGAAGGTCCTACACAGAAAGGCTAACAGAACATATGATGTACTCACTGGAGATGGGGGAGGTGAGGGAGATTTAATTGAAACTTTCAGGTTTCTACAGTGAATAAACAAAGTTGACAGCAGCAAACTACACATCTTGAGTGCAAATATGAATAGTAGCAGTAACTTGAAGTTTGGGGGGGGTTTAAAAGGTACATCAGGAAGTTTTTTTTTGTTACAGACAGGGTTGTTTACAAGTAGAACAGCTTTACCAATGAATTCACAGTCGGTAGCCGTGTGCAAGTGTAGGTGGGATTGACACACACGGGTCTAGTGAGGGGCAGCAAAAGTGGAGCGAGGGGACGAGTAACTGCTAGGGGACTTAGGGTGATGGGTTTGTCAAGAATAAGGGCAGACTAGATCAGCCTTTTTTTTTTTTTTTTTTTTTAAGAAATTTTTATTGAACTGCATAAACACAAGGTAGAACAACAAAGTACGTACATATTAGACTGGATGTTTGAACATTATTGACAATATCTAGGAGTACATATACTGTTAAAGCACTGACAATGCTGTTTTTACAGTTTCAGTTAATGATGGACCTGAGCTTATTAGCAAATATGTATAATTATAGGGCTCATCACTGTACAGTTGTTTTCTAATGCAATGTGGATTAAGATAGTGGCAAGGAACCCCCACCGTGACACTCTGGGCACACCATGATCATATCATCACAGGGGGAACAGGCCATTTTTGATTGCTGTTATCAAGGGGTCCCAGATTATAGAAAAGAGCTGCCGTGACCCGTTTGCCATTAACTGAGTCTTCTCCAGGCTCAAACATGATTTTAGATTCATAACCCATTGTTGAGCAGAAGATGGACTTACCACCATCCAATTTTGGGCAGTCGTTTTCCTGGCTGTGATAAGGGCGAGTGACCACAGCTGCGAGTTTGCACCCTGTCTAGGATGCTGAGGGTATGCCCCAAGCAAAAGCTGCAGAGGGGATTTAGAGGGCGAGTACCCCAGCACTCCTGTCATAATACAGTGTACCGAGTGCCAGAATGGGGCTACCTTGGGGCATGTTAGGACCATGTGCAAGAAATCTGCTTTGTCAGAGGAGCATTTGGGATAGTCCTCTGAGCTCTCTTGATTAAAGACATGCAGTTTCTGTGAGTTAATGTATGCCCTATGCATAAAATTGAGCTGTATTTGCAGCAGTCTATTATTACGTGAACAGAATTGGAAGTGGTTAGTGGCTAGTCCCCACACAGGGTTATTGAAATGTCCTGCTCCCATTTAGTTTTTATGGCAGCCACAGGTGATTCATTGCTACCTTGGAGAAGATGACAAAAATCAGAAAGAGTCTGATACAGGGTTGTGGTTTGTGGAGTTCCTCTTCAAATGGAGAGGGGTTTGCCGTACCATAGTTCCCATCTGTGGTGAGTCCCAGTCTGAGTTGCACAGCATAGTGTACAAAAAAGTCACCTTGGTTAATATTCCATTCTATTTGAAGCTCAGAAAAACTATGGAATTTCCCCCCTCATGTAGTTGAGTCACTGTTTTTAAACCCTGTCTACTCCATCTGAGTAATCTTTGATGGCATTGTACTGAATAAGGACCCTTTCCCTTCATTGTTGTGACAAGACCGGTGCAAGGCGATGGCATAGACTTGTGGCTGATAAATTTGTGGGAAGCAGTCCACATCTTAACTGTGGTGGCTGTGAGTGGGTTTGTGGTTGCAGTGGGGGAGAGAGACCGCAAGAATTTGAAAAGGCAGTTGGCTTTTAGGTCCCCCTCCCCAGTTGCTCCTCCTCAGTAGGTAGCCATGAGGGAAGCGAGCTCCCCATGCCCACTGGCAAGTACGCTGGTTGTGAGGTCCAATAATAATGTTGGAAATTAGGTAGGCCAACGCCCCCTAATTTATAGGGAAGATGTAAGGTACTCCATGTAATGTGGACAGTTTTGCCCCTCCACAGAAACTTGTGGATCATGGTGGTATTCTGCCTAAAGTGTGTTAAGCGGACCTGTATAGGTAGTGATTGGTATAGGTACAAACATTTGGGAAGAATGAACATTTTTATAGTATTCACCCACCCCAGTAGCGATAAGGGCAGCGACTGCTAAGGCTCACAGTCTTCGGAGAGTTTTAGGAGGACAGGTTTGTAATTCTTGGTATATAGAAGACTTAAGTTTGGAGGGTATAACTATCCCCAGGTACTTAACCTGAGATACCAATTGCAGGCACCAAAGGTTTGCTACTAGCTGACTTCTGTCAAGGTTGCAAGTCGGTAGAAGTTCACTTTTGGACCAGTTAATTTTATGGCCTGACAGGCCACCATAACCATGCAAGAGTGAATGCACTGCGTGTAGGTCCCATGCAGGATTTTCCAGATAGAATAGCAGATTGTCAGCAAATAGTGCGGCCCTGTCTCTCTTCTCCCCCCCCCGCCCCCCAAAAAAACAAACCCCAAATAGGGTGGTATCCGATAGCTGCCACCAGTGTCTTCAAGGACATAACATACAGCAAGGGGGATAATGGACATCCCTGCCACTTGCCTTGTCCCAGAGTGAAGGAGAGCGTGAGCAGTGGGGAAGGAATACATTACCTGGATCCATTTGGTTATCTGTGGCCCTAGACTAAGTCTTCTAAGAGTCATGAACACATACTCCCATTCCATGTGGTCAAAGGCTTTCTCTGCGTCTAAGGTCAGGACTGCTACCCTGTGTTGATTTGTGTTTTTTTTTTTAGACGAAGTGTGAATTATATTCAGCGTTCTGCGAATATTGTGCTTCCCCTGTTGTCCCTATTACAAAACCGGCCTGGTCAGTGTGGGTAAGTTGTGGAAGGACTAGCTCAGTTCGAGAGGTAATTACCTTGGCCAGGACTTTGTAGTCTGGCATTAGGTGTGAGATGGGCCTGTATGAGGCATACAGCATAGGGTCTTTGCCCGATTTTGGAGGAACAGTGATAGTAGCCGACCATGTGGATGAGGCAGTAGGCCACGTTCCAGGCTTTCTGTAAGCATATCCCACATGGTTTGATCAGCTCAGCTGCAAATGTTTTTTAAGAAATCAGTTGAGAGCCCATCTGGTCCTGGAGCCTTACCTTAAGGGCTATAATAGCTTGGCAGAGTTCCTCCATTGTCAGTGGGGTATCTAGAGAACCTGCATCAGACTGAAGGGATTTAGAGGGCCCCCTTCAAAAAAAGCATCCAGTTGTTGGGTTGTAAGGGAAACTTGTAAAGTGATTTATAAAAGGATCCAAATTCTGCGCCAGTCACAGCGGGATCGGTGGACAAATTTCCAGATTGATCTTTAATTTGGCTAATCATCCATTCAACTTCTGTTTTCCATTGCTGCCAGGCCAAATACCGCCCTCCCCCCCAAAAAAACCCCATCAAAATAAGAATCCACCCGGGTAAGGAATATCGAGTGTTCAACTCACGCACTGCTAAGTTGATTAAAATGCCATTTGAGCTTTTGGACTACATTATATAGGGCGGGCGAAGGTCTGTTAACATGGTCCTCCTCACATGCCGACATCGTAAGTCTGAGTTGGTTAAGTTCAGCTTCATTTAGTTTTTTTGTATGAGCTGAGTATGCAGTTACTTGTCCTCTGATAAAGGCCTTGAGCGCCTTCCATCTGGCTCCCCGTGTGATGTGTCTCCCCTCCTGTTGTGCATGAGAAGTACTTTAATAGTGTCTGACTTAAAGGCTATAAATTTCTAGTCCTGTAACAGTGTGGGGTGCAGTCTCCACGGGAGGCACACTAGTCAAACATGGGTCCTCAACAGCCATTTTTAGCACTGTGTGGTCAGAAATTAAAATAGGTGCAGATGCAGTCATTTGAATGCTGGAAAGGATGGGTGCACTGACCAGCAACCTGACTAGCCTTGCGTATGAGTGGTGAGCATCTAAAAAAAGCAGTACTCCCATCTGGTGGGGTGGACATGCCTCCAAGCATCTACCAAGTGAAAGGTATTCTCCACATCCCCTAACGCTTTTACATTTTTGGATAAAGATACAGCGTTGGGGTTTGACCTATCCAGTACTGTATCCAAGATGCAGTTAATGCCCCCACCAATCCATGGGCCCGGAGAGTAGCCGGGTCCAGCACCAGTTTCTGGAAGAAACCAGGGTCCTCAACATTTGGGGCATACACAGACCTCGCTGAGAGGTCACCCACTCCTTCCAGAGTGACCTGTGCCAGCACATAATGCCCCACAGGATCTACTATTCTCTTTATGTATAGTGACCTGAACCCCACAGTGAACCAAAGAGCCACACTCCTGGCTTTGGAAGAGAAACAAGAAGTGAGCCACATGCCACTGAGGCTTGCACTGGTCCTTTCTGCTTCATTTCGTGACGTATGGGTCTCCTGCATCAGTAAAACCTTGACTTTAGCCCTCTTAGCTTCTGCCACTACCCTTCTATGTTTGATAACATTTTTGAGCCCATTGACATTACATATGGAAAAAAGGATTGTATTATCCATCTAAGCAGTTTTGTAAACACCTGTTGACTGCTGGGCTCAAGGTCCAGCTTAATCTCACTACAGTACATTTGTCCAATCCAAATATTGCAACATCCAAAACCAGCCCTTGGGTTTTCAAAAACTTTCCCCCGTTACTCCTCCCCAACATCCCCCAACTCCCCCCAAAAACTCACTTAATGCTAGCCCTCCACCCAACCCTTAGAACATATGCACAGTAACCCCTTATCAAATGATGGGTAAGAACTATTAGAAACCATTGAGAACTCAAACAGCAGATATGCACCCCCCCCTTTCCTGCTGGGCATTTAGTGGCCCACTGTAGTTTCCCTTGCAAATCCTTGGTGGAAGGATAACTGTTAACATCAGTGCATGTGGGCACTCCTGTGATCAGAGTCAAGAAAGAAAAGTATGCCCCTGATTTGAACTCTGTGAGGTTTCCAGGATCGATAGGCAGAGACCCACCGATCCCACACCCCTGTATTTTAAAACCTTTTTACAGAGATTTGCATGTGGAGCACATAAACAGTACACGTTTCAAGTGTTCAGTCATTGTTTTAGGCAAACGGAACATATTTATGTTTTTAGCTTAAATGTCTCAAGTGGAAAAGTAGATAGAGTAGAGGGTAGTTATAGAGCCAAACAATACAGGTGTCACCACTGACAAAGTTCAGCAGCTGTGCCTTACATATGAACACGCCAGCAGAAACAAGCCTCATGGTCTATCAAGTCGACTCGGTTGTGCAGCTAGCCCCACCTTCCCCTCCCCTTTTCATGATTCTACCCCCTCACTCTGTCCCATGCCCTCTTAAAACAGTCTACCGTGCCACAGGCTACAACCTCCTCAGGCAGAGTATTCCACTTATCCACCACCCTCTCTGTGAAATGATGTGTCCTGACTTCTTTACTGAATCTAGCCCCACTCTCAGCTGGTGCCCGCTCGTGAACCTCCCTCTTCTAATCTGTAAAATCCCTTCTGTCCTAGTCTTGTTAATCCCCTTTAAGTATTTAAATGTTTCAATCATGTCTCCTTATCCCTCCTCTCCTCCAGGCAGTACATGTTCAGCTCGCACAGCCTCTCCTCATAGGAGTATCCCTCCAATCCCTGGATCATCCTTTTTTTTTTTTTCTTTATTTATTGCTTTTATAAAAGTAAAAACAATACATACAGTATTCTCATGAAAGAGATAAACAAGTTGTAAAGGTACAATTGAAATATCACGTGTTCTCTCACATTCTGGTACAGTGTGGGGGGGAGATGAGAAAATAATAGCATATATATGCCTAAAGTCCGAAAAATGTCCATAAGTAATGCCAGCCGCTTCATGGCTAAGGTTGGAGTCCTTAGGGAGGGAAAACAAAGATAGTAAACCTGCACTATCCAGTAGTGCAATAAACCTTTACTTAATATAGTTTACAACTTGTAGTGGGCCCTTCCCTACTCCACACGTCTCTCCTCCTCACCACGCATTAAAGATATAACTATTTTCAAAACATTTAAACCAGGCACTATTATGTAACTTGCAAAACAAGTATTGTGAGCCACTCCACCAATAATTAATATCCCTGTAAGTGTAGTGGGGTAACAATTATAAAATTAGAAGTGAGAAGATAAATTATTTGTAACTCAATCTACCCTTATCTCCCTTAAATATTCTCGGCCCATATAAAAACTATAAAGTCAGCAGATCAAATATTTTATAGTGGAACATCAGATCAAATGTTAAATGAACACTAAGACAAGAGTCACTTAACCCTCTTCCGATTCAGAGCTCTCCCGAACTTTCACTCTTGGTGGCTGGGCTTGAAACTCCTTTTCGGTCTTCTCGACCCACCGACCTGCATCCTGAGGATCATTAAATTGCCACATCTTCCCTCTTTATGTGACTCGAAGACATGCCGGCAGCGTAAAGGAATGAACTATCCCCAAATGTCTGAGCCTCTGTCGCATTGCATCAAACTGTTTGCGGCGAGCGCGAGTTTGAAAAGAAAGATTGGGGAACAACTTGATATCCTGTTCGTTGACATTCAGCAGGTAGGCCGCTCGTGCAGCACCGATCAGCACACCTCAAACCTCTGGCTCCATGGTTTTCAGGACCACAGTAAGCGGTAGGTTGGGATCTGAAGGTCGGATTCTGGGTGTGATTCGGTATGCTTGTCACAGTTCAGCCCAATTGAACTGCTCGGAAAGGTGGAGATTCTCCGCAAACCAGGACTGTAAATAAGTAAGAAGATTTGCTCCCTTGGTTCCCTCAGGAAGACCCACATGCGGACATTCCCTGCCCGCATAGCGTTTTCTACCGCTTCCAATCTGCCCCTCAGTTGCTGATTCTCTTTCGTTATCTGGGCAGCATTAGTTTGCTCTGATAGGGATCGTTTGTCTGCTTCAGTGACTAATGAAGTTAATGCCACAGTCGCTGCATCGTGGGTTTCTAGCCTCATCAGCGTTTTCTCAGTTTTATTATCCATTGCTCTCACTGAGTCCAGCATAGCCTGCCAGGGTTATTCTTGAGTAGTCAAAGATGCAGGCTGATCAGTTAACTCCAATCCCCCGCTCGACTTGTCGCATGTTGCAGCAGGCCACTGAACTCCTGAAGCTGAAGGCTGAGTATTTTTGTGCGCCCCATAATAACTTTGGTATCGTTAGAGAGGTAGAACATAGGAGACTCTGCTGAACTCACCAAAACTTCAGTTCGGAGCCCTTAAATTGTATTTTAGTGGAGAAAATAGAGGTAAACAGTGTAGAGCAGTTAGACACGTCCTGCCCCGAAGCTGGCTCTCTGGTGCGCCCCCCCCCGGATCATCCTTGTCGCCCTCTACTGTACACCCTCCAACAATCTGATGTACTTCTTCAAGAATGGGTACCAGTATTGCACGCAGTATTCCAGGTGCGGCCTGACCAGCGATCTGTATAGCGGCAGGATCACCTCCCTGTTTCTGGAGGAGAGCCCCCTCGCTGTGCGCCCCAGCATCTTGTTGGCTTTTGCTATCACCTTCCTGCACTGCGCTGAGTTGTTCATACTCCCCGTTATTAGCACCCCCAGATTTTTTTCTTCCTCTGTGCATTTCAGCTGAACCCCCCAAGCTGGTAGCTCCTTCCCTGCTTATTTGCCCCGAAGTGCAGTACCTTGCACTTTTTGGCGTTAAACCCCAGCTGCCATGCTTCCGACCACTCCTGTAATTTGGTCAGGTTCTCTTGCAACCCCCCTCCATCCTTTGATGTCATCTACCACTGCTCCCATCTTTGTGTCGTCTGCGAAGAGACTGCTCTTGCTGCGGACCCCATAGGAGATATCCGCTGTGAATATCCAAAACAAAACCGGTCCCAGTACAGATCCCTGTGGCATCCTGCTCATCACATCCCTCGCAGATGAGTTCCCCACCCACCACCACCACCCTTTGCTGCCTTGTCTTAAGCCAACTGGTGATCCAATTAACCATCTTTGTTCTCACCTCTATATATTCCAGCTTCCCTCCCAGTCTCCCATGCGACACAGAATCAAAGGCCTTGCTGAAATCCAAATGCAGTACATCCACCACATGGCCTTTGTCTAGTTCCCTTATCACCCAGTCATAGTACTCAATCAGGTTTGTCTCGGAGGATCTACCTTAGACAAACCCGTGCTGCTGACCATCCTGGAGACCATTATTCTCCAAGAAGATCACCAGCCTCTCCTTTAGAATCATCTCCATGAGTTTTCCCACAATAGATGTGAGGCTTACTGGTCTGTAGTTGCCTAGTTCATCCTTGGGACCACTTTTTTGTATGGACACCACATGGGCCATCCTCCAGTTCTGTGATACATATCCTGTGTCCAAGGAGGTATGGAACAGGTCAACCAGTGGTCCTGCCAGAATCTCCGCTAGTTCCTTGAGTACCCTCGAGTGAATACTGTCTGGACCCCATGCCTTATTCTCCCTTTCAGTGCTCTTAATCCTTTCAGCACCCTGTCCTCTGTAATCCCTATATCAGTCACCCTCCCACTCCTCCTTTCCCAGGAGGTGTCTGTCCCCCTCTCTCTTTCGTGAACATGGAGCAGAAGTAATTAAGTGCCTCTGCCCGGTCCACCCCCTTCTCTACCTAGCTCTCATCCTTCCTAATCCTCACGCTCTTTGCGTTGTTATGGGTAGTTCCATGTGGTGCTTTCTGTGGGAGGTTGCCTGTCGGTATCTGCATCCCCAGATGCAGTAGGGGCCTCAAGTAAGCTCAGTAATGCCACTGAAAGGAAAAAAGCAAGAAGGTGCTTGTCATATGAGGGCCTCAGTTCATGCTGAAAAAACAAAAACGAAGGTGATCCTATAGTTGGCCCCAGATACCGCACTTTGCTGCCATGTCTGGTTGGTGTACATATCCACTGCAGCCACAGAGATGGTGGCAAGATTAAATAGATGCCTGCTGTATGAAAATCTTAGGGCAAGCAAAAAAAAAATCCTCCCAATCCCTGCTACCCAGAGGGCACGCTGTTACCCATATTGCCAGACATGGTTATGTGAGCTTTTAAGGGGCTTCTCGAATGAACAGGGAAGAACACAGGCAACGTATTTATGAGGTGGCGAGGGAAGAGATCCCTCCCCATAGGGTCAAAGCAAGCTGGGCAGTGGCTCTGTTTGTTTGGGTGCAGCTCATTTGGACAGCCCATTCAGAACTGCAGCTCTGCAGGTAGCACATACAGGGCTCATTTAGGGTACCCGTGCGATGACTCCAGCTCCCACAATAGAACACATCTGGCATATGGGGCCGGCTCACAACTCTTCCATCAGGCCCTGTCTTCAGCACAGCATTACCCTCTTTTAATTTGATGTTTTTTGAAGGCTTCCGGAAATGTCCCCTTGTGCCCCCCCTCCTCCTGCAGCAACACCAAGTAATGTGGGGAGTAAGAATAAAAATTGTAATACCTGGTTCAGCTGCCATGAAGGGTCATATATTTGAATTTACCGACCACCTTGGTTGAAAGTGAAGGCTTGGGCTGTGAGGATAAAAGAAACAAACCCAAGCCCCTGGCTCAGTGGCAGAACGGCCCACCACAAGGCGACCTTAGGCTCACTGGCACCGGCAGGAGGGGACCATGGCAGTCCGGGGCACCAGCAACATTTCTGTGTTAGACAGAGAAAACATGTTAGTGAATGATATATCTAGTTGTAGCCCGACAGTAATCAGCCCCCGCTGTTACCTGCATCCCTAGATGCAGTTGGGTTACCAAGGACAGAGGTTAGGCCGCAGGTAAAAAGCAACGAGTAGAGCAGGAACAGTCAGCCCCTGCACATTGCGGCAGAGACTGGATGCAGCTTAGATGAGATGACCTCCACATTGGTGTCAGCAGCAGTCATTTAGGTGCAGCATTGTGACCCACCATCGGACTTGCATCCCTGCCACTGAAGGGGAGAAATCTGGGACCATGTAGTGCCGTGACCCCACACCTAGGGGGCAGATTGAATTCAGGCACTCAAGCATATTTGGAGCGGGTCACGACCAGACGCCACACCAGATCCCAACCCCTATGTAAAATATTTAGAGGTCTTGCGGCCATTTTAACAATAAGATCTCAGAAAGTGGGTCACATTGGACAGCACACTGCAAATGCCGCCAACGTGACAGCACACTAGGGAACCTGTCAGTCGGCAGTAGCTGCGCCCCAGTAATTTACAATCCCTTTAGACGTACCAGCTGGGGATTACTCTGGATCAGGCGTATAAGCACTGCTGGGTTTGATTCCAAAAATTACTAGGAAAATCAAAGTGTCTCTGAAAGGCCTATTGTGGAACCATGACACTCCCACCCTACCCCATATCCCATAGTGCACAACAGTGTCCAGGACAAGAGGGTAAAACGATTTGGGGAAAAAAAAGTGATACCTGTGTCCGCTGCATGGGGGGAATCTCAGTGAGGGAACTTACCAGCACCCCCACTCCCCCATACGGGAGTGGGTACACTCCGCCCGGCCTCTATCTTAGCAAGAATGCCACCGTCAAAATCTTCATTTTGCAGAGGCTTGGAGTGGGTCTGAAGGTGACCCCGGCCCTGTAGTTTCCTTCCGTACAAAAGCTTCAACCTCCAGGTAGTTCATAAAGTAGCTTGGGGACTTTCCAGGTCAGTCAGTATGGAGCTTGGCAGGATATAGGAATGCAAAAGTCTAGCACATAGTGTGCATCTTGGATTTGACAGAGTTAAACTTCTGTCTTTTTGATTGCAATTCTCTGCCGAAATCTTGAAAGATTCACACTCGTTTGTTCTTGATGGTAATGGGGACTGTGATTTTGTCGCCCGCAGCATGATCTCCTTGTCAGTGTACTGTAAATACTTGATGAGGCAATGGCGTGGACGATACCCCAGCTTAGGAGGGGGGCCCAGCTGGTGTACTCTTTCAATTTCCAAGTTGAGAGCAGATGCTTCCATTTTTAGATTATTCATCAGCTACTGCTGCCTCCATCCTCTCGGGGAGACCAATGATCCTGAGGTTAGGTTGTTGTGACTTGTTTTCTTGGTAATTCACTCTTGCCTGCATCTCCTCCAAAGTTTCTTTAAAATGATTGCGCTCTTGGGAGATGGAGACAACAGTGTCTTCCAGCTCACTAACCTGCTTCTAGAGCAAATCCGGGCAGGTAGTATGGACTGTGGATGTTTGAGATAGCCTAGTCACTACAGTCTGGATATGTGATATTTGAGCCTTTACGTTTGTGAAGCTGACTTTCATTTCGGCCTGCATACAGTAGCTGACAGCGTGTCCAGAACCCCATCCGGGATTTTTCTGGCTCCGTTATCACACCGCTTCTGTGTGAAGCAGCCTGGTCCTTTCCTCATGCACTGAGGTCAAATGAAAGTTTTAGTTGCTAGCTGCGACTCCATCCTGTTGCCATGGACCGCTGGAGATTACAGAAGTGTGTTTAGCTTATGTATGCTCCATATAAGACTATAAGAGTCAGTTTTAAGGATAATGCCCAAGGGAGCTGAGCTAAAGCATGACTGCCATAGTGCTTAGGCCACTCCCCCCAGATCAGCCATCTTGTTCTGTTTCTGTGTAGGTAGGAACTGTTTCCCAGTTTTCACACTCCCCCTGCCCACATGCCTTCTAGTGTAAATCAGAAGAACTCTTTGGAGCCTGTAGGGGCGTGAGTGTACACAAGGACTGTAGTTTCCATTGGGTAGGAGTGTGTGGACTTTTCTCTCCATTGGGAAGATACTACATGGGGGTGGTAGGATTGAGAGGTAGGAGCAAACCCTTTCTTGGAATTTTCTGTATGTATTGTAGATGCGCATAATTGAGAACACTGGTATCAAAAAGTGTAATGGTGTAATAGCTGAGATTTATAAAACCCTATATATATATATATATATATGGAGTGGTTTGTGCAGGGAATGACAGTAGTGCTCTGCTCTGCCACCTGGGAGACCCAGGTTTTACAGCACTTGCTTTCATGCCCCGGGATTTGCAGGGGCCATGCACGATGTGAAAGCAAGGGAGACATCTGGCTCCGAGGGAGGGAAGGTGTGGACTCAACAGAAGTCATGTGTCTTGTGCCAGCCAACCATAGAACAGCACTGGCATCAGCTGTGAAGGGTGCCATTTACCTGCCTTCTTAGCAAGAGGTTATGATATAATGATGGCAACTCCATGTTAGGTTTTGTAGGGAAAATGTATTTATGTACTGTATTTGCAGTTTGTTTTTTTTTAACCAGGAAAGGCACACTGAGCTGTGACAGTTTGTTTCCAGGTGTGTCTTGGGTGTAAGTGCCGTGGGCCTGCTTTATTGACTGGGGGAGTGTTGGCCAGGATGCTGCAGAAACTCTGCTGCTCTTAAGATAATTCATTTTATTTATTTAAAATTTGGTTACTAGGAAAGGAATGCTGAGCCGAGGCTCATTTCCAGGTGCAGTCCAGGGATAAGAGCCATGGGATCATTAATTTCCCTTGGACGGTCACCAGAAATGAGTAGAAGTGATCCCAATTTAAAGTTTCAGTAAAAGGACAACATCTCAACAGTGCAGCACCCACCTTGTACTGTACTACATTGTCAGGACTGGGTATTTTCCCAGTCTTCTGGTATGAAAGTAGAACCCATGATATTCTGGTCTTCTGGTCCCAGAAGTGATCATGCAACCTATTAAGCCACCGAGGAGGTGGCTATTTTACCATATTAATAAAAGCAGAGATCCCAAGAGAAATCTGAAGGCAAGTATTGTTTTCATGGAAATAAAATAGCCCGTAATGTTCTGGTCACCAGTCCACAGTGCAGTAGTTGCACTGCTGCTCACTGCATTGGTGACCTAGGTTCGGGAAGAACCTTGGGATGCCTGGGGGAGGGAGAATCAAGTGTCCCAGAAACTGCTCCTCTCCCTCTGGATGGAGGGATGCTGTGTATCATTGCTTGACTGCCATCTGACAGAGCCCAAGAGGTAGCACAGCCAGTACACACTTCTAAAGAAGGGACTGCCACTGGATGTCCTGTAGGCATGCATGTTATTGCACGCTGGCACCCTGGAAAGCTAAAGAATGGCAAAAACCTGCTGTGTCCAGAGATTGATGCTGTCATCCCTAGCAGACCTGCGCAAACTCAACATGGCTAGGCATGTACCACCTTAGTGGTCCTTGGAAAGAGGTGGATGGATGGCAGGTTCATGAAAAGGTCAGTGACTGAGCTTGGGGTGCTGTTGGGTGAAGGTCAGATCTGGGACTTAAAGCACTGCAACAAAAGAATGAACAGATGAAAAACTAAATGTTCTAGCATTCCACCAAGTTACATGCTGCCATGCCATTGCCCCAGGTTCAGGAGCGGACATGGAAGCTGGCCGGTGAGGGCTGGCGCTGCTCATTTTCCAGCCTGGATGGGTTAGTGCTGAGTTCCTTCACGACAGTGACCAATGTGGTGGGCAAGGGAGCTTACTTCATAGCATGTATTCACTGCATGTGCAGGTGACTATATCATGACGCGGGGGTGGTGGGGTGGCAAGAAAATTCCAAACACCAGGCCATTGGGATTATGGTTCTGGCACTGTCCGGGGGCTTCTGTGCTGATAGCCTCCACTGGGTTGTATCATTTGGCGTAGAGATAGACATGGCTAGGAGTTGGCCAGGGAATACCCCGACCTGAAGGCTGGGCAGATGGCACTAGAGGAGAAAAAGCTTTATATGAGGAAGAAAAAAAAATGTTCTAGCAACAGAAGTTAAAAAAATGCATTTTCTTTCATATGGCAAATTTACAAGTCTCTCTCAAAAGTAGTAGAAGCAGTAATAGTGTTACAGGGGTAACCCCTGTTGGGAGGAGCAGCTGATGCAAAATGAATCTTTGCTTTCCATATTTATTCTGACACAGCTGACCAGTGTGGATTATGAGTCCAGACCAGGGTTTAGCTGGATCTTCCAACTTGTGACCATTTCTATCATATTTTGAGACCAAACTCTGAACTTAACCTCTGGGTTCTTGGTTTCTTTCTTTAGCAATATCTATTCTATAGTAAGACGGCTGTTAAATCTAGAGATGCTGTAATATTGCCTTTAAAGAGACCATCTTTCCTGCTTAGTGTCTTAGGTCTCGAGCAGTGTTTCACTTACAGTGAAACTCTGCAGAACATGAAAGGTCTTGTTTTGATGTCCATGTCATGTGTAAATGACATTTGAGATGTGGCATCTATTCTCGTTGTCCTATACACCACAGTGCCAGTCTTCTCTGTGTGTGTTTATTGGCAGCACTGAAGCGACAAGGTGGTGCCAGTTGACTGCATGTCAGATTTTTCTTTTAACTCTGACCATGATATTCTCTTCTTCCTCTCTCAAATTGATGTGCCTCACAGTCTTAAATGTCTGTGTTAGAAGAGGTGTTTAATAAAAGCTGTTAGTTTTCAGACCTACTGGCTTTATACCAACTGATCTTGAATTTTTTTTTTGCAGGGAAGAGGTTCCGGAAGTGCAAGGAAAAAGCTGGAGGCGTCTATCCTAGATGATAGAGACAAACCTTACGCGTGTGACAGTGAGTGTACTGAAAGAGTGTATTTGTAATTTATGACTGAACCTATCTTATCTCAGGATCCCTGTGTAAGAGTTGCTTTTGAACTCGTGTTGCATTTCTGGTAAAGCCTAAACTAGCAGGACTTTTTTTTTTTTTTTTGCTTTCCTGAGAGTAGACCACTCCAGTAGGTATTCAGAACAGCTGTCTGTAGTTTTTGATTCGGCTATGTTCACACATGCACACTGATCCCTGAAGACTGAAACCTTAGCTAAGGACCCGATCCAGAAAGGATTCAGAAGCCCTCGGCACCCACGTAGGGTTCTTGATTTATTTTCGGGTGTGCGGAAGTCCTGCTCTGCACATGCAGTGACTGCATTGCATTCACAGCTCCCTGTGTGCCCCCCCTTCAACCGCATAGGCCTGCCCTGACCTGATTTCTGCATTACTACACAGGTGGTCAGGGGCTGGCAAGGGGAAATATTCAGCTGCATGGAGGGGATTGCAAGAGGCAACAGCCATTGTGTGAGGGTCGACCCAGCATTAATGCTTGTGTGCCCTCCTTGGTCCTTCCTTTGGCCCAATAGGCCCAGCAGCATGTTGTCTCCCAGTCTTTTCATTTGCCATGGAGAGCAGGGATGCAAACTATCACCTTTTTTTCCACACCCCACAAGATTCTGGCGATCCACTCAAATGCTGGCACAGGCATCCATCCGATTGAACTCTTAAGTGTCCAGCCCTACTCTGCCACTGTAATTCCCCTGGGCATTCCACTCCAAGTGATGTGAGAGTCTGCGATCTGTGAATCTGGCATTTTATGGCCACGTCCAGAGGTGTGCAGGGTATGTGCCCGGATAGGTGCCTTTAGTGCGTATCCGGGCCTCCTTTGCAGATCAGGCCTTAAATCCATAAACCCCATTTCAGAGCTAACTGTACTTTAAATGTTTGTTGGACATAGGGAACTATTAACTTTTTTGCCCTCAGCTTTTCCGTTGCAATCTGGTCATAAGATAACTTCTTTTTCAGGACCCTAGAAATGTGGGTCTAATCAGTTGTGTTCTTCTTAATTAGTTGATACCTACAAGCGATCGTCTGGGAATTTTTTTTCTTGCTGTATGGTATCAAGCATCTGTTAACAAACAAACAAAAACGGTCTGTAGGGTTTTCTTCATGCATTGTGTTGCAAAATATGTTTGGTGCACCAGTCCTGATGCTGTAGGTGTGGTAGGTTTGTAAGTTATTGGCTGCACCCCTGTGTTTTGTTTTATGTTATTCAATGAGTTGTGTTTCAGAGTGGAGGTGGAATTAATGGGCACACAGCCTTCCTCACTCTCTTGCAAGTGCACTTATGACCATTGAGTCTGTCGAACTCCCAAGTGCCCTCTGCTCCTGCTTTCCCTCTTAAGGGTGGAAGCCCAGCTGCTGGGAAGCAGTTTTGTCTCCTTTATCCGCTGGCCAGTGACAGTAACTGCAAGATTCCCCTTTCCCTTCTGTTACTCTGCTCTCTGGAACTTTCAGTGAGTGTGATCTTGACTATTTTTCACCTTTTCTTTCTCTTCTCTTTCTGTATTTCAGATAGTTACAAACAAAAGCATACCTCAAAACCTTCTGAACGAGGTAGTCCACTCTCTCTGCTCCCTGCTTATTCTGACTTTGTTCTGTCTGTGTCCTTAAACCTGGTGCTTTAAAAATGAAACGTTGGGCTATAGTCCGATACTAGATACCTGGTACCTGGCACTAACTTGAGGTAACGGTGGATACTGGCTTTACAAATCTTATATACCAGTCACCTATGTGTAGTTATGTAGCTCTAACAGTTGTAGGTAGGCAGAATTGGTCAGGTAGCTTAGCCATGACCTCGATGAATAGATTTGTGCGGACATCTGGGCCCATTACTGTTCCTGATGTGTTCAGGTAGTGAGGCATGACTGGAGGTAATGTTTTTGATTACCTGTTTAGGCAGTGAGTCATGACCAGATGTTGGGTTTCTGTGATGTAACCACCCTATGGAGGTTGTATCCTAATCCCTGGAGTGCCTTATTGTTATTGTTTAACAGCGGACTCTGCCAAGATGCAACAGTCAGCCAGGATGCAGTGCTACACGATAATAAGCATGTCACACTTTTCTGCACAACAGATTGGAGTAATTGGAAAACATGGTTTTCCCACAGAATTCTGTAGCATGTCAGTAACAGAAACTGATAAGAGCATTTGCATCCTGGCGGACTAAACTGTGTGTGTTAAAATGCTGCCAATTTTGGCAAGTTCACTGGCATGGAGTAGATTGGGTTTTGCGTGCAAACCCTGGAATCTCACGTTGAGATTGGCTAGGGGGTGGTAGAGGAATATGTGGGGCCCCCAGTGATGAGTGAGTGCAAGGGCTGACCTGCACCCCCTCCCACCCCGGCCCCAGCCACACAGGCAGGATGTGGCCTTGGTGTCTGCTGTGAATGCAGCCAGTTGAATACCCTTTCAGCCTGAGGAAGGGTGCAGCTGTGGCAGCTCGGAACATTGGGACAAAGAAATGGGAACAAGCTGAGGGGGAAAAAATGCTAACCATTTCTTTTTCTAACAGTCTAGGGTTTCACCGCGTTATTAATATAACACTTTTAGAATGAGACTACCAGTCATATCACCAGATTTCCAGCCACTGTTTTTTAATAAAATAAGGATCAGTTTATTACAACTCCCCTGTGTTCTTTTCCCATGTTTGTTTAATCCCACTGTCACCCCCAAAAAAATTCCCACAGGCTGTAAGATTCTAGCAGCATTTTCCTGGGGTTTTCTTTTGGCTCTTAATCACATTTTACCTTTCACTGACCTAGATGCTTGCTTTTTATCAATTTGCCATTCCATCAGGTCTCCAGCAGAACTTGGGCAAATTTTTCTTGAGACGGCTTGTCTATATTTTGGCATATCATGCTTGGGATTCTGCAGTTTATTAGTAGCAGTTGGAAACTGTCAAGTGTTTGGTGTTGGTATCGGACAAATTTTATTGAAAAACATTTATGCAGGTAGAACAGGTTAGGCAGATAAATCTGCTGGTTGCTAATTATTACTGGCTAAAATAGTACATTTGTTTGAATTCCAGGATTTGTTTTTAATACTGTAAAAGTCTGCTTTGGCACTTTAACCATATTGTATTTTCTTCAGAGATGCATAAAATGTGATTGTGTTTCTGACAGGAAAAAACATTCTATATTCATCTTATGTCTTTCTGCAATATGGAGTTAGTTTTAAGAAATGTGTCATAGTACCACACTGACAGTTTAAGGCTTTCTAAGCAGGATTAGATGAATTCCTGTGGGAGAACGGCATTGAGGGTTGCATAGCAAGAATAAGGATAACATTCCAGCAGTTAAGCTTAAATGAGTGTTCAGTACTATTGGGGCCTAGTCACTGCCATATCACAGGAGAAGGGATATCATTATATCAGGTTTTGAATATTGTAATAGTTGTGGAAAAATACTGCAATATATATGGATTATCCCGATAATTTGTAGCATTTCTGATTTTTTGGGGGGGAAATAAAATCTGATTTGGAGCAGTGGGGAATCCTAAATCTTGGTTGTGTCGTAGGATGGGGGGGACTCTGCCAGAAATGAGCAGTGGGAAAGTCAAGGCAGTTTATCACAGTATAGCTACAGATATTGTGTTACACAATATATTATTTTAAAAGGGAAACTATCATGATAATAGCTTTATATGGAGTTATTATGACATAGGCTTAAACATCCATAGGCAGGAGGGGCAGAGAAGATCACCCATTCATTACCACAGTAGTGTGCTACTGTGTAGGGTAGATGCACAAGGGGAAGGGGATGTCCCAGGAAGACACACACCTCCCTGTGGTGAGAGAAAGACTTGGGCCAGGTGACAGTCCTTAAGGCATTATGTACTGTAGAGAAAAACTGCACACACACAGTCATTAGCTAATCAACAAATCAGCAGAATGCAGTGCACTCTTCTCTCCCCAAAAAAAATCTGCTGAAAAGAGCCTGCAGTTCTCAAAAATGTTTCTTTCTTACCCTTTTTCCTTCCGCCATGATTTTCAAACTGGATTTCATGCTGTCAGATGTCAGCTGAAATGTGAATTAAGCCAAACCACGATAAGGTGAACAGTGGTTAGGAGCCTACTCTAACATTATAATCTTTACCTTGATTATCTGAGCTGGAATCTTCACTGCTCAATCAATCAAATCTTTATTTATCCAGGCGAGCACCATTGAGCAAGCTCATTTACAAGGTGGACCTGCGTTACACATGGTCATTAAAAAAAAAAAAAAATCACATAATTGGCAGAGATACAAAAATAAGACAAGGTAAAAACATTGATGTAAAGACAGTGATAATGTGTTCAGACGAACAGGCAAACTGCTGTTCTAATTTTTTTATGTGAGAGTTCCCTCAGACCTCACAGTTTAACAGTACAATATCTTGTGTGCATTTTATGGCTGGAAAAGTCTTCTCAAACTTTCTGATGAAACACTGCTTGGCTTCCAGGTGGTCTTCGCAAAATGTTTAACTCTCAAGTCCAGAGAAAAGATCTCTTTGCTGCCAGAAAAAAAAGAAAAATTAGAAATTGAGATATTGAATTTTCCTGTCATCTTAAAGGAAAACTACACCCAAAACTTGAAAAAATATATGTTGTGCAGAGTGTTTTAATTTGTATGTGAAGTTCTAGTGTTTCCTTCCCTCTGACTGGTATTAGGAGCTTTTCCCAAATTAGCCTGCTAGCTTTATGCTAGTTTTACTACCCACGGGGATCTTCATACCTGATAGCGTAATAATATTACTTCTTCCCACAGTGCATCTTGTCTCATGTAACTGTGACGTAAGAGAGACCCAACATTCAGCACACACATGTCAAACAAACTAAATATCTTGGAAGCTTTACAAGCTGCACAAAAATGACCAGCAGCAAAGTTTTTCAGGACAGTAAAACCTTTAAGATGAGTGTGGTCACCAAGCTGAATTCTACAGATTTTAAAATATAGCCATCTCTATTGTTGTGAACTGATTGTAATGCAGTGCTTTCTGCTGGATTTATGGGCTCTGCTACATCACCATCACATGAAACAAGGTGCATTGTAGGACAAAGAAATACAATAAAACTATTTGATATGGAGATCTCCAGGTGTCGTAAAACTACCCTAAAGCTAACAGGCTAATTTAGGAAAAACTCCTAATACCAGTCAGAGGGAAGGAAATAGTAGAACTTCACATACAAATTAAAACACTCTGCACAGCATATACTTTTTCAAGTTTTGGGTGTAGTTTTCCTTTAAGTAAAAAGCATATGAGATATTGGATAGTTAATAATATTGAGAACCATAAACCTTGATAATAGTGAGTGCAGAAGGTTACGAAACCTTGGTTATCACAATTGTCTGCTAACCTTGCCAACAAAAAGTTCAGCAATATTCTGTGGTGTGTGTCTGGTTCTTCACATTTCTGTATAATTGTCAGTGGGGAGTTAGTACACACGGATAATGACCTCCTCCTCTGGTATAGAGTGTTACAGCCCAAATCTGTCAATCATTATAGAACTCTGGGCATGTGACGATTCCGAAGACTGCAGCAACCCAGTCTTTGCTGTACCACTGAAAAGGGTAGGAGCATGGGTAGAGCTCTCCGGAAGATTTCGAGATTCTACTCCTGTTTGTTTTGCTTGGAAATTGTGTGACTGTGAGGTAGGTTGGTGCTGCCTGGTAACAAATGGCACTCTAAAATATAGAAATCCATGCATGTAAAGCCACAGAGGCTCAGCCCAGTGGTGCAGAGGGTTGAGATACTGGACGCCACTCCTCGTGCCATGCTGGCGACCAGGGTTCGGGGACGGATTCTGGCGATGGGGGTCGGCAGGGGAGGAGAGTATTGAGCATCTGGAGGACTGCTCTCCTCTCCTCTCCTCTCCTGGGATGGGTTCTGGTGAGTTCACTGCCTTGTAGCGTCTCCCAGTGGAGACTGGGAGCACTGCAAGAAGGGACTTGAATCGAGGTAGGCGGCGGTGGATGTCTGCTAGGGGGGATGGGAGCATCCCCCGTGCGGCGACGTCATTGCACATCCGTGCCTCGAGAAACATAACTAAGCAAGGTGGAAACCCCCAGACAGCTGGGAGGATGATGGCAGACCCAAGGGGATTGCTCACATGCTCACCACTGGTCCCTTCCCAGATGACTCTCTCACGTCCTCTCCGCTCTGGGTCCGTTAGGGGAGGACTCTGTCCCGATTCCTCATCGGGAGGGATTCAGGCAGGGTGGTGGAGCTGCTTGGGTTGGTCTCACCTGAGTGGGGCCCCAGTGGCTGGCGGCCGGAGTAAAAGAGTGTACAAAAAAAAAAAGAGCCACAGAGGCTTTCAGATTGGCTGACCTGCTAGCAGAATCTCTCATCAGTGCCTGGATGATGGGGAAGGGGCTCATACAGGCACTTCTGGGTGTGCCACAGCAAAGTCATCCTGCTCACCCAGAATTGCAGGCAACCCCCTGACACTAACAACATGTTTGGTCAAGTAGAGGATTGGGGGGGGATACTGACATGAGGTAAAAAGAGGACACTTGTAAAGTGTTGCAGTTAAGGGAGGTTCAGGAAGAAATCAAACAGTGAACCTCATCTTTTCAGTTTGGAAACCAAGTGATTCCCATGCCCTGTCATCATGCTGAAAATGTATCAGGGTCAGACCAATGTGAATACTCGAGAAAAAGAAAAAAAAAAAAATGCCACCGAGGCACTTGGCTAACTGAGGCCACTTGAGTTGAGTGATGTTGGTGATGTTTTCCTTTTTTGTGAGAAATACTTTTTTATTGGGGGGAATGGTTAATTCTTCCACTCCCAGTCAGGGCTGTAAGCAGTGCCTGGAATTCGCCACCAGTTTCCAGTACTCAAGGATCCAAGTGATGAGGCAGACAGTGAGCTAGACCTTGGATCACCTGAGACAATTGCTTAGTCCCCAAAACGAAGAGGGACTGGGCTCTGCTTGATTTGTTTTGTAGTCCCTAAGAGATCAAGGGGATTTCAGTGCATTTCGATCCATCCTAGCTCTGAAACCTTTGAACAAGCTTGCCCAGCACACATTTGAGATAGCGTCCCAGTGGTCCATTCATACGGTTCAACCAAGGGACTTCCTGGCATTCATAGATCTGAGGATGGCTATTTCAAGGACTGTCAGGCAGTCGCACCAAAGATATCTGGGGTTTGCTGGTCAGGAACAATGCAGCTGGTGCCGGGCCTTTTCTAGTCAGTCTAGCAACAGCACCCAGGATCTCGACTTCGAGGCTGTGTTTGAAGATAGTAATTGTACTGCGGTTGCAGCTGAGGCAAGAAGAACATCACGTATACCCCTTCTGGGAGGACTTGCTTCTCTGGTCTCCATCTGCGTGGATGGCAGAGAGATCACTGACTAGGACATTGGGGTCCTAGAAAACACAGGGTAGACAGTCAATTGGTAGCAAAGCCCCTTGAGGCCATCACAGAGGTTGGAGCACCTGGGATAGTGTTCCAGTTGGATGAGAGAGGTTTTTCACTCCATGTCAAGGAGGGTGGCCTTGATTCGAGAGATTCAGTGGCTGGGACCCCAGCCAGCGGTCTCTGCGCTTAGATTGTACCAGTCTTTTAAGCTGGATCATGGCAATGGTAGAAGCAGTGCCGTGGGCATGGTTTCAGTTAAAGACTCTGCAGAACAGGATGCTGGCATAGTGTCAGAAGGAATACTAGAATTTAATCCCACTGTCTTGGTGGGTGCTGCGGTCACTTGCATTGTGGGAGAATCTAGAAAGTCATGGCAAACAGACTCTTGGAAACTCCAAAAGAATTGATTCTAGGAACGGAGGCCAGCCCGCCAAGCTGGGGCACTGTTCTGGCTGTGATCTCAGTTCAGGGGGCCTGGTGCCTCCAGGAGCAGAAACTTTCTTGTGCTAGAAATGAAAGCTCTGTATCTCTCTCTACCAATTTTCTTAGGCAGGGCAGCTCAGGATGTTGAAGGTGCAGCCGGGCAACACTGTCACTGTGGCATAAACTGTTCCGAGAGACACAGAAGGCACAAACTTGCTAACAGAAGTGATCAAGGGTCTGCAGTACACAGAGACCAACTGTCTGTCACTTTGTGCGGCCCCTCTAGTGGGGGAACCGAATATACAGGCTGAGTTGCTTCATCGGTAAAGAGTTCATCCAGTGGAATGATACCTAGGCCTGGAGGTGTTCCATCTCTTGTGCAGAAGTTATCAGCAAAGGGAGGCTCTGTTTCTGATGATCTACATCCTATATTGGTGCCTCCAGGCAAGAGGCATTGAATTCCTTGTACCAACGAGGGGATCCTCACAGAGCGTACTAGTAGCCAGAGGAGCTAAGAAGGCCAGTATTGCTGCCACTTTTGCTAGTGTCCAAGTTGATACAGAACATCAGGCAGCCAAGAGAAGGTTTCTTCTGATAGCACCACAGGCACAAGAAGGTTGTGTTACCCCAACCTAGTGAGCCTAGCACAGCAGACTCCATTTTGGCTCCCGCTTTGCTTGCGAGAATCTTCTCGTCCAGAGTGTCTATTCTGCCTTCAACCCTACTACCATTCAGCTGGCAGTTAAGTATCTGTAAGGCGGAGATTATTAAGCAGGTTGTTCCCAGGAAGTGGTAACCATTCATACGGCTCCCAGGAAAGCCTTCATGTCAGCGTTGTGTAATAAGAGTATGGAGCATTTTCCATATGACCTGAGCTAGAGGTATAGGACCATCCAAGGCTGGGACCCCAAAAATGTGTTTTGCATGCAGGAGTGGACCCCTTATGGCTCTCAAGCACCAGCATTACGGCGCCAAAAGCTGGAACCGCCGCCCCCCCCCCCAAGTAGGAATCCTTAAGTAGGGTGTGTGGCAGGCACAGCCCCCCCCCCACAAGGGGAGGGGTGGGGATGCGCACGATCTGCAGCATTGCCGGCTGGTGCCGTAATTGCCTGGCACTGGAACACTGGCATGTTCCAATCTGGTATAGAGTACTCTGCGGCAGCAGATGTCCGCATTTGGTGCACCTTTGGGAGCATCCATGGGTTTGTTCCTGGGAACCAACTCCGAAGTTATCCATCCTCCTAAGGGAGGTTAGCAGGAGTCTGACAGTTTTTCATCACTGGCTGTGGTGAAGAATGTGAACTTGTACCATGCAGGGCGTCCTTGGTATCACTCCCATAGGTGTCAACGAACATGCTGTCCTGTAAGGTGTTACCTGAATGGCATCTGCTCGTCTAGCAAGATAACCAACTTCAGGAATTTTTTTTCCTAAAGTATCCTACATATGATGCATAAGGATAAGGTGGCGATCAGAGTAGTTACATCCTTATTCTTAAGGTTTCCTTAGTCTTTCAGTCAAACCATGTGGTTTGCCTGCCGTCATTCTGTTCAAAGCCAGTAAGTCAGACAGATAGGACATCTAAGACTTATCTGAGAAGAATAGTGGAGTTCAGAAAGTCTGAGTTTGTTCATTCTAACGGGTTTGCCTCCTGTTATTCTGTCCAAAGTTGAAACTATGAAAGACATGGAGGTTCCTAAAGTGGCTTTGCACAGGACACTTACCACTTATCTGAGGAGGACTCGGGTGTGCAGAAAGTTCGAAAGCTTGTTTTAATTGGAGTGGTGGTAAAGCATATGTGGCTGAGCAGGAGAGAGCATCCAGTATGATGAGGGTACGTTCTACCAAGGTGCCCGCTACGTCCTGCATGGACTGAGGAAAGACCTCTGTGTTGGATCTGTGCAAGTAGACTTCGTCCTCTATTCACACATTCACTAAGCAATATAAATTGGATGTCCAGAGATGTGCTGATGTAGCCTTCGGGGACAGAGTTTTGCAGGTGGTGGTTAGCAGATGAGTGTAATCCTTAGTCCTTATGGGTTTTTATATGGGACAGTATTCTCCCCCACCCAGTTTTGGAATGGCTACTACTTTTTAGAACCCATATGTATTGACTCCCCATTGACCGTGTGGAGTTATACAGAAAGGAAAAATTCCTCCATACTTACTGTAATTTCTGTTAGCGTCAATTTTGTTAGTGGGGCCTCCCTCGGGAACCTCTGGCTGCTGTTGGAGAATATTGTCTGATATATTTTAGGAATTCGGGTGTCAGCAAAGATAATTGTGAATACAACTGAATATCAGAAATTGTTTGGTAACCAGGGAGATCCCTGTATTTTATTGGGGTGTTCGAGACCACAGAATAACAGGTTACGAATTGTGGTGCCTCTCCATTTCAGGTTAGTAATTTACCTTTCCTTTACAGTTACCTTCACTGTTGCCTTGTGACTAAATATGTTTGTGTTAGAAGTGTTTTTTTTTTTTTTTTTTTTAAATAACTGTTTATTACAATTTTGGATTACAACAATTCACATACGAACATTCATGTATAGCAACTATGTACACAAATACAAATGTAACAAAGCTGGCATAAATAAAATAAAATTCCACTTATTCATTACCTATATCTTCTCTCAATCTCATGTCTGAATTTCTGACTAATAAAAACAAAAACATTCTTTCTCATTACCCCCCCCCCATATCCCCTCTCCTCCTCTCTGAGTTGATAAACCAAGTGGGTTTATTGTTGTCTAATTACTCACAGTCTCGAACTTTGGGGGGTGGAGTACTGTAAAATAGAAGATCAATAGCCTAGCCAGGCCCTTCTCCACTTTAATCTTGTTCAGCTAGTTTCTCCAAAATGGTTTTATTTTGTTTCTCTGCCCAAAAGTGGAAAAAGGGAAGCCATCAGCTAATAAATTTATCCTTTTGTAATCTCACTTTGGCAGTCAGGCACTCTATCACCATCAAATGTAGGCAATTTTCCAACCAGGCTGTCATTGTAGGTATTGTAGAGGTCAGCCATTTTCGGGAGATGGCCTCCAAGGCCATTGCTATACAGATATTGAAAAGATATATCTGCCTCCTAGTTTTTAGTGTACCCGGAGGTAACTCCAAAACACATGTCTGGAAATCCAGGGAACGTTCCACTTCAAATATCTTCCCTATTGCCTGTCCCAACTCCCTCCAATGCCTTTGTAATAATGGGCATGCCCAAAAAATGTGGGTGTGTGTGCCAGTCCCCGAACAGCCTCTCCAACACTCCGCCGAAGGGTGGACTCCATAAATATTTAGCCACCACCCGCCACCTGAAACCTCTCCAGGCTGGAGAGGCAGAGGTGGAAAACACCCCTTGCCTTACCTTCGCCCATTCCACCTCTGTTAACTGCTCTTGTGTTTCCTTGTGCCATTTATCTCGTATCTGTTCAGTTGAATCCCTCACCATACTCATGAATAAACTTGTGAGCTGTGTAATTCTACCCTTAATTCCAGGGGACTGTGCCATGGATATCAGAAGTTGTGTTACTGGATTAGGAGCCTCCTGCAATTGGGATCTACGAACTTGGTCGTTTAAGTCTAATTTGCAAAAATCGGAAAAAAGTCTTTCCTGGGTATATGGAATTCTTGACAAATTTGTTGAAAAGATTTAAACTCCTCTGCCTCAAAGAATTGTCCTATAGTGGAGAGCCCCTGCCTTCCCCAGGCTTGATACCCCCCCTCTAATTTAAATGGGTAGAAATCTACACAAACGCGTAAAAGTGTCCCTTGACACAACCATGGGAAATGTAAATGTATTAGACTTCCACCCATATCTTTTTCAATATCTCCGCCCACCTGTTACGCGTAGTCCATAATTTAATGTTTGTAGTATTCATAAATATTAAATCTCCCATGGTCACTATTCCTATCGATGCTTTTTACGACTGGACCCACCTTGGGGGTTATTCCATACTCAGAAATGATGTGAACTGTTGTAATTGGGCTGCCCAGTAATATACTTTGAGGTCCGGAAGAACCAACCCCCCTTTGCTTAGGGGCTGTGAGGACTGACCATTTAACTCTGGGTCTCTTTCCTCCCCATATAAACTTAGCTAGGATCGACCTCAAGGTTTCCCAAAAACAACCAGGGTGTCTCAACGGGACCTCCGAGAAAATGAACAAAAATCTGGGGAGTACATTCATCCCAATTGTCTCTATTTTACCAAAAAGGGATAAAGGGAGCTCCCTCCACCTTTTACATTCTGCCTGTTTCTAGCAATAACTCCAAATAATTTGAATGATACAATTTAGAAACATCTTTGGGAATCTATATCCCCAGATACTTGATACCTGCATTTGCCCACCGAAGCCCTCCCAGGTCCAGTGGTAATGATCCCGAGTATGAACCCAACTGAAGCAATTCGGTCTTGGTCTCATTCATAAAGCCTGATACAGACCCAAATTCTCTGAATAATTCCAACACCTTGGGTACCATCTGAGTTGGATCTGCATAAACAGAGACCTGTACTTCCCTACCCCTCTCCCCATGCTTTTATAATCTGGGGATTGTTGAATTAATGCCACTAATGGCTCTATACTCCAAGCAAACAAGAGTGGATAAGGGGCATCCCTGTCGGGTCCCCCTCCATATTTCAAAGGGAGGCGAAGTAACTCCATTAACTTTGACCTGGGCCGTAGGATGCTTATGCAGATTAGCAATCTATAAGCAACATTTAGGGCCAGAACCAAACTGGTTTAAGGTTTCATCCAAAAAGAGCTAATCGAGCCTATTGAAGGCCTTCTCCACATCAACCGAAATGATTGCAGAAAGAACTTCTGAAGGAAACGACCTGGCGGACTCCAGCACGTTCAGCAAGAGGCGAATATTGTCCTGGATATGCCTCCCAGGAATAAAACCTGTCTGGTCTGGGTGGACCAGACCTTGAATGACCCCCTGAACCTTTACCCCAATGGCCTTAGAGAAAATCTTATTATCCTGATTTAAAATGAGATGGGCCAGTAACTCTCACAGAGGGAGGTGTTTGCCTGATTTAGGCAAAACCGATACCAGGGCTCTGCTCTAGGAATCCAGAAGTTGCCCTTCATCATGGGCCTCATTGCACACTTTGGTCAAAATGTAACAATTTCACCTGCAAATTTTTGATGAAATTCTATCAGGAACCCGTCTGGTCCAGGTGCCTTACCCTTGTTGAAGGATTTAATCATGGCCAGAATTTGTGAATCGTTGAATGGAGCATCCATCATTTGCTGTTGCTCCTGAGTGAGCCTCGGCAAAGACATTTAAAAAAAAAAAAAACTCTGCTTCTCTCTCCAGATGTCCCTCTTTCTCTCCTGTTTGTACAGTTGGGCATAATATTTTTGAAACTCCTTCACTATCTCCAAGGGAGCTGAAGTGAATCCTTTCCCCCGATCTTTAATTCTTAATTTAGAGACGTATCTGTCCGCCTCTTGTTTTTTTTAAGCGTAGGGCCAATAACCTCCCTGCTTTGTCCTCCCATTCAAAATATTTTTGCCCCGCAAACCTAAGCATGTTGTCCGTTTTCCTCAATAAGATCCCATTTATGTTTCCCTAGCTTGTTTTAACCTTGATATGATGGTCGGGTCCCTTGTGCTTTTATGCTCAGATTCCAGTTGCCATAAATTATCCTCTGCTTTCTTTAGAATGGCATCATATTGTGTCTGCCTGTGAGAAGCATAAGATATGACATACCCCCTCAACACTGCCTTGAGACAGTCCCAAACATATTTGATTGGGGTATCTTTCTCTGTGTTTTCTCTAACGTAATAACAACAAAAATCGAAAGAGACCTAGGAGTAATTATATCAGTTGACCTAAAGGTGGGCAAGCAATGTGAGAAGGCAGTAAGGAGGACTGGGGGGATACTGGGATGCATAGGGAGAGGCATCAACAGTAGAAAACAGGAAGTTGTTATTCCTCTGTACAGACAGTTGGTGTGACCCCATCTGGAGTACTACGTGCAATTCTGGAGACCCCATGTCCGCAAAGACATAGAGAGAGGGGAGGCTGTTCAGAGGAGGACAACCAAAATGGTGCAGGGTCTGCACCAGAAGACATCGAGGAGAGACTAAAGCAGCTTAATATGTATACCCTTGAGAAAAGGAGGGAGAGGGGGGCATGATAGAAACCTTCAAGTATCTCAAGGGAATTAACAAAGTACAAGAGGGTAGCATCTTTCAGAAAAAGGGATGTGCAAGAACAAGGGGGCACAATTTAAAGATAGAGGGGGGATGGCTCAGAGGTAATATTAGAAAGTATTTTTTTCACAGAGAGGGTTGTGGATGCATGGAGCAGCCTTCCTGGGGAGATTGTGGAGTCAGGAACAGTGGGAGAATTCAAGAATGCATGGGACAGACATAAGGCAATTCTAGTGGGGGTAGGAGGAAGTAAGCTGTTGATAAACTAGAATCTGCAACTTATTCATCAGGTAGGGAAATAGACAGACTAGGTGAGCCAAGCGGTCCTTATCTGCCGTCAAATTCTATGTTTCTATGTAGTTGGAAATAACCGCCTTAGTGGAGGTAATGAAGGCCTCATCATGTAATGAACTCGCATTTAGTCTCCAGACCCCCTTAGAAACCCTTGCCTCCCACTGTATTTCACAGACCAGTAGGGCATTATCTGATATGCACCGTGTGAGCCCATTTTTTGTGTGTATATTCTGTCCAATCAAGAGTATGAATTACATGCCGAGGAATAAAAAGTTAATTCTTTACCCTTTGGGTTTTGTAACCTCCATGGGTCCACCGTTTCCCCCCCTCCGTCCTTCATGCTTTAAGTAATTTCGATCCCAATTTGTGCCTTTACCTTGCACTAGATTCCTATCCAGCATTACATCCTCCACACAGTTCCAATCCCCTAAACACAGAATGTGTCCCTCTGGCAAGGATGCCAAGAAGTGAAATAACTGTCTGAAAAATTCTCCGGAGGGAGGGGTGGGAGTATAAACACACTATATGAATAGGTCTGCCCCTCAAACATTCAGAGATAGCAACCAGTCTCCCAGAACCTGCAGATGTACCTGTGTAATTTGAAAAGGCAGACCCCTATGTACCAGAATCACTGTGCCTGCTTTCTTGGCATCTGGGTGTGAATCTGCATATATGATCCCCACCCACATCCTCCTCAATTTCAGATGTTCTGTAGCAGACAGATTTGTTTCCTGTAGGCAGGCTACATCACATTTTGCTTGTTGCAGCTCCTGCAAGACCCTGGCCCTTTTAACTACATTGTTGATTCCCTTAATGTTCCAAGTCCCAATAGGTAACTTATCCATGACTTAAAATGATACATTACTACCTAACTTAATCCATACTTGCATACATTTCCACCCCTTCCTATCCTTCCATAAAAAACAGACATGTTGCATTCTAACCTGTTTCTTGATATTCCCTCTAACAGAATGCCAGCAAAAAAAAAAAACACATAACATCCCACCATCCCACAAACATGGTAACAAGTACAAACAGATGTAACAACAAAGAACATATACACAACCTTGAAGATATTATGTCCTCTAGTGGCCTGAGTGCCACACTACAAAGAATTTGCTCGAGAGAGCACCCAGAGAAAATCGGGTATAGAGACCTAGAGCGGCCAGCGGCCCTCCTGTATCATCATCGAGGAGATACATAGCCATTAGTCTCCTCTACCCATGTTTTCTGATCAAGTTGATTTTCCCCCTTTACATGTTTCTCCCACCACTTCTCATTTTTCTGTTACAAGCTTTCTCTCTTTAAAGACAATTTTATTCTAAATAAGATCATTGTTGCCAACCCCACCATAATACCAAAACATAAATTGGATAATTAAAGTACCAAGTTCCTTTCCCCAAAAAAACCTGCGTCTTGGTGAAAAATTTAAGTTTTGTTCTTGCCTTTGCTAGATAATCTTTCTCTTAGCTTGCCTTTCGCTTCTTCACGTGGGAAACAAATGATTTAAAATAATGTTTGGGGCCAGGGAGTTACCAAGGCTCTCCGTGTTACAGAGTCCTTTACCCCATTTCTCCCACTTTCAGTTGGCCCATGGTGAGGTAAAAGATGATCGCGCAGCATACGTTTTCCATTTCAAACCAAGCTATAATGACCACAGGTCATCCCGTCCACGTCAGTCCCAATTAGAAAGTTAAGTAGCATTTTCCTTATACTTTAAAATTTACCAAAAGACGCTCTCTGCTCACCCCACCAGACTCCATTGCTTCTAGCACCTTCTCCTTCACAGGGAAACTAAGAAATCTAATGATGATCGACCTAGGTGGGGCCCCTGCTTTGGGCTTGGGGACTAAAGCACGATGGGCCCTTTCTATGCCCAGTTCAGAATCCACAGATAAGTCTGATTCTTTCTGTAACTAACAAGCCATAAAGGCAGCCGTGTCATCCTGCTCAAGCCCCTCTGGAACGCTGAAAATTCTAATATTATTGCTCCTAGAATGCGCCTCTGCATCTTCAGCTCGGGCTGTGAGCCCTCGCTCCCTTTTATATAGATAAAGCAGGGAACGACCCAAGGCCATGTGCTCTGTCTGCGAAGTGTCCATGTGGCCTTCCATTAGCAAAGTGCGCTGTTCCAGTTTTTAAGTTATTTTGAATACCTGTTACCTTATCATCTATCTTATGTAGCATCTGCATGATCGCTCTAATTTTGGTCCTTCCTATCGTCAACCCTGCTTCGGACTCCATCTCATCATCCTCGTCCTCAGATCCCACTGTGCCAGTAGAGATATGTGATTCCGCTGGTCTCCTCTCCCTAGTCTGCAGTTTCTCATATCTATTTTCTGCAAGCTGGGAGTGCCTCGCCCTGATTTTTTTTTTTAAGGTTCGGCATCTTGGGTTTGAGTCGGAATATCAACAGAGGTCAAATTAAACGTTTTTATGCAACAATACCGGCCGATTGTCTTAGATGATACTGCCGAGTACTTGGTGCTCTCAGATCAGGCAGCCATGCTGACGGTGACGTCACCGGAAGTGCTCGTTAAAAGTGTTGTTTGGAGCGAGCCAAGGAGGTTGGAGGATCAATGATCTGATGTTCAATAGGGACATGATGGAAGTGTTACTCAGCAAGACTGCATCTCAGTAAGATGTCTCATTCATTTGTTGTAATTGTAATGTGATAAATTATTTGCCGGCAAGTTTTTACTTCCAGGGAGAGCTCTTTGCCTGGGCGAAACGGAGATTCGTATTTACATAGGAGTGTATAGGTACTTCATGGACAAAGATGACTTGAGTTATTGATGTCTTTGGAATCCTCAAGTGACCAGAGTTCTATGCTGATTGACAGCTTTGGACTGTACCGCTCTACCCCTGTGGGAGGAGCTCATTACCCATATGTATCAATTCCCCATTGACAGTATTGGAGCTAACAGAAAAGGAAATTGGGGTAAGTATGAAAGAATTTCTCCTTTTCACTTCGCTGTATAGGCTAGACCACGCTAAGGTAGAAAAGCCATCTAATTTTCATTTGGGTACTGGAGGTGGTGGAAGCAGCCAGGGTCATCATGATCCAGTCATCATATTATTTGCAACATTTAAAGTGTAGTTCAAACATTCTTAACGGATTCTAGTTTTATCCACACAAGAAATATTTGATACATCTCATAGAACATTACATTGGCTCTGCGAACAGTGACCATGTATGGTCAGCTTGGTGGCAGAGTGTTGTCCTGTTGCTTGAAGGACAAATGTGTGGGAGAGATCTCTGTTGTCTTTTTTCACTGGGCCATTGGAGAGCAGCCCTATTGTGTAGGCAGTGCATTTGCTCTTCGGGTGGGGGTGTTTGTGTTCTGAGCTGAAGAACACTCAGGGCCAAGATGCACTGTTAGTAACATGGCTAAAAGAGACAGCGTGGATGGAGGATGCACTATAAGGGGAGAATAGTGGGATGACAAATGAATTTATTGGAAATCATGTTGGTTTTGGTTGCTGAGTCTTTAGTCTTCATGTCTGAAAGTGATTTTGTGTGCACAAACTTCTCTTTCTCCTTCCCACTCAAAATCTGTGTATTTTTATATCTACTTATTGATGAGTGCAACAGACTGAAAATCTTCTGTAACATTATCCACTATGCACCTAATTACTGAGCTATGTTGTGGTGTGGTTCCTGTAAAAAGTCATAAAAATGAGACCTTGGTTGGGGGAGTATTTGTTTCTCTGTAGGACTTCCATATGAAGTTTGATCATTTCTTTTTCTGGTAAAAGCAGGTTTCCCACTGCTCTCAGCACTGCATGCTGGCTGTGGCCTGTCACATATCAAACCATATTCTGTTTTGCCCTGTAGGAGCTGTAACCCAAACGATAGGGATACAATGAAGGCCTCCATACCCACTTAACTGTACATTCAGATTTATGTTACACATATATTTTTTGAATGTATTTACAGAACCACATCTCTGATTGTGATTGTGATCAGTCTTAATGGAGATATCCCTTAGAATCACATCCATAGTAGTTTTGGCATGTGGTTAACTAATTCTTGTGTGGCTGTGCTTGAAAACCACTTTTTATTTTGTTTTTTGTACCCAGGATGACATAGCTGAGATGTAATATCCTGTTTAATGTGGTCTGCTTTTATCCACTGTTACATCTGTGTGGGCTAATGCATTGAGAAGTTAGGTAGCTTGCTTTGTCACATACAGCAGCATATAGTGGCTGTGGCAGAATTTTGAACATGGTTCTCCAGATTTCCAAGCCTGTGCTCGAGTCACTGGACCACACTGCTTTTGCTTATCGAATCTGCTTATTTAATTCTACCGAAACTTTATTGCCATAACTTAGTACTTGTTCATGAGGGTATCCGAATCATGGCTTAGGTGACCTACTTACACATTTTGCTTATGATTGGTTGTTGCATTTGTGATTGGCCAGGCTGAAAATTCCTGGAAACTGCTCACCTGAATTTGACTAAACTTGGCATGGGCTCTAATAAGTTATAGCCAAAGGAATAAAGCAGTTTGGCACCTGGAACCTGAAAGAAAAAGTAAAATCTCCAGAAGGTATCTGTTCCACTACCTCAGGGAAAACTGCTGTAACACAGTGGAGACATGCCCACTTGCCCACTCACCAGTATCCTTTTTTTTTTAGTATTTATTTAAAATAAATGTCTAGACTGGTGATTACAATTGTAGCACCTCATTCTGGCACCAGTCACCAATGTTTCGCAGTCAGCATTACCACTTCATGAGGGTTAAGCCATGTTTATTACAGTGTAGTATGTACAGTAGAAACAGAAGAAAAACATTTTATGCATTATAGCAACCGTTTCGCTTGCTCAGATATTCATAATTCTCCCATCAGTTGTTATGTTTCTTCAACTATCTGGGTAGCTTTAACCATCTTTGTTAGATAGCAATATATAAGGTGTGAAGATTTCACCTTCTCATTGGCTGGATAGTTTTTTTGAACTCAAAGTATAACACTGCAGCACTAAGAGTTTTTCTATTATAAAAAGCTTTCAATTCTCCCAGAGGAGGTCATGTCAACAGATTGCTACTACAGATGGAGGCTCATTGGATCAACAGGTTTAACACACTAGAACCAAAATATGGCATAAACAAGGATATAGAAACCTAGAATTTACCTGCAAAAAGGACCGCTTGGTCCACCAAGTCTGCCCAGATATTCTCAGCCTAATCTGCCTGCACAGACACTAACTGGTCTCCGGCAACATCTCTTCTTCCTGCCTGTTTTTTAATTCACCCCTGAGTCTATCCTACACATGCTTGAAGCCCCCCTCCCACTGTTTTCACTTCCAAAACTTCTGCTGGTAGTCTGTTCCAGGTTTCTAGCACTCTTATAGTGAAAATATATTTCTAGGGAAGTGGATATGGTACACAAGCCGCACTTAAGCAAACTTCCTTTCCCTTTACAACCAGTTGAAACATTTTCAAGCTGAGTTCCTCCCATCCACTCGGTGGTATACTCCTCGGCTTCGCCCCATGAAGTCGAATCTTCCTTTCTGCTGGAAAAGGCAGGTCTTCTCCTTTGCAGCTCAATGCATGGTGCAGGTTGCATCAGTGCTATGAGGAGCAGATGTGGCAACAGTGGGTCCTTGGGCATGGTAGACCCCTTCCTCAGACCCCAGCACTTCCCTGGTTGTCCCCAGTTCGGCCGGCCCCGGTCTTTGCTGTGTCAAGTCTCAGTGGCACTGGCCTCACTGCCGATCTGGATAGAGCAGTCACCCAACCAGCCCTTACAGAGAGCTGCTGTCAACTCCGCCCATCTGGCTGCCAGCTTTCCAGGTTGGCTGTCAGTCGAAATCACCCACTTGGATGAGTCCAGGGTGTTCATGGGGAGAAGTGGTAGAGGACTGTCTGTGAGGAGTCTTTGGACTTCGAGGGGTCCTGGTCCTCTGTGCAATCCTCCAGGACCCTGGGCTTTGACCATGAATCAGCCGAAGAACTGACCACTGATCATGGGCAGATCTCCTTCAGGGCTTTGCTCCGTTTGATCTGCGAATTGATGGAGATCCCCTTGGAGCCAGTCCAGAAGTAGGCCAAGTACCCCCTTACAGAAATCTTGGGTTAGGATGTTTCCCTGGGGTGGCCTTCCCTGTGGTGGAGGCTATTTTGGGTCCCGCGCTGGTGTTCTGGCAGCATCCGCCTTTGTGCATGTCGCCATCGGCCCACAAGTATGCAGTCTTGACTGGTGCCCTTCCTGATTTTTTTGGACCATTCTTCGGCCGAGGGATTGGTGCTGGATTCCATCTTTCGCAGAATGGTCAATGTCAGGGACATGGACAAGCTCCCCCTCCCGACAAGGAATCCTAGAAGCTGGATCACACAGCCAAGAAGATCTATGCTGCATCCTCCCTGGGTCTCAGTCAGGCAAGCTCCACCTTAATGATGGCCAGCTTGGGACATGCCCTTGTGGGTGTCCTGGACTATGCCTTTCTCTGCCTTCAGGCATATTTGCAGTCGGAGGTAAGGCGGTCATAAACTAGGGTCGATCACTAGCCAAGCACCAAGTACAAAATACCTTGGTCATCAGCAGTTCCAGCGGCCAGTCTGTGGCAGGGGCAGTCGCGATGCCCCATAGGGCCTGGCTGTGAATTTCCACCTTCATGGCGCATGCCCAACTGGCCGATTGTACCCTTCCTGGGCACCAGCCTTTTTGGCCTTAGGGTGGATGGGCATATCACCTGGATTGAGAAGTCCAGTGCCACCCTCAATTCGGTGACATCCTCGCATGAGGATCCCAGGGGACAGAAGCAGAAGAAGTCCTTTCAGATTCGGCCCTTTGTATCCCAGCAGTCCAGACTGCAGCAGCCCCAGTGGGGCAGTTTCAGGTCTGATGACCTAAGCCTATGTTTGCCAGCCAGGGTTCCAAGAAACCTGGAGGTGGGGCAGTGGGGTTACTCTGGCAACTTGTGCTGGTGCCTCCTTCAAGGCCGCTCAGTGATGGGTTGGGGGTGCCTGATTCCTATGCACCTGGTCCCTACCTCAGCTCCCCGTTGGGGTTAAGCTTCATCATTTCTGGAATGTGTGATCTGTCATCACTTTGGAGAAAAGGGTGCTGGAAGTGGTGGGATGTGAGTTGACTCTCGACTTCAGGGCTTTTCTGCCCTACCGAGCTCATGCTGCATTCCCTACTGAGCCCATGCTCCATGGGAGTCTGTGGTGTAGCAAGACCCGCTGTCTGCCCTCTGGCAGGACATTGCTCAGCTCCTCAAGAAAGAAACCGTAGCCAATGTCCTGGACACCACGGCTGGCCAGGGCTTTGTGTCTGGGTATTTCTTGGTCTCCAAATGTGGGAGGGGGGGTTGGCGCCCCATACTGGATATGCATGATCTCAATCAGTTTCAGAGGAAGCGCAAGTTCTGGATGCTCGGTCTGAAGCAGATCATTCCGTCCCTGGAGCAGGGCATGTGGTTCTGCTCTCTGGACCTCCAGGACGCTTTCTTCCACATACCATTCTATCTGTCCGTCCCACTGGCGGTACCGGGTCATGCCTTTTGGCCTCTCCTCAGCCCTAGGGTCTTCACAAAGTGTTTTGCAGTGGTGGCAGCCTTCCTCCGGCACCAGAGAGTCCGGGGTCTGTCCATATCTGGATGACTGGCTGTTTGCTGGATCATCTTGAGAGGCAGTGGAGTGGTCCAAGGACCTGACCCTCCAGACCTGCTCAGACTTGGGCCTTTTGATCAACCCAGAGAAGTCGGAACTCAACCCTCCTGTAGGTCATCCACTTTATCGGGCCAGCTCAACTTCCTCCGCACTGGGCAGCAGATCTTCCCTCCTTTGCCTGATTATTTCAGGTTGGGTGCTCCTGACCTGTCCTGGACTTCCTAAGGTACATGGCATCCTGCACCAGTGTGGTCAGATGAGCCCGATGGCGGATGTGCCACCTGCAGTGGGAGCTGTTGCACCAGTGGTCTCAGTGCCTAGGTCACCTGAACCAGCTGGTCCTGGTGACTCTGCTGATATGGGATGCTGTCCAGTGGAGACTAATCCCAGAACATCTAGAGGAAGGAATTCCATTCTTTTACCCAGAGCAGTCAGTCACCATGATGACCCGACACATCTCTGGTGTAATGGGGAGCGCACTTGGGGGGGACCACAGAGCCCACAAGCTCTGGACCCCCAGCGAGTCCTGTTACCACATCAGCCTGCTGGAGCTTTGTGAAATGCACCTTGCTCTGATGGAATTTGCTTCGATTGTTCTAGGATCAGGTCTTGCAGGTCCAGACGGACAATACCATGGCCATGTATTACTTGAACAAGCAGGGTGGAATGCTCTCCCTTCAGTTGTGTCAGGAGACCCTCCTTACTTGGACCCTCATAAACAGCTTAGGTGCCAACCTCCTGGCAATTCATGTAGGCAGAGCCTACAGCCACATTGCGGATGTCCTTAACTGGGTGGGCGAGGTGTCTCATAAGTGGTCATTGCATCAGGAAGTGGTGTGCCACCTGTTCTCCCAGTTTGGAACTCCCCTGGTCGACTTGTTCGCCTCCTGGGAGAACACAGAGCTAAGGTTGTTTGTGCCTGCGCCCCCCTTCCCCCCAGTGCAGGACAGTGCTGGGGGATGCCTTTGCGAGACCTTGGACCCCAGGCCTCCTTTGCACCTTACCTCCCTTTCCCCTGTTCCACAGAGTATTGGTCAAGGTACGGAGGGACAAGATGCAGATGATTCTGGTAGTCCTAGACTGACCACGCGTTTTGGTACCCAGATTTCCTCAGCTCCAGCAGCAGGCCTCCATGGCAACTGCTCCTATATCCTGATCTGCTTTCCATTCACGAGCAGAATGTCTTGTATCCAGACCTTCGGTCCCTGCACCTGACAGCCTGGTTCCTGAGTGGCTAGAATTCCGGCTTTGGGGGTCTCTGAAGAGGTTCTCCATGTTGTGGAATCTTCTCAGAAGACGTCAACCTGCCAGTGCTACGCCTTCAGCTGGAAGAGGTTTTCCATTTGGTGCCAGGGCAGGGAGCTAGACACCCTGGCCTGCCCCTTGGCTAGCATTCTGGACTACTTTTGTTCCCTGTCTGTCGGATCTGAGGTCAGTGACCCTAAAGGTGCACCTGGCAGCCATCTCTGCATACTGGGTGTGGGCTGGTATGGTTATGGTTATGGTGGTGCAGGAGAAGGTGGCTGGGCACTTCTTAAAGGGTCTTGACCACCTGTCCTTGCCGATGCGGGAATCACCACCACCTTGAGACTTGTTGATGCTACTAGCAGTGCTCATAGGCAAGCCATTCGAACTGATGCACAGGTGTGACATCTCACACCTGTTGTGGAAGATTGCCTTCTTGGTGACTGTCACCTCTGCCAGAAGGATTAGTGAGCTCAGGATGCTTTCGGTGGAATCTCTGTATTTAGTGTTTCACAGGTACAGGGTTGTCCTCTGCCCTAACCCAAAGCTCCTCCTGAAGGTTGTTTCGAAGTTTCACCTTAATTGGGTGATTAATCTCCCAGTGTACTTCACCACTTCAACCTTGGAGGCTGAGCACAGGCTCCATATGTTGACCTGAGGTGAGCGCTTGCTTATTATAAGGAGCACACAACTGGAGTTCGGGGAGAGGTTCGCCAGCTCTTTGTCACCTATGTTGAAGCTGCACTGGGCAGACCAGCAGCTAAGCAGATGATTAGCAGGTAGATCTTATCCTGCATCAACCTCTGCTGTAGGTTGGCTAGGAGGGAGCCTTTTGTAGGGCTTAGGGCTCATTCCACCAGACATATTGCTGCCTTGGTGGCTGCTTCCAGGGACATCCCTATCCAGGAGATCTGCAGGACTGCTACCTAGAATTTGGCACACAGCTTCATTTCTCAGTACCACATCGACATTGAGTCATGCCAGGATGCTGATTTTGGGACCTCAGATCTCCAGTCCTTGTTTGCTAAGTAAGATTGTGTGCCTTGCCCCCTCCTCTTGGAGAACTGCAAGGAGTCTGCCTAAGTGCATCGTATCCATGTCCCTAGAAATGAGGGTTACTCACCTGTAACCATAGTTGTAGGAGTAGTATATGGGGCATATAGAAACATAGAAACATAGAAGTTGGCGGCAGATAAGGACCGCAAGGCCCATCCAGTCTGCCCATTTCTTTTTCTACCTTATAAATGTGCCATCGGCCTTTGCTCTGTCAGTGACCTATCTATTCATAGTCATTTGTATTGCTCCCTTATGCCTATTTGAAGCCCTGCACTGTATTCATAGCCACCACTTCTTGTGGTAAGCCATTCCATGCATCTACCACCCTTTCTTTGAAAAAGAATTTCCTCACATTCCCCTTAATCGGCCTCCCTCTAATCTCATGCTGTGTCCTCTTGTCCTGCTATTTTCTTATATTTAAACATGTTAGACTCTTTCACCTTGTTTATGCCCTTAAGGTGTTTAAATGTCTCGATCATATCACCTCTCTCCCTCCTTTGCTCAAGGGTATACATATTGAGCTCGTTAATCTGTCCTCATATGTCTTCTGATGCAGTCCCTGCACCATTTTGGTTGCCCTTCTCTGGACTGCCTCAATTTGGTTAATGTCCTCAGAAGGTGTGGCTCCAATACTGCACGCAGTACTCCAGATGGGGCCTAACCAATGTCTTGTACAGAGGGATTATTACCTCCTCTTACGACTTGTGATACCCCTACTAATACACCCTAACACCCCCAGCCTTACCTACTGCTTTAGAGGTCTGCTTGGATGATTTTAGGTCATCAGTGATGATGATGCCCAAGTCTCTTTCTTCCTTTGTGACTGCTAGCAACTCCTCCCAGCCTATAAGTGGCTTCAGGGTTTCTCTTCCCTATGTGCATGATTTTGCACTTCTTTGCATTAAATCCCAGTTGCCACTCTTCTGACCATTTGCTAGTTTATCAGATCTCTTCTCATTCTGCCCACCCCATCTGGATCATCTACTCTGTTGCAGATCTTGGTGTCATCTGCAAACAGACAAGCCTTACCCTCTAGTCCATCTCAGAGGTCACTAATGAAGATGTTGAATAGGACTGGCCCCAGGACTGATCCCTGAGGTACCCCACTTGTGACTTGCATCTCTTCTGACTGTATACCATTTACCACCACTCTCTGTTTTCTGCCCGTCAACCAGTTTGCCACCCAGTTGACCAACTTCTGACCCACCCGAGCCTACCCAGCTTATTTATCAATCTTCTATGTGGAACAGTGTCGAAAGCTTTGCTGAAGTCAAGGTAGACGACATCAACTGCTCCCCCCTTGGTCCACCACTCTGGTTACCCAGTCAAAGAAATCTATGAGATTAGTTTGACAGGACCTTCCTTTTGTAAACCCATGCTGTCTTGGATCCTGTGCCCTATGGATTCCAGGTGTTGCACTATCCTTTCCTTAAGGAGTGCCTCTATAATCTTGCCCACTACTGAGGTAGACTGACTGGTCTGTAGTTCCCGCCTCCTCCCTGCTACCCCTCTTGTGGGCGGGATCCATGAGACCTTCTCCAGTCTTCTGGGACCTCTCCTGTGCTCAGAGACTCACTAAACAATTCTGCTAATGGCTCTGCTAGTTCCTCCTTTAGCTCCTTAAGTACCCTGGGATGTATGCCATCAGGTCCCATTGCCTTATCCACCCTGAGCTTAGCAAGCTCTTGTAGGACCCTTTCTTTTGTGAAGGGAGTAGTGCTCACCTCCCTCCCCCCTGTGTCCATGATGCTGAACTGTGGGCCCTGCCCTACCTTCTCTTCAGTAAATACTGAGCAAAGTATCTATTTAGGATAGATGCCTTTACAGGGTCCTCATCCTCACATGCTCCCTTTTCTCCATTAAGCTTAGCAATACCCCCTCTGGACTTTCTCCTTTCACTAATGTATCTATAGAAAGTCTTGTCACCTTCTTTTACTGTTCGTGCTAGTGTTTCCTCAGTTTGGGACTTTGCCTGCCTTACTGCCTTCCCTGCTTCCCTTAGGGCATATCCACACGACCTACCATGGCAAGTGGCACACGGATCCTTGCTTCCAGGATGCAGAATGGAGTGGAGTTGAGGATTATACCAGGTGGGTGGGTGGTAGAAGCTTAGCTTGAAAATGTTGTGGCTTGTCTTAAAGGGAAAGGAATACTGCCTAAGGGTAGATGTGGATGTAGCACACCTTGCTATTGCCAGGGTAACCTACTGCCTCTCCTTGACTACTGCTCCCCGTCTACTCCCCTGTATCCCCCACCTTGCATTTAAGACTAAACACTACCTATAACTCTGTCTGTCGACTCGTCCTTTAAGCTCCCCACCAGACCTACCACTGCAAACTTTACCAGTCTCTAGGCTGGCTTCCTCTGCAAGGTCGCTTTTGACTATGCTATGGGCTGCCTAGTGGACAATGCACTTAGAAACCAACACCTTTCCCCATACTCCCTCCCCTTGACAGAGTGGCTCCTAGGACATTTAGGGCATCCTCAGTCCCTCTGCTGGAGGCATCCTGTGTCTCCACAACAGTGGGAAGTAGAGCTTTCTCCGTCTCTGCACCCTCCCTGTGGAACAAGCTCCCACCATCCGTCTGCTCTTCCCCCATACACCTGGCCTTCAAACGGACTATGAAAACCTGGTTCCTAGCTGCTGCTGTCACTGTTCCCTGTAATTAACATTAGGGCACCCTAATGCCCACATCTCTATCCACTTTCTTTGCCCTCTAAACATCTCCTCTCTCATTTCTGTCTTTGTCCAAAACCCTCCTTCCCTCTAAACCTCTAATCCCTGAAACTGATGTGAGTATCTGACTATATGAATCTGCACAGCTTTATTGATGGCCCTGTACTAAACTGGATTCATGTCATGTTTATGATGCTACATATGTTCTTTTGCATCATGTAATGTGGCTCCTGTATTTCATGTTCATCTCAATTGTTTCATATTTCTCCTTTTCACACTTTGTGCTTCTTGCCACACCTGGCCATTGCCTAAGTTTGCTGCCATTGTATTTTTTGTTTTTATTTTTCACAACACCTCATGCCTGAGGTATAGATTAATGGTATTAACCTGTATGTGCTGCTGCTCTGTTTCTGTGTTTGCCACTCGGAGGCCCAGGTCGTGACTGAAAACGGTCCTCTGGATCAGTGTACCTACCCGGTAAACAAAGACATAAATAAAAATGTACACCATATACCAGTCCTAGAACTATGGTTACTGGTGAGTAACCCTCATTTCCTCACATCTCTGGTAAACTTTTCGTCCTCCAGCTTCATCGAGTGCCCCCTGGTCCTGGTGCTCCTCATTTGAAAGAGACTCCTCTCCTGCACCTACCCCTGTGAGGTACTTGTAGGTCTCTATCATGCCCCCTCTTACTCTCCTTTATTCCAGAGTGCACATTTTGAGATCCCACTCGGTCTGTACTTGTAGGGCTTCTCATGCAACTCCAGCACCATTTTAATTGCCCTTCTCTGGACTGCCTCCACCCTGTCCAGGTGGGGTCTCACCAGTGAGCGGTACAGTAGCAACGCCACCTCTCCCCCTGCTGGAGATCCTCCTCATTGTGTACCCCAACATCCCAGTAGCTCTAGCCACTGCTCTGTCACACTACCTTGCCACTTTGAGGTTGTCAGATACGATAATGCTAAGATCTTCTTCGAGGGTATCTCAGTCATCAGGTCACACCGTAGGAACTTCACCATTGGTGAAGTAGGATCCACACGGAAGATTTTCCAGCAGTACCACTGGTGCCGTCCGTGCCAATGTCACCTGCCGACATCGCCAACCCTATAAAGCCATGAGCGGCCCTGCTCCTTCGGTTCTTTCCCACCATCAGCTCTGCTCGCATGAGTCTCAGCGGAAGCTCTGATGCAGTTTTGTGCCATATTCACCTACAATTTTTCTTTTACTTAATATTTTAGAATCTCTTAAATAAGAGATTATTTTACCTTGTTTATGTCTCGAGTTACTCCTTCAGCTTCTCTCTTCCATCTCTGCCACTGCAGAAGCAAGATTGCCTCTTCAGACAACCATAACCTCTGTGTCTGTCTTGGGCCTCACCACGATGCCTCTGTGAGCTCTGCCAGAAATTTAATCAAACTTCAGGTGACGCAAAAAGGATCTCAAAAATATCCTAATGGAAAACAGGTAGGTAGTTTTTGGGCAGGGATCCTCAGGAGTCTCTTTCCCAGTCGCCGGGGGGTTCATTGAGCTCCTAGGCCTTGAAGGCCTGGGGCAAGCCTTAGGGAAGTCCCAAAAAGGCCGAGTAGGACGCTTCCCAGGCGGTGCTTCTGCTCCCCGGCCTCTTCATCTTTCTCTGGAGGTACTCAATTGGCTGGGCTGCACCGATGCCCACTGCTGTCCAGGCTCTGCTCTTCCCAGGCCCACACTGACAGTGCCACCTCCCACTTCTCCAGGGAGGCCGACCCGTCAAGTGAATTGGCACCTTCTTCGTTGACCCTCGGGTCATCGACAACCCCTCCATCATGGCCTGATACTTCCCCAGGCCAACTGCCATTGGGCTCTTCGAACTCTTTGGCCCTGACGGATGGTTCGTCGTACCCTGTGCCCTTCTGCATTCAGTGCACCAGTCTCCTACCATCAACCTTGATATCGTGGTCCGGTGCACTACAGTCCTGGTTCACCAATTAGGCTGTTCCAGACATGGGTCCCCTGCGCTGTCGACACTGCTTCGGCCTCCTTGGGCTATGCCCCACAGGCTGGCTTTGGCCCCTTGCTCATCGGACCTTGAGTTGGAACAGGTTGACATCAAGGAGGAGTACCATCTGGACCTCATCGTACCTGAGGAAGATGAGGAACCCCTTTCTTCTGATAGGTCCATGGCCTCTCCAGTGAATGAAAACTCTGTCGGGCATACTCCCAGGTCACCTTCTAAAGACCCTACTTTCTTTAATTTTATGAAACAGCTGTCCACAGCAGGCTTCCATACTGAGGAGGAGGATGCCACCAGGAGGGAGCTGGTGGACTTTCTGGAGATCCTAGAATCTCCGAATGTCATCCGTCCTATTCTTTCAGTCTTGCAGAATGCCACCACTGCGGCCTGGCATAGGCCTGACATGCTCCCTATAATGCCCCACCGTTCAAATAAGCTGTATCATTCCCCTCAGGGCCAGCCTTACTATGCTTTCCAGCCTGAGACCAATTCTGTGGTCATTAAAGCAGCACAGAACGGGTCCAAGGTGCCAAAGCACCTTGGCTCCCTCTCCCCTGACGTAGAGTCTAGGCAGATTGACCTTTGGGGAAAGAGGGTATACGCTGCCTCTACCTTGCGGCTGAGGATTGCCAACAACCTTTCACATATGGTAAAATACCAAAATACTATCTGGAGGAAGGGCAAGTCATCTGGCCGGGGCCTTCCAGAGCGCTTCCAGAAGCAGGAGGTTCTCCAACGCTTACAGAACACTGAAGATATTAGTAAGCATCTCCTCACGACATTGTATGATATTTCTTCGTAAGCATTTCTGGCTGAGGGTCTCAGGGTTTGCTGCAGATGTCCAGCAGAAGGTGTTCAGTGCCCCTTTCAATGGCTCCAAATTATTTGGGCCAGACATCCAGGACATCATTAATCACCTACAGGCATCTGGCAGGGCTATGAAGTCTGTTCACTCGCTCTATCATATGTAGCCTCGGAACAGACAACGCCCTCCTTTTTGCAAGGTGTCCCACAAGTACACATCATAGAGTGTGCGCTGATGTTTTTAAGAGAACTTTACTGGTAAATTCTTGTCTATAATGCATGCAGTGAAAATTCTTGGGGGTCCTAAGACAGTCTTAGTATGTCTTTAATCTGGGTGGAGGCTGCTTCTCAGTAATCACATCCTTATACACACTGTGACCCCCATAGCTTGATTGAGGAGTCATTTGCTCCAGCAGTGTTATGTCAATTAAATTTATATGCAGTTGGATTCTTTGTATGTGTGTTCCACCAAGCACCTTTGACCCTGGGACACTCCTGGCTGAAGGTATTATGGTACTGTTAAACTTCTCTGACATCATTTTCTGTATTTTTCAAATGAGTATTTTAAACCAATGGGGATTTTTTCTTTTTTTCTTTTTTTTTCTTGCATGATCTAGCTGTTAAAAGTATTGTTTTTTCTAAACAACTGCCATTAGGCTTCTGACGAAGGACTGGTTGGTCCGAAAGCTAGAGCACTTTGTTCTTGTTGTTACATCTATGTTGGTCCATTAAAAGGTATCAAATCATTTGCTTCTGGATCTCCACAAGTCCAGAGCAGCCGCCTGTCCTCAGGGCAAGAGAAAGGACTCCTCCACCTTGTCTATCCCCCCCAACCTGCTGCTGCAGCAAAGCGTCCCGGGGTGATGGATCAGCACCAGTGGCTGGATCCCACTCTGCTGAACTCCTTGCCAGACCCCCCTCTTCCGGTCCCCGACCAAGAGGAGATGGTGGTGGTCAGAGGTCGGTTCTCCCTTGATCTCATTCATTTTCAGATGCCTGGATTCTTTAGATAAATAGACAGAGGACACACTCTAAAACTTGCAGGGATACCTCCAGTGACTCCTCCAGTATCCTCCAGCTGCCCCTCAGCCCATGTAACAGTTCTCTGGAGGAAGGTACAGTCCCTTCTGTGGAAAAAGGCCATCGAGCCACTGCCCGAGCAACAAAGGAGCAAGCATTTTTATTCCAGGTAGTTCCTGGTTCTCAAAGTGCTTGGCAGTGGTAGTTGCAGCTGTCCGGAGGGAAGGACTGTACGTTTTCTCCTACTTCAATGACTAACTCCTAAAGGCTCCATCCAGAGAACAGCTCATCCAGACCCTGGAGAGAGCCCTTCAGCTGTTTCTCTCCCCTGGGCATCACTGTCAGTCTGAACAAGTCCGTCCTGATCCCGTGTCGGAGGTTGCAGTATATTGGGCCAATCCAGCTTCTCAACAGGGCAGAGTGCCTTATGGCCCAGGCTCAGGAGGTTGCCCAGAGTCGTTATGTTCCTGTTAGGGTGTACCTGAGGCTACTGGGTCTTATGGCCGTGGCCATTGCCATGGTACCCTTGGCCAGACTGTACTGCGAGTCCTCCAGTGGGCACTCAGAGTGCAGTGGCACCAACGCACGGACAACTTAGATCAGTTACTGCTGGTCTGCTCTCTGGTCCGCAAGGTACTCCAATGGTGGATGGACTCACAGAACCTGTTACAAGGGGTCCCATTCCAGAACTCCTTCCCCTAGCAAATCCTCACCATGGATGCTTCCGGCTCGGTCTGGGGAGTGCATCTGGGTCCTTTTCTGACTCAAGGGACATGGTCCCAGATGGAAATGTCCCTGCATATCAGTGTACTGGAGATGCAGGCAGTCCTGTATGCCATGCAGGCCTTTCAGAACCATCTCCTCCTGGATCAACTGTTGATCCAGTCAGACAGTCTCAGTGCTGTGTACTGTATCAACAAGCAGCGGGCCGGGGGCATTCGTATCCCCTGTCAGGAAGGCCAGGAGAGTATGGTACTGAGCACTAGACCACAGTCTGGTTCTCTTGGTAGTCCATGTCCCAGGTGTGCTAAACACCATGGCAGACAGCCTCAGCCAGACGCAGTCTAGCATGCATGAATGGGAACTTCTCTCATCCGTCGCAGAAGATCTGTTTGCCAGATTGGGTCATCCAGAGTGGGACCTTTTTGCATCCCACTCAGTGAAAAACTGTCCAGTTTCTGCACGCTAGATCCATGACCTGGAATTTTCTGGTGAGGTTCGTTGTCCCTCTCTTGGAGTGGGAGGTTCCTTTATGCCTTCCCTCCATTTCTTCTGAGTCAGAGGGTGCTAATCAAGCTGCAGATGGAGGGGGCCAGCATGATCCTGGTCTCAGCCTTCTGACCACGGCAGATATAGTTTACTTTACTGCAACAGTTAGTGGAGGAACCTTTGGTCCCCCTGCCCTTCTGCAGGGATCTGCTGAAGCAGGCTTAGGGGACCCTGGTCCATCCCAGCCTCAAGTCCCTTCGTTTTCATGACTGGCTCCCAAGGACATAGCCACTGCCCAGTTTGAGGTATCTCAGAGAGTGGTGGATGTCCTCGTGGCAGCTTGGAAGCTCTCCACTAGAGCCACTTGTGCCATGAAATGAAAGAGGTTTGCCATCTGTGCTGCCAAGCATCATCTGGACCCTTTTACCTGTCCTGTGAGCCAGATTCTGGACTACTTGATTTCACTGTCGGACTCAGGTCTCCTGTATTCCTCCCTCAAGGTGAGTCTTTCAGCTGTTTCTGCCTTTCACGAGCCCGAAGGTGGTTGTACTGTGGCTCAGTTGGATGTGTCCTGTACATTCCTCAGGGGCCTCCTGCATCTGAAGTCCATGTCCCGCTTGGGATTTAAATTTTGTTCTGGAGAAGTTGACACTGTCTCCATTTGAGCCAGCCGCGACTTGCGAGCTACGCTTTCTTTCTTGGAAAGCATAAATTTTTAATTGCTGTCATTTCTGCTTGAAGGATTTCTGAGCTGCAGGCCCTCTGGTGCAAAGAATTTTATTTGATTTTTCACAAAGACAGGGTGTCTTTGCACACAAATCCTAAGTTTCTCTCCAAGGTGGTGCTTGAGTTTACCCTGAACCAGTCCATCCACCTACCATTTTATTTTCCAGGGCATGCCAATTCAAGAGAAGCACTACTTCATACGTCAGATATGTGCAGAATTTTTAAATATTATCTGCTCTGAACTAAGGACAGCAGAAGGTCAAAGCAGTTTGTTTCTTTTGCCCCAGGAAGAGATGGTGTTCAGATTTCCAAACAGTGCTTGTCCAATTGGTTGCCCCATTGTATTGTGTTCTGCTACAATAAGCATGGCAAAGAGTTGCCAGGGGTGGTTAAAGCCCATTCCACAAGGGGCATGGCTATCTCTGTGGCTTGTTTCAAGGGGGTCTCAGCCACTGAAATTTGTGCTGCTGCCACCTGGAGTACCGTCATACTTTCACCAAGCACTACAGTCTGGACATTGCAACTAGAGCCTGTGCAGGCTTTGACAAGGCTGTTCTGCAGGGCCTCCTGTCTTAAGCTTTGGTTCGCCTTCCTACCAGACTGTTTTGTTGCACCTGTATGTGCTTGGGACTCATTCCTACGCTGTGACCTGATGACTGAGATACCACCAAAGAAGATGGAACAGTTATGTAAGAACTTGCCATAACAGTAGATCTCAGTCACCAGGTCTGCCTTCCCTCCCACCATCCCCATTTTATGTTGGTTCTCTTCACAGAACTGGCTAACTGGTGTAGCCAGCCTTTTAGTTTGGCCTGGGCACCACTATTTCCTTGGTCCCCCATGGCACAGGCATGCTCCCTTGGTCTCCGGGGGAAAGAACTGAGGAGAAAGTGGGTCCGCTCACGCCTTTATAGGGTTGGTGATGTCGGCAGGTGATGTCTGTGGAGGAGGCCCCAGTGGTACTGCTGGAAATTCTTACGTTTGGATCCTGCATCACTGACGCTGACATTCCTACAGTGTGACCTGATGATTGAGATCCCCTCGAAGATCTGCTGTTACAGTAAGTTCTTACGGAACTATTCTGTCGCTTTCCTGTTTAGTGACTATTCGACATTGAACCCCAACTGCCATGCTTTAGACTACTTCTCGAGTTTCCCCAAATCCCTGTGCTTTCATCCCACCCCCTCCAGAGTGTCCACCTTATTGCAGATTTTTATATCTGCAAAAAAAAAGGGCCCTATTGCAAATTTTGATATCTAAAAAAAAAAAAAAGTGTGCTTTCCATTCCATTTCCCCAGCTGTTTCATTTATGAAGTCATTGAAGTTGACTGGCCCCAGTACTGAGGCCTGTGGTACCCTGCTGGTCACGCCTCCATTAAATGAGCTCCATTTACCACCACCTTCTGTCTCCTGTTAACCAGTTTATAACCCAATTCACCACCTTGAATCCCACTCCCCAGGCTACTCGGTTTCTTCAGCCTCCTGTGCAGAACAACATTGAAGGCTTTGCTGAAGTCCAGGTAGACCACACCCACTGCCCTCCCTTGATCTGCTTCCCTGGTCACCCAATCAAAGAAATTAATTTGATTTGTTCCGCATATCTCCACCCCCCCCAATGAATCCATGCTATCTGTTGCCTTGCAGCCTATTGGATTCTAGATACTCTTATCAGTCTTAAAGGACAAGTAGACAGGCTTTTTTATAATTCCAAATCCGCAAAACTGAAAATACAGCTGTGAGTTAGGATTACCTGAGCAGAATTGTCTTTCAATAACACCTTAGATAAGTGCTTTAATACTGTTCCATCAGGTTTAAAAAGGTGGACAGAAATGTGTACAGACTGACAGTTGTATTAAACACTATGCTTGAGTGAATGCATAAAACAGCCATGACATCATTGCGCAATGACATCAGTAGAGCAACAGCACTTTGGAGTGATAACAGTTTGGATAGGGATCTTATAAATATACTCTTGCCTAAACTTGAAGATTGTGTTTCTCCTCAAACTTCTTTACTGTGCATAGGTGAAAAGGTTGTCACGCATGCATGGTAAAGGAGTTTGAGGAGAAATGTAATTATGGCAAGAGTGTGTTTATCAGGACCCTTTTCAAACTGAATGGTTGCTACGAAGCGCTGTCGCTACATTGATATCATTGCGCAACGACGTGACCATTTTAGGCTTTCACTGAAGCACATGTTTGAATACAGTTCTTGGTTTGTTTACATTTATGTCCACCTTTTAAACCTGACAAAATAGTATTAAAGCACCTTTCTAAGGCAAAAGGAGCACATCATTCTGTAAGTAAGCCAGTAACCTACAGCGCTAAGTTTTCAGTTTTGCAGATTTGGAATTTTACAATTTGCCCCTTTTTTTTGTCCCTTAACTTTATCAGGGCTTCCATTAATTTCTCCACCACTGAAGTAAGCCTGACCAGACTACAGCTGCTTCCCTCCTCCCTCCTGCCGCTGTTACACAGAGGAACGGCATCAGCTCTTCTCCAGCCTACCTCCGCCACACGTGATTCCAGTGAGCTATTGAACAAGGCTGTCAGTGGGGCAGCTAGCACCAGCCTGAGGTATTTCAGAACCATTGGGTATGTCCCGTCTGGTCCCATAGCTTTGTCTACCTTCAAAGCTGCAAGTCCCTTCTGGACTCTTTCTTCTGATAATGAACTTGTGTCTACCTCTCCTCTCCCCCTGTTCCTACTATTCCGTGGTGGTCCATCCTCCCCTCCCTCCACTGTGAAGACTGAGCAGATACACTTGTTCAAGACGTCTGCTTTTCTTGATCCTCTTCTGTGCAGTCTTCCGCCTCCGCCCTTCTAATCCTAACTATCCTTCCCTTACTTTCCTGTTCTCACTTGTGCATCTGAAGAAAGTCTTATGTCCCTTAGTGACCCCTCTGGTGATTCCTTTCTTTGTCTGTACCTTTGCTGTCCTCTCTGCCTTGCCTGCATCCCTCTGTTTTACTAGATATGCCTCCCTGTCCTATTCCCTGTGTTTCCTCCTGATTGCTACCTTTTTTCATTCACCATCTTTGCCACTTCCTTATAGTATCGTAACAGTCTCTTTCCTTCTGCATGTACTAACTTCCTTCATGCAGAGGTTAGTTGCTTTAGTTATATCCTCCCTTATTCTAACCCCAGTAATGCTCAGGTATTCATAACTTTCTGCAGTAAGCCTTCTAGGTAGGACTGCCCGGAGAGAATAGAACACATGCAAATGATGGAATTCTTTGCACGTGAGAACTTTTCAAACGCTGCCTCTACTAACTGCCAGTGTTCTAAACCTCCTCAGATTTTTCTCTCCGTCTGAAAAGTGTGGTCGCTCGGAGTACCGTTCATTTAACTTTCTCCTGCATGAAGAAAACTTCAAATATCTTCATGTAAGTATATTTTGTTTTCATTTGCTGCCTCTTACTAATTGTTTTTTTGTAAAAGAAATCTTAGTTTAAGCTTAAATATATTTGTTTCTGTGGTTCCTCTCGGTTCGGTATAACTGTGGGGGAACCGGGTTTGTTTTGTTAATAATCGGGGTTCTCTGACTAAAGAACCTCTTAGTTTTAAAGTTTTAGTTTATTTAAATAGTTATTTTTGTAACTGATAATTCTCAGTTGCTGAACCACTAACCCGGTTCTGTTTCTTCTCCATCAGTTCGGTTCCATTGGTTCCCTTTCGGTTCCGGAACTGACTGCAACCGCTTGTTTAAAAAAAAAAAAAAGCTTAGTTGTTGAGCGGTAGGTATTTTTCTCCTGTTTTGGACATTATGTCGGAGAGACCCAAAAAGAAAACTGATGAGCCCGGTTTTAAAAACTGTTTACAGTGTGGAGAACTGTTTGCTAAAGCAGACAAGCACACCTTGTGTGTGGCCTTTCTGGGTTATGACCATTTACAAGAGGAATGTGAAATTTGCAAAACATTACTAGAAAAGACATTGAAAAGCGCTTTGAACAGCTTAAAAAGAAACTTCCTAGGGGTCCCTCTGGCGCTGACCAGCCGACACCCTGTATTACTGTGGCTGAACCCATGACTGCAGTTGCCTCTGCACCTGAGACGGATGAAAAGGGTACAAAAAGATAAAATGAACTGGCTGACTCCCTGGTTCCTTCAAAGAAAACAAGGAAGTTAAAAAACACAGAACCCCCGCCTTCTAAACCGGGGACTTCTGCGTCTGGTCTGTCTATACCTTTGGCTCAAGAAATTACCCAGGCTTTTAAAATTATCCAGACATTACAGACCATTATTCCTCCTCCTCAGCAGCCTCCTGACCCTCCCCTGGGTCCCCAGGTTGGCAGCAAAATAGTTTTCTTTCCCTGAGGAAGAAGTTTATGATGATTTTGGTGAGGAGGAAGGGTAACCGATAGAACCTGAGGTGTCCCCTGAACAGGGCTGTGGTTCTCCCCCAAGGGTGTCTGAGGATTACTCCTCCCATTTCACATTTATTCGTAAGATAGCTGATGCATTAGACATCTCCACTACTGAGCATATTGAAGATGAAGAGGAGGTAGAGTACGTGGAGATGATGGGGCTAACTCCCACAAAAACTCTTCCCCTCCCTGCAAACAAGTTCTTCAAGAAGGATGCCTTGAAGCCCTTCCAGACACCTAATTCTATTCCTCCACTTGACAGGAGGATGGACAAAAAGTACCAGTTGGATAGGGAGGGAGCAGATTTCCTCTTCTCCCATCCTGACCACCAGGGGGTCATGTAGCAGGATGCTTGTGACAAGGCTAGGTTCCCTCCATCCTCTCACCCTCCGGACAAGGACTCTAGGAAAATTGACAGCATGGCCAAGAAAGGGTACTTCTAGGGGCGTGGATATGTTGTTCATCCACACTGTCTGGCATTGTCCCTTTCCCCTTTAAATCTTGCCGGAAGTCTTCAAGCTGGCTCCTCCCACCCACCCGGGTGGTAAATACCTCGGCTCCGCCCCATGACGCCAGATCTCCCTTTCCGCTGGAAGATTCAGGTTCCCTCGTGCTTTCTGTAGTGTTGAGGCCCTGGATTCGTTTTGACGGTTTTCACCGCATCTTCTCGCTCTGAAACTCGTTAGAGTTTACGACTCTGATTCAGACATGGATGACAAGTCGTCCCCCGGGTTTCGCCGGTGTCCTTGCGGACAGAAAATGTCGCGCACCGATCCCCACCTCTCGTGCGTTTACTGCCTCGGTTCTATTCACGATACCTCGCGGTGCTCCATTTGCGCTTCCACCCCGACGTCCTGGAAGATCGTCAGGTGCGCCTGAAGCTGGGTAGACGGTCTCGCAACCCACGGTAAAATCAAGGAGGCTAGGTGGGCAGTTTTCATGACTGCGGATCCGCCTCGAGCAGCTCGAGTGCATGGCGGCCTCTCGAGGAAGAAGCCACCTAAGCCTCGGCTAGCCGAGGTTTCTTCGGTGCCGCTCAACCTGGGCTCTTCCTTTTCAGGTTCCTTTAGGATTTGTGCCAGTCTCTCCTACCAAGGGTGAGGCCCCTCGGACTCTGCACTCATCCCGTTCTAAGAAAAAGGATCCTAAATCTTCTTCGAGTCGAAGAAGACGCTCCTGGGATCAGGAGCGGTCCGATGTCTCGACTTCGGTCGAAATTGCCTCCTCGGCCGCTGGGTTTTCAGACCTTCCGTCTGTACCAGGCATAGAAGCTGAGGAGTCGGCTGATCCGGCCGAGATTATTCTCGACCCGATCGAGACGTTATCACCGACTCCTGCCGATGATTCTTTGGAGAGAATGCCGATTCTCTCCTTCCCCGACGAGGAGACCCGCCCCGCGGGCCTCCCGATCGAGGGACAAGAACCGGAGCCTCGGTTTTCACCGAGCCTAGTCTCTCCCGATCGACAAAGCCGACACCGTCGGTCTCGATCAGAGCAGTCTCTTCGGTCGATCGACCCAAAAGGACACAAGCACTCACAGAGGCGCCACTGTCCCCTTCCTCCTCGGACAAGGAGAGGCTTGACGAAAAATTTGTCGGACGCCGAGGGATCTCATGTGGCAGCAATTCCTGCTAGCAGGTCAGAAGCCGGCCCCTCAGTGGTCCGGCTATCTCTTGGCCTCAGCCTCTTCGGCCGCCTCAGACACCGATTGCTCCGGTGCCGGTCTTCGGGGCTCGGAGCATCTTCACGAACCGGTTTCAGGTTCCCCACCAATTTTGGTGGAACCTCCCACCTATGCTGCCCTCGGGGTTCCCTCCAGGAGGCCGACAGTCTTCGGTCTTCCCCACAGACTGTCAATTACGGTCACCCCTGATCGCCCTAGGCGTATCGAGGGGGACTTAGGTGGGCAGCCTTTATATCGGGACTCCTCCGATTCTGATAACACTGGCCTTCATTCTCTCGATGAGCTTTCGGCGTCAGGCTTGGAAGAAGGGCCTTCCTCCTTCCAGGGCATCCTCCGGCTCATTTCCGAATCGACGGGGATGGCCCTACAGCCTATCCAGAAAAAGGCGGAATATCCCCTTACGGATATTCTTAAGAGGGGGGATACCCCTACGGAGGCATTTCCAGTCGCCGAAGCCATTATTGGTCCGGCCTTGGAACTCTGGCAGCGTCCAGCCTCCTGCCCAGCTCCATCTGCCCGCATGGCACGCAAGTACGCGGTGCCCACAGGGTCTTTGGCGGGGTTTACTGAGCACCCCTCGGCGGAAAGCCTTGTGACTGCCTCAGTATTCAGGCGGACGGGCAGCTCAGCCGATACTGACTGCCCTCCAGACAGAGTCCAAACTTATGGACCACTCGGCCCGGAAGGTCTATGCTGCATCATCTTTGGGCCTTCGTCAGGCAAGCTCAGCGGTGATTATGGCACACTTCTCTCATGCCCTCTTGGGGTCGCTGGACAAAGTTCTCCCCACCTCCCAGCTGACATGCAGACCACGGTCAAGCAGGTCAGGGACCAGGCAGAGCTGTTGCTAAACAACAACTCAGACTGCTCTGGACGTGGGTGATTCCTGTGCCCGTTCACTAGCTGCAGCGGTATCCACTTCGCCGGGGCTTGGCTGAGGTTATCTCCTTTCCGTGGATACTCAGCACAAGCTAGCAGATGTGCCTTCCCTGGCACCCGACCTCTTCGGGCCAGGAGTGGCAGGTCACCTGCAGCATATCGAGCAATCTAATGCCACCTTAGATGCTACATCCGCTAAGGGTTCTTCAAGTAAGAACCAGCAGAAGCGCAGGAAGAAACTCTTCGTCATTCTTCCCCTCATGGTCAGATGCAACCACCCTTCAGGGGTCAACAACAGCAGCAGGCTCAGGCTTGGCGCCTAGGCCCAAGCAAGGTCCCCAGCAGCCCCGCAAAGGTGGCCGAGGCGCTGGTCCAGGTGCCCCCTCCTCCTCTAAACCTGCCCAGTGACGGGCCGGGGGTGTCCTCCCCCTTACCCGTCACTTCAGCTCTGGTCCTCCTGGGGCCGGCTCTGCCACTGCTTCCGCCTGGTCCGTATTCCACGGACAGATGGGTCCTAGAAGTGGTCGGGGGTCTGCCCTTAAATTCGAGCAGTACCCTCCCAGCCGAGCCGTGCCTCTCACGAGGAGCGGATCTCAGTCGCCCAGTCTGTCCTCCGAGACGACATTGCGCTACTCCTCCTCAAAGAGGTGGTGGCCCGAGTGACGGATCCTCCTTCAGACCCAGGCTTCGTCTCCAGGTATTTCCTGGTGCCCAAACGGACGGGGGGTTGGCGCCCCATTCTAGATCTGCACGACCTGAATCGGTATCTCAGGTCTCGCACCTTTCGGATGGTAACTCTAAATCAGATCATACCATCCCTGGAGCGAAACATGTGGTTCTGCACACTGGATCTTCAGGACGCTTTTTTCCACGTCCCTATCCGTCCGTCTCATCAGCGGTTCCTCCGCTTCAGGGTCGAAGGGACCCTGTACGAGTTCAGAGCCATGCCGTTCGGCCTGTCATCGGCCCCAAGGGTTTTCACCAAATGCATTGCAGTGGTGGCAGCCCATCTTCGAGCGTCAGGGGTTCGTGTTACCCCTACCTGGACGATTGGCTCCTGGCGGATCCTCCTTCAAGAGGTGGAGAGGTCCAGGGACCTGACCCTCCGAACCTGATCACACTTGGGCCTTCTGATCAACGAGGCCAAATCGGAACTCGTACCTTCTCAGGTGATGGACTTCATCGGGGCAGAGCTAGACTCTCGTCAAGCCAGAGCTCGGCTCCCGGCAGACAGGGCGGAGGTTCTCTCCTCCTTTGTCCAATCATTTCTGGTTGGGCACTCACGCCCTGCCCGGGACTTCCTGCGCCTCCTTGGCTACATGGCGGCATGCACGTCGGTGGTCCGCTGGGCCAGACTGCACATGTGCCCCCTCCAGTGGGAGCTCGCCGCCCAGTGGTCTCAGCGTCAGAGTCTTTTCGACCAGCTGGTCACGGTCACCCAGAGGATATGGGACGCTCTCCAGTGGTGGACCGTCCTGAGTCATCTGCAGGAAGGGATCCTGTTTGTCCGCCCCGAGCCGACGGTCGTCCTTACAACCGATGCCTCTCTCATGGGCTGAGGAGCCCACATGGGGGACCACAGAGCTCATGGGCTCTGGACCCCAGAGGAGTCCCGATGCCACATCAACCTGTTGGAGCTCAGGGCAGTCAGACTGGCTCTGTCACCTTTCGCTCCTCAGCTCCGGGTCAAGTGGTTCGAAGTCCAGACGGACAATACCACGACCATGTACTACCTCAACAAACAGGCGGCACGCATTCCGTCTGCTATGCAAGGGCGCTCGGATCTGGACCTTCTCAGCCGGCTGGAGGCGGATCTCCTAGCCATCCATGTGGCAGGAGTCGGCGAACCAACTGGCGGATGCTCTCAGCCGCTTAGGCCAGACATCCCACAGTGGTCTCTCCATCCAGAGGTAGCCACTACCTGGTTCTCTCTGTTGGGGCAAACCTGGTGGACCTGTTTGCCTCAGGAGAACACCAAGCTGAGGCTGTTCCATGCCCGCCTCAGCAGGGCTCGCTGCAGGGGGATGCCTTCTCGAGGCCATGGACCCCAGGCCTCTTTTACACCTTCCCTCCATTTCCCTTGATCCACAAGGTGTTACTCAAGGTGAGGAAGGACAAGGCGAAGGTGATCCTGGTAGCCCCAGATTGGCCACGCCAGTTCTGGTATCCAGATCTCCTCAGCCTCAGCTGCAGGACCCCGTGGCGGCTCAGTACACGCCCGGACCTAATTTTCTCTGAACCAGGGGAAGGTCCTTCATCCAGACCTTCAATCCCTGCACCTCACAGCCTGGTTCCTGAGCAGCTAGAGTTCTAGGCTTTGGGTCTTTCTGAGGATGTCTACACCGTGGTGGAGGCATCTCGAAAAGAATCGACCAGGAAATGTTATGCCTTCAAATGGAAGAGATTTTCCATTTGGTGTCAGGGTAAAGGTCTGGACCCCTTATGCTGCTCGGTGGCTAACATTCTAGACTACCTTTGGTCCCTCTCCAAAGGGGGTCTTCGGTCATCGACCCTTTGGGTGCACCTAGCAGCCATATCGGCTTACCGGGCGCGGGTCGGTCAGCCGACGTTGGCTCAGGAAAAGGTGGTCGGGTGCTTTTTCAAAGGCCTGGACCACATATCCCCTCCGGTGCGTGAACCTCCACCTCCGTGGGATCTTTTGCTGGTTTTGGCAAAGCTCATGGGCAAGCCATTCGAACCCATGCACAAGTCTGCACTTTTGCACTTGTCGTGGAAGACGGCCTTCTTGGTGGCTATCACGTCAGCCAGAAGGATGGGGAGCTCCAGGTGCTTTCAGTGGACTCCCCTATCTGGTCTTTCACAGGGACAAAGTTGTCCTGCGCCCCCACCCGAAATTCCTTCTGAAGGTGGTGTCAGAGTTTCACCTTAACCAGGTGTTGACCCTGCCAGTATATTACCCTAATTACACCTCGGACGCAGAGTATAGGCTCCATACTCTGGACCTCAGACGTGCTCTCTCCCATTATAAGGAGAGGACGGTGGAAATTCGGGGAGAGGTTCGCCAGCTGTTTGTTACCTACGCTGAAGCCGCTTCTGGCAGACCTGCAGCCAAGCGGGCTATTGCGAGATGGATCACATCATGCATAGGTCTGTGCTATGAATTGGCGGGTAAGGAGCCTCCCAAAGGGCTAAGGGCTCATTCTACCCGTCATACTGCTGCTTCGGTGGCTGCTTCCAGGGACATCCCTATTCAGGAAATCTGTCGAGCCGCTACCTGGAAGTCAGCAAGCACCTTTATTACCCATTACCACATTGACCTAGAGTCACGTCGGGATGCTGGTTTTGGGGCCTCGGCTCTCCAATCTCTATTCCCTAAGTAGGGGGTGTGCGCCTTGCCTCCCTCCTCCCGGAGAACTGCTTGGAGTCTGCCAGGCAGTGTGGATGAACAACATATCCACGCTCCTAGAAGAACAGGCTACTCACCTGTGACAGTAGTTCTAGGAGTGGTATATGCTGTTCATCCACACGCACCCACCCGACCTCCCCGGCTTTAGGCGCACAACCTGGCTTCCAGCGGGCTAGATCTGGCGTCATGGGGCGGAGCCGAGGTATTTACCACCCGGGTGGGTGGGAGGAGCCAGCTTGAAGACTTCCGGCAAGATTTAAAGGGGAAAGGGACAATGCCAGACAGTGTGGATGAACAACATATGCCACTCCTAGAACTACTGTTACAGGTGAGTAACCTGTTATCAGCCTCTCTGGCCATTCGCCAAGCTAATTTTCAGGTCTATGCTGCCCAGTACCAAAAATCACTGTGGCAGTCAGTTTTGGCCATGTCCCAGAAAGTCCCCTTGCCCTTGTCGGATGACCTGGCTGAAACTGCCAGGTTTGGGTTAGAGGCGGCTAACTATCAGTTTCAGATGGCTGCTGATACAAATGACACTGCAGCCAGAAGGATAGCCAATATGTTGGCACAGAGGAGATTTACTTGGCTCAGGGCCACAAATCTTACTCAAGATACGCAGTCTAAGGAACTGAATTTTCCCCTAGAGGGTAACTCCCTTTTTGGGAATCCACGGTTGCCTACATGACGAAGGTGGATGAGTATAAGGCCACTTACAGAAGCAATTCTGCTAAAGAGAGAGCTTCTCCATCCTCCAGGCCTTATGGAAAGGGAGGCCAGGGCAGGTCTTTTAATACTAGGCCCTTTTTCCAGCCAGTGGCCTTACCCCAGTACCAGCAGTATCCACAGCAGGGATACTTCAGGGGTAGAACAGGCTTCAGGTGAGGGTCCCAGACTCTGCCTCAGCCCCAACCCCAAAGTAAGCATCCCTCCTGAGGTGCAGGCTGCTTTCTCCCTCCCTTCTCCCTCTCAGAGGCAGACTGTCCCACTTCCTCCAGGCTTGGTTGAACATCACCACAGACAAGTGGGTCCTGGAGGTGCTGGGTCAGGGTCTGTCTCTAGATTTCAAATCCCTTCCTCCCCCAAAGGTCAGGGTTTTCAGCTCACCCTGTTTAGCAAAAAAGACACAGCTAGAGTCAGAGGTTCGAAACCTGCTGTTGAGAAAAGCAGTAGAACCTCTTCCAGCTCCTCTGAGAGGAAAGAGTTTCTATTCCAAGTACTTACTAACCATGAAGAAAATTGGGGAGTGGCGGCCTATATTGGATCTCAGAGCTTTAAACAAGCACCTGGAAAAAACAAAGTTCAAAATGGTAACCTTGGCTTTGAGTCTGCCAACACTCCAAAAAAGAGATTGGTTGGCATCACTGGACTTGAAAGATGCCTATTTCCACATCCCCAAAAGGGAGTCCTACAGAAAGTATCTCTGGTTCAGACTCCCTTCAGGCCATTACCAGTTTTCAACCCTGCCTTTTGGCCTTTCTTCAGCCCCAAGGGTGTTCACATTGTGCTTAGCAGCAGTAATGGCACACCTTCAAAGGCAGGGAGTTAGTCTTTCCGTACCTGGACGACTGGCTGGTGGTAGGGAAATCACCAGACCAGGTCAGATAGCACCTAAGGATCACCCAAGACCTCTTGGAGTCTTGGGGTTTCCTAATCAATCACAAGAAGTCAGTCCTCATTCCTGCACAAATCCTGCAGTTCATAGGGGCAGAGATCAGTACCCTTCAGGACAGGGCTTTTCTGCCTCTGGAAAGGATAAAAACTCTCCAGCTAATTGCACATTCATTCAGCCTGCACAAACCAAAAACTGCAAGACAGTTTCTGCAGCTGTTGGGCCATGTGGCTGCTTCCACAGGCACAGTGCTCGGTTCCAGGTTCCAAATGAGAGCCTTTCAGTTCCACCTCAGGGCTCATTGGAGCCAAAGAAAAGATTCCTTTTCAAAGCCCATTCCAGTAACAAGGACTTTGTTATAGGCCCTACAGTGGTGGAAAGAGGAATCTAACCTAAGACAAGGGATTCCTTTTTAGAAAGAGTCTCCTTCAGTCGTTCTTACAGCAGATGCATCCCTCCTGGGCCAGGGCGCCCATATAGGGGATCACACACCCAGGGCACCTGGTCAGTTGCAGAGTTCCTTCAGCACATAAATTTGCTGGAACTCAGCTGTGTTGTTGGCTTTAAAAGCTTTCTCTTCACTAATACAAGGAAAGGCGGTACAGGTCAGAACAGACAACAACACCACCACAGTGTACTACATAAACGAGCAGGGAGGCACCAGGTCAGGCATCCTCTCCACAGAAGCCATGAAAATCTGGACTCTGGCTTACTCCTTGGGAGTATCCGTGCAGGCAATTCACTTGCCAGGGAAAGACAATACCCTGCCAGATGCTTTGAGTCGAATCAGTCAGACCCATCACGAATGGACCCTGAACAGGCAGGTGGTGCAAGTGATTTTCAGAAGGTGGGGCACTCCTAGATAGACTTGTTTGCATTCCACCAGAACCACCACCTACCACAGTACTGTTGCAGACCACCAGATCAGGGCACACTCCCCCTCTTGATGCTCTGGCTCTAGATTGGTCAGGAAGGTGCCTGTATGCCTTCCCTCCCTTTCCTCTGGTATTCAGGTTATTACTCAAGCTCAGATCCCACTCAGCATCTCTGATCTTGATAGCTGCAGATTGGCCCAGGCAGCCATGGTACTCTTTACTGCTCTCCATGTCTGTAGCCAAACCAATACACCTCCCTCAGAGGCACAATCTGCTGACCTCCAATCAAGGAACCCTATTGTATCAGAACTTCAAGTCCCTCATTCTCAAGGCCTGGCTCTTGAGGAGTTAGAATATGCTGATTTAAATCTCTCTGAAGCTGTGTTAAACATATTGAGAGGTTATAGGAAACCTTCCACTAAGCAAACTTATTCTTCCAAATGGGAAAGGTTTTCTATCTGGTGTTCAACTAGAGATTTGGTACCAGCACAGGCTGGAGCGCCAGTTGTCCTGGACTATCCTTCTCACTTGCATGCTCTAGGGTTACAACCCAGTTCATTAAAGGTCCACCTTGCAGCAGTGTCTGCTTAACTTTCTGCTGGAGCAAAGGTAACAATAGCCTCAGAACCTGTTTTCAGAAGGTTCTTTAAGGGATTGAATCATTTGCATCCCCCTCACAGGGCACCAGTGCCGGGCATGGGATCTTAATGTGTGTATAGCTAAGCTCATGGGTCCTCCCTTTGAACCCATGGCTGCAGCCCATATGAAATATGTCACATGGAAAACAGTTTTTCTAGTGGCAATAACTTCTGCAAGAAGAATCTGTGAACTTCAGGCTCTCTCTATAGACCAGGACTATTATCTCATTTCATAGAGACAATATAGTCCTCAGAACAAACAGAAAATTTCTCCCCAAGGTGGTTTTCGGATTTTCATCTGAACCAATCCATTACTCTTCCTTTCTTCTTTACTGACCATTCCAGTTCTGGTGAAAGAAGGCTTCATAGCCTGGATGTAAATAGGGCTGTCAGCTATTACATGACGGCCACTAAGGAACATAGGCAGGACAGAAAGCAACTATTCCTGACTTATGGGGATGTGGGAAAAGGTAATCCAGCATTAAAAAGGTCTGTTTCTCGATGGATAGTCCAGTGTATCCAATTCTGTTACACTAAAGCTGGTAGGGAGTCCCCAACAGGGTTGAGGGTACACTCTACGAGACGGACAGCTGCTACCTTAGCAGCTGCCAGAGATGTTCCACTAGTGGACATCTGTAAAGCAGCTACCTGGAAAACAATACTCACCTTTACAAAGCACTACAATCTGGATATTCTGTCCAGGAGTGATGCTAGGTTTGGCACAGCAGTCCTGCAAAGTCTGTTTCCTAAGTAAGTTCTGTGCCCACCTCCAGTGGTACTGCTTTGTAGTCTACAGCAAGTTATAAAAACCTGAACATTACTGGAGTTAGAAGAAAAAATTGCTTGCCATAGTAATCTTGTTTCTTCCTTCTCCAGTGATGCTCAGGTATTCATAGCTTCCCACCCTACCTCCCCTTCCACAACTTCAGGCTCTGAAACATAGAAACATAGACTTTGATGGCAGATAAGGACCACTTGGCCCACCCAGTCTGCCCATTGCCCTACCTATTTCCCCTACCTCTGCACTCCGCATGCTGGTGCCACCGAACAGTATACCCTTGAAATGCATATTCTCTGCATCTATTTATGGTTTTAGCAAACCGGCTACATTTGTACCCTTTTGGGTGTTTCTGGCATTTTTCCTGGGGTTTAATTCTATTATTCCTCCAGTTGGAGGTTTATAGTGTTTCTAATTTTTTGGATTTTTGCAAATCCTTATTTTATTAATCATTAAAATTATAGTGTTATCCTTTGGGCCTGCCTTTCCAGGCTCCTACAAAATCTGAGGAGGTTTAGAACACTGGCAGTTAATAGAGGCAGCATTTGAAAAGTTCTCACATGCAAAGAATTCCTTCATTTGCATGTGTTCTGTTCTCTCCGGGCAGTCCTACCTAGAAGGCTTACTGCAGAAAGTTATGAATACAGGAGCGTCACTGGGAAGAAACAAGGTTACTATGATAAGTATTTTTTCCTTTTTTTCCCACTGTGCCTCCACCCTCCCTGGTAACCCAACCCACCCCATGAGGCAGTTTCTCAGGCAGTCCTCCATTTCTTTAAAATCTGCCCTCCTAAAGTCCAGGACCCTCATCCTTGCATAGGTAGCCTTTGTTCCTGTCTTAATGTTAAATCACTCTGTATGGTGATCACTGGTACCCAGGGGACTGTCCATTGTTGCGTTTGTAATGCTGTCCCTGTTTGTGAGTACCAGGTCCCGCACTGCCTGATCCCAAGTGGGTTCCCTCACTAGTTGCCTGGGAAAAGCCCCTTGTATGGAGTCCAGGATGGCCCTAATCCATGCAGAAGCTGCTGTTGGAAGGCTCCACTTCATGTCTGGCAGATTAACATAACCAACTAATGGCCCTTCCCCCTTACTTGTTATTTTGATGATGGCTTTCCCAAGTGCCTTAAGCAACTCCTCTCCTTGTGCTGGAGGCCTGTACACTACCCAGTATTGATATCTACCTCGGAGCCTGCCTCAAGGGCGACCCACAGCACCTCCAGCCCTTCCTTTTCCTCATGTGGTCCCTGTAACTCCATGGCCTTAATTCCCTCCCCCACACATAAACAACCCCTCCTCCCTTGCTGTCTGCCCTATGTTTTCTGAACTTAGAGTTCCCCAGTGTGGTCATGTCCCAGTGATGGTGCTCGGTGCACCATGACTTCGTAATGGCCACTAAATCCAGGCCAGACTCTGCCATGATGGCTTTCTGGCAGGGCTGGCCTTAACTATTCTGGGCCCCTGTGCAGCCCCCACCACTCCATTCCCTGTGGCCCCACCCCACATCCAACATTTATACCTAACTTACCCTCCTGTCCTGTATTAATGAAGCAGTACCAGGTCTGCTAGGTTAACCAGCATCTTTTAATTGGTATACTTACCTTATCCTGAAGCTCACTATCCCGACAACCAGCACCCCGGCCAGCACTGCCCAATAGACTGGATATCCTGACGGTAGTAAACCCAACGGTATTCCTCCCAAAGGGGTAAGGTAGCGGATGTGACAGAATGCTGCTTTACCCCTTCTACAGTACAGGGAAAGGACGGCTGGATGGGATTGCTGGCCAAGCTGCCCCAGTGGTGTGAAGGTGTATACCTCGGTAGGTCAGCCAGCATGCTGTGTGTGACCCGGGTTCTGGCCCGGGCACGTCATTTTACACACTGCACCCCGTAACTACTTTTTGTTTATCTGAATATTATTTGTCAGCTCCTCTGCGGACCTGGCAGGGGCTACCAGCATCTCCCCGGATACGCCCTCCAGCCCATTGGAGCTACTGCGGGTCCTGCCAGGTCCCGGTATTTTTCCTCCACATTTTTTTTCTCCCGTGCCCATGCAATGGGTGCAGCAGCTGTCTGCACATCCACAGAGGCAACCAAGCACACCTGGGCATGGGTCGAACCCCTCTTGTGTTGATGCACGCAGCACACAAACCCCCCCCCCACCCTGAGGAAGGACAGCAGTCCTCCGGATTCTCAATCCTTACCACCCTGACTGACCCCTGAATGACCCTAGTCTGTTCCCAAACCTGGGTGACCAGTGTGGCGTCCAGCGCCTCAGCCTTCAGCACTACTGGGTTGGTCCCCCCCCCCCCCGGTAACTACTTGGAGGTCCGCTCCCCCTTGGAGTTAGATATTTTAGTTACAGAGGGTGTGGGGGGGTGCGGGTGGCAAAGCCCCACGTGTTTTAGTGCCATTGACTGCAGTGAATTATTTGACTTTACCATTGGAAATGAATCTGACTGAGCCTGGCGCAAGAACTTAAGTAAATACAGTACCACTGCCGTATTCATTTCTGTAAGGACAGGGACATCATCACTGGACATTCACACCTCTGATAATCCAATTTGCAAAAAAGTTAAACAACTTAACTTTTCTGGAGGTGTGAGTGAGACAGAATAGAAAGGATTATCATGGGACACCATTAAGGTTGCCACATGTCGGTTTTTTTACCTGGCGATCAGGTTTTCAGGGTCCCTGTCGGGGAAATCTGGTTTTGCTCTGTTGCTGGTCAGGTTTTTGAGCCATTTTGAGTGCTCACATACTTTTGAAACATATTTTGTCACATCATTCATTGTTTCAGCTACATGTTCAGGTTACAAACTAGTTCTCTTATCAGTATAGCCCTTTGTTATGTTGCTTGCACGCATGTGCAAGAAACATAGTGCCATCACCCGAGTTTTCGGAGGTGTGGCACCCGTCTTCCAATTCAGTCAGTGTGTTTGCAGGCGTGGCCCCAGTTCTCCAGTCACTGCTGCAGCTGTCTATGACAGCAGTTGAAAATGCAGTGGTCGTACAGTTGAAAGGGAGAGCTCCGCCTCAGTGAGCAGCTCTCCCCCACCCCCCCACACACACACTCAGCACGCATACCGCGTGCTGATGCTTGCACTTCCCCACACTGTATGGCTGACAGGGGTGCCCAATCACGTCGGCTCCATCCCCCTCCCACAAAAGCTGTCCTGGTGCCACGCTGGGAGCCTACCCCAGCGTGGCAAAAACTGTTCTAGTCGACGAGGGTGCCCAATCCCTCCACGGCTGCACGCCACCCCAAAGCTTTCCAGGTGCCACGCTGGGAGCCCACCCCAGCGTGGCAAAGCTTGTTATAGCCGAAGGGGGTGCCCAATCCCCCGCCAGCTCCACGGCTGCATGCCCCCCCAAAGCTTTCCAGGTGCCACGCTGGGAGCCCACCCCAGTGTGGCAAACTTGTTATAGCTGGGGTGCTCAACCTCGCCTGCTCCACGGCTGCACACCCCCCAAAGTTTTCAGGTGCACGCCAGAGCCCACCCAGCGGGCAAAGCTGTTATAATCTAAGGGGTGCCCAGTCCCCACCGGCTCCATGGCTGCATGCCCCCGAGAAGCTTTCCAGGTGCCATGCTGGGAGCCCACCCCAGCGTGGCAAAGCTTGTTATGGCCGGGGGTGCCCAGTCACCCGTCGGCTCCAGTCCACCCCAAACAGCTTTTCCAGCTGCCACGCTGGGAGCCCACCCCAGCATGGCAAATGTCATGCGTCGTCTTATTGAAAAAGTAAACCTGTAAACAAAAAAAAAACAGTCTCTTGTAGTCTCCCTGCCTCCCCACAACCCGCACCCACCCACTGCGCACCCTGCCTCCCCACACCCCCCCTCACCCCATACTTACCTCCGACTCGGCATGACGATCTTCGTGGACCGAACACGCCTGCACTGCAAGCCGATCTCAACTGAGGAAATGCCGGTAAGCTGTATAATGTTATGAATAGGGTTTTTTCAACTTTGTTGCATATCTCAGGCATTTTTGGGAATTTTGGTCCCAAATTTTCAACATGGGGTTTTTAGGACCCCTCCTCATGAATTCTTGCACTGTCATGGCGTTAATCGGGCCAGAAGGGTGATTTCACGGTCACTGTGTGAAATCACCTTTTAGGACCAGTTAACGAAACGACACTGCCGGTGTTCATAAGGTGGGCTCTCAAAAAGTCTATGGTAAAAATTTGGTGAAAAAATTCCTAAAATTACTGTTTTACGAGCGTGCGTTGCGCAGTTCCTACGCACACTCATAAGTTCGCTAATTTTCATTATTTTCACCTAGATTTTCAACATTACCATTTTACCACACCTCCTTTGAGCAGTACAGCTGTCATTTTTCACATCTCACCCAAAACCTGTTTCCCCTAAGGTAGCTATAATGGCGCGAAGTCGTGTGTGAAATCTATGTATGGGACATTAAGAAAATCACAGTGACACTGTTCATTAGCAGAGGTCTTAAAATGGCTATGTTGAAAATTTGGTGAAAAAATTCCTAAAAATGACTTTTACGAGCGTGCGTTGCGCAGTTCCTACCCACGCTCGTAAATTCGCTAATTTTTAATATTTGCACTCCAGATTTTCAACATTGCCATTTTACCACACCTCTTTATGAGCAGTACAGCTGTCATTTTTCACATGTCGCCCAAAATGTGTTTCTGCATGTAGCACAATGGCGCAGTCAGTGTGCGCAATCAATGTTTGGGACAGATTAAGAAAACCACAGTGACACTGTTCATGAGCAGAGGTATTAAAATGGCTATGTTGAAAATTTGGTGAAAAATTTCCCTTCAGTCGTTCTACGATGTTACTAATGAAGACCCTGCAGCACCCCACTGGTCACCCCCTCTCACTAGACTGCACCCCATTTACCACCACTCTGTGCCTCCTGTCTGTTAGCCAGTTTCTAACCCAGTTTACCACCTTTTCCCCCACGCCCAGCCTGCCCAGCTAGTTTATCAGCCTCCTATGTGGGATGGTGTCAAAGGCTTTGCTGAAATCAAGGTAAGCGTTGTCCACTGCCCCACCCTGATTCACTTACTTTGTCACCCAGTCAAAGAAATCAACCAGATTTGTCTGACATGATGTCCCCACTGTGAATCCATGTTGTCTATGATCCTGGGTTCCGATGGCTTCTAGATGCCCCACTATCCTTTCTTTAAGCAATGCCTCCATAATCTTCCTCACTACTGAGGTGAGGCTGAACGGCCTATTGTTCCCTGCCTCCTCCCTGCTGCTGCATTTGTGTAGAGGGACCACATGTGCCCTCCTCTAATTCACTCATGTTGAATGACTCAATGAACATGGCTGCCAGAGGTACTGCTATCTCCCTTCGCAGTTCTCTTAATATCCTTAGGCGTATGCCATCTGGTTCCATCGCTTTGTCCACCTTCAATTTAGTGAACTCCTGCAGGACTCTCTTGCCTTTGAATGGACTATTGTCCACCTCTTCACCCCCTTGGCAACGGCTGTACTGCTGTGGCCCTTGCCCCTCCCACTCTTCTGTGAATACTGAGCGGAAAGACACAGTGGAAGACTTGGGAGGAAGGCATAGAACTATCACTTCCAAATACCTAAACAGCACATACAAGCAAGCAACATATGGCATTCGCAAATGCTTGTTTGTGAAAGCAGTCAACCTGGAAGGTGTAAAGTATGGCCATTAACACCATTAGCTCTTTATTACCTAATCTTTTCCACTGCAGCAAAGCTGCCCCCACCTTTTGCAACAGTAACAGAGCCAGTTGTCTTCCACTTTCATTTGCTGGTAAACATTTTCATTCCTAACGAAATGTAGGCATTTTTAAATGTTTTAAATAATTTTTTTTTTTTCCCTCAAGAAAAAAGTATGGGCCCCCAAGTTGCAGGGGCACAGTTTGCACCTAGCTAAGGCCAGCCCTGCTTCCTGGTCTGGAATTTTGTTTCCGAGACCCCTTGCATTGGTGCACATGGCTCTCCAGTTCTTCCTTCCCTGCTTCCCCCTCCCATTCCTGGTTGTGTTTTTCCCTGAAGCTTCTGTTAACTTCCCATCTACTTTTTCTATTTCCCCATTCCTTCAGTCTGTTACCCTCATTTACCTGGGTTTTACCCCCCTTTTCGTCTGCCTTCTCCCCATCCATGCCTTTCAGCACCCCTGCCTTAGGGGAGTTTTCTCCCCTGGCCCCTACCTCCCTGCTGCTCCATCTTTGGGGGTGGCAGTGTTGTTGCCTTCATTTGTTTTACTGCTTCATCCCGGCTAGTTTAAATGGTCATCCAGGTAGCATTAAACTTCCTACCAAGGACTGCAGGCCATCTCCCTCATAGAGGCCCATATTCTATGTAAACATTGAGTCCTGTATGCGTAGTCATTTGGACAGCTTGTTATTCTTGATGGGTCTTTTTTTGCCCCGATTTGGCTTATTCTGTATTGGTGTGTTCTGTTTATTGCAATTGACACTGCTGCAAAAGTAAAAAAAAATAAAAGTCCTAAGCCCAGTACACTTTCTTACATGTTTATTTTTTTGTCTTCAAATCAGACTTTGACTCACAGTCATAATTATTTTCATGTCATGCCATTATGTATTATTGGTCTCTCTTTAGTTAATATAATAAAACCTCTGTATGCCACACTCTGCTTCCTGGCTTAATTTACTCCATCCCCTCTCCATGAATGTAAACTGAAAAGTAATTAACACTGTATTTCCTCTTGTAATTGCCCAAGCTGGTGGTGTTTTTTTTTTTTTTTTTGTAATGTATACTACTTGTGTGAAGTTTTTTTTTTTTTTTTGGTGCAAACTGGTATGTAACCCCCACCCAAAAAAAAATCACAGTGATTGAATTCCTTTGGTTTATGTTGAGGGTCAAGATACAGAAAATGGCTGCATGTATGGCTCCAAATAATTTGAGTAAGTAGAAACCTTTTCTGTTGCAGATAAATAAGAATATATATATATACATACAGTTTTTAATAATAGGAAATTGATTCACTTAAGGATTGTGATTAGTTCACCAACATAGCTGGGTAGTTAGTTTGATTTATTTATTGAGTATTCGGATATACCTTTGCGTCAGAGACTCCCTTTACAAACTAAAGGTTCCACGTCACAGAAATTAAAACAGAACAGATATTATTGAGTAAATTCAACAGGTACATACTTTCATCACAACATGGTTATTGGCATGATGTGAATTTGAACCTATACATCAGGTGTTTAGGGTCAGTGACTACATTTAAGTAAAATTCTATAGGTTAATCTATTACCATCTAACCCAGATGGTTAGAACTACCCAGTAAGTTGAAGCCTATCAGTTGATAGAATTATGAATACTTGATCAAAATGATTGCTGTAATGTATATAGAAAAAATCTGTTTTTAATTTGTTTCTGCTATGAATTCTACACTGTAATAGACATGTTTTAACCCTAATGAAGGGGTCATGTTGATCGCAAAACATATTGCGTAGGTTAAAGGGCAACTGCTCTGCAGGCAACCCATTCAGTGTAGCTGCCTGCCCTAGGAGCTATTTGATCCAGTTTTGTTTTGTTGTTTGTTTGTTAGATATAAAAAGTTAATGCCTCCATAAAGCCTGGCTTGTAACTTCCTGGTACAAGCTGAGCGCTGCAACTCCACCCCTGAAAACAGTGTAATTATGACCCAAAGTAGGGAACTGGGCTGCAGGCACTCTATGGAGAATGTGATAGGACATGTACTTAGTACATTTAGGTAGTCCTGCTCCTATTACATTCTCCATAGAATGCTGGCAGCCCCGTTCCCTACTTTGCGTCCTAATTATGCTGTTTTTAGGGACGGTGCTGCAGTGGTTGGCAGCCACTTGGCTTGTATTAGAAAGTTACAAACCGGGATTTACAAAGGTAGTAACTCTCTTTATATTTAACAAAAAAAAAATGGGTGTATGGCTCAAATAGCTCCTAGGGCAGGCAACTCCATTGTATGAATTGCCTGCCTGGAGCGTGACAGTAGCTCTTTAAAGATTTACTTTACATAAATACTGAAAAACGACACTGAGTGGGTAATTTCTCCACTGTGTAGGGCTCTAATAAGTTATTAAATATTCTCTGAATATAGGTCATGGGGACGTTCATTGTCACTTTAAGACATGTAAAAGGGCTAAGCTACTTGATGTGGGATGTCGTTTCTACCTACTGTATATCTTCCAAAGTACTCACTCAACTCTCATACAGACTATAAACATTCCTTAGCACCAATACCCTACACTTGCCACTGAGGGATAGGTATGTTATGGACATTCTTGGCCTGTTTTCTTATCGTTTTCTAATACTTACAGTTATTATTTTTCTTTAAAATGAACAAAAACAGATAAAAAATACACATATAAGACTTACAGTATATTATTCTTATCTCTGATTGCCCTGTGCCACCGTGTCCATTCCCTAACTGTTCTGTCTGTGCCAAAGGGGAGAGGGCTCCAGTGAGGCTGCTGCCACAGCCCACTCCTATACTTGGATGTAGAAATCCAGTTGGTCTTTGGTGGCCCGCAACCCTAGCTATTCTGTGCTGCAACACTTTTGTGCTGTATTACAAGCCACTGATGTGGGATCCCAGTTGGAGAGTGATGCTGCATTATTTCAAAATGGGGAGAAAGTAGCTGTAGATTTTTGAAAGCCAGGGTCAACCTGAAGTGCAGAGAATAAAAGACAAATGTGTTCACCTAAAAACTGAGCAAGCTCGACAGTCCTCACCATCCAGGAAGAAGCACATCAATTAACAATTGCTATTTTACTGTAGTGGAGTTTCTGTGTGCCCCTTACTTTCCCTTTAACCTGTTTACACACTTTGGTGACTAATAACTATCAAGTGATGGTCTGTTTTCTTTCCTCATGTTTGTTGGTCATATAGATTTTATATTTGTGTCTACATGAAAAAATATCTCTCAGCACACATACACGTTCTGTGTTTCTTTCTCTTTTGTATATGTATGCAATAAGGCATGACAGGGTATGTAACTATGGGTCTATAACCGCATGCCTCATTTATGTTAAACATCAGACACTTGTGCCAAGTGCCTTTCAACACGAGAATAAAGTATGATTATTAGCCATGCTCACACAGTGTCTTATTGCACTTATAACATGAGTTCTACTTAAAAATGTTTTCAAAGTTTTAATTATGATTTTTTAATAAGAAAATATTGTTTGCTGTGTGCAATATAAGTGGAAGGCACAAAAACATTCTTCCAATTGAGGCATATTGATATTGCAGCCAGTCTTGGCACACAGGCTAAACAAGTACAGGAGTGTATTTTTGGCCATATAATTATACTTTTGTGCTTGCCTTTTAACCAGTATGGTGCTAAAATGTTCTTATCCATGTTATAAATATATATGCATTATACTTAATAAATATGCAAAAGTACACAGACACATGCACGCTCTTACGCGCGCACACACATTCTACAAAAAAGGAACTTCATTATGTTGCTTTAGTAACAATACTGAAAACTGTCTGAATTGTGACTGCGTTTTGTGATAGTGTTTTTTCTTTGTTAGTGTCAGTCCTAACAGAATGGCCAAATTTGATGACTGAAGTATTTCAAAGCAGCTCAAGAAAAGGAAGGACAGAGGCCGGTGAGAAGTCAGTAAAAGAAACCTCTCAGCTTTGTGGGTAGCCGCTGACATCTTGTTTGTGTCTTTTCTCTCTGATACAGTTTGTGGTAAACGATACAAAAACCGGCCTGGTCTCAGCTACCACTATGCCCATTCTCATCTGGCAGATGAAGAGGGTGAAGACAAGGAGGATTCGGCGCCCCCAACTCCTGTCTCTCATAGGTCGGATCGGGATGATCAAAAATGTAAGGAATCTTTAGTTGGGAGCTGTCAGGTTCATGCATGGTGCTGGCGCCAGAAAAACTACTTCATAATTCAGTTCAGTTCTCATTCCAGACATTAGTGTATTTATTAGGGGTGAGTGGCTGTTGGTGCTTTAAGGAGTCCCTGAAGTCATGGCAGAAGCTTTGACAAGCATCAGATGTAGACACATTTCAATTTATATTCCTTTTATAGTTTCTCTGTATTCAGCCTCTGCTTTTTTCTTCTTATTCATTTCCGAAACAACCAATTATGATGTCACAAAAGTAGTACTGTGATGTCAGTTGCAGACAAGCAGCCAGACCTGAAGTCTAGGTGGTGTGCCCTGTTAAAATGTGGAGGCCCATAGTTGTAAAGAAAAAATTTAAGCAAAATGCAGAAAGTACATAAAACATAATCTGAAGTGCATCTAGAACCTGTTTTTTTCCAGAGTGTTTCCTAAGATGTCTGGCTCCTTAAAAATTGACAAAATCTAAACATGTTCTAGCCAGAGCTGATACGGCTGTGGCCAGCTTGCGGGAAGCTCTGAAGAACGAGCATCATGAGCGCCGCTGAATGCCACCTCCAAGATGGCGACGATGATGGCACTGCGCATGCATGGCACTCACTCTGCAGTGCGTGAAATGGTGTAATGCCATTCCCAAGATAGCGGTGTCAGAGGAACTGTGCATGCGTGTGACGCACATCGCATGATTCTTATTATATTTATCTGGAGCGTATGACGTGAAATAGATGCCGCTACAGCTCTGAGAGCGCCACCATGGTGGATTGTTTTGCTTTTTTTGAGTTTCGAAGGATATCGGAAACTTCAACAGGAAGTGTTCCACGATCGCACGTTTTCAGAGTGAGTGATCGCAAAACGACTGCAGGCTCTGCCCATAGCCGTAAAAACCGGCCCTGGATCCTCTCTTTAAGGTTGTTCTTTAGAAATCAGCAGTTTGAGTGTTTCTATTGAGGTGGAGTTATAATGAAGATGGTTAAACAAAGAATGAAGTAACAAGCATTCAAACACAGTAAGGAAGTACTATTGTTACTGAGTAGTCAAAGACATTTTGAAAAAAGTGTTAAGACAAAAGGCTGAGTTGTTTATATTTGTCTCTAGAGCCCCTAAATACTATAGTATTACACCCTTCTTTTGTGGCATTTGGTTGTGTTTTATTTTTATAATGTATAGCTACTATCAAGTATCAATGTAACAACTAAACAATTTGGTTTTATTCCCCAGGTAAATGCTCTAGGCATAAAAATTCCTGTTTTCAGGCACAGACTGGAAAGGTACCATACAGTAAAAACAGTAGCAACATGAATACAAAACAGTGGCAGTATGACAGTACACGACGGAGTAACCTAATCACAGCTGATAAAATTGACAATTACAGCAAAAAGTAGAGCATAATACACATAGCAGCAACTATAGAAACATAGAATGTGATGACAGGTAAATGCCTGCCATCCCATCCAGTCTGCCTAACCCTGCATATTACTTGTGCGATGGCCCTAGTGGCCATCTTCCTCCCTTTTTCCCCTTCCCCCATTACAGACCACCCTAAATACAACAGATAGCAGATAAGGTGACAACCAGCCTTAGTCACAGGATTTGGGGTATAGAAGAAGTACATAAAGTGCAGTGAGCGATAGGTCATTCTGCAAATGGCAGCAGTAGTAAAAGAGTTAAAAGTAGTACAGGTGCAGGTACTAGAGAGGAGCAGGAGTTGGATTTACAGGTTTATAAGCATTAATTGCTTAGGTCATGTTTTACAACAGTTAGTTGCTGATGTAATCCCTGAGCAGTAAGACTATAAAGGCTAGTCTGTAATCGATTGGATACAGTTCATACACAGAGAGCCTTAGGAAGACTTCTAAGCTGATGCCTCCTTCCACCCAACCACTTGTCCTCTAATTTCTGCCCCCTTTCTGTCCTGATTTTATTTTATGTAGGTGTATTTTACCATGGACGGCATTGCAGTTGGATACCATGGTATAGCTGCCGATTAGTTTGGCTCCAGTGTAGCTAGTTTGCAAACAGTGTAGCAGCATCCTACTATCAGATTTAACTTAAAGTACCAGAGCTTTAGTTTTCAGCAGCATATGCCGGGGGTGAGTAGGTGGATGGCTGGTCTGTGCCCTTCTGACATGCGCAGCAGAGCATGAACACATGCAGAGACACTTGTAAGGAGCTTCTGATTTCAGTTTTATGATATGCTTTCTTTTTCCATCCCAAGACAGGTAGTTGGGCGATGATATCCAAGCAGATTCAGTTCTCTAGTTTGTTTGTTCTCCATACTGTACAGTGTCCTGAGCTGAAATTGCGGACTCTAGATATCCTATAGATAACTCTCTGCTTGAGTCGTTATAACCATTTCAGCTCAAAAACAAAGAAACATAGAATTTGATGGCTGAAGGAGACAGAAGCGCATTCAAGTCTACCTGTGATATATTGCTCACCCTACCAACCTACTGTACTGGTGGTCTGTTACCCTTCTCTGGAGATATGAGCCACCATACATAGAAACATACAATTTGACGGCAGATAAGGACCGCTTGGCCAACTCAGTCTGCCCATTTCCCTACCTAATGGATAAGCTGCAGATCCTAGTTAACCAGCAGCCTACTTCTTTCTACCCCCACCCTCCAGAATTGCCTTATGACTGTCCCATGCATGCTTGAATTCAACCACTGTTTTTGTACATTTGTTTTTGCATATTCCAGCCAGGAAATTGTACTTTATTGTAATGTTCCTCTTGGTGTTTAGATCCCTTTCCCTTTGGGCTTGGGCTGTAAACCCCCCTTTTGGGATGTTACTTTAGCACTACTATACTCCCTATATGCCTTGTTATTATTATATGATCTTTTCAGAGGTGATACCAGTACCAAGGACTAGCATGACCAGGAAAAGAAGAATAGAGGATTTTAAAGACTGGCTGAGGAAATGGTGCAGGGAGGAGATGTGTATCTGTATTGGAGACTGGGAGGAGATCTGGTCAAACAAAGCACGCTTTTCACCAGACAGGCTATACCTCAGTAGGGAGGGTTTGAGGGTACTCTGGGACAAACTGGGGGGAATACATAACCATTACACTTAATTTTAACTGCTGGGGGGGTGGGCGTGCAGGCCCACAGACTCCAAGAGGAGGAGGTCAGTGAAGCTTCTTCCCACAGTAATGGAAAAGGTCTGGAGGGAGGAGGTGGAAGGATCGAGAACACAGTTAGCAAAGGGTGGAGGGGGTGAGGAACACATAAGGGTACGTGGAGGGGTGCACACAGAGGGGTTAAATGTGAATAGAAGAACAGAGGGAAGAGAAGGAAGGTCAGATTCTAGGTGGAGGGTGGTGTCTCTGAATGCGTGGAATCTTGGAAACAAGATGGATGACCTGCAGGTACTATTAGCAGACATGAGGGTGGACATAGCTGCAGTACCCAAGACTTGGGCAACATCACACCATGACTGAGACCTTGCGATCACTGGATATAAACTATACAGGAGGGACAGGGTAGCCAGGAAGGGGTGGCAGTTTATATCAGGGAGGGAATTACTTGCACGAGGGAGGAGTCGGAGGAAGGGGAGGTGGAGGCATTATGGGCTCAAGTTAAGGTTCAGTAGAGGGAGAAAGGTGAGGTTGTGGGTGGTTTACAGACCACTCAGTCAGGATGAGAAGGACAGGGAACTGAGCTCACAAATATTGGAAGCTGCGGAGAAAGGAGAGTTGGTAATTGTGGGGGACTTCAACCTGCTTAAAGTGGACTGGAGCATACCATCCACAACATGTGATAGGAGTCAGGTGATCCTGGAAGGACTGTAGAGTGCGTTCCTGACTTGATGTCACTGAACCAACAAGAGCTGAGGCAATTCTTGATCTGGTGCTCACAAATGAGGAGCATGTACAGGAAATAATGGTCAGGGAGCCACTGTGTGGAAGTGACCATTGCACAGTGTGGTTCCAGTTGGATATGGGCAGGGAAAGCATCCCAACTAAGACCAGAATCTTGGATTTCAGGAGTGCGGCCTTCAGGAAAATGGGCGAAGTGATAAGGAGCCATCGAGTGGGCATCAGAGCAGAAATTGGGATGGGCCAAAGGTCCATCATTAAGGAAGGAATACTGGTTGCCACAGATGAGTGTGTTAGGCACAGGGGGACGAACACAAGGGCCAAAGCATGCAGCTGGTTTAGTTCTGGGGTTGCCCAAGCAGTAAGGGAAAAGAGGTTGTTCTCTAGAAAATTCAGGAAGACCAAGAGAGAGGTGGATAGGGAAAATTACCTGAAGGTGGCTAGTGAGGTAACTAAGGAAGTCCAGCGAGCAAAGGCACAGAAGGAGTTACAGATAGCTGAAGGAATTAAGAAGGGAGAGAAGGCTCTCTTTCGCTATATAAGTGAGAAAAGGGACAAGAAGTAAGGGATTGTTAAGGTTACGAAAGGGGTGGAGTGGGGGGGGCAGAGATACTAAATGATTACTTCTGGTCTGTCTTCACCAGGGAGAAGGACGGACCAGTACCTTCAGGAGGAAAAAGAGGAGCGGGGAGAGGGGAACACAGCTGTAGTGATAGAGAAGGATAGAGTGAGGGAGGGGCTGCTGGCATTGAAGGTGAACAAATCACCAGGCCCAGACAGAGTATGTCCAAGGATACTAAAAGAACTAGCTGAGGAGCTGGCAGGGCCACTGGCAGACCTATTTAATAGTTCATTAGAGTCAGGCGTGGTATCGCAGGACTGGAGAACAGCACATTTAGTGTCCCTCCACAAAAGCGGTCCCAAGGATGACCCAGGGAATTACAGACCAGTCAGTCTGACCTCCATTGTGGGCAAGCTCATGGAGACTATACTAAAGGGAAAGTTGGTGAAATATCTAGAGGAGCATGGTCTCCAGGATGCGAGGCAGCATGGGTTCATGGGTGGGGGTGGTAGGGGAGAGGATCATGTCAAACAAATCTGATTGACTTCTTTGACTTTGTCACTAAGACAGTATATGGGGACCAAGCGGTAGACATCCACTGTCTTGATTTCAGTTAGGTCTTTGACTCTGTGCCCCACAAAAGGTTGATCAGGAAGTTGGTGGATCTTAGAGTTGGGGAAAAGATGGCCAGATGGATGGAAAACTGGCTGAGGGACAGAACCCAGAGAGTGGTTGTGAGGGTAAGAGTTATCTGGCACCAGAGAGGTAATCAGTGGGGTCCCGCAGGGCTCGGTGCTGGGGACGGTGTTGTTCAGTGTCTTCATCAGCAACATTGGGGATGGCATTAAGGGCAACATGTGCCTATTCACAGATGACACCAAGCTCTGCGGGAGAGTGGACACAGCTGAAGGGGGGAAACAGGACCTACAAGAAGATTTGGAAAAGCTGGTGAGGTGGTCTAGGATCTGACAGCTTGGCTTCAATGCCAAGAAATGCAAAGTTATACATATTGGAGCCAGGAATCCCAGGACAGAGTACTACCTGGGTGGAGTCAGAGTATCTGCATCAGAGGAGGAGAAGGACCTGGGAATGATGATCACTAGTAACCTGGGCATTTTTGCTCACATACCTTCCAGTATAAAAATAACATTGAATTGAATTGACGTGAAGCACTCCACACAGTGCAAGAAAACAGCAGCAAAGGCAAACAAGATGTTGGTATGCATATCTAGGGGGATCAGTAGTAGGAGAGAGGAGGTTATACTGCCCTTGTACAGGTAACTGGTAAAGCCACATCTAGAGTATGGAGTTCAGTACTGGTGCCCACGCCTCAAAAAGGACCTTAACCTGCTGGAGAAGGTCCAGAGGAGGGCTACAAAGATAACCGGTCAGCAGGGTAAGGCATATGAGGAGAGGTTGAGAGCACTGAACATGTACTCCCTGGAAGACAGGAGTGAGAGAAAGGGGACATGATTATGACCTTCAAGTACTTGAAAGGGATAAATAAGGTTGATAAGGAGAGTCTCTTTAAGCTGAGTGGTAACCATAACACAAGGGGGCACAGTCTTAAGCTGGAGGGTGGGAGGTTTAGAAGGGAGGTCATTAAGCACTTCTTCACAGAGAGGGTGGTGGACACTTGGAATGCGCTGTCGGAAGAGGTCATCTCATTGAAGACATTGGGCAGCTTTAAAAGAGGTTAGGATAGGCATGGGGGAAAGTAAGGATCATGGGTAGGGAGAATGGGAGGAGTAGGGAGGGAGGGCAGGGACAGTAGCCAAGCTGTGGACCCTGCAACACGAGCAGACTTGATAGACCAGTGGCCTTCTCCTGCTGGCTTCTTCATATGTTTGTGTTACGTAGTGAAGGATAGTGCCCTCTGTAAAACAAATTTGATCTACTGGTAGGACCATTAATGCTCCCCCCCCTTCAATTCACCATATTAGGCACCCCCTAAACCCCACTATGCCACACCCTCAGACTGGCCGTACGCTATAGCTTACCCTCACTCACCCACATGGTGCTGTTCTTCAGAGAAGATGTTTAATCAGGATCTTACTTCGAGTTGGAGCTCCTGCAGCAGGCTACACCATAAGGACTGTGCTGTCAGGTACTAGGACCCCACGGAAACATTTCTAGCTAGTAGTGCTTGTGGGGCCCACCCCCAACGTCAGCCAGTGGTATAAAGTGGGCGGTCCCCAGCCCCACCTTCAGTTCTTTTCCCGCCGTTGACCCGTGCACATCGGTTCCATGGACACCTCCTGCTACCAGTCAACCGCCACTTTTGCGTTCCAGCATTTTCTCATTTTTTCTTTTCAGTGTATTGCATGTCTTTGACTTCGTCTACTTCAGAGCGGTGGAAGTCAAAGTGCACCTGCAGTAAACTGATACCGGCAAAAGATGGCCATTTGGCCTGCTTCATCTGCTTGGGCCCCCAACATGACTTGGAGGCTTGCCCACATTGCCGTCGTTTCAACCGCCTGACCGCATCCATCTGAAGACACTTGAGACCCATCTCCTTGAGCAACAGTTAGCCACCATGCAGAGGGGCCCCATCCAGCTCCACTTCTTCAAGTCAAGGGGGATTTGCTGTCTTCTTCCCACAGAGACAAGAAGGTCAGTGGGAAGCATCACCATAAGGAGAACGAGAAACCCAGATCGGAGTCACGCTCCAGCTCCCCGCATAAGAAGGTGGCTTCTACGAGTCCCCACTCCTGAGGGATATTGGACTCAGCCCTCTGGCTGCTCTTTTTCAGGGCTGCAGTTGATGAAGCTCCCTGCCCTTATTTTTGACGTCCGGCAGGGGGTCTTCAGGGCAGGGGCCTTCATCGGCCCATTCCCTGACTCTTAGGCCTTTTCAGCATTCTGCCGGGTCTAAGCCAGGGACTCCAGCCGACTCCTCTCCCAATGGTGGGCAGATGCGGCATCATCTGCATGGCTAGAACGTTGTCGGACCGGATGTTAGGGTCTGGCGACAGTAGCAGATGTCAAGAGCAGGACCTCCAGGTTGGAGTCCGCTCCCCTCCACACTGGATGCCATCTGGTTCTTCCGACAGCTGACATCTGACTCCGACACCCTTGACCTCTAACTCTCCGGGGTCGAACCGTGCAACACCTCCTCCGGCGTCACCCAAACCTCCTCTGACGCCGGCCCCTCCGAAGCTGGTGCCTGAGAAATCATCGTCCGCTGATCCAGCGCTCCCTGACCTGCTGTCGGACAGCCTGATGACAGGCGATCTGATGCCTGATAACCAGGCACCTGTTACCCGAGAAATACAGGTTACTCACCTGTAACAGGAGTTCTAGGAATGGTATATGTTGTTCATCCACATTGTCTGGCAGGTTCCTTGCCTCTTTAAATCTTGCCGGAAGGTCTTCAAGCTGGCTCCTCCCACCCACCCGGGTGGTAAAACTCTCGGCTCCGCTCCATGATGCCAGATCCAGCCTGCTGGAAGCCAGGTTGTGCTTCGAATCCGGGTGGGTTGTGTGGATGAACAACATATACCATTCCTAGAACTCCTGTTACAGGTGAGTAACCTGTATTTCTAGGGACATGGATATGTTGTTCATCCACACTGTCTGGCAGACTTCTAGCAGTTCTCTGGGAGGAGGTTGGCAAGGCACACACCCCCTACTTAGGGAATAAGGACTGGAGAACCGAGGTCCCAAAACCAGCATCCCGCGTGACCCAAGGTCGATGTGGTAATGGGTAATAAAGGTGTGTGCTGACTTCCAGGTAGCAGCCCTGCAGATTTCCTGGATAGGGATGTCCCTGGAAGCAGCCACCGAAGCAGCGGTATGGCGGGTAGAATGAGCTCTTATCCCTTTGGGAGGCTCCATGCCCACCAGCCTATAGCTGAGATCTATGCAGGAGGTGACCCACCTGCCTATCGTCCGCTTGGCTGCGGGTCTGCCAGGTGCGGCTTCAGTGTAGGTGACAAACAGCTGGCGAACCTCTCCCCGAATTTAAGCCATTCGCTCCTTATAATAAGCGAGCGCTCTTCTAGGGTCCAAAGTATGGAGCCTATATTCGGCCTCTGAGGTGTGACTGGGGTAGAACACTGGCAGAGTCATCACCTGGTTAAGGTGAAACTCTGACACCACCTTGGAGAAAAATTTCGGGTGGGGGCGCAGGACAACCTTGTCCCTATGGAAGACCAGATAAGGAGACTCGATGGAAAGCGCCTGGAGCTCTCCCATCCTTCTGGCTGACATGATAGCCACCAAGAAGGCAGTCTTCCACGACAGGTGAGAGATGTCACACCTGTGCATCGGTTCGAATGGCTTGCCCATGAGCTTAGCCAGTACCAGCAGTAGATCCCATGGAGGTGGAGGTTCTCACACCAGAGGGGATATGTGATCAAGGCCTTTGAAAAAGCGCCCGACCACCTTCTCCTGCGCCACCGACTGCTTCCCAGCCTGCGCCCGGTAAGCAGAGATGGCTGCCAGGTGCACCTTAAGGGTCATCAACTGAAGCCCTAGCTGAGAAAGGGACCACAGGTAGTCCAGAATGCTTGCCAAGGAACAGGAGGAAGGGTCCAGCCCTTGCCCTGACACCAAATGGAGAATCTCTTCCATTTAAAGGCATAGCATTTCCTGGTCGACTCCTTACAGGATGCCTCAACGACGTTGAGGACCTCGTTGGAAAGACCCAAGGCCTGGAACTCTAGCCACTCAGGAACTAGGCCGTCAGGTGCAGGGATTGAAGGTCCGGATGGAATACCTTCCCCTGGTTGACTGAGATCAGGTCCGGGCGGGCTGGAAGCCACCTCGGGAGCCTGGAGCTGAGGCTGAGGAGATCTGGATACCAGAACTGGCAGGGCCAGTCTGGGGCTTCCAGAATCACCTGTGCCTTGGCCCTCCTCGCCTTGAGAAGCACCTTGTGGATCAAGGGAAATGGGGGAAAGGCGTAGAAGAGGCCCGGGGTCCATGGCCTCAAGAAGGCATCCCCCTGGAGCGAGCGCTGCTGAGGGGGCCGGGCATGAAACAGACTCAGTTTCGCATTCTTTCTGGAGGCAAACAGGTCCACCTGAGGCGTGCCCCAGTGGAAGAACAGATCTTGTACTACCTCCGGCAGGAGAGACCACTCGTGGGATGCAGCTTCTATCCAGCTTGGGCATCGGCCAGAATGTTGGGAGGCTCCTGCCACATGGATGGCAAGGAGATCCGCCTCCAGGCTGCGCACGAGGGACCAAGTGCGGAGAGCTTCCCTGCACAGAGGCATGGAGCGCGTCCCGCCCTGGCGGTTTAGGTAGTACATGGTTGTGGTACTGTCCGTCTGGACCCGGACCACTTGACCCCGTACGAACGGAGCGAAGGCAGTGAGGGCTAGACAAACCGCTCGAAGCTCCAGCAGGTTGATGTAGCATTGGGACTCCCGAGGGGACCACAGGACATGCGCTGTATGCTCCCCCAGATGGGCACCCCAACCCATCAGAGAGACGTCTGTCGATAGAGAAACCGTCGGCTCTAGGCGGACAAACGGGATGCCCTCCTGCAGATGAGCTGGAGCGATCCACCACTGGAGGGTATTCCACATCTCCTGGGTCACTGCCACTGGCTGGTCCAAAGGACCGGAGCGCTGTGACCATTGGCTGGCCAGTCCCCATTGTAGGGGACGCATGTGCCATCGGTCCCAATGGACCACGCTGGTGCAGGCCACCAGGAGGCACAGGAAGTCCCGGACAGGGCGCAGTTGCCCAACCTGAAATGATTGGGCAAAGGAGGAAAGAACCTCGGCCCTGTCCACCAGGAGCCGTGCTCTGGCTCGCAGAGAGTCGAGCTCTGCCCCGATGAATTGGATCACCTGCTTTGGTATGAGTTCCGACTTGGCCTCGTCGATGAGGAGGCCAACCTAAGAGCAAACCTGGAGGGCCAGATCCCTGGACCGCTCCACCTCCGGTCTGGAGGAGGCCGCAATCAGCCAGTCGTCCAGGTAAGGGTACACCCGGACCCTTCGGCGCCGCAGGAATGCTGTCACCACTGCCATGCATTTGGTGAAGACCCTGGGAGCTAGAGAGAGGCTGAAAGGCATGGCCTGGAACTCGTAAAGAGACTCCTCTGCTCTGAAGTGGAGGAATTGCTGGTGGGACGGATGGATTGGGATGTGAAAGAACTCGTTTTGGAGGTCCTGAGAACAGAACCACAGGCCTCGTTCCAAGGATGGAATGATCTGAGCCAGAGTGACCATCCTGAAGGTTCGAGACCTTAGGAACCTGTTCAGGTCATGCAGGTCTAGAATGGGGCACCAGCCCCATGTCTGTTTCGGGACCAGGAAATACCTGGACACAAACCCTGGGTCTGGTGGAGGATTCGCCACCTTCTTGATCACCTCTTTCTGGAGGAGCAGAGCAATGTCTGCTCGACGGGCTGACAGAGAGGCTGCAGACCCCGTAGCCCCCTGTGGGGCAATGGCTCGGAAGGGCAGGGCCTGCTCGAACTCCAGAGGCAGACCCTTTCCTACCATTTCCAATACCCAGCGATCCATGGTGATAGCAGATCAGGTGGAAAGAAAGTGGCGGAGCCGTCACCCCACGGGGGGAACCCAGGGGGAAGCGATGCAGCTGGGGGTGACACCCCTCAACTCGTCACTGGGCAGGCTTGGAGGAAGGACCGGCCGAGGGGCCTCCTGGGCCTTTTCTTCCCAGCTTCCTGCTGGAGGAAGCTGCAGGCTTGGCTTTGGGGTGCCAAGTGCGAGCCTGCTGGCCCTGATGCTGGTGTTGCTGGGTCGGACGTGCTGCAGGGGCAGAAGGGCGAAAGGGCTTATGCTGCTGCTGGCGACCTTTGTCCTTCTGGGCAGACGTGACCGAGTCCAAGGTGACATTGGACTTCTCGATTCTCTGGAGGTGGCCTTCCACCCCGGGCCCGAACAAGTCGGAACCCAGGAAGGGGACGTCTGCCAGCTTGTGCTGGGTATCCGCCGTGAAGGTGGAGATCCACAGCCAAGCTCTGCGGCGCATGGCCACTGCGGCCGCTACTGACCGGGCACAGGAGTCTCCAATATCGAGAGCCGTTTGGAGCTGCTGCTTCGCCACTGCCCTTCCCTGATCATGCACCTGCTTGACCGTAGTCTGGAGGTCAGCCGGGAGATAAGGGATCACCTCATCCAGGGAGCCCATAATAGCGTGGGAGAAGTGCGCTATCAGTACGGCCGAACTGGCCTGACAGAGGCCGAGGGAGGACGCAGTGTACACTTTATGCCCAGCATAGTCCACCTTTTTGGACTCTTTGTCGGGAGTCCAAAAACTGCCGGTTCTCAGGTCCCTGCACCTACATGCTTGGCTCCTGCAGACCTAGCCACAACCCAGTTTGCCAAGGTTTTGTTTGTGGCTAGAAAACCTTCCACTAGGGCGTCTTATGCCATGAAGTGGAAACAGTTGTCTCTGGGCTTCTGCCCATAGTCTGGATCCTTTCACTTGTTTGGTGAACTCAGTTCTGGAGTAACTCCTTTCACTTTCAGATTCCAGTCTCTGCTACTCTTCCATTAAGGTGCATCTGTCAGTAGTTTCAGCCTATCATGCACCTGTGGATGGTAAAGGAGTTGCCCAATTGGACCTGCCCCACACCTTCTTGCGCGGCATGTTACATCTGAAACCGCTCATTAGGGATCCTGTCTCTCCATGGGATCTATTTATTTTAGATGAGCTTACTTTGCCTCCCTTCGGGCCAGCCACGGATTGTGAGATGTGCTTTCTGTCGTGGAAAGCATTATTTTTAGTTGCCGTTACTTCTGCTCTGAGAATTTCTGAGCTTCAAGCTCTGATGTGTAAAGAGCCCTATTTCGTGTTTCACAGAGACAGAGTATCTTTGAGGACCAATCATAATTTTTTCCCAAAGTGGAGCTGGAGTTTACACTCAGTCAGGACATCCACCTGCCAGTGTTTCACCCAGAGTATGCTAACCGGGAGAGGCCCTTTTGCATACTCTAGACATCCATAGAGTGCTCCGTTATTATGTTGTTCACCCTTGTCTCACCAGAAAATCTGAGTAATTGTTTCCTTCACCCCCAGATCTGTTGGCGCCAGTGGCCAAACAGACGCTGTCCAAGTGGCTAGTGAATTGCATCACCTTCTGTTACAACAAGTATGGTAATCCCTTACTGGGCTCGGTTAAGGGTCACTCCACCAGGAGGATTGCAGCTGTGTTTGCTTCCCTGCGAAACTTCTCTGCCACAGACATCTGTGCTGCCGCTACATGGAGTTCAGTGCATGCCTTTGTCAGGCACTATAGCCTGGACATTGCCTCCAGGAGGAGAGCAGGCTTTGGTCTAGCCATCCTTCAGGGACTTCTTTCCTGAGCGATCCCGCTGGCATTTGTCCCCTCCTCCCTTCTGACCTGGGTACTCTCAGTACTGCTTGGTACTCCGTCCTTATGGTGTAGCCTGCTGCAAGAGCTCCAACTCATACTAAGATAGTACAGTTACGTAAGAACTTACCTTGGGGGGAGGAGGCGGGCTGATGTCAGGGGGCGGTCCCAACGGAGCACTGCTAGCTAGAAATTTTTCCGTGGTGTCTTAGTGCCTGGTGGCATAGTCTTTATGGTGTAGCCTGCTGCAAGAACTGTTCTAACCCCAGTAATGCTCAGGATATTCATAACTTTATGCAGTAAGCCTGGAGGGTTGGACTACCCGGAGAGATGGAACACATGCAGATGAGTAGAATTCTTTGCACGTGAGCATCTTTCAAACACTGCCTCTACTAACTGTAGCGTTCTACCTCCTCAGATTTTTCTCTCTGCCTGAAAGTCTGGTCGCTCAGAGTTCCTGTCATCCTCTTTAGCGTGAAGAAATATATAAATATCATAAAACCATAAGTGTATTTCCTTTCTTTTACTGCCTCTACTAATTGTCAGTCTAGATCTTCTTTTTATTTAAAAAATAGTTGTTTTCTCAGTTCCTCATGGTTTGGGATAACCAAGTTAGTTTTGAGTTATTTCTGGTTCGCTGACTAAAGAACCTGTGTATTTGCATTTAAATTTGGTCTTTACAAATTCTATTTGTAACTGCTTTTTCTTGGTTACAGAACCGCTGAACCTGTTCATTTTTACATCTCCCGGTTCGGTTCCTCTGGTTCCTATCGGGTCAGGAACTGACTGCAAAAAAAAAATTATGATTTTATAACCACAGCAGTTTATTTAGCAGTTGGGGGTTTTCTTCTTTGGCTTCACCATGGCAGAGAAACCTAAAAAGAGAGCCCGGTTTTAAAAATTGCATAAAGTGTGGAGATGTGTTCACTAAGGCAGACAAGCACATCTTATGTGTAGCCTGTCTGGGATTTGAACATCTGGACCAAGAATGTGATATTTGCAAAATTTTCTCGGATAAAAACGTGGAAAAACGCCTTGAAAGGCTTAATAAAAAATGTCCAAGGGGTCCCTCCGGCTCTGACCAGCTGACACCCTAGTTTGTTGTGGCTGAGCTCACAGTTGTGCAAACCCCTGCCCCTGATACGAGCGAAAAAGGGACAAAAAGAGGCAAAGAACTGGCTGACTCCCTGGTTCCCTCAAAAAAGCTTAAACATGCAGAAGCCTCCCATACTAAACCAGGGACTTCTGAGCAGGTGCCTACTATGCCTTCAGCTCAGGAGATAGCTCAGGCATTTCAAATTATTCAAGCCCTGCAAAATGTCATCCCTCAGCCTCCTGCCCCTTCTCAGGGTCCCCAGGCTGGCAGTGCATTGTTGCTGTCTTTACCAGAGCAACTATATTTTGAAGAGGAGGATGAACCTATCCCTCCAGAGGTGTCCCCTGAGCAGGATTTTGGCTCACCTCCCAGGATGTCTGAAGACTTTTTCTCTCATTTTTCTTTTGTGAGGAAAATGGCAGATGCTCTGGATATTGCCACAACAGAACAAGTGGAGGATGAGAAGGAGATTGAATATTTGAGCATGATGGTTTTAACACCCACAGAGGCCCTCCTCCTCCCAGTATATGTTTTTTGAGAAGGATGCTTTAAAGCTCCTGCAGACCCCTAATTCTATTCCTCCCATTGACAGGAGAATAGACAAGAAATACCAGCTGGATAGGGAGGGAGCTGACTTCCTCTTCTCCCATCCAGACCACCAAGCGGTAATACAACAGGCAGCCTGTGATAAGGCTAAAGTCCCTCTGTCCTCACATCCCCTGGACAAGGATTCCAGAAAATTGGATAGTATGGCCAAAAAAGGCTATTTGTCAGCCTCCTTGGCCATGAGATGGGCTACCTTCCAGGCTTATGCTGCCCAGTATCAGAAATCCCTGTAGCAGTTTGTGCTAGCAATGTCTATGAAAGCCTCCTCACCCTTATCAGATGATCTGGCTGAAACTGCCAGGTTTGGGCTAGAGGTGGCTAAGTACCAGTTCCAGATGGCTGCTGATTTGAATGTCACTGCAGCCAGATGGATGGCTAACACAGTGGCTCAGAGGAGGTTTGCTTGGCTTAGGGCCACAAACCTCACACAGGATACTCGATCATAAGCCCTGGATTTTCCATTGGAAGGAAATTCTCTTTTTGGGAATCCACGGTGGCCTATATGAAGAAGGTGGATGAATATAAGGCTGCTTATAAAAGCAACTCTGCCAGGGACAGAGCTTCATCATCCACCAGGCCCTATGGAAGGGGGGGCAGAGGTCGGTCCTTTATGACAAGATATTTTTTCCAGCCAGTAGCTGTGCCCCAATACCAGCAGTACCCCCCCCCCCACAGGGATACTCTAGGGGTAGGGGTAGAAGGGGCTCTAGGTGAGGATCTCAGGCACAACCTGAGCCCCAGCCTAAACGGAACCCCTGAGATGCAGGCCGCCTCCTCCCTACCTGTCTGAGGCAGACTGTCCCACTTCCTCCATGTTTGGTCAACCATCACCACAGACAAGTGGGTGTTGGAGGTAGTGGGCAAGGGTCTGTCTCTGGACTTCAGATTTCTTCCTCTAAAAAAGTCCAGGGTTTTCCTCTCTCCTCCCCTAGCAGAAACAGCACTGCTAGAGGCAGAGGTGCAAAAGCTGCTACAGCTCAGAGCGGTGGAACCAGTTCCTACAACTCTGAGAGGAAGAGGTTTTTACTCTACATACTTCCTAACAACAAAGAAATGTGGGGAGTGGCGACCAGTACTGGATCTCAGAGCTTTAAACAAGCACTTGAAAAAACCAAAGTTCAAAATGGTAAATGGTTTGGATTTTGCCAACAATCCAAAAAGGGGACTGGCTGACATCACTGGACTTGAAAGACACCTATTTCCATATTCCCATAAAAGAATCTTTCAGAAAGTATCTCCGATTCAGACTCCCATCAGGTCATTGCCAGTTTTCAACCCTGCCCTTCTGTCTTTTCTCAGCACCAAGGGTTTTTACAAAATGCCTAGCAGCTGTGGTAGCATTTCCTTGAAGACGGGGAGTGATTCTTTCCTTATTTGGATGACTGGCTGGTGGTGGGCAAATCACCAGACCAGGTCAGAGTTTCTGTAAAGCTCATCCACGATCTCTTGGAGTCCCTGGGTTTCATAATAAACCAGAAAAAATCAGTTCTAACCCCTACACAGATTTTATAGTTCATAGGGGCAGAAATCAATACTCCTCAGGGCAGAGCATTTTTGTCCCTGGACAGGGTGCAAAGCCTTTAATCCATAGCAAATTCCTTCACGTTGCACAAGCCAAAAAACTGCCAGGCAGTTCCTGCAGCTCCTGGGACATATGGCTGCATCCACAGGCACAGTGCAGGGATCCAGGTTCCATTTGAGATATCCAGTTTCACCTCAGGAATCACTGGAGTCAGAAAAAAGACCCCTTTCCAAAACTTATTTCAGTAACAAGGGCACTATTAAGGCCCTCCTCTGGTGGAAAAAGGAGTCCAACCTAAGACAAGGAATCTATTTTCAGAAAGAGAATCCCTCTCTAGTCCTCACAACAGATGCATCCCTTTTGGGCTGGGGTGCTCATCTAGGGGAGCACATAACCCAGGGTACCTGGACAGAAGCAGAGTCCCTCCAGCATATAAACTTGCTGGAACTCAGAGCAGTGTGGCTAGCCCTAAAAGTTTTTTCTCCTTTGGTGACTGGCAGGGTGATACAAATCGGAACAGGCAATACCACCACAGTGTATTACATAAACAAGTAGGGAGGCACAAGATCAGGCCTCCTCTGCACAATAACCATGAAAATCTGGACTCTGGGGTATTCTCTAAATGTATTCTTGCAAGCAATCTCCATCTGCCAGGAAAGGACAATACCTTGGCAGACGCACTGAGCCGAATCAGTCAGTCCCATCACTAATGTGCACTGAACAAGCAGATGGTTCAAGTAGTTTTCAGAATGTGGGGCACTCCGGAGGTAGGCCGGTTCGCATCCCACCAGAACCATCAGTTGCCTCAGTATTGCTGCAGACCACCAGACGCTCTGGTGCTAGACTGGTCAGGCAAGTTCCTTTATGCCTTTCCCCAATTTCCCCTGGTTTTCAGGGTATTATTACTGAAGCTCACATCCCTCTCAGCTTCTCTGATTTTGATAGCTCCAGACTGGCCCAGGCAGCCATGGTACTCTCTTCTGCTCTCCATGTCTGTCAGCAAACCAATAAACTTACCTCTCAGGCACAATCTCCTGATATCCAGTCAGGGAACATTGTTGTGCCCAATCTCAAGTCCCTCTACCTCAAGGCAAAGCTCTTGAGGAGTTAGAGTATGCAGATTTAAACCTTTCCGAAGCTGTATTAACCATCTTGAAAGGTTATGGAAAACCTTCCACCAAGAAAACCTATTCCTCTAAGTGGAAGAGATTTTCTTTTTAGTGTTCTGGTAGGAATCTCATTCCAAATGATGCGGGAGTATCAGTGGTATTGGATTATCTCACTCGTTTGCATTCACAGGGTTTACAACCCCAGTTCTTTAAAGGTTCATCTTGCAGCAGTGTCTGCCTACCTTTTTGGCAGGACAAAGGTGTCTTTAGCATCAGACCCCATTTTCAAAAGGTTTTTTAAAGGTCTGATGCATTTGCATCCCACTCCTAGGGCACCAGTGCCTGCCTGGGATCTTAATGTATGTATAGCCAAGTTAATGGGGCTCCTTTTGAGCCCATGGCTACAGCTCATCTAAAGTATGTTACCTGGAAAACAGTTTTTCTAGTAGCAATTACTTCTCTAAAAAGGATCGGCAAGCTCCAGGCAATCTGTGTTGACCAGGACTATATCTCATTCCACAGGGATAAAGTAGTCCTCAGAACAAATAGACAATTCCTTCCCAAGGTCATTTCAGACTTCCATCTGAACCAATCAATCACCCGACCCGTCTTTTTCACAGACCATGTGAGTTCTGGTGAAAGAAGACTCCACAGTATGGATGGGAAAAGAGCTCTCAGCTTTTACATGGCAGCTATTAAGGCCCATAGGCAAGATAAAAAAACAACTTTTCCTTACACATGGGGATGAAGGAAAGGGCAAGTCAGCTTCAAAAGATCAATTTCTCGAGGGATTGTCCAGTGTATTCAGTTCTGCTACACTAAAGCAGGTAAAGAGCCCCGAGCAGGGCTGAGGGCACACTCTACAAGAGGAACTGCTGCTAGTCTTGCAGCTGCCAGAGAGGTTCCTTTACTGGATATTTGCAAAGCAGATACCTGGAAATCAGTACACACCTTTACAAAGCATTACAACCTGGACATTTTGTCTAGAAGTGATGCCAGGTTTGGCACAGCAGTCCTGCAAAGTCTGTTTCCTAAGTAAGTTCTGTGCCCACCTCCAGTGGTACTGCTTTGTAGTCTGCATAAAGTTATGAATATCCTGAGCATTACTGGGGTTAGAAGGAAAAATTACTTACCATAGTAATCTTCTGTCTTCCCAGTGATGCTCAGATGTTCATAACTTCCTTCCCTTCCAGAACTTTAGCCTCTGCACTCCGCATGCTGGTGCCACCTAGCCATATCCTGTTGTGGTTCATTTCTCTATACTGAGTAGATTTTGAACACCGTTTTCTGTTTCTCTTTGATAGTTTTTCTGATGCTGTTTGGTGAACACCGTTGTTAATTTCATTATTATTATTATTGTTCCTCCCTCGGAGGTTTTTGTTAATTATTAGGGGTAAACCCAATTTTTTTTCAACTATTAGGATTTTTCCTAATGCCTATCTTCCAGGCTTCCTTCAGATCTGAGGAGGTAGAACACTACAGTTGGTAGAGGCAGTGTTTGAAAGATGCTCACGTGCAAAGAATTCTACTCATTTGCACGTGTTCCATCTCTCCGGGCAGTCCAGCCCTCCAGGTTTACTGCATAAGTTATGAATATCTGAACATCACTGGGAAGAAAGAAGATTACTATGGTAAGTAATTTCTTCTCAAAGATCTACTGCTATGGTAAGTTCTTACATAACTGTACTATTTGCTTTTTACTCATTGCTGCTGGCTGAACTGGTGAAATTAAATGTCTCATGGTGTTCTATGAGGAGTTGGGGCATATCCCTGATGTCCTGGTAAACTTTCCTCCTCAGTAAAACGGGTTCTAATGCAGTTGTCTGTGGCTCTGTATGTGTATGCTCATTAGCAGATGCTGTGGTATGGGATTTATATGCTTATGAGTTGGAAATTTCATGCGTTCTGGTTGGTTTAAAAAGTTCTGAGAACCATATGTTGATCCCCGGAAATTCACAGGTTGGAACAAGTACAGGCAGTGGGATTTGGAATGTCGGCAAATCACTTAAATAATTCATGACCCATTTTACTCATTCCTGAGTGTCATTGCAAACATGGCTGCTACCGTTGTTCACTGAAAACCTTCAGAAAGTTAAAAATGAAGTTTTTTACGTAGTAATCTTACCTGCTTCTTGTCAGGGCAATGTCTGCTGGTTACCCTGTCACAGATTAAATTGAGTCCTTGGCTTCATATAAGGTCTTGTGTGTGTGGTGGGGGATGTGAACATTCTGCTAGATGAATTCTGCAGCAGTTTGAATTCCTGTATTCCATAATTAATGAACAATCATTATCATTCGTTTATTGAATAGCAATTTGAGAGAAAAACTCTCATTTACAATTGCATCCAAACACAGACAAGACACATTGACAGAACATACAGTTTCATTTCAAAATATATATAAAAAAAAATCAATAAAATCAGCATCATACAAAGATTACTAATTGTTCATCCAAAACAATTACAATGATGGTAAATTAAACTAGCAAGGGAGGCCCTAAAATGTGCAGTTGGCAGTAATACATTATATTGGTTGAATGTGTGGAAAGACATGATTGGTAAGTGGAAGGACAACTTTTTTAATAGTTTTAATGGTTTTAAATAGTTAAGCATTTATAGTTTTTAAACAAAAATACCTATTTTTTATTAAAAAAAGTATTTTTTTTTAATTTTCGTTAGGTTTTTCCTTAAGTGCAGCAAGACATTCCAGGTTGTTGGATTTCTGACGTTGATGCACTTTCTGCTAAATGCACTCAGTGCGAGCACCGAGACAACCAACACCCTGTGTTGTATTATTGTATGCATATAGATCTTACTTCGAGAGGGCTCTTGCAGTAGGTAATTACATAAAGGACTGATGCCGGCAGGCGTCCGGACCCCATGGAAAAATTTCTAGCTAGCAGTCTGTGGCGGGGGAACGCCTCCCCGCCAGGTGACCGACATCATGCAACGTCAGTATAAAGGGGCGGTCCCCACACCCGCCTTCCAGTTCTTTCCCGCCATTAGCTTGTGTCAGCGCCTCACGGTAAAGTTACTCTCGTCAGCCTGTCGTCTGTAGTTCTACCGTCATTTTTTTCTCAATTTATTTAGAAAAATCGTTTATTTTTCGGTGGTGTATGTCATCCCCTACACCCTCCGAGCACAAGAATAAGTGCGACTCGTATGGCACCAAACTCCCGCACAAGGACAGCCATTCCCAGTGCCTCTTCTGTCTGGGCCCGGATCGTCAGGTGGAGAAGTGCCAGCATTGCCTGAAATTCAGCGCCACCACCCGCAGACGGAGGCAGCATTCCCTGGAGGCCCACATCCTCAAAAAGAAAATGACCTCCATGGAGAATGAGTTGAAAAAGCTCCGTCAGGCTTCTACTTCCCCCGAAGGCCATCGTAAGAAGAAGGATAAGGAGAAGCATCGGGACCGGGGCTCCTCATCCACCGCGACTTCGGCTGGAGTCGCCGTGTTTCAGGTAACACCCCGCGGGACCGCTCCACGATGGCCGTCTTCGAGGCTTCCAAGACGGCGTCAGCATGCCCGTCTGGCTCGCGCTTGGGTGCCTCCGGGCTGTTGGAGGCCCCCACTCCCGGTAAGGTAGCCGCCGTGTGGCCTACTGGTGCGAGTGGCTCTGGTAAGCTGGACGTCAGCTCCTCTGATGCCCACCCGGATTCGGCTGCTAAGTCGCTCGACCTTTTGGGGTGGCACACATCCCCTGTTCCACCCGACCAGACCACCCTTCCTTCGCGGCCTGCCTTGGGCGATGGGTCCGCTAAGTCGGACATCGGCTCTTCCGACATCCGCCAGGACTCCGCCAGTAAGACGGATGTTGGGCTGCCCGGCAGCCGAGCCGAAGCCGGACCCTGTTTCATACGCCGTTCCCAGCTCCTCGCAGCCTTCGCTGCCCTCCGGGGACCCTGGGTCCCCTTGGCCTGACCCTGGGGATTTTTCTCCTCCTTCCCTGGGCGATGCTGAGGATTTGTCTGCACCCCCGACAGGTCACCCTCCCTCTGGGCCGGACGACCTGATGTCGGTCCCCCGGACGCCGGCCCCGACGCCGGTCCTGCCTACTCTGGGCAACATCCCCCTCCCGGATGACACCCCCATGCCGAGCCTGCCACCCGCCGGGCCTCCGACTCCTTGCCCGCCTGCTGGTTGCCCTGCCAGGCCGTCTGCTCCGGCAGACCCCCCAGTTCCTGGGTATCCGGCCCCATCGTATCCGACGCCGTCATACACGGGTCAGCAGTTTCCGGTGCCTCAGTACCCGACGCTGACCTATTCGACGCCGCAGTACACGGTGCCTCATTACCCGATACGGGGTTACACGCCATCTGGTTATGGATACATGACATACGGATACACTCAGTATCCGTATCTCCCCCGCCTCCTCAGCTGCGGTGGATTTGAAGGAGACTCTGGCCTCCTGGTGGGCTAAGGCCAAGGCTCAGCTCACTGGAGAGATGGAGAGTCATCTCCCGGCGATGGTGCCAATCCCGGCTCCTGTACATCTGAGACGAGTTACTCCCTCCCCACCTCCGGGTACCAGAGGCGAGCCCTCTGGTTCCAGGGCAGGGCAGGATACGCTTCCCAGAGGGCTTCCCAAAGGGTCCGTTCCTCCCCCGCATCCGGGATGGGAGTCTCCTTCTTCTCCTCCCTCTTCTTCCTCCTCTGACGACTCTGATGGTTGTTCCGACCCGGACGACGAGCCCTGCTCTCCGGATAAACCCAGGCCAAGGACTCCTCCGAAGTTCCCTCCGGAAGATCCTTCGTTTATGGAGTTGCTGCGTAAAATCCAGGAGCTTTATCATTGGCACTCCTTGGGGCCGGATCCACAGCGTAAAAAGCTCGCTGCGCACCTGGATCTGCCCGAAACCGCTCCGACCTTGGTGCCACCCTGGATAGAGCTGCACGCCAACCTTGTTTCCACTATTTGGAAGCAGCCATCGGTGATAGCCCCCCTTCCCCGGAAGTCAGATAGGCTATATCAGGTTCCCGAGGGTGTTGACTTTCTTAATTCTTACCCTCGAGCTGACTCGGTCGTGATTAGCGCCACTCATGGTTGGTCAGCTAACCCGAAACATTTGAGCTCGTCGCCACCTGACAAAGTATCCCGTCTTCTGGACCAGTATGGCAAGAAGGTCTTCGCTTCTTCCACTCTGGGTATCAGGGCCCTAAATTATGTCGGTCATATGGGGGATTACCAGAAGACGATTCTTAGTGAGGTGGAATCCAAGTTGGACTCCCTTCCTGATTCCCAGGTGAAACAGGAAGTGGTTGATCTTGTCCGCTCTGCAGGTTCGGCCAGTTGGCACATACTTCATGCCATATATGATGCAGTAGACGCTGGTGGTAGGAGCTTGGCTTTCGCCGTTGGTCTGCGTCTTCATGCCTGGCTCCGTGTGTCAGGGTTGGTCCCGGAAGTGCAGTCTGCTATTCAGGACGTGCCTTTCCAGGGTTCAGTGCTGTTCCGGGGTGATGTCAAGGACATTATTACCGATCTGCAGGAGAAGGGGGACTGCACTGAAGTCTGTGGACTCCATGTATAAACCCCCTCAAATGCAGCGTCGTTCCTTTCATGAGCAAAATTGACAGAAGGTGAAATCTCAGGGGCAAGTGGGCCAATAAGCGCTGGGCCCCTCTCCCCCGCCCGGCTGTAAGCCCCACCCAAAAAAACAAGCGGGGCTTCAGTCGCAACGCTGCCTCACACCACTTGACTCCTTTTCTCTCCCACAGCCGCTGGGGTCTCCAGAGGAACCGGTAGGAGGGAGGTTCTCCGTCCATCTGCCGGATTGGGAGAGGATAACTTCAGACACTTGGGTGCTCCAGCTGATCGCAGAGGGACACTCAATAGAGTTTCTTTGGAAACCCCCCCCCCAGGTTGTCGTACTCTCAGGAGCATCTTCTTCTGATTCGGGAAGAAATTTATGCCCTTCTTTTGAAGGAGGCGATAGAGCCCATCCCCCCTCCTCTTCTGAGGACAGGTTACTATTCTCATTTCTTTCTGGTCCCGAAAAAGTCGGGGGACATGAGGCCGATTCTCGACCTCAGCTCCCTGAACTTGTTTGTGGAGTACAAGAGGTTCAGGATGCTCTCTTTGTAGAGTCTCTTGCCCCTTCTCCGGCCGGGACAGTGGCTATGAGCTTTGGATATGCAGGATGCTTACCTGCATATCCCTATCCACCCTTCCCACCGCAAATACCTATGTTTTGCATTCCAAGGAGACCACTACCAGTTCAAGGCCCTCACATTTGGTCTTTCCTCGGCGCCCTGAGTGTTCACCAAATGCCTTTCGGTGGTAGCGGCCCACCTGCGTACCAAGGGGGTTCAGGTTTTCCCGTACCTGGACGATTGGCTCCTGGCGGCCCCATCCCAGGAGGAACTCCTGCGCTTCCTTTCCTTTACCCATCAGGTTTTTGCCTGCCTGGGTATCACCATCAACCACACCAAATCGTACTTGATCCTGTCCCAGAGGCTCCAGTTTATCGGGGCGATCCTGGACATGTCCTCTGGCATGGCTTTTCTGCCACCGGACAGGGCAGCCACACTCCAAGCTCAGGTCAGCCTGTTGTCTGGCCGCAGACTGGTCAGCGTAAGGTCTGTGCTTCACCTCCTCTGGCTCGTGGCGACTGCGATTCCAACAGTCCCTTGCACTCGGCCCCACATGAGGATCTCTCAGTGGACGCTGCGGTCTCAGTGGGATCCTATGGCTCGGGACTTGCAGTGGTGGATGGTTCAGGAGAACCTTTGCCGGGGAGTTCCCTTCTGTCTTTTTCCCTCCTCCCAGACGCTGACCATGGACACCTCGGGCGAGGGTTGGGGAGCCCATCTCGGGCCTCACAGGACCCAGGGCTCTTGGTCCAAGCTCGAGAAATCTCTTCACATCAGTGTGCTCGAGCTTCGGGCCATGTTGTATGCTCTTCAGGCTCTGGATCTGTATCTGCTTCCTGGTCACTTGGCTGTACAGACGGACAATGTGTGTGGTCTGGTACATTAACAAACAGGGAGGAACTTGTTCCTACCCTCTTTGCAGGGAGGAGATACGAGTCTGGGATTGGGCAGTGCAGCACAGCCTTCACCTCACGGTAATTCACATTCCGGGTGTCGAGAACACCTTGGCGGGCAGCCTCAGTCGGTCATCCACTCTAGCTCACGAGTGGGAACTAGATCAGGGGGTCGCAGACGATATCTTCCTACATTGTAGAACACCACAGGTAGACCTGTTTGCGTCCCCTCAAAATGCAAAACTTCCCGACTTCTGCTCACTCGCTCCAGGGGGCGGCATTTTTTGGAGAAACGCTCTGTCTCTAGACTGGAAGGGCAGATTTGTCTATGCTTTCCCCCCAATCCCCTTGATTCAGGGTCTTACAAACTCAGTTCAGAGGGCAGATTGATTCTGACAGCTCCCTTTCTGGCCAAGCAAGTTTAGTTCTCTCTTCTGCAACAGTACTCAGAGGAACCTCCTCTTTCTCTTCCTCTGTTGCAAGTTTTGCTGACCCAGAATCAGGGGACCCTGGTCCATCCAGGCCTCAAGTCCCTTCAGTTGCACGCGTGGCTCCTGCAGATGTAACTCAAGCCCGATTTGGGGTCCCCCCCCCCCGCCGAGTGGCTGAGATTCTGGCGGAGGCCAGGAAACCCTCCACTAGATCTACGTATGCCATGAAATGGAAACTGTTCACTATCTGGGCCACCTCAAAAGATTTCGAGCCTTTCTCATGCTCTGTTGGGCGGCTTCTGGATTACTTGCGACACCTCTTTGATCTGGGTCTCTGTCATTCCTCTTTGAAGGTTCACATGGCGGCCATCTCGGCCTACCATGTCCCTTTTGCAGACAGGGCATTTGCTCAGCTGGAGGTCTCTAAGACCTTCCTTAGAGGAGTCCTCCACCTGAGACCCCCTATCCGGGTTCCTGCCCCTCCTTGGGATTTGAATTTTATCCTTGAGAAGCTTACTGTGCTTCTTTTCAAGCTAGCAGCTTCAGCAGACCTGAAGTTCCTTTTGTGGAAGACTCTGTTCCTCGTGGCCATTACTTCCGCGCAAAGGATTTCCGAGCTCCAGGCCCTCATGTGTAAAATCCCATATTTGATTTTTCACAAGGAACGTGTGGCTCTGTGTACCAACCCTAAATTTCTCCCCAAGGTGGCAGCGGACTCTACGCTGAATCAATCCATGGAGCTACCTGCTTTCTTTACGCAGCACTCCAATCATGGAGAGTACCTCCTGCATACTGTGGATGTTCACCGGATTCTGAGATACTACACCACCAGGATGAAGGATCTCAGGAAGACTGACCAACTATTTGTCTCTTTTGCTCACAAAAGAGAAGGCAGTGCTGTTTCTAAGCAATGCCTGTCTAAATGGTTGGCTCATTGTATCATTTTCTGTTATGACAAGTACAACAAGACTCTTTCCGGTCAAGTCAGAGGCCACTCCACCAGAGGGGTCGCTGCCTCTGCTGCTTGTTTCAGGAATGTGTCAGCGGCAGACATCTGTGCAGCCGCCACTTGGACTTCCGTCCATAGCTTTATGAAACACTACAGTTTGGACATTGCCTCTCGCTGCAGAGCAGGCTTCGGACTGGCTGTTCTGAAAGGCCTCCTTTTCTAAGGCCTTCACAACTAGAGGGTCTATTTCTGAGTAGCTTTCCTCCTCTCGTTGCTGCTTCTTGTTCCAGACTGCCTGGGATTCAGTCCTATATGTAATTACCTACTGCAAGAGCCCTCTCAAAGTAAGATAGTACAGTTACGTAAGAACTTACCATAACAGTAGATCTTCGAGAGAGGCTCTTGCAGTAGGTAAACCCTTCCCGCCTTCCATCCCCCTAAGCTTTTTCAGCTCCTTTTCCAGGATTGGAAATATCCACTTCTCTCTCGTCACGCCTTTTGGCCTTTGGTGGGAAAGAACTGGAAGGCGGGCGTGGGGACCACCCTTTAAACTGACGCCGCATGGCGTCGGTCACCTGAGTAGAGGCGGTCCCCGCCAGAGCACTAGCTAGAGAATTTTCCGTGGGGGTCCTGGCGCCTGCTGGCATCAGTCCTATATGTAATTACCTACTGCAAGAGCCCCTCTCGATCTACTGTTACGGGTAAGTTCTACTTAACTGTACTTTCTAGGGACATGGATATGTTGTTCTATCCACACTTACTGGCAGGTTCCTTGCCGCTTTAAATCTTGCGGAAGGTCTTCAAGCTGGCTCCTCCCCCACCGGGTGGTAAACTCTCGGCTCCGCCCCATGGCGCAGATCTTCCTTACCGCTTGGAAGCTCAGGTTCCTCGCTGCGCTCTGCGTTTTAGGCCTGGATCCTACCTCTTGGTTAAGCTGAAACTCATTCTTAAATTTTACTAGAACTTGGTCTTTTTTTTTCTTCCTTCAGCGGCTGCGATGGACCGTCGACTCAGTTCTGGCGGTGCCTTGTGGGCAGAAGTCTCGGACGATCCGCCTCCACATGCATTTACTGCCTTGGGCTCGATCACGATCCCAGGCCTGCGGGTGTGCAAGTCCTTCCTCGGTCAGCGTTCTCGAAGACCGTGCTGCCGAACTTCAACTTGGGTGCCCGGTGATATTCCTCAGTGAAGTATCGAAGGCCCGTTGGAGCAATGTCCGGCGGACTCGGATGAGCAACTTGAGCAAATGATGCAGCCTCAAGGGAGGCGGCCCAGGCCGCATCTTCTTCTTCTCGGTCACGGCATTTATCCCCGCTCTCCTTGGGCTCCTCCTGCTCCAGCGTCATTTAAGGAGCTTTGTCAATCCCTCTCTACTAAAGGAGAGAGGCCATCGGGACATTCCTCTCGGTCCAAGAAAAAGGACTCAAAGGGTAAGTCTCACCGTCGACATTCGTGGGAGCGGGAGAGGTCCCCTTCCCCGGATAGACACTCGACTTCGGTCGAGGTTGCGGCTAAGGCCGCTGGCTTCCACAATGTCCCGTCAGGTCAGCTGGCAGACACCCGTCGATGCAGTTGAGATTTTCTCGACCCATTGGACGGGCTGTCGACTGGAGAAGCAGACAAACCTTCTTCACCGGTTCCCCCGGTGGAAACCGAGGACTTGCCTGTGCCTCCTGTGCCGGAGTCCCCGGTTAAGGTTCCTGAGCCGGGGGAGGAACGGGTTTCCACCGCTTCCTCCCAGACCCACCCTTGGAAACACAGAGGATCTCGGTCTTGGTCTTGGACCTCCTCTCGGTCCAGCCGATCCCGCCGACATCGGCGGTCTTGCTCTCTGCACGGGGAAGCTGCGGTGCTACTCATCCCACCCCAAATCATGGTCCTCCTCGGAGGATAGCTCCAGCGCAAAGTTGTGTCTGGCGCTACGAGGATCTGATGTGGCAGCAGCTCCTTTTGTCTGGGAGCAAGCCGACTCCATTGCCTTCCCCGACCATTAAGTGGCTGTCACCTGAACGGCCGAAACAACCCCTCGTGGTCATTGAGGAACCGAAACTGGCACCGGTTGTTCAGCCAAAACCAGCTGCACCACCATTGTGGTGGAACCCCTGCCTCCACAACCAAATTCCAGGGCTCCGACCAAGGATTCTCGGTCGGGTCATGGGTTGCCCCATCAGTTATCGGTCACCCACCTCACTCCTGATGCGTCCTTGGCAGGCTGGAGGGTGGCTCAGGAACTCGGCAGCTGTTTACAGACTCCTCGGAGTCTGATGATGACTCTTCCTTGTTCTCCAGGCCTCTCGACCTGGAGTCCTCTGGGGGACAGTCGGTGGACAAGACCCCATCCTCGTTCATGGGATTGCTTTGGCTCATCTCAGAATCTACTGGGATGAAGCTCGAACCCGTGTCAAAGCGGGCCAAGTATCCCCTCATGGAGTCCCTCAGCCAGGATGGCCAGGAAGTATGCCGTTCCCACCGGCTCACTCTCCAGATTCTCGGAGCACCCCTCTGCGGAGGGGTTGGTGACCGACAGTGTTTTCCAGCGCTCCGGAAACACTCGGGACGTGGACAAGCCACCCGATAAAGATTCCAAGAAACTGGACTATTCTGGGCGTAAAGTTTATGCTGCGTCCTCCTTAGGCCTTCATTAGGCCAGTTCGGCCGTACTCATGGCACACTTTTCCCACGCCCTTTTGGGCTCCCTGGATGAAGTGATTCCTCATCTCCCGGCTGACCTCCAGACTATGGTCAAGCAGGTGCGGGATGAGGGAAGGGCGGTGGCAAAGCCACAGCTCCAAACTGCTCTTGACATTGGAGACTCTTGTGCTGGGTCAGTAGCGGCTGCAGTGGCCATGCGCCATAGAGCTTGGCTGCGGATCGCCACCTTCACGGTGGATACCCAGCACAAGCTAGCAGACGTTCCCTTCCTGGGTACCGACTTGTTTGGTCCCGGGGTGGAGGGTCATTTGCAGAGGATTGAGAAGTCTAATGCCACCTTGGACTTCATCACGTCTGCCCAGAAGGACAAAGGCCGCCAGCAGCAGCGTAAGCCCTTTTGGCCTTCTGCCCCTGCAGCACGTCCAGCCCAGCAACACCAGCATCAGGGCCAGCAGGCTCGCACTTGGCACCCCAAAGCCAAGCCTGCAGCTTCCTCCAGCAGGAAGCTGGGAGGAAAAGGCCCAGGAGGTTCCTCTGCTGGTCCTTCCTCCAAGCCTGCCCAGTGACAGGTTGAGGGGTGTCGCCCCCAGCCTCGTCACTCCCCCATGGGGGGATTGCTCCACCACTTCCTTTCCACCTGGTCTGCTATCACAGCGGACCGTTGGGTGTTGGAAGTGGTAGGGAAGAGTCTGCCTCTGGAATTAGAGCAGGCCCCACCCTATCGAGCCGTCGCCCCACGGGGTGCTATGGGGCCCGCAGCCTCTCTGTCGGCTCGTCGAGCTGACATTGCTCTGCTCCTCCAAAAGGAGGTGATCGGGGAGGTGGCGGATCCTCCACCAGACCCAGGGTTTGTGTCCAGGTATTTCCTGGTCCCAAAACGGACAGGGGGCTGGCGCCCCATTCTAGACCTACAAGACCTGAACAAGTTTCTAAGGTCTCGAACCTTCAGGATGGTCACTCTGGCACAGATCATTCCATCCTTGGAACAAGGCATGTGGTTCTGTTCTCTGGACCTCCAGGACGCATTCTTTCACATCCCAATCTGTCTGTCCCACCAGCGATGCCTCCGCTTCAGAGCAGAGGGGTCCCTTTACGAGTTCTGGGCCATGCCCTTCAGCCTTTCTCCAGCTCCCAGGGTATTCACCAGATGCATGGCAGTGGTGACAGCATTCCTGCGGCGCCAAAGGGTCCGGGTGTACCCTTACCTGGACGACTGGCTGATTGCAGCCCCATCCAGGCTGGAGGTGGAGCGGTCCAGGGATTTGGCCCTCCAGGTCTGCTCTCAGATTGGCCTCCTCATCAACGAGGCCAAATCAGAACTTGTGCCAACGCAGGTGATTCAATTCAACGGGGCAGAGCTCGACTCTCTTCGAGATAGAGCATGGCTCCTGGCGGACAGGGCCGAGGTTCTTTTCTCCTTTGCCCAATCATTTCTGGTTGGGCAATTGTGCCCTGCCTGGGACTTCCTGCGCATCCTGGGCCTCATGGCAGCCTGCACCAGCGTGATCTGTTGGGCCCGCTGGCACATGTGTCCCCTTCAGTGGGGACTGGGCCACCAATGGTCACAGCACTCTGGTCCTCTGGATCAGCCAGTGGCGGTGACCCAGGAGATGTGGAACGCTCTCCAGTGGTGGATTGTTCCATCTCACCCACAGGAGGGCATCCCGTTTGTCTGCCCTGAGCTGACGGTCATTCTAACGAACGACGCCTCTTTGATGGGTTGGGGTGCCCATCTAGGGGAGCACATGGCTTCTGGTCCCCTCAGGAGTCTCGATGCCACATCAACCTGCTGGAGCTTCGAGCGGTCCGACTAGCCCTCACCTGCTTCGCTCCATTTGTGTGGGGTCAAGTGGTCCAGGTCCAGACGGACAATACCACGACCATGTACTACCCTAAACCGCCAGAGGCGGGGCCAGCGTTCCTTGCCCCTGTGCAAGGAAGCTCTCAGATTTTGGTCCCTAGGTGAGCAGACTGGGCGGATCTCCTCGCTATCCATGTGGCGGGGCCTCAACACTCTGGCGGCGCCCTAAGCGGATAGGCGCTGCATCTCACAGTGGTCTCTCCTGCGGAGGTAGTACACGATCTGTTCTCCACTGGGACACACCTCAGGTGGACCTGTTTGCCTCAGGGAGGATGCAGGCTGAGGGTTTGTTTCATGCCCGCCCCCTCAGCGGGGCTGGCTGCGGGGATGCCTTCTCGAGGCCATGGACCCGGGCCTCTTCTCGTCCTTCCCCATTCCCTTGATCCACAAGGTGCTTGTCAAGGCGAGGAGGCCAAGGCGCCAGGTGATTCTGGTAGCCCCAGACTGGCCCGCCAGTTCTGGTATCCAGATCTCCTCAGCCTCAGCTCCAGGCTCAGGCGTGCTTTCAGCCCGCCGGGACCTGATCTCAGTCAACCAGGGAAGGTACTTCACCCGGACCTTCAATCTCTACCCTGACCGCCTGGTTCCTGCTGATAGGGTTCCAGAACCTTGGGTCTTTCCGACCAGGTCCTCAACGTTGTTGAGGCATCCCGTGAGAGTCGATCAGAAAATTCTCGCCTTCAAATGGAAGAGATTTTTCAATTTGGTGTCAGGATAAGGGGTTGGACCCTTCCTCCTGTTCCTTGGCCAACATTCTGGACTACCTATGGTCCTTTCTCAGTGCTTCGATCGGCTGACCCTTGAGTGCACCTGGCAGCCATCTCTGCTTACAGACGCGGGCTGGCAAGCAGTCGATTGGTGCAGGAGAGAAGGTGGTCAAGCGCTTTTTCAAAGGCCTTGATCACATATCCCCTCGGTCGCGAGAACCTCCCCTCCATGGGATCTACTGCTGGTATTGGCTAAGCTCATGGGCAAGCCATTCGAACCATTGCAGGTGTGACATCTCTCACCTGTGGAAGTGGAAGACCGCCTTCTTGGTGGCTATCACATCAGCCAGAAGGATGGGAGAGCTCAGGTGCTTTCCATGAGTCTCCTTATCTGGTCTTCCACAGGGACAAAGGTTGTCTACGCCCCCACCGAAATTCCTTCGAAGGTGGTGTCAGGGAGTTTCACCTTAACCAGGTGTTGACTCTGCCGGTGTTCTGATCACACCTCGGAGGCCGAATATAGGCTCCATATTTTGGACCCTAGAAGAGCTCTCTTATTACCCATAAAGGGCAGACGGCTGAGTTGGAAGAGATTCGCCAGCTGTTTGTCACCTACGCTGAAGCCAGCACCTGGCAGACCTGCAGCCCAGTGGACGATAGCAGGTGAGTCTCCTCCTGCATAGATCTCTGCTATGGGTTGCGGAGCATGGAGCCTCCCAGAGGGTAAGAGCTCATTCTACCCGCCATACCGCTGCTTGAGAGGCTGCTTCCTGGGACGTCCCTATCCAGGAAATCTGCAGGGCTGCTACCTGGAAGTCAGCACACACCTTCATTACCCATTACCACATCGACCTTGAGTCATGCCGGGATGCTGGTTTTGGTACCTCGGTTCTCCAGTCTTTATTTCCCAAGTAGGGAGTGTGTGCCTTGCCTCCCTCCTCCTGGAGAACTGCTAGGAGTCTCTGCCAGCAAAGTGTGGATAGAACAACATATCCATGTCCCTAAATACAGGTTACTCACCTGCTAACAGGAGTTCTAGGATGGTACATGTTGTTTATACACAACCCATAACCTCCCGACTGACAGCACAACCTGGCTTCCAGCAGGCTAGATCCTGGTGTCATGGAGGCGGAGCCAAAGGTTTTACCACCCAGGTGGGTGGGAGGAGCCAGAAGAGGCCTGGCAAGATTTAAAGCAGCAATGAACCTGCCAGTAGTGTGGATGGACCAACATATACCATTCCTGAACTCCCTGTTGCCAAGTGAGCCTAACCTGTATTTCTAGGGACATGGATATGTTGTTCATCCACACTGTCTAACAGATTCACCACTTTAAATCTTGGCGGAAAAGTCTCTGCTGACTCTCCCACCCACCGGTGGTAAAACTCCTCGCTCCGCCCCCATGACGCCAGATCTTCCTTACCGCTTTGGTGCTCAGGTTCCTCATAACGCTCTGTGATAGACTGGATCCTAACTCTTTGGTTCATCGGAAACTCGTTTTAAAATTTTCAAGACTTGGTCTTCCCTTTTCCCACGGCTGGGATGGACAAATCGACTCCCGGTTTTGGCGGTGCCCTTGTGGGCAGAAAGATGTCAGACGGATCCGCACTCCGTCGTCTACTGCCTCGGCCTGACATGACCCTCAGGCCTGCAGTCATGCTGTTGGTTGTCAGCCAACATCTTGGGACCCGCTGCACGGTTGAAGCCTTAGGCCCGAGAGCGCTATCCGCGGTAAAGTCAAAAGAGACCCGTTGGGCGGTTACACGACAGCTGGCTCGGCTGGGCAGCTCGGTAGATGGTCGCCCACAAGGAGGAGAGCAGCCCAGACCATCTTCCTCCTCCTCGATCATGACTTTATCCGCTCTCTTTGGGTACCTGCGTATTCTGCTTTGTTCAGGAGCTTTGCCAGTCCCTTCCCACGAAGGGAGAGGGGCCATCGGGACATTCCTCTTGGTCCAAAAAGAAGGATTCCAAGAGTAAGTCCCATCGTTGACATTCGTGGGAGCAGGAGAGGTCCCCTTCCCCGGACAGCCGACCGTCGACTTCGGTCGAGGTTGCGGCTAAGGCCGCTGGCTTCACGGCGTCCTCGTCAGGTCAGCCAGCCGAGACTCCTGTCAACACGGTCGAGATTTTTCTTGACCCGTCGGACGGGTTATCGACTGGTGAAGCAGACAACCCTTCTTCGCCGGTTCCCCCAGTGGAGACCGAGGATCTGCCTGCGCCCTCGGTGCAGCAGTCCCCGGTTAAGATGTCCGAGCCGAGGGAAGAGCGGATGTCCCCCGCTCCTTCCCAGGCCCATCCTCGGAAACACAGAGGGTCTCGGTCTTCTTCTCGGTCCAGCCGATCCTGCCGACATCGGCCGGTCTCGGCACCGGGTAGAGTGACCGCCCGGCTGCGTCTCGTCTTCCTCCTCAGAGGAGAGGCTTGATTACCCAAATTGCGTCGGCGCTACGAGGAATTGATGTGGCAGCAGTTACTTTTGTCCGAGGAGCAGAGTCGACACCGGCCTGCTTCCCGGCCATCAAGTGGCTGTCACCCAAGCGGCCGAAACAACCTTCGCTACAGTCGAGATGCCCAAGCTTAAGGCGGTTGTTAGCGAAACCTGCTGCCCACGATTGTGGTGGAACCTCCGCCTCCACAACTTGTCGGGCGCTGACCAGAGACTCGGTCAGGTCAAGGCCTGCCCCAAGGATTGTCCGGTCACCCTCACTCCCGACCGTCCTCGGCGGGTGGAGGGTGGCTCAGGCCCTAGGCAGCTCTTCGCCAGACTCCTTGGAGTCCGACTCCTCCTCCCTGTTCCAGGCGGTTGACCTGGAGTCCTCCAGGGGCAGTCCGGCCGAAGCCCATCGTCCTTTATGGGTCTGTTGACTCATCTCGGAGTCCACGGGATGCAGCTTGAGCCCATACAAATGCGCCAATGTCCCTGATGGAGATACTGGACAGGTTCACCATAGAGGCCTTTCCGGTGGCTGAGGCCATTGTAGGCCCAACCTTGGAGCTTTGGCAGTGGCCTGCTTCCTGTCCTACGCCCTCGGCCAAGAATGGCCAGGAAGTATGTGGTCCCCGGCTCTTTGCCCGGGTTTGGAGCACCCTCTGCCGGGGTTGGTCCCGACAGCGTTTTCGGCGTTCCGGAGCAGCTAGGGACGTGGACAAGCCTACTGACAAGGAGTCAAAAAGCTGGACTACGCGGACGCAGGTTGCAGCTGCGTCCTTTTTGGCCTCATCGAGCCAGCTCGGCCATGCTGATGGCACACTTCTCCCGCCCTCATGGGCTCCCTGGATGAGTGATCCTCATCTCCCGGCTGACCTGCAGACCACAGTCCGGCAGGTTCGGGGACGAGGTAGAGGCGGTGGCGAAGCAGCAGCTCCAAACAGCTCTGGACATAGGGGATTTGTGTGCCAGATCGGTTGCGGCCGCAGTGGCCATGTGCCGCAGAGCATGGCTGAGGATATCCACCTTCACGGCGGATACCCAGCACAAGTTGGCGGACGTCCTCTTCTTGGGGACCGACCTCTTCGGCCCTGGAGTGGAAGGTCACCTCCAGCGGATTGAGAAGTCCAATGCCACTCTGGACTTGGTCACCTCCGCCCAGAAGGATAAAGGCCGCCGACAACGGCAGCACAAGCCCTTTCGTCCTGCTGCGCCTGCGGCACGTCCGGCCCAACAGCACCAGCACCAGGGCCAGCAGGCTCTCGCTTGTCATCCCAAACCCAAGCCCGCGGCTTCCTCTAGTAGGAAGCAGGGAGGTAAAGGCCCAGGAGGTCCCTCGGCCGGTCCCTCCTTCAAGCCTGCCGAGTGACAGGTTGAGGGGTGTCGCCCCCAGCCTAGTCACTCCCCCTGGGTTCCCCCCGTGGGGGGACGGCTCCGTCACTTCCTTTCCGCCTGGTCCGCTATCACCACGGACCGCTGGGTGTTGGAGGTGGTAGGAAAGGGCCTGCCTCTGGAGTTCGAGCAGGCTCCACCCTTTTGAGCCATCGCTCCTCGGGGGGGGGGGGGGCTTGGAGTCCGCAGCCTCGCTTTCGGCCCTCCGAGCCGATATTGCCCTGCTCCTCGAAAAAGAGATGATCAGGAAGGTGGCGGATCCTCCTCCACACCCAGGGTTTGTGTCCAGATATTTCCTGGTCCCAAAATGGACGGGGGGCTGGCGCCCCATTCTCGACCTGCATGACCTGAACAGGTTCCTAAGGTCTCGGACCTTCAGGATGGTCACTCTGCCTTAGATAATCCCATCCTTGGAATGAGGCGTGTGGTTCTGTTCCCTGGACCTCCGGGACGCGTTCTTTCATGTCCCAATCCGTCCGTCTCATCAGAGATTCCTCCACTTCAGAGCGGAGGGATCCCTTTACGAGTTCAGGGCCATGACCTTCGGCCTCTCCCTAGCCCCCAGGGTCTTCACTAAATGCATGGCAGTGGCGACAGCATTCCTGCGGCGCCGAAGGGTCTGGGTGAACGCCTACCTGGACGACTGGCTGATTGCAGCCCCCTCCAGAGCGGAGGTGGAGTGGTCCAGAGATCTGGCCCTCCAGGTTTGCTCTCAGATTGGCCTCCTCATCAGCGAGGCCAGTGGAACTTCGTGCCAAAGCAGGTGATACACATTTCATCGGGGCAGGCTCGACTCTCTTGAGCCAGAGCACAGCTCGGCGGACAGGGCGAGGTTCTTTCCTCCTTTGCCCAATCATTTCAGTTGGGCAATGGCGCCCTGCCGGGACTTACCTGCGCCTCCTGGGCCTCATGGAGGCCTGCACCAGCGTGGTCCGTTGGGCTCGCTGGTACATGCATCCCCTTCAGTGGGGACTGGCCAGCCAGTGGTCAGAGCGCTTCGATCCGTTGGATCAGCTAGTGACAGTGACCCAGGGGATGTGGAACGCTCTCCAGTGGTGGACCGTTCCGGCACTTCTGCAGGAGGGCATCCCATTTGTCCGCCTCAAGCCGACTGTCTCTCTATCAACCGATGCCTCTCTAATGTGTTGGGGTGCCCATCTGGGGGAGCACAGAGCCCACGGCCTCTGGTCCCCTCAGGAGTCCCGATGCCACATCAACCTGCTGGAGCTTCGAGTGGTTCGTCTAGCCCTTACCGCCTTCGCTCCGTTTCTACGGGGTCAAGTGGTTCAGGTCCAGACGGACAATACCACGACCATGTACTACCTAAACCGCCAGGGTGGGACGCGCTCCATGCCTCTGTGCAGGGAAGCTCTCCGCATTTGGTCTCTCGTGCGCCGCTTGGAGGCGGATCTCCTCGCCATTCACGTGGCAGGAGCCTCCAACACCCTGGCCGATGCCCTAAGCCGGATAGGGGCTGCATCTCACGAGTGGTCTCTCCTGCCAGAGGTAGTACAAGATCTCTTCTCCCACTGGGGCACGCCTCATGCGAACCTGTTGCCTCCAGGGAGAATGCAAAGCTGAGACTGTTTCATGCCCACCCCCCTCAGCAGGGCTTGCTGCAGGGGGATGCCTTCTCAAGGCCGTAGACCCCGGGCCTCTTCTATGCCTTTCCCCCATTTCCCTTGATCCACAAGGTGCTTCTCAAGGCGAGGAGGGACAAGGCGCAGGTGATTCTGGTAGCCCCAGACTGGCCCCGTCAGTTCTGGTATCCAGATCTCCTCAGTCTCAGCCCCAGGCTCCCGAGGTGGCTTCCAGCCCGTCCGGACCTGATCTCAGTCAATCGGGGAGGTATTCCATCCGGACCTTCAATCCCTGCACCTGACGGCCTGGTTCCTGGTGGCTAGAGTTCCAGGCCTTGGGTCTTTCAAGCAAGGTCCTCAAGCGTCGTTGGCGTGCACCCGTAAGGAGTGCGACCAGAAAATGCTGCAGCCTTCAAATGGAAGAGATTTTCCATTTGGTGTCAGGAACAAGGGCCTGGACCCTTCCTCCTGTTCCTTGGGAAGGATTCTGGACTACCTGTGGTCCCTTTCTCAGCAAGGGCTTGAGGTTGCGACCCTTAAGGTGCACCTGGCAGCCATCTCTGCTTACCGAGCACGGGCCGGGAAGCAGTCGGTGGCGAAGGAGAAGGTGGTCGGGCGCTTTTTCAAAGACCTTGATCGTATATCCCCTCCGGTACGAGAACCTCCACCTCCATGGGATCTACTGCTGGTATTGGCTAAGCTCATGGGCAGGCCATTCAAACCGATGCACAGGTGTGATATCTCTCACCTGTCGTGGAAGACCACCTTCTTGGTGGCTATCACGTCAGCCAGAAGGATGGGAGAGCTCCAGGCGCTTTCCATCGAGTCTCCTTATCTGGTCTTCCACAGGGACAAGGTTGTCCTGCGCCCCCACCCGAAATTCCTTCCGAAGGTGGTGTCGGAGTTTCACCTTAACCAGGTGTTGACTCTGCCGGTGTTCTACCCCAGTCACCTCGGGAGGCCGAATATCGCTCCGTACTTTGGACCCTAGAAGGCGCTGCGCTTATTATAAGGAACGGATGGCTGAAGTTCGGGGAGAGGTTCGCCAGCTGTTTGTCACCTATGCTGAAGCCGCACCTGGCAGACCTGCAGTCAAGCGGACGATAGGCAGGTGGGTCACCTCCTGCATAGATCTCTGCTATAGGTTGGCGGGCATGGAGCCTCCCAGAGGGATAAGGCTCATTATACCTGCCATACGCTGCATTGGTAGCTGCTTCAGGGGCGTCCCTATCCAGGAAATCTGCAGGGTTGCTACCTGAAGTCAGCACATACTTATCACCCATTACCACATCGACCTTGAGTCACGCTGGGATGCTGGTTTTGGGACCTCGGTTCTCAGTCTTTATTCCTAATGGGGGTGTCGCGTGCCTCCCTCTTCCCGGGAGAACTGCTAGGAGTCTGCCAGACAGTGTGGATGAACAACATATCCATGTCCCTAGAAATACAGGTTACTCACAAAACAGGGTCTAGGAATGGTATATATTGTTCATGCACATGACCCACCCGACCTCCCCGGCTTGGCCTTTGCTGGCTTCAGCGGGCTAGACCTGGTGTCATGGGGCGGACCCGAGAGTTTTACCACCCGGGTGGGTGGGAGGAGCCAGCTTGAAGACCTTCTGGCAAGATTTAAAGCGGCGAGGAATCTGCCAGACAGTGAGGATGAACAACATATACCATTCCTAGAACTCCTGTTACAGGTGAGTAACCTGTATTTACTGTTGCTGTGCCACACACAAATTAAAATGATCACCATATCATTTTATTCCTTCTGAAATATTAGAGAACTCCAGGACTGTAGTGGTATTCAGTTTTTTTAGATAGAATCTTTAATTGTGACTTTTTAGCAGACAGGTAGTCTGGAAAATTGGGTCATTTATCAAATTACCAGTCCACAGTATTGCCCATACAGAAACAAATCTATGATTCAGTCACAAGCTTGTTTTATTTCATGTGTTTAATATCATTTATCTGCACACTCTTACTGGTCCTCACTACCTCTTTTATTTTTCTATACTGTGTTTATGCTCCAAGGGCAGGGCATTTCTTGGAGGTGCCCACTCGACTTACGCCTCTACTCCTGCAGGACCCCTCCTCCGGGCCCCCACCAGGATTTTCCTAGCCCCGGCAGCCCACCCACCTAAACTGGTAGCCTGTCTTGAGATTAGAGGGTCCGTCCTGGTAGAGGCTCTGGAGGACCGGAGGAGAGATGGTCCGGTGCTGGGGATGTGGGCTTGGTCCCTGGAGCCCTCGTCGCCTCCCTGTCCCTCGGGGTATTTAGTCATTGTGGTTTCCCCTCTGGAGTGCGGACATGCATTGATGTCCTTGCACAGATGTGCCAACATCTGCCGCTGCTCCACCCCCAAGTCAAGGCACCACAAGTTCTTAGTGCTACCCCCAGTCTAAATTAGGGGCCACCAAGGAGTGGCGTGAAGCCTTAATCCCTTCCCTCCCCCGCCGATGGCCTGAGTTTGTTCCTGAACCTGTGTCACCAGCGTGGCATGAGGTGTGGCATCCAGTCATATAAAAAGAGGCAGGGATGATGATTCTGCCATAGGACCTGAAGAGGAATGGTTTACTGTTGAAGGCTCAAAAGCTGCAAAAAAGGGGTGAGAAAAGCAAACTTATTTAGCATCCCATTGCTAAACAACTATGAACCACTGGCAACCTTAAGTGACCAAATTGAACCTGGTCTTACTGATTTTCAGGGACCAACACCCTCTTCTAACACAACTTCACACATTATAGCGGCTTCAGATACTGCACATAATACTGACAGCAGTGGAGTCCTCAGGAATTAACCTGTAGAAAGTATAAATACAGTCTTGTCAAGGGGAACATTAGATATATACAGAGACACCCCTGACACTGAAGAGTCGATGGAAACTAGTACTAACAGGGCATCAAACATTTATGTACTCGGTGACTCGATCATAAAGCACCTTGACAGAACTATCTGCAAGCTAGACAAAGAAAGGAAGACCTTATCTAGTTTTAGAGGGGCCAGGGTGGCTAATATAACTAGAATGTTATACAATATAAAAGATAAGGATGAGAAGAATCAGTTAATCAATTGACGAAGGTGCAGATAACATACTTCATGATCCAGTGATAAAAATCAAACAGGATTATGTATCCTTAATAAATAAAGTAGTGGATATGAGGTGCAATATTGCACTATCAGAAATCTTACCTATACCAAAAGCAGCAGAATATCAAAATAATAAAATAAAACATCTCAACGAATGGATAAGAAAATGGTGCCTTAAGCAAAACATAGTGTATTACGCACTGGGAGGAATTTGAAGGAAACTACGGACTTTATTGTTAGGGTGGCATACATTTGATTAGAAGAGGCAGCACCCTTCTTGGTAAACAAATCTTGAACTGTATTAACAAACATTTAAACTAAATAAAAAGGGGGAGAGGCAGATGAGCCTAGCTTCTCTGGAAAGGGAAAGTACCACCACTATCCTTCAGCCAACAAGGGTTAACTGCCCTTTACATATCCAGTGAATTTGTGGCACATGAAATCAAACATACTGAACATCCAGAAAATGAGGCCGGATTTATATGGGCCCAGTTGATGCTGCCAGGTAGAAAGTTGGCTGTGGGCTTGGGTTATCGTTCACCTAACCTTACTTCAGAAGAAAATGAACATTTCTTTTCAGTTATAGATAATATGGATTTAATAGGTGACTATGTTCTTGGTAACTTTAATCTGCCTAAAATAGATTGGGTAAATTACAGCATTCAGGTAATATTGAGAGAAGGTTTGTTGAGTTAGCAGTACATAATGGCCTGACAGCTGGTCACACAAGGGACTAGGGGTGAAAATATCTTGGATCTGGTTTTAACTAACATCCCTGAGTCCTTGACTGAACCGAGGGTAACTGTACCATTGGACGACAGTGTCTACAAAATGGTTCAATTTGATATTACTGATATTGAACATGTCATCCATGGTAAAACAAAAATAAAGGATTTTTCTAAAGCAGATTATCATAACATAAGAGAATGTTCAGAAATATGGGACTGGAAAACTGAACTAAAAAATAACACTAACTTAAATAGGAGAAATAATCATGACCAAACTTTATTATTGCATCGATAAATGGGTACCAGACCACAATAAATATCATAAAAAGGGTAGAAATCCACTATGGTGGAATAGGAGCATCCAAAAATGCATCAATAAAAAAAAAGGAAATTCAAACAACATGAAGTCTTGCTATATTATGACCTATGCAGTGAGTCCCAACCTTCGAACTGCTCTGGAGGTGAAAGAGTTAACTTTCCATGCCAGGCATGGAACGCTGAGCTCGAGCTCGGTTGAAAACTCTGTCTGTTGTTCTTCAAACTCAAACCGTCAGATTCTTTACTCCGCCTCACTGAACAGTCACTCCGGAGATTTCTCCTTCTGCTCGGTTCATTTTGTCGGTTAAAGTATTATTTTCTCTGTTTTTTGACCAAATTTAAACCGCAACCGGTCGGTTCAAGCTTTGTCTGTGGTATTTGTGAGTACTAGATAGGTTTACATTATTTCTCTTCTGTGTGGAACTTGTAAACTGTTATCGCTTCACTCTTGAACCGATCAGGTTGTTTAAAAATATTTTATTCTATCATTTAGAGTGTGGTTACCGGTTCTTATCGGTTAAAAAGAAAACGGAATTTCTTACTTTTTTTCCACGACCCTTGACCGTTTGGGAACGATAAGAGGGTCTTGCTTAGCAGTTGCTGTAAGCGGACAAAGTTTAGTTAGGACTGGCACTCATGTCTGAGAAACCCAAAAGAAAAACTGGGCTCACTGGGTTTCAACACTGCAGTGTGTGTGGGGAAGCCTTTGCCAAGGCTGACCCCCACACCACCTGTGTTTATTGTCTGGGGTTTGACCACCTCAATGCAGACTGCCAGATTTGTAAACATTTTCCTGCAGCTACCCTGGAAAAGAGAGTTGGTAGGCTCAGGGAAAGGGAGGCCAAGAAGTCCGCTGACCCAGATGGCCAGCCCGGTTCGGTTCCAACCGAACCAGAGGGAGTGCCCTCTGACCAGGGCGAGACTGCCTCGGCCAAAAGGAGAGCCGACTCTGAGGGGTCAGATCCAGCAAAAAGGACTAGAAAATCAGCTGGTGTGGAGCCAAAACTTTCCTCTCCAACCGCTGAAGAGATAGCCAGAGTGATTCAGATTGTCCAGTCGCTTTCTTGGGTTCCGACCGAACTGGTGCCATCAGGTAAGCGCCCGGTTCGGCCGGTTCCACCGGTTCAAGACTACGATTTAGAAGAATATTATGAACTGGAGGAGGGGGAAGAGGAGTATGAGAAGAGTGAATGTGGATTTGAAAGTCTGGATGTGCCCATCGACCCGGACATCTCCCCAGACAGACCTTCAGGAGTGTCCCCTCCTAGGCTTTCTGAGTCCCTTCTCATTTTATTTTCTATAAAAAGTGGCTGAAACCCTCCAGCTCCCTATGGAGGAAGCTGTGGATGATCAAGAGGAGCCTGACTATGTGGAAATGATGGATATCCCAGAGTCTAGGAGACTGTCTATTCCTTGCATAAATCTTTGGGAAACAGACCTTTAAAATTCTAAAAACTCCTCACACTATACCTCCTGTGGATAAGAGAATGGACAAGAGGTACACATTGTCAGGCTCTGATACGGAGTTCCTTACACAACAATGCAGCCATGTTGGAGTAATCAGGCTGCAGCCTGTGACAAGGCAAATATCCCTTGGCCTCACCCCCACCCCGGACAAGGACTCCAGGAAGGTTGATGCCATGGCAAAGAAACAGTACATGGCAGCATCCTTGGGACTCAGACAGGCAAATTATATGGCTTATGTTTGCTAGATACTAGAAATCCAGATGGGATACTGTTATGGCTCTTGCAAAACAGGTCCCTGGCCAGCTGCCAAGGAGCTGGAGCAGGTGGCTGCTGATGGTATTGAGCCATCCAAGGTGCAATTCCATGCTGCAGTGGACTCAAATGATGTGTCATCAGAGTCATGGCTACATCTGTGGCTCTTAGCAGGATGGCTTGGCTCAGGCGTACTAGCCTGTCACAGGATACCCAGACTAAGGCCATGGATTTTCCTGTTGTGGGTAATTCTCTGTTTGGGGAGCAGACAGAGAATTACATGAAGAAAATGGATAGTATAGGACCACCTATAGGAGTGCACAGGCCAAGAAAAGGCAGGCCACTCCTCAAAGGCAGCTTCCCAGGGGCAGGGCTGGCCTTTTCATAGAGCCTTTACCAACCAAGCCAGGCCTCCTCTTCTGCTTTTGCCCAGAGGGGTTCTAGCACATAGAGGGAGAGGCAGGCCAAGAGGGTGCAAGCAGGCCCTCTTCCACCCCTCAGCCCAAGAAGCCCCTGCTAAGCAGGCACCCTGATGTGGTTGCCAGGGCCGATTCTCAACTGCCTGTAGGGGGCAGGCTGGCTTACTTTGTCCAGGACTGGGAGTCTCTGACATCAGACAAGTGGGTCCTGGAAGTAGTAAGCCGGGGACTGGTTCTCAGCTTCAAAAAGTTTTCAAAGATGAGAACCAGATCCTTTCCACCTGCAAATCCTCCAGAGGCACTTGCCCTAGAGGCAGAGGTCTCTTCCCTCCTGGCTCTGAGCCGTGGAAAGGGTTCCACCCCTACACCAGGGCAAAGGGTTGTACTCCAGGTACTTCCTTACCCCAAAAAAGACAGGAGAATGGCGGCCCATCCTGGATCTCAGATACTTAAACAAGCACCTTTTAAAACCAAAATTCGTGGCTCTGGGAATTATTCTACCCTCTTTAAGGCCAGGGGACTGGCTAGCGTCCCTGGACCTCAAGGATGCCTACTTCCATATTCTTATCAGAAGCTCCCATCGAAAGTACCTCAGGTTCGAGCTGCCTCCAGGCCATTACCAGTTCAGAGCAATGCCCTTTGGCCTCACCTCTGCTCCAAGGGTGTTCACAAAATGCCTGGCAGTAGCAGTTGCTTCTCTAAGAAGGCAAAAATTCATCTTCCTTACCTGGACGACTGGCTCATAGTAGGCCAGTCCCCAGACCAAGTCAAGTTACACCTACAGATAACTCAGCAACTGCTCACCTCTCTAGGTTTCCTTCTGAATCTTTCAAGTCAGTTCTAGAGCCTGTTCAGCTCCTCACCTTCATTGGCGTAGAGCTGAACACACAGAAAGCTAGAGCCTTCCTCCCTTTGGACAGGGCAAGGACCCTGGTCTCTGTGGCCTCCTCATTCACCCTGCAGGTGTCTCGACCAGCAAAGCATTTTCTACAGCAGTGGTGCAGGGAGCAAGATTTCAGATGAGGGACATTCAGTTCCATTTGAGAGCCTTTTGGTCTCAAAGGAAAGACCCTCTAACCAAATTGATCCCAGTGACTCGAACCCTGATCCAGACCCTACAATGGTGGCAGGATCAGAGCAATCTCAGACAAGGGGTTCCTTTTGTCACCCAGTCTCACTCATTAATCCTTACTACAGATGCATCCCTCTTGGGATGGGGAGCTCACATGGGCGACCTCACTACCCAGGGGTTGTGGTCCCCTCAGGAATCTCTGCTCCACATCAATCTGTTGGAACTCAGAGCAGTTTTTCTAGCACTTCAAGCTTTTTCCAAGTCTGTTCAGAACAAAGTGGTACAGGTCAGAACAGAAACCACCACAATGTGGTACATCAGCAAGCAAGGGGGCACTCAGTCTACGGCCTTGTGCACCGAAGCAATGAAGTTGTGGTCTCTGGCTTACTCCCTGAACACCTCCCTTATGGCAGTTCACCTCCCAGGCAAGGACAATGTCCTGGCAGATGCTGTCAGCAGGATTTCCCAGGGCCATCACGAATGGTCACTGGACCCCCTGGTCCTGGAAGTGGTATTTGCCAGATGGGGCACCCCACAGATGCATCTTTTTACAGCCCCAGACAATCGCCAACTTCCCCTTTTTTGCTGCAGGCCCCCAGTGTTGGTCTCAGTCCCTCTGGATGCCTTAGTCCTCAGTTGGGAAGGGAAGTTTCTCTATGCTTTTCCCCCCTTCCCTCTGCTGTTCAAAGTGCTAGTCAAAATCAGGTCTCAACCCTGCAAGATGATCCTGATTGGCCCAGACAACCCTGGTATCCACTCCTGCTGTCCTTAGCAGTCCATCTTCCCCTCTGTCTTCCCAGGAATCACAACCTGTTAACCTGTGCTCAGGGGAGGGTTTGGTACCCGAACCTCAAATCTCTCAATCTCAAGGCCTGGCTCTTGAAGAGTTAGAGTTTGCTGATTTACACCTTTCCCAGGGTGTATGGATACCCTGAAGGCTTCTAGAAAGCCTTCTACCAGGGCTACTTATAATTCCAAATGGAAGAGATTTTCCATATGGTGCTCTGGAAAGCATATTTCCCCAGAATCTGCTGATTTACCCACAGTCCTGGATTACATGGTCCATCTAAATACCTTGGGGCTGAGACCAGCTACCCTAAAAGTGCATCTGGCAGCTGTGTCTGCCTTTATTTCAGCAGGTAAGCCCTCTCCTCTTTCAGCTTACCCTGTATTCTCCAAGTTTTTCAAGGGATTGCTTCACACCAACCCTCCATTCAGGGACCCTGCCCCTGCTTGGGACCTTAATGTTTGCATTGCTCAACTTATGCAACCCCCTTTTGAGCCTTTGTCTTCAGCAGAGCTTAAGTACTTGACTTGGAAAACTGTGTTTCTGGTAGCCATCACTTCTGCCAGACACATAAGTGAATTACAAGCTTTGTCAGTGGAGCCTGATTTTATCTCCTTTCATAGAGATAAGGTGGTCCTCAGGACTAACAGGAAGTTCTTGCCTAAGATGGTTTCAGATTTCCACCTTAATCAATCTGTTTCTCTTCCTGTGTACTTCACTGACCATTCCTCCTCTGGCGAGAGGAGGCTGCACAGTTTAGATGTCAAAAGAGCCCTTAGCTACTATTTAGAGCATACCAAGGGTCACAGGTTTGACTCCCTCCAACTATTCCTCACTTATGGTGAGGTTGGTAAAGGGAAACCTGCCACTAAGAGATCCATTGCCAGGTGGATTGTCTCTTGTATCCAATTCTGTTATGAAAAACTGGGTAAGGTTCCTCCCTCAGGCCTGAGGGCTCACTCTACCAGGGGTACAGCTGCTTCCCTGGCTGCTGCCAGGGACATCCCTATTCTTGTGGTATGTCAAGCAGCTACCTGGAAAACAGTTCATACTTTTACCAAGCATTACTCCCTGGATATCCAGGCTAGAGGTGATGCCACGCTTTGTACTGACTGCTTCAGAGCCTATTTCAAATGAGGTTCTGTCCTCCTCCATGGAGGTACTGCTTTGTAGTCTGCATATGTCATAATATAGCAAGACTTCATGTTGTTTGAAGAAAAATTACTCACCTTAGTAATGTTTTTCTTCTATTGGAATCTTGCTATATTATGACCTCCCCGCCTGCCCTCTCAGAACCTCTGTTTTGGGATGTGGGTGGCAGTGCAGTGTTGGCACTTAGTAGGTGCCCACCTTGTTGTTTTCACCCTTCTTTTGGGGTGACTTGGCGTTGTGTTTTTCATTTTTGGGGCTCCTGACTCAGTCTTTGTTTTGGGACCAAAAATGTGGTGTTATGTTTAGTAGCCAGTTGGCTAGTGTAGGTTTACAGCTTCCACACAGGACCTCAGTGAGTTTAGCTCGTAAAGATCTGACGGTTTGAGTTTGAAGAACAACAGACAGAATTTTCAACCGAGCTCGAGCTCAGCGTTCCATGCCTGGCATGGAAAGTTAACTCTTTCACCTCCGGAGCAGTTCGAAGGTTGGGACTCACTGCATATGTCATAATATAGCAAGACTCCAATAGAAGAAACAACATTACTAAGGTGAGTATTTTTTTCTTGTATACTAAATATAAAAAACAATCTACGAAAGAAAATTGGCACAGAATTACAAAAGCTGCCAATAAATCTAAAACAAGAAGAAAGGCTAAAGAAGACTATGAGATAAAATTAGCAACTGACACTAAAAATAACAAAAGATATGTTTATAATTACATAGGATCATTAGAGGGAGGACATTCGGGTATTGGACCCATAGAAACCATAAATGGTATCATAAGTGAAGAACAAGGTATAGCCGAGGAGTTCTGTAAATACTTCCTAAGTCTTTTAAAAAAAAAAACAAGATATTGGGGGCATCCAGATAAACCTATCAGATGATCTACCCCCTTTTGATCAAGATGAAGTCTATGAGCCGGCCCGGTGGCGCTGAGGGTTGAGGCGCTGGACGCCACACCTCGCGCCGCACTGGCGACACGGGTTCGGGAATGAGCCCGGGCTGCTGGGGGTCGGCGGGGGGGGAGAGATTGGGCATCCGTAGGACTGCTCTCTTTTCCCAGGGGAGGGTTTGGGATGCAGTCGCTAGAGGAGGGCCTCTGGTGGCTGTTGGGGCGCTCGATATAGCAACGCCAAGGACATGGGGGCGAGTTGTGGCATTACGCTGCCATGATACACGACCAAGGGGTCAGGAAACATGGAAAAAAGAATAGAAAACCCCATTCCTGGGGATAGATGAAGGCACCTCATCTGCCCGCTGCCCACACTTCCAGTACAGGGCTATCTCCTCTCCACAGGGCCACTCGTTTACCGAGCACTTTGCCCTACAAGATAGAGCACCCTGGTCGGATAGGGCGGCCCTACCTCCGGAGGGTTCAGACCCGGAGGTGATGCTCGGTGGCACGAGGGAGAAAGGACTAGTCACAGGGGAAGGTAGAGGCTGGGTATCCGAGGATGGTGGAAGGAGTTCTCCAGGAGTGGAGATAAATAGTCTAAAAAAAAAAAAAAAGAGATGAAGCAATACTGAAATTCAAATATAACAATTCTGCAGGACCCGATGGTATTCATCCAAAGTTTGTTAAAGAAATCAAAAATCAAATAGTGGGTCCATTGACACTTCTCTTTAATGTTTCTGTCTTAGAAGGAAAAACAATTCCTGCATGGAATGAAGCACATGTCACTCTGTTTCACAAATCCAGAAATAAGAGATATAAGTAATTTTAGACCACTAAGCTTTATGTCAGTAATAGCTTGCCTATTGAAAAGATTAATACAGCAACTTATATTAAATCATATTATACAAAGCAGACAACTTGGCACAAATCAACACGGCTTCTATACTGGAAGATATTGTTTGACAAACTTACTTAATTTTCTTGAACCAATAAGCGCTGCATTAGACAAAGGATGCTTTGTAGATATAATCCTCTTGGATTTCTCGAAAGCATTCGATACCGTTAGTCATAACATCCTAATAGGTCAATTAATCAAACTCAAGCTTCATAGCAATACAATAAAATGAATTATAGCTTGACTCAGTGAAAGACGGCAGAGGGTAGCAAAAAGGGGACATTTGTCAAATTGGGGCCCGGGTTACTAGTGGAGTCCCACAGGGATCAGTTCTGGGCCCAACTCTTTTTAATATATTACTCTCCACCTTGCAGGTTAGCAATAATGCATCTGCATCAAAATATGCTGATGACTGCAAGATTGGAAGTATAATAAACAACTTACAAGATGCCCAGAACTTCCAGTATAATTTAGACAAATTACAGCTCTGGGCTGTTGAAAACAAAATGTTCTGTAACGAAACAAAGTGCAAAGTTATGCACCTTGGACAAAGAAACCTGAAATTCAACTATAAATTAAATAATATAGACCTAACTGCGTTAGAAAAAGATTTGGGGATAACAGTTAATAAACCAAAATTAAATTCTCATACAGACTTGATGGTTCAAAAATGTCAAAAAATGGTTGTATTTTTAGAAATATAAAAAGTAGGGAACCAGAAGTTATAATGCCTCTTTATACTAGCCTAGTAAGGCCCCATTTTGATTACTGTTCTCCCTTGTGTGCTCCAACAATAATAAAAGAAATGAAATTAAGAGGAGTACAACGTGGTTATTTACAATCTAAAAAACCATGAGTAGGGAGATAGATTAAACTCACTGGATCTGTATTCACTGCATTACAGGGGACAGAGAGGAGAGCGAGCTATGTCTTACTTATAATGCACTACAAAATGAATATCTTATGCAAGCTGTAGATTTAACCAAATATGATGGCTGTACCAAAACAAGATCTCATAATCTAAAATTGATGGGTGAGGTAAATCATGCCAACAAAAGGCAGAATTTTTGCACGGAAAATATAGTCAAAAGTGAGAATATGTAAACACTGAAGAACAGACTCGACAAACATATGGGAATGGATACATTTTATTTCCACCAATAGCAAGGTGACGAGTTCTGAACTCAATTACCAACTATGAACCCTCAGCACCACTGGGCCAGCCCGCACTACCTCTTAAGTGTGGAATTCCGGTAGATCACAAGTTCATCTTCCCAGGCTGTCAGCCAGTTGGTACATGTGTTAATTTCCTTTACCTATATTTCTTTGTAGTTGTCCATTTAAGTGGTTTCCCGTCTAGGATTTTATTTACAGTTTGTTGTTTATACCATTTTCTGATGTTGACTGTTTATCTCTTCTGTTTTACTACAAACAGCTAAAAGAGGTCCAGATGGTTTGGCTTTGCCCAACAATTACTGCGATTTCTGCCTGGGTGATTCCAAAATAAACAAGAAGACAATGCAGCCGGAGGAGCTGGTATCGTGCGCAGATTGTGGCCGATCAGGTAAAAATCCACTGCCACAACTTTACATGGGGTTAATATTCTCTTGTTTCTGCCCCTTATTCGTAGCTATATTTATGATCTGTTTGGGTACTTTTTCCTGTAAAACAAAGATTTGTGTTCCTTTTTTAGTGCCACTGAGTTTGCCCTAATTTCTCTCCAGTCAGTGTTGACCGTTATTCAGTTTGAGGGTTCTTGGGCATTCTATGATGTCAAGTTCCACTGTGCACTGCATTTTTCTAGAACTTCAAAACTGACAACAATTTATATTAAAACAAATGCCAAGGACGGATTGATACAGCAGTAAATGAAGAGGGATACTAAGAAATAGGCTCAGTGGCACTAAAAAAGAATACAAATTTAATTTTTTTACAGAAACGACCAAAACATATCAGCAGAGTGGTTACCCATGAAAGGAAAAAGCAATAGGGCATTCTAAGGTGTTTAAAATAATTTCCTGTCACCTTTAAAGGGATTGGCATCCAACCGGACTACACAGGCTGTCCAAACATCACTGTGTAAAGTGAAATTGAGCATGAGCCTCAATTCCAAGTAAATTATGCTGAAATCCGATTTGAGTAAGCATTATGAATTCATAAAAAATGGCTATTTTATCACATAAAACTTGTATGATAATGCCTTACACAAAAAGAAGAAAAAAAAGTTCCATGTCCCATGCCAGAGTTAACTGAATTTGGCAGGACTTTAAACCAGGTGCCCTTATATGGCATAATTTCATAACTCGATTGATCATTGTTTTTCCAACCTTAATAGAGGATAATTTGCCAGTAGTGTATTGCTTTTACAACTTGGAAATGAGGTGGAAACACAAAGCTCCCTTGAAGCCATTTCTTTTTTTATTTTTTATTTTATTAGTTTGATCAGCATAGTGTAATACCATATTCAATACAGAAATACTGTCATATATAACATACAGAACAAAGGGCAGTAGCAGCAATATATAATCCAAATCCCCGACGTATGGGGAAACCATTTTGTAGGTTTGACTCCTCCTAGAAAAGAAAGGCATATTACTACTAATAATGATGATACTAATAATATCCCTGTGACACTCCAGCTTACAGAAATATTTGGCCAAAAAGGCCCATTCAGATCCCTCCCCCACCCATCCCCACCCTTTGGGGTCCCATATCAGGTTGAACATTATATATGATACTCGGGGGACAAAGTCCGAATAAAGCTCCAATTGGTGAAGAGTCCAAGATTTCCAACGTTTGTCAAAGCTGTGGGTCCTATTATTCAGTCTAGCCCTTGAAGCCATTTCTGCAGGGGAATATCAGATCCATCGCTTCATGGATGCGGTTAAAGAGAGATGTAAGGAGGATGGAGGGCGTCCAGAGACGAGTGACTAGGCTATTAAATGGGCTGAGAGACGAGCCATATAAGGAGAGGCTGCAGGATCTGGGCCTGTACTCATTACAATATAGAAGATATAGAGGCGACATGTGTTTGGTGTATAGGGCATGTAGGGAAGCCGGCCTTTGGGAATGCATAGGATTTAATAGAAGATCAGACACTACTGCAGATAGGGGTCACCAGTTCCAACTGAGGGGTGAGAACTACAACAGAAATCTGAGAAGAGATTGGTTCTCACAGTGAGTGGTGACACAGTGGAATTCATTACCCGAGTCTGTGGTATCATGTGATACTATGAACCAGTTCAAGCATGCACTAGATGAACACTGCATAAAGACTTTGCTATCAGTTTCTAGTATATCTATATGGAGAGCAGGTCAATAATGGCTAACGCTATATGTACCTGTTCTACATCTTATGAATCTTTTAGTGATAACCCTGAGCATACTGGTACTGCAGCTTTTGTTTTCTTTTCCTTGGTCATTATGGCTCATTCAAGAAGCTGTCTTCTCCATAGAGCCACACTGTTTGGTCATGGGGCTGGAGGCACTAGTACTACGGGAGTTGGAACTTTTGGGGCTGGCACGTACCATGCACATGCGCATGGCACAGAGCATGGTGTCACGTGCACTGAGAGCATAAATAGTGGGGCCAGCCCCAGCTGCCTCAGTTCCTTTTTTCCCCGCACTGACAGTACACCTTGTCAGGGGACCAACAGAATGCAGGCCTCTTAGTTTTTAGATCATGTTTGTTTACATTATGTTGCGTCTTACTCTGTACCAGGTGCATTATTCATTTAGTTGTTCTTGGCACAGTCACAGTTTTCATTGCAGATCTACAAGATCTTACATAGAGAAGGCTCTTGCAGTAGGCAGTAATCATAAGGACTGAGCCTCCAGGTGCTAGAACTACCCGGAAAACTTAGCAGTGTCTGGCGGGGGACCGCCCACCCGATGTCACGTTACCGTCGGCCCAGTGGTATATAGTGGGGTCCCCATGCAGACTCCATTTTCATACGTCGACCTGTGCACATCGAACTCGCTGAACGCTGCTACAGTCTGCCGCCATTTTCGATAAGTGTATCTTTAGAAATTCTTTATTTACGTTCAAAAATTAGTATTTTTGACATCGGATTGCATGTCTTTCTCCTTCTTCTACCAAATCCCGCAAGAACAAGTGCACCTGTGGCAAGCAGATACCAGAGAAAGACTGCCATACCTCGTGTCTCCTCTGCCTGGGGCCTGACCACAACACCGAGGACCGTGAGGCCTGCCAGAGCTTCAACCAGGCCACACGAAAACACTGTCCAAAAGTCCTGGAAGCCCATCTTTTGAAACAAAAATTGGCTTCTATGGAAAAGGAGCTGCAGCAGATGCAGAGCACTTCTTCATCACCCGTGGACTCTTCTGGCTTCCATTCCTCCAAGCAGAAGAAGCACAAGCGGGACAAGAACAAACACCGGGGTCGGGGTCAGTCTCCCTCCAGGACACTGCTCTCTTCAGATGTCGCAACCGACAAGCGGTCCTCTACCAGTAGGGAAGGTTGCCTGTCTGGCTAAATCTTCCCCTCCTTTTTCAAAACAGCCTTTGTTCTCCCCCCGCCTGAGCTGGTAATGGTTCTGGCGGGGACCTCCGGGGATTTGGAGGCTACTTCTACCCTTAGGCCCTTCAAACCTCAGCCAAGGTCTAAGCCAAGTGGTTCGGCTGGTAAGTCAGATGCCGGTTCTGCCGACGTCTGCGCGGCTCCATCGGACCCCGATTCAAGATCGGACGTCTGTCCTCCAGATCTGCGCTCGCTGCCGCTTTGGCCGCAGCTGCCCCAAGGGGAATCCCCAACCCTTGGGACAACCCTCCGTCTCCTCCGGTGGGGCATTCAGACATTCCTCCCCAGCCGAAGCAGGAGGTGCTGTCACCCACTGGCCCAGTCAACCAAACAGCGCCAGGCCACCATAGGCCAGACCCTCTTGGGGACCCCCCAGCCATCCCACCCGTGATTTCTCCGTCTGGGCTGCCTACCACTCCCCAGACCCCCAGAGGCGCCCATCACCCCATCTGGACTGACACCAGATCCCCCTGTAGGTCCACAGCTGGATACCCCGCAACCTGGGCCTTCTGGCCTTCCTTTGGGACCTTCGCCAGATCCCTCAGCCCTGCCCTCTGGTCCTTCTCCAGGTTATCTAATTGCAGTTTACCCTACCTCGGGCCGCCCTACACCAGGCTACCCGACACTGGGGTATCCAACGCCAAGGTATCCAATACCGGGGTATCCGATGACAGGGTACCCAATGCCAGGCTATCTGCTGTCGGGGTGTCAACCGCTGGCCTACCCATATCTTCTACAGGCTCCTCTGCAAACACCTGTGGACTAAGATGCTCTTTGATTCCTGGTGGAACAAAGCTAAGTGCCAGCTAACATCGGAGTTGGACTGACGCTAGCTGGACACAGCTCGTGTGCCGGTCCGGGCAACCCCTACTTCATGATCCCTGTCACCTATCAGGGTCCATCCCCCAGCTTCCGGATGCATACTCTGAATTACGTAGCCTACATGGTCTGCTATCAAAAGGCCATTCTCGGCCAACTGAAAACAGAATTTGAGGCCTTGCCAGACTCTTAAGGACAAGATAAAAAATTCAGCTGTAAAGACGGCAGAGATTACGGGCCATCATATCTTATGGGCGACTTATGACACCATTGACCCTTCCGTCAGAAGTACTGCGACAGCGGTTTGTCTTAGCAGACATGCCTGGTTGCAAGTATCAGGTTTTGCCCAGGATGTCCAAGCGTCTATTTCTAGATGCCCCCTTCAGGGGATTGGTACTCTTCAGAAGGGATGTCCAGGACATAATGACCAATCTGCAGGAGTGAGGGAAAGCTATTTGTTGAATGCACTCCCTCTACCATACCAGTCCCAAGTCTCTGCCTCCTTTTTGCTGACAACAAAGGTGCCAGACAAGGCATCAGCCCACCAACCGTCTGGGCAAATGCCGAGCTCCCTCATCTGCCTCTATCCCCCCAAGCTAAGTCACACAGAACTTTTGGGGCAGTGCTCCCCAACCATCCCTCCGCTTCTTGACTCCTGGCTCTCCCCCTCTCCTTCACCCATAGTTCCGGAGGAGCCAGTCTGGGGCAGATTTGCCAGCCATCTGTCCGAGTGGGAGGTGATCACGACAGACTCTTGGGTGCTTCAGCTCATAGCTCAAGGTCACATGCTAGAATTCATAGAGATACTTCCAGAAAATCCTCTAGGTCACTCTCATTTCCTGTAAGGTCACATTCCATTCATCAGGGAGGAGATTGCGGTTCTGTTGTGAAAGTGTGCCATAGAGCCAGTTCCTCTGGTATTACTCCCACTTCTTCCTGGTCCCAAAGAAGATTGGAGACCCTCGGCCAATACTGGACCCCAGCACACTCAACTTGTATGTCGAGTACAAACGGTTTTGCATGCTGACCCTCCCTGGACTGTTGTCATTGCACCACTCGGGCCACTGGCTCTGCGCCCTGGACATGCAGGATGGACATGCAGGATGCCTACCTGCATATCCTTGTATTCCCTGCCCACCACCACTTCCTCCGGTTTACCTTCCATGGGGAGCATTTCCAATTCAAGGCTTTTCCCTTTGGCCTTTCCTCGGCACCCAGGATGTTCACCAAGTGCCTAGCGGTGGTGGCAGTGGCTTTGCGGCATCGGGGCCACTGTGTGTTCCCATACCTTAATAACTGGCGTCTGTCTGCCCCATCAAGGGATGGCCTGGAGGCTTCTCCGTTGGCTACCCTGGATCTGTTCCACAGGATGGGGGTTACGTGAATTACCCCAAGTCTCGCCTCACTCCTTCCCAGCGCCTTCCATTCATTGAGACGATACTTCCCAGGGTCAGGCCTTTCTCCCCTTAGGGCAGAAACGCTGCAGAAGCAAGCTTGGCTTGTGGCCTCCAGCTGTTGGACAACGGCCAGAACAGTCCTTTGCCTCCTAGATCTTCTGGCGGCTGCTATTGCCACGGTACCCCTGGCCCGGCTCCACATGCTGGTTACTCAGTGGACCCTCAGGGTACAGTGGGATCAGAGGTCAGACAACCTGGATCACAGGGTTCTGGTGTCTAGCCCTATGCAACAGGATCTTCTGTGGTGGCAGAATCTGGAAAATCACTGCTGAGGGGTTCCCTTCCAGCCTCTCCCTCCAGCTCAAACACTGACAACAGATGCATCAGGTCTGGACTGAGGACCGCATCTGGGACATTGCAGAACCCAGGGATCCTGCTCTCAGCAGGAGCTCTCACTGCACATAAATGTGCTTGAGATGCGTGTTGTGCTGTATGCCCTTCAGACGTTTCAGCCCCTTCTCCTCCTGGGACCACTTCTGATCCAGTCGGGCAACATGTGCGTAGTCTGGTATCTAAACAAACAGGGAGGCACTCGGTCGTACCCCTTGTACAGGGTAGCAGTGTGTAAGTGTGCTATTGGGCAGTTCAGCATCAGCTCCAGCTAACTGCACTGCATGTCTCAGGCATCCAGAACGTCCTAGCGGACAGTCTCGGCTGCACTCAGGCAAAGGCTCACGAGTGGGAACTGCGTCAGTCGGTGGTCGAGGATACCTTCACCTGTGGGGTCATTCAGATTTCTATCTATTCACCTCCCTATACAGTGCAAAACTAGCCAATTTTTGCTCGCTTGTTCCTGGGTCTGGTGTTTTTTTTGGCGAGATGTACTGCCTCTTTGCAGGACAGGGAGGTCCTTGTACGCCTTCCCTCCTTTCCCACTCCTGCAGAGGTTCTCCTCAAACTGCAAGAAGGAGTTCAGATGATCCTCATTGCTCCATATTGGCCTAGTCAAATATGGTTCCCTCTACTTCAACAGCTCGCGGTGGAGTCTGCGGTTCCTCTTCCTCTCTGCCAGGACCTCCTGACCCAGGATCAGGGCAAGTTGGTCCATCCTCAGGTCCCTTTACTTTCATACGTGGTGCTTTCAGACATAGCTGTCTCTCGCTTTCGGGTCTCTCTTAGAGTCGCAGAAGTCTGTGTAGAGGCCAGAAAGTCATCTACAAGAACCACCTACTCGATGAAGTGGAAGAGGCTTTCCATCTGGACAACCTCCAAGGGTTCGGACCTTTTTTGTGTCCTGTTCCTCACGTCTTGGAGTACCTGCTCTATCTCTCCGACCTGGGACTCAGTTATTCTTCTTTGAAGGTCCACCTATGTGTCGTATCTGCCTATCACACTCTGGTGAAAGGCAAAACGTTGGCTCAGTTGGAGGTCTCCCGTACTTTTTCTGAAGGGAATACTCCATATGAACCCACTGGTCAGGAATCCTGTTCCCCGGTAGGATCTGAACTTTATTCTTGAAGTTCACTCTGCCTCCCTTTGAACTGGCCACGAGCTGCGACCTGTGCTATCTGTCTTGGAAAGCGCTGTTTTTATTAGCTATTACTTCCGCTCAAAGGATTTCCGAGCGTCAGTCTCATGTGTAAGGAGCCTTATTTGATTTTCCACAGAGATCAGGTGGCTCTGTGTACAAATCCTAAGTTCCTACCAAAGATTGTTTCTGAGTTTACTTTGAATCAGACTATACACTTGCCAGTGTATTACCCTGAGCACTCTAATCAGGGGGAGGTAATTCTGCACAGTTTGGATGTGCACAGAATTTTGCATTACTACACACATTGAACCAAATCAGTATGTAAAACGAATCAGCTTTTTTTTCCTTTGCATCCAAAAGGGAGGGTGCAGCAGTTTTAAAACAGTGTTTATCTAAATGGTTAGCAAATTGTATTCTGTTTTGCTATCAGAAGTACAACAAACCCCTTCCGGGGGAAATTAAAAGGCATTCAGACAGAGACAAGGATGCTTCTGCTGCTTGTTTCAGAAATGTTTCTGCCTCAGACATTTGCATAGCAGCCACTTGGAGCTCTGTCCACACGTTCATGAAGCATTACAGTCTGGATATTGCCTCTAGGCTCAGGGCTGGCTTTGGACTAGCCGTTCTTCAGGGCCTTCTGTCTTAATTCCTGCCTACAGCAGAACTTTCCTGCATCCTGTTTTCAGTGTCTGTTTGACTCACACTGCTTGGGACTCCGTCCTTATGGTTATTGCCTACTCTAAGAGCCCTCTCGAAGTAAGATTCTAGTTACGTAAGAACTTACTGCAACAGTAGATCTTAGAGAGAGGCTTTTGCAGTAGGCAAGGGTTTTTCCTCCCTCCTTGCCCCTGCAGCTGCTTTTCTTCTGCTCAGCCTTTTTTAGTGACTCCAGGAGCCCTGTCCTCCTTCTGTCGGACCTTTTTACAGGTCTCTGGTGGGAGAACTGGAGGTGAGTGTGGGGACCACCAGACACTGCTAGCTATGTTTTCCGTGTGGTCCTAGCACCTGCAGCTCAGTCCTTATGGTTATTGCCTACTGCAAAAGCCTCTCTCGAAGATCTTCTGTTACAGTAAGTTCTTACGTAACTGTACTTTTTTCTCTGTCCTACCTCGTTCAACCAGTTCATTCGCTGACTGCTTTGTAAGGTAGGGTGCCTTTAAAGTTCAGTCACTTTGGCAACAAGTTCATTTTTGGACCAACACTCCTCTCTTGGCAAGTGCCTCAGTACTGGACAGTCTCACTCCCATGAGAATAGGTAGTCCTCCTGGAGCTGTAAAAAGTAATGGTCCTGCTTACACTTGGTGTCCGATGCTAAGGACAGTCCGGCCTTGTCATTGCACCAGTACCTGGTCTGGTTCTTACCACTCTGCCACAAGGCTGTTGACTCCATTTTGTGTGGGATTGGTGCCAGTGCCCCTTCTCCATCTCCCTTCTGGGGGTTGGCTGATACAGGTCTTCACTTAACAGTACTGGCACCTCAGTCTTCGACAAAACAGTGTCCATGAGGATGTCTTGTAGGAACCAGTTGGGTTCATGGACAATGGCATCTGGTCCCTCCTGACATCCACCACCTAGGTGACGTCCCTCAGTACCATCTGGTTTCAAGTGCTGTATCGATCCTTGTCTGACAGATCTGTCTTCTGCAAGATTTTCTCCAGTGAGAACTTCACAGTGGGGCTCTTCAGTGCCAGTGTCGGTTCTGAGCAACGTTATACCCAGCCCTGGTGGTGCCGATGTAACTGCTGGCCTCAGTACACACATTGTAAGGTTTTTCACACAATTTGTGTTTTACATACATTGTGTATCTTTCTCACTTACCTTGATATTTTTGTGCATCTCTCTAAACCATACACACACTCTTAAGCCTCATTCCCAGAGCAAGGCATCATGGGTATGCAAACCCTGGTACAGGTCAGACTGACAAAGCTTCTCCAGAACAAACACCGCTGCTTACGTAGGCTTAGAAAATGGTCTTTTTATTTCCTGATCGCTGATTGGCTGGTACCCCTGCCAAGGGGGCACATTTAACTTTCAATAGACCAGGAAATAAAAAGTGCTGTTCCCAGTGCCCCTTCACTCACTCAGACATCCCGGTGCCAACTCTGTTCCTCTTTGGCTAAAAAAACCCCAGTTCAATCTTAAATCACCACCATTTTTTCTCTCACTTAGTGGGAGATACTGGACCCCAATACCAGCGAGCCCCGGTCTGCCTTACTTTTGAAGAATGAAAGACTTACCAAGTCTGACTTAGCCATAAACACATAACAGAAGACAAGCCGTCAAAGCAGTCAGCTTCACGGAACAGCCTAGTGTCATTTTCAAACATGAGCGCGAGACTCCTCACAGTAGCTAGTAGTAGACCTGCTGATAAGTCCCTGTTTGGCAGCACTGTTTTTCCTGAAAGAAACAAATAATGAAAAAAAAAAAAGAAACTTTTTATAGCATAAAAAATTAAGTTCACATTCATGAACGTATTGTGCCCGCCTGCTCTGTCCCCTCCAGCCGCACGGTGACTCAGCTCACCCTCAGACAAAGCATTTCTCCCTTGGCTCTCCATTCTCCTCCCTGGCTCTGCCCTCTCCCATGAAACTCACCATCGGCTCAAATTAAAATCCCAAATCAGTTTGCCACAGTAGTGGTACCACTCTGCTGTCATCCTAACTTCTTCCTCGCGATGGTTTTCCTGCTGACGAGTAATTAAGAACATCCGCTCTCTTGTGGTTGCTCCGGTTTGGCAGCTGCATGCACCACTCTGGCTAACTCGCTCTTCCAAAGGCACTCTCTTCACTGTCTCGGTCCTCAGGGCAGGCAGCGAGGACCGGGAACCGTAAAATGTAAACACAAAAAAATAAATAAATAATAGCATTCCTGATCCTCAGAGCAGGCAGCGAGAATCAGGAAAATGGAAAAAAAAAAAAAAAGGTGACTTCAAATCCCCACAGCAGGGACTGAACCCCCAAAAAAAAAAAAAAAAACCAGACAGTCTGAATCAGTCCCGGTCCTCCGGTCAGGCAGCAAGGACTGGGAGAATGTAAACAAACAAGGAAGAAAAGGGAAAAGCAAACAAAAAAAACAAAGCAGGACAGGCAGTGAGCAAGAAGTCATCACTGCACTCATACATAATAGCTCACTAGCAGAGGAACTGTTGCCAGCTGTATAGGGACTACTTTACCAAAAAAGACAGAAAATGTAATTTTGTAGAGAATTACTGTAGTTTTTTTTTCTTCTAATCCTTTAAAAAAATGACAAGTGGCTCATTTTCTAAGCGTAACAGTACCCTCCAGGGTGGATGGTATTGTGGAATACAGGATCTTTCAGGGGCTATGAGGCCAGACGCCGCAAGTCCAGTATTCCACAACCACAATACCGCCCATCCTGTCGGGTATTATTGCTTACTTGTACATTTGATCCAGTATAGGTGGAGAATGGCAAAGTACACTTATGTTGAGTGATTTTCAGGCAAGTCTGTATACTTTAGGAGTTTGATGATCTTCAAGAATATCTCCTTCCATTGAGCCACAACATGGAATTGTAAACCGTCCGCCTCAGGGCCACTCGGGAAATGTTTTCTGGTTGGGGCTGCCCATGTCACCATAGCTTGCTAGCTCCTATAAAATGTGGGTGTCTCCAGCATGTCTCAGTTCTTTCTCCCACTGTCAACCGCTCGTAGGTCCACCACTGCTAAAGAATACCATTGCACTTGATAAGTTTCACTGTTGCTGCTATCTCAAGTTTATTTTACACTTTTCTTTTATGCCACAGACAGACAAGGAACAGTTGTTCTGCTATTGCCATTGTGGTGTCATTAAAATGTATAAAAATGATGACTGATCTGTGTATATTCATTGCCTTGACAAAGACCACGACGTTAAAGTCTGTTTAGTCTGTCAGGGCTTTTTAATCAGGCAACCAGGAGACATTGCAAGAAAGCTTTAGAGGTTCATTTAAAACTTAAAGAAATAGAGAAACAGGTTGCATCAAAGGCAGCTTCACCGGCGCCCACTGATTCATCAAAACAAAAAAGACACCCTCTAAGCCAGCGGAGAAATGCTGCCACTCTGCGAAGTGGCGTAAAGAAAAGGCTGCATCCCCAGTACTTTTCCCATTCACCTAAAGAAGAGGTGAGTTGTTTGATAAAGACAGGCCTAGGCTACGGTTGGGGTTGGGGTTGGGGTCTGGCACTGGCTCCCCTTCCCTGTCCGGGGTGGGGGGAGTGGATTCATAGCCGATACTACTACAGTCCCGTCAGTGGTTCCGCCATCAACAGCCCCTTCAGGGCCAGTCGATGCACAGCTCCTTTATAAAATGATGTCATAGAAACATAGAAAGTGACGGCAGAAGGGGACTGTATGATCCATCTAGTCTGCCCATGATCCTAACCTCAACCTTAACTGCTACTTCGTGTTATTATGCCTTTGTATGTATCCCAAGCATTCTTGAATGCACCAACCATCTTTGCCTCCACCACTCCCTGTGGTGGGCTGTTCCATGCATCAACTACCCTCTCGGTGAAAAAGAACTTACAAGTGTTTCCCCTGAACTTCTCCCCACTAATTTCCTATCATGTCCCCTAATTCTCGTATGGTTCTGTACCTGTAAGGGGTCCTGTACCTGTACCCTATTTAGCCCCTTCATGTACTTGAAGATCTTACTTCGAGAGGGTTCTTGCAGTAGGTCTTTACATATAGGACTGCGCCCCCTGGTGACAGGACCACATGACAGACTTCGAGCCAGCAATCTATAGCAGGGTATCGCCACCTGCGTCACAAGATGGGACATCAGTGTGACACTATAAAGGGGGCCAGCACCCACACCCGCCTTCCAGTTCTTTCCCGCCGTCGACTTCTGCAAGTAGGACCTCAAGGTGAATTCTGCTACCAGTCGGCCGCCATTTTGGCACGAGTATTTTAAATTTTCTTATTTTAGTACTTGTTTTAATGCATGTCTTCTCCTTCTCATTGTCCGAAGAATAAGTGACAGGTACGGTGCCCAGATCCCACACGGGGATGAACACTCCCGCTGCATCCTCTACCTAGTCCCCAAGCATCGGGTCCAAGACTGTGAGGTCTGCCAGTCCTTCAGCAGGGCCACATGAATCAGACAACAGAAAGCCGTCGAAGCCCACCTGCTTAAAAAGCGCCTGGCTTCAATGGAGTAAAAGCTGCAGGAGCTGTGGGAACGTTCCTCCTCCCCCACTGCCAAGCGCAAGGAGGAGGAGAAGCACCAGGACTGGTCCCCTTCTGTCCAGCATAACCAGACTGATGGAGCGGCCTCTGGTGGGGTTTCTACTTTGGTAAGTACCCCTCCTGCCTGGTCTCCGTCCGCTCCAGTGGATCAGTTGTTGCCCCCCCCCCCCACTGTCATGGTCGGAGGGTGGAAGGGGTGCTCCATGCAGGAGGGTTCTTCCTTTGGGCCTGTGGCCAGCTCTCCGACTGGTAAGTCGCCCCCTGGTTCCTCCGAAGAGTACTCGGCCCCTGTTGATAAGCCGGACTCCAGTTCGTCTGCCATCCGCCTGACCCTGATCGATAAGTTGGACACTGGTCCTTCCATCGTCTGCTCGGTCACGGCCGATCAGTTGGTCGCCGGCTCACCCGACGACCGCTCGGTTGAGGCTCTCCCGTCTGACTCTTTTGAACTTCCCAACAGTGGGCAGAGCCAGCTGCCAGACCCACATTCTTCCTTCGAGGGTTCTCCTTCCCGGGACTCATCTCTTCCTTTGACACAGCCTGACCCCTCGCTCTCCCTTGATTCTCACCAGGAGGTGAGTGCTGTTACTCTGGGGGCATCTTCCCCGTCATTGGGTCTGTTTACTGCTGAGTCCCCCGCTGCTCCAGCTGGCCTTTCGATAGGGGTCACCTCTCCTCAATCCCCCAGTTTGGACCAGGCATTGGGTTCCTTGGTGCCTCCAACGCCCAATCTCCTAGCGTCGGTCCCCATTCGGGATCCCACTCCAAGGAGCTCCTCACTGGCTGACGTCCTTCCCAACCCGGTGATGACTGGTGTATCGGTGCCCCCCCCCATCTGACGGCTGTGTGGGCACCCTGCCTGCTCCTTATGCTCCGATGCCTGAGCCTCCTCCAGGTCCATCTCGGGTCCCAACCGGGATCCCTGATCGTTACGGCCCGCCGACAGACCCATCCGCACCTAGTGGTCCCTCGGCGCTGTCTCCCTCAGGGTCGTCTGCCCCTCCGCCTGCTGCTCTTCCGGGCATGGTCTCTGGCTATCCTCCGCCACAATACCCTTATTACCTGGCACCAGGGTATCCATCGACGGGTTACCTGATGCCTACTTATACGCCTGGGTACCCGCAGCAGGGTAACTTGTATCAAGGGTACAGCCCACAAGGCTACCCCTTTGGCTACCAGGCCCCCTGGCTATCCCTTGTATCCTCCCTCGGGGTACCCAGGTTTCCAGCCTCCGCCAGTGCCTCTTCCTCCGCAGCCTCAGGCTTTGGACAGGGTCACAGACTGACCCTTTAGGGACTATTCCTTCATGGTGGAAGGACACCAGATCACAGCTCCTGCAGGAGCTTGGTTGTCTGCAGCCGGTCACGGTCCCCACCCCGACCCCCTAGGGCTGTCCTGAGGAGCCTCTCCCTGGTTGACCCCCAGTCGCCAGACAGGGATTCTGCCAGGCCCCCCCCCCCCCAATGCCGTACCTGACAACAGGGCCACGGAGTATGTTTCAAACACGGTCTCTTCCCCCCAGCAGGCCTGTATCCTTAAATTCAGAGTCAGATTCTGACTCTTCTGTCAGCTCGGGCTCCCGTTTCTCCTGTCGAGCCCCAACCAAAAGAGTCCCCCAAATCTCCTCCGGAGGACTGTTCATTTGCTGAGCTCCTCCAGTCTGTCCAGTCAGCGTGTGGTTGGGATTCCCAGAGTTGGACCTTAAAAGAAAGAGGCTCACGGAGCACGGATGGGACTGCATGAGGACTTGACATCCACTATTTGGCAGCAACCATCTTCCATCCCTGCGGTCTCTAAGAAGGCTGATGGCACATATCATCCCCCGGAAGGGGTTACTCATCTCATTATGCAGCCTAAGGCTGACTCCGTAATAATAACTGCGGCCCATGATAGATCGGCCAAGCCAAAACACCTAAGTGCCTCTCCTCTGAACAAAGAGTCCAAGCAGATGGATCAATATGGCCGCAAGGCTTATGCCTCCTCCACTTGCGACTTAAGGTCACTCAGTTATGTGGCCCACATGATTTCTTACCAGAAATCCTCCCTGGCCGATCTTGAGTCAGAGCTCCAGTTGATTCAAGACCAGGATCTCGGACAGACTTTTCCGCAAGGTGAGCCTTACCAAGTCCTCCAGTTGCCACGCCGTACGAGCCACCTATGACTCGGTAGACTTGGTGGCCCACTGCAGTGCCTCAGGCATGGCTCCGTATGGTGGGCCTGGCACCTGACATCCAATCCGCCCTCTTGGACGCACCTTTCCATGGGCCTGTCCTGTCTGGGGACAATGCTAAGGACATTATTACCGAGCTACAAGATAGTGGCAGATCCCTTCAGGTCATCCGCTCTCTGTATTGCTCTGGATTTAAACCCAAGCAACCTTTTCATCTCCCACAGTGGAAGCGGAATAAGCAGCCCCCCGGCCAGATATCAGGATAAGTGTTGTGCCACAGGGTCTGGGCCCCCAACCCCCACAGCCAAATCCCAGTGAGTCACCAGAAGTCATCAAGCGGCCCTCCTTTCTGCCTCCTGACGTATGGTGGACCCCTCCACCTCCTCCAGATCTTCAGGTGGAACCGGTGGGGAGAAGGTTTGCCCTCCACCTCAGAGAGTGGGAGACGATCACCACAGATGCTTGGGTATAACAGATAATTGTAAGAGGTCACTCGTTAGAGTTCCTGGACAGACCTCTGGGCAATCCTCCGGGTTGGTCCCACTACCCGTCATGTCATCTTCCCCTAGTAAAAGAGGAAATCCCGGCTCTTCTGTCGAAGTCAATCATAGAGCTGGTTCCTCCCGCACAGGAAGGAAGGGGGTATTACTCCCATTTCTTTCTGGTTCCCAAAGGACGGAAGATCTGAGACCCATCTTGGATCTCAGCCTGCCAATCTTGTTTGTCGAGTACAAGAGGTTCCGCATGCTGACTCTCCAGGGACTTTTACCCCTGCTCTTCAAGGATCAGTGGCTTTGTTCGCTGGACATGCAGGATGCCTACCTGCACATCTCTATCCTTCACGCCCACTGCCGCTGTCTCTGGTTCACTTTCCAGGGTAACCATTTCCAATTCAAGGCTCTCCCCTTTGACCTCTTCTTGGCACCTTGGGTTTTCGCCAAGTGCCTAGCGGTGTTGGTGGCGGCTTTACGCCGCAGAGGGATATATGTGTTCCTGTACCTGGACGACTGGCTTTCGTCAGCCCCATCTCAGGGCAGTCTGCAGGAGTCTCTTTCCACCACCCTGGACCTTTTTCTCATCTTGGTGGTATGGTGAATTACGCCAAGTCCCATCGTGTGCCCTCCCAGTGCCTCCAGTTCATTGAAGCGGTGCTGGATACGGTCCAGGGCAGGGCCTTCCTTCCTCCGGACAGAGCACATACCCTGAAGCAGCAAGCCTTCACTGTAGCCAACTCTCATTGGACCACAGCTCACTCTGTTCTTCGGCTATTGGGTTTAATGGTGGCTGCCATTCCCACCGTACCATTGGCCAGACTGCACATGAGGGTGACCCAGTGGACACTTGGGGTCCAGTAGAATCAGCGCTTAGATGACCTGGACAACAGAGTCATGGTCTCCAATGACGTGAAGAGGGATCTTCTTTGGTGGCAGGAGATCTTACTTCGAGATGGCTTTTGCAGTAGGTATTCACATATAGGACTGACCCGCAAGGCGTCAGGACCCCACGGAAAAATTTATAGCTAGCAGTCTCTGGCGGGTGACTGCCCCTTTATACTGACGTCACCTGACGTGGGGGCGGTCCAGTTCTTTCCCACCGTCGGCTTGTGAAAGTTTCTCGCGGTAGAATTCAACGCTCGTCGGTCCATTAGTTTTCTAACTTTTCAACCCAATTTCTCTCTCTTTCGAGTTTTCTCATCGATTCGCTGTGTATGTCGTCCCCAATGCCCTCCGAATCGCATAAAAACAAGTGCGACTCATGTGGTTCCCAACTTCCACCAAGGATGGCTACTCCTTGTGCCTCTTCTGTCTGGGACCAGACCACACCATGAAGAAGTTCCAACACTGCCAGAAATGTAACTCTGCTACCCGCAAAAGAAGGCAGCAGTCCCTGGAAGCCCATACCCTCAAGAAAAGAATGGCCTCCATGGAAAAAGAGCTAAAGAAACTAAGGCAGGCGTCCACTTCCCCGGAAGGTCACAAGGAGAAGCACCTGGAGCGGGAAATGGCTTCCACGGCAGCCACAACTCTGGCCGGAGTCACGGCACTTAAGGTAACGTCCCCTCTGGGGGACTGCTCCACGACGGCCATCTTGATGGTAACCAAGAAGACGTTGCCCCTCCCGTCTGGCTCATGCTCAGGCCCTTCGGGAGCCTCCTGGGAAATGGAGGCCTCCACTCCTGGGAGAGCCGCTTCTACCACGCGGCCTTCGGGTCAGAGTGGGTCCGGTAAGTCGGACGTCGGTGCCACCAACACTCGCCCGGACAAGGCTACTAAGTCACTTGCCCCTTCGAGGGGAGGGTGCCCAGCCAGATCGCCGCCTGACAAGGTCGCATCCCCAGCGCGGCCTTCCTCAGGCAGGGAATCGGATAAGTCAGATGTCCGCTCCTCTGACGCATGCCCAGATTCGGCCGATAAGTCTGACGCCGGTCCCACTGACGCCCACCCGGACAAGAAGCCTGTGCTGGACCCTAAGGATCAGTCTGACACCCCAGGTTCTCCGCAACATGCTATGTTGTCTTCTGAGGTCCCCACGTCTCCTTAGCTGACCCCCAGAGATTCTAATCTTCCTTCCCCGGTCATCATGGGGGATATTGAAATGCTGCCATGAGGGCAGCCTCCTTCGGGACCCGATACCATGACGCTGGACCCTCAGATGCCGGCCCTAATGCTGGCATACCCGACGCCATCGGGCGTCCCCTTACCGTCAGGTCCTTCGGACCCTGTCAACGGAGTACCCACACCAGGCCCGATGCCTGCGGCGCCAGTATTACAACCGCCTGGCCTGCCAGCTGGGCCTTTGCCAAGTCCCTCTGCTCCATCAGAGCCCTTGGCACCTGGGTTTCCGGCACCACAATATCCAGTGCCACAATCCTAGATTCCACAGTATCCGGCGCCTCAGTACCCGATGCCGCTGTACCTGACGCCGGGCTACCCGCCGCTGGGCTACCCACAGTCAGGTTACAGAGACTCCTACAGATATCCTCAATATCGGTATCCCCCCTCCTTCTCCACCTCCACTGCCCACTCCACAGCTGCTGGCGGATCTGAGGGAGACACTGGCCTCCTGGTGGGCTGAGGCCAAGGCTCAGCTCACTAGGGAGGTCGAGAGTCATCTGCTGACGCGGGACCCTATACAGGATCCCTATGTCGGAGACGGGAGACTCCCTCGCCCCTACCCGACACCAGAGGAGAGCCCTCGGGCACCTGTGGAGGGGAGGACACGTGCCCCAGGGAACTCCCCAAAGGGGGCATCCCTCCACCGCATAGGGAGTAGTCTTCCTCTTCATCATCAGATACGTCTGACTTGGGCTCGGAGACAGGACGCTCTGATCCCGAAGACAAGCCACGTACTCCATATCGCCCCAGGCCAAGGACCCCTCTGAAGTCTCCTCCAGAGGATCTCTCCTTTCTGGAGTTACTGAGGAAAATCCCAGAAAGTCCATCAGTGGCAATCACTGGAGCCTGACCCGGAGCGTAAGAAACTCGCTGCTCATCTGGATCTGCCCGGCACTGCTCCTACACTGATTCCACCCTGAAGAGAGACTCACTCGGATCTTGTTGCCACCATTGGGAAACAACCCTCAGCGTTGGCCCCCCTTCCGAGGAAGGTGGACAGGCTATATCAGGTTACTGAGGGCATAGATTTCCTTAACCTGCACCCAAAGGCAGACTCGGTTGTCATCAGCGCCACTCACGGCTGTTCCGCAAATCCAAAAAACCTCAGCTTGTCTCCGCCTGATAAGGAATCCTGGCTTCTGGACCAAGACGGGAAGAAGATCTATTCTTCTTCTTCTACCCTTGGTATTAGGGCCCTGAACTATGTAGCACATATGGAGGACTTTCAGAAGACCATCCTTAGTCGGGTGAAATCTAAATTAGACTCCCTTCCTCAGTCTCAGACTAAGCAGGAAGTGGCGGATCTTGTCCGTTCTGCTCGTTCGGCCAGTCGGTACATGCTTGGTGCCACTTATGACACAGTGGACACAGCTGGATGGAGCTCAGCTTTCGCCGTAGGCCTACAATGTCACACCTGGCTCCACGTGTCAGGTTTGGTCCCTGAAGTGCAATCCGCTATCCAGGATGCTCCCTTCAGGGGTTTGGTGCTGTTCCGGGGTGAAGTCAAGGACATCATTACCGATCTGCAGGAGAAGGGCACTGCACTGAAGTCTGTCAACTCTATGTACAGGCTCCCTCAAGGGCAGCGGCATCCTTTTCATAAACGAAACCTACAGAAACAATAACCACAGGGCAAACGGGCCAACAAACGTCGGGCCCCTCCAGCAGCCAAGACCCCCCCCCAGCAAAAAGGCTATGGGGGCCTCTGCTGCTACACTGCCCCACACCTCTTGACTTCCTGCCTCTCCCATCACCTCTGGAGGCTGCAGAGGAACCGGTGGGGGGGGAGAATTCTCCTCTCATCTGAAACCACCCCGAAGACCCCCCCCCTGTCATCTTACTCCCTGCAACATCTTCCTCTGGTCCTAGAGGAAATCTCTTCCCTTCTCTCGAAGGCGGCGATAGAACCAGTCCCCAGTCATTTCTTCCTAGTTCCAAAGAAAACGGGAGATGTGAGGCCTGCTTTAGACCTCAGTTCCCTGAACATGTCCGTGGAGTACAAACACTTCAGAATGCTCTCTTTACAGAGCCTTCTACCACTTCTTCGGCAGGGTCAGTGGCTATGCACTCTGGAAATGCAGGATGCCTACCTGCATATCCCCATATGCCCTTCACACCGCAGATTCCTTTGTTTTTGTTTTCAGGGGGACCACTACCAATTCAAGGCCCTCCCATTTGGTCTCTCGTTGGCCCTCCGAGTATTTGCCAAATGCCTGTCTGTGGTAGCGGCCCACTTGCGTACCCAAGGAGTTCAGGTATTCTTGTACCTGGTCAGTTGGCTCCTGGCGGCCCCGTCCAGGGAGGAAGTACTGCACTCCCTTTCCCTTACCCTGCAGGTTTTCACCAGCTTGGGTATCACCATCAACCGGGCAAAGTCCTATTTAGTCCCTTGCCAACGCCTCCAGTTTATAGGGGCGATTTTGGACACGACCATCGGCAAAGCCTTTTTGCCTCTGGACAGGGTAGACCTAACCCTTCAGACTCGGGCCCATCTTCTGTCCAATCACAGGAGGGTCGGAGCCAGGTCAGTCCTTTGCCTCCTCGGGCTTATGGCGGCTGCCATTCCAACAGTCCCACACGCTGGGCTCCATATAAGGATCTGTCAATGGACGCTTCGGTCTCAATGGGACCAAACCCTGGACAATGTAGACCAAGAGGTGCTAGTTTCCGATCCCATGATCAGGGACTTACAATGGTGGATGGTGCTGGAGAACCTATGCCTGGGAGTTCCCTTCAGTATCGAACCCCCCTCCCAGATGTCGATGACAGATGCGTCAGGAAAAGGCGGGAGAGACCATCTCAGGTCACACTGGACTCGGGGCGGCTGGTCCAAGTTCGATCAAAACCTGCACATAAATGTGCTCGAACAGAGTAGTCCTTTATCCCCCTTCAGGCTCTACACTCCATTATCCGTCTCGGTCATCTTCTCATACAAACAGACATGTGTATAGTCTGGTATCTCAACAAGCATGGAGGAACACATTCCTACCCTCTGTGCCGGGAAGCAATGAGGATCTGGCTTTGGGCAACCCAGCATCACCTTCACTTGACCGCAGTTCACGTTTGGGGAGTGGAAAACACGCTGGCGGACCGACTCAGTCGGTCCTCAGCCAGGTCCCACAAATGGGAATTGGATCAAGGGGTCGTAAATTACTTTTTTCAGCGATGGGGAACACCTCAGATAGACCTCTTTGCTTCTCCCCAAAATGCAAAACTTCCCGCCTTCTGCTTGCTCGCTCCAGGGCGCAGCATTTTCTGGCAGGACGCTCTGTCTCTTGCTTGGAGGGACAGATTCTTTTATGCATTCCCTCCTATTCCCATAATTCCGAGGGTCCTGAACAAACTCGGATCGGAGGGAGCTCGAAAGATTCTCATCGCTCCCTTCTGGCCCAGGCAAGTTTGGTTCTCTCTTCTGCAACAGTTTTTAGAGGAACCACCGCTTCTTCTTCTTCCTCTGTCGCAACAAATGTTGACCCAAGATCAGGGGACCCTTGTTCACCCAGGTCTCAAATCCCTTCCTTTACATGCGTGGCCCTGCAGACGTAGCAAAAGCCCGCTTGGGAGTTTCTCCGCTTGTAGCGGACATTTTGGTAGAGGCCAGAAAGCCTTCCACCAGGTCCACCTATGCCATGAAGTGGAAACAGTTTTCTATCTGGGCCACTTTGAAAGACTTTGAACCTTTCTCATGCCCAGCTAATAAAGTCCTGGACTACATGCGTCACCTCTTTGATCTGGGCCTCAGCCATTCCTCTTTAAAGGTCCACATGGCCGCTATTTCAACCTAACATATCCCTTTTGGGGACAGGACTTTTGCTCAGCTGGAAGTCACTAAGACCTTTCTCAGAGGGGTTCTCCATCTGAGACCCCCCTGTCTGCATTCTTGCCCCTCCATGGGACTTGAATTTTATTCTGGAGAAGCTTATACTGCCTCCCTTCGAGCTGACAGTTACAGCCGATTTAAAGTTCCTTTCTTGGAAGACTCTCTTCCTAGTGGCCATTACTTCGGCTCGGTGCATTTCTGAGCTTCAGGCCTTGATATGTAAAATCCCGTACTTGATTTTTCACACACAACATGTGGCTCTACGCACCAACCCTAAGTTTCTCCCTAAGGTGGTGGCTGAATCTATGCTGAATCAATCTATTGAGCTACCCACTTTCTTTATGCTACACTCCAATCAAGGGGAATACCTCTTGCATACTTTGGATGTTCACAGAATACTGAGATACTACACCACTCGGACTAAGGATCGCAGGAAAACTGATCAGCTTTTTGCCTCTTTTGCTTACAAAAGGGAAGGCAGTGCTGTCTCTAAGCAATGCCTATCGAAATGGTTGGCTCATTGTATCACTTTCTGTTACGACAAGTAGCAAAAGACCCTGCTGGATCAAGTCAGAGGTCACTCCACCAGAGGAGTAGCTGCTTCTGCGGCTTATTTCAAGAATGCATCAGTGGCAGACATATGTGCAGCCGCAACTTGGACTTCTGTCCATACATTTACTAAACACTACAGTTTGGATATTGCCTCTCGCCATAGAGCAGGCTTTAGGTTGGCTGTGCTCCAAGGTCTCCTTTCGTGAGACCTGTTCAGCCTGAGGTTCCATGCTATGGATAATTTTCCTCCTCCTGAGTGCTTTTCCTTGTTCCATACTGCTTGGGACTCAGTCCTATATGTGAATACCTACTGCAAGAGCCCTCTCAAAGTAAGATAGTACAGTTACGTAAGAACTTACCGTAACAGTAGATCTTCCCTTGTCAGTCTTCACCATTTATTACTGCTGGGTGTAAGCCGGAAGCGCGCACCCACTATGGGAGTTTATATTTTTTTTTGGAGGGAGGAGTCGGCGCCTATGGCACCACCCACGAGAGAGATGCGCCATGTGGTGCACGAGGGAAGGCCATTAGGCATTGCAAACTCCTCCTCCTCCATCTCAGTTCTGTTTCTCTCGCCATCAAGATTACACCTGCTATGCGAGTGAAACAGTCTGTTGCTGCTCCATTAGGCCTTGTGTCGTTTTTCGATGTCTGTTTCAATCTCCTTCATCCCGGTTCGATTTTTCCCGACGCCTTTGAAACCGGTAAGACCATTTTATTTTTTATTTTCGATGGCGCCGGGAGCTTTTCTGTTTATAAAAATGTTTTCACATCATGTCCGGGTCGGGAGTCAAGCAAAAGTCAAAAGCGGGCTGTTCCCCCATGCGTCGGTGCTCCTGTGGCCGGCATTTCTCCGTGACGGACCGACATGTCTGCCTCCGGTGCCTGGGACCTAACCACGATATGGATAGATGCGACGCCTGTTTTTCCATGGATCGCCACGTTCTTGAAATCCACGCGTTCAAAGTCTGCAAGGCCCCGCCGACTTTCAGAGGACGGCGTCCTTCTCGGGCTTCCCAGGCCAGGTTTTTAGGCCCTTCCTCCGGGTCCCCTCCCAGGCCTATACAGTCTGGAGAGGAGGAGGCCTCCTCATCTTCAAGGCTTGCTGAGGAGGAGGCCTGTTTTGCGGTGTTGGAGTAACGTCGTGGCCCTTCCCGAGTTTGCGTTGTAGACACCTCAGCAGTCACCTCTCCTGAGGAGCAGGCTCCCCCAGTGTCACTGTCCACAGTTGCTGGGTCCAGCACTGGCAGACCCTCGACACCGCCTTCTGGCGCCGTCTCGGATCTTGGTGTCCTTTGTGGTGCCGGTGATCAGAGCGGTGTGCGTCTCCTGCTCGGTTTGGTTCTCGGTGCCGTTGACCCGGCAGCTCCATTCTCAGCGCCGTGTTGGGTTCCGGTGCCGCATGCGGCGCCGGGGAATCGACCGGGGCTGTAGATGGGTCGAGGACGGGTTCCGGAGCTGCCGGCGATGCGCAGGGAAAGTCCAGCATTGCGGGTGACGCCGGCACCGTTAGTAGTGTTGTTTCTCAGGGGATTCTCGGGGTGGCCAGCATCGAGGTCCTCCTCGTCGACTCCTCTTCGGAGGGGGATGACGCGGACGTGAACCTGGTCTGGCTCCTTGATTCTTCGGAATCAGAATGCTCTGTGGAACGCGGTGTCAGGTGGCCCAGCGCCGCCATCCCTGAATCTCCACAGAGGTCTTCCTCTGAGGACTCCCAGGCTTGGAGTGGCTTGGGGTCCGGGGGGAGGGTGGCTTGAGGGTTGGGGAGAGGACTGTCCCCAGAGGGGGTCACAGCAGCCGCCAGTCCTAGTGCTGCTGCACCCTCTCGGGGGGGGGGGATTGGGAGTCCCATCTTCGGGGTCCTCCCTTGGGAGGCCCCTGGATCAAGGGACCCCTTCACTGGGGTCGAGGAGGAGGAGGGCATCCTCGGAATCTGAGGGGTTGGGGTGAGGGGCGTTGGCACTCCTCTGCCACCGCTCAGGGTGCAGGGAGGAGCTGTAGCGCTGAACTCCGTCTCTCCTTCTTGGGTTCAGGGGTCACCTCCGGTGGCGCCACCATGGGTTGCCCTTTTGGACTCATGCAACCCCAGGTGCGTCACATGGGACATCCCCCCATTTGGGCTCTTCCGGAGTTCGCATTCCCAAGGTTCCGTCATGTGACCCGGTTTGATTTCAAGGATCCCTCCAGCTCGGGCTCCATTCCCTGGATTTCAGAGCCCTGGCAGAGGACAGTCGCCTCCTTGTAGGTGTCCCTCTCCCATTCCTTTGCAGCCACTCACCCTCTCTTCCAGGCCACGTGGGTCCTATGGGACCGTTATGCTGGGAGACGTTCAGAGGCACTGCGGCGGCCATCCCGTCATATGTTGGGTACATGCACGAATGGGTCTTTTGCCTGTCCCCACCACCGCAGGAGTCTTCTGGACATTCGAGTTCCCCATCCTCCTCGGCTCCCTGCTCGGAGGGAGAGGAACCTACTGCTCACCTTTCTTCTGACGCTGATTTCACTGAATTATCAATGCTTCCTTTCGAGGATGGTCGTGAATCTCCGTATTTCCTATGTTAGATGGGACAATACCGAGCGGGAGATGTGCAAATTCCTCAGTTAATTTCACTGCCCAGCACTTGGTGCTGCCATCCTGGCCTATTCCCTTCCAGGAGGCATCTATCCGCACCTGGCAGTCTCCAAATGAACAAATGATAGACCGAATAGGCAGGAAGAGTCTGGTGATAGGATGAGTTAGGAGAAGCAGTTTCATATATCTGCAAGTGACTATCACAAAAGAGTCTTGAAGGTATGCAGTCCCACCAAGGCTGTGAGCTTTAATGATTTCTGGAGGGAGTTCCTGATGGTGGGAATGCTATAACTTAGGAACGAGGTGCCAAATCTAGTTCGTATCCTAAGCGTATCGAGAAGTATGTAAGAGTATTTTCTGAAGTGCTAGACACCGGGGGTGCTGTTGCAGAGGTTAGTGATATTGGGGGGGAGTTTGTGCGTAATGGCTCTGTATGCCAGAGTTAGGTGTTTTTCAGTCTCCTATTCTTCAGGGATGGCCATCCTAGCTGGGCATATAAGTGACAATGATGTGTGTTGAATGGGGCACCAGTAATGAATTGTAGGGCTCTGTGATATATTTTATCCAGCTTGGCTAGAGCGGTTGTAGGGCAGTGGCTGTAAATGAAATCTGCGTAATTGATTAGGGGCAGGAACGTGATCTGCACCAAGCGGAATTTGGCCTCAAATGTGAGTAGCTTTCTGATTCTGAAGAAGAGGCCAAGTCTTTGTTGTAACTTTTTCAGGAGTTCCTCTGTCTGCACAGAGAAGGTACGTTTCGAGTCTATCCAGAGGCCCAGGTACTTACATTTTTCCATGACCTCTAATTGTTCACCCAGAAGAGTGAGGATTTGGGGCTGAGCACTTACTGGGAAGATGTTTGCTGGGTGGGTATGGAGTGAAAGGAACTTCACCTTCATTTTGTTGTCATTGAGCAGTTATTTATGGTGCAGGAGATTTTGTTGCAGCAGGTCAAAGTCCTGTTGCAACTCTCTACAGGCTAACTCAAGGGTGGGTTTGGCAACGTAAAGAACAGCATCATCCGCAAAAAGATGTACACTGACCATGTGTATTTTGGAGTCTGTGTCATTCGTGAAGAGTAGGGGCCCCAGGATGAACCCCTGTGGAACACCTCTCGAGTGGGTTTAGGGGGAGGTCACCTTGAGCCTTCACCTGCTGCTTCCTGCCAGTTAGATAACAGGAGAACCACTGTAGGGCGGTGACATCGAGGCCGAGGTTAGTGACATGGGGGGTTGTGTGTAATGGTTGATTGCACAGCATGAGTTGGAGTAAATCGTGGTCCACAGTGTCGAACGCCTTACTCTGGTCCAAAAAGAGTGCACAGACATGATTTTTGGAGTCTTGGGTGATTTGCCAGTCTCATCACTTTGGCCAGGGTAGAGACCATGCTGTGGTTGGGTCTGAAACCGGATTGCAGGGGATTAAGCAGATTGGAGGATTCCAGGTGCCCTCTTAGCTGGGAATTAACTTTTTTTTGGAGAAGTTTTGATAAGTTGAGTAGTAAAGATATAGGTTGATAATTGTTGAGATTGTATGGATTGCCAGTCTTGAAGAGGGGGATAATGTGGGCGGTTTTCCATGCAGGAGGGAATATTCCATAAGCGAGGGAGAGGTTAAAGAGGTTAGTAATGGGTGGAGCCAGGTGGCAAAAGCCTAATTTTAAGAAGAATGGCTCAATTTGGTTGGCACCGGCACTTTTTTTTTTTTTAACATCCCCCATGTAGTAGTGTTCTCCCAGGTTGCCTTTCCCTAGGTACATAACTTTGCTCTTATTGGCATTGAATTTCAGCTGCCATGTTTTCGACCACAGTTCCAACTTTTTGAGATCTGCCTTCATCTTTTCCACCCCACCAGGGGTGTCTACTCTGTTACATATCTTTGTATCATCAGCAAACAGGCTGACCTTACCATCCAAGCCTTCTGCTATGCCTCTAATAAAGATATTAAAGAGGATGGGACCTGACACTGACCTCTGTGGCACGCCACTAGTCACCTCCCTTTCCTCTGATAGGGTGCCATTTACAAGTACCCTCTGGGTCCTTCCACTCAACCAGCTTCTAATCCACATCACCACTTTCTAACATACTCCTATGCTTGCAAGCTTCTTTAACAGCCTTCTGTGCGGTACAGAGTCAAAGGTTTTGCTGGAGTCCACATATACTACGTCCACCACACCTCCTTGATCCACCATTTTGGTAACCCAGTTTGAAGAAGTCATTTAGGTTTGTCTGGCATGATCTTCCTGTGATAAAACCGTGCTGCTTTGGGTCCAAATTTCTGCTCCCCTCTAGATAGGTTAGAAGTCTCTCCTTGAGCAGGGCTTCCATTGTTTTGCCCAAAATCGAGGTGACTAACTGGTGGATAGTTGCATGCTACTTCCCTACTCCCATTCTTGTGAAGAGGGACAACATTGGCCTTTCTCCAATCTCTCTGGACCGCACCCAGTTCAAGGGATAGGTTAAATAGTTCAGCCAGCAGTGCTGCAAGCTCCTCCCTAAGCTCCCTTAGAATCGTAGGGTGAATTTCATCCAGGCCTATTGCCTTGTGCACTTGGAGTTTCCCTAGTTCTTCTAGGACCCTTTCCCTTGTGAATGGTCTTGAGTTGACTTCACAGTTCCCATACTTCCTCCACTCAGTGTGGGTATGCAACCTTCCTCTTCCTTTGTAAAAACGGAGCACAAGTATCCGTTGAGGATCTCTGCTTTTTCCTTGTTGTCCTCTGCTTGCCCCCTTCATCTCTTGTGATTCTGACTGTAGCCCCAGAATGTTGGTGATCTTTCAGCATCCACTACCACTGCCATCGCTGCCTCCAGTGCTCTCAGCTGTGCCGCTGTCGAACTTACTGACAACATTTCAGGTCTCAGTTCTTGCCGTCGTGCCAGTCTCTGAATGGTCTCAGTCAACGGGACACCATCCTGTTGAGCCTCTACTGATTACAGTCAACATCGACAATGAACTGAAATATAATCAGAATATATGGAAGAGGAGGAAGAGGCTGTGGATGAAGAGGAAGTAACTGACGTAGTGGGCTCAAGCTCTACTCTTTCTTCCTGCTCTGAAGAGAGTGAAAAACACTCCTAGGTCTCTGCCTGAGGATGCCTCATTTCAGTCCTTCCTAAAACATGTACAGGCTGAACTGGGTTTTCAAGCAGAGGAGGAAGATTCATCCAAGAAAAATCTTTGAGTTTTTGGAGGTGTCTGCCTCCCCTGTGGTTATCATTCCTCCAGTGCATTCAGCATTGGATGATGCTACCTTGGTTGCTTGGCATAGGCCGGTTCAATTGCCAGCAGTCCCAAGAAAGGCTGGCAAACAATATCCTGCCCCCACAGCAAAACCCTATTATTCATCTCATCTCAGATTCAGTAGTAATCTTGGCTGCTAATGATAGATCAAAGGCACCCAAGCACGTGTTCTCTTCCTCCAGACAAGGAGTCGAGGAGTCGGGATGTGATGGGGATGAGGACTTTTGCTTCTGCTTCCCTATGCCTAAATTATTGGAGATTGCCAGGCTTGCATTATCAAACATCAGGGTTGCCTATGAACCACTACGGCCTCCTTGGCTGCTAAACTGCCATAAGGCCAGGACAAAGTATTGGCCTAGCAGATTGCTAGTGAACAGGAGGCTGGAAAGCACCTGCTCAGGTCTGCTTATGATGCTTCAGATGCAGCACCCTCTGGGGTTTGCCTTTGCCACCACTCTTAGCTGCGGTGGCAGGCTTTGCTTCCTGTGTACATCAAGCTGTACTAAATACTTCCTTTAGAGGAAAGCAGTTATTTGACAATGATGTGGAACATGCCCTGAGGGATTTACAGTCCTCAAAAATGACTTTACTTGTCCCTACTTACCTTTTGAAACTAAACCCTGCAGAAGGGGTAGATATTCTGTCCATAGGCCCTGTGCCTGTCCAGGCTGGGGATATTCCAAAGGTCGGGGAAGTGGTTCCCAGAGGCCTCAGTTGTCCACTTCCCAAGCTGCAAACCTGCTTCCTGGTGCCATTGTCAGACTTAAAAAACCAAACAAAAAAAAACATTACCGGCACCTCTGCCACCCCCGGCACTTCATGACTGCCCTGCCCTCCCCTTTCTTCGGCTTGAACTCATGAGGTTTTGGTGGGAGGCCAAATCTTCTTCCTCTTATAAAAATGGAGGGAGATAACAACCGATGCCGGGTCCTGGAAGTAGTTCAGCTAGGACATGCCCTAGAATTCTTTACTGTTCCTCACCCCCCACTCCCCATTTGCCAAACAACTATCCTCCGGGACATCAAACCTTCCTCCGCAAGAAGGCTGTGGAACTTGTCCTGGTTTGAGAACCAGGGCTTTTATTCCTGGTACTTTCTGGTCCAAAAATTGACCAGGGATCTAAGTCCCATATTCAACCGTCAAGGACTGAATCTGTCATCTAATACAAAAAGTATCAAATGGTCTCTCTGAGTCACTTCTTTCGCTGTTGCGAAAAGGGGATTGGATGGTTGCTGTAGGACATGAAGGATGCATAGCCTTCAAATCAGGATCTGCAAGTTACACAGAAAACACCTGCATTTCATGCTTCAGAGCTCACACTACCAGTTTTGTGTCCTGCCCTTTGGTTCATGCGCTGCGCCAAGTGTATTTATTAAATTTTTTGCTGCAGTAGCAGTTGCCTTTTGCAAACAGATCTTCAATATCTTTCGATCTTACTTCAAGGGTATGTCTTGCAGCAGGCTATCACCGGTAGCACTTGAGCCATCGGGTGCTAGGACCACACGGAAACCTTTCTAGCTAGCAGTATACCAGAGGGGGGACGCCCAGCTCCGACGTCAGCGCCTGACATCAGCCTATACTATAGAAGGTGGGCAGCCCCCAAGCCCTCCCCAGTTCTTTCCTGCTGTCGACCAGCACACAATGGCCCATGGATTCTGCCAGAGCTACAGTCGATCACCTGTTTTTCTCGTGCTTTCACCGTGCTTTTTTATTTTCCTCAACTCGGTAAAAATCAAATTGTTTTGGTGTTCATTAGCTCTTCTTCATCCGAACGCTTCACGAAGTGTGCCTGTGGCAAACAGATTCCCGACAAAGACTGCCATTAGGCCCCGACCACAGGGTCCAGGCCTACCAGAAGTTTAACCCAACCACCAGAAGACAACGCCACAGGACCCTCGAAATCCACATCTTCAAGCAGGTCTTCTAGCTGGAACAGGAGCTGCAGGCCGAGAGTTCCTCCACTTCTGTGGCCCAGTCTTTGAGCTCCTCTTCTTCCAAATCAAAGGTGAATTCGTCATGTAAGCACAAACATTGCGACATGGACCGCGCCCGTCCCCGGTCTGTGTGCCTCTCGCAGTCACCACACAAGGCTGCTTGTGGGTCTTCCTCTGTCGGGAGGGGGCTGACCTCTGGGCCCTAGCCCACCTTCTCTCCTTCAGGGTGCCATTGGCCCCTGCCACCCACCTGGATCTCTTTGACCGGCGGTGACTCCTTGGGGCAGGGGATGTTTGTCCCTGCCCCTCCACCTTTGCTTTTCCAATCCCTCTCCTCTGTGGTCTGCACAGCAGGAGGCATGACTGGAGCTCCTCTGGTCGGTACGGGTACTGCTGGCACCAGTTCTCGCCCTGCCACCCTGTCACCCACGCCCCCTGACGCCAGTCTTTGTTTCTGGGACCTCTGTTGGGCCTACCTCTCAGATGCAGGGGACGCAGGGGTAGGTGTCCCTGGGTACTGGCGTCTCTTCAAACCCAACCTCTCCCCAGCCGTCGTCAGTGGAACGCTCTTCTCTGATGTTGGTCTCTTCCCAGACACCAGTGCATTCTGCCCTAGTGTTGCCTAGACTGCCTACTGGGCCACCTCCCATACTTCCGCAGCCCACGGGTCTGACTCCGGTTGCACCCCCCGATTCCATCAGGACCTTCACCAGCTCTCCCTCTGCCTACTGCAGGGGGACCTGTGGCCAACCTCCTGCTCCCGCAGCCCTCGGGCCCAATGCCTGGGCCTTTACTCATGCCTGCTGGGCCACAGCGGGGTTTCCACCACCAGCACTGCGCAGGCTGCTGCGCTGGCCTACCCGTATCTGGCATCTTCGGGGCCCCCACCACCTGCCTACCTGTTCCCTGCGCCGGTTGGGCCCCAACCATCGTACCCTTATCCTGCTCCCGAGGGCCCGTTACCAGCGCCCATGGATTACCACAGCCTCATCTCGACGCTCTGGGCCTTCATGCAGTCCCAGGCCCCTCAACTGGGCCTGCCTCAGCCATCCCACCCACAGGAGCCTCCAAAGGGTAATGCCTCACTGTCTCCAGTGTGTCTGTCTCCTAGCGTGTCCCCTTTGCATATGGACATGAGTACTCATGCTTGCCTGACGGACCCTCCCCAGGCTAACAGTGAACCAGTGGACTTTACCTCAGACGACAAGGCGGGCTCTGAGTCTTCTGCACTGGTGGGTGCCTATTCAGGGGATGAGACTGAACCCTCTACGGTCCCCGGTCTCCACCAGACGATCCAGCCTTCATGGATATTATGCATCCCATCCCGACCATGATGGTGGTGTGGGAGACTGAGGAGCAGGACCTGGACCGTTGCCGCCTGGCCATCTGTCTCCGCCAGTGCGATTCTCCACCTCTGGTGGTCTCTCCCATGGTGGAGTTGTATGACAACGTTACCAGAGATGCTCGTCTTCACCACCATACCTACAGTGCCCAAAAAGGCACACAGGTTGTACCACACCCAAGTGGCAAGTCCTTCGGAGTGCATCTGAAAGCCAACTCGGTGGCCATCAATGCGACCCACGACTGCACCAAGCATCCCAAGCACCTCAGTGCCCTCCTTCCAGATAGGGAGTTGAGGCAGCTGGACAAGGTGGGCAAGTGTGCCTTTGCCTTGTCCTCGAGTCACAGATCAGGAAGCATAGGAAAACCAGGAGCAGTTTCAAAATTCCCAAATATAGTTTTATTTTTCTCAATAACAGCAAAATAAAAAATTATTCAATATAACTATTTACTAAGGCAGTACAAATGGAGAAGACAGAGTCCTTCTTCTGAGGGTATCTGTGAATTCCAAGTTTCAGTCTCACTCTCCTTGTCTCCCTAGCAAATGCATTGCTGTTCTTTTTATAAGTCTTTGTCTGGGAACTCGTTAAGAGAGCCTGCTTCTCAGAGTGTTCTTGTAAGTTTACAGAATGTTCTTGTCAGTTTCATTCCTTGCAGGCGCAGCAAGACAGTACATAGTGATCCAGAACTGACCTCTTGTTTACAGCTCTGCAAAAGGCTTAAAAACTGCATCTCAGGTTAACCCTTTGAGTTCCAAATAGCTTTGCAATCATTTAAACAGTATAACTATATACAGTTTTAAACAAAGGGATCCCAGTATCACATCCAGTTTTACACAGAGATTCACATATATATGTTTATAACTGCAGATATGCAAGGGGGGAGAAAAGATAGAAACAGCAAGTGAAGGTAGAGAGATAGCGAGAGGCACAGAATTGTGAAACCATCTGAGAGATCAGTTCGTAAGTCTCACAAGAAAATTTGGTTGCGCAGCCAGACAAGAGATAGAAAAGAAGGGAATGGAACAGACCCTTGCTTTTAAACTATTTCTGCATAACAAATGGGGCAGGGCCTTTTGTAAACCTGTCGCATGCCTTAGCCATGCTTGCCATTAGGGCCCTTAAAGGAGAATTGCAATTAATCTGTAAGTAATTTTTCCCAGTAGAAGCTGTTTTTTTTTTTTTAAATATTGGCTCAAATTCTGTTATTTGTCTAACTATCCAGGCATTTTAGTTATCCTATTGTGTGTTTTTGATTACATGTTGCTTGTAAGAACCATTTTAGAACTGTATGATGTAGTTTATGTCCCTGTTCTACTCTTCTGTTGTTTGCACAATGCATCCATGTTCTACTGTAAAACTCTGTGGCTGAAAGGGACATAAACTACATCATACAGTTCTAAAATGGGACTTAACCACCAGCTTGTAAAACAGAAACACTCACAGAGGTTACTAAAAGCCCTGTATGGATGAACAATAGCAGAGTTTTAAGCAAGACATAAAAAACAGCTTCTGTTGGGAAAAATGAGTTATAGGTTCAGCACAGTTCTCCTTGAACTACCTGGCTCACATAATACAGTACCAGAATTTATTGTGGGATCAGGCTCGGGAGGCGATAGTGGTGATGCCTGATGACCCCTCCAAGCAGCAAACTGCAGGTCCTGAGAACCGGGTCTGACATTGGTACTCGCATCCTGCAGGCGGTGTACTTTGCTCTGGATGCCTCAGGGTGAGCAGCAGCTGCCAGCATTGACCTCCGGCGCCATAACTGGCTTAGAGTTTTGAGCTTTGCCCCGATGTGCAGTCCAGTATTCTGGGTGCCCACTTCCGTATTTCAACTGGACAGGACACCAGTTTTTAATGCAACCGGTGTAAACATTGCCCTTGACCACTTTATCAATAACTTTAATGGTGCCTGCAACAAATTCGCTCTGCTCAAAAAGCGTAAAATAAATGCCATCTCTAACCCGTGGCTCACAGGAGACCTCCTAAGGCACCTAAAAGAAAGGGATCAACTATGGGAACTAGCTAGAAACTCTGGGAGGCAAATTGACACCTGTAACTATAAATGTTCTTGAAATGACTGCACCAAAGCCATCCGGCAATCAAAATCTGCCTATATTAAGAGTGCTCTCACAAATTCATGGGGAAATGGAAGAGACTTCTGGAACAACATTAAAGAAGTTACCGGGAAGCAGTCAAAATCCCCCCCCATTCATGCTCTGTATAGATGGGGTTACCACACTTGATCTGAAAATTATTGCAGATACGTTCAGTACTGCTTTCACTGACCTTAGTTCAGTACTTCCCCTCGATTTCTTTAGCAAAGATGGTACTCCAATGCACCCTATCCCCTCTGCCTCCTCAAACCACCCTTCTTTTAAATTGGTCAAGATACACCAGGTCCGCAGCTATGTCACAAAAGCTATTGCCAAGTCTAGATCCAACAGCGACTCTCTTGACCTCAAACTTCTATCCCTAACCCTTGAAGAAGTACTCAGACCACTGACCAAGATCTTCAACCTCTTCCTCAGCCTCAGCCAATTCTCAGTCAAATGGAAGCTAGCCACTGTGACCCCTATATTCAAAAGTGGTGAAAAAACTGCCCATGAAAATTTCCGCCCAATCTCCATTCTACCTCCTCTCTCTAAGGCCCTTGAACGTATTGTGGCCGACCAGCTCACAGAATTCCTGGACACTCGCAACATCCTTTGCAAGCAACAACACGGCTTTAGAAAGGGTCACAGCACTTCTACAGGATTACTCAAATTCACCAGAGCCATTCACCACTCATTGGATAATGGTAAACTAACAGGGGCTGTGTTCATCAATCTTACTAAGGTCTTTGATACTGTCAACCACCATCTCCTACTTGTCCAACTTCGGAAGGCTGGGCTCTCACCTGACTCAGTCGACTGGTTCAGTAGCTATCTAGGCAACCAGACCCAAAGAGTAAAAATAACTGAAACACTCTCTAATGCCAGCCCAGTCCTCTCTGGTGTTCCACAAGGGTTTATCCTAGGCCCCTCCTCTTTAGCCTATTCCTGAACGCACTTCCAGACTCAAGTCCAGAACAGATAATACTCTATGCTGACAATGCTGTTATCCTTGCCTCCCATCATGATCCTGTAGAACTGCAAGGTAACCTCCAGCGGGGTTTCACATCAGTTGAAAACTGGCTCTTGCAACACAAGCTGTTACTAAATCAGAAAAAGACGAAGACCATGTTCTTCAGCAGCTCGCAGAACAAAAATAAACCATACCACCTCACAGTCAACACCAAACTCGGAGCCACCATTAATCAAGTTGATACTTAAAATATCTTGGCATCACCCTTGACTCCAAACTCTCCTATGCCACCCTTATCAGTAATGTTGCCAAGATGGCCAACACCAAACTGGGCGTACTGTACTGTCACCAAAAACACCTAACCTCTGAAGCATTGTCTATTGCCGTTCAAAGCTCAGTTGTGAGTGTTACTGACTCTGGACTCGTAGTCCTGTGGCTCTGCCACTACCTCCACACTCAAACGAATTGCCACCTCCCTGAATAAAGCATGTCGTCTCACCACCGGAGGTCACCGTCTCACCCATACCTGCGATCTCTACTCTCAAACTGGATGGCTTCAATTAAAAAACCGAATTCAGTATCAAACCTGCATCACGGCCAAGAAAATAATGATGGGCATTGCCCCCCCAGGAGTCTGCATCCTTCTTAAAACCAGAGTAAACAACTGCAACACCAGGAGCTCAAAACCACAGCTACTGCAAATCCCTCATTGTCGTACCACTCAAGGTCAAAGGTCTTTCTCTTACAGGGCCCCCAGCTGGCTCAATAACCTTGCCAGTGACATCAATGCCTCGCCAACTCTGGGCATCTTCAAAAAGAAGCTCCACAAATCTCTGGTAGCTTCTAGTACCTGTGACTGCCTTAGCTGAGCACCATCATTTTGGCAGCTCCCATACTCACCGTTGTCCATGCTAACACTGCTCTTCGTGCTTCTCTATCCCCTATTCTTTCCCTTGCTCAACCTTATACTCAAATACTCTGTCCTGACAAAGCCGTCTAGGCTGCAATACTCTATTCCACCCCACTCTCCCCCTTTCGCCTCACTTAAGTTGTAATACACCTCCTATTGATATTGTAATATGTTTTGTTACTTGTACTTGAAAGCAAGTTGTTATAACCACTAGGCATTATGACTGTCTTACTCTGTAATTTCATAAACTGTATTGTCCGTTCTTCTGACGTGGAACCTTTGTAAAAGAGCCTCGGCTCAAAGGTATTATGTAATCCTAGATTTAAATAAATAAATAAAACTGTTCTGGGGTGATGTTCAAGACATTATCTCCAAGCTCCAAAAGTCAGGGCGAGCACTGAAGTCAGTCCACTCGATGTACCACACCCCGATCAAAGGTGGCTCACGGCCCCCTTTTGTCATTCCTCCAAGAGACAGTCCAGGGCCCCTGCTAAGGCCCCAGTCAAGTGCAAGCAGGGGAAGGCCCTTCCTGTGCCCTCTTCTGCTCCTCTCCTGGCTCCTTGCACCCTCCTCCTCCAGTAGAGTGTCTGGAGGTGGTCGATTCTCCCTCCGCCTAAGGCAGTGGAGGCCCATCACGACCAACAACTGGGTGCCACAGCTCACAGAACATGGGCACACACTACAATTCCTGAGTGCCCCTCTCGGTCAGTCCATTAAGATCATCTGCATACCCTCCAAGCCATGTTCCTCTTATACAAGCAGAGATACAGGCCCTTTTGCCAAAGAGGGCCATTGAGCCCATGCTTCCCTCCCAGCAGGACCAGGGGTATTACTCCCATTTCTTCCTAGTCCTCAAGAAGATGGGGGACCTTTGCCCAATCCTGGATCTCAACAGTCTCAACTTGTACATAGAATACAAGCGCTTTAGGATGGTCACCTTACAGGGTCTTCTGCCTCTGCTTCACCAGGAGGACAGTCTATGCTCCTTGGATATGCAGAATGCCTGACTGCTTATCAAAGACTATTTGGCCTACAGGCACTACCAGTTTTGTGCCCCCCCTTTGGCCTTTCCACTGCCCCCAGGGTGTTTACCAAATGCCTTGTAGTAGTGGCTGCAGCTTTGAGAAGACTGCTTTTACGTCTTCCCCTACCTGGACAACTGGCTTTTGGTGGCCCTGTCCAGGGACCACCTCCTGCAGACACTGGAAAGCACCTGCCACCTGTTCCGGTCCCTGGGCATTACTACCAACCTGCCCAAGTCCTCGCTTGGCCCCATCCAGAACCTCCTCTATACAGAGGCTGTCCTGAACACAGTGCAGAGCAAAGCCTTTCTGTCTCTGGACAGAGTGTAGCGGCTTATGGCTCAGGCTCGGCTTCTGATTCAGCACCACCACATTTCATCAAAGGAATTCCTCAGACTCTTGGGGTTCGTGGCTGCAGCCATTGCCATGGTTCCACTTGCGAGTGCCTCAGTGGACTCTTTAAGTGCAGCGGGACCAGCGGGTAGACTTCCTGGATCAGCCAGTACTGGTTTCAGGCCCTGTCAAGAAGGTCCTTCAGTGGTGGCTGGAGCCCGAAAATCTGTTTCGGGGGTGGTCTTTACCTCCCTTCCCCCTCCGCAGATTCTCACCACTGACACCTCGGGCCTCTGTTGGGGTGCTCACATGGGGTCTCATCAGACCCAAGGGACTTGAACGACACTCTTGCAGAGTCTCCACATCAACATTCTGGAGATGTGGATGGTCTTGTATGCTCTTCAGGTCTTCCAGACTCTGCTCTCCCTGGGTCTGCTCTTAATTCAGATGGACAACATGTGTGTTGTGTTCTATATCAACAAGCAGGGGGGCACTCATTCCTATCCCCTGTGCAGGGAAGCAGTGAGAGTCTGGTATTGGGCCATCAAGCATGGTCTTCAGCTCTCAGCCATTCATGTTCCCGGTGTCCAAAACATCCTGCTGGGCACTATAAGGCGCTCGCAGTCAAGAGCTCACAAGTGGGAACTTTTGCCCTCGGTGGCAGAAGACCTCTTTCAGAGATGAAGTTTGCCAGAGTTGGACCTTTTTGCGTCCCCACTCGACACAAAACTGCCATGTTTCTGCTCACTAGATCCTGGGCCTGGAGTTTTCTGGCAAGACGTATTGTCCCTCTCCTGAACATGGAGGTTTCTGTACACCTTCCCTCCCTTCCCACTCCTTCTATGAGTTCTAATTAAACTCAGGACGGAGGGGGCAACGATGACTCTTATTGCTCCGTTCTGGCCTTGCCAAATCTGGTTTCCCCTCCTACAATAACTGGCAGCAGAACCACCTGCCCCCTTACCTCTGTGCACCGGCTTGCTCTCCCAGGACTGGAGTACCCTGGTCCAACCAGACGTCAGGTCACTTCTTCTCCACGCTTGGCTCCTGAGGACATACTGTAGCTATAGCTAGATTTGGGGCTCCCCCAGGGTGGCCGATGTGTTGGTAGTGACCAGAAAACCATCCACCAGAGCCACCTATTCTGTCAAGTGGAATTGCTTTGTTCTGTGGGCTGCTTTATATCAGCTGGATCCTTTGACTTGCTCGGTGGATCAAGTCCTGGAGTACCTCTTGTCCTTCTCGGACCTGGGTTTGCGGTACTCTTCCATTAAGATGCATCTTTCTGCCATCTCTGCCTGCCATATACCTGTGGACGAGCGCATTGTGTCCCATCTTGATGTATACTGCACCTTTTTGCAGGGTACCCTGCACTTAAAACCCCCAATTTGGGACCCTGTCCTGCCTTGGGACCTTAATTTTGTGTTAGAGAAGCTTACGTTGCCTTCCTTTGAACCGTCCGTGTCTTGCGAACTATGCTTTCTATCATGGAAAGTATTGTTTTTGCATTATGTCTCATGAAGGATTTCAGCACTTCAGGCCCTCATATAAGTAGCCGACAAAGTGCTCAGTGTCCAATGCAAAAGTTGTAGAGCTCATCAAAAAAACTGTTGTTCAAACTCACGATGGGGTACCCATCGTGGGTTTGAACAACAGTTTTTGGGGTACTCATCATGGGTTTGAATAACAGTTTTTTGGATGAGGTCTGGAACTTTTGCATTGGACACCGAGTACTTTGTCTATTTGGTGCCTTATGCCTTTTTATGTGCTGTGGATTTGCTTCATTTTTTACTTGGGAACTTTCGGATTAAAAAAAGTTTATAGCATCTAAGCCTATCCACATCCTGCATCTGATTTTTTAACTCTCCAATGAGCCACGTTAAGTAGCGACGTCCTAATAAGTAAGTGCCGGTCTCCTTCCCATTTCTGTTTGCATTCTGACCTTGACTGCAGACCCCTGGCTGCGGGTCCCGACTCTCTTTTTGTGTATTTGGTACTCTCTGGCACAGCCCACAGGAGAGCCCCCCACCCCCCAATTCCCCCAAATACCCCTTCTTTTTCTTTCATGCTGAGGACTAAAGGACTTGACTTTCTCAGTTGAGACTGCATGCCTCCTTCCTTAAAGTGCACCGATTGTGCTCATTTTGGAAATATTCAGGAAGTCCCCCACTGATATCTTACCTGTGCCGAAGTTCTAAATTCCACTTTTTAGAGTTTTCTTTTACTTGTATATTGAAAGGGAAAGGATTGTAAATCCTTACTTGGAAGAGCTGGTAGCTCGAGCCTTTCCCCTTCCTGGTCCTGATTGAAAGACGCTCCACCCCATGTCACCCCCATGCTCCAATATTTTGTGACATTGGGGTTTATAGAGTGTGGGGGCATGCTTCATTGCTATGAATGGAAGCATCTTTCAAAACTGGGAAACTGGGCTCTTTTTAGTTGATTAGTGGCTCTGATATGCCCCCAGTGACTCTCTAAAATATAAAAATATTCTTTGCTAAAACGCTTCGTTAATACACCAGTTAGGGTAACTTAATGCCATGAAAGTAGGGAAATGTGGCGTTAGGGTTTCCAACCCTAACTCCTCCCCCAACCCCCCCAAGCAGCAAAAGGAGAAAAATATTAGGGTTTTGGGTCTCTGGAGTCTTGGCAAATCAGTGGTGGGGTTTTCTTTGGGGTTATTAACCCTAATGCTCAACCCCCCAGCTCCATAGCCTGCAGTCCGAACTGCAGGGTACAGCTCCAGGCCAGTACTTCATAGTGATACTCTTCAAAGGTAGAGAAGTATGTCCTGCCACATGCTGCCAACACAATTTGTTGTAGCTTTCTTCACGTAGGGCCCAAGAAAGGAGATCATGGGAGATGTTGTTTGCTGAAGGAAGTGGGTACACATTAGGTTTGACAACCCCAAGGAAGACCAACCCACTGATTCATCAAGATTACGGAGACCCAAAAGCCTAATGTTTTTCCCTTTTGCTGCTTGGTGGGTGGGATGGGGATTTAGGGTTTGAAATCCTTTCACCACATTTCCTTACTTTTGTGGCATTAAGTTGCCCTTACTGGTGCATTAGCTAAGTTTTTTGCAAATAATTTCCTTTCTTTTCGAGGTAATGGAATCATATTCTCATTCACGCAAGTCCTGAAGGACCTATGCGAACAGGTGCAGATGTGCAGAGCCCTTTACGCCCATCGCCATGGGAAGATTCCATCTGCCTACAGAAGTGCAAGGCTTGGCACATACATTTTTTACACATTCACTCTTAACACCTTCACCCTTCATAAATTTAGGAGTTTAACATTAAACAGCCTACTCAACCTTAACTATAGTGGTGCTACCGCGCCACTGTAATACTGTATGCGTGTGTGTGTGTGTGTGTGTGTGTGTGTGTGTGTATGTGTGTGTGTGTGTATATATTTGTACAATAGGGGTGGCTGATAAACGTTACAAATAAAAATAGGTATTCTCACTGCAGTGAGATAAATAATACTGACGTACAGACAAGGAAAAATATCTACATTTACACACATGGTAGGTACGTCACCGTGTGATATTCTCACTCTTGTAATGTCTGCACACTCATCTCCCTGCCTGGACTACTACTAAGACCAAACAAATGAAACACACCCAACAAAACTAATCGAAATACACATATTTTGTACCTGTAAAACAAAACTAAGACACAGAACTTAAAACGATCCACAAGCGCAACACAACAGTCATCCCAATGTTTTATTTACTCCACGACATCGCACATCAGCCACATTCAGAACTGTATGTTGCATTGAACTCTCAGTAAAAGCAATAAACAGTAAAATGACACCCGATACATATAACAGACAGCAGTCGACATCGAAGCCATATCTCAATCAGTGAAGTTGAGATGGAACTACTCTATCAGATACTGAAGTACAAGTGAAAGCAGTCACCAACTGAACACAATTGAAATATCCCATCCCGACAAAAGAAACTGTCCCAGAAGTAAATATTATCTTTCAACAGCATGTACACTACTATACCTTAACAGTACAGCTGGTGGTTCTCCTCGAAACAACATAACCTAAAATAAATACACCCGCATGCTCCAACTGAAGCAGTCAGCAAACAAAATAAAATTACTCCACCCCTGCCGCCACTGATAAAAGAAGAATACGGACGATAATAAGAAACAGTCAAACAAAACATGCATGACCACAATCGACAAATGATCATGCATAAAATCATAAAATAAGCGGAAAACTTAATTCCCTAAAAATAAAAACTTTGAAAAATATCTCCATTCCGGATAGCTACAAAAAATCCCGCCCACAAAGAGTAGTGAACCAATTAGGAGTCACTCAGCTTGAACACACTGCATCAACCAATCAGAAAACAGCCATTAAAAAAACAACCAGTCAAAAATCACAACCATCCCATTCACAACCTAAGCAGACACACTTCAGTCAAACAAACTTACTTCTACCAAACAACCTGCGGATTTATACAAAACAAAAAAAAAAAACTAATTCACACCTTATAAAATAAGCATACTATTTCATGAACCAATTAAAGCCATGATCCCCTGTTGCATAAATGGAACACATGATGGGGCTGAGTGGGATATGTAAAATATTGTTACTCCTGCCTCGTGAGATATCCATGCCTCACTCGGCAAGAGTGACAATATTTTACGTATCCCACTCAGCCCATCATCGTATCCGCTATATATATATATTATATAAGTATATGTGTGTGTGTGTGTGTATGTATATGTGTGTGTGTTATATACACACACACGGAGGGGGGTCTTGATTTGGCAGGTTTCATTCCAGTCAGATGTGCAGATTCCAAGATCTGGCTAGTACGTAATGTGTTTTTAGGAAAAAGGAGTTTTTTTTTGCTTTGTGTTTTTTGTTTTTGTCATCACCTACAGCCCAGATGGTTTGGAATTTTGGTCTGAAATTTTCAGTGTGGAAAGGGCTTGCCCCAGAATGGTGAAAAAAATATGAATCCATTCCCAAGTTATAAGGACTTGAAATTGTGGTTCCGAGCATGCTCAGTAGGGTATCAAATGGCTGCCCAAAAGACCCTACTGAGCATGCTCAGAACCAAAATTCAAATCCTTATAACTTGGGAACGGATTAATATTTTTTCACCAAACCTGTAAAAGGCACCATTCTGGGGCAAGCCCTTTCTACCCTGAAAATTTCAGACCAAAATTCCAAACCATCTGGGCTGTAGGCGATAACAAAAAAATCAGCAAAAATACAGTCCTAGGATCATGAATATGTTTGTTGTTCAGCCACACTTCTTGGCATGTCCCTTTCCCCTTTAAATCTTGCCAGAAGTCTTCAAGCTGGCTCCTCCCACTCACCCGGGTGGTATATACCTCGGCTTCACCCCATGACGTCAGATCTTCCTTTCCGCTGGAAGATGCAGGTTTTCTCCCTCATGCTTACGCATTTCGTAGGCCCTGGCTTTCAATACTTTGGTTTTACCGACATTAAAACTCATCCAAGTTAACAATTGTGCTTTTGTGTCCTCGATCATGGAAGAGAAATCTTCTCCAGGATTTTGCTGGTGTTCTTGCGGTCAGAAGATGTCACGTACTAATCCCCATCTCATGTGCATCTACTGCATAGGTATCTGCCATGACACCTCGTCCTTCAGCTTTTGCTTGGCCTTCCATCCCAATGTCCTGGACGACCGCCTGGCACGTTTAAGGTTGGGGAGACCAGAGAAAAAGAATCCTCCGGTGAAGTCCAAGGAGGTTAGGTGGGCGGGTTCCGCCGAGCAGCTGGAACGCATGAAGGCGTTTGAAGAAGAAGCTGCCCATGCTTCGGACAATCGAAGCTTTTTTGTTCCACTCAACCTGGGCTCCACCTTCTCAGGTTCCTTCAAGGAGTTGTGCCAGTCTCTCCCCACCTGGAGAGAGGCGCCTGCGGGCTCACACTCCTCCCGATCTTGTAAAAGAGATAAGGAACCGAGCACGTCTTCGTCTCGGCGAAGACGCTCTTGGGACCAAGAGCGGTCTCAGTCCCAGGAGCATGCGGTCTCGACCTCGGTCGAGATCGCTTCCTCGGCCGCAGGCTTCACGGACCTTCCGTCGGGCCAGCCGACCGAGGATGCGGCCAGTGAGGTCGAGATTGTCCTCGAGCCCATCGACCCACTGTCGCTGGCCCCGGTCGACGACTCCTTGGAAAGGACTCCGGTCCTTGTCTTCCCTGATGAGGATACCCAGCCTGCTGGTGTCCCCATCGAGGACCTGGTTCTGGACCCCGGGTATCACTGGTCCCGCTGGTGTCTCCCGAGCGACTGAGTTGGCCCATCCGATGTCGGTTGGGGACTAGAACCCCATCATCTGGATGTCTGAGAGAACCACAAGCGCTCTAAAAAGAGGCAACGCCACTGGTCGTCCTTGTCCTCCTCAGATGAGGAGAGGCTCCGACGGAAACTCCGTTGGCGCTGCGAGGCCCTCATGTGACAACAGCTGATTTTGTCCGGGCACAAGTCGACTTCGACTCCTGCCCCGGTCATTACTTGACTTTCACCTCCCAGGCCAAAGCCGACCCCCCTCGGAACCGAAGTCTTTGGTTCCTCCACCCGCTGGGCCAGCCTGTCCTCCGGTTCGGCCTAGACCGGTCTCTCCACCGACAGTGGTGGAGCCATCACCTAAGCAGCCTGTGGAAGGGGCTCCCTCCAAAGAGGACCAACCAGATACCGGGCCTCCCGTCGGACACAGTCACCCCGGACCTCCCTTGGCAGGTCGAGGGTGATTTGGGCGGCAGGCCGCGGTACCCCAACTCTTCAGACTCTGATGTCACCGGGCTCCATTCTCATCCTGGGGATGATGAGTTGTCCGTTGGCATAGGGATGGAGGAAGGTCCTTCCTCCTTCCAGGGGATTCTTCGTCTCATCTCTGATTCTACAGAGATGCCCCTGGAACCCATCCAGAAAAAGGCAGAGTACCCTCTCACGGACATCCTCAAGAGAGGGGATACCCCGACGGAGGCCTTTCTTGTGGCCGAGGCCATTGTTGGTCTGGCACTTGAACTGTGGCAGCGTCCTGCCTCATGTCCAGCACCGTCTGCCCACATGGCCCGCAAGTATACGGTGCCCATGGGGTCCCTTGCAGGATTCACAGAGCACCCTTCGGCCGAGAGCCTGGTGCCCGCCTCTGTGTTCAGGCATACTGGCAGTTCTGCCAACACTGACGGACCTCCCGACAAGGAATCAAAGTATTTGGACCATTCTGGGCAGAAGGTCTATGTGGCATCTTCTTTGGTCTGTCGTCAGGCAAGTTTGGCCGTCATCATGGCACACTTCTCCCATGCCCTTCTCGGGTCATTGGATGAAGTCCTCCCTCATCTCCCCGCGGACATGCAGACTACGGTTAAGCAGGTCCGGGATCAGGGCCGTGCTGTTGCCAAACAGCAGCTCCAGATGGCCCTGGACATTGGGGATTCTTGTGCTCACTCAATGGCCGCTGCAGTTGCCTCTCGCCACAGAGCTTGGCTGAGGCTGTCCTTCTTCCCGGCAGATACTCAGCACAAGTTAGCTGATGTGCCTTTCCTTGGGACCGACTTGTTCAGCCCAGGAGTGGCCGGTCACCTACAGCGAATAGAGCAGTCCAGTGCCACCTTGGACGCCACTTCTGCCAAGAGTTCTTCGGACGAGAACCAGCAGAAGAAAAAGAAGCCCTTTCGGCACTCTTCCCCTGTGGTTCAGCAGTCCTCCTACCAGGGAGGACAGCAGCATCAGCAGCTGGCTCAAGCTTGGCACCCTCAGCCCAAGTCTGGATCCCAACAGGCCCGTAGAGGAGGCTGAGACTCAGGTCCTGGAGCTTTCTCCTCCTCCTCCAAGCCTGCTCAGTGACAGGGTGAGGGTTGCCACCCCTATTCCCTTCATGCCAGCTCTGGGTCTTCCCGTGGGGGGCTGGACCCGCCACTTCCTTTCCACCTGGTCCGCTATCACTACGGACAGGTGGGTTCTCAAAGTGGTCGGTCAGGGACTGCCTCTAGAATTCGAGCAATACCCTCCCAGCCGAGCCCCTCGGGAAGAATAGATTTCTGCATGCACCCAGTCGGCTCTTCAAGACGATATTGTTCAGCTTCTCCTCAGGGAGGCAGTAGCTCTCGTGGCGGAGCCGTCTGCAGACCTGGGCTTTGTCTCCAGGTACTTCCTGGTGCCCAAGCAGATGGGGGGGCGGGCGCCCCATTCTAGATCTCCACAACCTGAATTAATATCTCAGGTCACGCACCTTTCAGATGGTCACTCTGACCCAGATCATACCATCCTTGGAGCGAAACATGTGGTTCTGTTCACTGGATATGCAGGATGCATTCTTTCACGTCCTCATCCGTCCATCCCATCAGTGGTTCCTCTGCTTCAGGGTCAAAGGGACCCCATACGAGTTCCGAGCCATGCCGTTTGGACTGTCATCTGCCCCACGGGTCTTCACAAATGCATTGCAGTGATGGCGGCCCATCTCGGGGGGTTCGAATTTACCTACCTCAATGATTGGCTCCTTGCAGGTTCACCCAACAGAAGGTGGTGAGGTCCAGGGATCTGGCCTTCCAAACCTGCTCCCAGCTTGGCCTCCTAATCAACGAGGCCAAGCTGGAACTCGTGCCTTCTCAGGTGATGGGCGTCATCGGGGCAGAGCTCAACTCTCGCCAAGCCATAGCTCGGCTCCCAGCGGACAGGGCAGAGGTTCTCTCCTCCTTTGCCCAGTCATTTCTGGTTGGGCTCTTGCGCCCTGCCCGGGACTTTCTGCGCCTTCTGGGATACATGGCAGCATACACCTAAGTGGTCCATTGGGCCTGGTTGCACATGCGCCCCTTCCAGTGGGAGCTGGCCGCCCAGTGGACTCAGCGTCACGGTCATTTCGACCAGCTGATCACCGTAACCCAGAAGATGCGGGACGCTCTCCAATGATGGACCGCCCGAGACCGGTTGTAGGAAAGGATCCCATTTGTCCGCCCCGAGCCGATGGTCGTTCTTATGACCGATGCCTCTCTCATGGGCTAGGGAGCCCACATTGGGGGACAACAGGGCCCATGGACTCTGGACCCCCAAGGAGTCCCGATGCCACATCAACCTGTTGGAGCTCAGAGCAGTCAGACTGGCACTGTCAGCTTTCGCTCCTCAGCTCTGGGGTCAAGTGGTTCAAGTTCAAATGGACAATACCACGACCATGTACTACCTCAACAAACAGGCCGGCACGCACTCCTGTCTGCTGTACAAGGAGGCACTCCACATCTGGGTCCTTGTAGGCCGGTTGGAGGCAGACCTTCTATCCATCCATGTGGCAGGAGCCTCGAACCAGCTGGTGGATGCTCTCAGCCGCTTAGGCCAGACATTCCACGAGTGGTCTCTCCATCCAGAGGTAGCTTACAGCCTGTTCTCCCGTTGGGGCAAACCGATGGTGGACCTGTTTGCCTCCAAGGAAAACACCAAGCTGCGGCTGTTTCATGCCTGCCCCCTCAGCAGGGCTCACTGCAGGGGGATGCCTTCTCAATGCCGTGGACCTCAGGCCTCCTCTGCGCCTTCCCTCCATTTCCCTTAATCTACAGGGTGTTACTCAAGGTGAGGAGGGACAAGGTGAAGGTGATTCTGGTAGTCCCAGACTGGCAGCACCAGTTCTGTTATCCAGATCTTCTCAGCCTCAGCTGCAGGCCCCTGGCTCGGCTTTGTACACGCCCGGACCTGATATCTCTGAACCAGGGGAAGGTCTTCCATCTGGACGTTTAATCCCTGCACCTCACAGCCTGGTACCTGAGCTGCTAGAGTTCCAGGCTTTGGGTCTTTCCAAAGATGTCTACACCGTGGTGGAGGCATCTAGAAAGGAATCGGCCAGGAAATGTTATGCCTTCAAATGGAAAAGGTTTTCCATTTGGTGTCAGGGTAAGGGTCTGGACCCCTTATCCTGTTCTGTGGCTAACATTCTCAACTACCTTTGGTCCCTCTCCAAAGGGGGTCTACAGTCATCGACCCTTAGGGTGCACCTGGCAGCCATTTCTGCTAACCGGGCGTGGGACGGCCAGCCAACCTTGGCACAGTAGACAGTGGTCGGGCACTTTTTCAAAGGCCTGGATCACATATCCTCTCCGGTGCGTGAACCTCCACCTCCGTGGGATCTACCGCTGGTATTGGCGGGCAAGCCATTCGAACCAATACACAAGTGTGAGCTGTCACATTTGTCGTGGAAGACAGTAGTCCTGGTGGCTGTCACATCTGCCAGAAGGACAGGGGCGCTCCAGGTGCTTTTGGTGGACTCCCCTTATCTGGTTTTCCACAGGGACAAAGTTGTCCTGCTCCCCCACCCGAAATTCCTTCCGAAAGTGGTGCCAGAGTTTCACCTTAACCAGGTGTTGACTCTGCCTGTATACTACCCTATTTACACCTTGGTGGCCAAGTACAGGCTCCATACTTTGGACCTGAGACATGCTCTCTCCTGTTAGGAGAGGACGGCGGAAATTCGTGGAGAGGTTCGCCAGCTGTTTGTCACATATGCTGAAGCCGCTTCTGGCAGACCTGCAGCAAAGCGGACTATTGCAAGATGGATTACATTATGCATAGGTCTGTGCTACAAGTTGGCGGGCAAGGAGCCTCCCAGAGGGATAAGAGCTCATTCTACCCGCCATACTGCTGCATCAGTAGCTGCTTCCAGGGACATCCCTATCTAGGAAATCTGCCGGGCTGCTACCTGGAAGTCAGCAAATACCTTCATCACCCACTATCACATCAACCTTGAGTCATGCTGGGATGCTAGTTTTGGAGCCTCAGTTCTCCAATCTCTGTTCCCTAAGTAGAGGGTGTGCACCTTGCCTCCCTCCTCCCGGAGAACTGCTAGGAGTCTGCCAAAGTGTGGATGAACAACATAGCCACGATCCTAGAAGAACAGGTTACTCACCTGTAGCAGTAGTTCTAGGAGTGGTATATGTTGTTCATCCACATGGACCCACCCGACCTCCCCAGCTGTGGACGCACACAAACAGGCTTCCAGCGGGCTAAGGTCTGGCATCATGGGGCGGAGCTGAGGTATATACCACCTGGGTGGGTGGAAGGAGCCAGCTTGAAGACTTCCGGCAAGATTTAAATGGGAAAGGGACATACCAGGAAGTGTGAATGAACAACATATACCACTTCTAGAACTACTGTTACAGGTGAGTAACCTGTTCATTTCCCCCCTCGCCTAAAAACACACTGGATCTCAGAATCAGCACATCTGACTGGAATGAAGGCAAATCAAGAGACCTTGGACCAGCACGACCACAAAGGAGGCTGTCGCTGTAGGGGAACGAACCAGAGACCAACCAAAACTTCTGAAGTTCAGCTGGACCGGGGACCAGCCAGAGAGTCAGCGGAGCTGCGGGACCTGTGACCAAAGTGGATCGGTGGGAACAGGGAAAAGATTGCTGAGGGCTGAGTGGTTATTAGAATGGTATTTTGTATTTTATTCTTGTATTAACTTTGTACAGGAACAGGAGGGCGTTTACCTTTAGGTTTGTTTCTGGCAGTGTGTTATCTCAGGCGCTCACAAGCAGCGGGTGCTGAAGGGGGATCACATTATCGAACAGACTCACCTCCAAATAGTAAGTTGCACTGGAGCAGGGACGCCAGAAGCAGCAGAAGAGTGCTTGATTTTGTGGATTGTTTTCTGAACAGGGAGCTAGGCCCAACCTTCCCTTCTCCATCCCACTCTCCCCGGGTACATCCGCCTTTATAGGCACCTCATAGAATCGCACTTCCTGCCACCACACAGAAGCAGGAACAAACACAAACAGATTAGACAACCTCTGAGTGTAAAGGAAGAGAGGAGGAAGAATAAAGAAGTAGGGAAACAAAACAAAAAAAAAATACATACATAGGGCTATAACAAATAAAACTGGGAGTCGTACACTAACAGCAGGAAGATTTAGAAAGCATTAAAGGAGAGGATGCAAATAGATCAAAAGGAGAGGATGCAGAGATTGGTGCCGTGCACTGGGTACAAAGCAGCAGTCTTCAGGAGGATGTTCTGGTACTGCAGTGCTGCCCCATATGCAGGCACCTCTCCGGGCTGAGGGCGGAGGTGGCCAGACTCTGGGCCGAGCTTGAAGGAGTGCTGGAGGTCTTCATCCCCATCCAGAGGCTATCATGTCTCCAGCCACTGCCTCAACGGATGCCCAGGCAGATGGCAGGATGGACTATGGTGGGTTCAGGGAGGTTCGGGGGGGCCAGAGATGCATCCCCTTCCCGGTCCAGCTTAAGAACTCCTACACTGTCTTGGAGGAGAAGGAGAGTCCTGCAAAGGACCCGAGGCTGCGACCAGGGAGGATGTGAGGGTCCTCCAGAGGGGAGACCCAGTGGGGAGAGGAAGAGGACCCCATGGGAAGAAAAAGTTACTCCTGATGGGGGACTCATTTGTTCAGGGAATGGATCTAGGCACGAACAGCAGGGAGGAAAGGGAGTTTAAGTGCCTCCCAGGAGGCATAGCTTGGAAGGAGGAGGAGCGGATCCAGAGGATTGCTAAGGCAGTGGGAAAGAGAGGGGGGCTGGAAGTCATTGTCCACCTTAGAATGAATGACCTGTCCAAGGACAGGGCAAGCACGGAGTAGGTGCAGGAGGAATTTGGAGAGGTGGGAGGGCAGCAGGGGAAGGTAGCAAGCTCCATGACATTCTCAGAGGTGCTGCCGGTCCACAGCAGGGTGGAAGATAGGCATCTCCGTATCGGAAGCTTCAACATATGGTTGAAGGGCTGGTGCAGCGAGAAGGGGTATGGCTTCATTGGGGACTGAGGAACCCACCTGTAATGATGTGGCCCTATTCTTAAGTGACGGGGCTGCATCTGTCCAGGAAGGGGAATGCAGCCCTAAATGAATGGTATAACTCATTAACTCCACAGGAGCTCTTTGACAGTTCCACCTCTTGTGTCCTGTATACTTTTAACACTGCATCCTGGGCCTTTCTAAGCAAAATCAAGCCATAATCAGCATGCCACAAACAAATGTGAATACCTCATGAACCGTACGTGCTACACACAGAGTACGTGAGGCAGAGTTCTTCAACATAAAATTATCTTTCCAACTGTGCTATGCAATTAATTATAAGCAGTTTTTTTTCTATACTAGTCGAAATAGTAAAGTGTTTTTTGTTGTTGTTTTTTCTTTTGGCATAAAAGTCAACATAAACCATCTTTGGTAGGAAAATATGTAACATCTCAACACCAAATTAAATACCTATACATTAGATGTAGGTACAAAAGTAATTTTGTACTAAAAAGCATTTTTTTTCTAACATAAAACATGTTTTTTTTTTCCACTTTATTCAAGGTGCTTAGGTGAGGCTTGAGGGACAAATGTCAGTCGCACATACCATACCATAAACAAATGCGAATTACTCCTAAAGTATACGTGATACACACCAAGTATCTGCAGCAAAGTTGTTCAGCACAAAATTACCTTTCTAACAGTGCTATGCTGTCAATTCTAATCAGTCCGGTTCACAAGTAATACAGAGAAATAGTGCTGACGACCTGAGAAGTGTTCAGGGCAAACAGGAAGTCTTTAGCTACCGACTAAGTCATTGTGGGAGACAAAGGGGATGATTTGGCTGCCAACTACAGGTGTTTCCTGGAGGTAATGAGTTAATTGCGTCATTGCCAGGCGTTTAAACTAGCCGGGGGGGGGGGGGAGACAGGAAAAGGGAGACTCAAGCAGCCCACCCCCACGAGACAGAGAAGCCAGAAATGAGGAGCCGAAAGGAAGCATGCTGACAGCAGCACCTAAATCAGACATAGAAGGAAAGGCAGCATAATGTGGTAATTTGGTGGGAGGGAAAGAAGAGGAGGAACAAATGCATGGGTAGATCGCAGATAGGCAGTAGAACATGGAAGGCCATGGTTACCAATGCTTGCAGCCTAGGGAATAAAATCCCAGACCTGGAGGCATTGTTAGCAGAGGCAGACCTGGACATAGCAGCGATAACGGAGGCTTGGTACACCGCTAATCATGACTGGTATGTTAATGGACCGGGGTATACTGTATTCAGGAAAGATAGGTGGAGTAAAAAAAAGGGGAGGCATGTACGTCAGGGAGGGTATTAAGGCAACGGAAGTACTGGGTAGACTGGGGGAGGCCGAGGCACTGTGGGTCACCCTTGAGCCAGGCAGTGGCACAGCAGTCCATGCAGGGGTGATCTGCAGGCCTCCAGCACAGGGGGAGGAGGTGGATAGGGAGCTGGGAGATCAAATTCATGAGATGACAACAAAATGTGAGGTATTACTGCTGGGTGATTTCAATATCCCAGACATGGATTGGACCAACTCAGCAGCTGCTTCAACCAGGAGCTGAGACATCCTAGATTCCCTACAGGGGGCAGGCCTGAGACAGCTGTTGAATGATCCCACCAGAGACTGGGCGATTTTGGACCTAGTACTAGCCAACGGGGACAGAATCACAGACGTCCAGGTGGACGGTCAACTGGGAACCAATTACCACCACGTGGTGGGGTTTAGCACAGGGATCAAGACACAGTCTAGTCACAGAAAAGGTCTTAGATTTCAAGGGGGGTGAATTTTGCTAAATTGGGGGTTGTAGCAGGGAGGCCCTGGCAAGGAGGAAGATAGGAGGGGGAGTTGAGGAGCAGTGGGAACACTGAAGGGAACCATAGAGGATGTGACGAACCAGTGCATCAGGATGGTACACAAAGGCAAGAGAAGGAGGAAACCACTATGGTTCTTGAGAGAGGTGGCAGGCAAGGTAAGGGCCAAAAGGGCGAGTTTCAGGAAGTATAAAGATACTCAAAGGGAGGAAGACAGGGAGGTGTACCTAAGGAATCTAAGGGACACGGGGAAGGTGATAAGGAGCACAAAGGCACAGACTGTGGAAAGATTAGCGCCGACTGTGAAAAAAGGGGACAAGACATTTTATAGGTACATCAGCAAAAGAAGGAAATCCAGGGGAGGGATTGTAAGGCTGAGGGGATACAGGGGAGTGTAAGGAGGGAGACCTGGAGAAGGTGGAAATGCTGAAAAATATTTCTGTTCAGTATTCACAGAAGAGGGGGAGAGTCAGGGACCACAGCTGGGTAATGGACACAAAAGTGGGGGGAGGCTAAATACAAGTCTATTCACAGTGGGGAGTCCTGGAGGAGCTCACAAAACTGAAGGTGGACAAGGCAATGTGGCCAGATGGCATGCACTCAAGGATATTGGAAGGAAGGGGCAGCTGCAGAATAAGGGGTGCTAGCTGCACATTCGAGCAGACTTAATAGACCTCTAGGCCTTTATCTGCTGGCAAATTTCGTATGTTCGTATGTTCGTATATTAAGGGACCCACTCACTGTTGCATGGCCTAGGCCCCTGGCAGGGTTCTCTACATCCTGGAGGGGTCCAGAACCTAAGCAAACACCTTCCTCTCCTCCTACTCCCACCCCATTCTTTCCTGAAAGGGCTGGGTCTCGGCCCCTCTTCTTTCCCACCTCCCTCTATCGTGATCCTTCTGAAGCCTACTCCCCATCACTGCCTACTTCCCTTCTGTCGTGCTCTACCTCTGCTGCCTATAACCTGCTTCCCTCCTGTTGTGCTCTACCTCTGCCTTGTGTAGGCAGGGTCCACAGCATATTGGAGGTGGCCAGGCCCTGGCAGACCTGTCTCTTCCCCCTCTCTTCCTTCCTGATGTGCTCTAACTCCCACTGCCTACAACCTGCTTCCTTGTTGTTCATGCTTGACCTCTGCCTGGTGCAGGCAGGGTCCCCAGCATTCTGGAGGGGTCAGGCCCTTGCATACCCTTCCCCTCCTCCAAATCCCACCCTTTCCACCACCACCCGCTCTTGGACCCCCCACCCACCCACCTTCCGCCGTGCCCCCCCCCCGCTCCTAGCCATAAAGTTATTGGCTAACCCCTAATCTCTAATGCACTTATAGTCAACCTTGCACTTTTGTTACACCTTGCAAATTTTGTTCAGTCTGTGTGTCTCCTTGCAATCTTGCCCTAGTTCAACCTCCTTGTATGCTATCCAGCCATATTCTAACTACAAAGCTATGTCCCACCAAGTGTTTGCCAAAGATATTTGTAATGTCGTATCTACCTAGTTCAAGACTGTTCGCATTGTAGCCATCTAGTTCATACTGTATAGTCTGCTCACTTTATTGAATGTAATCAAATTGTATATCTGTATTGTGTACCAAATCTCTGTATACTATCCTCGTGTTCCTCTGCCCCCCAGGTCGCACTGGGTGGCGAGCAACTTGCTGCTCAGTGTGCCTTCCTGGTGAAACATTTCAATAAATAAATAAGAGAGCTGAGAAGAGAACCATGTTCACAGTCACTCAACACAGGTGGTTCTAGCGGTTGGAGGAGGGCACATGTCCCTCTGCACAAAAGTGATAGTAGGGAGGAGTCAGAGAACTATAGATCAGTCGTCCTCACCTCAGTAGTGGGTAAGATCATGGAGGCAGTACTGAAAGAAAGAACAGTGGCACACGTGGAATCCAGCGGTGTCCAGGATCCAAGGCAACTTGGATTCACAGCAGGAAAGTCGTGTCAGACGAATCTAATAGATTTTTTTTTTTGACTGGGTGACGAAGGAAGTAAATCAGGATGGGACGGTGGACGTGGCCTACCTTGATTATAGCAAGGCCTTCGACACCGTCCCACATAAAAGGCTGGTCAACAAGATGCGTAGACTGGGCATGGGGCAGAGGTTTGTAAACTGGGTTAGGAACTGGCGAACGGACAGGAAGCAGAGGGTGGTGGTAAATGGGATCCAATCCGGGGAGAGGGGGGTGACCAGCGGTGTACAGGGATAGGTCCTTGGGCCAGTCCTGTCTAATGTCTTCATTGGTGACATTGCGGTGGGGCTGGAGGGAAAGTTCTGCCTGTTTGCAGATGACAGCAAGATCTGCAACAGGGTGGATACTCCAGACGAGGTGGAGAGAATGAGGAGGGACCTGGGGAACTTTGAAAAATGGTCTGAGGTGTGGCAACTGAGATTCAATTCAGAGAAGTGCAAAATAATGCACTTGGGATGAGGGAACCATGGGGAAAGCTACAGGATGGGAGGGGGGTTGCTGGCGATCACAAAGGAAGAAAGGGATCTGGGGGTTATTTCAGATGACCTAAAGGTGTCTAAGTAGAGTACAAAAGCTGCAGGGAGGGCCAGTGGCATGCTGGGGTACATAGGCTGGGGTATCACTAGCAGAAGGCATTGTAGTGATGTCATTATGTAAAACGTTGGTGAGGCCTCATCTAGAGTACTGTGTGTTGTTCTAGATGCTGCACCTTCATAAGGACATTGATAGGGTGGAGGCGGTCCAGAGAAGGGCGACTGAGATGGTACAGGGCTTGCACTGGAAGAGCTATGAGGAGAGATTAAAGTGCCTCAGTATGTACTCGCTGGAGGAGAGGAAGGATCGGGGGACTATGATAGAAATATTCAAGTACCTTAAGGACACAAACAAGGTGTGGGGGGGGGCATCTTCCAATATAGGAGGAGTACAAGAATGATGGGGCATGATATGAGGTTGGAGGGTGGCAGGTTGAGGGGAAATGTGAAGACGTTTTTCTTCACGGAGAGGGTGATAGATGCATGGAATGGTCTGCCACAGAAGGTGGTGGGAGCGAGCACGGTGGAGGGATTTAAACATGCCTGGGACAAACATAAGGGAACCTTAGAGGTGGGAAGGAGGGGTGAAAAGCCATTGACCAGGTAGGGTCAGAGGCCACAAACTAGAGTAGGGCTTACAGGCAGACTAGATGGGCTTTGTGATCCTTATCTGCTGACAATTTCCATATTTCTATGTTTCTTGGCCTCCCCCAATATTGCATGTATAAAACTGTGTGCAATTTCATTGAAACGGGGTAGAACTATTAAGTTACAAAGTTAGTGGTTTAACATTAAATAGCCTACTCAACCCTACGTGTAGTGGCGTTACAGCGCCACTGTAATATATTTTAAAAGATGCTCCCATCGGGACCAGGAAGGGGAAGGGATTGGGCTGCCAGCTTCTCTAAGCAAGGATTTACAATCCCTTCCATTTTAGTATACAAGAAAATTCAACAAAGTGAAATTTAGAACTCTGACTGTATTTTGGGAAGGGGGCTTCAGTAAAGCACCAACACTGGTGCTCTTCATTCCTTCCTGATGACGCCATATGGCGTCATAAAAAAACATACGTCTTTTTCCTGATGACGCCATATGGCATCCTAAATCATGTGCTGTAGTGCCTGATGACGCCGTCTGGCGTCCATGTCTTTCTCTTGGTGCAGCTCGAGCATTTGTTTACATTTGATGAATTTAATTGTACCAGCTAATAGGGGACATCGTACCCATAGAAACATAGACTTTGACGGCAGATAAGGACCACTTGGCCCACCCAGTCTGCCCATTTCCCTACCTACTGGAGAAGCTGCAGATTCTAGTTAACCAACAGCCTACTTCTTGCAACCCCCCCACTATAATTGCTTTATGTCTGGCCCATGCATGTTTGAATTCCCCCACTATTTTAGCCCCAACAACCTCCCCAGGAAGGCAGTTCCACGCATCCACCATTCTCTCCGTGAAAAAAGATTTCCTCACATTACCCCTGAGCCGTCCCCCATCTCTTTAAATTGTGCCCCCTTGTTCTTACACATCTTTTTCCGAAAGATGCTACCCTCCTGGACTTTGTTGATTCCCTTGAGGTACTTGAAAGTTTCTGTCCTGTACCCCCGTCCCTCCTTTCATCAAGAGTATACATATTAAGCTCTCTGTCTCTCTTCATATGGTTTCTGCTGCAGACCCTGCACCATTTTAGTTGCCCTCCTTTGGACTGCTTCCATCCTGTCTATGTCCTTGCGTAGATGAGGTCTTCAAAACTGCACACAGTACTCCAGATGGGGTCTCACCAACTGTCTGTATAGAGGGATAACCACTTCCCTTTTTCTACTTGTGATGCCCCTTCCTATGCATCCCAGTATCCCCCTGGCTCTCCTTACTGACTTTTCACATTGCTTACCCACCTTTAGGTCGTCTGATATGACTACCCCCAGGTCTCTTTCCATTTTTGTTGTTGTTAGTACCTCCCTTGCTATTGTGTACTCTTCTCCTGGGTTTTTGTTTCCCAGGTGCATTACTTTGCACTTCTTTGCATTGAATCTAAGTTGTCATATGTCTGACCATTTCCTCCAACTTTGCCAAGTCCCTTCTCATCTTTTCTACCCCCTCTTGTGTATCAACTCTGTTACAGATCTGTGTGTCATCTGAAAAGAGGTATACCTTTCCCCCCAGACCCTCTGCAATGTCACCTATAAAGATGTTGGAGGACTGGACCCAGTACTGAGCCCTGAGGTACTCCACTAGTAACCCCCCTTTCTTCGGAATGTGTTCCATTCACTATTACCTTCTGTGTCCTGTTGTGCAGCCAGTTTGCTACCCAGGCTACCACCCTGGGACCCACTCCCAGGCTGGCTAACTTGATTATTAATCATTTGTGCGGGACTGTGTCAAATGCCTTGCTAAAGTCTAGGTAGGCCATATCCACAGCCCCTCCCTGGTCCATTACTTTGGTCACCCAGTCAAAGAAATCAATTAGATTCGTCTGACATGACCTTCCTGCTGTAAATCCATGCTGCTTTGTGTCCTGTGCCCCACTGGCCTCTAGGTACTCAACAGTTCTTTCTTTGAGAAATGATTCCATCATTTTCCCTACCACTGAGATCAAACTTATAGGTCTGTAATTTCCTGCTTCTGCCTTGCTCCCACTTTTTTGAAGGGGAATCACATCTGCCCTCCTCCAGTCCTCAGGTACCACCCCATCCTGCCATGATTTGTTAAAAAGCCTGGTCAGTGGTGTCACTAGGTCCTCCCTTAGTTCTTTTAGGTTTCTGGGGTGAATCCCGTCAGGCCCCATTGCTTTGTCCACCTTGAGTTTTAGAAGTTCTTTCAGGACTATCACTATCCCTCCCTTAACCTTTCTATGCTCCCTAATGTACCTATAAAAGATTTTATCCCCCTTCTTAACTGAGTTGGCAGTTTTTTCCTCGGTTTGGGCCTTTGCTATTCTGACTGCCTTCCCCACTTATTTCTGCTTTAATTGATACAGTTCCCTGTTGTGCTCCTTCTGTGATTCCATATACTTTTTGAATGCAGCCTTTTTCTCCTTAACCTTCCCTGCCACCTCTTTTGAGAACCGTAGTATTTTTTTTACTCTGCTTTGTTTTCTTTATTTGTTTCACACAAAGGCTTGTTGCCTCTATGATGGCAGTTTTGATTTTTCTCCATTGTTCTTCCATCCCTCTTTTTGGCCATTTGCTAGTGCAGTCTTCAGGTATTCACCCATTTTGCCAAAGTCAGGCCTTCTAAAGTCCAGTATCCTTGTTTCTGTATGGCTTATCTCCATGGTTGTGCTCATTGTGAAGCACACTGTGCAGTGGTTGCTTGTTCCTAGATGTCTACTGACTTCTAAATTTGTAATCCTCTCTCCATTTGAAAGTACCAGGTCTAGTATTGCTTCCTCCCGAGTGGGTTCCAACACTAGCTGTCTAAGGCCTGCCCCCTGCAGGGCATTGAGAATGACCCTGCTCTTGGATGTGGCTGCAGGACATGTCATCCAGTTAACATCTGGCATATTCAGGTCTCCCATCAACAGTAACTCCCCTTTTTCAGCCATTTTGAGAATGTCCTCTATAATTTTCTTGTCCATTTCCTTCTCTTGAGATGGGGGTCTGTATACAACCCCTGTGCGGATTGGATGCCATTCCCTGTCTCCAAGGTGACTCAGAGTGCCTCTTGTCCTCCCCCTTTACTTTTTAGTTCTGTAGCTTTGATCCCTTCCCTTATGTATAGAGCTACTCCACCTCCTCTTTACCTTCCTGTCCTTCTGTAGATTGTGTACCTGGTATGTTGACATCCCAGTCATGGTTCTCTTTGTACCATGTTTCCGTGACTGCCACAATATCAATTGTTCATCTTCCATCAGGGCTACTAGCTCAGGAAGCTTGTTTCCCAGACTACGGGCATTGGTACTCATTGCCCTCCATTTAATGTTGGCTATCTCCCCATCCTGCTCTTGTGCCCTTGTCTGTTTTCCATTTCCCTGTCCTGCCCTGTGTTGAGCTCTGTACCTCAGTGTTTACCTTACTACCTGCCATGTTTTGTGGGGGGAGGCTTGAAATTTCTTGCCTCTTATCAGCACCTCCCCCCTTGGCTATTTTAAAAGCTTGCCAAGGAAGCATTTAAACCTGCCACCTAGGAGCTTGGTTCCCTTTGTGGACAGATGCAGTCCCTTACTGATTTTACCTAATATAATATGCGTTCCCATTGGCTATGTTTGAGAAAACAAGCCTTAATATATAAATAAATAAATTTACTATTTTTTGCATGTGCTGTGAAAAATGTATTATGTTCATTCTGCCATTAGTTTGTCTTGTAACAATAAATCATCTTGTTTTAGTGTAACATGTTAAGCTGATCAGGTTGAACCATGCCTACCCTCCCTGTGACGAGGTACCTTTGTAAATGAGTTCCTGACTCAAAGGTTGTAAATCCGACTTTCAAAAATAAATAAGTCCCCCAGGAGCGACCCAGTGCTGCCTTGGGATCTCCCGTTTGTCTTAGAAAAGCTCACCTTGCCCCCCCCTTTGAACCAGCCGCAAGTTGTGAGCTATGCCTTCTATCTTGGAAGACATTATTTTTAATTGCTATTACCTCAGCTTGGAGGATTTCTGAATTGCAGGCTCTGAGGGGTAAAGAGCCTTATCATATTTTTCACAGGGACAGAGCAGCCCTGCATACATACAGTGCCTTCAGAAAGTAGTCACCCCCCTTGGATTTTGTCACATTTTGTGATGTTGCAAACTCAGATTAAAATACATTTATATGGGATTTTTTTGTCACGTATCTACACAAATTACTCTATGTCAAAGTGGAATGAAACTTCTGGAATTTTTTGTACATGTAATTTAAAATAAAAACCTGAAATGTCTTGATTTGATAAGTATTCACTCCCTTTGCTATGACACTCCAAATTGAGCTCAGGTGCATCCAATTTCCTTGTGAGATCACTCTAAAACTTGAATGGAGTCCACCTGTGGTCAGTTCAAATGGTTGACATGATTTCAGAGGAAATACGCCTGTCTATATAAGGTCCCACTGTTGACAGTGCATGTCAGAGCAGAAACTCTACCATGAAGACCAAGGAGCTGTCCGTAGAACTCGGTGATAGAATTGTGAGGAGGCATAGGTCTGGGGAGGGGTATAAAAACATTTCTAGGGTGTTGAAAGTTCCCAGGAGCACAGTCAAGTCCATCATTAGGAAATGGAAAAATTACGGAACCACCCAGACTCTTCCTAGAGCAGGCCGTCCTCCCAAACTGAGCAACCGGGCAAGAAGAACTTTGGTCAGGGAAGTAACCAAGAACCCAATGACCACCCTGACAGAACTACAGAGTTCCATGGCTGAGATGGGAGAATCTGTCCAGAGGACAACAATCTCTGCAGCACTTCACAGATGTAGCCTTTATGGGAGAGTGGCTAGACGGAAGCCACTCCTGAGAAAAGGCCACATAATAGCATGCCTGGAGTTTGCAAGAAGGCACGTGGCAGACTCTGAGACCATGTGGCAAAAGATTCACTGGTCTGATGAAACAAAAATTGAACTCTTTGGTCTGAATGCAAAGTGCTATGCCTGGCGCAAACCGAACACAGCTCATCACCTGTGTAACACCATCCCTGCCATGAAGCATGGTGGTGGCAGCAGCATCATGTTATGGGGATGCTTTTCAGTGGTAGGGACTGGGGCACTTGTCAGGATAGAGGGAACAATGAATGGAGCCAAATACAGGCGCATCCTTGAGGAGAACCTGCATCAGTCTGCAATAGACCTTGGACTGGGGTGAAGATTTACACTCCAACAGGACAACGACCCCAAGCATACAGCCAAAGCAACACTGGAGTGGCTTCAGAACAAGAAGGTGAATGTCCTTGAGTGGCCCAGCCAAAGCCCAGACATGAATCCCATTGAGAATCTGTGGAAAGACTTAAAGATTGTGGTTCTCCGACACTCCCCATCCAACTTGACAGGCTTGAGCAAATCTGCAAGGAAGAATGGCGAAAATCCCCAAATCCAGATGTACAAAGCTGATACAGACATACCCAAGAAGACTCAAAGCTGTAATTGCTGCCAAAGCGCTTCTACAAAGTATTGACTCAGGGGGTGAATACTTAAGTAAACAAGATATTTCAGTTTTTAATGTTTCATAAATTTTGTTACACAATAAAATTATTTTGCCCCTTTAAATTGTTGAGTATGCTGTGACTCAAGGGGGAAAAATCATTTCAATGCATTAAAAATTCTGGTAGTAACACAACAAAATGTGACAAGATCCAAGGGGGGTGAATACTTTCTGAAGGCACTGTACCCTGAGTTTTTACCAAAGGTAATGTCTGAGTTCACGTTGAACCAGGACATCCAACTACCAGTTTATTACCCAGAGTACTCGAACAGAGGGGGAGGCACTGTTGCACACTCTGGATATACATAGAATTTTGCGTTACTGTTTGGCCAGGACCAGTTCCGCCAGAAAGACAGACCAGTTTGTCTCCTTTGCCCACAGAAAGCTTGGAGCACCAGTGACAAAGCAAACACAAACTAAGTGTCTCATACATTGCATTACTTTCTGCTACCAGCACCACAACAAACCCCTGCTGGGACTGGTTAGGGGTCACTCCACCAGAGGGACAGTGACATCCTTCGCTTCCCTTCAGAACGTTTCATCAGCGGACCTCTGTGCGGCCGCTACTTGGAGTTCAGTGCACACCTTTGTGAGGCACTACAGTCTGGACATTGCTTCCAGAAGGAGAGCAGATTTCAGCCTAGCGGTCCTTCAGGGACTTCTCTCCTAATTTCTTGCAGCCTTTTGTCCTCCGTCGTAATGGTATTACCTGCTGCAAGAGCTCCCCCTCGAAATGAGATAGTATAGTTTCGTAAGAACTTACCGTAACAGTAGATCTTCGAGATGGCTCTTGCAGCAGGTGGCTTCCCCCTCCCCCACCTGCCCCCGGGGACAACTTTCACAACTTCTCTTTGGGAATGGGAGATCCTCCCCGGTTCTCCATCTGTTTTTAAGCCAGGTCTCCTGCAGGAGAACTGAGGTGGCGCCGGGGGGACCACCCCCTTTATACCACGTCTGATGTCTGGGCAGAGCTGAAATTGGGGGTGGTCCTCCACCACAGACTGCTAGCTAGAAGATGTTTCCATGGGGTCCCAACGCTGGTAGCCTTAGTCCTAATGGTATTACCTGCTGCAAGAGCTCCTCTCGAAGATCTGCTGTTACGGTAAGTTCTTACGTAACTGTACTTTCCTGCCCATTAGCCTGCATGTGAATACATTATGGGTGTATACAGGATGCCAAGTTATTTAACCAATGGGCTATACTTGGCGAAGTCTCACTGGCCCAGTGTTGTGCAGCTGTCTTGCTGACATTCACCAGCGTACCTCTCACAACCTTTGTTTTTTCTTCTGCCATGTAGCCTGCTCATCTCCCAACATAAACTCCAATGGGCTGTTTGGTAATGCATAACCCAAAATTCTTTGCATGGTGCTGTACACTTCTACCCAAAAGGGAGCCACTTTAGTGCATGTCAGAGCCACATGCAAGAAATTCCCCTCTTGAATCTTACATTTAGAACAGGTACTGGGTCTGTTTTCAGAAAATGTATGCAATTTACTGGGGGTAAGGTATGTCCTATGTAAATAATTTAACTGTATTCTACGGAGTTTATTTGAGAATGAGCATTTGTGTACATGTTTGATGGCAGCCTCCAAGGTAGCTTAATCTGTGGTCATGTCCAAGTCCCTTTCCCAGAATTCTCTGGTCTTAACTATCAGTGGGATCCCCGATCCTAAAAATAATCTTTACAGTGTTGTTATGAGCGTACTGTTTGGCTGCGGACTATGTAGAGCTTCTTCTATGGGAGATAGGCCCAGGTTCAGGTCTGACACCCTTTTCCTAATCCTCAGGTAAGCAAAAAAGTCCCCTGCTTGCACTCCAAATTGTTGCTTGAGCTCTATGTATGACTTGACTCTTCCTCCATACAATAGGTCATCCACTGTCCCCAACCCCTTCCTGCGCCACCACAGAAGAACTTGATGAAGCCAAACATTATACCCCCACCGTGCTCTCTGAATCCCATATGAATTGCTGTATTAGTTGACGACTCTTCTGGGTGGTTAATGTGATTATGCACCCCCTTCCACATTCTAGCCATGACCCAAGTGAACAGATTTCGGCATTTAGGAGGTACCTTGCAACTCAGAGACGGTGATAGAACCCTTTTTAGTATTCCCCCAACTGTGTCCTCTCCCTCCATTATCATCCAGGCCGGACTCTGGGCATTACTGAGCTTGTCCAGGAATGCTAGCTGTGTGGCCCAGTAATAGTACTTAAAATTCGGCAGGGTTAGGTCCCCCCCCCTCCCCTACCGGCAGTTGTAGGATTGTTCTCTTTAGCCTTGCGAATTTGCCCGCCCACAGAAACCTATGCAGGATAGCGTTTAGTTGCCTAAAGAACTCTTCCGGGACCCTAGTTGGGGGGTTCTGAAATACATATAAACATCTAGGTAGTATATTCGTTTTGACAGAATTTACCCTGCGTATCAAACTAAGTGGTAGGCCTTCCCATCTCTCACTGTCATTCTTTATTTTGTTTAGCAGTGGGATGTAAATCTCTTTGTACAGGTAGTTCACAGTTTTTGCTATCATTATTCCCAAATATTTCAGTGACTTTACACTTTTTATGTTTTGAGGGAGGCCTTCAGGCAGCTGTCACCCCGTCCCAGCACTAACATTTCACTCTTGGACCAGTTTATTTTGAGGCCTATCAACTGTCCATATTTCATTAATACTTAATGCAGTGCAGGGAGCCCTTTTCGTGGGTTTTGCATGTAGAGTAGCAAGTCATCTGCAAACCGTGCCAGTTTGTGCATTTGGCCCCCTGCATTTATTCCCTGTATACCTTCCTCTTTCCTGATGACTTCAAGTTAGTGGTTCTAAAGATAGTACTTACAGTAGAGATGACAGCAGGCATCCCTGCCTCATCCCAGTGGACAGCAAAAAGGGGCTCGGTAAGTTTCCCATTTACTAGTATCTGGGCCTTTGGCTGATTATACAATACACTTATCCACCTTCGCATATTACCCCCTATCCCAAACCTCTGTAGTGTTTCAAAAAGATAACCCTATTCCACTCGATCGAAAGCCTTTTCTGCATCTAAAGCCAGTATGCCTGGATTGCCTTTGGTACGTTTCCTTGTCCACCACCATATCATGTTAAGCATTTGTCTAACATTCAGTTTACCTTGTCTTCTCTTTACAAAGCCTGTCTAGTCTTCACTTCTGATGTTGGGGAGTACCTTCTCGAGTCTGTTTGCCATTATTCTGCCAAGATTTTATAGTTTGCTGTCAACAGGGATATGGGGCAATATATAGAGAGAGGGTTCTTTGGTTTTTTTTTGTTTTTTTTTCAGGGTTCAGGTTCAGTTCTGATTCTACAAGGTTGGGTTCTAGTTCAGTTCAGTTGTAGCCCTTTAGTCCGTTTTTCAGTTCTGGTTTGATTCCTAAAAATTTCTGTTCTTAACTTTGTTAAAAAATGATGCATAACATAGGTGCATTTGACTGTCTGGGGCAGTAAAGCGGTAACCAGTTGACCTTCTTAATATGCATTGAGGTGAATGTAATAAATTAAACTACATTATCCAGTGCTACGAGTTGTCTTGCCAATGTGGGCGTTCACTGAAACAAGCCAGAACAGAGTGAACACTTACTTTTTCTCCCCGTAGTAATTACCTTTTAGATTTCAGTCTTTCCCTTGCAAATCACACTGTGCGCCATCTCACCCGAGCAGCCATCTGTTTCCTTGCCCCTCTATGCTCGACCGTAAATAAAATCAGCAAAAAGCTAAAAAAAAACATAATCGTCCTCATGACGCTTTCCAGACTGGCTCACCCACATGTGGTGTTTAAATCCGGCGGTAGTAACACAGTCTGTGGCCAAGAGAGATCCTGATTTCTGTGTTAAATAGGGGTAGCTTAATTACTGCCATTAGACCACCACGGAGTATCACTGGTTGTTTTGCTTTTTTTTCTTTTGACCGGAGACAGGGGATCGGGGAGGTTTACTACAACGGCCAAGAGAGATCCTGATTTCTGTTCTGATTCCTGGAGTAAGGGGTGGAGAGACACCAAGTTTGTTTTGTTTTTTTATCGGGGAGGGGGGTTTTACTACAGTCTGTTGGCACAACTATGGCAAATATGGCTAGCATAGCTAGCAGATTAGTTCAGTGCGCCTATGATCCTGGAACGAGTGGTGAAAGACACCAAGGGGGACCACCGTACTCTGTACTCTACAGCATTAGTAGAGGCAAATGATCTCACCTACACAGTTCTGCTTTTTTTTATCATTGGGATCGCATTCACTTTGGGTTCACCGCATTACTTAATTCCGCAATGCTAGTTCAGGTCACTTCTGCTGAAGTGCACACAGTTCGGGTTCTATTCGCATTCGGTTCGCGGCAGAACCCGGGCTCTAGCGATATGATCCACAGGGTTTTGGGTCTTTACCCTGCTTTGGCAGCACACGTAGAGGGTGGCAGTGTTCTCTGGCTCAGGGATTCAGCAGTCATTTCCTGTAGGTAACTTTGGAGTTCTTGGGAGAATATTTTAAAGAATTCAGTTGGGATATCAATCTGGGCCTGGGGCCTTCCCTCCCTTCAAATGTTTAATTGCACCTTTTATATCTTCCCTTGTTATCAGTGTGTCCATTGTCTTCCTATCTTGTGCACTAATTGTTTTAATTTTTTTAGTGGGTCTCCCTAACCAATCCTCACCTCATGCTTCTGGACAGCGAGACTGCTTTCGTGGGTGTGGAATACTCTGGCTGCCCAACGCTTCTGCATCCTAATGGACCAGAGCATTTAAGCCATAGAAGATTGATTAAGCTCAGCAGTTTTCCTTACAAGCAAATCCCCTCCCCATTTTTAGCCTTCTTGGGTATGTACAGTGTAAGCCTGCCAGGATGCCCTGCAGAACATTGTAGAATTCTGTAGTTACTGCAGGACACCATGTTATTTCAGTGACACTGCATTGCATCCTGGTGCACTCCACTGTATGCAGTGGTCTTACATTCCTGACGGATGGCTTCATCGTTTATGTCTTGTGCTGGGCTGATTTTTAGACCCCGGGCTAAGGCCTATCCTTCCCTAGACTGAGAGTTGCCCATTCAGAGCAAATACTGGAGTATTTGTTAAATTTATTGGGATACTGTCTATAGTTCTGTGACAGGGTTGGGTAAGACCCTGTCCCATTTGTTATGCAGAGAGAGTGAAAAGCAAGGATCTATTCTGTCCTCTCCTATCCTGTCCTTGTCTTATCTCTTGCCAGCCTGATTGCGCAATCAGGTTTTCCTTTTGGCACATAGGAATTGGCCAGTCCGATTGTCCCACAGTTTCTACCTGTTTTCTCCCTTCTTTCACTTGCTGATTCACTTTTTTCCCTCCTTTGATTCTCTGTGGTTAAAACGTATGTGAATCTTTGTATGATGCTGAGATTCCTTGTTTTGCAAATGTCTGTAGTTATATTGTTAAAATAATTACAAAAGCTATTTGGAATTCAGGGGGTTAACCTTGAGATGCAGTTTCACCACCACAAGCTCATTTGCAGAGTTGTCAACAGGAGATAAGTTCTGGGACACAATGTTCTATTCTTTTGCACCTGCAGGAAAGAAACTGACAAAGTTCTGATACATTTTGAGAGAAACGGGAGACTTGTCTTAAAAAGCTCAGGATACGGAAGTTAATTGGCAGAAAGAGACATTATACATAAAAAGAGAGCAATGTTTGTTTAGGGAGTTTGAGATTTAGAGATACCCTCAGAAGAAGGACTTTGTTTTACCTGCCTGTATAAGAGCTATCCTGCACAATTTTATTTATTTTGTTACTGATAATAAAACGCTACTTGCAAATTTTTTTAACTTCTCATGGTTTACCTACGCTTCCTGACCTATACCTGCTTTCGTGGGCGTGGAGCACTTTGGCTAACTAATGTTTCTGCATCCTAATGGACCAGAGCATTTAAGTCACAGAAGGTTGATTAAGCTCAGCAATTTTCCTTACAAGCAATTTTTTTCAAATTTTTTGCCCTCTTGGGTATGTACAGTATGAGCCTGCCAGGATCCCCTGCAGAATACTGCAGAATTCTGTAGTTAGTGCAGGACACAGTGCAGTTTCAACGGCAGTTAATCCCATTGACATGTAGGAATCTATGACGCTGCATTGCATCCTGGTGCACTCCACTGTATGCAATGGTCTTAAATTCTTTACCTTCCTGACTGATGGCTTCAGTGTTTTCCCTGTGTCTTGTGCTGGGCTAGTTTTTAGTCCCCTGGTTAAGGCCAGTGCTTCACTAGACTGAGAGTTGCCCATTCAGAGCACATACTGGAGTATTTGTTAAATTTATTGTAATACTCTCTCTCTCTCTAGTTCCTATTGATGGAACTCTGGTTTCATAATGCTACTTCTGTCATGAGACACTATGTAGAACCCTTCACTATTTCCTTTCCGTTTAGGTTGGCTTTTTACCGTTCAGGAATCCCTTTAAGGTTGTGCTAATCTCTGTTCTGGTTATATTTGTTTTGTTTACCAGGATACTCTTATAAAGACGTTCCATTCCTCATAGTTGTCTTTTTATTTTAGTTTTACGTAAAAAATAAAAACTTTTTTTTTTCTTTCTCTCTCTCCCATTAACAAAAGAAAAGAAGCTGAGGCAGATGGGGCTGGCACCACTGTTAATGCTGCTGGTGTGTGTGGCACCATACACAGTACTAGGTTCATAGTCCAGCTGCCCCAGAAGCTCTAACTTCTGCAAGGTCCTAGTGTCTCTGGACACTAGAACAAAATGTGGCTCAGTGGAGAAGATATTCTTGAACATTTTGAGTTACTGTAAGTAATTTTCCTCTATTTTTAGTGATTTCCCCTCTCCATGCCATTCCGTCCCTTTAACCTGAGAACTAAATATAACTTCACAAAAGTATAAAACTTGCACAGAGTGAGGAAATTTACAACACTGGAGACCAGGGCTACCCCGATGGCTCAGCAGTTGTTGGTGGTGCTGCATGGGGGAGTGAGTGAGTGAGTGTGTGTGTGTGTGTGTGTGGGGTTGTGGTTCCTCCACTAAAGCTCTGTCCGAGCACATCATTGCTGATTGTTTACAATAGTGTTTGTTTTCCTCTTTGTTAGGACACCCATCATGCCTACAGTTTACTCCCATCATGATGGCTGCAGTGAAGACCTATCGCTGGCAGTGTATAGAGTGCAAGTGCTGTAACATTTGTGGAACCTCTGAGAATGATGTAAGTTCTGTCTTGGTACAGCCATGATACAGTAATCACCATTTTTGCTATAAGGCTTTTGATTATGGTAATGTCGCAAATAAGGCTACTTTATCTTGGCTTCCACTTGCATTTCGATTGGTTATGCATACCATAATAGATTTTCTAACATGAATGTTTTCACCTGCTTACCGCTGTAAGCAGATAGCCTGCACATGCTGTCTATACTGGAAAGTCGGAGTAGTGGGTGACATACTCAAGATCTTCATGTACCTCACAGGGGTAAACAGAGTGCAGGGTAGGAGCTTCTTCCAAAAGAGGACAAGCTCCAGGACTAGGGGCATCCAGTGAAACCGAAGGGGGGCACTTTATTTATTTAGTTGTTTAACCAGGTATAGCACACTAAGCTGAAAGCTTTTTTACAGGAGTGACCTGGGAGCACAAGGAGGTTAAGTGACTTGCTCAGGGTCACACAGTATGCAAGTGGAAGCTGTGGGATTCAAACCCAGGTCTGGCCTGCTGGATGTCACCAAATTTGCAGTTCAGAGCCTTAGACCACTGTGCTATACTGCCTTCAAAGTTTTATACTTTAGGAAGGATGCGAGGAAATATTTCCTCACAGAAAGAGTGGTAGAAGGATTGAATCGACTGCCAAAGTTGTGGAGGCTAGAATGATGGAAGGTTTCAAGAATGCATGAGATAGACACACGGGCATATTACAGAAACAGGGAGGGTCCCTGGAGACCATTTAGGGTCTGTGGAAGTACAATAGGCAGGAAATCTAGGGCATACTGGGTATGCCTAGTGGTCCTTTTCTGTCAACAATTTTTTACGCTTCCAGTTTGAATCGATCCAAGCACTGATCAGACAACCCCTAAGCCATAGCAACCAGATCATGTTCAGCTGCAGTAAAGATTCAACACCCCGAAATTTGCTCTGCTTAAAATCCTTGGTTTGATGAGTAAACTAGTTTAAGTCCAGTTGAACTTGTACTTTGTTCTGACTCGGGCATTTAGTGTAATTTTTTTCCATTCCCATTGTTAATTTCAGTTTTACGTTTGAAAGGAAAAATGTTTTCTCTTTTGTGGTTTGTTTTGTTTTGTTTTGGTGCCAACCCATAATTGGGGACAAAAAAAGGTATAATTTAGAACCATTTCTGCTTGTAACACCGTGTGTCACAGAAACCAAAAAAATGCTCGGGCCCACCAGGTTTTAAAGTGTATGGGCTGTGCCGGTATGGTCTCTAAGGTTGACATCCATAACTTAAGCTTTTGGGAGTTGAGCATTTTAAGCAGGATTGTAAATTTTGCCCTAGCTTCTGTCCTAAAACTGTGAAAAGGAAAGAATTTAAAAGGCTGTCATTTTTAGAAGCTTTGTCCATACAGTGCTCCCCAGCAAAGAAGAATTTAGTTATTATGGAGGGAACCAATAGTGATCTTCCCGTGTCAATCTTCACCGTTCATTACTGCTTGGGTAGTGCCAGGCGCCCACCGCCGCAAGATGTTTTGAGTCTGCACCTACGGCGCCGTCCCTCAAGAACACGCATTGCGCCATGCACGAGGGGTGGTCGCTAGGGTGTCGCAGATTCCTCCTCCATCTCTCAGTTCTCTGTTTCTCCCACCGCCGAGGCTACACCTGCTACGCGTGAAGTTTTTTTGTCTGCGTCAGCGGCCTACTTTTCGCGACTCCTCTCTCCGAGTAGTTCTTCCCGATACAGTTGATTTGGTTAGATTGTTCCTTTCTTTTTCATGGCGCCGGGATCTTTTCTGTGTTTTATATTGTTTTCGCATCATGTCCGGTTCGGGAGCAAAGCGTAAGTCGAAAGCAGGCCGCGCCCCTAAGCGTCGGTGCTCCTGTGGCCGGCATTTTTCCATTACTGACTGGCATGAAGTTTGCCTTCGCTGCCTGGGACCCAACCATGATATGGATACGTGCGATGCCTGTTTTTCAGTGGACCGTCACGTCCTAGAAGTCTGCGTGTTCAAGATCGGCAAGGCTCCGCCGACTTTCGGGGGATGGCGTCGCTCCAGGGTTTCCCAGGTAAGAACTCTAGACCCTTCCTCTGGGTCCCCTCCCAGGGCCTATACGGTCTGGAGAGGAGGAGGCCTCCTCATCTTCTAGTCTTGCCGAGGAGGAGGCCTCTTTCGCGGTGTCGGAGGAGCGCCGTGGTCCCTTCCAGGGCCGCGGTGGTGACACCGCCTCGGCAGTCACCTCTTCGGAGGTGCAGGCTCCCCCAGTGTCGAGGCCCAGGTCTTTTGGGCCTGCATCGGTGGACCCTCGATGCCGCCATCCGGTGCCACTCCGGATCCTGGCGCCGTTTGCAACACCGGTGATCGGAGCGGCGCCGTGTTGGCTCTCGGCACCACCCGTGGCGCCGTGGGCCCTGTCAACTTTTCTGGCGGTGCCGGGATCTGACACGGCGCCGAGGGCGGTGCCGCGGGTCTGACCGGTGCCATTGGGAAGTCAGGGCCAGGTTCAGGTGTCTCTGGTGCATCGAAGCTGCCCAGCGTTGTAGCTGGCACTGACGTTTCGCGATGCCGTTTCTCTAGAGACCCCTGGGGTGGCCAGTATTGAGGTCCAGCTGGTCTCTTCCTCCTCAACGGAGGCTGATTCGGACGTGGACCCGTCCTGGCACCCTGACTCTTCGGAGTCGGGGTCTCCAGTGAGACAAGGTGCTAGGCGACCCAGCGCGCCTATTCCTCAGTCTCCTCTGCTGTCCTCTCCTGAGGCCTCCCAGGCTGGGGGTGGACTGGGGTCCCTAGAGGGTGATGGCGTGGAGGTGGGGGAAGGAGCTCATCCTCCTGAGGGGGTTACGGAAGCTGCTGATCCCGGTGCTGCCGCACCTGCTCGAGGTGGATTGTCATTGGGGTCGAGGAGGAGGGCGTTCTCAGAGTCCGGGGAGTTGAGAGACCGAGGTGAACCGCCTCGGTCTTCTCCTGCCACCCCTCGGGTTGTGGGTGGGAGCCGTAGCGCTGGTCCCCTTCTTTCCCTCTCGGGCTCCAGGAACCCCTCTGGTGGTGTTGCTGTGGGCTGCCCTTCTGGACCCATGCAGCCCCAGGTTCATCACAGGGGAGGATCCCTTACTAGGCTCTTCCAGGCTTCGCATCCCCAGGGTTCCGTTCTGCGACCTGGTTTGTTGTCCGGGACCCCGCCAGCTCGGGCTCTGTTTTCCGGATTTCAGAGCCTCAGCAGAGGACAGTTGCCTCGTTGTAGGTGTCCCTCTCCCATTCCTCTGCAGCCACTCCCCTCTCTCCCAGGCCATGTCGGTCCTACGGGCCCGTTATCTTGGGAGACGTTCAGAGCCACTGCGTCAGCCTTCCCCTCATACGTTAGATGTATGCATGAGCGGGTATTTCACCTATCCCCACTGCTGCAGGAGTCCCCTGGACATTCAAGCTCCCCGTCATCCTCGTCTTCCTCCTGAGAGGGAGAGGAACCCCCTGCTCATCTCTCCTCCGACGCTGATTTCACTGAATATCAGCGCTTTCTTTTGAGGATGGTGAGGGATCTTCGTATCTCTTTTGTTAGATGAGACAATACTGAATGGGAGACGTGTGAATTCCTCAGTGAATCCAGTTCCCAGCATTTGGTGGTACTGTCCTGGCCTATTCCCTTACAGGAGGCGTCTATCCGTTCCTGGCATTCGTCAGCCATTCCTGTTCCAACCCCGGCAGACTGAAGGAGAAGGTATTGTGCCCCTTTGGAGTCTCTAGGTTCTTTTCCCAACCCGCCTTCGGGATTGGCATTCCTAGAAACTCCCTCCGGGCGCTGCCGCCTGGCGCACGACCACCCACCGGATTCAGATTCCTTGCAGTTTGACCAGTGGGGGAGAAGGCTGTTCTCTTCTTCTCGTGCGATGCTGTGCATTGCGTCACATCTGGCACACCATGCTGCCTACAACAGGCATTTATGGTCGATGCTATCCCTGCTTCTAGCATCAATGCCTGATTCGGAGCAATCTAGACAGGCCATTGCCCTCTCTGCTATAGGCCTGGAGCTGGCAAGACACCAAGGAAGGGCATCTTACGACGCCAGTGAGGTGGCTTCCAGACTTGCAGGGACAGCGATCTGTATTAGATGGACGGCATGGCTTCATCTATCAAGGTTATCACCCCTGGCCCGGCACAGGGTGATTTGCTCCACTTTCCGGGGGACCTGTCTTTTTTTCCTCCAGGGCTAGGAGGCTTCTGCAGGGGCTTCCTCAGTCTCCCTGTCCTCGGGGGACACCACCTAGCTCTCTTCCACCATAGGCTTCTCATCTGATTAGCCCAGGGTCTTCCCCTTCTGTTTCCCACCAGCAGGAGGCTGAGGGTCTTGTTCCCTCAGAGTTTCTATCCCTCACCTTGGGGGGGGGGGGGAGCTTGGTACTCACCCAAGCAGTAATGAATGGTGAAGATTGACAAGGGAAGATATGAAAATGACGTACCTACCGTAATTCTTGATCTTCTCTTGTATCTTCACCATTCAATACTGATACCCCCTCCTTCCTCTAAGGGCCTCCTCCTTAGGCGTCTCCACCTCCTACTTGTCTCCCCTTCCTGGCCTTTATGCCAAAAAGGAATTTCTTATACATTTCCTCGTCCCTCTGGACGGACCTCCTAATTTTTCCCTCTGGTTGGAGGGGAACAAGTAACTTTTTCTGTCCTAGGGAACTCTTTTCTGACTACTCCTGCGGGGTGATTTGGCCTTCTAAACTGCACTTTCATTTCACAAATAGGAAACTTTCCCTTGCATGGCTGAGTTTCCTTTGCTAAGTCCCCTTGGCATGTCTCAATCATCCTGTGTCAGTTCTTCTAATTTAAGCTGTCCTGACACTATTTTACCTTGAGCTGGTGATCTTTGCCTTGCTTCAGGGGTCTGAGTTCCAATCTTTCTATTTAAGGGTTGTCCTTTGTGGGAAGCGAACCCTTACCACCCCCACCTCATATGTGTTAGCATTTGACAAAGTGCTAGTGGGTTTCTTCTCCCTCCTGGTTCTCGCTCCTTTTCGGAACAGATATTCTGCCTTGGCAGTCTCAGAGCTCTCAGCTGGGAGTTAAAGGATTAGGGATGGTGGGAGCTATAAAGAATCTGCCTTGTGCCCCTTCTGGACGAGTGGTTCACTTAAGAATTTTTCCTCCTTTATAAAGTGGACTTCTTGCTCCCTTGTTGTTGGCACCGAGCTTATCTCTCTCTAACCAGTCTCCCAATCGGCAGAGCCTTCCCTTCCACCACCCCTCCTTTTTCCTTTTCCCTCTCTTTTCTTCCTTCTCTCTCTTCTTTTTTATTCCTCATTGGAGCCGCCCCAGGGGTGAGCCCTGCGTTCCCTTAGGGCAGGCATCTTCTTCTCTGTCCTCTTTCGGCTTATTTCTTTTTCAGTTTACATCATTTCCTTTTTCTGTCCCTCGGCTCCCTTGCCTCCTTCCCTTTTTTTCTTACCCTTTATTTCGCCTCTCCGGCTATCAGAACTGAGATGGAGGAGGAGTCTGTGACACCTAACGGCCACCCTCGCATGACACAATGCATCGCTGTCGGGGGCGGTGCCGTAGGTGCCGACTCCAAAAAAAAAAAAAACTCCCGTGGCGGGTGCACGCCTCCGGCACTACCCAAGCTGTAATGAATGGTGAAGATACAACAGAAGATCAAGAATTATGGTAAGTACGTAATTTTCATTTACTGTCTCTCCACACCTCCCTGTCTGCATCTCCATAAGTTGTCCTTGGTGTCTGTTGCCAGCAAGCTCTCTCTCCCGATCTCTTAAGTATTCTCACCAGTATCCAGTGGTGCCACACAACCCTGGTCCTCGTTGGTGACCGGCTCAACCTCTTTGCTCACCTCCAGAGCCCTATGCCATCTAACTCGCGCAACTGCAATAAAAAAAAAAACTACAGTAATTAATATGGTTCTCCCACCCATCTCAGCCACACTTCCCTCCCCACCCATCTCACCTTAGTCAAAAACTGTCCCGTGAGGTGACAAGTATTAGGAAAAAAGTCCAGAAGCAGCACTACTGATCCTGTCTTAAGTCTCGCCGCCAGGCCTCAATGCCATCAGTCCCTCCCAGTAGTGCTTTGCAATATTACGGGAGGGAGTGCTTGCCGGCATTAAGGCCTCGTAATGAGACTATTGAGAGAATCGGTGGTGTGCTGCTTCAGATCTTTTTCCCTAATACTTGTCACCTTGTGGGTGAGTGTTTTTGACAGTAAGGGTACATGGGTGGTAAGGGTGGTGAGCCTGAGATGGGCAAGAGGAGGGTTTTTAATTTTTTTTTGGTTACAGTATCCCGAATTGGGGAAGCTGGTTTGGGGTGCCAGTGCCCCCACTCGGTTTGCACTGTGTCCTGGGGCAGTAAGTTGATGTTAAAATTGACCCCTGCTGTGGGCAGAGAGAGTGGTCTGGTCTATCACACTCTCTCAGTTGGAGAGAGATTGATATATCTGCCCACTCCCATAATTCTTCAGTCTTGTTAGTTTGTCATAGCAGATTTAACTTAGTTTACATATCCAAGCATCCATGAAAAAGGGGTGCTTGCTTTGATGAATCAGCAGTGGAGCCATACTTGCCAGTGCCACCACACATTTACATGCTTGCATCTCCAGAACTGTGATACTGTATATCGAGTTTAAACAGAGCTATAGTCAGCATCTGTGGCAAATCGGTTGGGTAAACATGTTCTTGGCTAATCTGAGCATGTCCAGTCTCTCCCTGTAACTCTTGGCCTAAGCGGCAAGAGCTGCAAGTAGATTGTACATATTCATATTAGTCAGTCTGGAAAAAAGAAGGCTGAGAGGGCATCAGAGTTTTCAGACAGTAAAGGGGATACATAGAGCAGAGTATACATAGATAACCTGAGCTTGAGAGTGCAAATAAACTGAAAGGCATGGTTTCAGACTTGAGGTTTGGAGCAGAATAACTGGAAACGTCACTTCACACAGAGGTGGTGTGAAATGGTTTACCCAGTGAGGCTGTGGAAGCTAGCAGTGTTGCTGTTTGGAAAGCGGGACTAGTGAGAGTTCTGTGAGGGCATGGCATTGAGGGAGGGTTACAGTGCATGATTCAGGGTGAAATTCCAGCTGTTAAGCTTGGATGTGTATCCATTCCCAAACTGGGTATTGTCCATGCCATCTGACAAGTGATGCAGACAAGATGGACCCCAAGTCCCTTCTGTTACCCAGTACATAATGTGAGAAATGTGAGATCCAGGAGTGTGGCCTTCAGGCACTTACAGGTTCAAAACCCACTCCTAATAACTGAATAGATTTACTTGAAAATGTTTTATGTAATTAGTTTGCATATAAAAGTACACTGGTATATTAGTATCATCAAAAATAACTGGCCATTGCACGGTTCGGGTGCCAAGGGGAGAAAAGCAGAAAAAGGCCGGGAGCCAACAGTGTCCATGATGACCCGACACATTAGGGTCGGAGAATGAGTCCCTCCGAGGGTGGGCCGGAGCAACCCGTTGGCTCTGCGGAGCGGCGCTAAACAAAAAAAAAATAACTTTATCGAGTGTTGCCCTATATTTTAATGTATGCCAGTTAAGCTGTGGGGAGGATCCAGTTAAACATGGTAGTCCTAGGGCCATCGTATTTTTGGACCATGACTGCTTATTACAACACTTCTAGAATAGCTCAGTGGAGTTTCTTAAAAGTGGCCAGGAAAGTGTAAGTGATATGGGGCTGCTCCTGTGATATAACTTACCCTGCCAGCCGAGGTTGCCATACAGACTATTGTAACAATTTTCTGTATTTCTTCACTTGGTCTTTTTATTTTGCAGAGTTTCAGTAAATGCTGAAACAGAGGTGGCTCCATGAGGAGACCAGTCATGCAGAACCAGGGTACTCTGGGAAGACTCCTAGTTTTGGTGACATGGATCCCACTATCACTGTATTGAAGTTCAAAGGAAGTGGGTGTAACATACTAACATACTAAAATGCCAGCAGAATAGTCCTAACGGTCTTTCGTGTCTGCTCGTTTGGTCATCCCCCACCCTGGGAGTTCACCTTGCTGCCCCCCTCGTGTCCTCTGGCTTCTCCCTTCCCTGTCCCGGATATTCCCACTGCACAGGACTTTGCATCCAGAACCCTTCCCCTGTACCTGTCCCACCCCCTCTTGAACCCCTCCACCATCTCTGCCTCCACCAGCCCCCTGGGCAGCGCATTCCATGGCTCCACCACCCTCTCAGTGAAGTAGCACGTCCTCCTTTCTCTCCTGAATCTCCCCCCACCTCCAGCTTCCACCCATGCCCTCTAGTTGCCCCCCCTCCTTCCTTCGGAGCACCTTAACTGCTTCTCCCCTATTTAACCCCTTCATGTACTTGGAGACCTCTATCATGTCCCCCCTGTCCCTTCTCTCTTCCAATGTGTACATATTTAGCTCTTCGAGCCTCTCCCCATAGGTCCTGTCCCCCAAGCCCCAGATCATTTTGGTTGCCTTCCTCTGGACCCTCTCCAGGAGTTCAGTGTCCCTCTTTAAGTGTGGCCTCCAAAACTGCACGCAGTACTCGAGGTGCGGCCTCACCAAGCAGTTATACGGGGGGAGCATCACTCCCCTCCTTCTGGAGGTGATCCCCCTAGTGATACATACCAGCATCCTGTTGGCCTTGGCCCTCTGGCCTCCTACAAGTCTCAGAGATGTTCATCTTGATATCCACCACCACCCCCAGGTCCCTCTCAGCCATTGAGACTTGTAGCATTTCCCCCCAAAGGGTGTACTGTTGGCCCGGGTTTCAGGCTCCCAGATGCAGTACCTTGCATTTCCCTGCATTAAACCTCAGCTTCCACTTTCTAGACCACCTTTCCAGAGCCTCCAGGTCCCCCTGTAGGGCCACCCTCCCCTCCTCCCCATCCACCACCACCCCCAGTTTTGAGTCATCCGCAAAGAGACTCATCTCACTCCTGATACCCTTCCTTATGTCAGAGACATAGGCATTGAACAAGCGAGTCAAGGACTGATCCCTGAGGGACCCCACTAATGACCCTCCTTGGGGATGAGACTATCCCGCCAACTCGACCTTCTGGGTCCAGTCCTGGAGCCAATTTCCTATCCATCTGATCATCTGGTTCCCCACCCCATTTCTCCCAGCTTATTCAACAGGCCCCGTGAGGAACAGAGTCAGACGCCTTGCTGAAGTCAAGATAGAGGACATCCACCGGTCTACCCAGGTCCAAGGCTCTCGTCACCTAGTCATAGAAGTCCACAAGGTTTGTCTGACACGATTTCCCTGGGACGAATCCATGCTGTCTATCGTCCAGGCACCGACTTTTCCAGGTCCCCCCAGCCTCTCCTTGACAATGCCTCCATCACCTTGCCCACTATCGATTTAAGGCAGACGGGCCTGTAGTTCCCTGCCACCTCCCTTGACCCCCCCCCCTGTGGATCGGCACTATATGCGCCACCTTCCAGTCCTGAAGCACCCACCCTGTCAGAGAGATGCTAAAAAGCTCCACCAGGGGTTTTGCCAGGATATCCGCCAGTTCCTTCAGCCCTCTGGGATGTAATTTATCTGGCCCGGTGCTTTCTTAGTCTTAAGGGCCCTGAGGTCTTCCCTCACTTTCTCTGCCGTGCTTTCCACCTCCGCTACCTCGTCCCCCTGCCTTGCCTTCCCCTCTCCTGCCAGTGATGGCCCATCCTCTCCCCAGACCTGACGATTGGCAAGGGCCGCCCCCCCCCTCAGTTTCACCATCTCCTCCCATGTATGATGCAGCCCCCCCATTTTCCTTGGTGAAAACTGAGGCGAAGTACTCATTTAATACCTCAGCCTGTTTCCCCGGATCTTGTGCCCATCCTTCCCCTGTTTTAATCCTGCTAATCTGCCCCTTCACCCTTCGTTTTCCCCCAGTGTATCTAAAGAACCCCTTATGGCCTCTCCTAATTTCCCTGGCCAGGTTCTTCTCCTTCCTTGCCTTAGCCGCCCTCACCACCCTAGTGGCCCTTCTGGCCATCAGCTCGTACTCGCCTCTATCCCTTTTACTCCTTGAGCACTTGAAATGCTTATAAGCCACCTTCTTTCCCCTCACCACCTCCTGAACCTCCCTGGTCCATCAGCAGGGTTTACGGGCCCTACCACATTTTCGTCTTACTTTTGCATAGGTGCTGGTAGCATCCTGCACCCCCCTCCTGATGATTTCCCACCTACTGTCAGCGTCCATGTCTGGCCCAATCCTATCCAAATGCTTCTTATGGATCCTTCCCATTTCCTTGAAATCTGCCCACCTGAAGTCGGTTACCTCCGTCTTTGTGCAGCCTTCTACTCTTCCTAGGTCCAGGCAGAACCAGACTGTGGCATGGCCGCTCCCCGCCAACGGGTCCCTTACCTCCAGGCCCCCAATCTGGTCACTGTCTGCCAGGACCACATCTAGTATCTGCGCCTCCCTGGTCGGTTCCCCCACCTGCTGAGTTAGGAACGCATCCTGATAGACATCCAACAACCTCTGTTCCCTGGCCACCGAGGATGTCATAGTCTCCCAGTCCGTTCCTGGCATGTTTAAGTCCCTCAACACCACCACCCTTCCCCTGCCCAATTTGCAGCATCTCCCAACATGTATCACCAGCTACGTCTCCAGCTCCTCCGCCAGCGCAGGGGGTCTACACACCACTCCTATTTTTACTCTCTTGCCCCCATTTGTTATCAAGGTGACCCAGATCGCCTTATCGCATTTATGTTTTTACAGCATTAGTGGGGGTTTAATGTTTAAAAGTATACTTACCGCTAGTTTTAGACCCGAACGAACTAGCGTTATATACAGTATGTGTGTATGTATATATATATATACTTTAAAACATGTCTCCATTTTGTGTGAGCAGGAGTAGGGGAATCTTTGCTGGAAGGTGGGTGAGTGTTTAAAATTGGCTGAGGTTTGTATCTTAACTGCAAGTATCACATTTCAACAGGGGATTAGTGAAGGTTGAAATTCAGGTGTGTGTCTAACAGACCTTTAGTTTTTGTCTCCATTTTGTGTGAGCAGGAGTAGGAGAAACTGTTTGTTGGTATATTGAACTAGAGCTATGTTTTTGCCCTGTAATTTATGGAAGTATGTCTTTTTTTACCTGATTATTTTTGTAGACACCGTGTACAAAGGCAGCAGCCCCTTCCTCACCCCGGGTGCACTACATTTATGGGCACGGCCAGCCACACCTGCTTACAGAGGCAGGAACAGTTTGGGCAACACAAGCAGTAGCCTAGCCGATATATAGGCAGCATTACAAAGGGTGTAGCCAGTTACTAAGTCGAAAGTGCACATACAGGAGGAGGAGAGAGAAGCCGTAAGTCCCTACAGAAGGAGAGAGAGAGTAAGAGTTTTGGGGCAGTGCTGTAGGTTTATAGCCCTTATAGAAATACAGATACAGTTGTAAAGAACTGGGGAATGTTTGGAGACTAAAACGGGGATGTGGAGACCAGGGAATGAGGCAGGTGGGGGAATGGGGAGGATGAGTGGAGAGGTAAGGATGACTGGGGTTGGGGGCACAGGGAGGCTGGGAGGGTTGTGAGCTGCAGTGGATGTGGGGCAGCATTGTTTGTGGGAACCTGGTGGAAGGTGGGGGTTTGTCCATTGTGCAGGATGTTCAGGCAACTACGCTAGAATAAGAGACCTTGAGACAGGAGGGGAGGACAGGTATGAGGGTTGGAGGAGGGAGATGGGACAGGGAGTTCCTTCACAATATAGACCAGGCTGCCATGGGTTGGAAGGGGGGTGCTTGTGAGGGGTCAAGACCACAGGGTCCTGGGGAGCACTAAGGGGCATTGACAGGTAGGGAACACAAGCAGACAGGGGGAAACTAGGAGAGAGGTTCAGGGTAAGTAGAGGCAGGAAGGGATTTCAGGGGAGGGCAGGAGGTTGGAGACAACAAACAGGTACGCAATACTGGTTGAGGAAACTGAGCAAGAGGTTAGGGAAGCCACCATAGAACAAGAATCAGGTGACCAGGAGGGAAGGGGGAATATAGGGTACAAGGAGAGAAGGAAGACGGCGGTGTAAAAGTGGGGAGAGGCAGGGAAGTATGTCAAGTTGGCACGAACACACTAAACAAAGAGGGAGGAAGGCCAAAACATGTTGAGGGAGGAGGCACAATGCAGGGGGCAGTGGGAGGATGTAAAAGTAGTGAAGGGGGAGTAGTTGGGGAAGGGAGCAAGCACAGAAAGGACAGAGGAAGAGGAGAGCAGGTGGAGATGCAATTGGAGGAGAAAGGGGGGAGAAAAGGGCAGGGTATGAAAGCAGAGGACACTGAGGAAGAGGGGCTCATAGGAGGGCAAACCATGGGGGAAATGCAAGGGATGGGGGAGCGGGTGCTTGTATTAGGGATTCTGTGCTCGGGGTGAGATGGGGAGGTAAGGGAGCAAGGAAGAGCCAAACCTGGGTGGAGTGTATGCCAGGAATGACAGTGGGGAGAGTAGGACAGTGCATTCAGTAATGTGTGGAGAAGGTGGGAGGGAAGTCTCATATCATTGTGCACCTAGGAACAAACGACCTAGAGGGCAGTACAGTGGAAGAAGTGCAGGAGAGGTTTAGGAAAGGGGGTTATCTGTGACCAGTTGGGAAGCTCAGTGGCGTTTTCGAGTACTCCTGGTACCTCAGGGCAAGCACAGCCAGAAAGCTAAGAATATAGGAGTTTAATGGGTGGCTGAAGGGTTGGTGTGCAGAAATGGGGTAAGGGTTATTGGGGGGGGTGGGGTGAGACATGGAACAATAAGGGGCTTTATGCCAAGGATAGGCTGCATCTCAACATCGAGAGTACAAGGGCATTCACACGGGCTGGAGAAGTACATTAAAAACAACATAGATTTAAACTGAGAAGGGAGGGGCTGAGACGAGGATGCAGGGAGGAGGCACCTTCCAGGGGAGACCGGAAGGCCTCACTCCCCCAGAGAGGGAGGAGGAGAATGAGGGGAAGTAACCAAGACAAAAGTGGAAGGGGGAAGAGACAGGAAGAGGAGGGGCAGGACTTTAAACTGCCCTGGAGAACAAAGGGTTAACATTTCTATGCAGAGTATAGAATGCTGAGCTTGAGCTCGGTTGATGTCTGTCTGTTTCCCTTTGAACGCTAACCGTCCGATTCTTACGAGCAACACTCTAATAGTATTCTATGTGGAAATTGTAAAACAACATTTTTAATAGCCAATTGGCAACAAAAGGTTTTGAACCACCAAAAGAAGACTCAAGTCAGGAAACTCAAAACTCAAACAGGAATATAACAAAATAAACACCCATACAAGAAGAGGGTGTAAAAAGAGCACCCCTGAGGTGCAACACTGCACCTGCCCACCCACTTCCCAAAAACAGGTTCTGAGAGGGGAGGCAGGGAGGGAGGTCAGAATACAGCAAGACTCCAGTAGAAGAAACATAATTACTAAGGTGAGTAATTTTTTCTTCCAAACAACGAAATGTTGCTGTATTCAACAAATGCTGAACTACCAAGCAGTACCTCCATGGAGGGCAGAACCTACTTTGGGGAATATGCTCTGAAGTACTGCTGTACCAAACAGAGGCTTCACTCCTAGCCTGGATATCCAGAGAGTAATGCTTGGTAAAGGTATGGACTGTTTTTCAGGTGGCTGCTTGACAAATTTCAGAGAGGATATCCTGGCAGCAGCCAGGAAGCAGCTACACCTCTTGTGGAATGAGCCCTCAGGCCTTAGGGTGGAGTTTTCCCAGTTTTCATAGCAGAATTGTATACAAGACCACGATCCACCTGGCAATAGATCTCTTGGTGGCAGGTTTGCCCTTTCCCTACTTCTCCGTGAAGTGAGGAACAACTGGAGGAGTCAAACCTGTGACCCTTGGTACACTGTAATGTAGTAACTAAGGGCTATTTTAACATCCAAACTGTAGCCTCCTCTCCTGAGGAAGAATGATCAATGAAGGAAAACAGGAAGAGACATAGACTGGTTTAAATGGAAGTCTGAAACCTTTGGGCAGAACCTTCTGTTGGTTCTAAGGACCACTTTATCCCTGTGAAAGGAGATAAAATCAGGTTCCCCTGACAGGGCTTTGAATTCACTTAATACGCCGGCAGAGGTAATGGCTACCTAAGAACACAGTTTTCCAAGTCAAGTACTTAAGCTCTGCTGAGGACATAGGCTCAAAAGGTGGTGGATAAGTTGAGCAAAGCAAACATTCAACTTGCAGGCAGGCAGGTCTCTAAAAGGAGGATTGGTGTGAAGCAATCCTTTAAAAAATTTACAGAACACAGGGTGAGAAGATAGTGAGGAAGACTTCCCCACAGAGAGAAATGCAGAAACAGCTGACAAGTGTATCTTAAGAGTAGCTGGTCTGAGGCCTAGCCCATTAAGATGGACCATATAATCCAGAACATTAGGCAATCCAGCAGTATCTGGAGAAATATGCTTCTTAGAACACCAAATGCTGAATCTGTTCCATTTGGAGTTATAAGTCTTTCTGGTGAAGGGCTTTCGAGAAGCTTTGAGAATATCCAGAACCCCTTGGGAAAGATGCAGATCTGCAAACTCTAACTCTTCAAGAGCCACACCTTGAGATTGAGAGACTGGAGATTGGGGTACCAAATCATCCCTTGAGAGGATGTTAACAGGTTGTAATTCCTGGGACGAGACAGAGGAAGATGGACTGCTAGGGACAAAATAGGGGTACCAAGGCTGTCTGGCCCAATCTGGAGCAATCAGAATCACTTTGCAAGGTTGAGACCTTATTTTTGACTAAAATTTTGAACAGGAGTGGAAGGAGAGAAAGGCATACAGAAACTTCCCTTCGAATTCAGAATCAGGGCATCCAGGGGACTGAGCCCAAGACTGGAGGGTCTGCAACAAAGAGAGAGGAGTTGGTGATTGCCTGGAGCAAAGAGATTCATCTCTGGAGTGCCCACCTTGAAAAAATCACTTTCAGCACTTGAGGTCAGGGACCATTAGTTGGCGTCCTGAGAGATCCTGCTCAGTGCATCTGCTAGCACATTGTCCTTCCCTGGAGGTGAACTGCTGGAGAGGTTTGCAGGGAATAAGCCAGGGACCACAACTTCATGGCTTCCATGCACAAGGCCATGGACAAGTGCCTCCTGCTTGTTAATGTCCACATAGTGGTGGTGGTGTCCGTTCTGGCCTGGAACCACCCACGCTTGTTCTGTGCTGATTGAGAAAGCTTTCAGGGCCAGAAAAACTGCCCTGAGCTCTGGAGATTGATATGGAAAGGGATTCTTGTGGGGACCACAGCCCCTGGGCAGTGAGGGGCCCCAGATGGAGCTCCCAGCCCAGAAGAGAGCGTCCATGGTGGGACCACTGAACAAGGCTGAGTGGCAAAGGAACACCTTGTCTTAAGGTTGTCCTGATCCTGCCACCATTGGAGGGCTTGGATCAAGGTCAGAGTCACTGGGATCAGTTTGGTAAGGGAATCTTTCCTCTGAGACCAAAAAGCTGTCAGATGGAACTGAATATCCCTCATCTGGAATCTTGCCCCTTGGACCACTGCTGTTGAAGCTGCCAAGTGGCCAAAGAGCTGGAGGAAATGCCTTGCTGGTCGAGATACCCGAAGGCTGAAGGAAGAGGCTAGATCTTACTTTGAGACACAGCTCTTGCAGCAGGTTACACCATTAGGACTGAAGCCGGCAGTCGCAGGACCCGGATGAATTCTAGCTAGCCTTGCCTTGTATCTGGCGGGACCACCCCGGTAGTCCGCCTCGGCGTCAAGCGTGTACATAAAGGCGGTCGCCAGATTCCCAATTCTTTCCATACGACTTGTGTCACCGACCCACCCGGTTCCAGCTTCTAAGCAGCAACGGCCCGATGGTAAGAAAGTGTTTTCCTACGGAAGTCGTTTTCTTCATTCAGTTTTTCTCTGATGTCCTCCCGACCTCCAGTCACTCCCTCGTGTGTGCTTGTAGGAAGCAGATCCCATTCAAGGATCCGCTTTCGGCCTGTGTCCGTACCTAGGCCCAGACCCGACACCCAGTCCTGCACCTTTGCCAGGGTTTCAGCAGCAGAACCGGATCCGTTGCCAGAAGTCCCTACAGGCATTCCTGCTAGAGGAACAACTCAAGACCATGGCTTCCAAGGGGATTCTTCACAGAAGGCCCGCAAGCATGCTGAGAAGCATAGAGAAGGCCCTTCAGGTCCCCGTCTAGGGCCTCCGACTCGCTTGGCAGCTCCGGCTCAGAATCCGACACCGCTCTCCTTCGGGCCAGCTCTCAGCCTCCCCCACTGCGGTGAGAAAGTCTTCAGGCTCCTCTTCTCAAGCCAAGACTCCCAGGCCTTCCTCGTCCTCAAGGCCCTGGCTAAGTAGAGGATCGTCCACCATCACCACCAGTCGGGTTCCGCCATTTCTGAACCCGGCGTCAGGTCCGCTTCATGCCTCCTCCTCTAGCGGAGACCAAGGAGTCACCTCCCACTTAAGAGAGGCCATTGGACCCGGCGCCCGGTTGCCAGTCGGCCTCTACTCTGGGTCCCCAGAGCCGTCGTCCATCAGGAGACCGTCGCCGGCCAGGCCAACTCATCACCAGACGCCGGTAGGGGGACCGGCGCCCACTGCAATCGAGAAGAGGACCCCGACGCTTCCGACCGACGTCGGTCAGGAGACCATCACTGAAGAGGAGTTGACTCAGCCTGAGGACCAGACGGGTGACCCTGGCCCTGTTGAGACTCCCAGGGAACCCTCTCCGCAACCCGAGCCCCCTGTGGAGCCGACACCGGGACCCGACGACCGACCACTGGTGCCCGGTCCGTCATCGGGCCTTTCTTTTTCAGAGGTGAAGGAGCTTTTCACTTATTGGTGGGATACCATCAAAAAGGACATGGTCCCCACTCCGCCTCCGCTTCCTCCTCCTCACGGTTACTCCTCCGGTTTCTGCACCCCTCTCCATCTGGGTCTGCAGGCGGTTACCTCCTCCCCGGGAGCCCAGGACTCCTCCAAGGGAGACCAGACAAAAGAGACCTCCGTCAGATCTCTTCTAGGTCACCCCAGCCCTAAGAGACCCAGAAGGCGCCTGGGTCTGCCTGACGGAGGACAGGATCAGGTTTTCAGCATCCAGATCCCATCTCTCTCTCATCCCTTCTCCGGACCCGGCGTGAGCTTCCAGTCTCCTCCGGATGACCCTCTCGTTCTCGGATATCATGAGACACATCCAAGAGAACATGGATGGGATGCTCGAAGAGTTAGACGAAGGCTATGCCTATGGTATCTTGGGCAGAAGGACCCCAAGCTTTGTGGTGGTGCCACCCTTGGTAGTCACTCTGTGACGCTACAGGGCAGCATGGAAGGCCCACATTCACTCCCGGCGATGCCGAAGAAAGCTGACACGGGCCAAGGTTCCAAGGGAAGACCAGTACTTGGCTCAGCATCCTAGGCCGACTCTCTGGTCTAACAGCTCACATGACCGGTCCCAGAGACCGCAACATTTGAGCACCCTGCCACCGGACCCAGAGTCCAAGCAGCTGGATGCCATGGGTAGGCGCACGTATGCTTCTGCTGCCTGCGCCATCAGATCCCTGAATTATTTGACCCACATGGTGCAGTTCCAAAATGCCCTTTGGGAGCAGGGTCTGGACGTGGCTGAGAAATTACCGGAAGGTGAGCAGAAGGAGGAGATGTTGCAGCTCCTCCGTACGGGTTCGGACGTGGGAACCCAGGTGCTACGAGCCGCGTACGACTCCTCGGCCCGAGCAGCAGCTTCAGGCGTATGCCTCCGGAGGCACTCTTGGCTCCGTGTCTCCGGTTTTACCCCAGACTTCCAGGAAAACATCATGGACGCCCCATTCGAGGGAGAAGTTTTATTTGGTAAACCCTCCGAGAAGATAATTACCAGACTCAAAGAGGCCGGGAAGGTGGTGAGGTCGGTTCAGGCCATGTACCGACCCAAGCTTAGTTCCTTTCGTAGGAACCAAAGCCGATTTCAGTGGTGGACCATGAGACAACAGTCCGCCCGTTCCACAACAGAGGAGCTCCGGTTTCCGCAGAGCCCAGGGAAAACAACCCGCAGGTTGAGGCCAGCGCACACCGAAGCCAGCCCAGCCAGCGAGCCCCTCAGCTGCCACAGCCTGACTCCTTTCCGGCCCCCGCCTCTCAGGATCAACGGGATTTCATGGTCGGGGGTCGCATTGCGAATTTCCTGCCAGGATGGCAGTCTATAACCACCGACAGGTGGGTTCTCTAGATGGTCGGAAGAGGCCACTTTATAGAATTCCGGCGGAAGAGTCACCCTCGAGGCCTCCTCTGCTCTCCCGATACTCTGGTCAGCACAAGTCATTGATCAGACAAGAAGTACTCGCGCTCCTGCAAAAGGGGCTTATAGAGTGCGTCCCAGAAGGCTCAGAGAGACACGGATACTATTCCCACTTCTTCCTGGTTCCAAAGAGACAGGGACCTCCGTCCGATTTTGGACCTCAGCGACCTCAATTTGTCGGTCGCCTACAAAGATTCATGGTGGTAACTCTTCCGGGTCTTATTCCCATGCTGAAGCAGGGCGCCTTTTTAGCATCTCTAGACATGCAGGACGCTTACCTGCACATCCCTATAGCTCAAGTGCACAAGAGGTTCCTGTGCTTCGAGTTTCTCGCCATCATCTTCAGTTCCGAGCCCTTCCATTCGGGCTGTCATCGGCACCCAGGGTCTTTACCAAATGCATGGCAGTCATGGCAGCGCTCTAAGGAGACAGGGCCATTATGTGTTCCCCATACCTGGATGATTTGGCTTCTCATGGCGCCTCCAGAGGCGTTGTTACCAAGCGATCCAGGGTACCCAGGACCTGTGTTTGATCTCGTTACTCCTAATCAACCCGAGAAGTCTCTCCTGGTACCGTCACTTGGAAGCTGCAGTTCACTTAGGTGCAGTACTGGACACCATTCAAGGAAGAGCATTTCTTCCAGATGACAGAGCAGAGCGCATCAGACCCCTCATCAGGGAGCTTTTGGTCGAACAAGACCGTCCCAGCCAGGTCGGTCCTTCAGCTTGCTCGGACACATGGCTGCGGCCATTTCTGCCGATCCCTTCGCATGGGCTCACATGCAGGTAACTCGAGTGGATGCTCAAGGTGCAATGGGACCAAAGGCAAGACCACATGCAGCATCCGGTCAGAATCACGAGTACCGTGATTCGAGACTGGCAGTGGTGGCTAGACCCAGGGACACTCTCTACGGGCGTCCCGTTTATAGCGCTGTCCCCGGAGGTAATCCTCACCACAGATGCCTCAGGTCTAGGGTGGGGAGCACACCTGGACGGGGTGAAGTCCCAGGGAACGTGGACCCCTCAGGAGGCCCATCTCCATCTCAACGTCCTAGAGATGAGGGCGGTCCTTTATGCCCTGCAGGCATTTCAGTCAGAGATCCCACCGAGTACTCTCCTGCTTCAGACAGACAACACGGCGGTGATGTATTACCTCAACAAACAAGGAGGCGCACACTCTTACCCCTTTGCAGGGAGGCCATGAGGGTGTGGGATTGGGTAATCCGACACGGGCGCAGAACCTGATCACAGTACATGTTCCGGGGTGGACAACACAATTGCAGGCGGCCTGAGTCGGCTCCCAGGCCAGAGTCCACGGTGGGAACTTCTTCAGGAGGTAGCAGAGGATCTGTTCCTTGATGGGGAACTCAGAATTGGACTTGTTGCTTCCCCATCCAGCATAAAACTGCCCAATTTTGCTCGCTAGATCCAGGGCCTGGTGTTTTCTGGCGAGGCCGCGTTGTCCCACCTCTCCTGGGCGGACAGATTCCTCTCGCTTTCCCTCCCTTCCGTTGATCAGAGTTCTTCTCAAACTGCGCAGGGAGCATGCAACATTGATCCTGGTGGCCCCTTTCTGGCCCAGACAGATCTGGTTCCCTTTGCTAATACAGCTATCCCGGGAACCTCCGCTCCCATTGCCAGTCAGCTCCCATCTCTTGTCTCAGGAGGAGGGTTCACTGGTCCACCCGGACTTATGCTCACTGAACCTGCATGCATGGCTCCTAGAGACATAGCCATCTTGCAACACGGGGTCTCGCAAGAGGTTGCAGAAGTTCTTTCTGCAGCCAGAAAGCCGGCAATGCATGCGACGTATGCCATGAAATGGCGCCGTTTTTGTCTATGTGTAAGCACCACGGCCTTTCCCCTTAGGGTTGTCCGGTGAAAGTGGTGGAGTACCTACTCTCCTTTTCCGTTGGGTCTCGCCTCTCCTCTATTAAGGTGCACCTCTGTGCCATTTCAGCTTATCACCTCCTGGTGGGACAGTGCACAGTGGCACAATTAGATGCCTGTCGAGAATTCTTGAGAGGGGTGTTATGTCTTAGGCTGCCCATTAAGGACCCAGTGCCTCCATGGGACTTGCTCTTTGTCCTGGAGCAACTCACAGTCCCCCCCCCCCCCTTTTGAGCCTGCCACGGATTGCGAGCTGCATTTTCTGTCGTGGAAAACGTTGTTTTTGGTTGCTGTTACGTCAGCGAGAAGAGTTTCTGAGCTTCATGCTCTCATGTGCAAAGAGCCATATTTAATTTTCCACTGGGACAGAGTATCCCTGAGGCAATCCTAAATTCTTGCCTAAGGTGGTTTCCACACTCACTCTCAATCAGGATATTGACCTGCCGGTCTACTTCCCTAATTATGCTAATAGAGGAGAGGCGCTGCTTCACACCCTGGATGTTCACCGCAGCTTCAGGTACTACCTGAGCAGAACCAAGCAGCTTCGTAGATCGGAGCAATTTTTCGTTTCCTTTTCTGAAAGGATGATGGGCCAACCAGTATCCAAACAGTCCCTGTCTCGCTGGCTTGTCCAGTGTATCTCATCCTGTTATGATATCAAACAAAAACCCCTCCCGGGATCAGTCAGGGGCCATTCCACGAGGGGAGTGGCCACCTCCTTTGCAGCACTTCGAAATGTCTCCACTTCTGCCATTTGTGCTGTAGCCACTTGGAACCCTGTACATACCTTCATCAGGCATTATAGCCTGGACATCGCTTCACGGCGAAGAGCCGGCTTCGGCCTGGCTGTGCTACAGGGTCTCCTGTCCTAGATTCAGGACCTGGAATGTACTTTCTAGTTTCCTCCTCCCAGAATGTTTGCAAGCGCTACTGCTTGGGAATCAGTCCTAATGGTGTAACCTGCTGCAAGAGCTGTGTCTCGAAGTAAGATAGTACAGTTACGTAAGAACTTACCGTAACAGTAGATCTTCGAGAACAGCTCTTGCAGCAGGTACCTTCCCGCCCACCTTCCCCCTTGGAGGAGGCATGGCTTAAGCCTTTTTTAACAGGGATTTTTACCCTTTTATCTTCTGACGGTGGATCCTCGGTCTCCCATTTCGATGTCAGCCTGCGGCGGAAGTCTCGGCGGGAGAACCTCAGAATCTGGTACGGACAGCCCTCTATGTACTATACTGACGTCGGAGGCGGTCCCCGCTGAAGATAGCTAGCTAGAATTTTTCCGTGGGGTCCTGACGCCTGCCGGCTTCAGTCCTAATGGTGTAACCTGCTGCAAGAGCTGTTCTCGAAGATCTACTGTTACGGTAAGTTCTTACGTAACTGTACTTTCCATAAGAGCCCTTTCTGGAGGGAGAAAGGCTCTTGCACTGTGTCCAGTTCTGCCCTTATAAAAGTAAGAAGCTGGACTGTTTCGAGAACTGACTTGGGAAGGTTGAGAAGGAAACCTAGAGAAGTGAGCACTTGCTGGGTCACTTGCAGGTGAGACTTGACTTGGTCTGGAGACTGGCCCACTATTAGCCAATCGTCCAGATATGGAAAAATGGAAATCTTTTGCCTTCTTAGAAGGGCAACTAACTACTGCCAGGCACTTTGTGAAAACCCTTGGGGCTGAGGTTAGGCCAAAGGGCATTGCTCTGAACTGATAGTGGCCTGAGGGCAACTTGAACCTGAGGTACTTTCTGTGGGAGCACCTGATGGGAATGTGAAAGTAGGCATCTTTGAGGTCCAGGGAGGCTAACCAGTCTCCTGCCCTTAGAGAGGGAAGGATTATTCCCAGAGTTACCATCTTGAACTTTGGTTTTAAAAGATGTTTGTTTAGATATCTTAGGTCTAGGATGGGTCGCCACTCCCCTGTCTTTTTTGGGGTCAGGAAGTACCTGGAGTACAGCCCTTTGCCCCAGTGTAGGGTAGGTACTCTCTCTATGGCTCTTAAGGCCAGAAGAGAAGAAACCTCTGCCTCTCGGGCAAGGGTTTCCAAGAGATTTGCAGGTGGAAAAGATCTGGCTCTCATCTTTGGAAATTTCTTGAAGCTGAGAACCAGTCCTGGCTTACCACTTCCAGGACCCACTTGTCTGATGTAATAGACATCCAGTCCTAGACAAAGTAAGCCAGCCTGCCCCCTACCGGAATAGGAGAGTCGACCCGGGCAGGCCCATCAGGTTGTCTGCTTGGCAGGGGCTTTAGGCTGAGGAGTGGATGCAGCCCTGCGCATCCCCCTTCTGCCTCTCCCTCTGAAGAACCCCCTCTGTGAAAAGGAAAAAGAGTCATGTGCTTGGTAAAAAGGCATTTGAAAAGGCCTGCCCCTAGACTGCTGCCTTTGAGGAGTTGCCTGCCTCTCCTTGGCCTGAACACTCCTGTGTGTGGTTCTGTACTCGTCCATTTTCTTCATGTTATTCTCTGTCTGCTCCCCAAACAGAGAATTACCCACTACAGGAAAATCCATGGCTTTAGCCTGGGTATCCTGCGAGAGGCAAGTACATCTGAGCCAAGCCATTCTCCGAAGAGCCACAGATGTAGCCATGACTCTTGATGACACATCATTAGAGTCTATAGCAGCATGAAACTGAACTTTAGATGCCTCAATCCCATCTGCAGCCACCTCCTCCAGCTCCTTGGCTAGCTGGGGGAAGGCCTGTTTAGCCAGTGCCAGTACAGTGCCCCACCTGGACTTCTGGTACCTGGCTGTATAGGCCATATAATTTGCCTGTCTGAGTCCCAGGGAAGGTGCCATGTACAGCTTTTTTGCCATGGCATCAACCTTCCTAGAGTCTTTGTCTGGGGGGTGTGAAGCCAAGGGAATGCTTGCCTTATCACAGGCAGCAGCCTGCACAACCCCAACATGGCTTCATTGGTGGTATAAAAACTCTGTTTCTGAGCCTGAGAGTGTATACCTCTTTTCCATTCTTCTGTCCGCAGGAGGTATAGAATTGGGAGACTTCAGAACTTTTTGTGTCTGTTTCCCAAAAGATTTGTGGAGGGGAATAGACAGTCTCCTGGGCTCTGGGATGTCCATCATTTCTGCATAATCAGGCTCCTCCTGATCCTCCATTGCCTCTTCCATAGGAAGTTGGAGGGTCTCAGCCACCTTTCTGTAGAACATAAAGTGGGAAGGGGACTCAAAGCCTAGGAGGAGATACACCTGAAGGTCTGTCTGTGGAGATGTCCGGTTCCACAGGCACATCTAGACTTTCACCTTCACCATCATCATCATCAAATTCCCCTTCCTCCTCAAACTCCGGTTCATAAAATTCTTCCAAAGTATAATCATGAACCGACCGAACCGAGCCCCTGCCAAAAGGTGCCGGATCGGTCGGAACCGGGTGAAGCGATTCCACAATCCGAATCACTCTGGCTATTTCTTCGGCGGTCGGAACATGGACTTCTGGATCCGAACCAGACTATTTTTCTTTGCGCTTTCTTTTTGTGGAATCGACCCCTCAGGATCGGTTCTCCTTTTGCCCGAAGAAGTATCGCCCTGGTCAGAGGGCACTCCTTCTGGTTCGGTCGGAACAGAACTGGGCTGGCCATCTGTGTCAGTGGACTTCTCAGCCTCCTTTTCCCTCAGTCTGCCTAATCTCTCTTCCAGGGTAGATTTGGGAAAATTCTTGCAAATTTGGCAGTCTGAATCGAGGTGGTCAAACCCCAGACAATAAACACAGGTGGTGTGGGGATCAGCCTTAGCAAAGACCTCCCCACACTCACTGCAGTGTTGAAACCCAGTGGGCCTGTTTTTTTTCTTGGCTTTCTCAGACATGGCCAACCTAACCAAACTTACCCTTTATTTGGCATCTGTCAGGCAAGACTTCCTTATCGGTTTCTAACCGTGTCACGGGTCTTGGGGAAAAAACATTTAAAAACACCTTTTTTTTTTTTTTTAGAACCGATAAGAACCGGTAACCACACACTAAAATTTACACAAGAATTAAACAAATGATCGGTTCGGCCAAACCGATCCACACTTTTTACAAGTTCCATAAAACACAGTACAAAACTATCTAGTACTCACGATACCACAGACAGAGACTGAACCAAGTTATGTGGGAAACTTTTTCCGGTTGGAAACCGACAAAAAAACGACACTTAACCGACTTTCGAACTGAGCTGCAGGAGAAATCTCCGGAGCGACTGTTCAGTGAGGCGGAGTAAAGAATCTGATGGTTAGCATTCAAAGGGAAACAGACTGAGACATCAACCGAGCTCGAGCTCAGCATTCTATGCTCTGCATAAAAATGTTAACCCTTTGTTCTCGGGGTCAGTTTAAAGGCTGGGGCTAACTGCACTTGTCAGAATACAGCAAGACTCCAATAGAAGAAACATAATTACTAAGGTGAGTAATTTTTTCTTATCTCTTCACATTGACCTGCTGACCAGACACCAAGGGAAGGTCTTCGACCCAGACCTTCATTCCATGCACCTCACTGCCTGTACCTGAGAAGCTAGAGTTCCAGGCTTTGGGTCTGTCAGAAGCTGTGCTCCATGGTGTGGAAGACTTACAAAAAGAGTCAGCTCGATGGTGCTATGCCTTTAAATTGAAAAGGTTTTCCATTTGGAGTTGGGGCAAGAAGCTTGAACCTCTTGCCTCCCTGTAGCTAGTATTTTTGAGTACCTCTGGTCCCTCTCCCAGCTGGGGCTACGAGCGACAACCCTCAAGATGCAACTGGCAGCCATCTTTGCATTCTGGGCACTGGCTGTATGCTGACTGTGACACAGGAGAAGGTGGTTGGCCTCTTCTTTAAGGTACTTTACCACTTGTCCCTGCCATTATATGAACCACCACCACGGTACCTACTGCTGGTGCTGGCTGTGCTCATGGGCAGCCATCTGAGCCTCTGCACAGGTGTGAGATGTTACACCTGTTGTGGAAGATGGCCTTCTTAGTAGCTATCACGTCAGCCAGAAGGATCAGCGACCTCCAGACGCACTTGGTGGAGTCTTCCTATCTGGTCTTCCACAGGGAGAAGTCATCCTTCATCCCTACCCGAATTTCCTCCTGAAGGTTGTATCAGAGGTTCCACCTTAACCAGGTGATGAACTTTCTGGTGTATTTTACCAGCCCGTCTTTGGAGGCAGACCACAGGCTCCATACTCTGTACCTGCAGAGAGCACTGTCTTACTGTCTGCGAGCTGCCATCTAGAAGTCAGCACACACCCTCATCTCCTGTTACTGCACTGACCTAGAGTCTCATCAGGATGCTGCATTTGGGATCTTGGTTCTCCAGTCTCTGTTCACCAAGTAGGGGACGCGCGGTTTCCTCCTTCTTCCAGAGAACTGCCAGAAGTCTGCCAGTATGTGGACAGTGAATTCTATCCACACCCCTAAAAAAATAGATTACTCACCTGCAACCATAGTTATAAGTGTGGTATATACTGTATAGCAGGAAGTATTAGCTTTCAGTTTATTTTCGCTATATTAGCTTAACTGACAAAAGCACTAAAATAAGCTGATCGCTAATATTACAGGGAGCATAGTGCTGTAAGTGGACATGAAGCTGATGCGCTAATTCAATCGGGCGCTAAATAGTACTGCACCCCTCTCCATGTTAAATAAAGAGGGCGCTAAAATAAGCTACTATACAGTAGTTCAAATCCACAACATCCACCCGGCCTCCCTTGTTAAGTGACTCATGGATCCCTGCTTCCAGTGTGCAAGATCTAATGTCATGGGGTGGAGCAGGAGGATATACCACCCGGGTGGTGGGAAGAGCTTAGCTTAAAGACTGTCTGACAAATCAGCACTTCCAGTGGAACTGCCAATGTGAACGATATACCACTCCTAGAACTATGGTTACAGGTGATTGTTATGGTCCCTTGAGATTTCCAAGCTATATTTGGGATACCATGAGGAAACTTAGATCCTAACACATTTCTTATGTTCAAGTTCAGCAGCCATCGAAGGAAACAATTGTATGTAGCACTACTAGAGCCAGTTATAACACCAGACATGTTTTTTATTGGTGTCCGAGGGTTCAGTGTACCCATGTGCTTGAGCTTCTTCAAAATAGGAGGCTACCGGTTTATACCTGCGATAATAAATATCTCGTATTATGCGGGAGTGTCAAAATTACCCATAAACATAAGAGCCTGGATGATAGAAATTGCCATAGACCTGAGTGCCCGTGTGTTCTAGAGACACAAGAACATCTCCTTTTGGAGTGCCCTGAACATCAGAGGTTTCTGGGATGATTTGGCACACTCATAGCAGGAAGTTGGTTTTAGCACGATGCAGTGTGAGGAACTAGTTTAGGGTCTGCTGTCAGATTGGTGGAAGGCATATCACAAAAGTGCTGTTTGACTGTTCGCATTGCTGAAATACTACCTGTGGCTGGCTTGGTGTGCCTTCACCGTGCAGCAGAGGGTCATAATCTGCAGAGAAATTTAAAAGCAATGTTAAAATGGGATTAATACAGGCATACCACTTAAATCAGTCCACTAAAGTATCAGCACAGGCAAAGGCATTATGGAAAATCTGTTAAATGATTTGAATTTGATTAATGGGATGTCTCCAAGAGAGCACAAGACTGGCTATAGACACAAGTTTCCTGGTTGGTTCAGTATCACAATCACACACTGTTTTGTTTTATTTTTTATGCTCACTATAGTTACTGTATGTTTCAGGGTGGGGTATTTACTTAGAATTCTGTTTCTAAATAGTATCACAGTTTTGTTTCTGTTTTCCTCTGTATGTGTTTTTCCATGGTATTTTTGTATGATTTTTTTATTAGTTTTGTATCAGTATTATTTAACAAAAAAAAAAAAAACTTCCCCTACTCTTGCGAAAAGTACATTGAGATCCTCCAAGAGTCAGTCTTCACCGTTGATTCCCACTTACAGGTTTAGCCCAGAAGCACTAGAACCCAGCACCCAGCAGGAGCAAAACTTTGACCGGGGAGCTGGCAGCTACTACTCTGCACAATGCCTGCTCACCCTCATGTGGTGCCACACGCTAGTCAATAACCATTGCCAATTCCCTCACCAACCTCAGTTCTGTTCTTCTTGCCTTCAAGAGCACACTGTGGGAGCACTTCTCAGTTTGCCTTGTTGTCGCCGAAGTACTTGTTGCTGCATCACCATATTTTTCTGCTATTTATGGTGCCAGCTTTATTTATTTTCTTTAATGCATTGTGCCAAAACCTGAGAAAACAGGAGCAGCATCGAAAAAGGATACACAGCCGCCTGTTTGCCCAACATAGCTTCACTGGGCCGGCATCAAAGCTTTGCGGCCTTCTGCGGACCTCCGCATTACATGTATGCCTGCGACACCTGCTTCTCCATGGACTGTTGTACATGGGAGAACCGTGCATTGAAGCAGGGTAGTCGCATCCCCACCTTCAGAGGCAGGTGTCCCGCGCATGCGTCCATGATAAGGTCCTTAGGCCTTCTACCTAGGCCTCTTCCTGGGACCCCTGGTTCCATGGAAGTATGGAGCACTTGTTGACCTCACCACACTGAGGTGTTCGCGACTACAGTGGATGGCTCTGATGGACAGTCAACTCCTTCTAGCCAGTTGTTTATGAACCCTCTACAGTCTGGCTCCCCTGAGCAGCAGATGTCCCTGGTGGTGTCGCTGAAGCTATATGCCCTGTCTTTACTGGTGGACACCTTCATGTCATCCCTGGTGTTGCCACGCTGTTTGTCACCATTCACAGTGACAACAAGGCGTGTAACCCTAAGGACGACTTTGGGCCTCCCTCTGACACTGTTAACTGTGCTGGAGTAGAGATCAGCACCAAAGAGGAGGGGACTGGCTCCGGACATGATGGGGGAAAGCAGTGGTCATGGAGACCAAGGAGGATGCTGGGAACCTCTACAAAGGAAACGCACAGGAGGGTGGCACGAGACCCCACAGGGGAAGGAACCACTCCTGGTGGGGGACTCAATCGTTAAGGGGGTAGAACTGGGGGGGGGGGGGAGAAGGAGGTAAGGTGCCTGCCTGGCGTCATGGCTAGGAGGGACAGGAAGCAAATTTTCAGGATCGCGGAAGCAGTTGCATGGGACAGGGAGGTGGACATCATTGTCCACCTAGGGACAAATAACCTGGCTGGGAATGAGATCAGAGCAGTGCAAGAGGAGTTTCTAGGATCGGGAAGGGGCCTTAGACAAGTAGCATGCACAGTAACTTTCTCAGAGGTGCTGCCTGTCTATGATCATGAGTGAGGCTAGGGTACTCCGTACCATGCGATTCAATGAATGGCTGAAAAACTGGTGCAGTGCTTAGGGTTTTGGCTTCATTGGGGACTGGGGGTCCATATGGAGGGATACAGGCCTATACTGGCACAATGGTCTGCATCTGTCTGGGAGGGGAACCAGGATCCTAGGTGATAAGTTTGAATGCTTCATTGGCAAGCATTTAAACTAGCCATGGGGGGGGCACTGAAAGGAGCAGGGAAATCCCAGTCCCCCTTCACAAAACAGGGTAGTTAGCGAGGTAAACACCAAGGTAGAGAAGTTGATAGGGAGCAGGACAGGGTAAATGAAGAAAAAGGCAAAGACAGGATGCGGATGGGGCAGAAAGGGGTAAGGCCATCAAAAAATTGAGGCGTTGAGTACCAGTGCCCATAGTCTGGGTAACATGCTCCTTGAACTAGTGGCCATGATGGAAAGGGGGGACGCCAGGATATCATGGCAGTTACAGAAACATGGTACACAGAGAACGATGTCTGGGATGCCAACATACCAGGGTATACAATCTACAGGGGGTCCAGAGAGGGTAAAAGAGGAAAAGGAGTAGCTCTCTGTGTGAGGGAAGGGATCAACGCAATGGAACTAAAGGATAAACAGGGAGGAGAGGAGGCACTGTGGGGCACCCTGGAGACAGGAAATGGCACCACAGTCCGCATGGGGGTTGTATACAGATCCCCATCTCGTGTAGGAAATGGACAAGGAAATGATAGAAAGCATCCGAAAGAATGGCAGAAAAAGAGGAGATATTGTTGATGGGGGACCTGAATATGCCAGATGTTAACTGGAGCACCTTTGCTGCAGCCACATCCAAGAGCAGGGTCATTCTCGATGCTCTACAGGGGGCATGCCTCAGACAACTAGTGTTGGAACCCTATCGGAAGGGAGGACTCTTAAACCTGGTACTCTCAAATGGGGAGGGAAGAGAGGATCTCAGATTTAGAAGTGGGGTAGCTATCTGGGAACAAGCGACCACCAAACAGTGTGGTTCACGATAAACACAGCCATAGAGTCAAGCCATACAAAAGCAAGGGTATTGGACTTTAGGAGAGCTCACTTTGTCAAAATGGGAGAGTATCTCAGAAAAGCACTAGCAAACGGGCAAGAAGTGGGTGGAAGAACAATGGGGTAGAATAAAAACTATCACAGAGGTAACAAGCCTTTGTATGAAGCAAATAAACATATCAAAACGAAGGAAAAAAACACTATGGTTTTCAAAAGAGGTGGTGGGAAAGATTAGGGAGAAAAATGTAGAATTTAGGAAGTATAAGGAAACATAGAAGGAGCAGAACAGAGAACTGTACCGGTTAAAGCAGAAGGATGCAGGGAAAGCAGTCAGGATAGCAAAGGCTCAAACCGAAGAAAAGATAGTCAACTCAGTTAAGAAGGGGGATAAAACCTTTTATAGTTACATTAGGGAGCGAAGAAAGACCAAGGGGGGGATAGTGAGGCTTAATAAAGGGGTGGGCCGAGGGTGACAGTGAAAAAGCAGGGATACTGAACAAATACTTTTGCTCAGTATCTAGAAAAGAAGAGGAGGTGGAGGTACCTAAACCAAACAATAGAAGCACCCTGGATAGGGGGTTCGATACCAATCCGTTCACAGAAGAAAGGGTCCTGATAGAACTCCTAAAACTGAAGGAGTGGACAAAGCAGTGGTGCCTGACAGGATTCACCCCAGAATTCTAAAAGAACTAAGGGGAGAACGAGTGACACCACTGACTACCCTTTTTAACAAATCATGGGAGGATGGTGTGGTACCCGAGGACTGGAGGAGTGCAGATGTGATTCCCCTTCATAAAAGTGGGAGCAAAACAGAGGCAGGAAACTACAGACCTGTTAATTTGACCTCAGTGGTAAACTAAATGATGGAATCATGTCTGAAAGAAAGAATTGTTGAGTACCTAGAGGCCAACGGGGCACAGGACCCAAGGCAGCATGGATTCACAGCAGGAAGGTCTTGTCAGATGACTCTTAATAGATTTCTTTGACTGGGTGACCAAAGTAGTAGACCACGGAGGGCCTGTGGACATGGCCTACCTAGACTTTAGCAAGGCGTTTGACACATTCCTACACAAAAAATTAATAAATAAGTTAGCCAGCCTGGGAGTGGGTCCGCAGGTGGTAACCTGGGTAAAAAGTTGGCTGAACAAACATGACGCAGAGGGTAATAGTAAACAGAGTCGGTTCTGAAGAAAGGAGGGGTCACTAGAAGGGTACTGCAGGGTTTAGTACTGGGACTGGTCCTCTTTAATGTCTTTGTAGGTGACATTGCTGAGGGACTGGAAGGAAAAGTATGCCTTTTTGCAGGTGACACAAAGATCTGCAACAGGGTTGATAAACAAGGGGGGGTGGAAGGGATGAGAACAGACTTGGCAAGGTTGGAGGAATGGCCAAAAGTATGGCAACTTAGATTCAGTACAAAGTAATGCACCTGGGAAACAAAAACCTAGGGTACGAGTACTTGGGGGGGGCGCGTTACTAACAACAACAAAAATGGAAAGGGACCTGGTGGTAGTCCTATCAGAAAACCTAAAGGTAGGAAAGCAACGTCTCATTGGCCAGTCTCATCCAGATGGTCGTCTCTCCGACCAGGGAAAAACTGCAAATCCGGCACCAGCACCCTCCTGGATTGGATTCTTACCAGCCATCCAAATCGTATCACAAATTCCTCACTCCTCCCTGACTCACTTAGCGATCATTCCCCTGTCATCTGTTAATGGTCAAACAAATTCCGCAAACCCCCTCCTAATATTATCACTAGCAGAGTCCTACCACGTGGACAGTTGTCACACCTCAAAACATGCCTCAACCTCCAAGACTGGTCCCCTATCTACAAAGCAACAGATGTAAATACTCTGCTGGATTACTTCATCAACACTTTCAGTGCAGCCTGTGACTCCTACGCTCCTTTTAAAAAGCGGAAAGTCAAAGCCCTTTGCAATCTCTGGCTCTCGGCAGATCTCTTACGTCAACTAAAATCTAGAGATCGCCTTTGGGATCTGGCCAGAACTACTGGTAAAGAAACTGACATCCAAAACTATAAACATGCACGGAATGACTGTACCAAATCTATCCAGCAAAAGAAAACTACCTGCTTCAAGAATGCTCCCACGGATACCTGGGGTAATGGGAGGGCATTTTGGAACAGTATTAAAGAGGTCACTGGGAAGCAGCCAAAAACCTCCCCTACCTTGCTCAGCGTAAGTGGGTCTACTACACTTGACCCTAAAATCATAGCAAATACCTTCAACACTGCATTCACCGATCTCAGCAGTGTTCTCCCTTCTGACTTTTTCATGGACTATGACTCTCCCTCTCCTCCCACCAATGCCTCCTCCTCCTCTAGCCACCCACCTTTTTATTTCAAAGCAGTCAAGATGCATGATGCCCACAAATACATTACCAAAGCCATCACTAAATACAGATCCAGCAGTGATACACTTGACCTTAAACTGCTGTCCCTCACCCTTGATGAGGTGTTACAGCCACTGACATATATTTTCAACCTTTCACTCAGGCTGAGCCAGTTCCCTGACAAATGGAAATCGGCCACTGTTACCCTTGTCCATAAAAGTGGTGACAATGCCACTCGTGGAAACTGCCAACCAATCTCTATATTGCCACCCCTCTCCAGGGCCCTTGAACGTGTTGCAGCAGATCAGCTCACAGATTTCCTGGACAAATACAATATCCTGTGCTTGCAACAACATGGCTTCAGGAAAGGACGTAGCGCCTCAACTGCCCTACTGGAATTCTCTGGCATTCTTCACAGCTCACTGGACAATGGTCAGTTAATTGGGTCCGTCTTTATCGATCTGTCTAAAGCGTTAGACACTGTCCATCACCGCCTACTGCTTGTGCAACTTCTGAAAGCTGGGCTCTCTCCCGACTCCATTGCCTGGTTCAAAAGCTACTTGGAGAACTGGTCTCAAAGAGTAAAAATTGCAGATGTCCTCTCCGATTCCAGGCCTGTTCACTCAGGTGTCTCCCAGGGATCCATTCTGGGCCCACTACTATTCAGCTTGTTCCTCAACTCACTTCCAAATTCTTGCTCCAAAACAATCATCTTCTATGCAGATGATGCTGTAATTCTTGCCTCTTGGATCCTAAGCCTCTACAAGACAACCTTCAGCTTGGCTTCGCATCTGTTGAAAATTGGTTCTCAAATCGCAGTCTGGTCCTCAATAATAAGAAAACAAAGTCTGTGATGTTCAGCAGCTCTCAAATGAGCATAAGCTGCACCCCCTATCCATCAAAACCAGTCATGGAGTCACCCTGGAACAGGTTTAAGCCTTTAAGTACCTTGGGATCACTCTAGACCCTCATCTAACTTACAGTGCCCACATTGCCTCTGTAGCCAAAGCAGCAAATACTCACCTTGGCCTTCTCTTCTGACATAGGCAACATCTTACCCCAGAAGCCCTGACTGTCGCCGTTCAGTGCTCTATTGTCTTCATTATTGACTATGGGCTTATCTATGGCTGTGCTCCCGCTACCGCTCTTAGACGCATATCCACCTCCCTCAATAAGGTCTGCCGATTTCTCACTGGATCCCACCACCTCACACATACATGCAACCTCTATGCACAAGCTGGATGGGTGCAACTCACCAGTCGGATACAGTACCTAACCTGCACCATGGCGAAGAAAATAACTATGGGCCTTGCGCCCCCAGAGTGTGTGCACTCCTGCACCCTAGCAATAACCCCCGCTCAACCAGGGGGTCTGAATCACAGCTCCTGCGGTTCCACGTTGTCGTACCTCACAAGGTCAAAGATCTTGTGCCTACAGGGTGCCCAGCTGGCTAAATGGTCTAAACAGTTACATCTCCTCCACTCTTACCTTGGTGCATTTAAATCAAGGCTACGCCTCTCTCTCACTGCCTCTAGCTCCTGTGACTGTCTCCACTAGCTGACCCCATGAATATTTCCCTAACCTTATGCAGTTCTCTCTCCTATTAGCACTTGGTTACCTCTTAGCACGCACTTCCCCATGTTGTCTACGACAATGCCACCTGGCTGCGCTCCTCCTCTATAGCTGTTCGCCCCCCCCTCAACTCTTACTCTCTCTCTCTTGTCCTCTATCTTCTTTGCACCTCATCTGCTATCTCCTTGTAACCTAGCCTCCAAAACTTGTTTTGTTTCTCAGATGCTTTGTAACTCTGTTTAGCTTACACTTCTGTGACCTTGTCCTATGTATTGAATTTGTAATCTGACTTACATGTCTTATGTTTTGAATTGTAACCTGATGTGGAACCTTTGTAAAAGTGCGCTGACTCAAAGGTATTGTAATCCTAGACCTAATAAATAAATAAAATAAATTTAAGAAGGCAGTAAAGAGGGCTGCGGGGATACTGGAATGCATAGGGAGAGGCATCACCAGTAGAAAACAGGAAGTTGTTATCCCTCTGTACAGGCAGTTGGTGAGACCCCATCTGGAGTACTGCGTGCAGTTCTGGAGACCCCATCTCTGCAAGGACATAGACAGGATGGAAACAGTCCAGAGGAGGGCAATTAAAATGGTGCAGGATCAGCACCAGAAGCCATACGAAGAGCCTATTATGTCTACCCTCGAGGAAAAGAGGGAGAAAGGGGGCATGATAGAAACTTTCAAAAACCTCAAAGGAATCAACAAAGTCCAAGAGAGTAGCATCTTTCAGAAAAAGAGATGTGTAAGAACAAGGCGGCACAATTTGAAGATGGAGGGGGCGCCGCTCAGGGGCAACGTGAGGAAGTATTATTTCACGGAGAGGGTGGTGGACGCATGGAACGGCCTTCCTGAGGAGGTCATGGGGGAATTCAAAAATGCATGGGACAGACATAAGGCAATTCTAGTAGGGGATAGTAGGAAGGAGGCTGTTGGTCAGCTAGGATCTGTAGCTTATCCAGTAGGTAGGGAAATAGACAGACTGGGTGTGCCAGGCGGTCCTTATCTGCCGTCAAAGTCTGTGTTCTAGGGGCATGAATTTGGTGTTCAATACACACTTACTGGCAGGTTCCTTGCTGCTTTAAATCTTGCCAGGTCTTCAAGCTGACTCCTCCCACCCACCTGGGTGATAAAACTGTCGGCTCCGCCCCATGACGCCAGGTCTTCCTTACCACTTGGAAGCTCAGGTTCCTTCCTTTGCGCTCTGCGTTTTAGGCCTGGATCCTAACTCTTCAGTTAAACCGAAACTTGTATTAAAGTTTACTAGACTTCGGTCTTTTTCTTCCTTCGCGGCTGCGATGGGCAAGACAACTCCCGGATTTCGGCGATGCCCCTGTGGGCAGATGATGTCCCGGACCGATCTGCACTCCACGTGCGTTTACTGCCTTGGGCTCGATCACGATTCGCAGGCCTGCGAATTGTGCAAGTCCTTCTCAGCCACAGTTCTTGAGGATCACTCTGCCAGACTACAACTTGGGCGCCCCGAGAAATGTTATCCTCCGTTAAAGTCGAAGGAGGCCCGTTGGGTGGTGTCCGTGGCTGCAGGCTTGGCTGAACAGCTCGAACAAGTGATCACCCTCGAGGAGGAGGCGCCCAGGCTGCATCTACTACTTCGGTTGCGGCATTTATCCCTCTCTCTTTGGGCTCCTCCTACACAGCTTCATTCATGGAGCTTTGTCAGTCCCTCTCCACCAAGGGAGAGGGCCCTTCGGGACATTCCTCTCGGTCCAAGAAGGACTCCAAGGGTGAGTCCCACCATCGACGTTCGTGGGAGCAGGAGAGGTCCCCTTCCCCGGACAGTCGACACTCTACTTCGGTCGAGGTTGCGGCTAAGGCCGCTGGCTTCACGGTGTCCCGGTTAGGTCAGCCAGTCGAGACACTTGTCGACACAATCAAGATTTTTCTCCACCCATTGGATGGGCAGTCAACTGGAGAAGCTGACAACCCTTCTTCACTGGTTCCCCCGGTGGAAACCGAGGACTTGCCTGTGCCTCCTGTGTCAGAGTCCCCGGTTAAGGTCCCCGAACCAAGGGAGGAGCGGGTTTCCCCAGCTCCCTCTCAGACCTACCCTCAGGAGCACCAAAGGTCTGGACTCTTCTCCGGTCAGCAATCCACTGTTATCAGTGATCCTAAACCAGGAAAGTGGGCGCCACTCATCTCGTCTTCGTCCTCTTTCGGAGGATAGGCTCGACGCAAATTGGTGTGGCGCGACAAGGATCTGATGTGGCAGCAGCCTCTTTGATCGGGAACAAGCTAACCTCGTTGCCTTCCCCGGCCATTAAGTGGCTGTCACCAGAGCGGACGAAACAACCCCTCGTTGTAATCAAGGAGCCGAAGCCGGCACCTGTTGTTCAGCTTAAACCAGCTGCGCCACCCATTGTGGTGGAACCCCCACCTCCACAACCTAAATCTGGGGCACCGACCAAGGATTCTCGGTCGGGTCAGGGTTTGCCCCATCAGTTGTCGGTCACCCTCACTCCCGATCAACCTCGGCAAGTGGAGGGTGGCTCAGGCCCTCGGCAGCTGTTTGCAGACTCCTCGGAGTCTGATGATGATTCCTCGCTGTTCTCTAGGCCCCTCGAGCTGGAGTCCACTGGGGGTCAATCGGTGGACAAGAGCCCATCCTCATTCCTGGGAATGCTTCGGCTCATCTCAGAATCTACTGGGATGAAACTCGAACCCGTTTCAAAGCAGGCCAAGTATCCTCTCACGGAGATACTGGACCGAGGGGATTCCCCCACATAGGCCTTTCTAGTGGCGGAAGCCATTGTTGGCTTGGCTCTGGAGCTATGGCAGCAGCCAGCTTCTTGTCCAGCACCTTCGGCCAGGATGGCCCGAAAGTATGCCCTTCCCACTGGTTCACTCTCCGGATGCTCGGACCACCCCTCCGCGGAGGGGCTTGTGGCCAACAGTGTTTTCCGGCGCTCCTGAAATGCTTGGGACGTGGACAAGCCACCCGATAGAGTCCAGAAACTGGGCTATTCTGGGCGTAAAGTCTGTGCTGCGCCCTCCCTAGGCCTTCGTCAGGACAGTTCGGCCATTCTGATGGCACACTTTTCCCACACCCTTTTGGGCTCCCTGGATGAGGTGATTCCTCATCTCCTGGCTGACCTCCAGACTACGGTCAAGCAGGTGCAGGATCAGGGAAGAGCGGTGGCTAAGCAACAGCTTCAAGCTGCCTTAGACATTGGAGACTCTTGTGCCCGGTCAATAGCGGCCGCAGTGGCCATGCGCCACAGAGCTTGGCTGTGGATCTCCACTTTCACAGCGGATACCCAGCACAAGCTGGCAGACGTTCCCTTCCTGGGTACCGACGTGTTCGGTCCCGGGGTGGAGGATCATCTGCAGAGGATCGAGAAGTCCAGTTCCACCTTGGACTCTGTCACATCTGCCCAGTAGGACAAAGGCCGCCAGCAGCAGCGTAAGCTCTTTCGGCCTTCTGCCCCTGCAGCACACCCGGCCCAGCAACACCAGCATCAGGGCCAGCAGGCTCGTACTTGGCACCCCAAAGCCAAGCCTGCAGCTTCCTCCAGCAGGAAGCCGGGAGGGAAAGGCCCGGGAGGCCCCTCGGACGGTCCTTCCTCCAAGCCTGCCCAGTGACGGGTTGAGGGGTGTCGCCCCCAACCTCATCACTCCTCCCTGGGTTCCCCCCATGGGGGGAAGGCTCGGTCACTTCCTTTCCGCCTGGTCCGATATCACCATGGACCGCTGGGTGCTGGAAGTGGTAGGAAAGGGTCTGCCTCTGGAATTCGAGCATGCCCCACCCTATCGAGCTGTCGCCCCACAGAGGGCTACAGGGTCCGCAGCCTTTCTGTCGGCTCGTTGAGCCGACATTGCCCTGCTTCTCCAGAAGGAGGTGATCAGGAGGTGGTGGATCCTCCACCAGACCCAGGGTTTGTGTCCAGGTATTTCCTGGTCCCAAAACGGGCAGGGGGCTGGCGCCCCATTCTAGACCTACACGACCTGAACAAGTTCTTAAGGTCTCGAACCTTCAGGATGGTCACTCTGGCTCAGATCATTCCATCCTTGGAATGAGGCATGTGGTTCTGTTCTCTGGACCTCCAGGACGCGTTCTTTCACGTCCCAATCCGTCCGTCCCACCAGCGATTCCTCCACTTCAGGGTGGAGGGGTCCCTTTACAAGTTCTGGGCCATGTCCTTCAGCCTCTCTCCAGCTCCCAGGGTCTTCACCAAATGCATGGCAGTGGTGACATCATTCCTACGGCACCGAAGGGTCAGGGTGTATCCTTACCTGGACGACTGGCTGATTGCAGCCCTCTCCAGACCGGAGGTGGAGCGTTCCCTCCAGGTCTGCTCTCAGATTGGCCTCCTCATCAACGAGGCCAGATCGGAACTCGTGCCAGCGCAGGTGATTCAATTCATCAGGGCAGAGCTCGACTGTCTTCGAGCCAGAGCATGGCTCCCGGTGGACAGGGCCGAAGTTCTTTCCTGCTTTGCCCAATCATTTCTGGTTGGGCAGTTGTGTCCTGCCCGGGACTTCCTGTGTCTCCTGAGCCTCATGGTGGCCTGCACCGGTGTGGTCCGTTGGGCCCGCTGGCCCGCCAGTGGTCACAGAGCTCCACTCCTCTGGACCAGCCAGTGATAGTGACCCAGGAGATGGGGAACGCTCTCCAGTGGTGGATCTTTCCAGCACATCTGCAGGAGGGTATCCCGTTTGTCAGCCCAGAGCCGATGGGCTCTCTAACGACTGACGCCTCTCTGATGGGTTTAGGTGCCCATCTAGGGGAGCTCAGAGCGCATGGCCTCTGGTCCCCTCAGAAGTCTCGATGCCACATCAACCTGCTGGAGCTTCGAGCTGTCCGACTAGCCCTCACCGCCTTCGCTCTGTTTGTTCAGGGTCAAGTGGTCCAGGTACAGACGGACAACACCACGGCCATGTACTAGCTAAACCGCCAGGGCAGGACACACTCCTTGCCTTTGTGCAAGGAAGCTCTCCGCACTTGGTCCCTCGTGAGCAGACTGAAGGCAGATCTCCTAGCCATCCATGTGGCAGGAGCCTCCAACACTCTGGCCGATGCCCTAAGCCGGATTGGTGCTGCATCTCACGAGTGGTCTCTCCTGCCGGAGGTAGTACACGATCTGTTCTCCCACTGGGGCACACCTCAGGTGGACCGGTTTGCCTCCAGGGAGAATGCGAAGCTGAGGCTGTATAATGCCCCCAGCAGGGCTCACGGCAGGGGGATGCCTTCTCGAGGCCGTGGACCCTGGTCCTCTTCTATGCCTTTCCCCCATTTCCCTTGATCCATAAGGTGCTTCTCAAGACGAGGAGGGACAAGGCGCAGGTGATACTGGTAGCCCCAGACTGGCTCTGCCAGTTCTGGTATCCAGATCTCCTCAGCCTCAGCTCCAGGCTCCCGAGGTGGCTTCTAGCCCACCCGGACCTGATCTCAGTCAACCAGGGGAAGGTTCTCCACCCGGACGTTCAATCTCTGCACCTGACGGCCTGGTTCCTGAGAGGCTAGAGTTCCAGGCCTTGGGTCTTTCCGATGAGGTCCTCAGCGTTGTTGAGGCATCCCGTAAGGAGTCGACCAGAAAATGCTATGCCTTCAAATGGAAACGATTCTTCATTTGGTGTCAGAACAAGGGGTTGGACCCTTCTTCCTGTTCCTTGGCTAGTATCCTGGACTACCTGTGGTCCCTTTCTCAGCTAGGGCTTCAGTCGACGACCCTTAAGGTGCACCTGGTAGCCATCTCTGCTTATCGGGTGCGGGCCGGCAAGCAGTCGGTGGCACAGGAGAAGGTGGTCAGGTGCTTATTCAAAGGCCTTGATCACATATCCCCTCCGGTGCGAGAACCTCCACCTCCATGGGATCTACTGCTGGTATTGGCTAAGCTCATGGGCAAGTCATTCGAACTGATGCACAGGTGTGACATCTCTCACCTGTCGTGGAAGACCGCCTTCTTGGTGGCTATCACATCAGCCAGAAGGTTGGGAGAGCTCCAGGTGCTTTCCATCGAGTCTCCTTATCTGGTCTTTCACAGGGACAAGGTTGTCCTTCGCCCCACCCGAAATTCCTTCCAAACTTGGTGTTGGAGTTTCACCTTAACTAGGTGTTGACTCTGCCGGTGTTCTACCCCAATCACACCTCGGAAGCCGAATATAGGCTCCATACTTTGGACCCTAGAAGAGCGCTGTCTTACTATAAGGAGCGGACGGCTGAAGTTCAGGGAGAGGTTCGCCAGCTGTTTGTCACCTACGCTGAAGCTGCACCTGGCAGACCTGCAGCCAAGCAGACAATCGGCAGGTGGGTCACCTCCTGTATAGATCTCTGCTATAGGTTGGTGGGCATGGAGCCTCCCAAAGGGATAAGAGATCATTCTACCTGCCATACTGCTGCATCGGTGGCTGCTTCCAGGGACGTCCCTATCCAGGAAATCTGCAGGGCTGCTACCTGGAAGTCAGCACACACCTTCATTACCCACTACCACATCGACCTTGAGTCACGCCGGGATGCTGGTTTTGGGGCCTCGGTTCTTCAGTCCTTATTTCCTAAGTAGGGGTGCGTGCCTTGCCTCCCTCCTCCCGGAGAACTGCTAGGAGTCTGCCAGTAAGTATGGATTGAACAACATATCCATGTCCCTAGAAATACAGGTTACTCACCTGTAACAGGAGTTCTAGGAATGGTGTATGTTGTTCATCCACACAACCCACCCAACCTCCCCGGCTTCGACGCGCAACCTGGCTTCCAGCGGGCTAGATCTGGCGTCATGGGGCGGAGCCAAGAGTTTTATCACCCGGGTGGATGGTAGGAGCCAGCTTGAAGACCTTCCGGCAAGATTTAAAGTGGCAAGGAACCTGCCAGTAAGTGTGGATGAACAACATATACCATTCCTAGAACTCCTGTTACAGGTGAGTAACCTGTATTTTCTGATCATAGGCCTGGCTTTGAGCGAGGTGTTGTCGTTGTCGCCCTGGAGCCATCCCTGACTCTGGAGTCACCCGCAAGAACAAGGAGAGTGACAATACCCAGTGCAGTGTCAAAGTTGACACTGAGCAAGGTGTTGACTGTAGCAAAATAGAGAAGTCTGTCTTCAGGAACGTCGCTGACCCAGAGGATGGTACTGGAGGTGGTACCAACTTGGAGTTTGACCATGACCAGGAGCCAGATTTTTTTCCTGGAGCCATTGGATGACACCATCACTGGCAAAGACCTGGACCTCCCTGTGAAATCTGTACAGCTCTGGTCTTCCCTCTTGGTTGTCCACACACAGATCATGTCACCCTTCAGTTGTAGGTGGACACCCTTGTGGCGAGGTCCCCTATGCAGTTGCACAACCCAGGCAAACACCCCTTGTAGAGAGGCCTAGCCATTTCCTTGAGAGGATGCCCTCACTAATGGGTCCTACGGGACCGCTAACATAGGAGTAACACTGTGCATGGGTCATTGGCTTAGAGGAATGGCACAGGGATTCTGATATAGCCCATTTCAGGCTGTTCTTCCCAGTGCCGACCCTGCCTGGAGGCAGCGCCTGGTCTCCGGTCTCCATCAGTGTTCTCAGAGGACAATGAATCACCCGTCCACCTTCCTTTGGCTGCTGAGTACACCCTATACCATCACTTCTTAGTGGAGATGGTCCAGGCATTTGACCTTGAAACCTGTGCAAGTTGCAGTCTGGCAGCTCTGCAATTAGGACTCCTTGGAGTTCCCAGTGTCTACACTGTGTTTGTCCCTTCTTGGGCAAGGGCTATGGAGGAGGCACGCAAGGCAGTGTGGAGGTATCTCTTCTCCAATCCAGGCATCCCCAGGGACCATCTCACGCGGTATATCTCAGTCACAGGGTCTGCAGTCTGCAGACAAAGTATTGCACCCACCTCTGGGCTTCAGGTAGTACAGACCCCAACAGGGCCACAGAGCCTCACGCGTGACCGATCTCCAGATGCAGATTCCGCTCACATGGATGCTATTGAAAGGAAGGCATTTACCTCAACACACCCTCTCATGTGTATCTGTATGTGTCAGGCACAAGTAGCAGCCTATAACAGTTGCCTCTGGTTGCAGCAGCTAACAGTGTGTTAGCTGCACTGCCACAAAGAGAGACAGTCAAGCATGCCACTGACCTTTCCACCCAGGACTGGAGGTAGTGCGGCACCAGTCGAGGTCATCTAACGACACCAGCGAGGTTGCCTCCAGACTGGTGGGAACAGCAGTCTGTATATCCAGTGGACAGTATGGCTTCACCTTTCCATGCTGGCATAAGGTGCTTAACTTGCATTTCCAGGGGACTAATTTCTTCTCATCTCTGGTCAGGCTGGGACAAACAAGAACATTCCTGCTCCTGTGCTACAGAAGCCCCAGCCTGGCCCTGAGCAGTCACAGGTCTTGCAGCCCCTGCCCTCAGCTGGATTACACTTTGATGCACATAAAAGCCAGTTTAGCTATTGGAAATAATTTATTCAGTGGCACTTAGCTGTTTGAACAACAGTTGGAGCCGTCTCTTAGAGTCTAACAAAATGAGAGCAACTATTAGGACTTCCTGGCCGACTTCCAGTAACCCACAGATGGGTAGAGTACGCAGCTCTTTGCACAACAAGCAGTCCTTTCATGCTAAGGGCAGGGGAGCCCAAAACAATAAATTCCAGCCTCCCCAGCCTTGGAAGAAAGCACGAAGGCACAGGTGACAAAAGTGCTCAGTGTCACAATCTGAAGCTTCCACTTCAATTGCCAAAGGCAGATCACTCCTTCCAGTTAAGGGATACCTGACCCATTCAACCATCAGTAGGAATCCATCTCAACAGACAGGTGGGTTCTAAGTATCAACCAAGAAGGGTGCTCCCTAGAATTGTTGAGAACTCCCCATACAATCCTCCCAAAAGGCAGTTGCCTTGTCAGTTTACATGTCAGGGCTTCTGGCACAGGACATTGCAGACCTTCTGAGAGATGGTCAGAACAGAACAAAGGATCTTCGGGGGTATCTCAGTCATCAGGTCACACCATAGGAACTTCACCGTCTGTGAAACAGGATCCACATGAAAGATTTTCAGCAGTGCAACTGGCAGCCTATAACCAGCGATATTTGTCAACATCACCAACCCTATAAAGGCGTGAGTGGCCCTGCTGCCTCCTCAGTTCTTTGCCGCCATCGACTTGTTTGCATGTGTCTCCGCGGAAACTCTGATGCAATTTTTATTTTTGTCATTTATATTTCGGAAAGACCTTTGAGTCAGTGGATCTTTTACAGAGGTTCCACGTCAGAGAAACAGTACAAATAACACGCATCAATCACAGAAATTACCAACAAGATCAGTAGTTAAAGAAATGCCCATGGTGAATACAAAGACATTATGCATCAGGATCAAACATAGGTTACAAAAACATCAGAAATGTTCACATATACTAGGCCTAATGGCGAGGAGAACATAGCAGGACTGAATTTTAAAACGGTTCTTTTATCGAATTGTTGAGAGGTTAAAGGAGTTCTTAACACAAGTGCAAAGATGATGTACCAGGCTGGCTTAAAACGGACAGGGAGGAAAGTGCGCAAGGGGCACTAGGGTGGGGTTACGGAAGAGGGCCTGATTGAAGCGGTGAATAACTGAGGTTGGAGGAGGGAGGAGCTGCGAGAGGAGGAAGATTCTAGGGTGGAAGTAACGATAGGCAAGGGTTGGGTGAATCCTAGGGGTGAGGGCAGAGGGGAGTGAGATGTGGGGTTGCCATGTGTAGGAAACCTACATGATGGAGTGATGCAGGAAGGGGGAGTGGATAGCGGGGTATGGAGAGGTAAGGGCAGAGGGGAAATGGAAAAAGTGTGGGGGGAGGGGTGGCCAGTGGAAGAAAACAAGAGTGGAGAGATACAAGTAGGAGGTTTTGTGCCTTTTTTGCCTACGGCTTTTATTAATTCACTGTTTTAGAATCTCTTTTTTAAAGAGATTCCTTTATTTTGTTTGTCGAGAGTGAATCCTTCAACTTCTGTCTTCCTTTACTGCCGCTGCGGAAAGAAGATTGCCTCCACAGACGAACTCTCTCTCTGTGTCTGCTGTCTTGGGCCTGACTATGAATTCTGTCACTGTGAGCTCTGCCAGAAGTTTAATCAAACAACCATTAGGTGACGCAAGAAGGCTATTAAAAATGTTCTGATGGAACAACAGGTAGCCAGTTATGGGCAGGGGTCTTCCGGGGGCTCAGCCTCCCAGTCGCTGGCAGGGTTGTCGAGCTCCCAGACCTCTAAGGCCCAAGACAAGTCCTCAGGAAAAGCCATAAGAAAGACCATGATTGGGACCCCCTCACACCAGACTGATACTGACAACACCTCTGCCTGACTGCAGGGCGGTTGGTTATTGACCTCTGGATCGTCGCCCCCTTTAACGACGACAGTGGGATGCAGGTCGATGGCCTCCCACTCCAGGCTTGATTCTTCACCAGCCGCCGGGGTGCCAGAGTCCTCGACGCACTCTGTGCGGTCAAACCCCCAAAAAAAGTCGATGCAGTCTTCAATGTTCATCGACCTCAGTGAGATCTTAACAAAATTTACTTCAGTGATTGCTCACCAGCTAGGCGCATACGGGCCACCTTAACCTGTACCATGGATGGTAGCTTTGGCCAACTCCCCCTTGACGGGTGCAGGCCACTCCCCATGGGCTGTCGGCAGCTCCTCTGACATCCGACCTTGACATGGAAGAGGTTGATGCTGAGGAGGAATACTACCCAGATCTCATTCTTCCTGATGAGGAAGAGGAGGAGGAACCCCTTACTTCGGACAGTTCCACAGCTTCCTCTGTCAGTGAGGACTCTGTCAAACATTTATTTATTTATTTAGTTTTTGTTAACCGGGTAAGTGCGCTAGTCGGCAAGTGACTGTTTTCAGGCACGACCTGGGAGGTACAATTACAACACACAAAGAGTACAGCCAGATTATTAAGACAACGAGTACAAAAAATGCAGAGAGAAATACAAATGGCAATGTAACATACATTAGTAAACAAAAATATACTTTAGCACTTGATCATGGAACTTACTCAAAAATGTGAATAGTAGAAGGCAGAAAATAAGAGAGGATAGGCATCAGTAGAAAGACACAAGGAAGGAAAACTGGCAAAGGATAGGAGGGAGAGATTATGGAAAGGAGGCGCCGCTAGATACGGCAACAGCGGGTGAGGTACCAATCCTGCGGTCAAGCCTATGGAGCCGAAAGACGGCAGGCGAAGAGAGGGTGGTAGGGGAGCGCAGTAGACGGCAACAGCGGTAGGAGGTAGGAAATACAGCCGGGCTGGTGGAACCGATAAACGTGCAGGGCAAGAGTGAGGATGCGGTGAGAGGGGATAGAGGCGGAGGAGTTACAATAGCGTCAAAAGTGTCAAAGTCAAGCCGATCCAGTGGAACCAAGAGACAGCAGGGCAGGAAGGGGGTCGGTAGACGGTGGAGTAAGCGGTAGTAGGTGGAGAGAGGTGACTAAGCACAGCCAGGAGGTGGGGACTAAGGAGGGCATGGATGAGGTAGGAACAGGTAAAGGTGAGTTTGGTGGGAGTGGCAAAAGGGGGAAGAGGATATAACAGAAGAAGGGGAGAGAGCAGTGGGGTTAAGTGAGGAGAGGCTGGAAGTGAAGATAAGAATGTCATGGAGTAGAATAGCGACTTACAATTGTCAACAGCTAACATTAGGCTTATAAAGAAACAGGTTAAGGCAACATTAATTACAAGGCACAAAATAAAACATTAATTACAAGGCATAGTATAGAACACCCATTTGGACAGGCAAAAGTGCTAGCAATGAGGAAACAGTACAAATGCAGCGGATCAGGTAGGTCAAAGCAAACACATTTGTCCATAGTAGTGAGGAAAGTCCTGAGTTTGCTCTTAAAAGTCACATGAGTGGAGACATCTCTTAGATCCTGAGGTAGTAGGTTCCATAGGTGGGGGGCAGCATGATGGAAGGAGCCCATGCCCTTTTAGTCCGACAAAGGGGATGGATAGTAAGTCTGATCAGCGATCTAAGATTCCTTGTGGGAATGGCCGGCCTGAGGAGATCAGACAGGATAGCAGGCTTGGACGTCCTTAGGATGGAATCAACTAAATTGTACAAGTAGTACTGCCTGATAGAGGAAGGAGAGAGCCAACCAAGGTCCTGATATAAGAGACAATGATGCTGCAGCGAGGTGCTTTGGTTGCATACCTGCACACATTATTGAAGGTAGTATCCCATAGTTGCAGTGAAGATTTGGTGGCCAAGGACAGGATGAGACACCCATATGTAAGGGTTGGCAATAGAATGCCTCTGGCTATCGCCAATTTAGCAGCAGGGTGAGCAGGTATTTGGTTCTGTAGGCAGCCCCAATTTGCAGTTAATTGACTTGCAGGTTTCCTGTATATGTGCTTTCAGGTCCAAGGTTTGATCCAGGTGGATGCCAAGGTAACGAAAGGAAGTGACAGTTTCTATAGGGTCCCCATCGATATCAGAGACAGAGATGGTCAGAGGACAGGATCTAAGCTTGTGATTGGAGCCAAACATCATAACTTTTGTTTTATTTGTATTTAAAACCAGGCGCTGAGAGTTCAACCAGTGTTGTACAGCACGAAAGTCTGCAGTGAGGGCAGCATTTAGATCCAGGACCTTATCAGAGTGATAATAAATTACCAGGTCATCCGCGATAAAGAAGTGAGTGACCTGTGGTGACCAGCTCAGGAAGTTTATTGACTAATAATGAGAATAGAAGAGGGCCAAGTATAGACCCCTGAGGGACCCCAATGTTGATAACAGCACTGTCTGACATGGATGAATTAAACTTAACAGCTTGTGTTCTGTTGGAGAGGTAGCTTTTGAACCAGGTAGTGACTGGGGGAGAGAAGCCCAAGGTACTGAGGGTGGATAGTAGCAGAGAATGGTCAACCAGATCGAAAGCTTTGGTTAAGTCAATGAAGACTGCCCCTGTTAACTTTCCTTTATCCATATTGGTAACGATATCTGAAGTGAATTTTGCAAGTGCTGTCATGGTGCTGTGATGCTTTCTAAAACCATGTTGTGCTGAGCTTAGTAAATTGAATTTCTCAAGGTATTCAGTGATTTGCATGGATACTGCTTTTTCCAGGATTTTATTCAGAACAGACAAAATAGCAATAGGCCGGTAATTTGATATGTCATTTTTAATGCCTTTCTTAAATACAGGAGTGACTCTGGCTGCCTTCCAGACTTCAGGGACAATGCCATTGGAGAGAGATAGGGTGAAGATGTGTGGGGGCCAGAGATGTAGCAAGAAGCCATTTTAGTAGTCTTGGTTCTAGGCCATCTGAGCCAGTACTGGTGTTTTCAGAGAGTGACCTGAGCAGCTTTAGGACCTGATGCATAGACACTTCCTGAAATAGAAGGGGTTGGTTAAGTTTGGGGTCCTTCAGATGCTGTGGGGTTAAACTGCGAAGCAGAGGATTGTGATGGGAGGGAAGCTGTGTAGGCAGATAAGTCAGAAAATTGTTGGTTAAAAGCATTTGCAATGGTAGTAGAATCATTACAGTGTACACCATGTAGGACCATATCTGAGGGAGTGACATCACTAGCAGAACCTAAGAAGGACTTAATGTGACCCCAAAACTTGCGAGGGTCATTGGAAGAATTAATCAGCAGGTTTTGGCAGTATTTACTTTTGGCCTGCCTGATGCATCTTTTACAGTCATTTCTGTATTGTTTATACAGAATGAGATCTGACTGCAGTCCAGTTTGTTTGTATTTTTCCATTGATTGTCTCTAACTTTTAACTTTTGAAGCAGGTCTTTTCAGCCACCTCAATGCTGGCCCTTACCCTCCTTTTGACTGTAGGGAGGTGCTTCTTTTGGATGTTGCCAAATTCAGTCAGAAATGAATTGAGGGCAGTATCAACATTGGTTGCGGTATAAATGTTAGACCAGTCAACACAAGAGAGGTCAAATAGGAAGGCTTGTTTGTCCAGGGCAGCATAGTTTGAAAACCTAATCAGACGTGGTGGAGGAGGTGGACAGGATCGCCATCGACAAAGTGTGGGGGAATGATCAGTGATTGAGTCAGCAAGCACTGTGGCATCTAGTACATGATCAGGTCTGGTGGTGAGGATCCAATCAAGTAGGGACCCTGAGTGCGGAGTAGTAGTTCTGGTAAAGCCTGTGATAGTTTGGTGTAGATTGTGCTTCTGTATTAGAGATTCAAGGATGCTGTGCTGTGGACCCAGCCAGTTAAGGTTCAGGTCCCCAAGGAGTAGAGCCTCATTTGATTTTACATTCTGGGAGACATATTGTAGCAAATTCTGGAGACCACTCATCCCGCTTGTAGGTGGATTGTAGACACAAATGATGTGCAGCAGTTTTGAACCCAGTGCCAGGGTAGAGTGCAGAGTTTCACAAGGTGTTAGGGAATCAGTGCAGGGTAGGATGTTCAGGGATAGATGATTTTTGCATTAACCCCCGACCCAATACGGTCTTTCCTTAGAATGCTATAACCAGGCACAAAACAAGTGGCATCAGGCACCCAAGGCTTCAGCCAAGTCTCTGATAGGCATAAAATGTCAGGGTTAATCAGTTTAGCCCAGGCTTCGAGCTCAGCCAGGTGACTCGTGAGACTCCGGATATTCATGCGGGCTATAACCAGACCCTTTTTTGCTGCAGCCGTTGCATGGGGTGAAGCGCAAACCATAGGGCCCGGATTGGGTTCAGTATCTCTGGCAAGCATAAGGAGCCGCCGGGCAAGGTGAGAAAGTAGGTTGGCAGAGAGAGTGCCTAGCTAGCGTTTGGGTCTACGATAGTTCAAGAGATAGGAGTGGATAGACAGATAGATACAGCCCTTTTTAATGAGGATAGAGTGAGCAGGGTAGAATTCGAGTAATAGTACAGCAGGATGTTAGAAACCTGAAGTCACTATCATTGTTAGCACAGGGATAAGTAGCAAGAGATGTACAAGTTGTTAGCCAGTTTAGACATAACAGGAGAGACAGGAGTATAAGTGGTGAAGTTTTAGAGGTGAGAGGAGGGTTCATTAGGGGGAGACTGGGGTGCAGCACCATATCTGAAGTGGCCAGTTTCACAGAAGAAACTATGTTGCTATCTGAATACCCTGATCACGTAAATGACCTAACCTAAAAGTTAAACTTCAGCATGATTTGTGTAATTTGTCGACTTCCAAAACGTAATATTAAAACTACGATGCTGACGAATATTTAATTCCAACGTTCCTGCCAGCCCCTCCTGTGCTCTGCATGGCGGGATCAGCGTGAATTTAATAGTTTCAGGATACTGCTTAACAGTCAATATACACTTGGGTCTCTTCCAGAGTACCCCACCTTCTTCAGTATGATGAAGCAGTTGTCCTCAGCTGTGGGATTCCATACTGAGGAGGAGGAAGATGTCACCAGAAGAGATCTGGTGGATTTCCTGGAGATCCCAGTGTCACCTTCTAAGATCATTCCTCCTATTCTGCCAGCCTTGAGGAATGCTACCACTGCAGCCTAGCACAGACCCGACATGGTGGCAGCTATGCCCCATAGGGCAGGCAAACTTTACCATGCCCTTCAGTGGTTTCCTCACTATGCTGCCTAGCCAGAAACAGATTAAATGGTGATAAAGGCAGCTCATGACAGGTGTAAGGCACCCAAGCACCTTAGCTCCCTCCTCCCAAAGAGTCACACAGAATTGATCTTTGGGGTAAGAGGGTTTATGCCTACTCCACCCTTGGGCTGAGGATTGCCAGTTACCTGTCCCACATGGTAAAGTGCCAGAATACCAACTGGAAGAAGAGCAAGGCTGCCGCTCAGGCCCTTCCAGAAGGTAAGCAGAAACAGGAGGTGCTCCAGTGTTTGCAGACTGCTGAAGATGTCAGGGAACACCTCCTGCAGGCCCTCTATGATATCTCGGATACTATTGCCAGGACAGCTGCCACCAGCATTTGCCTCCGTCAGCACTCCTGGCTAAGGGTCTCTGGCTTTGCTGCTGATGTGCAGCAGAAGGTACTTAATGGCCCCTTTAATGTCTCTAAGCTCTTTGGGCCAGATGTCCAGCATATCATAAATGATTTGCAGGCATCCGACAAAGCTGTTAATTCTGTCTACTCCCTTTATCACACACAACCTAAGGGAAGACAACGCCCTCCTTTTCGTACATCATGGAATAGGCCAGCAGGAGCCTCTAGGCCCCAGGGCAAAAGAAGAGCCTCCGCTGCCTTGCCCGCCCCCACCAGTGCAGGAGCTGCAGCCAAGCGTCCCAGAGGTGAAGGACCAGCTCCAGCGGCTGGATCTGCTTCAGCTTGACTCCTTGCCAGACCCACCCCCCCAGTCCCTGACCAGTAGGTGGTGGTCGGAGGTCAGTTTTTCCTCTGTCTGAATCAGTGGAGACCTATAACATTGGATGCCAGGATTCTTCAAATTATAGAACAAGGTCACACTCTGGAGCTCATCAGGCCACCCCCCCAGATAAGACCCCCTCTGCCCTCCAGCTACCCCAGACCACCTATCTGTGCTCTGGGAGAAGGTACAGTCCCTTTTTCACAAACAGGCCATCGAGCCAGCACCCAGGCACCAGAGAAACAAGGGGTTATATTCCTGGTTCCCAAAAGGGAAAGGGAACATTATTTAACCAGGAGTAGCACACTAAGCCGGAGCTTGCTTCCAGATGCGACCTGGGAGCGCAAGGAAGTTAAGTGACTTGCTCAGGATCACACAGTATGCACCTAGGCGGCTGTGGGATTCAAACCCAGGTCTCCAGATCTGCAGCCCAGAGCCTTAACCCACTGTGCTATACTGCCTCCTTCTGCCATGAAGTGGAAGCGGTTCGCTATTTGGGCTGCCAAGCATAATCTAGACCCTTTCACCTGTCCGGTGAACCAGATCCTGGATCACCTGATCTCTGTCTGACTCTGGTCTCCAGTACTCCTCCTTCAGGGTGCACCTTTTGGCTGTTTCGGCCATTCATGAGCCAGTGGGTGGACCATACTGTAGATCAGCTGGATGTTTCCCATACTTTTTTGAGAGGCATCCTGCAAGTGAAACCTCCAATCCGGTCTCCTATCTCGGCTTGGGATTTGAATTTTACTTTGGAAAAGTTAACTCTGTCTCCATTTGAGACAGTTATGACTTGTGAGCTACACTTTCTTTCCTGGAAAGTGTTATTTTTAGTTGCTATTACTTCTGTTCGAAGAATTTAGGCGCTTCAGGCCCTAGGGTGCGAGGAGCCTAATTTGATTTTCCATAATGCTAAGTTTCTTCCCAGGGTGGTGTCTGAGTTTACCCTGAACCAGTTTATCCACCTCCCTGCTTATTTTCCAGAGCGTGCCAGTCCAGGGGAAGAACTGCTCCATATGTTAGCTGTGTGCAGAACTTTGAAATTGTACCTGCTCTGAAACAAGGAATACAAAAAGTTGAAGCAGTTGTTTGTTTCTTTCACTCCAGGTAGAGAGGGTGTTTCGGTTTCTAAACAATGTTTGTCTAAATGGTTGGCAAATTGCATTGTGTTCTGCTACAACAAGTACGGCAAAGAATTGCTGGGGTGGTCACAACTCACTCCATAAGAGGCATGGCTACCTCTGTGGTGTGTTTTAGAGGGGGTCTCAGCTGCTGATATTTGCCCAGCTGCCACCTGTAGTAGCGTCCATACCTTTACCAAGCACTACAGTCCATACATTGCCTCTGGAGCCCATGCAGCATTTGGCAGGGCTGTACTGCAGGGCATTCTGTCTTAAGTTTAAGGTTGGCCTTCCTCCCAGACTGCCTAGTTTCACCTGTAACTGCTCGGGACTCCTTACTATGGTGTGATCTGATGACTGAGATACCCCCCAAAGAAGATAGAACAGTTACGTAGTTCAAACAACATGAAGTCTTGCTGTATTCTGACATTATGCAGTTAACCCTGGCACTTGAACTGCTCCAGAGAGGAAAGAGTTAACTCTATGCCAGAGCATAGAACGTTGAACTCAAGCTCAGTTCGAACCTCTGTCTGTTGCACTTTGAAGTGTAACCGTCAGATTCTTTACTCTGCCTAAGTGAACAGTCGCTCCGGAGATTTCTTCTTCGCTAACGGTTCGGTCCGGTTTAAAACGTTGATTATACCAATATTTTCTTCGCTATTTCAGTTCAGATCCCTTTCTGCAGTACGGTAAGTACATAGATAGTGGACTAGTTCTGAAAATTGTGTGAAAATTGTAAAAAAAACAGTTTTTCAACCAGTTAGACTGAACCGGTTGTCTGTATTTGTATCTTTTTTCTTTTAGTGATTTTAGTGTGAGAAACAGAGAAACATAGAATTTGACGGCAGATAAGGACCGCTTGGCCCACCTAGTCTGCCCATTTTCCTACCTAACAGATAAGCTGCAGATCCTAGTTAACCAACAGCTTACTTCCTCCTACCCCCCACTAGGACTGCCTTATGCCTGTCCCATGCATTCTTGAAGTCCCCCACTGTTCTTGACTCCACGACCTCCTCAGGGAGGCTATTCCACGCATCCACAACCCTCTCAGTGAAAAATACTTCCTCCACATTACCTCTGAGCCGTCCCCTCTATCTTCAAATTGTGCCCCTTGTTCTTGCACATCTCTTTTCTGGAAGATGCTACCTCTTGGACTTTAATTCCTTGAGGTACTTGAAAGTTTCTATCATGTCCCCTCTCCCTTCTTTCCTCAAGGGTATACATATTAAGCTCCTTTAATCTTTCTTCATATGTCTTCTGGTGCAGACCCTGCACCATTTTGTTACCCTCCTCTGGACAGCCTCCACTCTATGTCTTTCTGGAGATAGGGTCTCCAGAACTGCACACAGTACTCCAGATGGGGTCTCACCAACTGTCTGTACAGAGGATAACAACTTCCTGTTTTCTACTATTGATGCCTCTTCCTATGCATCCCAGTATCCCCCAGCCTTCCTTACTGCCTTCTCATTGCTTGCCCACCTTTAGGTCATCTGATATAATTACCCCAGGTCCCTTTCCATTTTACTGTTGTCAGTATCTCACCCCCCATTGTGTATGCTTCCCCTGGGTTTTTGTTTCCCATGTGCATTACCTTGCACTTCTTTACATTGAATCTGAGCTGCCATACATTTGACCATTCCTCCAACCTTGCCAAGTCCCTTCTCATCCTTTCCACTCAACTTGTGTATCAACCCTGTTGCAGATCTTTGTGTCATCTGCAAAGAGACATACTTTTCCTTCCAGTTCCTCTGCAAGGTCACTTATAAAGACATTAAAAAGGACCGGTCCCAGTACTGAACCCTGCGGTACCCAGCTAGTAACCCTCCTTTCTTCACTGTGTACTCCATTTACTACTACCCTTTGATCCTGTTGTCTAGCCAATTTTTTATCCAGGCTACCACCTTGGGACCCACTCCAAGGCTGGCTATCTTGTGTATTAATCTTTGTGTGGGACTGTATCAAATGCCTTGCTAAAATCTAGGTAGGCCATGTCACAGCCCTCCCTGGTCTACTACTTTGGTCACCCAGTCAAAGAAATCTATTAGATTCGTCTGACATGACCTTCCCATCGTGAATCCATGCTGCCTTGGGTCCTGTGCCCCACTGGCCTCTAGGTACTCAACAATTCTTTCCTTCAGAAGTGATTCCATCATTTTCCCTACCACTGAGGTCAAACTAACTGGTCTGTAGTTTCCTGCCTCTGTCCTGCTCCCACTTTTGTGAAGAGAAATCACATCTGCCCTCCTCCAGTCCTCTGGTACCACTCCATCCTCCCATGATTTGTTAGAGAGGTACTGGTCCTTATCAGTTCTTAAAAAAAAAAAAAAAAAAAAGTGTTTCATCATTTTTTTCAAACACCCGTAACACGGTTAGGAACCAATAAGTGGGTCTTGCCTGGTGTTGCCATAAAAACAGTAAGTGATAGGATGGCTTCGTCTGAGAAACCCAAGAGAAAAACTGGGCCCACTGGGTTACAACACTGCAGTGAGTGTGGGGAGGCCTTTGCTAAGGCTATTCCCATGCCACCTGTGTTTATTGTCTGGGTTTTGACCACCTAGAGTCAGACTGCCAAATACTGTACGTAAAAAAAAATTCCCTAAAGCCACCCTGGATAAAAGATTGAGCAGGCTTGGGGAAAAGGAGGCCGAGAAGTCCGCTGACCTGGATGGCCAGCCCGGTTCAGTTCCGATCGAACCTGAGGGAGTGTTCACTGACCTGGGCGAGACTCCCTCGGGCAAACGGAGAGCCGATCCTGAGGGGTTGGTTCCAGCAAAAAGAAAAATCGGCCGGTTCGGATCCAGAACCGCATCGTCCAACTGCCGAAGAAATTGCCAGGGCGATTAGCATAGTGGAATCGTTCTGTTCGGTTCTGGCTGATCCGACGCCTTCAGGCAGGCGTTTGGTTCGGTCGGTTCCTCCGGTTCAGGATTATTCCCCTGAAGACTATTATGATTCGGATTTGGAGGTGGATGAAGAAGAAGATGATGGTGGTGGTGGTGGTGGTGTGGAAGGTCTAGATGAGCCCATAGAACCGGACATCTCCCCAGCCAGACCTTCTGGTGTTTCCCCATCTAAGCTTTCTGAGTCCCCTTCCCACTTTGTTTTACAGGAAAGTGGCAGAAACCCCTCCAGCTCCCTTTGGATGAAGCTGCCAAGGAGCAAGAGGAGCCTGACTATGTGGAGATGATGGACATCCCAGAGTCCAAGAGATTGTCTATTCCCCTTCACAGATCCTTTGGGAAACAGACACATAAGTTACTTAAGATTCCAAATTCTTTACCTCCTGCGGACAGGCGAATGGACAAGAGGTATATGTTGTCAGGCCCAGGTACGGAGTACTTGTACCAGCAATGCAGCCATGTTGGGGTGGTTCAGGCTGCAGCCTGTGATGAGGCTAACATACCCTTGTCTTCACACACCCCGGATAAAGACTCCAGGAAGCTGGATGCCATGGCAAAGAAACAGTACATGGCATCTTCCTTGGGACTCGGGCAGGCTAATTATATGGCCTACACAGCCAGGTACCAGAAGTCCAGATGGGACACTGTTCTGGAACTGGCTAAACAGGCCTCCCCCATCCCCTCAGCTTGCCAAGGAGCTGGAGGAGGTGGCTGCTGATGGGACTTGAGGCATCAGAAATCCAGTTTCATGCTGCTGTGGACTCCAATGATGCGTCATCAAGAGTCATGGCTATATCTATGGCTCTTCGGAGGCTGGCTTGGCTCAGATGTACTAGCCTATCACAGGACACCCAGGCTAAGGCCATGGATTTTCCTGTTGTCGACAATTCTCTGTTTGGGGAGCAGACAGAAAATTATATGAAAAAGATGGATGAGTACAGGACCACCTACAGGAGTGCACAGGCCAAGGAAAGGCAGACAACTCCTCAGAAGCAGCAGACTAGGGGCAGAGGTAGGCCTTTTTGCAGGCCTTTCTACCAGGCACAGGCCTCCTTTCCTTTTTCCCAGAGGGAGAGGCAGAAGGGGATGAGCAGGGCTGCATCCTCCTCACAGCCTAAGGCTCCTGCCAAGCAGACACCCTGATGTGTCAGCCTGGATCGACTCAATTCATGTAGGAGGCAGGCTGGCTTACTACTCCCAGGACTGGAAGTCTGTTACCTCAGACAAGTGGGTCCTCGAAGTAGTAAGCCAGGGTCTAGCCCTCAGCTTCAAAAAATTTCCAAAGCTGAGGGTCAGGTCCTTTCCACCTGCAAACATCTCCAAAACCATTGCCCTAGAGACAGGTTTCATCTATGCTGGCTCTCAGAGCCATAGAGAAAGTTCCTACACTTCACAGGGGCAAAGGTCTGTATTCCAGATACTTCCTTACCCCGAAAAAACAGGGGAGTGGAGGCCCATCCTAGACTTAAGATACCTAAACAAGCACCTGCTAAAGCCAAAATTCAAAATGGTGACTCTGGGAATAATTCTTCCCTCTCTAAGGCCAGGGGATTGGCTAGCCTCCCTGGACCTAAAGGATGCCTACTTTCACATATCCATCTGGTGCTCCCACAGAACGTACCTCAGGTTTGAACTGCCTTCAGGCCATTACCAGTTCAAAGCAATGCCCTTCGGCCTAACATCAGCTCCAAGGGTGTTTACAAAGTGCCTAGCAGTAGTAGTGGCCTTTCTAAGGAGACAAAACATCTCCATATTCCCAAACCTGGATGACTGGCTCATAGTAGGTCAGTCTCCAGAGCAAGTCAAGTCAGATTTACAAGTGACCCAACAAGTACTCACATCTCTAGGATTCCTCCTCAATCTTCCCAAATCAGTTCTCGAGCCAGTACAACTCTTAACCTTCATTGGGGTAGAATTGGACACTGTCAAGGCAAGAGCATTTCTTCCTCTGGCAAGGGTAAGGGCCATTATAGAGCTGGCTTCCTCTTTCCACCTTCTGGTGTCTCGACCAGCAAGGCATTTCCTTCAACTTATGGGCCACAAGGCAGCTTCCACTGCAGTGGTCCAAGGGGCCAGATTTCAGATGAGGGACATCCAGTTCCATTTGAGGGCTTTTTGGTCTCTGAAAAAAAGACCCTCTAACCAAGCTTATTCCAGTGACTCAGACCCTGATCCAGGCTCTCCAGTGGTGGCTGGATCAGGACAATCTCAGGCAAGGAGTCCCATTCATCACTCAATCTCATTCTGTGGTTCTAATCACGGATGCTTCTCTACTGGGCTGGGGAGCTCACCTGGGAGCTTTCGCAACTCAGGGACTGTGGTCCACTCAAGAGTCTCTTCTCCACATCAGTCTTCTGGAGCTCAGGGCAGTGTACCTGGCTCTGCAAGCCTTCTCAGAATCAGTACAGAATAAGGTGGTTCAGGTCAGGACAGACAACACCACCACCCATGTAGTACATCAACAAGCAGGGAGGCACTCGGTCTACGGCCTTGTGCACGGAAGCCATGAAATTATGGTCCCTGGCTTATTCTCTACAGACCTCTCTGGTAGCAGTCCACCTCCCAGGGAAGGACAATGTGCTAGCAGATGCATTGAGTAGGATTTCCCAGGGCCATCGCGAATGGTCCCTGGATCCCTTAGTGTTAAAAGTGATTTTTTCCAAGGTGGGCACTCCAGAGATAGATCTCTTTACAGCCCCAGACAATCACCAACTTCCTCTCTTCTGTTGCAGACCCCCAGTCTTGGGTTCAGTCCCTCTGGATGCTCTGATTCCGGATTGGGAAGGGAAATTTCTGTATGCCTTCCCTCCTTTTCCTCTACTGTTCAAGGCCTTGGTCAAGATAAGGTCACAATCTGGCAAAGTGATCCTGATTGCTTCAGATTTGGCCAGGCAGCCTTAGTATCCCCTGTTGATGCCCCTAGCAGTCCATCTTCCCCTGTCTCTTCCCGGGAATCACAACCTGTTGACCTCCTCTCAGGGGAGGATCTGGTACACCAACCTTCGGCCTCTCAGTCTCAAGGCATGGCTCTTGAAGAGTTAGAATATGCAAATTTGCATCTGTCTCAAGGGGTTCTGGACATTCTCAAAGCTTCTCGAAAACCTGCCAACTGAAAAACTTGTTAACTCCAAATGGAAAAGATTCAGCATTTGGTGTTCCAAGAAGCATATATCCCCAGATACTGCTGACTTGTCTGCAGTTCTGGATTACATGGTTCATCTTAATGGCCTAGGCCTCAGACCAGCTACCCTCAAAGTACTCTTGTCAGCTATTTCTGCTTTTCTGTCAGTGGGAAATCCCTCCTCACTGGCATCTCACCCTGTTTTCTGTAAATGTTTCTAAGGATTGCTTCATACCAATCCCACCTTTAGGGATCCTACTCCTGCTTGGGATCTTAATGTTTGCATTGCTCAGCTTATACAACCCCCTTCTGAGTCTTTGTCTTCAGCAGAACTTAAGTACTTGACTTGGAAAACTGTGTTCCTGGTAGCTATTACCTCTGCCAGGCATATCAGTGAATTGTAAGCTCTATCAGTGGAGCCTGATTTTATCTCATTCCATAGAGATAAGGTGGTCCTTAGAACCAACCGGAGGTTCTTACTCAATGTGGTTTCAGATTTTCATCTGAACCAATCCATGTCTCTTCCTGTATTCTTCACTGATCATCCTTCTTCAGGAGAGAGAAGATTACACAGTTTGGATGTTAAAGGGCTTTTAGCTACTACATTGAGCGTACTAAGGTTCTTAGGTTTGACTGCCTCCAGCTGTTTCTCACTTACGGTGAAGTGGGGAAAGGCAAACCTGCTACTAAGAGAACTATTGCCAGGTGGATTGTCTCTTGTATACAATTCTGCTATGAAAAGCCTGGCAAAGTGCCCCCCCTCAGGCCTGAGGGCTCATTCAACTAGAGGTACAGCTGCTTCTCTGGCTGCTGCCTTATTAGACATATGCAAAGCAGCCACCTGGGAAATGGTCCATACTTTCACCAAGCATTACTCTCTGGATATCCAGGCTAGGAGTGATGCTCGGTTTGGTACAGCAGTACTGCAGAGCCTCTTCCCAAAATAGGTTCGATTCCCTCCTCCATGGAGGTACTGCTTGGTAGTCTGCATAATGTCCGAATACAGCAAGACTTCACGTTGTTTGAAGAAAAAATTACTCACCTTAGTAACTGTATTTCTTCTAATGGAGTCTTGCTGTAGTCTGACCTCCCTCCTTGCCTCCCCTCTCAGAACCTGGTTTTTGGGAAGTGGGCTGGTTGGCGCAGTGTTGCACCTCAGGGGTGTACTTGGCACTCTCCCTCTTTAGTCAGGGGGAGTGGGTTATTTATATGGTTTAGTAATTATTTTGTTCACTTCCTAGATTTTGTTTTGGATTTCTTGGCTTGAGTCTTTTGGGGATCCAAAATATTTGGTTGACTTTTTGGCTAGTAAAAACTTTACGATTTCCTCATAGCGGGGGTAGTTAGTGTTAGCTCATAAGAATCTGATGGTTACACTTCAAAGTGCAGCAGACAGAGGTCTGAACTTAGCTCAACATTCTGTTCTCTGACAGAGAGTTAACTCTTTCCTCTCCAGAGCTGGGGCTAACTGCATAATGTCAGAATACAGCAAGACTCCATTAGAAGAAACACAATTACTAAGGTGAGTCATTTTTTCAGACTTACCGTAACAGTAGATCTTACTTCGAGAGAGCTCTTGCAGTAGGTAATCACCTTGAGAACTGAGTGCCCCCTGGTGTCAGGACCACACAGAAACATTAGCCAGCAGTATCTGATGGGGGACCATCCACTGGACGACATGTGGCTGATGTCAGCGTGACACTACACAGTGGGTGGTCCCCACGCCTGCCTTCCAGTTCTTGCCCGTCGTCGACCTGAACAGTCAGACCTCGCGGAGATCGTACGCTGCAGTTTGACTGCTTCACTGCATGATTATTCATTTTCCTTCTTTCAAATTTAGCATTTTGGTTTATTTTGTGCATGTTGTTGTCTTCAAACATCGAGCACATGTATAAGTGTGCTTCGTGTGTCACGCAACTACCACACAAAGATTCACAGTCATAGAAACATAGACTTTGACGGCAGATAAGGACCGCTAGGCCCATCTAGTCTGCCCATTTCCCTACCTACAGGATAGGCCGCAGATCCTAGTTAACCAACAGCCTATATCTTCCTGCCCCCCACAAGAATTGCCTTATGTCTGTCCCATGCATTCTTGAATTCTCCCACAGTTTTAGACCCCACAGCTTCCTCAGGAAGGCTGTTCCATGCATCCACTACCCTCTCTGTGAAATAATACTTCCTCATTGCCCTGAACCCCTCCTTCTATCTTTAAATTGTGTCCCCTTGTTCTTGCAAGTCTCTTTTTCTGAAAGATGCTACCCTCTTGGACTTTGTTGATTCCCTTGAGGTACTTGAAAGTTTCTATCATGTCCCCCCTCTCCCTTCTTTCCTCAAGGGTATACATATTAAGCTCCTTTTGTCTCTCCTCATACGGCTTCTCTTGCAGACCCTGCACCATTTTAGTTGCCCTCCTCTGGACTGCCTCTATCCTGTCTATGTCCTTGCGGAGATGGGGTCTCCAGAACTGGACACAGTATTCCAGATGGGGTCTCACCAACTGTCTGTACAGGGGATAACAACTTCCTGTTTTCTGCTGCTGATGCCTCTCCCTATACATCCCAGTATACCCCCGGCCCTCCCTACTGCCTTCTCACATTGCTTGCTAACCTTAAGGTCATCTGATATGATTACCCCAGGTCCCTTTCCTGTTTTGTTGTTGTTACTACCTTCCACCCATTGTTATTCTTCCCTGGGTTCTTGTTTCCCAGGTGCATTATTTGCACTTTTTGCATTGAATCCTAGCTGCCATCGTCTGACCATTCCTCCAACCTTGCCAAGTCCCTTTTCATCCTTTCCACGCCTCCTTGTGTATCAACCCTGTTGCAGATCGTTGTGTCATCTGCAAAATGGCATACTTTTCCTTCCAGTCCCTCTACAATGTCACTGATGAAGACATTAAAAAGGACTGGACCCAATACTGAACCTTGCGGTACCCCACTAGTAACCTCCCTTTCTTCAGAGTGGACTCCATTTACAATTACCTTCTGTGTCCTGTTGTCCAGCCAATGTTTTACCCAGGCTACCACCCTGGGACCCACTCCCAGGCTGGTTAATTTGACTAATAATCTTTTGTGTGGGACTGTGTCAAATGCCCTGCTAAAGTCTAGGTAGGCCATGTCCACAGCCCCTCCTGGTCTACTACTTGGTCACCCAGTCAAAGAAATCTATTAGATTAGTCTGACATGACCTTCCCGCTGTGAACCCATGCTGCCTTGGATCCTGTGCTCCACTGACCTCTAGGTACTCAACTATTCTTTCCTTCAAAGTGACTCCATCACTTTCCCTACCACAGAGGTCAGACTGACAGGTCTGTAGTTTCCTGCCTCTGTCTTGGTCCCACTTTTGTGAAGGGAATCACATCCGCCTTCCTCCAGTCCTCGGTACCACACCATCCTCCCATGATTTATTAAAAGAGTAGCCAGTGGTTTCACTAGTTCCTTCCTTAATTCTTTTAGAATTCTGGGTGAATTCCATCAGGACCCATTGCTTTGTCCACCTTCAGTTTTAGGAGTTCTTGCAGAACCCTTTCTTCTGTGAAAGGACTGGGATCACCCCCTATCAAGAGTGCTTCTGTTAATTGGATTAGGCACTTCCTCCTTTTTGTGAATACTGAGCAGAAATATTGGTTCAGTATTCCTGCTTTCACTGTCCCCTCTGCCCACCCACCGTTCATTCTATTCAGCCTCACTATCCTCCCTTTGTCATTCTCGCTCGCTGATGTACCTATAAAGGTTTTATCCCCTTCTTAACTGAGTTGGCTATCTTTTCCTCAGTTTGGGCCTTTGCTATTCTGACTTCCTCCTGCTTCTTTCTGCCTTAACTGGTACAGCTCTCTGTCCTGCTCCTTCTGTGTTTCCTTATACTTCCGGAATGCTATCTTTTCTTCCTGACTTTCACAGCCACCTCTCTTGAGAACCATAGTGGCTTTTTCTTTCATTTTGATTTGTTTATTTGCTTCACACAAAGGCTTGTTGCCTCTGTGATGGCAGTTTTGATAATTCCCCATTGTTGCTCCACACCTCCTTCTAGCCTGTTTGCTAGTGCTTTTCTGAGGCACTCTCCCATCTTGCCAAAGTCAGCCCTCCTAAAGTCCAGTACCCTCACTTTTGTATGGCTTGACTCTGTAGCTTAGTTTAACGTGAACCACACTGTTTGATGGTCACTTGTCCCCAGATGGCAACCCACTTCTAGATCTGAGATCCTCTCACTGCCCCGTTTGAGAGTATGAGGTCTGAAGATTACTCCTCACAGGTGGGTTCTGAAACTAGCTGTCTAATGCCTGCCACCTGTAGGGCATCAAGAATGCCCTGCTCTTGGATGTGGCTGCAGCAAATGTGCTCCAGTTAACATCTGGCATATTCAGGTCTCCCATCAACAGTATCTCCCTTTCTCTGCCATTCTAAGAATGCCTTCCATCATATCCTTGTCCATTCCTTCCCCCTGACATGGGGGTCTGTACACAACCCCTGTGCGGATTGTGGTGCCCTTTCCAGTCTCCAAGGTGACCCACAGTGCCTCCTCTCCTCCCTGTTTACTCTTTTGTTCAGTTGCTTTTATCCCTTCCTTTACATAGAGAGCTACTCCCCCCCTCTTCTCCCCTGCCTGTCTCTCCTGTAGGTTATGTACCCTGGTATGTTAACATCCCAGTCATGGTTCTCTGTGTACCATGTTTCTGTGACTGCTACGATATCCAGGCATCCCTCTTCCATTAAGGCCACCAGCTCAGGGAGCTTGTTGCCCAGACTACGGGCATTGGTACTCAATACCCTCCATTTCCTGATGGCCTTACCCCCTTTTGCCCCATCCCTGTCCTTCTTGCCTTTGTCACTTTCTCCATTTACCCCTGCCCTTCTCCCTGTCGACACCTCCATGTTGGTGTTTGCCACACTTACTACCGTGATTGTTTGGGGGGGGCTAGGATTTTCCTGCTCCTTTTCAGTGCCTCCCTCTTGGCTAGTTTAAAAGCTTGCCAATGAAGCATTTAAACCTATCTCCTAGGATCCTGGTTCTCCTCCCGGACAGATGCAGCCCATCATGCCAGTATAGGCTTGCATCACTCCAGGTGGACCCCCAGTCCCCAATGAAGCCAAATCCCTGAGCTCCACACCAGTTTTTCAACCACTGAGTGAATCCCATGGTACCTCTGCCTCTTCTGCTTAGGCCCGGTGCACAAGGTCAAGGACTGTGAGGTCTGTGCCAGCTTTAACCTGGTCACACGGAAGCGCCACCAGCAGGTCATCGAGGCTCATTTACTTAAGCAACTAATGGCCACCATGGAGAAAGCGCTCCAAAATTTATGCAGCGCTTCCACCTTGTCCAAGCATGAGAAGAAGGACGAGAAGCAGCGGGCCCTTCGGACAAGCAGCGGTTGTCTTCCTCCGGGAAGTCGGCCACCATGGCCCAGCCTGCCCTACGTAAGGAACAGTCCTCGGGCCCCCGCCACCACTGGTCCTAGTGGCCACAGGAACCTCGGCTGAAGCCTCGACTGTGCTTAAACCCATCTCCACCTTGGGGTGGGGGTCTTCCATGCTGAGTGGAGCTGCTAAGTCAATTGGGCCCTCCGACAAGCGACCGGCTCAGGCAGTGGTGTAGGGGTCCAGAGACTCCGAAGCCCACCTGGCTTTGACCGATAAGTCGGGTGTTGGCCAGTCTGACTTCCACTCAGTCATTTCGGTCAATAAATCAGATGCTGGCTCTGCCGATGTCCACCCAGCCGACCTGGTGTCGGGATACTGCGATGGCTCCGACAGCTTCCAGCTGCTGGATTTACCTCAGTCTTCCCCGGAGGGTTCTACCCACCAGGCCTCACCGCCCCCCCCTTCACCAGACATAGTTCCCCCTCACTTGCCTGTTGATCGAGGGATATGAAATGAGGGGCTTCCATCAGGTGTCCTTCTTCGAGGCTCACCTCCGGATCTGGCGTCGGGAGCTGGCACTGTCCCAGATGGTTCCCAGCCACCTCCCCTGCCATCAGGGGCTTTAGTGCCACCGCCACGCTTTCTGCTGGACCTAACCATAGAAACATAGACTTTGACAGCAGATAAGGACCACGTGGCCCACCCAGTCTGCCCATTTCCCTACCTACTGGATAAGCTGCAGATTCTAGTTAACCAACAGCCTACTTCCTGCCACCACCACCCCCGCCACTACAATTGCTTTGTGTTTGTCTCATGCATGTTTGAATTCCCCCACTGTTTTAGCCCCAACAACCTCCCCAGGAAGGCAGTTCCACGCATCCACCATTCTCTCCGTGAAAAAAGATTTCCTCACATTACCCCTGTGCCGTTCCCCCTCTATCTTTAAATTGTGTCCCCTCGTTCTTACACATCTCTTTTTCTGAAAGATGCTACCCTCCTGGACTTTGTTGATTCCTTGAGGTACTTGAACATTTCTATCATGTCCCTCCTTTCATCAAGGGTATACATAATAAGCTGTCTCAGTCTCTCTTCATATGATTTCTGATGCAGACCTGCACCATTTTAGTTGCCCTCCTCTGGACTGCTTCCATCCTGTCTATGTCCTTGCGTAGATGAGGTCTCCAAAACTGCACACAGTACTCCAGCTGGGGTCTCACCAACTGTCTGTACAGAGGGATAACCACTTTCCTTTTCTACTTGTGATGCCCTTCCTGTGCATCCCAGTATCCCCTGGCTCTCTTACTGACTTCTCACATTGCTTACCCACCTTTAGATCATCTGATATGACTACCCCCAAGTCCCGCTCCATTTTTGTCGTTGTTAGTACCTCCCCTGCTATTGTGTACTCTTCTCCTGGGTTTTTGTTTCCCAGGTGCATTACTTTGCACTTCTTTGCATTGAATCTAAGTTGCCATATGTCTGACCATTCCTCCAACCTTGCCAAGTCCCTTCTCATCCTTTCTACCCTCCCTTGTGTATCAACTCTGTTACAGATTTTTGTATCATCTGCAGAGAGGCATACCTTTCCCTCCAGACCCTCTGCAATGTCACCTATAAAGATGTTAAAGAGGACTGGACCCAGTACTGAGCCCTGAGGTACTCCACTAGTGACCCCCCTTTCTTCGGAATGTGTTCCACTCACTATTACATTCTGTGTCCTGCTGTGCAGCCAGTTTGCAACCCAGGCTACCACCTTGGGACCCACTCCCAGGCTGGCTAACTTGATTACTAATCTTTAGTGCGGGACTGTGTCAAATGCCTTGCTAAAGTCTAGGCAGGCCATATCCACAGCCTCTCCCTGGTCTATTACTTTGATCACCCAGTCAAAGAAATCTATTAGATTCGTCTGACATGACCTTCCTGCTGTAAATCCATGCTGCTTTGGGTACTCTCCTAGGACCTTCAGGGTTTAGCGTCCCATGGGAGCCTCCATCAGGCCCTCTGATGGGTTTGCCCTCATCGAGACCTTCGTCTGGTTACCCGCTATCAGGGTACCCTCCATCAGGCCCTCCTTAAGGGTTCCCGCCATCAGGACACCCGACGCCTCAGGCACTGGCGTAGAACCCACTGGGTTACCCCCCTCCCCCCGTCAGGGTTTCGGACACCAGGGTATGCTCCAGCCTAACCTCCAGTAACTTAGCTGTCACCGCATTTTCACATGAGGGGTTTCCTGCAGCCAGGCTTTACTGTTGGCTATGCCTCGGGGTCCCTCAGGGTTAGATGCTGTCCCCCATGATGTTTGCAGTGTATATGCTACCCCTTGGAGACATTGTAAGATGGTATGGTCTGCGGTTTCACTGCTATGCTGATGTTACCCAGCTATACCTGTCTTTTGCTCCTGACCAGGCTAGTGTGCTCTCAGTATTTAATAACTGTCTAGTTGAAATCCAAGACTGGATGAATTCAAGCTGGTTAAAATTGAACGTGGGAAAGACTAAGGTTATGGTGGTGGACCCGGGTCGCAAGATAGAGAGGTTGAGGGTCGTCGGCCCTCTGGAATATATCGGGGTGAAGATCACTTACTTCTGAGCAGGTGCTCGACCTTGGAGTCGTGCTTGACGGGCTGATCTTTCGCCATCAGGTGTCAGCAGTCATCAAATCGGCCTTTTACCATCTTCGGAATATTGCCAGGGTCAAACATCTTGTTCCGTCTAGCGACCTGCTGGTGTTGGTCCACGCCTTTGTGACCTCTCGGCTTGACTACTGCAACTCCCTTTATCTAGGGCTTCCTGGGGTTGATAGCCGCTGCCTGCAGCTAGTGCCGAACGCTGCTGCACGGTTACTGACAGGGGTTCCTAGGAGTTCACACATTACCCCTGTGCTGTGCGATCTGCACTGGCTGCCGATTCAGTGGCGGATCACCTTTAAAGTAGGATTGTTGACCTACAATGTCCTATACGGTCTTGGTCCTATTTGAAAGAGCTCCTGATTCCCCACAGCCCTGTGCGACAGCTCCGCTCAACTGACGAGGGTTTGCTGGAGATTCCGAGGGTTATTCTGAAATCTTCTGGGACCCATGCCTTTGCGGCCCCAACCCTCTGGAATTCTCTGCCTCGTCAGCTCTGGGAGAGTACGACCGTTGGGGGCTTTAAGCAGGTACTGAAAACGTTTTTGTGGATATTGGCATTTCCAGAAATATAATGGATTTCATTGTTTTACTGTTTTATATCCTTTTTATCATCTGATGAGTGTTTTAATGTACTACACCTTGATATTTGAAAGGCGCCTTATAAACAATTATTATTATTATCAGCCTCCTCCTCAATCTCCCGTGGACTTTAGGTCCATTTTACAGTCTTGGTGGTCAGAGACCAAGGCTCAACTGGTATCAGAGTTGGACAGCCGTCAGTCTGGAGAGTCTTCTTGGAGCCCTGACATGCAGCAACCAAGGCAGGTTCTGGCCCTTTCGCCTCAGCCGAAGCCATCCCCTTTGAAGGCCCCGACGCCGACCTGGCCTTTAGACAAACCAACACCAGAACCCCAAGATTCTTCCGAATCAGATTCTTCAGAGATGGTAGGGTCAGGTTTTGAAACCCTGCCTATAGGGGAACCCCAACCCAATGAATTCCCCAAGTAGCCTCCGGAGGACCCCTCCTTCGCGGACCTTCTCTGAAAAATAGCGGAGGTTTACGACTGGAAGTCTGATGCCCAGGATCCGAAAAGGCAGCACCTTGCAGAACATCTAGATGTGCAAGAGGCAGCCCCGTTCCTTACCCCACCCTGGCTTGAGCCACATGGGGACCTGGCATCAACAATCTGGATGATGGCCAAGAAGGCAGACCACACTCACCGTACGCCAGAGGGGAAGGACCACCTCAGCATGCAGCCAAAGGCTAATTCGGTCATTATAGCGGCTGCTCATGACCGGTCTTCAAAACTCCGGCATACGAGTACCTCACCACCAGACAAGGAGTCTCGGCAACAGGACCAGTTTAGCAGGAAATTTTATTCTTCCTCCACTCTGACCATTAGAGCCCTTGACTACGTTGGCCATATGCTAGTATAACAAAAATCTTTGTTTTCCCAGCTAGAGCCGGCCATTGAAGCCCTCCCGGACTCGAAATCCCATTTGGCGTATTCGATCCATTTGGCCAAAGTGGCCTGTAGGCATTCGCTTTGAGCGACTTACAATGCAGTAGACTCGTCTGCGAGGGGAGTTGCCACAGCAGTCGGCCTCGGACGTTTCTTCTGTCTGAGGGTGACTGGTTTGGCCCAGGACGTAGATACTGCCATCCAGGATGCCCTGTTTCGGGGATCGGTCCTTTTCGGGGGCGATGCACAGGATATCATTACCACCCTGCAGGATAAAGGCAAAGCCCTTAAGTCGGTACAAACTATGTACCAACCAAAATTTCAGGCAAAGAAACCTTTTCAGAGCCAAGGAAAACGGCAGCCGAAATAACAGCAGACAGCCCAATGTCAAAGCAAACGTAGGGCACAGTCAGCCTCAGCCACTCCCCTGGCCAAATCCCAGAGGATTCAGGGAGCCTCCCCCACCCCACCCCCCTTCACGTGGTTTGCCATCTGCCTCCCTCTCAAAATCTTGTAGGGAGCAGGTATGGAAGATGCTTGTCATCTGCCAGGGTGGCGGGTGGTGACAATCGACTCATGGGTTCTTCAGCTCGTGGAGCAAGACCACACTCTGTAATTCCTCACAAGACCTCCAGACAGGACTCCGGTTCATTCTCATTACCGGAAGGCACACATCCCTCTTCTCAGAGAGGAAATTCAGGCTCTGTTACAGAAGAGAGCAATAGAACTTGTTCCCGTGCACCAGGTAGGAAAGGGGTACTACTCCCACTTCTTCCTGGTCCCCAAAAAGACGGGAAATCTGCGTCCCTTTCTGGATTTCGGCACTCTAAACCTGCACATTGAGTACAGAAGGTTCCAGATGCTGACCCTTCCAGGTCTGCTGCCCCTCCAACGCAAGGGTCAGTGGCTCTGTCCTTTGGACATGCAGGAGTTCATCATCTCTACCTTCGGTTCTCCTTCCAGGGGGAACATTACCAATTCAGGGCTGTGCCCATTGGCCTTTCCTCGGCACCTCGGATTTTCATGAAGTGTCTAGCGGTGGTGGCGGCGGCCCTGAGGCATCAGGGCCATTGCCTGTTGTCTTACCTTGATGACTGGCTTCTGTCAGCCCCATCAAGGGAACAGTTGGAACTCTCCCTGTCTGCAACCCTGGACCAGTTTAGTTAGGTTGAGCTTGCTGTAAACTTTCCAAAGTCTCAATTTGTTCCTTCCCAACACTTGCAATTCATTGGGGCGGTGTTGGACATGGTCCAGGGTATGACTTTCCTCTCTCCGGACAGGGCAGAAACCCTGCAGAGGTAGGCCTATATGGTGGCCTCAAGTAGGAAGGTCTTAGCCAGGTCAGTTCTTTGGCTATTGGACCTGATGGCAGCAGCCATCCCTACAGTGCCTTTAGCCAAGCTTCACATGTGTATATCACAGTGGACGCTCAGGGCACAGTGGGATCACAGGTCGGACGACCTGGACCAGATGGTCATGGTCTCCGATTCCATGCAGAGGGAACTCTCGTGGCATCTCACCAAGGGGGTCCTTTTTCAGTCCCCTCTCCCACCCAGACCCTGACAACAGATGCGTCAGGGACGGGATGGGTGCTCATTTGGGAGACCACAGGACTCCAGGCACGTGGTCCCTAGTGGAGTCTTCTCTGCATATCAACATGTTGAAGATGAGGGCAGTGTTGTATGCTCTTCAAGTCTTCCAACACCTGCTTCTCCAGGGTACTCTGCTAGTTCATTTGGACAACATGTGCGCGGTCTGGTATCTCAACAAGCAAGGCGGCACCCGTTCATATACCCCCTGTGCAGGGAGGCGATGCAGGTATGGAACTGGGCTGTTCTGCATCGGATTCACCTCACAGCCATCCACGTTCCGGGCATGCAAAACATCCTAGCAGACAGTGTCAGACACACCACAGTAAGAGCCCAGGAATGGGAGCTCAAGCAAGAGGTGGTCTATTCCATTTTCGACCTGTGGGGTTGGCCGGATCTGTTTGCCTCCCCATACAATGCAAAACTGCCCAAGTTTTGCTCACACGCTCCAGAGCATGGTGTTTTCTGGTGAGACGTTCTATCTCTTTGCTGGACAGGGAGGTTCTTGTACACCTTCCCTTCCGGTTCTGCAGAGGGTACTGCTCATGCTATGGGTGGAGGGGGCCCGCATGGTTCTGATTTGCCCCCTTTTGGCCTCGTTGGGTTCGGTTTCCACTCCTACAGCAGCTAGCAGTGGAGCCTCTGGTTCCCCTATCTCTTTGCAATGACCTCCTGACCCAGGAGGAGGACACGCTAGTCCATCAAGGACTGAAGTCCCTTCACCTTCATGCATGGCACCTCAGGACATAGCCGCTTTGCGCTTTGGAGTCTCTTCCAGAGTAGCTCAGGTACTCGTTGAGGCCAGATAGCCATCTGTGAGGACCACTTATGCCATGAAATGGAAGCTGTTTTCTATTTGGGCCACTGTGAAGGGCTGGGACCCTTTCTCATGCCCTGTTCCATCGGTCATGGAATATCTCCTGCACCTCTACGAGTTGGGCCTAGGCTATTCATTGCTGAAGGACCATTTGTCGGCTGTCGCTGCCTACCATAACTTGGTGGATAGCAGGACACTAGCAAAATTGGAAATCTCAGAGACTTTCCTGAAGGGGATTTTGCACCTCAAACCCTGGTGTGCAGCCCCGCGCCACCGTGCGATCTTACTTTTATTTTGGAAAAGTTTACCCTGCCTCCTTTTGAACCTGCTGGTTCTTGTGACATGCGCTATTTATCCTGTAAAGTGCTTTTTAGTGGCAGTCACTTCAGCTCGAAGAATTTCAGAGCTTCAGGCCTTGATTTGTAAGGAGCCTTATTTAATTTTTCACAGAGACTGGGTGGATCTCCATACCAGCCCTAAGTTTTTACCTAAAGTGGTTTCTGAGTTTATGTTGAACTAGTCCTTTCAACTACCAGTGTACTACCCCGAGCATTCCAGTCAGGGAGAGGTGCTTCTTCACACTTCAGATGTTCATAGAATCTTGCATTATTACACTAACAGGACAAAGTATGTCTGAAAAACAGATCAACTTTTCATTTCATTTGCACCCAAGAGAGAAGGTGCGGCAGTTACCAAACAATGTGTATCCAAATGGTTGGCAAACTGCATTACTTTTCATTACCAGAATTTGGTAAAACACTCCCGGGAGGGGTTAAAAGGCATTCCACTAGGGGTTTAGCTGCCTCTACTGCTTATTTCAGGAATGTGTCTGCGGCTGACATCTGTGCTGCAGTTACCTGGAGTACAGTCCATACCTTCACAAAGCATTACAGTCTGGATATTGCTTTTCAGCGCATGGCAGGTTTTGGCCTAGCTGTGCCTCAGGGCCGCCTGTCATAATTTCCTGTGCCTTTAGCAGATTTTGTTGTTCCTGCCTCCCGTGCTTGTTTTTTCTTCTGATTCACACTGCTTGGGACTCGGTCCTCAAGGTGATTTACCTACTACAAGAGCCCCCTCGAAGTAAGATAGTACAGTTACGTAAGAACTTACTCTAACAGTAGCTCTTCGAGAGAGGCGCTTGCAGTAGGTAACCTTTTTCCCTCCCTCCATCCCTCTGCTGTATTCTGCTCTTTCTTTATGGTCTCATTCTGAGCTCCAGGAACCTCTTGTCCTTTCTCCTGTTGCACCTCCTCAGAGATCTCTGGTGGGAGAACTGGAAGGCAGGCATGGGGACCACACTGACATCAGCCACATGATGTCCGGTGTGCGTTCCCCCATCAGATACTGCTGGTTAAAATTTCCGTGTGATCTTGATGCCAGGGGGCGCTCAGTCCTCAAGGTAATTACCTACTACGAGAGCCTCTCTTGAAGATCTACTGCTACGGTAAGTTCTTACGTAACTGTACTATCTTCGCGGGGATCTCAGTCATCTGTCTGCTTTCCCTTCCACCATCCCCCTTTTGAGGGAGCTTCTTCCTGGAACTGGCTATCTGGTGTATCGAGCCTTTCTTTTAGGCCTGGGCATCTCTCTTCTCTTGGTCCCCCATGGCTAGAGCAATGCTTCTTTTGTCTCCAGGGAAAAGAACTGTGGAGGGGAGTGGGGCCGCTCATGCCTTTATAGGGTTGGTGACATCAGTGGCGTGGGTGGACCAGTTGTACTGCTGAAAATCTTCTGTGTGGATCCTGTTTCACTGACGGTGAAGTTCCTACGGTGTGATCTGATGACTGAGATCCCCTCAAAGATGTACTGTTAGGGTAAGACCTTCCTGGACATAAAGTCTCCACCACTCATTCACACTGATGGGATCTACGTCGTAGGCGCTAGGACCCAGCGGAGCAAACTTTGCAAGAGGCGGCACCAGAGATGGGCCGCGCCCGGCTAATGCGGCAATGACTGTCTCGGCGTCAACCCTCCAACCGCCTTTCATGTTTCCTTGTCGTCAACGCGCTCCAGTGACGCCACTTGCCTGCCAGGAGTCAAACTTCAAACAGCAGCATAGTTTTCAGTTTATTGTTTTTTAATCTATTTCGAAATAAGTACCGCATACTTTTAACTTACTTATTAAGAAAAGAAGTCTTCAGCCCTCCACTGACAGAGTCGACCATGAGCGGGTCAGGTGACGGTAGGGAGACTTCGTATGAAAGCTTGTTCAGTCCACGGGCTGGGTCTGGTCTGCCGCCCTCTTTGGAGAGTGTCTGAAAGTGGATGGTCAATGCTCGGAGGGGATGGGTGGTCCCAAAAGCATAAAAAGCGGTGCTCTGCACTATTCGACCTCAAGCTCTTCTTCGGCACACATGTCAAAAAAGAGAAGGCATCACTCGAGGTCGCCTTCTGGTATGTCTGCGCATCGACGGTCGGTCATTGGAGCCGGGTGATTGACCTCTTCGACACCAGAGACCTTACCTGCCTTTTGAAAGGGCTTCAGATGAGCAGTTTCATCATTGGGCCGCTCTTATGGAGCAGTGGGCTCGGAGATAGGTCCAGCTGCCTGGCCTGGTCACTCCGAGGCCTTCTGGCCTTTTGAGGGAACGGGTAGGGCAGTTGGACCTTCCTAGTTGTGCGGTGCCCTCTTCGGTGCCGTTGACTCCGCGCTCAGGTGTTTTCGCCCCTCACGTGGCTGTGGCGCAGGGTGCCACATTGATGCCTCTATCTCCTGGTATTCCTCCTCCTTCTTTTTCTTCAAATCGCAGTTTTCAGGGCCCTGAATTGCTTTTGGTGCCGTCAGCGGTGTTGGGGATGCTGTCTGCGTCGATGGGTCTCTCGGCACCGCAGATGTTGTTGGCGCCATTCTGAGTGCCAGGTGGTCTCTCTGCGCCGTCCTTGGTACCGCGGGCTCTGTCTGGCGCCATCTATGGCCCCACGGGCTTTTCGGTGCCGTGGTCTCTGTCGGCGCCGTGTGCTGGGTTGTTTCAGATGGCGCCAGCTCCCTTGCCTTTGGCGCCGTGTTCCTGTTTGGCGCCGAGGCTTGGTGTGGCGCAATTCAGCCTTCAGGGGTTCTTGACTCAGATTCCTTTCTCTTCATTTCCTGCTGACTTTCACTTCTTTCCTGTTAATACAGTCCCTCCTGGGCTGTCAGGAGACAATATTGAGCCTGACCCAGATCTTCAGCTGGGTGATGATGTTGAAGAAGCAGGGATCAATCCTGCCGCAGAGTCTGTAGTTGAAGACCTGTCATTTAAGTCTCTGCTAAAAAGTTTGAATTCTACTCTTTCTCTCCAGACTACAGATATAGATCCTGGAAAGCTTTTAAGACTCCAGTACCTACATGTCCCGGAGATCCCTATGGATTTAACTCCTTCGGTACAACCATCCTTTGAGACGCCCTCTCAGATGGTATGGAATAATCCTGCTCTTATCCCTTCTGTGGCTAAGTCCATAAACAGGAAGTATGCTCCTCCCAAGGATCGACCTATTTTGGCCTCCCAGGCCTTTGCTGACCATTGTAGTCTTGGCAGAGAATAAGGTTGTTCTCCCTCAGGCATCTACAGCCTGACCTATAAACAAAGAATCTCGCAAGATAGACACCTTAGGTAAGAGAGTCTTTGCTGCCGCCACCCTGGGTATGCGTATTGCCAGCTACCAGGGCTATTTCTCTCAATACGAGTATGTTCTTTGGCATTCGCTCAAACAGATGGTGGAGCTCTGCCAGAGTCGGACATTAGTTCAGAGCTACTTCAGACCATAACCAGGGGTGTCGAGTCCAACAGCCAGCAGGTTAAAGCGGCTATGGACGCTTTCGATACTGCCTCCCAAGCGGGCAGCGGGCATTTACACCAGTCGCCACTCCTGGCTATGCACTTTGGGCTTCACGAATGATGCCCAACAGCAGGTCATGGCATTACCCTTTGACGGTATGTGGCTGTTCGGACCTCAAGTAGAGCAAGCTCTGGAGGCCACACAGAAGACTAGGTCTGCCATTAAAACAGCTCGACCTGCTCCCACCCCTTCTTGAGGGGGTGTCAGCAAGCATCAATTTCACAACCTTCAGTCCTTTCGGGGCAAGGGCAGAGGACCTTTTAACAAAAACCAAAACCCCCAGCTTCAAAAGAAAACGCAACAGAAGGCACAAGGGCCTAAAGCACCCAGTGCCACCTTCTGAGTTTCTGGCCCAGGTCCCATCTCAACTGTCCGAGGGGGACTCTTCCTCAGTGGTGGGAGGACATTTGACTCAGTTCTACAACCTGTGGAAATCCATAACATCAGACAAATGGGTCCTCTGGATAATCTGCGAGGGGTACTCCCTCAACCTTTCAGAAGCCCCTCCGGATCATCCCCCACCCCCCCAAACGACAGCCTAGGCTGTCAACAATACAGTCAGACCTTCTTGCCTCTGAGGTACAAGGCCTTCTGAACAACAGGGCAGTAGAAATAGTTCTGCTGGATCAACGAAACACAGGTTTCTACTCTCTTTACTTCCTGGTCCCAAAGAAAACCGGTGGCATGCGCCCCATTCTGGACCTCAGAAAGTTAAATAAGTTTCTTCTCAAGGAAAAGTTCAAGATGATATCTCTAGGGACCCTGTTACCCTTGCTTCGCTAGCTTCCCTGGACATGCAGGATGCCTACCAACATAGTCTTATACACCCAAAGCACCACAGATACCTAAGGTTTGTGGTGCTGGGTCATCAGTATCAGTTCAGGGTCCTGCCCTTTGGGCTATCCTCGGCGCCACAAGTTTTTACAAAGTGTTGTGCAATTCTATGCAATTGTGCACAGGGCTCCGTACTTGGGCCAGTGTTGTTCAGTGTCTTCATCAATGACATCGGGGATGGCATTAAAGGCAAAATGTGCCTATTCACACTTGACATGAAGCTCTGTGGGAGAGTGGACACAGCTGAAGGGATACAGGACCTACAGGAAGATCTGGAAAAGCTGGGGAGGTGGTCCAGGATCTGGCAGCTTGGCTTTAATGCCAAGAAATGCAAAGTTATGCATATCTGCATCAGAGGAGGAGAAGGACCTGGGAGTGATGATCAGTAGTGACCTGAAGCACTCCATGCAGTGCACGAAAGCAGCAGCAAAGGCAAACAAGATGCTGGGATGCATAGCTAGGGGGATCAGTAGTAGGAGAGAGGAGGTTATACTGCCCTTGTACAGGTCACTGGTAAGGCCTCATCTAGAGTATGGAGTTCAGTACTGGTGCTCACACCTCAAAAAGGACTTTAACCTGCTGGAGAAGGTACAGAAGAGGACTACAAAGATGATGGCCAGTCAGCAGGGCAAGGCATACGAGGAGAGGTTGAGGCACTAAGCGTACTCCCTGGAAGACAGGAGAGAGAGAGAGGACATGATTGGGACATTCAAGTACTTGAAGGGGATAAATAATGTTGATAAGGAAAGTCTCTTTAAGCTGAGTGGCAACCATATCACGAGGGGGCACAGTCTTATGAAGGAGGGTGGGAGGTTTAGGAGGGATGTCAGGAAGGACTTCTTCACAGAAAGGGTGGTGGACACTTGGAATGCGCTGCCGGAAGAGGTCATCTCATTAAAGACAGTGAGCAGCTTTAAGAGAGGCTGGGATAGGCATGGGGGAAGATAAGAATCATGGATAGGGAGGAGTGGGGAGGGAGGGCAGGGACATTAGCTCAGGCTGTGAACTCTGCAATAACCAGCAGACTTGATAGACCAAATGGCCTTCGTCTGATGGCTTGTTTGTATGTTCCTAATTCTCTCAGCGCATCTCAGGAAAATCAGAATACAAGTGTTCCCATATCTGGACGACTGGCTCCTAGCAAGCCCCTCCAGACAACAAACTCTGGACACTGTAGCCACAGCTTCAGACTTCCTCATGTCCATGGGAGTTCTGCTAAATCTCAAAAAATCACAGTTGTAGCTCTTCGAGAAGCTCCTGTTTATGAGAACTCTTCTGGACACCTGCTGTGCGAAAGCCTTTCTTCCAGAGTACAGAAGGAGCGATATCTTACAGATGGCCCAGTACATCAGAGAGGACAACTCGGTTCAAGCTGTCTTGATGCAATGGATGCTGGGTCTCATGACATCCACAGTGTTCACTGTACCCCTAGCACATCTCCACATGAGAATCTCCCAGTGGATGCTCAGTACTCTGTGTTCTCCAACCACTCATCCTCGATCCTTTCTCTTCAAAGTGACAGAACCTCTAAAGAAGTCTCTCACCTGGTGGTCGCAGGAGGACAACCTTCTGGAAGGGTATCCCTTTGCTCCTCTGGATCATCAGATATCTATTACCACGGACGCGTCCCTGATGGGGTGGGGAGCTCACTGTCCGAAGCGCCACACCCAGGGCACGTGGACTCTAAGTAGAGTCCGAACTTCACATAAACGTCCTGGAAATGAGAGCTGTCCTCTGTGCATTCCGGGCTTTGAAAGACATTCTCTGTCACAAGAACATTCTCCTTCAGACAGACAACAAAGCAGTGATGTACTACATCAACAAGCAGGGCGGTGCACACTCTTACCCTTTAAGTAGGGAAGCAGTGAGAGTATGGGAATGGTGCCTAGAGCACAAGACACTAATTAATGCGTTTTACCTGCCAGGAGTGCAGAACGAACTGGCAGACCATCTCAGCAGAATGGAGACAGATCCTCATGAGTGGTCTCTCGACTCAACCGTAGTTCAGTCACTGTTCGCAGAGTGGGGGACTCCAGACCTGGACTTTTTTGCATCCCCACTCAACACACAGCTGCCTCTCTTCTGCTCCAGAAATCCAGGGCCTGGCATTTTCTGTCAGGATGCGTTCAGGCTGCAGTGGACAAAACGCTTTCTATATGCCTTTCCTCCTCTTCCACTAATTCAGAGGGTACTTCTCAAATTTGAGTCTCGGGGACAAAATAATACTCATTGCTCCCTTCTGGCCTCAACAGATATGGTTTTCGTTACTCAACAGTATGTCAGGAACCCTGCCGAAGACACTTCCCCTTCCGACGAACCTTCTGCTCCAGGGTCCCATGGTCCATCCCAATCTGAAGTCGCTTCACCTTCACGCTTGGCTCCTGAGGAGATAGAGGTGAATAGGTTCAATGTCTCTTGGAGAGTTTCAGATATTCTTTTGGCTGCATGCAAGCCAGCCACCAGAAAAACCTACATGGCCAAATGGAAGCGTTTTTCTCTCTGGTGTCCAAAATCCTCTTTGAATCCATTTTACTGCCCTCCAAATAGTCTTAGAGTACCTCTTAGACCTCTCAAATTCAGGTCTGCAGTACTCTACAGTCAAAGTTCACCTTTGTGCTATTTCAGCCTATAACGAGCCGGTACTTTCTCTATCACTGGCTCAATTACCTGTAGTTAAGAGGTTTCTTAAAGGTATTCTGCATACCAGACCTCCTATCAGACGTCCAGTCGCAGCCTGGGACATTAATCTCGTGCTAGACTTGCTCACTCAAAAGCCCTTCGAACCTCTAGCTACCTGTGAGCTGAAATTCCTCACTTGGAAAACGGCCTTCCTGGTGGCCTTCACCTCAGCCCGCAGAGTCTCTGAAATACGTGCTTTGGTCACAGACTCCCCCGTACACTGTATTTCATAAAGACAAAGTAGTTCTTAGGACCCATCCTAAGTTTCTCCTTAAGGTTGTCTCAGAATTCCATCTAAACCAACCTTTTGTCCTACCTACTTACTTTGCAAACTTCCAAAATGAAGGAGAGTGTACCCTTCATTCTTTGGACGTTAAGAGAGTGCTGCATTTCTATTTAGATAGAACAAAAGAGATTTGCAAAGCTCAGCGACTGTTTGTTTCCTTCAGTGAGACCCAGCTGGGTCAACCTGTCGCTATCAGATGTATTTCGGCATGGGTGGTGGCATGCCTTTGCCACTGTTATTCTATGGCACAGGTTAAGCTGGAAGGCAGAGTGTACACTCACTCTGCTAGAGCAGTTTCGGCATCTCTGGCGGAAATCCACAATATGCCCATTGTGGACATTTGCAGTGCGGCTACCTGGAGCTCAGTGCACACTTTAGTCAAGCACTATGCCTTGGATGTCCATGCCAGGTGACATCTTTCGTTTGGAAGGACTATCCTTAATGGACTTCTGCCCTGAATATGTGAGCTCTTGGTTTCTCATGCTGCCCTCTCGGGGGATTATTAGCTCGGTACTCTCCCATCAGTGTGAATGAGTGATGGAGACTTTTATGTCCAGGAAGATATGGAAATTGCATACCTACCGTAATTCTTGATCTTCTTGGCCAAAGTCTCTACCACTCATTCACACGCCCACTCACCTCTCTGTTGTTGCTTTTCACTCCCTCAGTGGCTAGGCTGTGAAGACTTCTTTGTTGACCTTTCTTATACTGGTCGTTCAGACTATCTTATGTCCTATTTTTGTTAGGCTAGTCCTTCTAGGTTAGTTACGCTGCACCTCCTCAGGGGGGGGAAAAAGGTACTGAGGTGGTTGGAGGGTCGACGCTGAGATAGTCATTGCCGTACGAGCCAAGGCTCGCGGCACCGCTTCTCGCGGCTCCATCTCTGGTGCTGGCCCTCTTGCAAAAAAGTTTGCTCCTGCTGGGTCCTAGCGCCTCCAGCATAGATCCCATCAGTGTGAATGAGTGGTGGAGACTTCATCCAAGAAGATCAAGAATTACGGTAGGTTTGTGATTTCCATTTCTTTCGTAACTGTTCTGTTCTACTCCCAGTAGTTCCCTGGTACCAAAGAAATCAAGGGGTATATGCTCCATTCTTGACCTCAGAAATCTAAAATACATGAACTGAGAAAAATTCTGAATGATTTCTCTGGGATTCTTGCTATCCTCCCTGAAACATCAGGACTGGCTAGTATAACTGGATATACAGGACACGTACCAGTACATACTGGTGCACCTCAACCACTACAAGTACGTCTGGTTCTGTATGGAGAGGCAGAGGTGCTAGTTCAGAGACCTACCCTTTGGACATTCCTTGGTGCCGCAGGTCTTTATAAAGTGCTTTGCTGTACTTTCAGCGCATCTCAGAAAGCTAGGTTTTCATCTTCCCATATCTGGTCAGCTGGCTAATTTCAAGCCTGTCCAAACAGGAGACAAAACAGGCATTGGCCACTGACTTTCAGTTCTGAGCATCCATGGGAGTCCTGCTGAACCCCTTGAAGTTTGGCTGGAGCCCTCCCAGGAAATGCCATTCATAGGAGCTGTTCTGGACTTGATCCAGGCTCTGGCCAGATGGCATCGTACATCATGGAATGCAAGACTGTGCAGCTCACTCCATGCATCGAATACTGGATCTGATAGCTTCCTTAGTGTTCATAGTGCCTCTAGCATGGCTGCATGTGAGAACAACTCAGTGGATGCTCAGTACCCAATGGTCACAGGCATCGCACCCTTGAAACTATCCCATTCAGTTGGCCAAACCCCTGGTGAAGTCCCTGATGTGGTGGTCAGTGGCAAGCATTCTCCTCCATGGCTTCCCCTTCTCTGCACTGGAGCCAGAGGTGACTTTCACTGGTGGGGAGCCAGCTGCCAGCATCCCCAGACACAAGGTATCTGGGACTTGTCAGAAACACATCCCCAAATCAGTGTACTGGAGAGGGGTGCAGTTCTGTATGGTCTGAAAGTCATAGTGGGCCTGGTTAGCCAGAAAGAGAGTTCTCCTCCAAGTGGACAACAAGTCAAACGTACTATATTGACAAGCAAAGAGGAGTAAACTCTTACCTTCTCTGCAGGCAGGCAGTGAGAGTGTGGGAATGGTGCCTGGAGCAGGGGGATCTTGCTCTGAGCAATCTGTCTGCCACAGGGAACAGAACACTCTGGCAGACAGATTAAATCTCACAGAGGCAGATCCTCCTGAGTGGTCAGTAGCACCAGACGTTGTGAGATCGCTGTTTGATGAATGGGGTACCCCAGATGTGGACCTTTTTTGAATCCCCACTCAGTGCCAAACTGCCTTGATTCTGCTTCAGAAATCCAGGACATGGCATTTTCTGTCAGGATGCATTGGCAGTGCCATGGCAGAATCTTGTTTGTCACAAGACTTGGAGTTGAGCTTGCCAGGACCAAACTAATGACCATATCATGTAATGTGGTAAAAATGTGTTTTGTTAAATAATTACATATAACAGATGCTCTTGCTTAAGAAGCTCACACCGAAGTCCATTGAGGCCTTTCGCTGAGAACATGAACACCTCAAAAGCTCATGTTATCAGTGAAAGGCCTCAGTGGACATTGGTATGATCTGCTTAAGTAGGTGAATCTGTTTTTAAACAAATATTTAATAAAACACTTTTATGGTCATTCGTTTAGTTCCGGGAAGCCCGACTCCAAGTCTTATGAGATTTCTACGAGTTACATTGTGGTTCCACACTGCTTGTGAAGCTGCTTCCTACCAGGATTGTTTCAAAAATCTGTTTCTGTAGACATTCACTCCAGTCTCTCTCATCCAGGGTGTTTCAGACTGGAAGCATGTGGGGGGCAAGATGATCCTAGTGGCCCTTTCTGGCCTTGGCAGATATAGTTTCTCTATATCAGCTTTGGCTAAACAAGGTTCTGCCTCACACACATACTTACTATTGGCGTCTTTAGTCAGTCCCGCTCCTCACTTCAACTTCAGGCCTGGCTCCTGAAGAGATAGAAGTAAACAGGTTTAAGGTATCTCAGAGGGTGTCTGAAATACTTTTGATTGCATGTAACCCTTCCACCAGGAAGACATATCCAGGCAAGTGGAAAAGATTTTCCATCTGGTTTTCCCAAACCCCTTGGGGACCTTTTCATGTGCCCATTTTTAAGGGTTTTGGTGTACTGACTGGCCCATTCTGATGCTGGCCTGCAGTATTCCACAGTTAAGGTCCACCTGTGTGCTATATCAGCATACCACAAATCTGTAGGTACCCTTTCCTTGGCACAGCTGCCACTCTCGGTTCCATAGGGGTATTCTGCACACAAGGCCTCCCATCAGGAAGCCAGTGTCTCCTTGGGATATCAGCTATGTGCTAGATATGCTCACTCGCAAGCCCTTCAACTCTGTTTGCAACTTTTGACTTGGAAGTTACTAATTTGGAAAGCAGCATTTCTGGTAGCTGTCAGCCTCTGCATGCAGAGTATCTGAAATCCATGCTTAGGTCACAGATCCTCCATATACTGTTTTCCATACAAATAAGGTATTCTCAGTACATGCTCCTTTTTTACCTGAAGTGATATTGAAGTTCCATCTTTTTTTTTTGCTCCTGCCCAGAGGGGACGTCTCTTCAGCATCCACCCATCCTCAGAGCTCTACCTCCTGCCTGAGCACTCTACCCTTACCCCCAGCTCTGCACCGTCCGAGGTAGGGCCACCCTATCCTCCCAGGCTTGACCAATCAAAATTGCCAGGTGGTTTGGGAGGTAGGGGTTGTGAAGAGAGGCAGCCTTGGAGTGTGGCTTCCGAGGGCTGATGGTGCCTTCACCTATCCACAACGGCAGGGATTTTTCTGGGTTACTCCCTACCTCCCCCACCTTCAGAGCGCGGACGTGCAGTGGTGTCTAATGACATCCGCCGCGGCTCTGCATCCCCAGTACCTGGCCCTAGAGCATAGCAGTGCCTCCAACTTCTGCCGGGGGCTGCTGCGTTGCCGGGCTGTATGTGGATCCTTCCCCAAGAGAGGAGAGCAGTCCTATGGATGCTCAATTCTCTCTCCCCTTGTTGACCACTGGCGGCCCGGGCTCATTCCCAAACCCAGGTTGCCAGTTTGGCATGAGGTCTGGTGTCCAGTGCCTCAACCCTCAGCACCACCGGGCCAGTATTGAAGTTCCATCTTAATCAGGCTATAATCCCGCCTGCCTACTCTGCCAACTTCCAGAATGAGGGTGAAAGGTCTCTTCACTCACTAGATGTTAAGACAGTACTTCGGTTTTACCTCGACAAGATTGAGAGTCAGACAGTCAAAACAGTGTCTTTCGAACCTGTTCTAAAGGGACAGCTTGTCACAATCAAATGCAATTCATTCTGGATTATAAACTGCCATCGCCACTGCTATGCTATGGCTCATCTTAAACTGGAGGCAACATACATGCCCACACCACCAGAGCAGTTGCCACTTCCCTGGCAGAAATACACTCTGAGCCTAATGGAGGCATTTGTAGAGCTGCAACTCAGAGCACAGTACATACTTTTACCAAGCACTATGCCCTGGCTGTCCGTGCCAGGCAGCGAGCCACCTTTGGCAGGACAGTTCTGAATTGATTGCTAGTCCAAGTGAGCCCTGAGGCCCAGCCTCCCTAGACTGGGAGACTTTCTCTGAGCTTGGTACTCTGACCCATTAGTGGGAATCTGTAGAGAAGACTGATTTCTTGGAAGACATGAAAGTTACATATTTACCGTAATTGTTGATCTCCCAGAATATCCTCTCTATATATTACCACGCTCGCCCAGCATCCTCCGGTCTCACCCCAGTATTGTTCTGTTGATTTTTAATCCTTTGTATTTGTTCTGGTCTGTGAAGACACTGTGTTATTGATGGCTCTTTTTACGCTCCCTTCACTTTCAGGCCTGGCTCCTGAAGAGGTAAAAGTGATGGGCCACCAGAACAATCTTAGCCCTTCGGTTAAGTGCATAGGTTACTCGTTAGGTTCATGCTGCTCACTTCCTCGGTAAAAAAGGTAGTGAGGCGGTTGGGGGCTGTTGCCTTTGTGTACTAGTGGGCAAGGGCATAGACGCATGATTGAGGCTACTCGCGCCGTCAACTCTCCAGAAAATTTATGGCTCCCACAGGGTCTTAGCACCTGCAGCTCAGACCCATTAGTGGTAATCTATGGACAGGACATTCAGGAAGATCAACAGTTACAGTAAGCAGGTGACTTTAATTTCTGGCAGAATAATAAATGTAATTTGTCATTAACTTGGCTTTAAAAGATAGTCATACAGGGAACATTTTTCTGCTCTGTACTATACTTTTCTTAAATAAAATACGGTTACAAATGAGGAACAACTAAGTGCATGATAGAGTTGCTGTATGCTACTTTTCATGTTTTTGAAGTTACTCTGCAAGTGTTTTAATTTGAATATTGTTAGGACGTTGTGTTTTGAACCAGGTACATACTTCATTAATGAAATCACTTGTGTGTGCTTGTAGGAGGGACCAAGGTACAGCTTGGGAAGCGAGAGGGATATGAAATCCCAGCAGCATTAATGATTGCGATCTATTAACTACAAGAATTACACTTATTTGGTGGTAGAGACTGCACTGTAGAATAAAATATATTCCATATTCAGTACATGTCTAATTTATGTTATGAATTTAGGACCTGAAATTCACGGGAACCCTAACTAGGTGTAACAAACAAAAAAAAAAAAAGGAAAAAGAAAAGATCAGGCAGTGACTGATCATCCTTGCTCTGAATAAATAACCTTCAGCTAGACCATTTATTAGGAGCTTTTATTAGAGTAATTTTGTCTGATTAAACCCAATTTTGTGTAGGATGTGTAGATTTGTACATTATCAAACTAAGTGGTAATGTGAAACACCTCTAAGTTACTGTAAATGGTCATAAGCAAAGATGTTAGAAATCTGTAGGTGCCATTGATGTCTGGATTTTTCATATGTAGGCTGTTAATAAGGATTGATGTGCATTCTGCCTGATCTAAGACGCTCTTGTTAAAACAATTACAGCTGTTCTAATTACAGATATAACTTTCTCTGCAAATGTTACTGTTAATGTCGGTAAGTGGCTGTGGCCATACTTCAAGCCCATTAAAGAGCTAGTGTGTGAGCCTGTTTTTCTCATTATACCAGCTGGAGTACTGAGTTAGGCTGTTTTGTCCTTGAGTGTAAATGGCACAAGTTTATACATGAATGTTGTCTATATTTCAGAGTATGTCCGTGAGGTATTTCTGACCTGACACAGTTCAGCTGTGGGTAACACACACCAAAACACACAAGTTGTGGAAAGAAGTGACGCTATGAAATGAAAGTTGCACTGCTCTGCCTGATGTACTTTATCTGACAGGACAGGATCAGTATTGTCTTATTTGTAAATTCATTATTGGGGCTTACTATACTATAACCAACTGAATTGTTGACTATTAGCTAGGTTCTTATCCTACGGAGAAATACACCTATGTTGTATGTTGTAGGTCTCTTCCCCAGATAAGCATGGCAACATTTGAAAATGCGCACAAATGAGAGAAACGATAAAATGATGCACTTTGTTTACTGCTTTCACATCTGCAGAAATGAGCACTCAATATTCTTGTCCCACTGAGTGTTCATTTGCCATTGAACAGATGCAGTAAATTGTCTGCTTCTCCAGTCCGAACATCACTTTTTTTTTTTTAACTAGATAAGTTTGTGTTAGGGGCTGGCAATGGTTTTCAAGAAAATGCACGGTAGAAAATGTGGAAATCAGAATTAACATGCAGTAAAGAATAGGTTACTTACCTGTAACCATAGTTCTAGGGGTGGTATGTGGTTCACATCCATTCTGTGGCAGTTCCATGGAAATACAGTGATTGGCTGGACATCTTTAAGCTAAGTTCCTCCTAGCAGATGAGCGGATATGTCCCTGACTCCACCCAATGACATCGGCTCTCGGACGTTTGAAGTGGGATCAGTTACCAGGGTTGGCCAGATAGATTGTGTGGTGAACCATATACCACTCCTAGAACTACGGTTACAGGTGCATAACCTTCTTCTAGGAGCATGGGTATAGTTCACTTATCCACACTCTGGCAGACTCCTAACAGTTCTCCAGGAGGAAGGGGGAATGGTATGCACCCCCTAATTGGCAAACAGAGATTGGAGAATCGAGGTCCCAAAAGACACATACTGGCGTGACTCAAGGTTGATGCGGTAGTGAGAAATGAAGGTGTGTGCTTACTTTCGGGTCGCAACCTTGTATATCTCCTATATGGGTATATGCCTGGAAGCAGCCACCGAGGCAGTGGTATGTCTGGTGGAAAGAGCCCTTATCCAAACAGGAGGTTCTAGGGATGTGGATATGTTGTTGTATCCACACTTCTTGGCATGTCCTTTCTCTTTAAGAATCTTGCCGGAAGGTCTAAAAGCTGGCTCCTCCCACCCACCTGGGTGGTATAACCCTCTTCTCCGCCCTTTATCACCAGATCTTCCTTTCCGCTGGAAGATTCAGGCTCCCTCCTTATCACTCCCGCGTTGAGTAGGCCCTGGCGTTTAAATCTTTGGAATATTTACCTAAGCTAAAACTCGTTAGAGTTTCTCTGCATCATTTTATGATCGCGACTGCAATGGAGGACAAGTCCTCACCTGGTTTTCGCCGGTGCCTCTGCGGGCAGAAGATGTCTCGCACCAACCCACATGCCACATGCATCTGTTGCCTGGGCCATGCTCATGATACCCAGGCCTGTGACTTTTGTCACTCGTTCCAGCCGAACATGTTGTACGATCACCTCACACACTTACAGCTTGGCCGACTGGAAAAAACAGAACCCGTCTGTCAAATCTAAAGAGGCCCGTTGAGCGGTCTCTGTGGCTGCGGGGTCCACTGAGCAACTTGAACAAATGAAGGCCATCGAGGAGGAGGAGGCGGCTCCAGCTGCCGATCAGTCTTCTTCAGCATCAGTCTTTGTGCCGCTCAAACTGGGCTGTACCTTCACAGGCTCCTTCAAGAAGCTGTGCCAGTCTCTCCCGACAAAGGGGAAGGGCCTCTCGGATTCGCACAGCTCCTGTAAAAAGGAATCCAAGGAGTCAAGAGATAAGTCTCGTTGACGTCATTCTTGGGATTGAGAGACGTCTCATTCTCAATCTCCTGTCTTGAATTCAGTCATAATTGCAGCCTCGGCCGCTAGTTTCACGGTGCCCCCATCACTCCAGCTGGTTAAGATGCAGGATGACAATCTGGTCGAAATTATTATTGACCCCATCGACCCGTTGTCACTGGATGAGGCCGACAGTTCCTTGTTCAGGACTCTGGTCCTGACTGGACCTACCAAGGAGGAAACCTAGCTTGCTGGGAACCTCCTCACGGTCCCTGGCCCTGAACTGGAGGAGCCGCAGGTTTCCCCGCCTCCTTCTGATCACCCCCATTGGTCCTCCCCACCCAGCCCCCCACCACGGTTGATGTCATTCTCGACTGACGAGGAGAACTCAGACAACGTTCTGGGCATTCTAAGAAGCGGCGCTGCCGCTATTCATCCTTGTCCTCCTTGGAAGAGGAGAGGCTTTGGCACAAGTTGCGTGGATGCTACAAGGATCTCATGTGGCAACAGCTGGTGTTAGCCAGTCCGAAGTCGATTCAGGCTTCCACACTGGCCATCACATGGCTGTCGACCTCTAGGCTGACTCCTCTGGAGCCGGCCGACACCGTCCATACACCCACGGAGACGGTGCAGGCCCTTCCAGCTCTGCCAAAACCAGCCTCTCTTCCAATTGTGGTGGAACCATCACCTAAACAGCCTCCCTCCATGGCTCCTGTTAAGGAGTCTCAGCCCGTTAAGGGCCGTCTGCATAGGCTGTTGGTCACCATTACTCCCAACGGTTTGCAGTGGATCAAAAGTGACTCAGGTGGTTGGTCGATCTATCCGGACTCCTCGGAATCTGAGGACTCCTCCTTGCACTCTTGTCAGTTCGACAAAGCTTCGATGTTGAGTCTCTCGACGGAGGAAGGTCCCACGACCTTTATGGGCATTCTATTTCTCATCTCCGAATCCACAAGATGAAACTGGAGCCTGTCCAGAAACGGGCTCAGTATCCCCTAACAGATATTCTGACAAAAGGGGATTCTCCAACAGAGGTCTTCCCAGTAGCCGAAGCCATTACTGGCCCAGCTTTGGAGCTTTGGCAGCACCCTGCCTCCTGCTGTCAGCCTGGATGGCCTGCAAATATGCGGTTCCCATTGGCACCCTGTCGGGGTTCACTGAGCACCCCTCGACTGAGGGATTGGTGACCGAATATGTGTTTCAGTGCTCAGGCAATTTGGGAGACACTGATAGACTTATGGACAAAGAGTCCAAAAAACTGGACCATGCTGCCCGAAAAGTCTATGGTGTCTCTTCGCTTGGTCTCCATCTGGTGAGCTCAGGTGTCATCATGGCACACTTCTCCCATGCCCTCCTGGGCTCTCTAGATAAGGTGCTTCCTCATCTTCTTGCGGACCTTCAGACTACGGTCAAGCAGGTTCGGGCTATTGCAAAAAAGCAGCTTCAGACGGCTCTGGACAGTCAGGACATTCTGGCATACATTCCCTACCTGTGCACCGACTTGTTCAGTCTAGGAGTTGATGGTCACCTCCACGCATCGAGAAGTCCAGTGCTACCTTGGACTCCATTGCCTCTGACCAGAAGGAATCTCAGAGTTCTAAGAAGCAGAAGCGTAAGCACTTTCAGCCTTCTGCCCCTGTGGCCAGGCAGCCCCAGTACCAATCGAGGCAGCAGCAGGCTCAATCTTGGCACCCTCAGCCCAAGTCAGGAGCTTCAGTGGCCTGTAAGCCAGGGGGGAAGGGTCCCGGCAGTCCCGTGGCCGGATCCTCCTCCAAGCCTGCTCGGTGACCAGATGGGGTGATCACTCCCATGCCTGTCATGCCTACTCTGGGTACTCTCGTGGGGGTCCATCTCTGCCACTCCCTTTCCACCTGATCTGCTTGCACAATGGACAGGTGGGTATTGGAGGTTGTCAGCCAGGGTCTGCCTCTGGAATTTGAGCAGTACCCACCAACTCAAGCCTGCAGTCTATAGGAGGAGAAGGTATCCGTGGGCACTCAGTTTGCTATCCGAGACGACATCACCCAGCTCCTCCTCAAGGAGGTAGTGGTCAGAGTCGCGGATCCCCCTGTCAGCCCAGGGTTTGTTTCCAGGTACTTCCTGGTCCTGAAACAGATGGTCTGGCGCCTCACTCTAGATCTGCACGACCTGAACAAGTTTCTTTGGTCTCGCACCTTCAGGATGGTAACTCTGTCTCAGTTCATACCATCTCTCGAGCAGAACATGTGGTTTTGCTTTCTGGATCTGCAGCATATGTTCTTCCACATCCCGATCCGTCCGTCACACCCGAAGGTTCCTCTGCTTCCAAGCAGAAGGACAGAAGCCACTGAGGCCTTTTTGTTACCCATAGGGCGATCCTTCAGATCCCTTTCCAAAGGCCAACCCAGCATGAGCCAGAGTGTCCTATCCTGGGGGATTTGAGAATCACACAAAGGTGAAGGCCACACCTGGCCATGTCGTGTTGCCCACCCAGGCAGTACACGCATATGTCATGCAGATCGGTGACTGACATCTTCTGGCAGCACTGAACATAAAATTTAAGTCTTGGTGTCTTCTGATCCAATATCGGTCTGGAAGCGGAGTTGAAAGAATCACAAAATAAAAGCAGAATAGCTTTCAAAACCTCAAAAGTAATGGTTCGCCTTTGGCGCAGAGAAAAATCCTAAGTGGCACGCGAAAGAGGTGACCTGTTCTTTCAGAGGAAAGAAAGATCCAGCGTCATGGGTGGAGGCGGTTGGGGGTATAGCCATCCGGGTAGTGGGAGGAGCTTAAATTAAAGACATTTGGCCAATCATCGCATGCTGGTGGAACTGCAGGAGTGTGGAAAAGTAACCTATATCCATGTCCCTAGGAATAATGCTTTCTATATTGTGGAAAGTATCACAATCATGCAAGGGAAGTCTTCTTTTTATGAGTAATGTGTACTTTACTTTCTACTAAGATTAAAACTTCATCATTGCCAGCCTGATAGCCATGATGATGTCTCTGGCTCAACGCCTTCCCTCAGTACACACACGGCAACCTGATATTATTTCTCTCATTAACAATCCTTGATTTCACTGATGGCTCCATTTACATTTGCCAGTCAACGTTTTGTGAGAGGAAGCAGCAACACATCTCAGGTGACATTTAGTAACTGAAAAAGAAATAAAAATCACCCGGGTCATTCATCCCAGATATTGTCTGTTGCTGCTCCTGTGAATAACACAACGTTTTGGCATAATTGATACAGATTAAAAGAAAATCACACCGACTATGGAGTAGATGTTATGTTGTAACAGGCAACTAAAACACCGTGCAAATACGAGTAGTCAGTGGAATGAACAGACACTGAAACACCATCTCTCGTAAAAATGAGTAGGCAGTAGAACGAACAAACACTGAAACATCTCTTGTAAGAACAATTGGAAACAGCCAATGACTTAAAAAAAAATTAAAACATATCACCGTACATTGAGAGAGTAGAATGAAATACATGTAAAAAAATTGAAGTGAGGGTAACTGGGTAACTTTAGAGCTTGAGCTAAATCGGCATCTGTCTCAGCTATGAGGACGGACAGCAGATTGCCACTGTTCTCCCCACAGTGTCGCTGTAGGAGCATGCTGATAAATGGTGTATGGCAACAGGAACAGTCCCACGATCTGAATGGAAAAAAAGACTAAAAGGTTCATACGTTGCCAGAATGAATGAGCAGCCACATAAGCATAACAGATTTACAGCTGGTGAGTGAAAGACATTTTCTAATGTAGTTTGGATATACTAGCCCTTTAAGCAAAGGAGTCTACCTCCCAAACAAGACTTAAACCTTAAATGTGACACTTTTTTTCCCTTGGAAAACACCAGGTTGGATTATCAGAATCATAAAATACATTCCCAGATGTCCTGATTACTTCACTAAGTGTATCTAGACATTTATGCAGTAGGTTAGCTTTAAGAATCCACAATTCCCAAGTGTTTCTGAGACATTACCATTTACATTTTGGACAAATATAATTGCAAAGGAGGTGGACTCCTGGACTGATTGGATTTAAAGTTAACATTCAAAAGAATTCTGCTGGTAAGTAAGGAAACATTTGCAGATTTTGCCACAATTCCTCCTTGTGTTGTATTATCCATGACCATGAGAGAGACACCTTACCTTTGCTTTAAAGGGGAACAACCAGCCCCAGGGGCCCCACACCCAAGCGTGGGTCTTGCCCCAATTTGCACTGTGTGCAAAAACTTTTTTTTTTTTTGCTTGTTGTTTACTGAAGTATAGAAGATTGTATCAGACTAATTATGCTTACTTCCAGACTGAAATTTTTTGTAACTGCAAATCCCGTAGTCCCCTGCAACTGACATCAGAGCAGGACTGCAGCAGTTGGAAATTCAGTAGACTGCAGTGCATGTTAGAGCTTTTATAAGCTTTGAACAAATGTTTTCTGTTCTTGCTTTTCTCCTGCTGAGAACAGATCTTTTACTCCTTTCCTCCAGTCCTTCTCGTACAGAGGGTTCTGCTCAAGCTGCAGGTGGAGCATGCTACCCTAGTATTGGTGGCTTCCTTCTGCCTCACCGGATTTGGTTTCTATTAGTCAGTCAGTGGTTTATTGTTCAGCCATTTAGGCCATTACAATTTGTCACATGTACAAAACAAAACATATAAACATTTTCAAAAGGGTTTCCATGTTCAGAATACTTCTAAAGTCCATTTTATCAATATATTAAAATATAGACCAGTCACAATATTTAAAATACCTAAATAAGTCTTGGACGAACCTTTCATTAGTTATACAGTCGTTGCCAAAAATATTGGCGCCCTTGCAGTTTTTTCTAATAATGCACCATTCCTTCCAGAAAATTGTTGAAATTAAAAAATATTTTGGTATCCACATATGTATTTCTTTGGTTTGCAGTGGAATAAAACACAAAAAGCAGAAAAATTTACTAAGTCTTAGCTTATTCCACACAGAAATCCTTAAATGGCCCGGACAAAATTATTGGCACCTTTTAGAAGTAGTTAGAAATACTTAGATTTCAAGCAGGTGATTCTCCTTCACTTTGGAACTGAACTCACCTGTGGTGAGTTGCAGATGCCTGCAATATAAAAATCACTCATTCAACCAGTTTGAATAGAGAAAAGGACTCATTCTCCTGTTTTGTGTCACTGTGTGTACCGCAGTGAGCATGGAGAAAAGAAAGAAAACCAGAGAATTGTCTGAGGAGGTCAGACAGAAGATTGTAGCCAAGCATGGACAATCTCAAGGCTACAAACCAATCTCCAGAGACCTTGATGTTCCTTTTTCCACCGTACATAATGTTATCAGGAAGTTTAAGGCCCATGGCACTGTAGCCAACCTCCCTGGACGTGGCCGCAAGAGAAAACTTGATCAAAGATTGCAGTGCAGGATTGTTCGAATGGTGGAGAAAGCACCTTGATCAACTGCCAAACAGATTCAAGCTGACCTTCAGACACAAGGTACAACAGTTTCAACTCACACCATCCGTCGCCAGCTCAATGAAGGGAGGCTATATGGTAGGAGGCCCAGGAGGACCCCACTGCTGAGAGAGAGAGAGAGACATAAGAAAGCCCAACTGGAGTTTGCCAAAACACACCTGAACAAGCCAAAATCCTTCTGGGAGAATGTCCTGTGGACAGATGAGACCAAAAGAGAACTTTTTGGTAAAGCACATCATCTCTATGTTTACAGAAAACAAAATGAAGCCTTCAAAGAAAAGAACACCTTCCTTACAGTCAAACATGGAGGAGGTTCAGTGATGTTTTGAGGTTGCTGTGCTGCCTCTGGCACTGGGTGCCTTGAACATGTGCATGGCATCATGAAATGTGGAGATTACCAGGCCATTTTGGAGAGCGATGTTGAACCCAGTGTCAGGAAGCTGGGTCTCCGTCGAAGGTCATGGGTCTACCAGCAGGACAATGACCCCAAACACACTTCAGAAAGCACCCAGGAATGGTTCAAGACAAGACGCTGGACTGTTCTGAAGTGGCCAGCAATGAGTCCAGATCTAAATCCCATTGAAAACCTGTGGAGAGATCTGAAACAGCAGTTGGGAAGGCACTCTTCAAATCTGGAGAACTGGAGCAGTTTGCACAAGAAGAGTGGGCCAAACTGCCAGTAGAGTGCAGGAAGCTCATCCATGGCTATAGGAAGCAGTTGATTGCAGTTATTTTGACCAAAGACTGTGCTACGAAATATTAAGTCTAGGGTGTCAATAATTTTGTCAATGCCATTTCTTTTCATTTTCTGATTTAAAATGATATCTTAAATTCTGAATCAAAAACAAAGGTTATGTAATATTAACAGAGAAATAAAGAATTGTGGAGACCAAATACTGTTGTTTATTTTAATTTATGTTTAGAGGAAATTGTGAGTTATTTGAAAAAAGTGCAAGGGCAGAAATATTTTTGGCCACGACTATATGGTCCTAAGGATAGAAAATCATGCAACAGCAATTCCGATTAACTGTTTCATTTTCTTCCTGTAGTGGAAGTACTTTTAAAATACATACTCACAACATCCTTAACTCTAGTTAACTATCCAGACTCAATTATTCATTATGACAGCATGAAACATAATGTAGATAACCCTTAAAGGCTGTATAAGAAATGATGCCTTATCTTAACAAGCTTAACTATTGCTATTTGAGGGTTTGTCAGACAACACATTTAGACTGTAACAAGCTGCTAGCTAATAATGCCATAACATAAAATATTAAAAATAAATATCCAGTGAATCAAATTGTGGCTGCTTTATACATGGGAGTCCATTCATTTTTAGTCCAACATTCAAGGCTACATTAAATCGGGAATCCATGGAACTAATATATATAAAACAAAAAGGCTCCATTCATGTTCAAGAGTCCATTAAATTGTAAGCAAATAGAGGCCGGAAAGTACAGTACCATGCAGATAGCCTTTCTCAATCGCTAGACCATCATCTGCACACACATCGACACAGCATCAGAAGCTGTATAATTTTATTTGTGAACCTGGGAAATCAGTTCCTCCAGAACAGTATGTTCTTTTATCAGTGTTCAGTGCATAGTGCACTTTGCATTATAAGTACAGGACGCCAAATAACACAACTGTTTCATTGCTCTCGTCAGTATTAATGTTTTTATCATCCAGAGTGACTAAGGCCAGAAAGGTATACAAATATGAGGTCTGTTAGGCACAAAAAGCATTATTCTTGCTCCATTAGCCAGTAGCCATATACCCAATAAAGGTATAATAGCAAGTAATAAAACGGACAGGCTCTCCAGCTCAGAAGTTAAATATTTAGGAGACATAACATAAAAAAGCTCATATTCTAAAGGAGTCTTTCGATGTTTAAAGCGTTAGAACATCAGATTATCCAAATAATAGCCAGTAGAGGGAGACGGCCCACGTGACCTTTTGGGACTGGCAGGAAAGGTAACTTTGGACCCAAAGGAGGGCACCAGAGTCAAGGCCAAGGGAATGCAGCTGCTGCAGCAGAAGAGCGTGGTTCACTAGGTCGAACGCTTTCGTAAGGTCGACAAATATGGTGCCAGTGGCAGCACCTCGTTCCATGGCCTGGAAAATACCAGTAGTTACTTTTATCAGTGCAGTGAAGGTGCTGCGGTTCTTTCTTAACCCATGTTGGCAGGGGGATAGCAAGTTGTGGTGTTCTACAAAATGTTGAAGGATGGTTGTAGACTACACATTCTTGAATTTTGGCCAGGGGGCTTATAATGGATATGGGTCTGAAGTTTTTGGCCACAGAGTTAGGCCCCCTTTTATGTACTGATATGACAACGGCTATCTTCCATTTGTCGGGAACTGTACCTGAGAGGAAGGACTGGTTGAATAAGTCTTGGGCGGGCAAGGGCAGAAGCACCCAGTTTAAGAAAGTTGGGCTCCAGGGTATCATGTCCTGGAGAGCTCTGAACTTTCAGATTACTGAGGAACCTCTGGACCTCTTTGAGAGAAGCCAGTTTCAAGTGAAACGCAGAATGAGTCCCACAGTCAGCAGGGGAGGATGTTGAAGGGGCCGAGGGGGGAACAGGGGAGTTCTGGGAGAGAGAGAGAGAGAGAGAGATGCATTTGTTGAGGTCTGTAAAAAAATTCATTAAATCTATTAGCTATAGACAAGGGTCAGTTAGAGTGCTGCCCTGGACAGTGAGGGAGTTCCTCAACTTTCCCTCTAACTAGTAAGTTGACCTGTCTTCAGAATTGTTCAGGGTGGCAGAGGTGCTCAGTTTGCAAGGATTTGTAGTGGTGGTGTTTGACTTTCTGGAGGATATGTTTATATTTATTACGGCGTTGCCTGACAGTCAGAGGGCAGCCCACTTAACTTGTAAGTCTGCCAAACCCGATCGCTGGAGGTCGTAAGCATTCTCCCCCCTCCACCAAATCTGTTTATTCTCCTTACGTCCTGGAACTCTCTCAGACTACCTCTTCTCGCCGGCCGCTCTACCGCCGACCTGATCCCCTGCCTCCTCATAGGGTATGCTACCCCTCCTCCGACCAATGGACCCCCCAGCTCTGAGACCCCTGGGGCAGGGCTGCCACTCCTTCCGGTGCTCTATCTTCAATCTAGTGCAGGCCGGGGAGGAGAAGGGGAGAGAGGCAGAGGCAAGGTTCGGTTATGCCGTGTGATGGTGGCCCAGAGAGGAGCAGTTGCCTATCTAGGCATAAGGTTTTTTTCTCGTGTGTGCCCCCGAGCGCGGCGTGCAGTGGCGTCAGCACACTGCTGCCCGTAGTCGCCTGCCGCGCTCATCCCTGATTACTATTCCCATGCTTGTAGTACCCCCGGTCTCCACCGGGGGTCTCTACTGCACTGAGAAGGCCCCGTATCCCTCCCAAGGAGAGGAGAGCTGTACCTTGGATGCTCAATCCAACTCCATCCCCTGCCGAACCCGGGTCACTGGCGTGGTGCGAGGTGTGGCATCCAGCACCTCAACCCTGAGCACCACTGGGCCGTCCCATAAGCATTGTGATGTCCTTGCTGTGCCAAGGAGTCCTGGCACCCTTGGACCTGCCTTTTTTTAAAGGGGCATGGTTAGCAATGATTTGAGAAAGGGTGGTGATAAATAAGTCCAATGTTTGCTTGATATCAGGGAGGGACTTAATTGGGGTCCAGTCAGTATTATTGATTGAGGTACAGAAACAGCTGGCATTAAACTTGGTCATGCTCCTAACAAGGGAGATCTTGGGAGGAGGGTTAGGCCGGTTGTTCCTCCAAACACAGAGCATAGGGGAGTGGTCACTTATGCAGTCAGAGAGAACTCTGGCAGCCTTGATCTTTTGGGGGCAGTTAGTTAACACCCAGTCAAGTAGGGTGTGATTACCGGTTTTGTAATTGAGGCGTGTGATGGATTAGCGTCAGCAAGAGAGAAACACACTTTATCAGCATCAGGGTTAAGCCAATCAATATTGAGCTCCCCACAGAGAACAAGATCATGACGAGGGTGGGCAGTAGAGGCCTTGCTTGGCGGCAGGTAGACACACCCAATAATTAATTTTTTGACTTTTCCAAGCGTCAAGGAGAGGAAAATAGTTTCAGTAATTGGGGATCCAGAGTCAGGCTCAGGGAGTACTTACGGCATCAAGGTCAGCCCGTGCGTATATAAGGACACCACCAGCCCTTTTGCCCACCCTGTCCTCCCTGAAGCAATTATAATCAGGTAGCATCACCTCATGTTGTTTGATGGCAGACTTTAGCCAGGATTCAGAGATGCAAAGGATATCAGGGTACCACTGGGAAACCCAGGCTTCTAATTCAGCCATCTTAGGGTGGAGACTGCGAATATTTATGTGAGCAATTTTCAGATCTTTGGGAAGGGGTTGAGTATTAGTGACTGGGATAGAGCAGATGCGGGGGCAGGGGCAGGACAGAGTGGTCCAGGGTTGAGCTCAATATCCCCGACTAGGGCCAGGAGGAGGAGCGCAGAAATACGGACCCATAACGAGGCATAGGATGGCTTCATTCCCAGGGAGAAGAAAATGGCTGGAACATGCAAGTACTTGCAGAGACAGAACCCTAGGAGGGCAGAGGCAAGTTTAGGAAGGCAAGGGGCACACAAAGTTATGCCGGGGGGTTCGGGCCAGATGTGACTCGGAGAGAGGGGTGAGCCAACCTGAGGATGCCGTTGTGAGGAGTGTGCGATAAGTTGGTCAGCACAGCAAAGAAAGAGGCAGGCTAGGGTTACTGACCAACCAAGACTAGCCATAATAGCAATGAATAGGGCGAATTAAGTAGAAAAAGGGTTGGGGGGAGAGTATCAAGAAAGGAAATTGGAAATTAAGTAGCAGAGGAGTCCGTAGGATCAAGTGGAAGGTGCTATAGCAAGAGATTGGCACTCAGGACACCTTACGAGCAGCAGGGACTGAGGTGAAAGCAGTAGTAAATTCAAGAGCTATGAGACTGGGGGAGGAGATATTGGCAGCCAAAGCAGGAGGGCTGTTGAACAGCTCTGTCAAACACGCCTCAAGGTTCCCCCCACCCCCCGGAGGTCTCCTCTTTCTTCAACATTATGAATCAACTCTCCTCCACTGTGGGGTTCCAGACAGGGGAAGAGGATATCACCAGAAAGAGCCTGATGGATTTCTTGGAGATCCCAGAATCGCCACCCAAAGTTATTCCTCCTCTGCTTCCAGCATTGCGTGATGCTTCTAATGCTGTCTGGCATAGGCCCAACTTGGTACCTGCCATGCCCAGAAAAGCTGATAAGCTTTACCAGGCACCTTTGGAGCAGCCTTTTTATGCAGCCCAGCTGGAAACCGACTCTTCGGTAATCAAGGCCACTCATGACAGGTCCAAGGCACCCATGCACTATAGATCTTCTTTGAGACAATCTCTTGCAACAGGTTGTAACATATGGGAACCTTCTGTCAGAGGCACTTGTTTCTGGAAAACTTCTTAGCAGTCGTACCTGGGACTGCCCCCTCATGCACCGCCTGACCAGGTCTGTGCACTATAACAAAGAGGGCGGTCCCAATACTCCTCATTTCTTTCTTTTCTGCAGCCTGCACACATCTATCCTGGAGATTGGCTCAGCAGTACCTTTGCCTTTAAAAAATTTTTTTTCTAACTTTTGTTGTCGCTGGCCATCTTTACCAGCCTGATGATGAAGATACTTTTGAATTTTCATAAGTACAATTACATCTTCAGCATCACTGGAGGTGGCTTCTGCCCTCTCATTGACGATGGCTTCCGCCGTCTCGTTGACAATGGCTTCCACCCTCTCATTGACAATGGCTCCCGCCCTCTCGCGGCACGATGGCTTCGGCCCCCTCGTGGCACGATGGCTTCCGCCCCCTCGTGGCACGATGGCTTCCGCCCCCTCGTGGCACGATGGCCTCAGCCCTGTCATCGCTGATGGCTTTGGCCCTCTTGTGGACAGTGGCCCCTGTGGCGATGAGTTTGGCCCTCTCCCTGATGTGGGCTTCAGCCCTCTTGTTGTTGAGGGCTTTCGCCCTCACAGTGAACAGTGGACTCCTGTCAACGGTGGCTCCTGAACCCTCTTGTCGCCACTTGCTTCGATAAGCTTCCCCACTCTCATCGGGGAAGGCTTTGGCCCCCTGGTCACAGTGGGTTTCGATCCTCAGGTCGACAATGGCCTTGGGTGTTTTCATTGCTGATGACGTCTCATTGAAGAAGGCTTCACCCTTCTCCTCGATGAGGACTTTGACCCTCTTTTCCACAATGGACCCCAAAATAATCTGCAGGCCTAGACCCAGGTTCCCTCACTGTAGGCCTCCTCATTGTCTCCTAATGGAGCACAAATTATGCGCTGCCTGACCGGCGGCTTTAGCTATGGGGTGTCCTCTGTAATCCATACCCGGACCCTGTTTGGTTTGAGCTAAAACTCTGTCCTCATACTGGGTATACAGTTATTTCTTCCACTGCTTCGACATCACCGATGTCCTCCTCGACAACCGAGGAACTCTTTTTCGAACAGTGCTGGCTCCTTTGAGTCAACTCCTTGCCGGCCTGCTGGGGGTTGCTTCCCCACCAGTTTTCTTCTCTGCATTATTCCATTGGAATCTGAACATGTCTCTTCAGAGCTCCGAGATGGGCCAATAGGGTACAGGTGGACGTGCCTATTCTTGTGACCTTGGGGGCCCCCCCCCCCCATCGGCGGGGTCACCTCCGGGACCCATTCCAGTCTCCACCTGTAGCTCTGCTGTACAACCAAGCTCTGTCTATAGTTGTTGGGATGAAGCCCCTTTTTTCTTGCTCAGGACTAGGGACCAGACCGGTTCTACCTTCTGGGACCCAGATGTAGAAGCTGCATGAACTGGCTTATTATTTGGAGACATTCTCACAGTGGTCATCCTGCCTCTTTGGGATGCTTCTTCAGCCACTGTACTCGCTGCTTGGAACCTCTGGTGGCTATGGTTTACATGCTCTCTACTGTGAAAATGTCTCACATGACTTTCTTGGTTGCATATGTCAGGCCTTTTGCTCCCATCTTTGAATTTTCTTTTTGATGCTGCTTTTTGAGGTCTCGCTACAAGACCTGCCGCCTCTGGTTTTACCGTACTTTGGTGCATTCCATGTCATTTTTTGCATCAGGAAAATTTTTTTTCATGAAAGTCCTTTTTTGGACCCTGCTGATACCTTGTGGGGGCCTCCCTAACACAGGTTCATTACCTCTATTAGCCTTCCCTGCCTTTGATTCCAAGGTCGACGGGTACTGTTCTGCTGGTTCCCTGCCTGGGTCCGGCCACAGGCTGAAGGCCCCCTCAAATCCATGGTTACAGTATCTGTCCTGATGTCCGAGATCTGGGCTTTTTTTCTGCTTGAATAATGCCCATTTTGCCTGTGCATCCCTTCCTCAAAGGTTGGGGTATGTTTTCTCTTTCCTTCCAGACTCCGGACAGTGATCATGGTAGACATTCAGCCTATGCTACAAAAGGCAGTGAAACCCCCATGCATAATAGACTCTGCCACCAGAGTCTTCTAATAATACTGGGCCTTGATCGCTGCGATCCTTCGCAAAATGAGCCTTTATGGTTTTTTCCATTATATGCCTGGATGTTTCGGAAACGTCATCAGATGTTGTCCTTGCACTGGTCAGTACTTTAAGTATGGTTCAAGTCTCTGGGTATGAACATACACATTTGTGTCATACATTCAGTTGGAAACGCTTTCCTTCCTGTATCTCGATGGACATGCCTGGGCTAACTAACTTCAAATTATCTGCTGCACCAGAGGTGTCTTGACCAGACTTAGCCTGCTGACTTTTTGGGGATACTTGGCTGCGGCCAACCTAGCTGATTACATAGCCCCAATAATACCTGAGACTTTGTTCCAGGGCACTCTGCAATGATTGTGCCTTCAGACATCTACCTGCAAACGGATGCCAGCATCTTATTGCCCGCTATCAAATTTCTCCATTTATGAAGATGCATGACCACTCTTGTGACTAACACCTCAGCTCCAGAGGATGTGGGTATTCCTTTCAAAGGTCTAAAAACCTGACAAGGTGTTTGGCAGATGGGCAATGCAAGGTGTTCACCTTGCTGCGAAAAGGGCCATAGAACTAATGCTCAGGTGGCAAGGGAACAAAGGATTTTACTTACGATTCTTCCTGGTTTCCAAAAGAACTGGAGACTTGAGGTCCATTCTAGACCTTAGGGAGCTGAATTTTTTCATCCAGTACAGAAAGTTCCAGATGGTATTCCTACATGGCCTCCTTCCTCTGCTCAAGCAGGGCTGCTGGCTATGCTCCCTGAACGTACAGGATGCTTATCTGCATATCATGGCTTGCCCCCCCTCACAGGCGGTACCCACGGTTCCTCTTCCAGGGAGTATTACTAGTTCAGGGTGCTGCCTTTGGCTTATCCTCTGTGTCATGGGTATTTACCAAGTGCTTAGCAGCTGTAGCAGCAGCCCTCCGGCACGAAGGTCTTTGTGTTCCCATATTTGGACGACTGGTTACTGAAAGCCCAGTCCAGGGAACTTTTGTTGCTGACTCTAGAATGCACCCTGCAGTTGTTCCAGTCCTTGGGCATCACTGTCAGTCTGCCCAAGTCTGTGCTGACCCCATCCCAGTGGTTACAGTACATAAGGGTGGTTCTGGACTCTACTCAGGGCAGGGCCTTCCTACCACCGGACAGGGTGAACTGCCTCATAGCTCAGGCCAAGGCAGTTGCTCAATGCCGGTATGTCCCAGCCGGGGAGTTCGTAAGGCTGCTAGGCTTATTGGCTGTGGCCATTGTGTTGGTCATTTTGGCCAGGTTACACATGAGGATACCGTAGTGTGTACCCTCCTGGTCCAGTGGGATCAACGCTTAGATGATCTGGATCAGCTGGTCCTTGTCTCCTCCTAAGTACACAAGGTGCTTCAATGGTGGATGGACCCAGACAATCTCTTAAAAAGGGTCCCCTTTCTTTATCCCTACCCCTCATCAGATCCTCACCACAGATGCTTCGGGTCTGAAACATAGACTTTAACAGCAGATAAAGGACTGCTTGGCCCACCTAGTCTGCCCATTTCCCTACCTACTAGATAAACTGCAGATCCTAGTTAACCAACAGCCTATTTCTTCCTACCCCCCACAACAATTGCCTTATGTCTGTCCCATACATTCTTGAATTCCCCCACTGTTTTTGACCCCACAGTCTCCTCAGGAAGGCCATTCCATGTGTCTGCCACCCTCTCTGTGAAAAAATACTTCCTCACATTACCCCTGAACCGCCCCCCCCATCTTCAAATTGTGTCCCCTTGATCTGGGTTGGGGAGCGCACCTAGGCCATTATCAGACCCAGGGCATTTGATCCCAGTGGGAGTCCTGCCTCCACATACATTTTCCAGAGATGTGGGCAGGTCTGTATGCCTTCCAGGCCTTCCAAAACAATCTCTCTCTCTAGGCCCACTGTTGGTACAGTCTAACAACCTTAGTGTGGTCTGTTACATCAACAAGCAAGGGGGGGGCTCATTCCTACCCTCTGTGCCTGGAGGCGATGATGGTCTAGTACTGGGCTCTAGATCATGGTCTAGAACTGTCAGCTGTCCATGTGCCTGGCACCCAAAATGCTTTGGTGGGCAGCCTCATTTAGTCACAGTCCAGAACGCACGAGTGGGAACTGCTGACCTCGGTCATAGAAGACCTGTTCAGCTAGTGGGGTCATCCAGAGTTGGACCTTTTTGCATCTCCACTCAGCGCAAAACTGCTGCATTTCTGCTGGCTATATCCAGGGTCTGGAGTTTTCTAGTGAAACGTGCTGTCCCTCTCCTGGAAAGGGAGGTTTCTTTATGCCTGCCCACCCTTTCCTCTGATTCAGAGGGTGCCATCCTAATTTTAGTGGCTTGATTCTGTCCTTGTCAGATATTTCTGAATTATAGCATTGCTACCGAAGATGGTAGCCATGCTGGACTAGCCATTGAGTACAGCAGTTGAGATATTATTTTAGTTACTTATTTAGTTTATTTAGTTAATTTTGTCATGTGTAATTTATTTTATGTTTCATTCATTAGTGCGCATTCTAACAGAACCTGGAATTGCAGCAATTGCACTCCGTTTCAGTTGTGGCTTTGTCGATCGCTTTCTTGTTTAGAGCACCAACTTTTATAATCACTACATTGTATTATACTTGGCTGCTGGATGCCAGTTCGTGTTATTACGCCTAAGGATTCTTACCAGTTAGCGTGAATCTGTGGAGAGAGACACTGTCCTTACTGGCATGGAGGTCTGGAGTGTAGCAGGCTACTGGGAGTGGAGTGGTTTCAGCCTGTGGATTCTTCTTTTCCACAGCATTTTCTGCACTGGGGGCAATGTATTTGGTCTGTGTCGATGCAATGCATCTGAGTTAGGGGTCCATCGGCCTGCTCCATTTCCGACGGTGAGCGTTGTACCAAGAAGGATTTAGCCTGTTGTGTGGTGAACTGAGCAAGACAGGCCTGCTTGTTCTGAGTTTGGGTGCCTAAACATGGCTTTTCCCACTTTGGGGATTGGGTGGTGCTGACTGGAGGGTCGGCTCCTCTTTTAGATTGTCCAGGGTCACCGAGAGCTGCTTGGCTAGATCGGGAATGCCCTGGTGGCCTAAGTGATGGGATTACGTGATTTGGGTCCTTGCTGTGGGGTCAGGTGTGGCCTACACGTATGAGACATGGCAGACTTCCATTTCCGAATTTCTCGTGGAATTAGATTTTGCCTTCAGGACCTGTTTGGATGTGCTGCTTGAAGATGTTTTTGGTTTACCGAGTAGAAGTTTGGTTGTGGGACCTCTCCTGGACTGTTATCAGTGAATTCGAATGGAACAGGTACCGTACCATTAATTTATCAACTAAGGAGTCAGTGAGAGCGACTCTTTTTTTAACTTCATTGCTGTTTAATTTCAGTGGTAATGTGGCTGTGCGAGGGCTACATTAGATGGACAGTATTACTGGTGAAGGGGCGGTGAGAGCTCTCCTTCTCTTCTCTTTCTGTAAACATTTTATGGTGTGTTTGGTGCGCTCTATGGACCATTAGAAAGGATTGAACATTGAGTTTACACTGGGACAGTGTTTTTGTACTGGACAACAAATTAACAACAATTATTTATTTAATTGATTAGAGTGTGCTGTTGCTGCCTTTGTTCTTTGGGCTCTGTTATTATTTGTGGGTTACGTTTATTGTATGAGTAGTGGGGTGGGAGTATATGGTTATTTATTATTTGTGTGGGGGGGTCTGGTTTTAAAATTGTTAAATTGAGTTAGGTTGTTTTTAGTTATTTGTGTGAAATGTGTCTGGCACAGGGAATTGTCAGGCGCAGCTACTCAGGGGACTATCTCCATGACCTCCATCCTTTGAGCTTCCTGAACTTCCAGCTGTGGCCTACAAGAGGTGTAGAGCCTTGGGAATAGCTCGGAGGGGAGGGTTTGGTAGTAGTGGTGGTGGTACCCGAGTGGCTGCCAGGGTGTCCGGGATTCGGGTGATGCCCTGGGGTGAAATGAGAACTGGAGAGGGGGTTGCCTTGTTTAGTTCCCATACCCAAGGGTTCCACGAGGGATTGTGGGCAGTTAGCGGGTTCGGCTGCCCCACCTCATCCTACTCGGGTTGTGTTGTGCAATACCAGGTCGATGAGGAATAAGACTGCCATAATGGTGGACTTAATATCCTCGGTTGACCTGGCTTGCATTACGGAGACCTGGTTGGATGAAAATGCTGCCCCCATTTTGGAGACAGCAGTTCCAGCTGGATACTCCGTGATACACAACCCAAGGGAGGATCGCAGGGATGGGGGGAGGGTAGCTATTTGTTTTAAAACCAACCTGAACCTCACGGTGCTATCTGTAGGTCATACGCATTCATTTGAGTGTGTGGCTGCCCGAGGGGGTGTAGGGGCAGGTTTCAGGGTCCTTGTGCTTCATCGTCCCCCTGGGTTACATGGGGATTTTGTTGTTGACGTCGAGGAGCTTGTCGCCGGCCTGGTGGTGGAGTCCCCCAGGTGGTTAATTCTGGGGTACTTCAATGCCTGGGTCGACTGCAGACTCTCGGGTTTTTGAGTGATCTGTTAGGAAGCATGGGGGCCCTGGGCCGTCACAGAAAGTAACAGCTACGCTCTCGGGTGGCCACACATTGGATTTGTGTTTTTCATTAGGTTTAGATGTGGCTGACCTCAATGTTGATCCCATAGTTTGGTCAGATCATAGCACCATGAGGTTCACACCTGGTGAGCCCCCTCCCCCAATGGTCTTGCCCCTGTGGAGATGGTCCGGTGTTGCCCATTAAGAGGAGTGTCCTTGACGGGACTGTTGGTGGCACTGGACCTATCCAGTGTTAGGGCGGCTGTGCGATTGGAGCAGATGAAGCAGTGATGGCTTATAATAAGGTGGTAGCTGCGGCCTTCAATTCCATCGCACTCATTTGTGTCAGTCCCTTGTCTACTCGCCGGAGACCTACTTGGTTTGATGAGGATCTCCGGAGATTAAAGACTAAGGGACGGAGGTTAGAGAGGTGCTGGAGGAGATCTGGCCTACTGGAGGACAGATTGGCCATGAGGTTACATTATACCATTTATCAGGGGCAGTCTCCTGTAAGAAGGCAGGTTATGTGTCTAGGGAGATTGCTTCGGCAAGGAACAGGCCAGCTCAGCTTTTCCGCACAGTGGACTGGCTATTACATCCTGCCTGTCTTTGTGTTGGGGAGCAGGTTCAAGCATGAGGTGCAAGGAGCTGTCTGTATTCTTTGACGACTAGGTGTCCTCTATCAGGGACGAGGTCTCCTCGAGCACCTCTCGAAGGGGATGCATGGTCTGGCCTGAAATGTGTCAAAACACTCCTCCTCCTGCCTGGGATGAGTTTGAGCTGGTTGGGGTGGACGAGGTAGCAAAGATAATCCTGAAGTTGCGGCCAACCCAGTGTGATCTGGACCCAGGTCCGACCCGACTTTTGGTCAGATGTTTGGACCTGGTTGGGCCTGTGATTGCTGGGGTTGTCTGGAGTTCCTTGAGGAGTGGGGTTTTCCCAAAGGCCTTAAAAGAGGCCTTGGTCAGACCCCTTTTGAAGAAACCCTCTTTGGACCCAGACTGCCTCAGCAATTACAGGACGGTCTCAAACCTCCCATTTTTAGGGAAGATTATTGAAAAAGGAGTGGCCGTACAGCTTGAGAGACATCTTGCTCTTCCTCAACCTATGAGCCTTTCCGATCAGGGTTTCGTGCAGGGCATAGTACAGAAACCGCCCTGGTGAGGGTGCTTAATGACCTCCTGATGGCAAGAGACATGAGAGACTAGACCATCTTGGTCCTCCTGGACCTCTCTGCAGCGTTTGACACCATGGACCATGAGGCGCTGCTTGATCACCTGGTTCAGGTCGTACCTAACAGGTAGAGTGCAGAGGGTGACGATGGGGTTAGCCTCTTCTAACACGAAGCCTCTGTGCTGTGGGGTAACCACAAGGTTCAGTCTTGTCACCCTTGTTGTTCATGGTGTACATGCTGCCACTGGGGGACATTACCTGGCGATACGGGCTGGGTTTTCACTGCTATGCAGATGATACCCAGCTGTACCTGTCCTGTGCGCCTAATGTCCGGGTGTCGGCCTTTGTATTTAACAGCTGCCTTGATGAGATCTAGGCTTGGATGACTCAAAACTGGTGTAAACTGAACCCAGACAAGACAGAGGTACTCGTCGTGGATCCAGTTTGTCGTGTCTGCGAGCGTTGTGAGGGATTACCCCCTGGCCTTATGTTGGGGGGGGGGGGTTCCTCTTACTCCATGTAGACAGGTGAAGGATTTGGGCCTGGTCCTAGACAGCATCTTGACGCCTGATGATCAGGTGTCAGCCGTCATTAGGAGTGAATTTTATCATCTTAGGAACATTGCACAAATCTGAGCCCTGTACCTAGGATTATCTGGAGGCAACTTCCGCAGGCTGCAGCTGGTGCAGAATGTGGCGACAAGATTACTGACTGGGGCAAGACGTGATCATATTACCGTGGTACTCGGCAGACTGCACTGTCTGCCAGTCACGTGGAGAATTGTCTTCAAGGTAGGGCTCCTGACCTACAAGACCCTACACGAAGAGGGACCTGTCTATTTGCAAGATCTCCTTGCCCCCAACCGGCCGCCCCGGGCACTCCGTTCTGCTGGGGGGGAGGGGCCTCCTTGGAGTTCCCAGAGTGAGGTTGTGGCATTCCAGTGATAGGGCATTTTCTGTGTCGGCACCCACTCTGTGGAACTCCCTTCCTGGATATCTTAGGGAGGCCCCCTCAGTGGAAGCCTTTAAGAGACAATTAAAAACATATCTGTTCCAGCAGGCTTTTAACGATTGATTAATTTTAAATGGGACGGATAGAATCTTAATTGTTTTGATAAATTGCTGCTGTGTGTATCCTGTTTCTGAATCTTATTGTACAGTGCACAGATTCCATGGAATTGGGCACTCTATAAATAAAATATCTATCTTTCTATGGTTTCCATTACTGCAGCTTGGCTGTGGACCCTCCACTTCCCCTGCCACTTAGCAGGGACCTGTTGACACAGGCTCAGGGGACCCTGGTCCATCCGGACCTCGAGTCCCTCCATCTGCATGCATGGCTCCTGAGGACATAGCCATTGTCCACTTTGCGGTGTCTCAGAAGGTGTTTGATGTCCTGGTGGCTGCCAGGAAACCTTACACCAGGGCAACCTACTCGATGAAGTGGAAGGAAGCGCTTTGTTATATGGGCCACTTCCCATCACCTGGACCCTTTTAGTTGTCCGGTCAACCAAGTTCTAGAGTATCTGCTCTCCTTATCGGATGCAGGACTCCAATATTCCTCTATTAAGGTGCACCTGTCTGCTATTTCAGCCTTTCATGTGCTTAATGATGATGGCCGCTCAGTGGCTCAGTTGGATGTGGCCCGTACTTTTCTCAGAGGCATTCTACACTTGAAGTCACCTATCTAGAATCTGGTCCCAGCTTGGTACCTCAGTTTTGTGCTCGAGAAGCTGATCTTGCCTCCTTATGAGCCGGCTGCATCTTGTGAGCTACGCTTTCTGTCATGGAAAGCGTTATTTTTAGTTGCTATTACTTCTGCTCGAAGAATTTCAGAGCTACAGGCTCTCGTGTGAGCAGTTTTGCGTACTACTTCAAAGTTTTTTCCTAAGGTCGTTTATGAGTTTACTCTGAATCAATCTATCCTCCTGCCTGTTTATTTTCCAGAGCATGCCAATCCAGGGGAAGCATTGCTCCATACTTTGGATGTGCATAGAATTTCATGTACACAGCATACTAAGGACTGCCAAAAGTCCTCTAAATTGTTTGTTTCTTTTGCCCCTGGAAGAGAGGGGGCTTCAGTATCTAAACAGTGCTTGGCTAAATGGTGGCCAACTGTATTATTTTTTGTTATAGGAAGTACAATAAAGAACTTCCTGGTGTGGTTCATGGCCATTCAGTCAGAGGCATGGCCACTTCTGTTGCCTGTTTCAGGAATGTGTCAGCTACGTAAATTTGTGCTGCTGCCGCTACTTGGAGTACTATGCACACTTTCACCAAGCACTACAATCTGGACATTGCCTCCAGATGAAGGGCAGACTTTGGCCTAGCTGAGCTTCAGGCCTTCTTTCTTAGGCCTCTGGCCTTCTGCCACCCAGACTGCCCTGTGCTGAGCACTGCTTGGGACTCGTTCCATGGGTGTGACCTGATGACAGAGATATCCCCGAAGAAGATGGAACAGTTATGTAAGAACTTGCCGTAACAGTAGATCTTCGAGGAAATCTCTGTCATCATGGTCATGCCATCCCTCCCTCCATCCCCCTTTCTTTCTCTCTCTCACTCTCTCTCTCTTTCCCCAGCTCGGCTGTCCTGTTGCTCCAGCCTTTTTGCTAGCTGGGCACTGTATCTCTGTCCTCAGTTCCGTGGTGGGACTCGTGTCTCCTATGGCCTCCAGCTAGGGAAAAAACTGAGGAAGGAGCGGGGTTGCCTACGCTTATATAGGGCTGTGACATCAGAGCCTGACATAGACTCCTACTAGACTGCTGCAGAAAAGCTTCCCTGGGATCCTAGTGTCTGTTTGCTAAGTTCCATAGGTGTGACCTGATGACAGAGATTCCCTTGAAAATCTTCTATTACAGAAAGTTCTTACAAAACTGTTCTGTTTTTGTCACCATGAATTCTGCTCATAGGATTTCCAAGATTCAGGCGCTGATGCATGAACCTTATTATTTGATTTTCCACAAGGACATGGTGTCTTTGCATGCCAGACCTTGTTTTCTGCATAAGTTGTTGTTTGATTTTACATTGAATCAGACCATGCACCTTTTTGTGTATCATCTAGAGAATGTTGACAAAGGTGAGGCATTGCTCCATACACTTGATGTACATAGAACACTACGTTTCTATCTTGATGACACAAAGAACTGCAGAAAGTCTTGTCAGCTTGTTTCGTTCGCTCCCAGGAAAGACAGGATCTCTTTGTCCAAACAGTGCTTGTCCAAATAGCTGGCTAACTGTATTGTGTTCTGATCTTCCAAGAATCAGTCTTCACCATTCATTACGGGAGCATTATGAAACACCAACAATCGAAATCCTGACCCCGAAGTCCCGACACGCCGATTGCCCAACAGATCACCATCCTGACGACTGAAAGCCTGACACTCGAACTTGCCACAATGCGGAGTTGATTATATTATTTTAGAGGGGTGTGGTGGCAATGCCCCCTGTAACAGGAGGCGCGGGGGGCAGACGTCTGACACGGGACACCAAGGTAAGATCCCTGGGCTCTTCCCCTGAGCCCCTCCCCAGTACTATACATACTGAAGGAGACCAGACCTCCTCTTGTTCTCATCTCGGCGAGACAGAGAGCCTGGAGGAGGGGTCTCTGGGACAGCCGTCCCTGCCCCAAGGGAACAGTTGCACCCCTCCCAGTCTGGCACTCCCTCAGGGGTCTGGATGCCCCCAGTGGCAAAGTCTGAGCTATACGCTGGGCCTACACCAGTGGGCTCCTTGGTACCGCGGAGTGGTGCTGTCCACACAGCCGGGTCCCCTCCTGGTGCCGCTTGCAGCACTAGAAGAGGGAAGGTTTCTGGAGCCAGAGGCCCAGTGGAGATCTGCTGGATCTTGTTCCCTGAGCAGTCAGATGACCCAGGGGATGGGGACCAGGATGATCCTGACTGGCCTTCGGGCCCTGATGAAGAAGGAAGCCTTTCTGGGGCTAGTTCTAGGCCTTTGATGTATGCGGCATCACCCCTTGGGGCTTCTCAGCTTGGTGCCAGCCTCGACGCCTCCCCTGTTTTGTCTTGCAGCACCACTCACGGTGCCAGGTCGGGTTCCGGCACCACCACCAGTGCCAAATCCGGCTCTGGTGCCTTTGGTGGCACCGAGGGGGGGTTCTGTTGCTGCTTGCAGTGCCAGCTCCCCCTTAGCTTCTGGGTCTCAATGTTGGTTCTGTCCTTAGGCCTAGCCCAAGGAGCAGAGCCCATTCCAGTGAGGTGGGGGTTGATAGGTCCAGGCCAGTACCACACTCCATGCCCAGAGTTGCTGGGGTCTCTGGCAGGAGTTGGAGTGCTGACTCAGATCCTTTGGCCTCCCCGGACCTGTCTGGGCCTGTTGTAGGTGGGGATAGGGGCTGCCTTGTGGGACAGCTACAGCTTCGATCTGGCCACCTGGGGGTTCCTGCCCCCCTAAACCACCTGGACCACCCCTCTATGGTGGGATGTTTTCAGGTGGACGAGTTGCTCAGGCCCTCCCCTCAGGTGAGCTCTCCTGTACGCTCTTGCAGCCCTGGCAGAGGACCTGGCCTGGTCAATCATGACCCTCTTCCTCCTCCTACCCCTCCTGCTTTTCCGGGCATTTCGAGTCCTGTGGGGCCGTTGACTTCGAACCAATTCAGGGCTTCGGCAAGTGTCTTCCCAGCTTACCTGAGAGCACTAGATGAGATTATTTTCCAGCCTGAGACCCTGGCACTGCTCCCAGAGTCCAGCTCCTCTTCAACTTCATCTTCCTTCTCTGAGGAAGAGGACTCTTTCTCCATTTATCCTCCGGCACTGAGTACCCTTGTTACCAGTAGTTCCTTTCTGAGATGATGAGGGAGCTGCAGCTGTTCCACTTCTCAGGAAACAATCCTGCATGACTGATGCTGTCCTTGCTTGGGAAGTACAGTCATGACTACAGTCGAATCTCTGTGGCCCAGGCTGTTTGCAGAGGTGTTGAGAGACATCTTTCTCCGTCCCCTTGCCCCTTCTCCAGCCCCAAGGGATATCCAGTGCAGGGATTGCGCACCCCTGGGGTCGTCTCCAGGAGTAATGCCACGCCCCACTTTTGGGGTCCAGCTTCTGGAGACCTCCTCTGAGCATAGGCACCCAGAGTGCGACAGTCCCTCAGTCTGACTTTGCTGAGTTTGATGCCTGGGGTCAAAGAGTCTTCTTGGTGGCTCACACAATGTCGTGCATCTCGGAACACCAGGTGTTCTATTGCAGGCACCTGTGGGCAGCACTGCAATAGCTCCTGGTGTCCTTGCTGGACATTTATGAAACCATACAAGCCATATGACTTTCTGTGCAGGGTCTGGAGCTGGCGAGACACCAGGTAAAGGGATCCTACAACACCAACAAGGTTGCCTCCAGGTTAGTGGGAACTGTAGTCTGCATTAGGCAGATGGCATAGCTGCATTTCTCAAGATTGTCACACTTGGCCCGGCATAGGGTGATTTCCTTACGCTTCCAGGGGCCCACCTTTTTCTTCTGCAGGGCCGGGTGTGAGCTTGCGGGGTGCATTTCTGTTTCTAGGCCATGGGAGGTTCCGCCTACCCCTACCAGCCTCAGGCCTCGCCAGGCCCATAAGGGGCCCCCGCCTCTCTGTGTTTTTCCCCCACAGAAGGCTGCGGAAACAATAATTTCCCTCAGCGCTAGTCAACACTGCCTGTGGTGGTAAGCCTGGCACTCAAACCCACCAGCAATGAATGGTGAAGACTGATTCTTGGAAGATATGAAAATTACTTATGCACCATAATTCTTGACCTTCCAGAATATCTTCATTCATTACTAAAACCCACCCACCTGCCCCCTCTATGGCCAGGCTTCTGGGCAGTTTCTTTCCTATCTCACCTCTGCCTCCCTTGTTGGTTGCTCTGCCTTTAAAAAAAAAAAAGAGGGAGGCATGTAGGGGGCAAAACACAGTGGAAGACTCTCCTACCTCTTTTGTGGCCCCTGTTTGTAACCCTCAAAAAAGGGGCATTTTTTTTCCTGTTCCCTATTTCTTCCTGTCCCTTCTCCTTGTTTAAAAAGAAAAAATTCATACCAACCCCCAAAATACTAGAGGAAGTTTTTATCCCTCCCCTCTTTTTTGGGAGTAAGTGTCTGTACCTGTTTGCTGTCAGAGAAGCTCCCCCTTTTCCTTCCACTTTTACAGGAAAGGCTCACAGGAGAGCAGGTGTAGTGGGGGACCAGGAGACGTATTCTGGAGTTACAGCCCAAGCTCCTTCACCAGGTGCAGCTTTTCTTTCCCTTGCACTACACCTCCTGCACTTCCTCTTGGCAGACTGCTATATTTTTTCTTTCTCTTAATCCCCTCTCTCTGGAGCAGCTTCAGTAAACAAAAAAAAAAGGGGGGAACATGTATGTGGTAAGGAAATCGTATAGTATCTACGATTCTCTTGTCTGGCTTTTGTCCTTCTAGCAGGGACCCCCCCCCCATCTTTTTTTTCTCCCCCCTCAGTGGGTTACTCTGTTACCTTTCTGAGCTCCTAGGTGTGTTCTCTTCAGCTCAAGAACTTTGACTAGTAGTGCATTTCTTAGGCCTCAGCTCTGCTGATTGCCATGCTTCGAGATAGCAGGTCGCTCAGTAATTGCATCCCATATTTTGCTTTGGTAATGTCACCCCTCAGTGGCGCTATCCCAAGTGCTACTACCCCTGCCTGCTTGGCTAGTAGCAGGTTAAGGGGCCTGAGTTCTGAAACGGGCGCCTCCACCCGGAGGTCAGGGTTGGTAGTGGTCAAGTTAACCTGGGCACAGCCCTCCGGGACACTGTAACCCCCCTCTTTCCCCACTAGTGGCCTGAACACTGTACAATAATCACTTTCACAATACCCCTGGTACACCACACAAGTACCCACACTGTTTGCACTTACCACCAGGGCTGGGTCCTCTGGCTCGACCCTGGGGTCCCCCTGTAAAACAAGGTTATGCGCACAGCAAGTAGCAACAGCACAGTACTTTGAGCACAAACTGGAACCACAGTCAGATTACATGCAGAAAAAGTTAGATCTGATTTATTCAGGGGACTTGAACAAGAAAGGGGCAAAATCAGGTTAATTAGCTTAAAGGTTATATTAATCAAGCAGTTATGCATGCGCTTTGAGTTCCCCCACACAGTCGCACCTCTCGGTACCCAGGTGGAGAAGAGATGATCTAGCCAGGACTGTTGCCCGGGGTTGCAGCTGGTTGGGGCCCTGTGATGGAAAACACAACATGCAACGTACACAATATTTGTAATCCGGAGCCAGAGGGCTCAGTTCGTAAAGGAAACGAAACAACAAGACAATCAGATGACACACTCAGGTTAAGCTGTTGTTGCAGGGAGCTACCCTGGTATTTACTCACGATACCCAAGACTGGACACAGGCTGGACGAAAATCGAGACTGCAGGTGGTTGATCTGGAATGCTAGGAGAAGCAGGGCCCACATGAGTCGCAGAGGCGTCGTTCCTGTTCAGGCGTGGAGCAGGGGGCTGATCCCCAGGCAGGTCTCTCGTCGATGGCTTCTCTGTGCAGTGGGTAGTCTGGCTGGGCCAGTCTGGCAAGGCCCAGACCGCATGGAGACAAATTCAGATGCAGTCCATTTTGGGCTGGATACAGCTTCCAGCAAGCAGAACACAGTTCACACAGTGGGGGGGACTAACTTACAACCCACTAGCATCTCATAGCACATTTACATGTACGGGAATTCTACTGTACCAGGCAAAGCGCTCCCCGGTTACAGTCGCAAAGTCTCTGCACACACCGGGAGCTTAGGGGTAGCTGGAACTCCTGACAGGCCGATCGCATTCAGCAAAATCTTCGGTCTTCTTCAGGTTGAGCCTGGCCCACTTCAGTAGCTTACTTTAGTCACACAAACTTGGATTTAGTCCAAAATAATTCTCTTCTCTCCCTCTCAGGAGCAGCAGGCAGATATGTAAGCCAAAAACCTCAGCCTTCTCACAGTTCTCTCATGCGAATCCACTCAGGATTGCTGCTCAGAATCACTTCAGCTCCTCTCATTTCACTTCCCAGCTCAGAACTAACTGAAAACTGCAAGCAGCCCATGACTTCCCCAAGATCCAAAAGATTTGGTTGGCTGATTTGGCTGTCAGTCAAAGCAAGAGCTGCCCCTTCAGTTGCAAAAAAGGTGCTGCAAAAAAGCTCCAAACTACAGTTCCTACAGATTTTGAATTCAGACAGCTCCTGTAGTCCGGCTACATTTTAGGTCCCACCAGTACTGTGTGGTCCAATTTGCAGTCCAGGACCGAGATAGTGGAGACAAACAAAACAGTCCTTGCTACAAAGAAAGCAGGTTAGACAAACTACATTATCATTATCACTGTAAATGATTTTCAGTAAATAGTTACATTTTTCAACAGAGCTTCCTCTCAGATTACTTAAGCTGCAGTTAGGCAGCTCTTAAAGAGACAGTACACAGAGGCTATACAGGCTCTGGTAATCGCATTTAAACTGCTAAAACGTAGGACACCAGCCTGGCAGTGAGCATTTAGGCAAGCTCAAGGAAGACTTTTTGGGAACCCCCATTTGTAGGGGGGTTACACCAATATTGGATCCCTGACCCTCTGATCCCTCTGCAGTTCACGTTCCTGCAGATGGAGACCCTTGCTGGTAACACAGTTAAGGGCTCACAGCTCTACTACCATTTCTGAGTCTTCAGAGAAGTACAACCTTCCTCTGGAGTTCGCCACTTACTTTTGCAGGTCCTATAAATTTCGGGGGACCTTTGACTTCATTTGAAAATCATTTAGTCTGCACGAGAGCATAGGCAGTTTTCATGCAGTTACAAGTAAGCCAACTCTTCTGAGAGCACTGCTCTCCAGCTGGGAGCTCGGGGTCCCTGCTACTCTTCGTCTCTTCTTTCTCGCTGTCCTGCCCAGTTGCCCTGGTCATCATTTAACCCGCTACCAAGTTCCTCCCTCCCAGCTTCTCTTTTCTTTCCTCTGGTAGATGGGTTTTATTGCTTTGTTCTTTTCATATCCTATATCCTTTTTCTGCCTGTATCCTTTATCTGTCCCTTGGGCAACCTTGCCCCAATCCGTCTCTTTTTTTTCTTCTTACCCTTTATTTTCTGTTCTGGCGAACAGAACTGATGAGAGCAGGGGGCCAGTGTCGGTTACTGGCCAGCCCGCGAGCACCAGGTCATACATCCACCCGTTGGCAGCAGCAGCCCTGATGTCGGTCCCCTAGCTCTAAAGTTTTAAAGCTATATGCTCACACAGGGTTCTGACACCTCTGGCACAGACCCACCAGTAGTGAATGGTGAAGATATTCTGACAGATCAAGAATTACAGTGAGTACGTAATTTTCATTTATAGCAAGTATGGTAAGGAACTTCCTGGTGCTGTGCATGGCCATTCTGCACATGGTATGGCCACTTTGTTGCTTGCTTTCAGAATGTTTCTGCAGCTGTCATGTGCTGCTGCCACCTGTGCATACTTTACTAAACCTGGCAGTCTAGTTTTCATCTCTCGTAGACGTGCTGGCTCTGATCTTGCTGTGTTACAAACATACGAAAATAGCCAGCAGAAAATGGCCTTACTGTCTTTTTAAAGTGCTTGAGTTTGCAGACCTCTCAGAATCTACCAAGTGATCGCCCCCCTCCCCACTGTCCCCTCTACATCCCCCTCTCCCATGCAATTTTCCATTTTACCCTTTCCCATCCCAAACTGAAGCCATCTATAGTCTTCAGAGACTACTACCTCTGGTGACTAATTTCCACTGTGCCACCACCCTTTCAGTGAAAACGTGCCTCCTCATTCCCCTCTTTAATTACACCACCACTAGTTTGAGACTGTACCCCCAAGTGGTCCTGTTCCCATTAAGGTTGACTAGACCCTCAAGATAGTTAAAGTTTCAGTTATGTGACCCCCTCCCTTTTCTCTCCTTCAGGGAGTACATGCTGAGATCTCTGTCTGTCCTTGTAGGGCCTACCCTGCTGTTCCTGGATCATTTTGGTTGCCCTTCTCTGCACCATCTCCAGTAAGCTGATGTCTTTCTTTAGGTAAGGGCTCCAATATTACACGTTGTACTCCAGATGCAGCCTAACCAGTGACCTGTGCAGTGGCAGGATGATGTCCACCTTCCTACTGGTGATACCCTTGACTATAAATCCTTTTATCCTGTTTGCTTTGGCTGCTGCTCTCTTGCAGTGTGCTGAGTGCTTCATGTCGGTCACAAAGATCACGCCCATGTCTTTCTCCTCCACTGACATAGTGACCTGCTTAAACTCCTGTCACCTCCCTACTGCACTAGTCAGCTCCCTTTTGGACCTGCCTTTCCCTCTTCCCTCCCTATTTATGCCCTCTCCACTGAGACGGTTATTTGCCTCACATTTCTCTGAACTGTTTTTTTTTTTTTTTTTCTTTTTCAAATTCTCTTTCACTCCAGTCGCCGGTGGTCTGGGCATCTCTCCAGCACGGGCTCACTCAGCCTTGCCTCTACCGCCCACCATGCCCTTCTCCTGACCAGGGAATCTAATGCTGGGTCCCCCTCCCATGACCCTAAACGAGAGAGGCAGTACCACGAGGAGTCAAGTTTGGATCCGGGTCAGCATTGATCATGTGGGTGTCAGCCACTCGAGCCCCACCATCGCCTCCCAGGTCACTGGGTTATTTCCACATTAGTCGTGTCCCTCGAGGTGCGGACGTGCAATGACATCTGTGCCGAGGGCAGACCCTCAGCTGATATCGGCCATCGCCTTGCCCCCTGCATGCAGCACACTGCTGTGGTGCCTCCGGTCTCCACCGGGGGCTGCTGCAGACCGGTGCGTCCCCGAAACCCACCTCAGGAGAGGAGAGCAGTCCTCTGGACACTCAATCGTCTCCTCCCCTGCTGACCCCTGTGACCCAAGTCTGCTTCCAAACCTGGGTCGCCGGTGTGGCGCGAGGTGTGGCGTCCAGCGCCTTAACCCTCAGCGCCACCAGGCTGGCTGCTCTCTGAACTGTGATTGTCTACCAGTTGCTTAATTTTTGTTTCATGATGTGGAGTGCTTTCTTGCTGCATATACCCATAACTTTAAAAGGTTTGCACCTTTTGCCAAATGACACTGCTGTTGTTTACACTTTATTTGTTTTGTAATCATCTGTTCTTTTCTGTTTGCTTGATGCTTTCCTCTGCCCTCTCCCCCAGGTTGCACTTGGAAATGTGCCTTGGCTCAGTGTGCCTTTCCCGGTTAACACATTTTTAAATAAATAAAATGCATCTCAGCCAGTATGTGGTCTCTGGGTTCTTCGCCCCCTAAGTGCATTACCTTACACTTTCTTGTTGTTGAATCCCAGTTGCCAAATACCTGACTCATCTATCTAGTTTAGCTAGGTCTTCTCTTTTGTCCTGTCTCGTTTCTTCTGTGTCCACCCTCAGAAGCTTTGTGCCAGCCACAAAGGGGCATATTTTGGTTTTTATCCCTTCAACAGTGTTGCTGATTAAGATGTTGAATAACACTGGGCCAAGCCCTGTGGGACCCTGCTAGTGACTGGCCTAGCATCTGAGAATACCCACCACCACCAGTTCCTGGTTTCTGTCTTGTAGCCAGTGTTTTACCCACCCAGTCAGTTTTGCCCCAACCTCCAAGTCCTCCAGCTTCCCAATAAGTCTCCTGTGGGGGAACAGAGTCAAAGGCCTTAACTGAAATCTAGGTACAGTATGCCCACTGCCTGGCCTTTGTCCACTATTCTTGTTACTCAATCAAAGAAATCAGTTAGGTTGGTCTGGCAGGACCACCCTGACCCGAATCCATGCAACCTGGCTATCATCATGGAGTTCATTATCGTCTAGAAAGTTTACCATTCTTGTCTTCAGAATGGTCTCCATGAACTTCCCCATTATTAAGGTAAAACTAACTGGCTGATAAATTACCTGGGTTATCCCTGTGCCCACTCTCATGTAGTGGCACTACATGTGCGGTTCTCCACTCCAGGGGAACAACTCCTGTTGCAAGAGAGGTGTTAAACAGGTCCACCCGGAGGTCTGCCAGCACATCTGCTAATTCCCTTAGAACTCGTAGGTGTATGCCATCCAGTTCCAGGGGCTTGCCCACCTTCAGGGTCTTTAAAGCCTTCCTTACCCTATCCGTGTCTATCTCCCCATCTGTGGTTCCCCCCCCTACTTTACTTGAGGGACTGGGCAGTCCTCCTCCTCCTTCATGAAAACCGAACAGAAGTACTCATTAAGTACCTCTACCTTTTCCACACTACCCTTCACCCACTCCTCTTCCTTCTTCTTTAGCCTGATCATCCCCTCCTTGATAACCCTTCTCTGTCTCATGTACTGGAAGAAAGACCTTCTCTCCCATTTTCACCCCACGGCTGCAGTTTCTGCTTGGCCTAGGCCCATCATACTGCCCTGCTCACCTATTTTCTTTATTGTAGTCCTCCCTCTCCTCATCCCTAATGGAGCTTTTGCACCTTTTGAAGGCAGCCATTTTGCTCTTAACTGCCTGAGCAACCTACCTGTCAAATCAGCTGGGCTTCTTGGCTCTTGCTTTTTTGCTTTTCACTTTGGCACACACATTTTCCTTGATGATGGCCCATTTCTGGTCCACTCCCATTTTTACCTTGATTCCAGCAAGATGCCCTTCAAGAATACCCCCAGTGTTGCATGGCTTTCTGTCGTGATATTGTTTTTGTCAGTAAATTTTTTATTTTTATTTTTTTTATACTGAAAATATAGTTTGTCACATTTGTTTTACAGATAATAAAATTATAAGATTTCTAACAATGTTTTATTCTGACTCCCTAACAATCCATCTGCAACATTCCTGTGAAATTACTTGCTTTTCATATCTCGTGTTTTATAATTCGGTATAATAATAATTTTATAACTTCCCGTTTTAAACATGCACGACTCTGAACTTCTTCCCTTTCTGTTTAAAGAAAGGAAAGAAAAAAAAGAAAAGTCTAAGACGAATGGTGAAAAGACTGTATGATCTCATGAAGAATAGTAAGAGAAGCAAAATAAAAGTAAGACAGAAGAAATCTTTGTGGAAGATATATTAAACTTTTAGATTGCAGTTAACAGTATGTCCTAAGGAGAAGGTTGTAATCTGTTTTCCTATTGTGAGGGGTTTAGTATTTTTAACAGTAATGTTTACACTGTGAAAATGGTTGGTTTTATGGACTATCCTTACTACCTGAAATAATTTTATATGGTGCCCCATTTTAGTTCCTCCTTCCCCCTTACTGAGGCATAAGCTGGAAGATTTGTCCACTACCTTATTTGGAGATGTGCATAGGTGCCTTATGTATACTGTGTGTCTAGTCCCGTGCCTCCTCTTGTGTGTCTGGTAGTGGTTTGGTCTCCTGGTTCCTCATGGTAAGAGGCCCTCCGAGCTCATCTCCAACGGGGAACTGAGGATCAGTGGGGCTGTCCATGATAATATTGGTGTTGATGCTGCACATTATCGTGGGTGGCCCCTTGGCTAGAAGAACGTCCAGATGGTCCTGAAGACAATGGCTTACAGCTCCAAAGGTGCCCCAATGGAGGAGATTCTCTTGAAGATCTAATGTCACAGTGAGTAACTGTTGTTTCTGCAGCCCTTCTCTGATGTTAGCTGCAGATGATTCTGGGATTTCTGGTTATAGATGTCAGCTTAGAATTCAGCAAAGTTTGACTGATAAAATCTACTTTACTACAGTAAACAGAAAGTATATATAAAAAAAGATCTTACTTCGAGAGGGCTCTTGCAGTAGGTAATTGCATATAGGACTGAAGCCGGCAGGCGTCAGGACCCCACAGAAAAATTTCTAGCTAGCTGTCTCTGGCGGGGGACAGCCCCCATATCAGGTGACTGACGTAATGCGACGTCAGTATAAAGGGGGCTGCCCCCACGCCCGCCTTCCAGTTCTTTCCTGCCGTTAGCCTACGAAAAGCACCTCGCGGTTAAGTTCCACTGCTTCATCAGTCATTCGTCAGTAGTTTTAACGATGTTTTTTCCTTTGATTTCTTCAAATTTTTGTCAGGTTTTGTACAGTGTATGTCGTCCCCTACTCCGAGCACAAAAATAAGTGCTACTCGTGCGGCGCCCAACTCCCACACAAGGACGGTCACTCCCAGTGCCTCTTCTGTCTGGGTCCGGATCACCTCATGGAGAAGTGCCAGCATTGCCTGAAATTCAACGCCACCATCCGTAGACGGAGGCAGCAGTCCCTGGAGGCCCATATACTTAAGAAGAAAATGACCTCCATGGAGAAGGAGCTGAAGAAGCTTAGTCAGGCCTCAACTTCGCCCATGGGTCACTGTAAAAAGGACAAGGAGAAGCATCTGGACCGGAATTTCTCTTCCTCGGCCACCGCGACTTCAGCTGGAGTCGCCATGCTCAAGGTAACGTGTCCCCCGGGAACCGTTCAGCGACTGACATCTTGGAGGTGTCCAAGACGGCGTCGACCCTCCCGTCTGGCTCACGCTCTTGCCCTCTGCGGGAGCCCCAGGTTAAAGGAGGCTTCCATTCTCGGCAAGGCCGCTGGTGTGCGTGCCTTGGTGTGAGTGGCCCGTAAGCCATACGCCGACTCCTCTGACGCCGCCCGGAGAAGACCGCTTAAGTCACCACCCTTCGGGCAGCGTGATGTTCTCTAAGCCGCCCGACAAGGCCATCCTTCCTTCTCGGCCTTCTTCGGGCGCCGGTTCCACTGAGTTGGACGGCGCCCTCCGATGTCTGCATGGACCCTCGCGTAAGGCAACCGTTGGCGCATCTGATGGTCGCACAGCGTTGGAGCTGACGCCGGACCCAGGCATCCAGTCCGCCATCCCTGGCCCCCCCCACAGCATCCGCTGCTGCCCTCTGAGGCCCCAGTGTCTCCTCAGTTAGACCCTGGGAATTTTAATCCCCCTTCCCCGGGTGATACGGAGGATGCAGGCATGCTCCCGTCAAGTCTCCCTCCCGCTGGGCCGGATGACCTGACGCCGGCACCGATGCCGCCTTGCCGACACCAGGCGTCATTCCTCTCCCGGATGCCATCCCTACACCAGACCCGATGCCCGCCGGGCCTCCTATTCCGGGCCCGCCTGCGGGGGCGTTTCTAGGGCCTTCTGCCCCGTCGGAGCCCCTGGCGCCCGGGTATATGCAGTCTTATCTGACGCCGTCTTACCCCGGTCCGCTGTATCAGGCGCTGCAGTACCTGACACCACAGTACCCGGGCAGTATGGAGGATGCAGACACGCTCTCATCAGGTCTCCCTCCTGCTGGGCTGGATGACCTGACATCGGACACTCTGACACCGGCACTGATGCTGGCCTTGCTGGTGCCGGGCGACATTCCTCTCCCGGATGCCGTCCCTACACCGGACCCGACGCACGCCAGGCCTCCTATTCCCGGCCCACCTGTGGGGGCGTTTCCAGGGCCTTCCGCCCCGTCTGAGCCCCTGTCGCCCGGGTATATGACATCTTATCCAATGCAGTCTTACCCAGGTCCGCAGTACCTGACGCTGCAGTACCCAATGCCGGGCTTCCCGCCGTCGGGGTACAGATACTCGTCTTACGGATATCCTCAATATCCGTATCCCCCTCCTCCACCGCCCCCCCCAGCCGCTTGTGGACCTGAGGGAGACTGGCTTCCTGGTGTGCTGAGGCCAAGGCTCAGCTCACCAAGGAAGTAGAGAGCCACCTTCCGACGCCGGAACCCGGTCTAGACCCCCGCCGTCGAGGGTGAGAGACCCTCTCCCCCCCTCCTGTTACCAGAGGTGTCCCCTCCGGTTCCAAGACAGGGGGTGGCACATTACCCTGGGAGCTTCCCAAGGGGTCCGTTCCTCCCCCGAGCGGGGAGGGGTCTTCATCTCCTCCATCTTCCTCGGATGATTCCGACGTACGTTCCAACTTCGATGACGAGCCACGAACTCCAGACAAGCCCCAGTCTAGGACTCCTCCGAAGTCCCCTCCAGAGGATCCTTCCTTCACGGAGTTGCTATGAAAGATCCAGTCATTGCATCAGTGGAAATCTTTGGAGCCAGATCCACAGCAGCAGAAGCTAGCTGCACATCTGGATCTGCCCGAGGTCGCTCCTACCTTGGTTCTATCCTGGATCGAGCCTCCAGCAGACATTGTTTCCACCATCTGGAAACAGCCATCTGCCATAGCCCCCCTTCCGAGGAAGGCAGACAGGCTGTATCAGGCGCCAGAGAGTGTTGAATTCCTTACTTCACACCCCAAGGCTGACTCAGTCGTAATCAGCGCCGCCCATGGCTGTACAGCCCACCCAAAGCATTTGAGCTCGTCTCCACCCAATAAGGAGTCCCACCTTCTGGACCAGTATGAGAAGAAGGTTTTCGCTTCTTTCACTCTGGGTATTAGGGCCATGAACTACGTTGCTCACATGGTGGATTACCAGAAGGCCATCCTTAGCGAGGTGGAAGCTAAATTGGACTCCCTTCCTGAGTCGCAGACCAAACAGGAAGCGGCAGACATGGTCCATTTTTCTCGTTCGGCCAGTAGGTACATGCTACGCGCTACTTACAATGCAGTGGATGCTGCTGGAAGGAGCTCGGCGTTCGCCGTAAGTTTGCGGCGTCTTGCTTGGCTTCAAGTGTCAGGTTTGGTCCCGGAAGTGCAGTCTACTATCCAGGACACGCCCTTCAGGGGTTTGGTACTGTTCGGTGGTGATGTCAAGGACATCACCACTGGCCTGCAGGAGAAGGGCACTGCTATCAAGAAAGTTGACTCCATGTACAGAGCCCCTCAGCCTCAGTGCCGTCCTTTCACAGATGTGCACGGGCCAAGGCGAAACCACAAGGGAAGCAGGCCAACAAATGTTGGGGCCCCTCCAGCTGCGAAGCCCCGCCCCCGCCCAAATAGGCAGCGGGAGCTCCAGCCGAAGTGCTGCCTCACACCTCCTGGCTCCTTTCCTCTCCCACAGCCTCTGGGCTTCCCAGAGGAACCAGTAGGAGGGAGGTTCTCCCTTGGCAGAGGATCATTTCTGACATTTGGGTGCTCCAGCTGATAGCGGAAGGGCACTCGATAGAGTTTCTTCGGAAACCTCCCAGAAAACCCCTCCAAGGTCTTCATACTCCCTGGAACACCTTCTTCTGGTTCAGGAAGAAATCTCTGCCCTTCTTCTGAAGGCGGCGATAGAACCCGTCCCTCCCCATCTCCAGGGGGACGGGTTACTATTCCCATTTCTTCCTGGTTCCGAAGAAATCAGGTGATGTGAGGCTAATCCGAGACCTCAGCTCCCTGAACCTGTTCGTGGAGTACAAGAGGTTCAGAATGCTCTGCAGGGCCTTCTGCCGGGACAGTGGCTGTGCGCTCTGGACATGCAGGATACCTACCTGCATATCCCTATCCGCCTGTCCCACCGCAAATATCTTTGGTTTTCTTTTCAGGGAGACCACTACCAGTTCAAAGCCCTCCCATTTGGTCTCTCCTCGGCTCCCTGAATATTTACCAAATGCCTTTCTGTGGTAGCAGCCCACCTGTGTACCCAGGGGGTTCAGGTTTTCCCATACCTGGACGACTGGCTCCTGGTGACCCCATCCAGAGAGGACCTCCTGCGCTCCCTTTCCCTTACCCTGCAGGTTTTCACCAGCTTGGGTATTACCATCAACCAGGCCAAGTCCCATTTGATCCCCATCCCAAAGACTCCAGTTTATCGGGGTGATCCTGGATACGACCTCCGGTATGACCTTCCTGCCTTTGGACAGGGTGGCCACTCTTCAGGCTCAGGCCAGCCTGTTGTCTACCTGCAGACGGGTCACTGCCAGGTCAGTCCTTCACCTCCTCGGGCTCATGGCGGCTGCCGTTCTGATGGTGCCTCGAGCTCGGCTCCACATGAGAATCTCTCAGTGGATGCGTCAGTCTCAGTGGGATCAGTTGGTGGATGACCTGGATCGGGAGATCCTGGTCTCCTCTCCGATGGTTCGGGACTTGCAGTGGTGGATGGTTCAGGAGAACTTTTGCCGGGGAATTCCCTTCTTTCTTTCTCCCCCCTCCCAAACTTTGACAACAGGCGCTTCGGGCGAGGGTTGGGGAGCCCACTTGGGATCTCAACGGACCCAGGGTTCTTGGTCCAGACTCGAGCAGACTCTCCACATAAATGTGCTTGAGCTAAGGGCCATCCTCAAGCTCTGCATCTGTATTTGCTTCCCAGTCATCTGGCTGTTCAGACCTACAACATGTGCGTAGTGTGGTACATTAGCAAACAGAGAGGAACTCGTTCCTACCCACTTTACAGGGAAGTGATGCGGGTTTGGGATTGGGCAATACATCACAACCTTCACCTCACGGCGGTTCATGTTCCGGGGGTCGAGAACACGTTGGCAGACCACCTCACCCAGTCGTCCACCCAAGCTCATGAATGGGAACTGGATTGGGGGTAGTAGACGATGTCTTCCTACACTGGGGAACCCCCTCAGGTAGGCCTGTTTGCTTCTCCTCTCAATGCAAAACTTCCCGTCTTCTGCTCGCTTGCTCCAGGGTGCAGAGTTTTTTTGGAGAGACACTCTGTCTCTAAACTGGAAGGGCAGATTCGTCTGTGCCTTCCCCCTCGATCCTGTTGATTCCGAGGGTCTTGCATAAACTCTGTTCAGAAGGAGCTCGCATGATCTTCATCACTCCGTTCTGGCCCAGGCAAGTTTGGTTCTCTCTTCTGCAACAGTATTCAGAGGAACCTCCACTTCCTCTATCGCAGCTCTTGTTGACCCAGGATCAGGAGACCCTGGTCCATCCAGGACTCTCATCCCTTCAGCTGCATGCATGGCTCCTGCAGACGTAGTTCAAACCTGGTTCGGGGTTTCGACGCAGGTGGCGGAGATTCTAGTGGAGGCCAGAAAGCCTTCCACTTGTTCCACTTACGCCATGAAATGGAAAAGGTTCTCCATTTGGGCCTCCTCCGGAGCTTTTGAGCCATTCTCCTGCCCTGTTGGGAGGCTCCTGGATTACATGCATCACCTCTTCGACCTGTGTTTGTCACTTCTCTTTGAAGGTTCACATGGTGGTCATTTCCGCTTACCATGTTTCTTTTGGGGACAGGTCTTTTGCGCAGCTGGAAGTCGCTAAGACCTGCCTTAAAGGGGTTCTCCACTTGAGACCCCCTATTCACGCACCTGCCTCCCACTTGGGACTTGAATTTCATTCTCAAGAAGCTTACCCTGCCTCCTTTTGAGCCGGCAGCATCAGCAGACCTAAAGTTCCTTTCTTGGAAGACACTCTTCCTGGTGGCCATTACCTCCGCTCGACGAATTTCCGAGCTTCAGGCCTTAATGTGCAAAATCCCGTACTTGATTTTCCACAAGGAACGTGTGACTCTGCGTACCAACCCTAAGTTTCTTCCTAAGGTGGTAGCGGAATCTACGCTGAATCAATCTATGGAACTGCCTGCGTTTTTTACACAGCATTCCAATCAAGGGGAGTACCTCTTACATACTTTGGATGTTCACCAGATTCTGAGATACTACACCAACAGGACAAAGAGAAGGCAATGCTGTTTCCAAGCAATGCCTTTCAAAATGGTTGGCTCATTGTATCACTTTCTGTTATGACAAGTATCACAAGACCTTGCCAGGTCAAGTCAGAGATCACTCCACTACGGGTGTCGCGGTCTCCACTGCTTGTTTCAAGAATGTGTCAGTGGCTGACATCTGTGCAGCCTCAACATGGACTTCTGTCCATACCTTTATGAAACATTACAGTTTGGACATTGCTTCTCGCCGCAGAGCTGGCTTCGGGTTGGCTGATCTGCAAGGTCTTCTTTCCTAAGACCTTCACAGTCAGAGGATCTGTGTATGAGCTTCTCTTTGTTCCAGACTGCTTGGGACTCAGTCCTCTATGTAATTACCTACTGCAAGAGCCCTCTTGAAGTAAGGTAGTACAGTTACGTAAGAACTTACCGTAGCAATAGATCTTCGAGAGAGGCTCTTGCAGTGGGTAATACCTTCCCGCCCTCAGTCCCCCTTAGCTTTTTCAGCTCCTTTTCCAGAATGGGAAATATCCGCTTCTCTCTCGTCTTGCTTTTTGGCGGGAAAGAACTGGAGGGCGGGCGTGGGGGACCACCCCTTTATACTGACGTCACATGACGTTGGTCACCTGACGTGGGGGCGGTCCCCCGCCAGAGACTCTTGGCTAGAAATTTTTCCGTGGGATCCTGACGCCTGCTGGTTTCAGTCCTATATGTAATTACCTACTACAAGAGCCTCTCTCGAAGATCTACTGTTATGGTAAGTTCTTACGTAACTGTACTTTTTTTGCACCCAAAGTACTACGCGGGGCCAGGCACACACTTGTGAGTAGAAGTCGTCTTTGTGCTGACTGTTCCTCTTGGAAAAAAACAAAACACGTTACAGCTATGCTGTCTGTTGTTGTAGCTGAATCAGACTTGCTGGAATTGGACTGGTGCTACTGCATTATTTCCTGGGTCTGTGCTTCATATTGGGTAGCAGCAGGCTGTAATGCCGAGCATGAAAAATGGCAGTAAAATGCCAGATGGGAAGGATGGACTATGACTTTGTAGTGTGCCTTTCTTGCACACTGTATCACAGAGCGCTTTACAAGCCATTACGCGCATACAGAGAGGAACTGAAATTTGGAGGAAAGCTCAGGGGCATTAAGCATAGAGAGAGCATTGTGCCAGACCTGTAATGCTTTTTAGTGGCTGCATCATCACTCTCATTGCTGCAGACTTGTAGCGCACTTTGGGTGGAAGCATCTACATCATCATACACATTGCACCAGACCTATAGTGGACATTCAGGGCCATTTGCAAAGTTGTTGTATCATTACATACACTGCACCAGAAAGCCCGAAAAAGCACAAACTGCACATGTGCAGAGACTTTTTTTTTTTTTGGTTACTATTTATATGGTTGTGAAGGAGGGTGGTACACTGAAAAATGTACCCTTTTGGTCTGATTTTCTCTCATGGGCACTACAATGAATGTGTACAATATAAATGTATGGTCTGATTTTTTTGAAACTCAATTAAATAGAAATAAAAATATTTGAAAGTGACAAACACTAAAGTCGTCATAGTGTAGAGTTTAGCTTTCTCTTGACTTTGTATTGCTTCTAAAGACACAAAGAAAGTCCCTCAAAAGCGCAAACTGTGCAATGCTCATGGAATTTTTTTTTTAAGTACTGATTTTGTTGTGATTCTTATTATTTGAATTTTAATATTTTTGATCCAAATTTTGGTATTTTACAATTTACCACCCACCGTCGCACCCATGTAAGTGGTATCTTGTAAAACCTACCTGAAATAGGTTTTTGAGGAACAGTGAATTTCACCTGTTACAGGACCACTAAGAGTCCTGTAAACAACAGCATTTATGCGTCGCTGGAGTTATGACTCGCTCGGCATATCCTGATTTCACGAAAAACCCTTATGAAAAATGTGCACAAAATGGAACTGTGCATTTACAAAGTTTTAATCTTCTCTGGTTCTAATTAAAATTCTACATACCTCTAATTTAAGACACCTAGCAAAGAGTCATCTTTGGGCCGAGCATGAACTAACTTGAAAGTTTCAGGTTTCAGTTTGCAGCCATTTTTCCCTGTCGGTGAGCAAATAAGGTCTTGAAATGGATATTTTCTTCCATGTTTGCAGTCTTCTAGAACTTTGAAACTGCCGAAATGAGCATTACCAAATTTTCAGGAGCCAAAGATTCTGGCCCTCGGAACACACATGCTAAATTTCACATTATTCCGTCCAAAAATGGCCATGGTATTACAGTGCAAAAATCGAGGTTTAACATAGAAAAGCCCGCTAAGCCCTAGCTGTATTTATTTATTGGAATATTCGGAGTACACCTTTGAGCAGAGCTCGTTTATAGAGGTTCCACGTCAGAGATACAGGTAGTGAACAGGTACAGTTCAATGAAAGGACTATGCAAGATCCAAGAACATTTACAGTACTCAACATATCAGTCAGAACTAGTTCCTAAGCTCAGTAGTGGTACAAGATGCAGTAACAGCAGGTGATGCATAGTTCAAGATTAGGGCAGTTGCAGTGTTGGTTAAGTTACTTTTTTTTTTTATTACCTTCTATTGCATTTGGAAACTTGTTCCAGGAAGCTTTGTGCAGTCACTAGCAAGGATGGAGAAGTACTAGAAAAAGTTATACACCTTACAATTATAGTTACTTATTTATTTTTATACAAAAACAATACAAAAATAATAAATATAACAGATTACATTTTTTGAAAGTAATAGGTTAGTTACTAGTTACTTTCAAATAAATGCAATCAGTTAGTTACGTATTTCTTTTGTATAAAAATACATAAGTAATTGTAACTGTAAGGTGTATTGCTTTTTCCAGTATTTCTCCATCCTTGCTAGTGACTGCACAGAGCTTTCTGGAACAAGTTTCCAAAAGTAATAGAAAAAGTAACTTACCCAACACTGGGCAGTTGCAGAGAAGCAACTTTGTCTACAGTATTACAGGCATGCCAAGAAGCACTGCCAGGGGAGGCGTTGTTAGAAGGACCTGTCTAGTGATTGCACAGGCATACATATTGATGAGAAAGTTATTTTTTCAGGAATGTTTTTTATTTATTTTTTATTTCATTGTTCAGAAAAAAACTTTGAGCAAAGGTTCCACGTACAGTGCCTTCAGAAAGTATTCACCCCCTTGGATTTTGTCACATTTTGTTGTGTTACTACCAGAATTTTTAATGCATTGAAATGATTTATTTCCCCCTTGATTCACACAGCATACTCAACAATTTAAAGGGGTAAAAATATTTTTATTGTGTAACAAAAATGTATGAAACATTAAAAACTGAAATATCTTGTTTACTTAAGTATTCACCCCCACCGAGTCAATACTTTGTAGAAGCGCCTTTGGCAGCAATTACAGCTTTGAGTCTTCTTAGGTATGTCTGTATCAGCTTTGCACATCTGGATTTGGGGATTTTCGCCCATTCTTCCTTGCAGATTTGCTCAAGCTCTGTCAAGTTGGATGGGGAGCGTCGGTGAACCACAATCTTTGTCTTTCCACAGATTCTCAATGGGATTCAAGTCTGGGCTTTGGCTGGGCCACTTAAGGACATTCACCTTCTTGTTCTGAAGCCACTCCAGTGTTGCTTTGGCTGTATGCTTGGGGTCGTTGTCCTGTTGGAATGTAAATCTTTGCCCCAGTCCAAGGTCTGTTGCAGACTGATACAGGTTCTCCTCAAGGACGTGCCTGTATTTGGCTCCATTCATTGTTCCCTCTATCCTGACAAGTGCCCCAGTCCCTGCTGCTGAAAAACATCCCCATAACATGATGCTGCCATCACCATGCTTCATGGTAGGGATGGTGTTATACGGGTGCTGAGCTGTGTTCGGTTTGCGCCAGGCATAGTGCTTTCCATTCAGGCCAAAGAGTTCAATTTTTGTTTCATCATACCAGAGAATCTTTTGCCACATGGTCTGAGTCTGCCACGTGCCTTCTTGCAAACTCTAGGCATGCTATTATGTGGCCTTTTCTCAGGAGTGGCTTCCGTCTAGTCACTCTCCCATAGAGGCTACATCTGTGAAGCGCTGCAGAGATTGTTGTCCTCTGGACAGGTTCTCCCATCTCAGCCATGGAACTCTGTAGTTATGTCAGGGTGGTCATTGGGTTCTTGTTCACTTCCCTGACCAAGGTCCTTCTTGCCCGGTTGCTCAGTTTGGGAGGACGGCCTGCTCTAGGAAGAGTCTGGGTGGTTCCGTAATCTTTCCATTTCCTAATGATGGACTTGACTGTGCTCCTGGGAACTTTCAACACCCTAGAAATGTTTTTATACCCCTCCCCAGATCTATGCCTCCTCACAATTCTATCACGGAGTTCTACGGACAGCTCCTTGGTCTTCTTGGTAGAGTTTCTGCTCTGACATGCACTGTCAACAGTGGAATATAGACAGGTGTATTTCCTCTGAAATCTTGTCAACCATTTGAACTGACCACAGGTGGACTCCATTCAAGTTTTAGTGATCTCACAAAGAAATTGGATGCACCTGAGCTCAATTTGGAGTGTCACAGCAAAGGGGGTGAATACTTATCAAATCAAGACATTTCAGGTTTTTATTTTAAATTACATGTACAAAAAATTCCAGAAGTTTCATTCCACTTTGACATTATAGAGTAATTTGTGTAGATAAGTGACAAATAAATCCCATATAAATGTATTTTAATTTGAGTTTGCAACATCACAAAATGTGACAATCCAAGAGGGGGGGGAGTGAATACTTTCTGAAGGCACTGTACATGGGATTTAAATTGGTTCAATTTGGGTATCTCCAGCAGTGAGGTGGGAAGTTCATTTAGCCAGGTTGGCACTCCGTAAAGGAAAGCCCTCATGCATTGACTGGTCCTACATTGTGGGACGTACACCCTCATGCATTGACTTGTCCTACATCGTGGGACGTACGAAGTATTTCTTGCAACACTAATACTAAATGGTGGTTAAAAGAGGTATGTAGCAGGGATTGGAGTTGGGGCCGGGGATAAGTCTTAGTGCGGCTTTCTTCCCAATTAGACAACTTTGGAATTTTATTCTGAGGTCTAGTGTAAGCCAATTTGTACTCTGCCAGAGGTTGAATGTGTGTATGAGCCTGTCCACATCAAGGATGAGGTGGTAGGCCTTATTTAAGAGGGCCCTGATTCTACTGAGATTGGTGTCTGTTGTAGCTCCACAGATTGCCAGTCCATAATCCAAGGAGGAGAGAACTGAGGAGGCTACAGCAAGTTTCCTAGTCTCTGGTGTCATAAAGTGCTTGTGTCTATAAAGAACCCCCATTTTTTTGTTTACTATACTGACGACATGGTCCATATGCCTGGTGCATGTTAGTGGGCTATCAGGGTGTAGACCAAGATATCTGAAGGAGTTTACATGTTCTAATACTTCACCATCTTGGTTATGGATGGAAAGGGGTAGAAGTTTATTCTTCCTCTGTTGGCTGTTCAACTGTAGTTGCGCTACAGTGCCACTGTATCTAATAACAGCAGCACTCACTTTACTCCTGGAGATAATTGATCAACTGTTTTTCTAAAAGTCTAAGGAACCTCACCGTATACAAGCAGCACATGCATAAAATCAGCGGCCACTAAAACACATACAGTATATAATGGGGCCTCATGGTGGCCCACACAGTCATACCGAGGACATGGGCCTGGGAGTGCTCGGAGTGGGTGTTGCAGTAGTTTGCTGCCACCACAGCTCCTGTTTTGGGCTAGGGGACTTGCTTCTCACATAAGCGCATACTGCATTCTTGCAAGGCTATTCAGTTCTGCATAGCGTTAGCAGGGTGATCGAAGAACGGGACACAGGAAGAAAAGGAAGAGAGCACACAGATTAAGGCATCTGCATTCTCAGGCCCTGCTATCCCACCAGATCCCAAGGTTCAAGTTAAGGTGAATAAGGGGTGTCAAGGCTTGGAAGTGGCCGGCCTCCCAGATTCGGGGGGGGATTGTTATTCCACCTCGAGAGGATAAACTTAAAATTGATAAAAAAAAATATATATATATATATAAATGTATGCAGATTTTTATTGAGTGCTTTGTTTTGTAAATATTGTTTGTATTATTGCTGTCACAATTTGTAGCAACATGAGTGTATTAATGATGTCACACAAATAGCAGCATCTCAGCCCTCCAGAGATGGGACTTAAATTCTGTGTTGTGATCAATGCTTCCCCTATCTTCCAACAGTAGATTTATTTGTCTGCTGATGAAATGAGTCACTGCGGAGTCAGGGTGAGACAAATCAGGTAGCCAGGTGGCCAACTGCAACTAAACAAATTGGTTTGGGCTAACAGATGTTGAAAGTTGCTGGCTAACTGGTTACCTGCCCACAAAATGCTGAGTCGTTAAAAAGGATGGCCACTAAAAATATAGACTTGGCTACCAGCTTTTGAAAGCTAGTGGCCAAACTGATCACCAGCTCACAAACTGATTAGTCTTACCTTGCTCGGAATCCTGTTCTGATCCCAGTGGCTGTTAGTTTTGACTACCATTTTCTTGTTTTGTAAAGTTTTTAGTTCTTTAATACTGTGTGTTAGTTTTTTTTTTCTTTGTTTTTTTACTGTCTTACAGGGGTTGACTTTGGGGGAAAATACTGTTGGTCATTGGGCCAGTATATGGAACAAAATTGCCGGCCTGCAAGAAATTCTGATGGCCCAGGGGGAACTGTAAATTTTGAGCAACTGTGACTCGATGTGGATTCAAAATTTTTTATTTTTTTTTTTTTAAAGAAAAAGCAGTTATGGGCTGCAAACTATAAGTAGTCTGCTATGGCCCCAGACCCTCTCCACTTCTAAATGGTGACAGTGAGCTATGTTTAAATTTAACATTAAGTGTGCAGCTACTGACTGATTTTAGAAGATTTCACAAATACTTCTTAAATCTGTGGTCTCCTGACTCTTCTTTATTAAAATTTGTTCTGGCCATGAAACTGCAAACAGTCGCAACATTGGATAGTGCAATACAGCAGGTTGTCTCCTGCTTAGCTCTACATCAACTGTCATCTGGCTGTGAAGTGAGAGGGTCAGTATTTACATGATTTAAACTGGGGCTCCACTGGATGTTGCATCTAAGTCTGTGCCTCCAGCCTCTGAAGGATCTGCCGTCGATCATGCCGCTCACTGTGACTGCCCAGCTAACTCCTTGCTCTACCAGACACAGTTGCCATTGTGTGATGCAAATAGGAGCCCTGAACCATCATATGGTTGTCTTTACCACAGAGTCTGACTGATCCACTATGCATTGCATGTTGTCTCTCCGCACATGCTCGCAGGGTCATGGATTTCTCGCATTAGCGCAGACAGTCTGAAGTCTACTCAGAGATTCATGAAGTCTGGTTGAGGAGTCCCAGCAACTCTTAAAGGTGCAGTAGTACAAAAAGGTACTGGTCAATTGGGCCAGCAAAGCAAGCTATCCTTTGGCCCGATTTCAGATTTGCTGGCCTTGGCCACTGCTAAAGTTGATCCCTGTCTTATTGTTTTTTTCAGTGGTTCCATTGTGGTTTCTGGAACCAGGGGAACTGTATTCTCTCTGGTTTCTTGTTTGGATCCCTGGTTCCATATCAAACAAAAATAAATTAATTTTGTTTAAATTATACTTCATATTTAAAGCAGTTTTTTGTGCATATGGCCTGAAATACGCGGTGCCAATCGGGTCCCTTTCAGGATTCACAGAGCACCCCTCTGCAGAGGGTTTGGTGACCGAATCTGTGTTCAGGCACTCTGATAACTCGGGAGACACCGATAGACCCCCAGACAAAGAGTAAAAAAAAAAAATGGACCATTCTGCCCAGAAAGTCTGTGCCGCCTCTTCGCTGGGCCTTCATCCAGGCAAGCTCGGCCGTCGTCATGGCACATTTCGCTCATACCCTCTTGGGCTCTCTTGATGAAGTTCTACCTCACCTCCCCGCAGAACTCCAGACCACAGTCTAGCAGGCCCGTGACTAGGGTCGGGCTGTTGCGAAGCAGCAACTCCAGATGGCTCTGGATCTCGGGGACTCTTGGGCTCGCTCGGTGGCAGTTGTGGTTGCCATGTGCCACAGGGCTTGGTTAAGGGTCTTCACCTTCACGGCAGACACCCAAAACAAGCTAACGGACATCCCTTTCCTAGACAACGACCTCTTCGGCCCAGGTGTGGACGGTCACCTCTAATGCATCGAGAAGTTCAATGCGACCTTGGACTCCATGACTTCTGTGCAGAAGGAATCCCAGGATTCAAAAGGCAGAAGAAGCCTTTTCGGCACCCTGCCCCTGTGACCAAGCAGCCCCATTTCCAACAGGGGCAGCAGCAGGCACAACCATGGCTCCCTTGGCCTAAGTCCGGGCCCCCGGCGGCCCATAAACCTGGAGGATGGGGCTCCAATGGTCCCAATTCGAATCCTCTTCCTCTAAGCCTGCTCAGTGACGGGATGGGGGTGGCCACCCCCATACCTGCCACGCAAGCTCTGTGTCCTCCCTTGGGGGGGCCGGCTCCACCATTTCCTTTCCGTCTGGTCCGTCGTTACCACGGACAGGTGGGTTCTAGAAGTGGTCTGCCAGGGACTGCCTCTGGAATTCCAGCAGTACCCACCAAGCCAAGCCCACACCACGCTGGAGGAGATGGTGTCCATACACACTCATTCTGCTCTTCGAGATGACATTGCCCAACTCCTCTGCAAGGATGTAGTGGCCAGAGTCGTGGACCCCCCTGTCAACCCAGGGTTTGTTTCCCGGTACTTCCTGCATGAACCTCCCTGTCAACCCAGGGTTCGTTTCCAGGTACTTCCTGGTCCCAAAGCAGACGGGGGTCTGGTGCCCCATTCTAGATGTGCATGACCTGAACCAATTTCTCAGGCCACACACATTCAGGATGGTAACTCTGTCCCAGATCATACCATCTCTCGAGCAGAACATGTGGTTTGCTCTCTGGATCTCCAGGATGCATTCTTTCACGTCCCGATCCGTCCGTCTCACCAAAGGTTCCTTCACTTCCAAGCACAAGCAGCCCTTTTCGAGTTCTGAGCCATGCCGTTCGGCCTGTCATCGGCCCCATGGGTCTTCACCAAATGCATTGCAGTGGTGGTGGCCCATCTTCGGCATTGAGGGGTCAGAGTTTACCCCTATCTCAACGATTGACTCATAACGGGTTCCTCCAGACAAGAGGTGGAGAGGTCCAGGGATCTGGGCCTCCAGACGTGCACCGAACTTGGTCTCCTTGTCAGTGAAACCAAGGTGGAACTCGTACCGTTGCAGGTGATAGACTTCATCGGGGCAGAGCTCGACTCTTGCCGAGTCAGAGCCCGGCTCCCGATGGACAGGGCGGAGGTTCTCTCCTCCTTTGCCCAATCATTTCTGGTTGGGCACTTGCGCTCTGCCCAGGACTTTCTGCACTTTCTGGGGTACGTGGCGGCCTGCACCACTGTGGTCCGATGGGCCTGGTGGCATATGCACCCCCTTCAATGGGAACTGGCCAGCCAGTGGTCCCAACATCTTGGTCACTTCGACCAGTTGGTCACAGTGACCCAGAAGATGTGGGGCGCTCTCCAGTGGTGGACCGTCCTAGCACATTTGCAGGAAGTTCAAGTTCAAGTTTATTGCAGAAAAACTCCATTGAGCAAGCTCATTCACAAGGAGGTCCTGTGACATAAACACTTAAAGTACAAACATAGATAGGTAATAACAGTATATACCTGAAATGCACGTTACATGGTACAGGCTGGATATACATACAAGGGTACCACATAGGGTGGCCGCAGGTGGTAAACATTAATATGACACAGGGAAGCGACTTACAGGTTACATACTGATAAATGAAACATGATGACTGGTGTGTGCAATACATATATTTTGGCAGCTAGAACAAACTACAAACTACAACTGTTATGGGGGGGGAGGAGTGATTTGTTAGAGTAGCAGTGGAGCGTAAGCATAGATAAAGCCAGGAGTAGAAGGGAAAGGGAAAGCAGTTAATATGACAAAGCAATTATACATTACCAGTGGATAAATATGGCACGCATGGGGAAGGAAGAGACTTAATGACAGTTACAGGTGTCTTTTATTTTGGCTGAACTTAGCGATTTGTAGAAGTTTATTGAAACTGTGCTAGTTAGTTTCAGTACGGTTTGTAATTGGTTCCAAATGGAGGAAGGGCATATGCATCATCGCTTACCAAAGGAGGTCCACGTCTTGGTATGTCAAGTTAATAAAGTCAGATTTTCTTAACGAGTATGCACTATGTGAGATACTAATAAGGAGAGAGAGATAGCTTAGCAATTTCTGCAGGAGCAGTTTGAGAGTCCATAGCCCAGGATGGAGCAGGCGTCTCTGGTAGTAAGGGATGTCAACCAACAGCTGCATACAAGTCACAGTGATGCGAACGGTAAGGGGAGTTGGTAATGAACTGTAACGCACGGTGATAAAGGATGTCCAGTTTACTTAGATTTGCAAGAGTGGTGGAGGAATAGATTACATCGCCATAGTCGAGTAAGGGGAGAAAAGTGGCCTGTACAAGCTTGTTTCAAGGGGGAAAAGGGGCCTATTTCTGTAGAAGAAACCTAACCTTGCTTTTAACCTTCTAGAGACATCTTCGACGTGGTCATTGAAAGATAATTTGTCGTCGATCCAGATACCCAGATATTTAAATTTGGGTACAACTCCAGAGGCTCGATTTAGCGTGGTGACAGTGAAGTCTTGGGCAAGGGTATTGGGGGGGCCTGTGACAGCACTTCGGGAGAATATCATCGCTTTAGTCTTCTTAGCATTGAGCAGAAGCTTTGCCTTTATTAGATTTTGCTCAAGTTGTGCGAAGTCCGCTTGAAGCACTCCCTTGACTTCAGATAACGATGAGCCAGAAGTATACAACACAGTATCATCCGCAAAAAAGTGCAGATTGGACGTAGATATGTTAGAATCTAAGCCAATGTGCAAAGAAAACAAGATAGGGCCTAAGATGGATCCTTGGGGACTTCTCTGCAACTGGCAAGGCAGCAGAAAAAGCCTTCCGCTTTTACTTTTGGGATCTTCCAGTTAGGTAGCTAGAGAACCACTGGGTGGTATGGTATGTGGCACCCAACTTTGCAAGGCAATTGACTAATAGTTTGTGATCAATAGTATCAAAAGCTTTGCTGAGGTCCAAAAGACTGCTAGTTACCTTCTTAGCATCTATAGCAGAGATCCAATCATTGGTTACTTTTGCTAGTGCAGTGATTGTGCTATGATTAGCCAGGCGGATTGAGCTGGGTTAATGAGAGAGAAGGTTTTCAAGTGCGATTTTAACTGAATATGGATCAGTTTTTGAGAACTTTAGAAAGGATAGGCAATATGGAGATAGGCCTATAGTTGTTTACATCATGGGTCACCAGATTTAAATAGAGGGAGGATATGTGCTGATTTCCAGCAGGACGGCACAGTAGCAGATGTAATGGAAAGATTGAAGATGTGGAGAATTGGGGCAGTGAGATGGGCGTAGCCTGACCTTAGGAAAAAGGGTTCCAAGCCATCGTCCCCTGCACTTTTTTTGGTGTCTAAGTTAAGAAGAGAATCTTCTACTTCTTTATAAGTTATCTCGCACAATTGGAAGGGGCTGGGTGCAGGACTAGATGTAGGGGGAGGGGTATGCTGGCTCACCGCGGCACCAGCATAAGGTGACGAGTCAAAAGCTAATCCAGCTGTGGCAAAGTGGGAGTTAAGTTCCTCCAGGATTAAGGACTTGTTTTCCACAATGTTGCCACTTGCAACTATCTTTGTTGGGACAGAGGGGGCCATGGGCCGTCCTTCTATAGCTTTGATAGTCTTCCATATTTTATGAGGGTTACCTTTAGCTTGTTAGAGGTAGAAATATAATAGTTAGCTTTAGCAGGCGAAGTTTTTTCACACAGTTATTCCTGGCTGTTCTAAAGGCCTGCCAATCCGAAGATTCTTTGGAATGTCTAGCTTTAGCCCAGAGCTTATCTCGAGCTATAAGGCTGCCTTGAGATACGAGGTGAACCAGGGGTTGGAATTGTTCCGTACCCTACTTTGATGAAAGGGCATGCTTATTTATTATTGTAGTGAGTTTGTCATTAAGGATGTAAGTCTGCCTTGTTGTCATCTTTGGCTAGTAGAGATCTTGCCATCTGATCATGCTCAGGTCAGATAGGAAGTTTACTGCACTGAATTTGCGAAAGGATCTTTTTGTTATAAAAGATGGGCTGCGGCGGGCCTTAATTTGAGATCTTATGCAAGCAACAATTCCATGATCGCTCATGTCGTTGTGAAACACTGCCGAATGAGATATTTTTTGTGGATGGGTGGTTAGTACCACATCTAGAATGGAACTGTTGGCAGTATTAGAGTGTTGTTCCTAGTGGGTTCACTGACTAATTGCCCAAGACCTAGCTCGTCACAAAGGGATTTGAAGCCGTGTGATTTAGGTGACAGCCAGTCCATATTTAGATCTCCTAGAAATATTGTTTCAGTTTTGCATCTACGAACATGGATTTCAAAGATTAAGGACTTCATCACCACCAGTCAGGGGTCTATAGCCACCTAGGATAGTGATACATTCCGAGGAGGGGAGATGAAGGCTCAGCGAAACTAACTCAAATTCCTTGGCTAGAGATTTGCAACTAATATTGGTGACCGAGTACTTAGATTTGGCGTAGATAACCACACCCCCGCCTCTAGACTCTCTATCTGCTCTAAATAAATTGTATCCCTGCAATGATATTTTTGATCAGTGTTCGTCTGAGAGCATGTGCCAGTTGGTTTGAGGAAGGGATCCCGTTTGTCCATCCTGAGCCGATGGTCGTTCTCATGACTGATGCCTCTCTCATGAGGTGGGGTGCCCACATGGGGAATCGCAGAGCCCACGGGTTCTGGACCCCCGAGGATTCCCGATATCATATCAACCTGCTGGAGCTCAGAGTAGTCAGACTGGCAGTGTCAGCATTCACTCCACTACTTCGGGGTCAAGTGGTGCAAGTCCAGACAGACAATACCATGACCATGTACTAGCTCAACAAACAGGGCTGTACGCACTCCTTACTGCTGTACAGGGAAGCGCTTCACATCTGGACCCTTGTGAGCCGACTGGAGGCAGATCTCCTAGCCATCCATATGGCAGGAGCCTCAAACCAACTGGCACCGCCTCTATGCTCTCAGCCGTGTGGGCGAGACGTCCCACGAGTGGTCTCTCAAATCCATCGGTAGTACACAGCCTGTTCAACTGGGGCACACCTTGGATGGATCTGTTTGCCTCCAGGGAGATCGCAAAGCGGAGGCTGTTTTATACCCACTTCGCCCCCAAGCAGGGCTCGCTGCGGAGGGATGCCATCTCGAGGCCATGGACCTCAGGCCTCTTCTGTGCCTTTCTTCCACTTCCCTTGGTTCACAAGGTGATCCTCAAGGTCAGGAGGGACAAGGTACAGGTGATCCTGGTAACCCCAGACTGGCCTCGCCAGTTCTGGTACCCAGATCTCCTCAGCCTCAGCTCCATGCCTCCAAGGCGTCTTCCAGTACACCTGGACCTGTTATCAGTAAATCAGAGGAAGTTATTCCATCTGGACCATAAATCCCTGCACCTGACAGCCTGGTTCCTGAGTGGCTAGAGTTCCAGGCTCTGGGTCTCTCTGAGGATGTACTCACAGTAGTGGAAGCATCCAGGATGGAGTCAACCAGGAGGTACGATGCCTTCAAGTGGAAAAGGTTTTCCATTTGGTGTCAGGGCAAGGGTTTGGACCCTTTGTCCTGTCCAGTGGCTAGTTTCCTTGACTACCCTTGGTCCTTGTCCAAAGGAGGTCTTCGGTCCATGACCCTTAACGTGCACCTGGAAGCCATCTCTCCTTTCTGGGCATGGGCCAGTCAGCAGACAGTGGCGCAGGAGAAGGTGGTCTGGCATTTCTTTAAAGGTCTCGACCTCATATCCCCTCTGGTGCGTGAACCTCTACCTCCGTGGGATCTACTGCTGGTACTGGCAAAGCTCATGGGCAAGCCATTTGAACTTATGCACAGGTGTGAGTTGTCATATTTGTCGTGGAAGACAGTCTTCTTGGTGGCTATCACGTCAGCCAGAAGGACTGGGAAACTAAAGGCACTCTCTCTGTTGAGTCTCTCTATCTGGTCTTCCACAGGGACAAGGTTGTCCTGCGCCCCCACCTGAAGTTCCTTCCGAAGGTGGTGTCGGAGTTCCACCTTAACCAGGTGTTATCTTTGCCGGTGTTCTATCCGAACTACACCTCGGAGGCCAAGTACAGGCTCCATAGTCTGGACCTGAGACGAGCACTCTCTTGTTATAAGGAGTGGACAACTGAAGTTTGGGGAGTGTTTGTCACCTACGCTGAAGCCGCACCTTGCAGACCTGCAGCAAAGTGAACGATTGGCAGATGGATTACATCCTGCATTGATCTCTGCTACTGGTTGGCGGGCAAGGAGCCTCCCATAGGGATAAGAGCTCACTACACCTGCCATACTGCTGTGTCAGTGGCTGCTTCAAGGGACATCCCTATTCAGGAAATCTGCAGAGCTGCTCCCTTGAAGGCAGCAAACACCTTCATTGCCCACTACTACATCGACCTAGAGTCACTCCAGGATGCTGGTTTTAGGGCCTCAGTTCTCCAATCTCTGTTCCCCAAGTAAGTATGGAGTGGGTGTGCGCCTTGCCTCCCTCCTCCTGGAGAACTGCTTGGAGTCTGCCAAATAGTGTTGATAGAACAACATATCCACGATCCTAGAAAAATAGGTTATTCTCCTGTAACAGTAGTTCTAGGAGTGGTATATGTTGTTCATCTACACGAACCCACCTGACCTCACAACCTCAGCTTCCAGCAGGCAAGATCTGGCATCAAGTGCGGAGCCGAGGCATATACCACCCAGGTGGGTGGGAGGAGCCAGCTTAAAGACCTTCTGGCAAGATTGTTAAAGGGAAAGGACATGCCAAACAGTGTGGATGAACAATAGATACCACTCCTAGAACTACTGTTACAGGTGAGTAACCTGTTTTTTCTGCTCAGTGTTCATCAGCGAGAAGGATGGTCCAATGCCTTAAGGAAAGAAAGAGGTGGTCAGTGAGGTAGGAAGTGACATTGAAAGGGATGTTGATGAGGATGGGGAAGGAAGGGTTTGAGGGCTCTGAAAGTGGACAAGTCCCCAGGCCTGGATGGTATACATCCGATGGTACTTGGGGAGCTGGTCCCCTGATGGACCTGTTTAACAGCTCACTGGTGTAGGGGCAGGTGGACTTAGACTGGAGAACAGCATATGTAGTGCCACTCCACAAAAGTGGGCCAAGGGATGGCCCTGAAAATTACAGATCTTACTTCAAACAACATGAAGTCTTGCTATATTATAGACCTTAGCAGTTTGATCCAGCCCTAGAACTGCCCCGGAGTGAAATGGTTAAAACCATTCCAAAATAGAATTTTGGCACGAGAGCAGCTCTATCTGTGTCATTTCAAACTTGAACTGTCAGATTCTTTACTCCGCCTCAGTGAACAGTCGCTACGGAGATTTCTCCTTCTGCTCGGTTCATTTCTCGGGAAGGGGGAGGAGGATTATGAACAGTATGAATGTGGCTGGGACGGTCTGGTGTGCCCATTGAACCGACATCTCCCCAGACAGACCTTTAGAATCTCCCCTATGCTGTCTGAGTCCCCATCTCATTTTATGTTTTATAAAAAGTTGTTGAAACCTCCAGCTTCCTTTAGAAGAGGCTGTGGATGAGCAAGAGGAGCCTGATTTTGTAGAAATGATGGATATTTCAGAGTCTAGGAGATTGTCTATTCCTTTACATAAGTCTCTTAGGAAACAAACAATTAAAAATTTTAAAAGCTCCTAATTCTGTGCCTCCTGTTAGATAAAAGATGGACAGAAGGTATACATTGTCAGGCCCTGATACAGAATTCCTTCTCAGCAATGCAGTCATGTTGGGAGTAGTTCAGGCTGCTGCCTGTGATAAAGCTAATATTCCTTGGCTTCACATCCTCCTGACAAGGATTCCAGGAAGATTGATGCCATGGCAAAAAAAACAGTATATGGCAGCCTCTCTGGGACTCAGGCAAGCAAATTATATGGCTTATGTAGCTAGGTATCAGAAATCTAGATGGGATACTTTATGCAATTAGCCAAGCAGGCCCATGGCCAGCTGGCTAGTGAACTAGAACAGATGGCTGCTGATGGCATTGAAGCCTCTAAGGTTCAGTTTCATGCTGCTGTGGATGTTAATGATGTTTCCTCTAGGGTCATGGCCACATCTGTAGCTTTTCGTAGGTTGGCCTGGCTCAGGTGTACTAGTTTGTCACAGGATACCCAGACTAAGGCTATGGATTTTCCTGTGGTGGGAAATTCTCTGTTTGGAGAGCAGACAGAGAATTACATGAAGAAGATGGATGAATATAGGACTACTTACAAGAGTGCCCAGGCTAAGGAGCGGCAAGCCGCCTCCTCAAAGGCATGCCCCAGGGTAGGGTAGGCCTTTCACAGGCTCTTCTACCAGACTCAGGCCTCCTCTGCCTATGCTCAGAGGGGCTTCTTCAGAGGCAGGGGCAGACGAGGGGTGGGCAGACCTGCTCCCACCCCCCAGCCTAAAGCTCCTGCGAAACAGGCACCCTGATGAGGTGCCCAGGGCCGATTCTCCTGTACCAGTGGGGGGCAGGCTGGCTTACTTCAGTCAGAATTGGGCTTCTTTAACCTCAGACAAGTGGGTTCTGGAAGTAGTAAGCCAGGGTCTGGTTCTCAGCTTCAAAAAGTTTCCCAAGTTGAGAAGCAGACTTTTTCTACCTGCAAGTGCTTCAGAGACCCTCGCTCTGGAAACAGAGGTCTCATCCCTGTTAGCTCTCAGAGCAGTAGAAAGGGTTCCTCCCCTGCATCAGGGCAGGGGTCTGTTTCCAGATACTTCCTTACCCCAAAAAAGACAGGAGAATGGCGGCCCATTTTAGATCTCAGATATCTGAACAAGCATCTTTTGAAACCAAAGTTCAAAATGGTAACTCTGGCAATGATTTTACCTTCCCTAAGGCCAGGGGACTGGCTAGCCTCCCTGGACCTCAAGGATGCCTATTTCCATGTCCTAATCAGAAGATCCCATCGAAAGTACCTCAAATTCGAACTGCCCTCAGGTCATTACCAGTTCAGAGCAATGCCCTTCGGCCTTACCTCTGCTTCAAGGGTATTCACAAAGTGTCTAGCAGTGGCCCACTTAAGGAGGCAGAGGATTGCTGCTTTTCCCTATCCAGGACGACTGGCTCATTGTAGGCCAGTCCCCAGAACAGGTAAAATCTCACCTGCAGGTCACCCAGCAGCTTCTCACCTCCCTGGTTTTCTGCTAAACCTACCAAAGTCGGTTCTGGAACCAGTCCAGGTACTCACCTTTATAGGGGCAGAATTAGACACAAAGCTAGCCAGAGCCTTTCTTCCTCCAGAAAGGGTAAGGAATTTAGTGGCTCTGGCCTCTTCCTTCACTCTGCAGGTCTCTCGACCAGCAAGACACTTTCTGCAGCTCCTGGGGCACATGGCTGCATCCACAGCTGTTGTGCAGGGAGCCAGATTTCAGATGAGAGACATTCAGTTTCACTTGAGAACCTTTTGGTCTCAGAGAAGAGACCCCTTTCAAGTTGGTCCCAGTGACTCGAACCTTGATCCTAGCTCTCCAGTGGTGGCAGGATCAGAGCAATTAAGAGCGGGGGTCCCTTCATTTCCCTTCTCACGACTTGACTCTCACTACAGATGCTTCCTTCTGGGTTGGGAGCCCACATGGGCGACCTTTCCACTCAGGAGTTTGGTCCCCCAGGAATCTCTGTTCCACATCAATTTGCTGGAACTCAGAGCTGTCTTTTAGCTCTTCAAGCTTTTTCTGCATCTGTCCACAACAAGGTGATACAAGTCAGAACAGACAACACCACAACAATGTGGTACATTAACAAACAGGGGGCACTCTGTCTTCGGCCTTGTGCACCGAGGCAATGAAGTTGTGGTCTCTGGCCTATTCCCTGAACACTTCCCTCATAGCAGTTCATCTTCCAGGGAAGGACAATGTCCTAGCGGATGCCCTCAGCAGGATTTCCCAGGGCCATCACGAATGGTCCCTGGATCCTCAAGTGCTGGGGATAGTTTTTGCCAGGTGGGGCATCCCTCAGATAGATCTTTTTGCAGCCCCAGACAATCACAAACTTCCTCTGTTCTGTTGCAGACCGCCAGTGCTGGGCTCAGTTCCCTGGATGCCCTTCTTCTGGATTGGGAGGGAAGTCTCTATGCTTCCCCTTTCCTCTCCTATTCAAAGTACTAGTCAAAATCAGATCTCAGCCTTGCAGGGTGATTTTGATTGCCCCGGATTGGGCCAGGCAGCCCTGGTACCCACTCCTTCTGTCTCTGACAGTCCATCTTCCCCTGTGCCTCCCCAGGAATCACAATCTGTTGACTTGTGCCCAGGTATCCGGACCTCAAATCCCTCAACCTCAAGGCCTGGCTTTTGAGGAGTTAGAGTTTGCTGATTTGCACCTCTCTCAGGGTGTTCTTGAGATCCTAAAGGCTTCCACTAGGGCTACTTATAGTTCTAAATGGAAAAGGTTTTCCATTTGGTGTGCTGGGAAAAATATTTCCCCAGAATCTGCTGAATTGCCCATTTTATTAGATTACATGGTACATCTTAATTCCTTGGGTCTCAGACCAGCTACCCTGAGAGTTCATTTGGCAGCTGTATCTGCTTTTGTGTCAGCAGGAAAGTCATCCCTCTTTCCTCTCATCCTGTGTTTTCCAAGTTTTTAAGGGATTACTCCATACTAATCCTCCTTTCGAACCGCCTGCTTGGGACCTTAATGTTTGCATTGCCCAGTTAATGCAACCCCTTTGAACCTCTTGTCTTCTGCAGAGCTTAAGTACCTAACTTGGAAAACTGTTTTTCTAGTGGCTATCACTTCTGCCAGATGCATAAGTGAATTGCTAGCCTTGTCAGTGGAGACTGACTTTATTTCTTTCCACAGGGATAAGGTAGTCCTTAGGACTAATAGGAAGTTTTGCCTAAGGTGGTTTCAGATTTCCATCTTAATCAATCTATCTCCTTCCAGTATTTTCACTGATCACTCCTCTTCTGGTGAGAGGAGGTTGCACACCTGGATGTTAAGAGAGCTCTTAGTTATTATATAGAGCGTACCAAAGGTCACAGGTTCGAATCCCTCCAACTTTTCCTTACCTATGGTGAAGCTGGGAAAGGCAAACCTGCCACTAAGAGATCACTAGCCAGATGGATTGTCTCTTGTATCCAATTTTGTTATCAGAAAGTGGGCAGAGCCCCCCCCCCCTCCCCCGTGGTATGAGGGCTCATTCTACCAGGGGTACAGCTGCGTCTCTAGCTGCTGCCAGATACATTCCTTTATTAGAGATTTGCCAGGCTGCTACTTGGAAAACGGTACACACTTTTACCAAGCATTACTCCCTGGATGTCCAGGCCAGGAGAGATGCTCGGTTTGGCACAGCTGTTCTTCAGAGCCTATTCCTTAAGTAGGTTCTGCCCCTCCTCCATGGAGGTACTGCTGTGTATTCTGCTAATGTCTATAATATAGCAAGACTTCATGTTGTTTGAAGAAAAAATTACTCACCTTAGTAATGTTGTTTCTTCTAATGGAGTCTTGCTATATTGTAGACCTCCCCCCCCCCAACCTGCCCCTCTCAGAACCTCTACTTGGTGGGGTGCGGGCAACTTAGTGTGGGCACTACTTATGTCCTGTTAGCATTTTGTCCCTTTGGGACTTTGGGGTGTGTATGTACATGCTGCGTGTGTATTTATTATACTTATGTTCCATTTTCATATTATTAGAATGGTGTTAGTATTTCTGGTCCCTGACTTGTCTTGGGTGTTGGGACCATCAATGGTTGTTATTATTTAGGTAGCCATTTGGCTAGTGTAGGTTACAGCTTCCACACAGACCTTAGTGAGTTTGGCTCGTAAAGATCTGACAGTTCAAGTTTGAAATGACACAGATAGAGCTGCTCTCGTGCCAAAATTCTATTTTGGAATGGTTTTAACCATTTCACTCCGGGGCAGTTCTAGAGCTGGATCAAACTGCTAAGGTCTACAATATAGCAAGACTCCATTAGAAGAAACAATATTACTAAGGTGAGTAATTTTTTCTTTGAGGGGGAGCTCTTGCAGCAGGTAATACCAATAGGACTAAGCCGCCAGGCGTTAGAACCCCACAGAAAACTTCTAGCTAGCGGTCAGTGGCAGGGGACCACCCCCTGACATCGGCTCCGCCCCGTCAGCTCTGGTATAAAAGTGGCAGTCCCCCAGCACCACCTCAGTTCTTTTCCCGCTGTCGACCCACTAACATCGGCTCCATGGACGCCTTTTTTAGCAGTCAGCTGCCATTTTGCACCTCGCGCAGTTACCGTTCATCACCTTTTTTTCTAACTTTTTTCTCCAGTTCCAGTGCATGTCTTCTTCGTCTTCTTAGCGGCGGAAGTCAGAGTGCACGTGCGGCAAGCAGATCCCAGTGAGGGACAGCACTCCACCTGCCTGATCTGCCTAGGCCCCAACCACTGGCCAGATGACTGCCCACACTGCCAGAAATACAATAACAAGACCCACATACGCCGCTTAAAGACTCTCAAGGCCTACCTGCTGGAGCAACAAGTGCCACCATGCAGGGGACCCATTTGGGTCAGAGTTCTTCCACCTCAGCTAGGGACACCTCCGCCAAGGAGAAAAGATCGAGCGGGAAACATTACCACAGGAATAAAGAGAGAGCCCGGTCTGAATCCCGCCCTAGGTCCTCTCACAGGCCTTCTGCTTCTTCCATCTGAGGCAGGAGGTCGGAATCCGATCCCCCAGGTTCAACGACTGTTACTTGGGCTTCTTCCATGAAGACTACCACCTCCTCCCATTTTAAAGGTAAGGCGTCTTCTTCTCACGGGCTTTCGTCCGTCCAAGTACCCTTGGAACATGGGCCCCACAAGCATACGCATGGGGTCGGTGCTAGAGGGACAGGCGCTTTTAGGTAAGAAAACAGATACTGCTGCAAAAGTTCTCTGGAGTAAATCTGACAAGCACATAAGGTCAGGCGACCCCTCCAAATGCCAGGATGTTGTCGGGTACCAAATGCCTCCTCCACCCGAAGACAAGGTGACATCGGCTTCAAAGGGTCGACAGACTACGGGCCACTCTGACTCGGCATCAGAAATGGACCAGGTGCCACCACCAAAAGAGCGGCCGTCTGCCCCGAAAGACTGGGCGTCAGATCAAACCCCCAGTGCCCCAAACGATAAGACACCTGGGCCTATGGATAACCGGCTGCCCCCTCCTCCTAAGGAGGCTCGGCACCGCCAGATAAGGCCCCATTGGACCGAACACCACCTGAGGCACCCATAGGCAAGGAGCCTCAGGATCAGACGTCAGCACCCAAAGCGCCACAGGATCCGACGCCAGGCCCCTTAAATGTCCCTACCCCGCTGCCTCCTCCACCACCAGTCTTTCCACTGGTGTAAATAGGGGCTCTGTTTAATGCATGGTGGAACACTATCAAGGGGGGCTTGCTGCCAAAGGCAAGAGAACCATCCCCTGTTCCAGCACCACTCAGGGAACCATCGCCTCAGAGACCCAGGTGACCTCCCCCAACGCCAGATCATCCGGCGACAATGACTGGTGGTCACCAGCCCCAAGTGACCGGAAGAGGCACCTTCATCCATTCCATCTTCCATGGGATGTCCACACTCTTCCTCAGGGCAAGATGCATGGAACTCCTCCTCAGACTATTCCTCAGTGGATGACCTACCCCTACCCTCTCCAGATCCAAGAAGGGACTCCCAGATGATTCATCCTTCTTGGACATAAGACACATCCAGGCCCTTAATTAGTGCGATATGGAGGAATTTGATCAAGAACGTTGCCACCTGGCTAAATTCCTTGGGGCAAACGGCCAGAAATCCCTGGTGATCCCCCCACTCATTGAAGCCTTCCAAGACATTACAAAGTTGGCCTGGAAGCACCCAGCTACTACTGTAGCCATGCCCAGAAAAGCGGATCGGCTCTACAAAACACCCAAGGGAGAGCCCCACCCAAGTGAACAGCTGAAAGCTGACTCTATGGTGCTCACGGAAGCACATGGCAGATGCAGCAGCCGAGGCACATGAGCTCTCAGCCCCCGGATCCAGAGTCAAAGAAGCTGGACCAAATGGGCCGCAAGGTCTATTCTTCAGCCACCTGCATGGTCAGGTCGCTGAATTTCTTGGGGCACATGGTCATGTACCAAAAATCACCTTGGGCTAAGGCTGTGGATTTGATGAAAGCTCAACCAGACTCGGACGGCAAGTCCAAGCTCAAGGCTGACATCCAGTTAGGCGTGAATGTTGACAAACATGTGCTGAGGAGTTTCTCTGACTCCGTAGACACGGCAGCCAGGGCGGCAGCAACTGGGGTATGCATGAGGAGACATGCCTGGTTTGAGGTTCTCTGGTTTCTGCCAAAACTTGCAGGATGCCATATTTGGATGCACCCCTTTCAAGGGTCCATCTTCTTTGGCACAGACACAGAAAAGCTCACAACAGGGCTGCAAGATTTAGGCAAGGCAGTGTCTGACATACATCAAATGTACAGGTTGAAGCCACCAGCAACTCTGCACCGTCCTTTTCGCAAGAATCAAGGACAACAGGGCAGACGCCAACAGCAGCATAAAGGGGATTTAAGAGAAGAGGCCCTCCCCTTGCTCCAGGTACCCAGGGCCCCAAAAGTGCAAAGATGGCTAGACCCCCTTTGCCCACCCCCTCCACCATGGCATGACTCCCTGCCGACCTCCCCTCCTCTGGCAGAGGTGCAAGGGGAGGCGGTGAGAGGGAGGTTCTCCCTTTACTGATCAGGATGGTCCAGCATCACCACAGACCAATGAGTCCTCCAGATAGTCGAAAGGGGGTACTCTTTGGAGTTCACCTGGATTCCACTGAGCAGCCCACTGCTCTCCCTCCAATGTGGCTCTCCTGTGTGCAGAGATACAGGCATTGCTTGAAAAGAGAACTATTCAGGAGGTACCCCAAGCTAAAAGAGGCAAAGGGTATTACTCCCACTTCTTTCTAGTCCCGAAGAAAACAGGGGACCTCAGTCCCATTCTGGATCTGAGCCAGCTGAACATCTTCATTGAATACAAAAGGTTCAGAATGGTGACATTAGCGAGCCTGCTACCCATGCTCTGTCAAGCAGACTGGCTCTGTTCCCTGGACATGCAGGGTGCTTATATGCACATAAAGATCCTACCATCCCACAAGAAGTACCTTTGCTTCACCTTCCAAGGAGAGCACTACCAGTTCAGGGTGCTTCCATTCAGCCTTTCATCAGCACCAAAGATCTCTATCAAGTGCCTAGCAGTAGTGGCGGCAGCCCTCAGGAGAATGGGTCTTTATGTCTACCCCTACCTAGATGATTGCCTTCTCTCACTTTCGTCAGAAGACCAATTACATCAAACGCTGGAGGAGACTTTCTGTCTGTTTCAAACCTTGGAAGTTACTCGCAGTCTTTCCAAGTCATGCCCGTGGCCTGCTCAAAAGCTATGGTACATCAGAGCAGTTTTGGACACTGTCCAAGGGAAAGCCTTTCTTCCCGAAGACCGAGCAATTTGGGCAGGGTGATGGCCTCGGACCAGGTTCCAGCAAGAGTGGTTCTTCAGCTCCTGGGCCATTTGGCCGCAGCCATAGCCACAGTTCCCCTTGCTCGTTTGAACATGAGGGTCCTGCAGTGGAACCTCAGAGTTCAATGGGACCAAGGCATGGACAGTCTCGATCAGCTGATCAGAGTCTTCAGTGCAATCTGTCAGTCTCTGGGTTGGTGGGTCAACCCGGCTCATCTAGACAAAGGGGTTCACTTCCAACGGCCCAGTCCCAAAAAAATGTTGACAATGGATGCCTCTGGACTGGGATGGGGAGCACACCTGGCATCTCACCAGACAAGGGGCTCTTGGAACTCCAGAGAACGGTCACTCCACATAAACATTCTCGAGAGGAGAACCATCCTGTACGCTTTGCAAGCCTTTCAAGGGGTACTCTTACCTGGGCCCCTTCTGGTCCAGTCAGACAGTACTCCAGTAGTCTTCCATCTCAACAAGCAAGGGGTCACTTATTCTTACCCCCTATGCAGAAAGGCAGAGTATGGGCTTGGGCAGTGGATCACAGCCTGGATCTCACAGCCGTCCATGTTCCAGGAATCCACAACATCCTTGCAGTCAGCCTAAGCCGCTCTCGAGCTCAGAGCCATGAATGGGAACTGCTGCAAGAAGTCATAGACGACCTCTTCGGAAGGTGGGATCAGCCAGAACTGGACGTCTTTGCGTCCCCACTCAATGCCAGACTGCCCAATTTCTGCTCGTTAGATCCAGGGCGTGGTGTCTTTTGGCGAGACGCATTGTCCCTCTCTTGGACAGGGAGGTTTCTGTATGCCTTCCCTCCCTTCCCTCTTCTTCAGAGGATACTGCTCAAGTTGTAGGCAGAAGGTGCCCGAATGATCCTGGTCCCGCCCTTCTGGCCTCGACAGATTTGGTCCCTGCTGTTACAGCAGCTGGCATCGGAACCACCTGTTTCATTACCCGTGTCCACTCACATGCTCACCCAGGAGCAGGGGACACTGGTTCATCCAGCCCTCTTTTCCCTGCATCTGCATGCGTGGCTCCTGAAGCCTAAGCAAGGGACAGATTTGGAGTGTCCTTCAGAGTGGCAGAGGTTCTCGTGGCAGCAAGAAAGCCCTCTACTAGGGCAGCATATTCCATGAAGTGGAAGCGTTCCTGCCTGTGGGCACCCCCCCCCGTTCTCTAGATCCCCTCACCTGTCCAGTGGAATCTGTGCTGGAGTATCTCCTTTCCCCCTCAGACTTGGGTCTTAGCTACTCGTCCATTAAGGTACATCTCTGCACTTTCAGCTTATCATGCACCAATGGATGGGAAGACTCTGGCACAGTTGGACCTATGCAAGACTTTTTTAAGAGGAATCTTGCATATTAAACCCCCCAGGAGAGACCTCGTTCTGCCTTAGGACCTTCTGTTTGTGTTAGAAAAGCTTACCTTGCCCCCCCTTTGTCAGCCACAGGTTGCGAGCTACGCCTTCTGTCTTGGAAGGCACTATTTTTAGTTGCCATTACTTCCTCTTGGAGGATTTCTGAGCTGCAAGCTTTGATATGTAAAGAGCCTCATCTTATTTTTCACAGGGACAGGGTAGACCTGCTCACAAATTCTATGTTTCTTCCGAAGGTAGTGCCCGCATTCACTTTAAACCAAGACATCCAGCTACCAGTTAATTACCCAGAGTACTCAAACATAGGGGAGGCCTTACTACATTTATTTTATTTAGTTTTTTTGTTGTTGACCGGGTAAGTGCACTAGACAAATCCTGCCTGTTTTCAGCACAACCCGGGGGAGGGGGATACAGATGAATGCCAACTGACCTTGAACTAGATTAAGCTGTTGGTGGTATTTTTAGTAAATGAGGGAAATTTGCCCAGGACACCGGGGAAATTCTCCTACTCTTTTTCAATAAGTGCCATGGGATCTTTAACATCCACCTGAACTACCACTGATCAGGCAGATGGGACCTCGGTTTAACGTCTCATCGGAAAGACGGCACCTCAGAAGTGCAGCACCCCTTTCATGCTGCACTACAGTGTCAGTACTGGGATATTAACCCAAGTGCCAGATGTAGGAACTGAACCCAGAGCCCTCTGATCTCCCAGCCTCAGCGGTGAGTGTGCTACCTACTGAGCCACTGACATTAAGACACATACTCTGGATGTACATAGAGTTCTTTGTTACTACCTTGCTTGTACTAGTTCCTCCAGTAAGACAGACCAGTTGTTTGTCTCTTTTGCCTAGAGGAGAGTAGGGACACAGTATCAAAACAGATGTTGACCAAGTGGCTTGTAAATTGCATCATGTTCTGTTATCAGAAGTACAGTACACCCTTGCCTGGACCGGTCAAGGGTCACTCCACCAGAGGGGTCACAACATTTGCGTCCCTCAGGAATGTCTCATCAGTGGACCTTTGTGCAACCGCTAATTTGAGTTCAGTACACACTTTCATTAGGCACTACCTTCTGGACATTGCTTCCAGAAGGAGAGCAGGCTTCGGCCTAACAGTCCTTCAGGGACTTCTGTCCTGAGGTGCCTAGGGCTTTTTGCGCAGACAGTCCTCCACCCTTCTGACCTGGGTCTCTCTTTTAGATATTGCTTGGGACTCGGTCCTGTTGGTATTACCTACTGCAAGAGCTCCCCCTCGAAGTAAGATAGTACAGTTCTGTAATGACTTACTATAACAGTAGGTCTTCGAGAGGAGCTCTTGCAGCAGGTGGCTTTCCTGCCCCCAGGGAGTAGTATTTCACTTTTCTCTTTAGGGGATGGGAGGTCCTCCTTGGTTCTCCACCTTCATCTCAGCCGGGTCTCCAGCAGGAGACCTGAGGTGGTGCCATAGACTGCTAGCTAGAAGTTTTCCATGGGGTCCTAACGCCTAGCGGCTTAGTCCTATTGGTATTACCTGCTGCAAGAGCTCCTCTTGAAGATCTACTGCTACGGTATGTTCTTACGTAACTGCACTGTCTGTCAGTCTGACCTTTATAGTAGGAAAGACTGGTGTCCTTTCTTGAGGATAATGACTCCAGGATGAGAGGCAGCAGGGGTCTGTGCCGGGTGATCCTGCCAAACAGACATGATTGGCTTATTAGATTGGGTGACCAAAACCGTGGATAAAGGCCAAGCTGTGGGCATCCTTTATGTGAATTTTATTAAGGCCTTTGAGACTGTTCCCCACAGGGGTTTAGTCAGGAATCTGGATGAAGAAGTAAAACTAAAGACCTGGGTAAAAACTGATTGCAGGACAGGAGTCAGAGGGTAGTGGTTGGGATGGGGGGGCTAGAGCAGTCACTAGCGTTCTCCCACAGGGGTCAGTGCTCAGCCCGCTGCTGGTTAATGTATTTATTAGCGACACAACAGGCAGAATAATGGGCAAGATCTGCCTATTTGCAGATGATAACCAAACTCTGTGGGAGGGTGGATAAGGTGGAGGGAATACAGGCTCTCAGGGAAACGCTAGCCAGGCTTGAGAAGGTAGTTGGGTATTTGGCAGCTGGGGGTTCAGTTCAAGAAGTGCGGAGTCATGCACTTGGGGGCCAAAATCACAAAGACTAAATATTGTCTGGGTGGTGTGCAGGTTACAAAGTGAGAAGAGGAGAAAGATTTGGGGGGTGATCATCACAAGTGACCTGAAACACTGCACAATGCAGGAAGGCAGCAGTCAAAACAAATGGAATATTGAGCGGCATAGCCAGAGGAATAACTAAAAGGAAGGTGGAGGTTATTCTGCTGCTGTACAGATCCTTGGTGCGTCAACACCTCAAGTACAGTGTACAGCACTGGTACTCGAAGCTAAGAAGACATCAGTCTTCTGGAAATGGTCCAGAGGAGGACAACTGAAATTATCCAGAGCCAGCAGGGTAGGATGTACGAAGAAAGACTCAAGAGACCTCAACATGTATTCCCTGGAGAGACAGGAGGGAGATGGGAAAACATGACTGAAACATTTAAATACCTGCTAACCCAAGCCCAGGCAAACCTGTCCCCTGTCAGATTTATATATATCCCTATAAACCCATAGCCAGGGGGATGGCACCTTTCTTACTACCTCAAAGAGTGGAAAAGAATTATCATGGACAGGTAGGGTTTGGAGGTTAAATAGAAAGGGTTAAACCCTTCAATTTGTAAAATATCCAGAGTTAAACATTGTCCGAGTGTTTTCAGCTCAATTAGCAGAGCAAAAACTCCTGCTGGTACTGGAGGTGAGAACGTTGTTAAATGATGTGCAGAGGACCCCAGTTTTCCAGCTAAGAAAGGGTTTCATCATCTTCAGAGGTATCACAGTCAGGTAACACTGTAGGAACTTCACCGTTGGTGAAAAAAAATCCACGCAGAAGATTTTTAGCAGTACTACTGAGCTGCCGACATCATCAGCCTTATAAATGTGTGGGCGGCCCTGCTCCCTCTTCAAATTCTTTCCTGCTGTCAGCTCTCTCACATGGGTCTCTGCAGAAGCTCCATCGCAGTATTTGTGCCTTTTTTCGGCCCCATTAATGGCACCAAGCTGTTTGACCCTGATGTCCAGGACATCAATGATCTGCAAGCCTCGGGCAGGGCCCTCAAGTCTGTCCACTCCCTCTACCACACCCAGCCAAGGCGAAGAGGGTGCCCTCCTTTTCGCAAAACAAACAGTAGGCCCAGGATAGCTCACCAGCCCCAAGGAAAACGCAGAGCTGAGGATAGCTTGCCCGTACCTTCCATTGCCAGAGTGGCGGCCAAGTGCCTCCCCAGAAGTGAGGAGACCAGCCCCTGTGGCTGGCTTCACCTCTGCTTGACTCCTTTGCCAGATCTCCCTCTTCTGGTCCTGGACCAGGAGGCATTGGTTAGAGGTTGGTTCTCCCTCCGTCTGAATTAGTGGAGAACCATAACTTCCAATGCATGGATTCTGCAGATCATAGAAAGGGAACACACCTTGGAGCTCATCGAACAGCCTCCAGAAACCCCACCCCTGCCCTCCTGTCATCCCCAGGCTCATCTGGCTGTTCTCCAGGAGGAAGTACAGTCCTTTCTGCGCAAGCAGGCCATCGACCCAGTGCCCAGGCGCCAGAGGAACAAGGGGCTTTACTCCAGGTTTTACCTGGTCCCCAGAAAGACCGGTGATCTGAGGTCTATTTGGATCTAAAGGAACTCAATCTGTATGTCGAGTACAAAAAGTTATGGATGCTAACTTTGCCAGGCCTGATGCCCCTTGTCAAAACAGTGGACTGGCTCTGCTCTCTGGACATGCAGGACGCCTACATGCACATCTCGGTCTTTCCTCCGCACATGAAGTTTCTCCATTTTGCATTGCAGGGCAAGCATTATCAGTTCAAAGTGCTGCCCTTTGGTTTGTTCTCCACACTGTGAGTCCTACCAAGGGCTTAGCAGCAGTCACAGCAGCTTTCAGAAAGGAGGGACTGTATATTTTCCCTTACCTGGACAACTGGCTCCTAAAGGCCCCATCCAGGGAACAGCTTTTGCTGACTCTGGAGTTCTTCCTCTCCCTGGGCATCACTGTCAGTCTGCCCAAGTCGGTTCTGATATCATCCCAAAGGCTGCAGTATATAGGGGTGTTTCTAGACTCTGCACAAGGGAAAGCCGTCCTTCCCCAAAACAGAGCAGAGTGCCTCATAGCTCAAGCTCAGGAAATCGCCCAGAGTTGCTACATTCCTGCCAGGGTATACCTCAGATTGCTGGGTTTGATGGCAGCTGCCATACCCACTGTTCCACTGGCCAGACTTCATATGCGCAACCTCCAGTGGACCCTCAGGGTACAGTGTGACCAGCACACGGACAAGTTAGATCAACCAGTCCTGGTCTCCTCCCCAGTACACAAGGTACTGCAGTGGTGGATGGACCCCTTGAATCTGCTTTGAGGTGTCCCATTCCAGATCTCCTTCCCGCAACAGATCCTAACCACGGATGCCTCAGGTCTGGACTGGGGAGCGCACTTGGGTTCCTTCCAGACCCAGGGCTCTTGGTCCCAGTGAGAAACCTCCCTGCATATCAGTGGCCTAGAGATGAGAGCAGTGCTCTACACCATGCAGGTTTTTCAGGAGCACCTCTCTCCACGTCAGCGGCTGGTGCAGTCAGACATCTAAGTGTAATATACTACATCAACAAGCAGGGGGGACTCATTCATACCCCTTTGCAGGGAGGCCATGAGAGTGTGGTACTGGGCATTGGACCACAGTCTGACACACACTGCAGTCCATGTGCCAAGCATGCTAAACACTCTGGCAGACGGTCTCAGCAGGACTTAGTCCAGCATGCACAAATGGAAGTTTCTGTCATCCGTCGCAGAAGACTTGTTCGACAGATGGGGTCATCCAGAGTTGGACCTTTTTGTGTCACCACTCAACGCAAAACTGCCCAATTTCTGCTTAGTAGAGCCAGGGCCTGGAATTTTCTGGCAAGATGTGTTGTCCCTCTCCTGGAGCGGGAGATTTATTTATGCCTTCCCTCTGTTTCCTCTAATTCAGAGGGTACTAATAAATTTGCAGATGGGGAGTGGGCCAGCATGATCCTGGTAGCTCCCTTCTGGCTCTGACAGATCTGGTTCCCTCTGCTTCAGCAAATGGTGGAGGAACCTCTGATTCCTCTCCCTCTTTACAGGAATCTGCTGACCCAAGCTTAGGGGACCCTGGTCCATCCCAACCTCAGATGCTCCATGTACATGCCTGGCTCCTGAGGACATAGCCATCTCCAGGTTTGGGGTCTCTAACAGAGTGTCAGACGTCCTAGTGGCCACCCGGAAGCCTTCCACTTGAGCCACATATATGATGAAGTGGAAGCGGTTTGCCATCTGGGCTGCCAAACATAGTTTAGATCTTTTCACCTGCCCAGTGAACCATATCCTTGACTTACCTGAGCTCTCTGACTCCGGTCTCCCGTACTCCTCCCTTAAGGTGCACCTTTCGGCTATTTCTGCATTTCGTGAGCCCGTGGGTGACTGCGTGATTGCTCATGTGGATGTCTCCCGTACCTTTCTAAGGGGCATCCTGCATCTGAATCCCTCAATCCATTCTCTTATCCTTGCTTGGGACTTGAATTTTGTTTTGGAGAAACTGATCCTGTCTCCCTTTGAGCCAATCACAACTCCCGATTTCCACTTTCTCTCTTGGAAAGCGTTATTTTTAGTTGCCATTACTTCTGCTTGAAGAATTTCAGAGCTTCAGGCCCTCTGGTGTGAGGAGCCTTATTTGATTTTTCACAAAGACAGAGTGTCTTTGCACACAAATCCTAAATTTCTTCCTAAGGTGATCTCAGAGTTTACACTCAGCCAGTCTGTCCACCTTCCTGTTTATTTTCCCAAGCGTCCAGTCCAGGGGAAGCACTGCTCCATACACTTTCAAGTACTACCTGCTTCGGACCAGTGAGTCTAGAAAGTCGAAGCAGCTGTTTGTTTCCTTCGCCCCAGGCAGAGAGGGCATTTCAGTTTCTAAACAGTATTTATCCAGATAGTTGGCAAATTGCATTGTGTTCTGCTGCAGTAAGTACAGCAAAGAATTGCCTGGTGCTGTCAATGCTCATTCCACAAAGGGCATGGCTACCTCTCTGGCCTGTTTCAGAGGGGTCTCAGCCACTGACATTTGTGCGGCTGCTACCTGGAGTACCGTCCATACCTTCACCAAGCACTACAGTCTGGACATTGCCTCTAGAGCCCATGCAGGTTTTGGCAGGGCTGTACTGCAGGGCCTCCTATCTTAAGTTTATGGTGAGCCCTCCTCCCAGACTGTCTGTTTGCACCTGTAACTGTTTGGGACTCATTCCTGCGGTGTTATCTGATGACTGCGATACCCGCGAAAAAGAACAGTTACGTAAGAACTTACCGTAACAGTAGATCTTCGAGGGGATCTCAGTCATCAGGTGTCCTTTCACTCCTACCATTCCCACTTCTTGGGGCTTCTCTCTAGGAACTGGCTGTCTGATGTATCCAGCTTTTCAAACAGGCCTGGGCACCTCTCTCTCTCTAACTCTCTCTAACCTCGGTCCCCCATGGCACGAGCCTGGCTGGCTCCCCTAGTCTCCAGGGACAAGAACTGAGGAGGGAACGGGGCCTCTCAAGCCTTTATAGGGTTGATGACGTGAGAGACCCCAGTTGTACTGCTGAAAATCTTCAGTGTGGATTCCTCTTCTCTGACTGAAGTTCCTACAGTGTTACCTGATGACTAAGATCCCTTTGAAGATCTACTGTTGTGATAAGTTCTTCAGGTACTTTCTCGTTCTAAAGAAAAATGCAGAATGGCAACCTGTTCTGGACCCTGAAGCTCTTGAACAGGTACCTGAAACATGAATTCAGAATGGTTACACTACAAGACAGTGATTGCCTCCCTACAACAAGGAGATTGGGGGGGGGGGGTCACTGGACTTAAGGGATGTGTATTTCAAGTCCCAATAAGACCATGCCACAAAAAGTACTTGAGGTTCAGAGTAGGGCATGTTCAGCTTCAGTCTAAAGAAATGTCTTTTGGTTTGACTACAGCAATCTTGTGTTGAAGTATTTCCCAGTGATGCTACCCTACCTGCTTAGGCAGAGCATAATAATATTTCCTTACCTAGACCATTGGCTAGTGTCACGCAGTCTGTTCTCAGTTCAGAGAGGATCAGCCTGCATAGGTATGATTTTCTCCTAACCTGAGGAAAATGGCATTAGGAACTCGGATTCTGAAGTTCAAAAGGCAAAGCTGAATACAACACTGGGAAGTTTTTCTGCCTTTGCAAAAGGTAGAAGCTGTGATTCACTGTGCAGTCACATTCCAAGCAGATCAAGCAAGAACTGCACAGTAATTCTTGAGACTTCTAGGCCACAAGGCTTCTACCATGGCAGTGGTTCCCTGCACCAGACTGCAAGTGAGAAATGTCCAGTACCACTTCAGAAGGCAGTGGCATCAAGGATATGTACAACTGCAGCAGCAAGTACCAGTATCAAGCCGGTTGGCCCAAGCACTGGAGGGGTGAAAAGAAATAGGCAACCTGAAAGAGGATATTCAGTCTCTTACTCCAAGAGTTCTGGCCACACATGCATCCTTGCTAGGATAGGGAGGACACCTGGAGGATAGAATAATAAATAGAATTTGGCCCCCTCAAAAAAGAAAAGAGTGCCTGAACTTACTGGAACTCAAAGCAGTGTTCGTTTCCATGAAGTCCTACTCCACACTGTTGCAACAAACAGTCCTGATAACGACCAATAATACGACAATTATATTTGATAAAATAGAGAATAAAGTATGGGTCTGAGTGTGTAACGAGAATTTACACACACCCGAGGGGTTTGATGCTACATAAAACCCGAGAGCGAAGCTCGAGGGGTTTATGCGTAGCATCTAACCCACAATGTGTGTGTAAATTCGAGATATACAGACCCCATACTTTTTTATATAATTGCTGTGACGTCCTTTTTCCCCACAGCAAGTATATAAAATAAAAAAAGATGTTCTTGTGCGACCGCAGCTGTCTGCTTAGCTGTGAGTGCACGCTCTACGTCTGTCGGTCGCTCGCTTTTTATTTTTTTTATTTCATTTTGTGTGGAGCCAACATTTTGAGGGTATTTCCCTCATTTTGATTCATTTCTGCCTGCCAGCACTTACAGCAGTTAGAGTAGTGGTCCAGAGGGGGAAAAACAAGGTGGACAGTGGCTATGAGGAAGACCGTCAGAGGTGAGGGCACTTGTGCAGTGCGAGGGAAACCGGGCGCGTGTTCGCCGTTATAAACGCTCCTTTATAACGGCAAATTATGCCACGGTTTTCCTATGGGAAAAAGGACGTGCCGGTTATTATAGACCAATAATAAAAGAATTGTGTATTATATAAACAGGGAGTCTTCAGGTCATCAGACATCTATACATAGTCGGTAAAGGTGTGGAACCAGGCTTACAGCTTAAATGCAGACCTATGCAGTACACTTATCAGGAACGGAAAATGTACTGTCTGTAATATCAGATTTGCTCAACAGGATGGGGCATGTAACTGTTGAGTGGTCTATGACCCTAGGGATTCTAAACTCAATGTTTTCAGATGGGGAGACCAAGAGAAAGATCTGTTTGCCTCATGGGGAAAATGGAAAACTACCCCAAATCTATTGCAGGCCTCCCTCAGTGGGATCAGTTCCAGGGGATGCACTCACTTTTCCATGGAGAAATAGGTTCCTATGTGCATGCGCTCCATTTCCACTAGTTCATAAAGTGTTGTTGAGCATGAGAAGGGAGGCTGCTACAATGATTTTGATATCACCAGACTTGGCAAGGCTATCTTGGTACTCGTTGATGCTGACAGTATGACAGAGAATACAAATAGATCTCCCACTGAGACAGGACCTGCTAACCCTTTCCCAGGGCACAGTGACTCACCCAGTCCTCACATCCCTTCATTTGAATGCATGGTTCTTGCAGAGTCATAATATTCTAACTTGAACCCCTAAACCAGGTAATGGCAGTTCAGAAAGCTACTAGAAAGCCAGCAACTACGAAAACTTATAATTCAAAATGGAAAAGATTCTGTATTTGTTCACAAAAAACTGGGGATATATCTGTGGTTTTGGACTAATTGGGACACTTAGAAGCCCAAGGCTTAAAACTTTCCACCTTTAAGGTGCATGTGGCAGCTACTCTGCTTTAAATCTGAAGGCAAGAAAAATCCTTTGCAGCTGCACCAGTGTGCAAGCGATTTTCAAAGGGCTGAATCACCAGTCTCCCCGCCCCAAATAGGGAACCAGTCTCACCATGTGATTTTAAACCTGAATCTTCCAGGAATCGGTGTTCACCATTCAGTCACACTAGTGGTTGTAAACCAGAGGTGCTAGGACCTTGCAGGAGGGCTGGTGCTGAGGTAAGCTGCATGCATACATGGTTCCACGAGACTGAGCATGCAGGCACAGGCTTGCCTCGGCACCGGCCCTGAACCATCACGGTTCCTTTTTTCTCACCATTGTGTGTGCATCAGTGACATTACTCGCCCACCGAGAGTCAGTACTTCTTGTCTATATGACAAGTGTTAGTTCTACTCAATTTTAGTTTTTAAAGCTAGAGTGTATTTTTGTGTCAGTTTAGAGAATTTACAAAATATTTTCAGTCTCTCTTGCCCCTACTGATAGTCAGTGGTCAAAAGCCATGGAGGATGGTAGGGAACCTTCTCAAGCAAGCTGCTCCGGGCTGTATCCAGTCCATTTTTACTCATAGGGGAAGGGTTCTGACTACAGAGGGTCCAGTGCTCAGGGGGATGGGGGGTGGACACTCCCCCTGTAAGCACAAAAAGAAGTAATCCTGATCGGGGTCTCTGCACCACTTAGCCTTGTCTTCTTCCTCTTCCTGTCAGAAGGAGAAGAAATGGCACCAGTCAAGATCACCCTCTGCGAGGACTGCTGCGGCATCTCCGATCTCTCGTAGCTGAGGGTTTTCGCCATCGGCCTACAAAGTTGTTGAGTGCTTCTAGGTCCAGGAGGTCATAGTCTTGGGCCTGGAGTCCCTGTGTCTCTTAAGTGGGTACTCTGGTGGGCAGTTCCACTACTGGGCAGCTGTCATGGAGCAGTGGGTGCAGCATCATGCCCATGTACCTCTGGAACCGACCCCTGGCTCCTCGGAGCTGGGAGCACTGGAGCCAGTAGTGGGGCCCTCAGGCCGGGTAGAGTATTTAGGTCCTTGCCGGTGACCATGCCACCAACTTCTGTCCCACTGGTCTCACCTCTGTCCCAACTCAGGATGGGCCAGGCCACAGTGCCACTGCTGGTCACACTGGTGTTGAGTAATTGACGCCAGGTCTGGTTCCAGTATCAGGCTTAGGCTGTTTGGGCCATGATCTGGCACTGGCTCAATTGGCCACCCCTGGCATGGGGGGATTCCCCCAGTGCCAGATTCAGTACCACAAGCCATTTCCCCCACAAGGTCACTGCGCACCCTGTTAACAAGGAGTCGCGCAAGAGTGACACTAGGTGAACGCACTTATGCTTCGGCTAAGTACGAGTATATCCCTTGGAGAAAGCTTAAGTCCCTGCCAGATTCAGAGGCTAAACAAGAGATTCTAGTGACTGCCAAACAAGGTATTGAGTCCAACAGTCAATCAGCTCAAGGCCTCTATGGATACCTTTGATGCTACCTCCCACTCTGCTGCTTCAGGCATTTGCATCGGGAGACATTCCTGGCTGTGAACACCTGTTTCTCGGGACATGAATATGATGTTCTAGCCACACTTTCTGGCAGTTGCCTTTCCCTTTAAGACTCACCCGGAAATGTCTTCAGGCTGTCTCCTCCAACCCACCCAGGTGGAAACTCCCTCAGCTCTGCCCCATGACACCAGATCTTCCTTTCTGCTGGAAGAAGCAGGTTCCCTCCTTACCGCTGTTACGCTGAGTAGGCCCTTGTGCTTAAATCTTCAGATTTACTTCCTAAAAACTTTGAATTTCTGTGTCTTCGGCTCGATCACCGATTATGACCGCGATGGATAAGTCCACTCCCAGGTTCTGCCAGTGCCGTTGCAGGCATAAGATGTCCCAAACGGACCCGCACTCCATGTGCGTCTACTAGCTGAGGCACAAGCACAATCCCCAGGTCTGCAATTTTTGTTACTCCTTTCACTCTACCGTTCTCGAGGACCGCCTTGCCCAGCTCCGGTTAGGCTGACCAAGTGAACGGAAGCCTCCTGTCAAATCTAAGGATTCCCATTGGGTGGTCTGTGTGGCTGCAGGGTCTGCTGAACAGCTTGCTGCATTTGAGCAGCGGCGGTTCAGGCCGCGGCTCCCACCTCCTCAGCTTTTGCCTTCATGCTGCTCCAGCTGGGTTCTGCTTTTATGGGATCCTTTAAAGAACTGTGCCAGTCCCTACCGACCCTCGATCAGGGACCCTCTAGGCACAAATCTAAATCAAAGAAAAAGTTGAAATAAAACAGTCTTTCCATCATTCATGGGATTGGGAGCACTGTCAGTGGACATCTTCGGATTCACGCGCTTCTCTGTATCCAACCTCAGTCGACTCCTTGGCCCAGGCTGCCGGTTCCACAGTAACCCCATCGGGCCAGTTGGCCGAGACACTGGCTGATCTTCCAGTCAAGATTTTTCTTGAGCCGGTCAACCAGTTGTCGACTGAAGAGGCTGACAATTCTTTATCCAGGGCTCCGGTCCTGACTCAGACCTTTGGAGGGACGGATCAGTCCACTGACCCTCCGCCTCCCGGAGGAGCCTCGGTTCTCCCCAACTCCTCTGAGCCCCACTGCTGGTACCCCCACCCCAACGGTCGACATCTCAGTCCTGTTCCCATGGGTCAAGCAGTTCCCGCCAATGTTGATGCTCTGCTGTCGACACCATGGGAAGTGGTGCTGCCTCTACTCTTCATACTCATCCTCTTCAGATGAGGAGAGGCTTTGGCGCAAATCGCATCAACACTACAAGGATCTCATGGCAACAGCTGGTACTTACCGGTATGAAGCCGGTTCCGGCTTCCACGCCGGCCATCACCTGGCTTTCGCCCAACAGGCCGACACCTTCTCTGTCTCAGGAGTCTCCTAAGGTGGTCCTGGCTCTGCTAACCCTGGCATCTCCACCGATTCCCATGGAGCTGCCACCCATCCAGCTGAAAACTGGCGCTCCAGCCAAGGAGTCTTGGCCAGCCAAGGGGCTTCCACTTCGTCTGTCAGTCACTGTCACACCATCCATGGAGGGTCAGCAGGGACTTGGGTGGTCAACCCCTCTTTAATGACTCCTCAGAGTTGGAGGGTTGTTACCTGCACTCCCATCCGGTCGATGTGGAGTCGGTGGAGTATCTCTCAACGGACAAAAGCCCTACCTCTTTTTTGGGCTTTCTCCACCTGATCTTGGAGTCCATGGGCATGAAATTAGAGCTCGTCCAGAAACTGGCTCGTTACCTGTTGACTGAGATCCTCGACCAGGGAGATACTCCTACGGAGGTTTTGCTGGTAGCAGAGGCTATTCTTGGCCCTGCCTTGGACCTCTGGCAGCGCCCCACATCCTGCCCTGCGCCTTCTGCCTGGATGGCCTGCAAGTATGTAGTATTGACCGGTTCCCTCTCGGGATTTACAGAACACCCCTTGGCTGAGGGGCTGGTGGCGATTCTGTGTTTAGGCGCTACGGCAACGCTGGGGATGACAACAAACCGCCTGACAGAGTCCAAGAAGTTGGACCATATGGCTAAAAAAGGTCTACACTGCCTCCTCGCTTGGTCTTCACCAGGCAAGCTCAGCCCTCCTTATGGCCCACTTCTCCCATGCCCTGCTGGGCACCCTGGATGAGGTGCTTCTTCTTCTGCCAGCAGACCTCCAGACCATGCTGGTCAAGCAGGTCTGGGACCAGGGCCGGGCTGTAGCTAAGCAGTAGTTCCAGACAGCCATGGACATTGGGAACTCCTGTGCCCACTCCGTGGCAGTCGCAGTGGCCATGTGCTGCAGGGCTTGGCTGAGGATCTCGACCTTCACGGCTGACACTCAGCACAAGCTGGCAGATGTTCCTTTCTTGGGCACCGACTTGTTCGAGCCTGGGATTGAGGGCCACCTCACTTGCATCAAGAAGTCCAGTGCCACCTTGGACTCTGTGACATCTGCCCAAAAGGACCTCAAGGGCTCCAAGCAGCAGTAGAAACAGAAGCCCTTTCGGTCCACCTCTGCTCCTGCAGCCAAACCAGCCCAGTCCCGGGCTGGTCAGCAGGCTCAGCTCTGGCGACCTCGGCCGAAGTCAGTGGCCTCCGTCATCCATAAGCCTAGGGGGAGAGGCTCTGGTGGCTCCTCGGCTGGACCCTCCTCCAAGCGGGATGAGGGTTGCCTTCCTTATGCCCATCACACCTTCCTGGGCTCTCCTGTGGGGGGCTGGCTCCGCCACTTCCTTTCCACCTTGTCTGCTGTCACCACGGACAGGTGGATTCTCTATTTGGTCTTTCAGGATCTGCCTCTAGAGTTCAAGCAGTACCCTCCTTACTGAGCCCACACCCCACGGAAGGACTTGGTGTCCGCAGACATAGTCAGCTCTTCGAGATGCCATAGCCCAGTTCCTCCACAAGGAGGTCGTGGTTCCTATCGCGGATCCTCCGGAACACCCAGGGTTTGTCTCCAGGTACTTCCTGGTGCCAAAATGGATAAGGGACAGGTGCCCCATTCTAGATCTGCGCAAGCTGAACACGTTTCTCAAGCCGTGGACCTTCAGGATGGTAACTCTGTCTTGGATCATGCCATCTCTAGAGCAGAACATGTGGTTTTGCTCCCTGGATCTTCAGGACACGTTGTTCCACGTCCCTCCCGATCCATCCATCTCACCAAAGATTCCTCCACTTCTGAGCAGAGGGAGCCCTCTACAAGTTCCAGACCAAGCCATTTGGCGGGTCTTCAAGTGCATTGCAGTGGTGGCAGCTTACCTGAGGCGCCTGGGGGGTCCAGATTTACTCCTACCTGACGACTGACTGTCCCTCCAGGCAGGAGGTGCAGTGGGCGGGGGACCTGGCCCTTCAGACCTGCAGCTCCCTTGGCCTCCTGATCAACGAGGCCAAATCAGAACTTTTGCCTTCGCAGGTGACCAGTTTCATCAGGATGGAGCTCAACTCTTGCAGAGACAGAGCCTGGCTCCTGATGGACAGGGCGGAGGTTTTACATAGAAACATAGAAGTTGACAGCAGAGAAAGACTGCAAGGCCCATCCAGTCTGCCCATGTTCTCTCCTCCTTTGCCCGATCATTTCAGGTTGGGCAAGTGCTGGGTTACATGGCACCAGCGTGGTCCAATGGGCCTGCTGGAGAATGCATTCCCTGCAGTTAGAGCTGGACAGCCGGTGGTCCCAGCACAGGGGTCACTTCGACCAGCTGGTCACTATGACCCTGCGGATGTGGGATGCCCTCCAGTGGATATTAGTCCCAGAGCATCTGCAGGAAGGGATCCCGTTTGTCCACCCAGAGCCAGTGGTCATCCTGATGACCGATGCCTCTCTCACGGGCTGGTGTACCCACCTGGGGAATGCAGAGTCCAGGGGCTCTGGTCCCCTGAGCAGTCCCAGTGCCACATCAACCTGCTGGTGCTCCGAGCAGTTCAGCTGGCGATGACTGCATTCACACCTCACATTTGGGGTCAGGTGGTCCAGGTCCAAACGGACGACACCGCGACCATGTACTACCTCAAACGGGTGGGACGTTCCCTGCCACTGTGCAAGGAAGCTCTCTGTATGTGTGAATCCTCGTGCACAGGCTGGAGGCTGATCTCTAGCTCTTCATGTAGCAGGGGCCTCCAGCCAGCTGGCGGATGCCCTCAGCCATGTAGGCAAGGCATCTCATGAGCGATCTCTCTACCCTGAGGTAGTACACAGTCTGTTCTCCCAGTGGGGCACCCCTCAGGTGGACCTGTTTGCCTCCCGGGAGAATGCAAAGCGGAAGCTGTTTTGTGCCCACCCACCCCCTCAGCAGGGAACGCTTCAGGGGGATGCCTTCTCGAGGCCCTGGACCCCAGGCCTCTTCTGTGCCTTCCCTCCACTTTCCTTGTTCCACAAGGTGTTTCTCAAGGCCAGGAGGGACAAGGCACAGGTGATCCTGGTGGCTTCAGACTGGTGGCACCAGTTCTGATACCCCAGTCTCCTCGGCCTCAGCAGCATGCTCCCGAGGCATCTTCCACTCTGCCCGGACCTGCTTTCCACGTTTCTCTACCCAGACCTTCAATCCCTGCACCTGACAGCCTGGTTCCTGAGCGGTTAGAGTTCCAAGCTTTGGGTCTCTCCGAAGATGTCCTCACTGTTGTGGAGACATCTAGGAAGGAGTCAACCAGGAAATGCTATGCCTTCAAGTGAAAGAGGTTCTCCATTTGGTGACAGAACAAAGGGTTGGACCCTTTGTCCTGTACGGTGGCTAGCATTCTTGACCATCTCTGGTCCCTCTCCAAGTTGAGCCTTCATTCGACAACCCATAAGATGCACCTGGCAGCCATCTCTGCTTACCTGGCGCAAGCCTGTCAGCAGTCAAGTGACGCAGGAGAAGGTGTTCCGGCATTTTTTTTTTTTAAAGCCCTTTACCACATTTCCCCTCTAGTGTGTAAACCACCACCACCTTGGGATTTGCTGCTGGAACATAAAAACATAGACTTGGATGGCAGATAAGGACTGCTTGGCCTAACTAGTCTGCCAATTTCCCTACCTACTGGATAAGCTGCAGATCCTAGTTAACCAACAGCCTATTTTTTTCTACCTACTACAAGGATTGCCTTATGTCTGTCCCATGCATTCTTGAATTCCCCCACTGTTTTTGACCCCACGACCTCCTCAGGAAGGCCGTTTCATGTGCCTACCACCCTCTCTGTGAAAAAAATTTCCTCACATTGCCCCTGAGCCATCCCCCCATCATCAAATTGTGTCCCCTTGTTCTTGCACATCTTTTTCTGAAACGTGCTACCCTCTTGGACTTTGTTGATTCCCTTGCGGTGCTTAAACGTTTCTATCATGTTCTCCCACTCCCTCCTTTCCTCAAGGGTATACATATTAAGCTTCTTTAGTCTCTCTTCATATGACTTGTGTTGCAGACCCTGCACCATTTTAGTTGCCTTCCTCTGGACTGCCTCCATCCTGTCTTATGTCCTTGCGGAGATGGGGTCTCCAGAACTGCACGAAGTACTCCAGATGGGGTCTCACAAACTGTCTGTACAGAGGGATAACAACTTCCTGTTTTCTACTGGTGATGCCTCTCCCTATGCATCCCAGTATCCCCCCAGCCCTCCTTACTGCCTTCTCACATTGCTTGCTAACCTTTAGGTAATCTGATATGACTACCCCCAGGTCCCTTTCCATTTTTGTTGTTGTTACTACCCCCACCAGTGTATACTCTTCCCCTGGGTTTCTGTTTCCCAGGTGCATTACTTTGTACTTCTTTGCATTGAATCTAAGCTGCCATATTTCTGCCCATTCCTCCAACCTTGCCAAATCCCTTCTCATCCTTTCCATCTCCCCCTTGTGTATCAACCCTGTTGCAGATCTTTGTGTTGTCTGCAAAGAGGCATACTTTTCTTTCCAGTCTTTCTGTAATGTTACTTATAAAGACATTAAAAAGGACCGGACCCAGTACTGAACCCTGCGGTACCCTGCTAGTAACCCCCCTTTCTTCGGAGTGGACTCCGTTTACTATTACCTTCTGTGTCCTTTTGTCCAGCCACTGTTTTACCCAGGCTACCACCCTGGGACCCACTCCCAGGCTGGCTAATTTGTTTAATTATCTTTTGTGTGGGACTGTGTCAATTGCCTTGCTAAAGTCTAGGTAGGCCATGTCCACATCCCCTTTCTGGTCTAATACTTTGGTCACCCAGTCAAAGAAGTCGATGCTGGTTTAGGCAAAGCTCATGGGCAAGCCATTTGAACCTATGTACAGGTGAGATATGTCTCACCTGTCGTGGAAGACCACCTTCTTGGTGGCTATCACTTCAGCCAGGAAGGATCAGTGAACTGCAGGCACTGTCGTTGGAGTCTCCTTACCTGGGGGTTTCACAGGACAAGGTTGTCCTGTGCCCCAACCCGAAGTTCCTCCCACAGGTTGTGTTGGATTTTCACCTTAACCAGGTGATTAATCTGCTGGTGTATTTTACCAGCCACACCTCTGAGGCTGAGCACAGGCTGCATACTCTGGACCCGAGGCGAGTTCTCTCATATTACAAAGAGCGTATGGCTGGAGTTCAGGGAGAGGTTCATCAGCTGTTTGTCACCTGCACTGAAGCCATACCTGGCAGACTTTCAGCCAAGCAGACAATTGACAGGTGGATCATCTCCTGCATTGATCTCTGCTATAGGTTGGTGGGTAGAGAGCCTCCCGTAGGGCTTAGGGCTCATTCCACACGCCATACTGCTGTCAGTGGCTGCTTCCAGTGACCTTCCTATCCAGGAAATCTGCAAGACTGCTACCTGGAGGTCTGCACACACTTTCATTTCCCATTACCACATTGACTTAGAGTTACGCTGGGATACTGGTTTGGGGGCCTCAGTTCTCCAATTTTTGTTCCCTAAATAGGGGACGTATGCCTTGCCTCCCTCCTCCCAGAGAACTGCTAGGAGTCTGCCAGAAAGTGTGGATAGGACATCATATCCACATCCCTGGAAAAACAGGTTACTCACCTGTAACAGTAGTTATGGGAATGGTATATGATGTTCATCCACATGGACCCACCCAACCTACCCTGGCTTTTGGCACACAACCCTGCTTCCAGCGGCAAGATCTGCGTCATGGGGTGGAGCCGAGGGAGTTACTACCGGGTGGGTGGGAGGAGCCAGCTTGAAGACATTTCTGGCAAGTCTTAAAGGGAAAGGCAACTGCCAGAAAGTGTGGATGAACATCATATGCCACTCCTACCTAGAACTACTGTTACAGATGAATAACCTGCCCCCCCCAAGATATCCAACAGCAGGTGGTGAACATCCCTTTGATGGAATTTACCTGTCTGGACAGCAAATAGAGCAGTCTCTCAAGGCAACTCACTAAACTAGGATAACCTTTAAGACTTTCAGGCCAGCCCCTGCTAACCCTCAAAGGGGCTAATGATGTGGCTTCTTTCAGAACAAGTAGTCCTTTCATTTAAGAGGAAAGGGAGCCTCAAACAAAGCTCAGCCTCCCAAGCCTCAGAGAAAGACACAGCCAAAGGTCAGGTGACAAAAGCAACTGTGTCTCACACTGAAGCTCCAGCCCAGCCCTGCTTCAGCTGCCCAGGGCAGACCTCTCCTCTCTTCCCCAATGAGGGTGGGGGGTGGGGCCTGACCCAATTTTACATTCCATTATGATGGACAAGTGGATCCTCCGGATCGTCTCAGAGGGATACTTCCTGGACTTCACAGAACTCACTTCAGACTATCCACCCAGAAGACAGCGCCTCTTGTCAGCTCATATGTTAGAGGTTCTGGTGCAGGAGATTGCGGGCCTTCTGAGCAACAGGGCAGTGAAAATAGTGCCAGAGTCAGAGCGAACCACAGGCTTCTTCTCCCTCTTCCTTTTAGTACCAAAGAAATCAGGGGGCATGTGCCACATTCTCGACCTCAGAAATCTGAAAAAATTAATGGATTGATTCAGAATGATTTCTCCGGGATCTTTGCTTCCTTGCTGAAACCTCAGGATTGAATAGCTTCCCTGGATATATCTGTTGCATATCTGCACATACAGGTCCACACCAGACACAACAGGTACCTCCACTTTGTTGTGCTGGGGCAGCATTACCAGTTCAGAGTCATGCCCTTTGGGTTTTCCTTGGCACCTTGAGTCTTTACGAAGTGCTTTAAAGTACTCACAGCACATCTGAGAAAGTTAGGACTCCAAGTTTGTCTGTACTTAGACCTCTGGCTAATTGCCAATCTATCCAGGCAGGAGACAGAACAAGCAGCGGCCACTGCCTTTCATTTACTCTCCTCAGTGGGGGTTCTGCTGAATCTGGAAAAGTCTCATCTCCAACCCTCGCAGCAGCTTCATAGCTCTCCTAGACGCTACCAAGGCCCGGGCCTCTCATCTGGAGAGCTGCAGATGATCCTGCAGATGGCAAGCTACATCATGGAATGCAAACTTCTTCAATATTCACAGTGCCCCTGGCACAGTTACACATGAGAATGACTCACTGGATGCTTAGTGCACAGTGGTTGCACGCATCACACCCTCAGACCTACCTCATTCAGGTGACCAAGCCCTTTGTGTCATAACTTGCATTGTGGTCAGTGGAGGATATTGTCCTCCAGGGCATCCCTTCTCCCAGCCAGAGTCTCAGGTGACTCTTACCACAGGTGCCTCCCTGTTGGGGTGGGAGGCACACTTTCAAGGCCTCCAAACACAAGGTGCCTGTCAGACGACCTCTCCACATCAGTGTGTTGGAGATGTGAGCTGTTTTGTAGGGTCAGCAAGCTGTAGTGGACCTTGTCAGCCACAAAACAGTCCTCCAGACAGACAAATTTGTGATATACTACATCAGTAAACAGAGGAGCACACTCTTACCCTCTCTGCAGGGAGGCAGTGAGAGTGTGGGGAATGATGCTTGGGAGCAGGAGATTCTGCTCTAAGCAGTTTTTATTTGCCAGGAGTCTAGAATGCTGTGGCAGATGAGCTCAGCCAATCCTCATGAGTGGTCACTAGCTCCAGCCATCGTGACATCACTATTCGACAAGTGAGCTTCCCCAGATGAGGACCTTTTTGCATCCTTACGCAGTGCTAAACTGCCTTGATTCTGCTCCAGAAATCCAGGACATGGCGTTTTCTGTCAGGATGCATTCAGATTGCAGTGGCAAAATCTGTTTCTGTGTGAATCATCCTACCAGCCACTCTAGTGCAGGGGATATTGCTGAAACTGGGGGTGCATGGGGTAAGATGATACTGGTCCCCCCCACTGCTGGCTTCGACAGATGTGGTTTCCTCTGAACAGACTTGTCAGTCAGCAAACCGAGGATTCATCCACTGAACGATGGACTTGCTGACACAGGGGTCACCTGGGCTAGACCATCCTGTACTCCCTTCATCTTCAGGCCTGGCTCTTGAAAAGATAGACGTGAACAGGTACAAGGTATCACAGAAGGTCTCTGAAATACTTTTGGCTGCTCATAAGCCTTCCACTAGGAAAACTTACACAACCCAATTGGAAAAGATTTTCCATTTGATGCTTCAGAACCTGCATGGACCCCTTTGGGTGCCTTCCTGATATAGTTCTGGAGTACTTGCTGGACCTCTTTGATGCTGGCCTACAGTATTTCACAGTGAAGGTCCTCCTGTGTACTATATTTGCATAAGCATGAGCCTGATGATGCCCTGTACCCAGTACCCTCTACCCAGCACAGCTGCCACTTTTCTGGAGGTTCTGAAGGGCATTTTGCACACAGGGCCTCCCATAAGGAAGCCAGTGGCTGCCTGAGTTATCAGCCTTGTGCTGGACATGCTCTCTCACAAACCTTTCCAACCCCTTGCAACCTGTGAACTGAAGTTTTTAACTTGGAAAGCTGCATTTCTAGTGCCCATTACCGCTGCTTACAGAGTGTCTGAAATCCATGCCTTGGTCACAGACACTCCACATACTGTTTTCCTTAAGGACGAGGTAGTCCTCTTTATGCATCTCAAGTTCCTCCTGAAAGTGGTGTGGGAGCCACTAGTGCTGCCTACCTACTTTGCCAACTTCCAGAATGATGGGGCGCGCATTCTTCATTCTCTGGATATTTAGAGGTCCTTAGGGTTTATCTAGACATAACTGAAGACTTAAGGCAGTCCAAACAGCTCTTTGTCTCGTTTGATCCTAATCAGAAGGGACAGTCTGTTACAGTCAAGTGCATTTCTGCCTGGATTGTGAACTGCCTGCACTACTGCTATGCCATGGCACAGGTCAAGCTGGAGGGCCAGGTGTGTGCCCACTCCACCAGAGCAGTCACCACATCCCTGGCAGAGATTCACTCTGTGCCTATCTGATATATTTGCAGAGCTGCAGGTTGGAGCACAGTGCACACGTTTGTTGAGCACTATGCCCTGCATGTTCATGCCTGGCAGCATGCCGCCTTTGGAAAGACAATCCTGAATGGATTATCCTCCTGAGTGAGCCTTGGGCTCCTACTGCCCTAATCCAGGGGACTTTTTCTTTCAGCTTGGTACTCTGACCCACTACAGGGAATCAGTGGTGAAGACTGATCCCTGGAAGATATGAAATTATGTACTGACAGTAATTCTTGATCTTCTAGGTATATCTTCACCATTGAGTCACACATACCTCTGGCATCCCCCAGGCTTACTCCAGTATGTTTTTATTAGTCTTCACCCCCTTTGTGCTTGCTTTGGGCTATGAAGACACTGTTACTGGTCTGTTGACCCTTCTTACACGGATCAACAGGGCTGTCTTATGCCCTTAGGTTAAGTGCATAAGTACTTGTCAGAATGTACTGCACCTCCTCAGTAAAACAAAAAGTACTAATGCAGTTGAGGGCCACTGCTGAGGTAAGCCTGCGGCCATGAGTTCAGTCTAACAGAGCTGCACATTCACATATCTTACCTCGGCGTCAGTCTTACTGAAAGTTCTGGCTCCTGTAGGGTCTTAGCGCCACTGGGTTAGACCCAGTAGTGTGAATTAGTGGTGAAGCTATTCCTGGAAGATCAAGAATTACATAATTTTTCATTTCTCTTACAATTTATCGTCATCTGGAGCTTACGTTTTATTCATAGTATATTTAACCTGTACAACTATGTTTTTATTAGCTATTAATTACTTCAGCAAGAAGGATCAGTGAGCTACAAGTACTCTGTACAGACCTACTGTTATGATTTTTTTATATGGATGAGGCGGTAGTGCTTAGCATACGTGTGATTTTTTTTTTTTTTTTCTTTTTTCCCCACTTCTTGAAATGGTCTCCTCTTTTCAAATGAATTATTCTCTAACATTTTGCGTCCATTTTTTTCGAAGCTGTACTTGTATGTAGGAGAGGAGAACCATTTCAGCCAGCATGTCAAGAGAGCTTTATGTTTCTTCATGCAAAGTACAGAGCAGTCCAAAACTGGAAACAATAACTGTTATGGAAGGTGACCTATGAAAAAAGGCACTCCCTCATTGGGTTGTCTCTTGCATTGAATTCTCTGGTAAGTTTGGCAAAGAACCATCCCAGGATTTAAGTGCACATTCCACCATAGTTCATATATTATTGCTGGAGCGCGAGCAGTAATAAATTAATACTGCCACGTTGTAAGAGTGGACTCACTTGCATTCTTAGAGTATCAGAATCGCTTACCTTCGATTTGCAGTTCTCATACCCTATGAATGCCCGTGAGACCTCTTTTACAACCGTAAGAGTGGTCTCGGTGGTGGTATTAACATACCAGCTTTGGTACTTCTGTGCTTCACAACCTTTTTCGTAAATAGGTTCTAGACCCTGCCTCCCAAGGTACTACTTGTAGTCTCTTTGTATGACATCACAAATACACTCATTGCTAAGAGAATAAATTAGTCACCATAGTAACAAGGTTTCTTCTGGAGGGTGTATTTGTGAGCCACACAAGCCCGCCCTCCATCACCTTCTAGAACCTGCATAAAGAGGGTTCTGTAGGTCAAGTCGGTGCAAATATTAAGTTCTTACTTGAGTGTTTTACAGTTTCAAAAGTGCCGTTTTTGCAGTTTCCATAGAGTGATTTGTCCTTTCTTGTTGCATTACATTTCCTTTTACATAGCATAGGTTAGTTGACTGTTCACTGATCTTTTCTGCTCTTCAGCTATAAATCTGCTGTTAGAATGTGAGGGGGAGTTGGCCCGCACTGCAAAGTGTGAACATTCTAATGTTCCATCTGGGGCAACACCTCAGGGCTGGGATGCTGCTATTTCTGTGACTCACAAATGCATGCTGTAGAAGAAACACCATTGCTATGGTGAGCAATTTGTTCTTACTGGCCACCTTTGAACATGAGCAGTATTGCTCAAGGGCCATCCAGGTTCTCAAATAAAAACAAATAGTAAATTATTAAAGAAATGCCTGTTCAACAAATATTACTCGGTACAGTATTTGAGAAATGCCTGTTCATACGTAATTGTTTATAGCCCCTTCTTAAAGCGTTCTTATCTGTGAACTGTATGCAAGTTATATGGTTGTGCATTTCAGCAAACAGGTGCCCCCTACCAAGAATGCTTTGTTTCCTGCTGTTTAGAATTTAGATCTTGGAACCACCCATAGAACTTCCTCAGAAGAACGATGGAATCGTAGTGGGACAGGGGCACCGAAGGCCATAGAGGTAAAGGGGGCCCTGTCCATTTTGGACTTTATATGTCAAAACTAAGACCTTTAAGTCAGTCTGTAACAATTCAGGCAGCCAGTACAGTTTACAGAACCCAAGCATTCTATGCTTTGTTCATCAAATGAATGTCAAAAGCCTAACTGCGGCACTGTTAGCCATCTACAGGAGGTGGACTTGCTGGTAAGTCTGCATATAGAGTGGAATAGTACTAGTAGTAGTAGTCCAATCACAATGTGAAAAATGCATGAACTGAAGGGGGCAGATCACCGTTTGCCAGAAACAGCTCCAGCTTTGTGTTATTCTGTGAGTTTTAATAGCTACATATGGTAAGTGCTGGCACCTGAGATTACACTAAAAGGGTATAACCTAGGAGAACTCCAATATTGTGCGCCTTCACAGGTGCAAGAACTGATTCATCAGATACATGAAACTTCATTTCCTGGCTGACTTGCTCTGTCAGCCAAACTAGCAACCATACTTCCATCTTGAACTTGAGGTAATCTGTTTATGAATTTTAGTTAATAAACTGCCAGCTCACGTTTCTTGGTGTGGGTCAGAGCTGAAATAAAAGAATAGCTGGGTGTCGTCAGCATAGCAGTGAAAACCTAGCTTGTACTCGGTAGAAACGTATGTACTGTGCAAAACATTGGGCATCTGATTAGGCCCTGTGGAACCGCACAATTGAGAGCTGCAGTCAAAAGTGAGTAAACTGCCATCACTACATGTAAATGATCTGTTATGAAGGAGCTGAACCAAAATAACACCATTTCAGACAAAACGGTCTGCAGATGTTTACTGAACATCTGATAATCAGCTGTGTTGAAATAAGATCATGGAGAATCCGCAGTGAGAAGAAAAACCCTTGTCCCTTGCAAAATAAAAGGCCCAAAGTCTGAAATTACCACTTTATCTTTTCTGTTAGTCTCACTTCAGGAACTACTACATGTTGGTGTGATTTCAGTCCCTAATGAATACACCAAATATCCAGTATATAGCCCTTCACGTGCGTTGTCACTAATTTTTTGTTTAAGTCCCAGTGTTCATGAGGAGCTTCTAAAAAAATAAATCTGATATCTTATTGATTTTTGCATTGAAATCCTCAAGTCTTGGAGTCTTACACGATGCCAGGACTGAGAAAAGTTCTATAAACTTCTGCTGGAATTTTCCCTCACATTTCAGAGGTCAGCATGCTAGGGAGATCTTGCACCTTAAATTAAAACCACCCTCACAAAGTATCTTTGCCTCTCACTTGAGTGCTTCAAACAGTTAAGCTGTAATTTGTTTCCATTTCACCACCCATTGCTACAGTTGAGGGAAGTGCATTGCAAAGAAGCTGGCTAGATAAGAACATTCAAAACTGGATTTGAGCCAGCAGGGATTCACTTGTCTGATCATGGATAACGATATAACTGAAGAGTCTGTGTGTGTGTGTGTGTGTGTGTGTGTGTGTGTGTGTGTGGTCACTCACACGTACCATGGAGACTGCGTTGGCAGTGTTCTGACGGTAGGGTGAAAACCAAGCCAAAACTCCAGTGCACGGTAGCAGGGCGCCCACACTCCTGGGTCCCACTGCTTCTGACTTCCCGCTGGTCCCCCTGCATACTAGATAAATCCGAGGGAAGTTCCACTCTCATTGCTGTTGGAGTAATATGGAGGTACGCCCCTGTGGAAATCCCTGGAGGGACCAGGTAAGCGACAGAGAGAAGGGTGGCAGATGGGGTTGAGAGGTAGCCTGGCAGAGGTGAGCAGCATCTGTGACGTGGGAGGGGAGGGATATATAGTTAAAAAAAAAAAAAAAAAGTACATCTAAAACTGGATCTGCACATTCATCCATCCAGGTCTGTGTAATGCAAACTAATTCTTACTGCTTTCCTAAGCAGCCCTGATGCTTGTCCTGTGCTTCACATGCCATCTTCTTCTCCATCTCCCCGTTGTGACTCCATGATCAAATGGAGGCAAACAGAGTGGGGTGTAGCTCCCTTCATAACCCATAGGCGGAGAGCATCCTCTGGGATGCTTAATCCACCTTCATGGATCCACAGAGGTGATTGGCTCAGGGTATAAACCTGGGTTACCAGCATTTATTTATTCAGTCTCTTATTATCATACTTTTTGAGCTAGAAGGTCATTTACAGAGGTTCCACGTCAAATGGGAAAAACAGAAGTACAATAAAGACAGATCCATGTGTACAGTTTTTAGAAAGTCTTAGTTATATTGTTACGAAGAGGTTTAGCAAATATGTTTAAAAACAGTTTTTGTCTATGTGCAGTACATGCGGTTCAGGTGTAGTTATATCTGTAAGCTGAGCAGAGTGGACATTTACAGATAAAAGAGATGGATTAGCCCGGTGGGGCTAGGAGGATCACAAGGATAGGACAGAGGACATTCGGATGGATAGAGATGAGAGGCCAGTTGCAGTTTCGATGGTTATGTACTGAAATTGATGGTGGGGATTAGACCATAAGCTGGTATGGTCATAGGGAGGTGGAGTGAAATGAGGAAGGGAAGTCTGCAGTGAGTGAGGTGGGGGAGGCATGTGTTGAGTTGGGGGGGGTGAATTTCCAGCTGGTAGGTGGGGGGAGAAGTAAAGGCTGAAACAGTAAGTGCAAAGGTAGAACATGGTTTTCAGGCCAAGCTGGTACAGTTAGGAGTTAAAGTCGCAACTACTGTGTGATGCAAAATGGGCACGAAGCTTTAAATTTAAACGGACCTAGTTTAATTTCTGACAGAAGGTTGTCACTGAGCATATTTAACCAGTAGGGCGCACGGTACTCAAAGGACCGTTGCCCTTGGGACGTCCGCCGGAAAGGGACATGAAGTGGCTGGCTGTTTGTTCCTCTGGTATGCCTAGTTTTGTTGGCCAAGCTGAGGAAATTCCGCACATCGGGGGCTGGTAATCCAAGGGTGGATTTCTTTGCAAGTTGGCATACTTGGTACTGTATTCGGCAGTCCAGATTTAGCCAGCCGGAGTGTGCATAAAGCTCGCAAGTGTATGTTTGGCAGTGAGCACCCAGAATAAGCCTATAGGCCTTATTGAGGGTCGTTTTTACTCGCTTGAGAGCTGTGTCAGTCGCAGCACTGTATACCACTAGTCCATAGTCAATTAAAGACAACACAGTAGTAGTTGCTGCTAGTTTTAGTGCTTCAAACAACATTGAAGTCTTGCTATATTATAGACATTAGCAGTTTGATCCAGCTCTAGAACTGCCCCGGAGTGAAATGGTTAAAACCATTCCAAAATAGAATTTTGGCACGAGAGCAGCTCTATCTGTGTCATTTCAAACTTGAACTGTCAGATTCTTTACTCCGCCTCAGTGAACAGTCGCTCCGGAGATTTCTCCTTCTGCTCGGTTCATTTCTCGGTTTAAAAGTGTTTTCTCGGTTGGATTTAACCGAGAATAGTTTTATTTAACATAAAACCGTTCGAGTTCAAGCTCTATCTGTGGTAAACCGTAAGTAAATGAAGGTTTTGTCTGTGTGGAACTTGTAAGTTACTCGGTTCGGTTTTGAACCGATCAGTGGTTTAAACTCATTTAAAACTAAAAGTTACTATTTTAGAGTCGGTTCCGGTTCTTATCGGTTCTAAAAAAAAACAGATTTTTTCCAATACCCGTGACACGGTTAGGAACCGATAAGGGTGTCTTGCCTAGCACTGCCGTTAAAGGGCAAGTTTTGGTTAGGCTGGCATTATGTCTGAGAAACCCAAAAGAAAAACCGGCCTACTTGGTTTCAACACTGTGATGTTTGTGGGGAAGTCTTTGCCAAGGCTGACCCACACACCACATGTGTTTATTGTCTGGGGTTTGACCACTCCAGTCAGACTGCCAGGTATGAAGAATTTCCTGCAGCAACCCTGGAAAAGATTGGGCAGGCTCAGGAACAAGAGGCCAAAAGTCCGCTGACCCGATGGCCAGCCCGGTTCAGTGCCAACCGAACCAGAGGGAGTGCCCTCTGACCAGGGCCAGACTTTCTTGGGCAAAGAAAAGCTGGTTCTGAGGAACCAATTCAGTAAAGAAAACAAGAAAATCAGCAGGTCTGGAGTCCAAAATTCCTTCTCCAACTGCTGCAGAGATAGCAAAAGCCATACAAATTGTCCGGTCCTTGTCTCAGGGTCCGGTCCAACCACCACTATCTGGTAAAAGGTCGGTTCGTCGGTCCCAGTGGTTCAGGATTATGATATTGAGGAATTTTATGAACCAGAGGAGGGGGAGGAGGATTATGAACAGTATGAATGTGGCTGGGAAGGTCTGGGTGTGTCCATTGAACCGGACATCTCCCCAGACAGACCTTTAGAATCTCCCCCTATGCTGTCTGAGTCCCCATCTCATTTTATGTTTTATAAAAAAGTTGCTGAAACCCTCCAGCGTCCTTTAGAAGAGGCTGTTGATGAGCAAGAGGAGCCTGATTTTGTAGAAATGATGGATATTCCAGAGTCTAGGAGATTGTCTATTCCTTTACATAAGTCTTTTAGGAAACAAACAATTAAAATTTTAAAAGCTCCTAATTCTGTGCCTCCTGTAGATAAAAAGATGGACAGAAGGTATACATTGTCAGGCCCTGATACAGAATTCCTTTCTCAGCAATGCAGTCATGTTGGGTAGTTCAGGCTGCTGCCTGTAAGAAAAGCTAATATTCCTTTGGCTTCACATCCTCCTGACAAGCATTCCAGGAAGATTGATGCCATGGCAAAAACAGAGTATGGCAGCCTCTCTGGGACTCGGGCAAGCAAATTATATGGCTTGTTAGCTAGGTATCAGAAATCTAGATGGGATACTGTTATACACTGGCCAACAGGCCCATGGCCAGCTGGCTAGTGAACTAGAACAGGTGGCTGCTGATGGCATTGAAGCCTCTAAGGTTCAGTTTCATGCTGCTGTGGATGTTAATGATGTTTCCTCTAGGGTCATGGCCACATCTGTAGCTCCGTAGGTTGGCCTGGCTCAGGTGTACTAGTTTGTCACAGGATACCCAGACTAAGGCTATGGATTTTCCTGTGGTGGGAAATTCTCTGTTTGGAGAGCAGACAGAGAATTACATGAAGAAGATGGATGAATATAGGACTATTACAAGAGTGCCCAGGCTAAGGCGGCAAGCCACTCCTCAAAGGCATGCCCCCAGGGTAGGCCTTTTCAAAGCCTTTCTACCAGACTCAGGCCTCCCTGCCTATGCTCAGAGGGACTTCTTCAGAGGCAGGGGCAGACGAGGGGTGGGCAGACCTGCTCCCACCCCCCAGCCTAAAGCTCCTGCGAAACAGGCACCCTGATGGGGTGCCCAGGGCCGATTCTTCTGTACCAGTGGGGGGCAGGCTGGCTTACTCCAGTCAGAATTGGGCTTCTTTAACCTCAGACAAGTGGGTTCTGGAAGTAGTAAGCCAGGGTCTGGTTCTCAGCTTCAAAAAGTTTCCCAAGTTGAGAAGCAGATTTTTTCTACCTGCAAGTGCTTCAGAGACCCTCGCTCTGGAAACAGAGGTCTCATCCTGTTAGCTCTCAGAGCAGTAGAAAGGTTCTCCTCCCTGCATCAGGGCAGGGGTCTGTATTCAGATACTTCCTTACCCCAAAAAGACAGGAGAATGGCGGCCCATTTTAGATCTCAGATATCTGAACAAGCATCTTTTGAAACCAAAGTTCAAAATGGTAACTCTGGCAATGATTTTACCTTCCCTAAGGCCAGGGGACTGGCTAGCCTCCCTGGACCTCAAGGATGACCTATTTCCATGTCCTAATCAGAAGATCCCATCAGTACCTCCAGATTCGAACTGCCCTCAGGTCATTACCAGTTCAGAGCAATGCCTTCGCCTTACTTTGCTCCAAGGGTATTCACAAAGTGTCTAGCAGTGGCAGTAGCCCACTTAAGGAGGCAGAGGATTGCTGTTTTCCCTATCTGAGACGACTGGCTCATTGTAGGCCAGTCCCCAGAACAGGTAAATCTCACCTGCAGGTCACCCAGCCTTCTCACCTCCCTGGGTTTTCTGCTAAACCTACAAAGTCGGTTCTGGAACCAGTCCAGGTACTCACCTTTATAGGGGCAGAATTGGACACAAAGCTAGCCAGAGCCTTTCTTCCCCCAGAAAGGGTAAGGAATTTAGTGGCTCTGGCCTCTTCCTTCACTCTGCAGTTCTCTCGACCAGCAAGACACTTTCTGCAGCTCCTGGGGCACATGGCTGCATCCACAGCTGTTGTGCAGGGAGCCAGATTTCAGATGAGACATTCAGTTACACTTGAGAACCTTTTGGTCTCAGAGAAGAGACCCCCTTTCCAAGTTGGTCCCAGTGACTCGAACCTTGATCCTAGCTCTCCAGTGGTGGCAGGATCAGAGCAATTTAAGAGCGGGGGTCCCTCATTTCCCCTTCTCACAACTTGACTCTCACTACAGATGCTTCCTTCTGGGTTGGGGAGCCCATAGGGCTACCTTTCCACTCAGGGAGTTTGGTCCCCAGGAATCTCTGCTCCACATCAATTTGCTGGAACTCAGAGCTGTCTTTTAGCTCTTCAAGCTTTTTCTGCATATGTCCACGACAAGGTGATACAAGTCGGAACAGACAACACCACAACAATGTGGTACATCAACAAACAGGGGCACTCTGTCTTGGCCTTGTGCACCGAGGCAATGAAGTTGTGGTTCTGGCTATTCCTGAACACTTCCCTCATAGCAGTTCATCTTCCAGGGAAGGACAATGTCCTAGCGGATGCCCTCAGCAGGATTTCCCAGGGCCATCACAGATGGTCCCTGGATCCTCAAGTGCTGGGATAGTTTTTGCCAGGTGGGGCATCCCTCAGATAGATCTTTTGCAGCCCCAGACAATCACAAACTTCCTCTGTTCTGTTGCAGGCCTCCAGTGCTGGGCTTAGTTCCCTGGATGCCCTTCTTCTGGATTGGTAGGGAAGTTCCTCTATGCTTCCCTCCCTCTCCTATTCAGTATTAGTCAAAATCAGATCTCAGCCTTGCAGGGTGATTCTGATTGCCCCGGATTGGGCCAGGCAGCCTGGTACCCACTCCTTCTGTCTCTGACAGTCCATCTTCCCCTGTGCCTCCCCAGGAATCACAACCTGTTGACTTGTGCCCAGGGAAGGGTTTGGTATCCGGACCTCAAATCCCTCAACCTCAAGGCCTGGCTGTTGAGGAGTTTGCTGATTTACACCTCTCTCAGGGTGTTCTTGAGATCCTAAAGGCTTCCAGAAAGCCTTCCACTAGGGCTACTTATAGTTCTAAATGGAAAAGGTTTTTACATTTGGTGTACTGGGAAAAATATTTCCCCAGAATCTGCTGAAGTGCCCATTTTGTTAGATTACATGGTACATCTTAATTCCTTCGGTCTCAGACCAGCTACCCTGAGAGTTCATTTGGCAGCTGTGTCTGCTTTTGTGTCAGCAGGAAAGTCATCCCCTCTTTCCTCTCATCCTGTGTTTTCCAAGTTTTTTAAGGAGTTACTCCATACTAATCCTCCCTTTCGGGAACCGGCCCCTGCTTGGGACCTTAATGTTTGCATTGCCCAGTTAATGCAACCCCCTTTTGAACCTCTGTCTTCTGCAGAGCTTAAGTACCTAACTTGGAAAACTGTTTTTCTAGTGGCTATCACTTCTGCCAGATGCATAAGTGAATTGCAAGCCTTGTCAGTGGAGACTGACTTTATTTCTTTCCACAGGGATAAGGTAGTCCTTAGGACTAATAGGAAGTTTTGCCTAAGGTGGTTTCAGATTTCCATCTTAATCAATCTATCTCCCTTCCAGTATTTTTCACTGATCACTCCTCTTCAAGCGGAGGAGGTTGCACAGCCTGGATGTTAAGAGAGCTCTTAGTTATTATATAGAGTGCACTAAAGGTCACAGGTTCGAATCCCTCCAACTTTTCCTTACCTATGGTGAAGTTGGGAAAGGCAAACCTGCCACTAAGAGATCAATAGCCAGGTGGATTGTCTCTTGTATCCAATTTTGTTATCAGAAAGTGGGCAGAGCCGCCCCCAGTTTGAGGGCTCTTTCTACCAGGGGTACAGCTGCGTCTCTAGCTGCTGCCAGAGATATCCCTTTATTAGAGATTTGCCAGGCTGCTACTTGGAAAACGGTACACACTTTTACCAAGCATTACTCCCTGGATGTCCAGGCCAGGAGAGATTCTTGGTTTGGCACAGCTGTTCTTCAGAGCCTATTCCTAAGTAGGTTCTGCCCCTCCTCCATGGAGGTACTGCTGTGTATTCTGCTAATGTCTATAATATAGCAAGACTTCATGTTGTTTGAAGAAAAAATTACTCACCTTAGTAATGTTGTTTCTTCTAATGGAGTCTTGCTATATTATAGACCTCCCCCCCAACCTGCCCCTCTCAGAACCTCTACTTGGTGAGGTGCGGGCAACTTAGTGTGGGCACTACTTATGTCCTGTTAGCATTTTGTCCCATTTGGGACTTTGGGGGTGTGTATGTGTACACGTGTGTGTGTTTTATTATACTTATGTTCCATTTTCAATTATTAGAATGGTGTTAGTATTTCTGGTCCCCTGACTTGAGTCTTGGGTGTTGGGACCATCAATGGTTGTTATTATTTAGGTAGCCATTTGGCTAGTGTAGATTACAGCTTCCACAGACCTTAGTGAGTTTGGCTCGTAAAGATCTGACAGTTCAAGTTTGAAATAACACAGATAGAGCTGCTCTCGTGCTAAAATTCTATTTTGGAATGGTTTTAACCATTTCACTCCGGGGCAGTTCTAGAGCTGGATCAAACTGCTAATGTCTATAATATAGCAAGACTCCATTAGAAGAAACAACATTACTAAGGTGAGTAATTTTTTCTTCTTGCATAAGGCAGTGTTTGTTATTGTGTAACAATCCTAGTCTAGCATTTGCTGATTTAGCTACAAGATCTATGTGTGGCGTGAAAGAAAGGGAACTGTCTAGCATTACGCCTAAGTACTTAAAAGTTTGAACCATTTCTAAGGTTGTATTTTGACTGTTTAGTATTTTTAGTTGGTGGGACCTATGTCTGTTGTGAGTGGAAGCAAACAACATCGTTTTAGTTTTTTTTTTATGATTTTGCAGTAATTTTGATTTTATGAACTAGGCCTCAACATCTGCAAAGTTAGTCAGCAGCAGTTTTTCTAGTGCTACAGGGTCTGACTGGCTGGTGTATAGCACCATGTCATCTGCATAAAGTAGGACTTTACCTTTGGTTGCGAGTGTAAGTTGATTTAAAAACAGACTAAAAAGAAGAGGGCCCAAGATTGATCCTTGGGTATTTACACTCCGATTTTCTGAGAGTGTGTCCAGGATTTTTACCCTTTGTTCTCTACCAGTGAGGTAGCTCCTTAACCAAGGCACTTATGCAGAGGAAAGTCCAGTAGAGGATAGCTGGTTCAGGAGGAGCTCGTAATTTACAGTGTTGAAGGCGTTGGTGAGGTCAGTGTAGATTGCATTCACCATGAGCCCCCGATCTAGTGCATCATCTATAAACCCAGTGAATTCAACTAAGGCAGTAGTGGTGCTATGCTGCTTTAGGAATCACTGCTGTTGTGGACATTGAAGCTGATGCTTTTCAAGGTAGTCAACAATTTGATCGTACACAATGTGTTTCAGTGCTTTTGAGAGCAGGGGAGAGTATAGAGATGGGTTGGTAATTTGAATGACTAGACCTATCACCACTTTTGTATACAGGGGTTACCACCGCAGATTTCCAGAGCCTGGGGAATTTACCAGATACATGTAACAGATTTAGGATACTTGTAAGGGCTTGGAGAATCACGTCAAGAGTGAGCTCAATGAGTTAGAGGTCCAACATATCACCACTTGCTCTCGATTTTCCAGGAACTTGTGTGAGGTATTTTTTGGCCTCTGGTGTGGTAATAATTTTGAGGTAGAATTGGGGTGTTGAGCCAGACTGGGTATTTGCTTTGTGTGCAAGATTACTGTCATTCGGAGGTTCAAAGAAGTCTGTGAAGGCCTTATTAAAGGTATTGGCAATAGCACTAGGGTCCTGGGTTGGAATTCCCTCAACATTTATCAAAGTTGGTGGTGACTTATTGGGTTTTGCCAGTCTAGGACTTAATGTTGTCCCAGAACATAGAGCTGTCTCCCTAGTAGTTAATCAGTTCCCTTTTGTAGTGTTGGCTTTTGGCTGTGCGAATGGCCCAGGTACACTTGTTCCGAGCTGTTTTGTAGTTCTGTAAGTCAACTTGAGAACCTGTGCATCTTGCTTTGTGCCACAGGTTGTCCCTGTGCTTCAGCTGCTCAGTGAGTTGAGGTGTGATCCATGATTTACATGAGCCCCTGATTTTGCGTTTTGTATAAGGGGCAGAGATACTGCATTCAATTTGCAGATGGAACTTTCAAGGGCCGAGTCCACGTCCTCTGCGGTGTAGATAGCCTCCTAGTCTTGACAGCTAAGGTGTGCTTTGAGTGCACCCAGTTTCCCTTTCTTCAGAATCGTAGTATTGGATATAGATGCTGAAATCTTAGGGGATCTGTTGGACCAAGTAAAGAGGCTAGGGGAGTGGTCACTAATGGAATCCGGTAAGACTGCTGTGCGAGTAATTCTCTCAGGCTGATTCGTGATCAACCAGTCAGTTAGCGTACTGGTCCCTGTTCGATAATTTATTCGAGTGGGAGAGTCCACTAATTCTGACATGTTAATTGAAGATAAGGCATCTCTGAATGGTGCCGCCTCAGGGGATAGCCAGTTAATATTGAAGTCCCCAACCATTAGTAGCTCAGTATTATGGTGCCGGTCAGCAAGGTAGTCTAGGACCACCTGGAACCCGCTGGATTGTTCCGTAGAAGGGACATAGACTGATACCAACATAAGGCTTTTGCCCTTTGCACCGAGCATTATTTTTACTGCCAATATTTGGGTGTTTCTACTATTTGTTATGCTTGGAAGCATTTGTCCCTGGATATGGTCTTTAATGTAGACAACACACCCACCTCCACGTTTTCCTGCTTTGTCCACCGAAAAGAGGTGTAGCCTGGATGGCCTTGTCAGCGACCTTAGAAGTGAGCCAGGTTTCAACCACTGAGAGTATTTCTAGCTGATACTGAGTAACCCATACTTGTAGGGAGTCTAGTTTAGCTGTAAGGCAACAGATATTGATGGAGGCAGTGGTTAATCCGCTGTGTTTTCTTTGGGTTACTGGTGACTCTGGGATAGGATTAGGATGGATGTTACCGGATAGCAGCAGAAATAGCCAGGCCATCCTGATTGCCTGCCATTTCAGATATCTCAGTGCCTGAGAGCGGTTGCATATTTTAGTTCCTCTATTGTTATTAGCACAGGTTAGAATAATGTTTATGATAGGGGGAGGGATGGGGTAGATGTCAAGGTGCTTTTTTGGTTTGCTAGGAGGTAACCTCCCCTGGGTGGATATATATATCTCCCAAGGGAATGAGAGGTTAAGCAGCCATCTCTGAGAGCGATGGTTACCATGCCATAGGCACTGGGCACATCACCGTTCATAGAATAATTAGGTGGTGGCTGTTTATTTTTCAGTTTTGAAAGAGCTACCGCGCTATTATTACCAGCTGGATCAGAATGCTGAGTGGCCAATACCCAGTTGCCATTGTAGAGAATTGTCAGTAGCTAATCTGGTAGCTTGGTGGGGGACTCTTTCCTGTGTTGTTGATAAAATAGTATATTATGTGATTGTGTTAGTGCTTTTGGGGATTTGTTGGTGGAGAATAGTTGAGAGTGGGCGGGAAGGGTTTAGAAGTCCTCTAGTGGCAGCACTATATAACATGCTAATGGTAAAAAGGATACTTATTTTTTTTTAATATTTTTTTTTAAAGTTTTTTTTTACAGGCAAGCTCAAGGCAAGCTCATGTGACCAGCAGAACCTATATAAGTAAAAGCCCAGATAAGGTGAGTGGGGGGGAGCCGGCGCAAAGCTAAGCTGGTGGGCAGCAGAGAGATGTCGGTGGCGGCCGTTTGGTGGACCGCACCGCAGGGCAGGAGGAAGCACCCTGTCAGGGCTCCTGCTGAAAAAGAGAGAATAGGAAAAGAATTCGGTTAAAAATCTGCCGAGATAGGGGGCATAATATAAATGAAATCAGGAGGTGGGGAAGACGGGGACTGGAGTCTGAGAGCCAGCAGCGGGGGCAGGGGCTTAGACAGCAGACAAAGCAGAGAGAGCAGGTAGGCGGGCAGAAAACAGAAACAAGGACTGGAGTCTGAGAGCCTGAAGGGGGAGGGGAGCTCAGCAAGCAGAGAGAGAGAGAGAGTCGGTGGGTGTGAGGTTAGGCTTGGGGGGAAGTGAAGAGAAAACAGAGGAGGATTTGTCAGCAGAGCCAGGTGGCTGCAGATGAAAGCAAGGAAATGCGGGGGGGAGAATAGTTAGAGGGAGGATTTGTAAGCAGAGCCAGGTGGCTGCAGATAGACAGCAAGGAAATGGGGGCAGATTTGAGGGGATTTGTAAGCAGAGCCGGGTGGCTGCCGAGAGAAAGCAAGGGAAAGGCAAGGGGTGCTTAGTAAGAGTTGCGGCAGGAGGCCACCGCAAGAGCAGGGAGTGGAAAGCAGGATAGTCAGAGGCGTGAACCGTCAAACACAGGCAGAAAATCACATTCAAATACACAGTAAAGTACCGAAATGTCTGTGTTAAAACCCAGCACCAGACCAGACTGTGAGTCACTTTTAACCCCCAAAATAACAATGACAGTTCAGTCTTTAGCCTATCTGATGCTACAGCAGTCAAGGCTGGCCAGTCTGAATAGAGAGAGAGAGAGAGAGAGAGAACAGAAGAGCACCAGATTCAGTAGCTTAGCAATGTACCTGTTCTAGTTAAGGTAGTGGGCAGCAGAGAGATGTGGGCGGTGGCCGTTTGGAGGACTGTGCCGCAGGGCAGGAGGAACGCCTAGTCAAGGCTCCGGTAGGTATGTTATGCAGCATGGTGAGTGGCTGCACTAAATGACTAGCCCCTTGTTGCAGATATTCACAAAATATTTATTCTATAAAGAGTAGGGGCAGTGTATTCAAAGCTGCACGGTTGCATGATGCTAACCTGATCGTACTCATAGTATAGTGTGCTACACTAAGGGATATATATTCTGAACATATATTGTGTAATGGTGAACCGCACATTGCATGTTCAGTTTTCCTCATACCGTGCCCCTCATGTAATAGGCACTAAGTGGTGCTTGCATGCCAAGCACAGCCCCTGTATTGACCAGCAAAGGGGATATAGTTAGCCACAGTAGGAGGCATGGTAGGAGCACAGTCTGTATCATTGTGGCATACAAATGGTTCAGTGTTGTTGGTCATAAGTGCCATATTCAAACTGGGCTTACACTCCTCAGCCTGGGTATTTGCATCTCATTATCTGGCTGTTGCATGCAGGAGAGTTGTCCGGCCTGGCACTGCTGTTCCATGTGCGGAGCGTGGAACAAGAATGTTAATAACTAATCCACACTGAATTATGGTGTTGTCTACTCATGGACCTTTTGCGCCCAACAAATGCTCTACAGTGCCCAAACCTACTACACAGAAGCATGCTACCACAATACACCCTTCTCTTTATCCTTGGTATGCTAGTTCCACACGGTTCCATGTCAATTCACTAAACGAAAACCACCAACAGCTTAAAATCTGCTTCAGTTTCAGTTGGCATCCATCTGCATACCCCCGGGATGAGGTTGAAAATGGGAAAAAATTGTCTAGTCCTCCTTCCCTGCCAACGAAAACGAAATAGAGTGAATGAAAAACACAGACTACAGAAACAGAGTCTAAAATAGCGAGTGCACATCCAGTGACTGCCAATAAAAGCAATCAGTGCACATCACTAAAACAGACTTTCTCCGGGGGTGAGGCTTTGCCCCTCACACCCCCAAAAAATAATATAACCAGAACCGACTGGGACATAACATGGGACAAGGAGAAACTATGAAGGGGCAGATAATATAATCAGATGGGGGGGGGGGGATGCAACTTGGGAAGGGGGAGAAACTCAGGAGGGGGGAATACTTTATATTCTCACTTGGAGTGGAGGGGGGCTGGTGCGAAACTGGGCACAAAACTTTCAAAAAAAGGGTAACTCCAAGTTTTGAACCCAGGTATGGGTGCAGCAACCACACACACAGCCGGTAATTCTAACCTCTAGGCTATAGAGTCAGAACGTCTTTCAACCTGACACTAGCAAATACTGTACATTACTCTCTACTGTTCACTTCCTACACTGCTGAAGGACACTACTGATCACTGAAATAATCAAGTGCTATTCAGACCATATCACCAAAATGGCTGTCGCTATTTTTGACTCGCTCTTATTCCCTCGCTGTTTTGTGTTCACTGTCTTAATGGGATACCGGTCCATACAACATCGTGCCAATGCCGGAATCTGGCTATGACGGAAGAATGACAGTGAACATGAAATTCCTGGACACAAACTACACAGGCAAGTCAGGCACATGCTAAACAGTGGAAGGCTTTAGTAGTTAATGAGCGTGCTGCAAATGGCCTGTTAGCTCCTGTGACAAACTTCTAATATCACTCTGATGTCTGTATGTAATGCTCTGCACCTCCTTTACATAAGTGCTGGCTGTCCCTGCACTGCACAGCTTATGCCCATTTGTGTCACGCAGTGGGTCGACATCCAGTATGCCAGCAGCAGTGCTAACAGCACACGTGGTGCTGAGAGATTGGATGGTCATGGGTTCTAGCCCCCCACCAGGCATTTGGGGTAGTACCCAAAACTGACACTGTAGTACAGTATGAGAGAGATTCTACACTGGTGAGGTGCCATGCTTCGGTTGAGATGTTAAACAGAGGTCCCTTCTGTCTTCTCTGGTTACTGTCCAGGTGGAAGTAAAAGATCCCAAGGCACTTCAAGGAGCAGGGGAATGCTCCTGATCTCATGGCCAGCAACCCCTGTCAATAGAACAGGCCCGTGCAACCCACACTGCAGGACACACCTTGAGACGAGCTGTATTAGCTTAGTGTGCATTTCCTGGTCAAAAATAACAAATAAAAAAAACCTGTTGTGAAAGCCCCCATAGCGCTGAGCAAAGTCTGTTAGTCCATGCTGAGACTTTGAATATGCAGCCCCCATTGTTCACTTCTGGTTGGTAAGCAATTGGCTATTAATTGTGTTTTAATATGTTAGTAAAGGGTTTTCTATGTTAAGAATTGCTATATGTAGTAAAAGTAATGGGTTTTCAAGTTTACCTTTTAAACTGCTTGTAAAAAGAATATGGTAGAATCCTGTTATTGCGATGCCAGAAAATTCCAGCTGCTATGGCACCCAAGGTTTTTCAGTGGGAAACCGTAATTTATTTCTTTTTAAAAAAATAATTATTTTTCATATGTTGTAATGTTATCCAGTAGTATGAGTTTGTGGGTAATAAAAAAAAGCACTTTTAATCTCTGCAAGTGCTGTCTGGTTGAGATGAAACACAGACTCACAAATTATCAAAAATCGCATTTCTACAGTATAAAATGGGTAACTTTGTAGTGGAATAAAGCTTTTCTTCTCCGTAAAAAGCTGCAGACAGATTTGCAGTTTCCCATTGAAGTATACTGCCTTGATTCCATTTTTTTTTTTTATTAGATGGTAGCCACTAAATAACATGCATAATGGTGCACTAATTGGAGGGCATTCAGCAGCATTCATTATGACGTCATCGAATGAAGGAACAAATTGCCCCAACCATTCGGCATGTTATCCGAGTGGTTATTTCAAATGTATAGGGTTTTTTTTTTTTTTGTACAGTGATATCTTTTCCTCTTTTACAGCTCATCACTCACTTTCCTTCTCCACTGTTAAAGCAGCTTTCTTGGTCTGCCTTTCTCTGTATGCGCTACCCAGCAGTGCACTACTTTAATGCAGCTTCACCCCAGCCCCCAATCCCTTTCTGGCTAGCACTTTCCACTCTTCAGATAAACTAAATTATCAGTGAAACTTTTGGTTTTGTCAGTGAAACTGTGTACCTACTGTTTGCTTCAAGTAGATGCCCCCGTCCTGCTGTATAGAAGTCTTTTAGTTTCAGCAGGCGCACGTTCTGCTGTGACACATTCTGGCAAGCAGAACAACTTGCATGATGCACTTAGGACAGCAGAACAGTTGACAATGCCTAGAAGAGGGAGTTAAAATTGAAGCTCATAATACTCTGATTTTCACAAAAGTACTGACGAATCTAGCGATGTTGATTTACATTTAAAGATCCTCATTAGACCTGCATCTCCCACTAATCAAACCGGCACATATGGTGTCTGAGTCACCAAGGTGACCTAGTTTAGAATCCTTTAGCTCACTAAACATAAGTGTCAGAACTTTACATTTTATCCAGAGATGCAAGGGAAGCCAGTGCAAGGGTTTGAAAAGCGGTGTGACACAATCATACTAGAATGACTGAAAAATTAATCTGGCAGATGTATTTTGCACTGATTGCTGTGGCTATAACATTGAAGCTGGTAAGCTAGCTAGCAAAGAATTGCAAAGGACTGTTGAAGATGATTTTTATTGTATTAAGAAGGGGTGAATTTTATGCTTGCAGTATTTGAGGTGAAATTATATTTGTCCAGGGCTTTGATATCTGGGATGAAAGCCCAATCCTAACATTATAGGAAGGATTAGGATATCATCCCAACAGAATGTTAGACTCTAGTCCAAGTCCTCTAAATCTGATGATTATCCTTTCAAGCTGACTAGCATAATCTTCATTTTTAATGAGTTAATTAGAAGATGTTTTCCATCGTCAATATTTTATGACAAATAGATATTTACCATCTGACATACTGTGCCATTGAATTTAGAGAAATAAAAATAGGCCTAGATAGTATCTTCATGTAAATGGTACAAGAAGCCCAACAAATGAAGCATACGACTGAGGGGTGTCATGTATAGCATAGATTGCAAGGGCCTAAAACAGAGCCTTGGGGAACTCCAGTAGTTAAAGAACATGCCCTATTCTTGGTTTTCTAAATGCTGTCTCCTGTGCATGTGTGTAGTACTCTATGCCTCTAGTTTTATTTATTTAGTATAGATTTTTATCCTCCTCTTCCTTCTCATTCCCTTCGGCCCCCTTCTATTCCTAACCTGTCCAGTGCCATCCCCCACCTCCCATAGGACTTGTCAGTCCCTGTTTATCTCTCATAGATTGCACCCATGGCGGGACCCCCCCCCCCAGTAACAGTGTCCTCATTCTGATGAGGAGCTGTGCCTAGTTGGGGGTGCGTGGAGAGCTAGGACTTCATCTAGCCATCTAGTTGTTTCTGCCATTTTTCCAATGTTTCCCATGGCCTCCCAGTTCAGTGACATAAGCGTACATATCTCCGCACGGACCTCGAGTGCCCACACGTGGAGACTCCCTGCTGCACTGCCACCCAATCTCCAGCAGGTAGTAGCTGCTGAGTGGGACATCTGAACTACCCTCCCCAGGTTATCGATGTGGCAGGTAGCACTATGATCGAGCCAGTGGGCTGGTCAAGCCCGTGGTTTCTTAACCCGTGAACTGGCAGCACAGGTCCAGCAGGGTTTGCAGTGTCCCGCAGTTCAGTACTAACCAGATATTTCTCAATGACAAAAAGATGGTTTCCATGGCCTTTGGCAGCAAGGCAATTGTATTTATATGGTGCCTAATCACTGGGGGCTGTTCTTTACAGTCTAAATAACAGAACTGTAAATATAAAACAGATATAGGGGATATGTCTTGAGTGCTGTGAGAATACAGCGTTTATCTGGACGAATTGATTTCAGAACTGTGTGACCTTCACGAGTGGTGGAGCCACAAGTGTGTTCACTGAGTTCTGAAATACGTGAGTCCAGATAAATGCTGTATTCTTACAGCTTCCATGACATATTTAGGGTATGCCACTGTATCCCTGTGTTACCATGTTTGTTGATGAATCCACCATCACTATTGATGCATCTTCCAAGAATCTGTCTTCACCATTTATTTTCACTTATGGGTCTAAGCCGGAGGTGCCAGGACCCCATGGGAGCAGTCTTTTGCAGCTAGGAGGGGACCAGTGTTGGCTGGTGGTGTGCCCCTGCACCTGTGTACTGACATCACACACATGAGCTAGCCAGGAACCAGTGCCGGCCCCCTTCCTTCCTTCCTCAATTCTATTTTTCCCACCATAGAGAGCGCACTGTGGGAGCAAACTGAAGTCTACTGTGTCAGCACTCGTATCCTCAGTTCGCTGACACGTTTTCAGCTCTTTTTGACTCCCAGGTCCTTTTTTTGATACTGTATTCAGCTCCATTACCGCTTTTGTCTTAGTTTTTAAGCTTTTGTTGTTGAAGTTTTTCTCTGTTTATTATTTTTGTTCTGTCACAATGCCGAGTTTGTCAGAAGGGGCAGAGAAGAAAAACTGCAGTCCCCTGATATGTCGGTGGCCTTACTGGGGCCCTATTGCAACATCAGACTAGCATCCAAAATGTCACTCCTGGCTCAGTCTTGATCACAACATGGACTGGTACAATGCTTGTTTCTCCATGGACAAACACATCTTTGAAGTCCACACACTGAAGTGGGGATCATTCACCCCCAACTTTCAGAGACAGGCATCGCACCCATAATGCCATGTGCAGGAGTCTGGGCAACCTGTGATACTGAGGAAGTTCTGGTCCTCCCTTCCCACCCCTCGCCCGAAATGGAGAGAGGCTGGGGGTCTGGTGGAGCAGTCTGATTCTTCTTAAGGGCCAGCTGAGCACCCCCCCCCAATCCATCTGTCCTTGACAGTGGATGTTCTCAGAGGTGAGAGGTGAATCTACACATTCGGTTTACACCAGTAGACACCTTGGTGTCACAGCCTGGTGGTGCTGCTGCTGCTCCTGGTACCACCCATGGTACCAGTCAGCGGGGCAGTGCCTGTCACAAAGCCAGGTCCCTTCTGGTACTGTTAACGACACCAGAAGAGGTGTCGGTACCAGAGCTGCCTCTGACCCATTGTCCAGGGTGGTCCATGTCTCCTCCTCTGAGCACCTTTGTGACCCTGTGGAGGATGAGGACACTACTGTTGGGCACAGGACTGGGGTGGCGATGATATAGCCAACCCTGGGCCTCATACCGAGCATGACAGTGTTGTTCCTGAAGTTATCCGTGGGCCTAGTGCAGCAGATGGTGCTGATAACCATTTTGGTGCCTCCAGTGGCACCAGTTTGGGCTTACGGTGCCATCTGCAGTGCCAGGTCTGGACCCACCGCTGTTTACTGTGCCTGGTCAGTTCTCAGTGCTGTGGATAGCTCCAGTTGTGGTGCATGTGATGGTGATGTGCCCAGCTCAGAGGACGGTGCTGGCCCTGGTGATTGGATGGAACCTGCTGCCGAAGCTTGCTGCTGACCCCGTGACAGGTGCTGGAGGCAGTGGCCTGGTGACCAGTTTCTTCCCGGAACTGGTGCCAGACATCATCACTGGTTATTACCAGAGCTTCCCTGTGGGATCTGTAACTGCCCCAAGGGCACCAGCTGGGTCGCGCCACTGGTATTGGTCAGCTCCACTCCGGCAGGTTTGCCAGGTGTTCATCCCGTTAGCGGTCCCCTGAGCATTCCTGTAGCTATGGCAGAGTGCCTGGAGCCTCTGGCTTCATTCCTCATGGGCCTGTGACACCCATCCCTGAGTTGCCAGGTATTTTTCGGTCCTCTTGATCTTTTCACCTAGTCTCGGCATGGGAGGATGGCTGGTGCCCTACACCAGTTCAGTGTACAGTCTGATCAAGTCCATTTCAGACCTGTGACCCCAACACCACCTCTCCCCGAGTTCAGCTTCTCCTCTCTGATGTCCTCCTCTGAGGATGAAGACTTCTCCTTCCACCTGCCTGCAGATGCTGAGTACTCTGCATACCAGCAGTTCCTCATGGAGATGCTGAGGAAGCTGAACATAGGATCCTTTGTAGGTTTTAGTCCTGTGGCCTTGCCACTGAGATTCCTTGGGAAGTTCAGTGATGACGACTTTGTCATCCCTCATTGGCCTCGCACCTTAGAGGAGGCAGCCAGAAATGTGTGGCTTCATGCTTTCTCCCTTGCTTCAGCCCCAAAGGACATCCAGCATAGGTTTTGCACTCCCTCAGGATCTGCAGGAACCATGCCTTATCCCACTTCAGGGATTCATGTGCTGCTGACCCCGACTAGGCTTAAATGCCTTGTGTGTGACTAGCCTCCCGAGACAGACTGCACAGATAGATGCCTGAGGGAGGAGGGTTTTTACCTTGGCACGCACTATCATCTGCAGTGCTGCACACCGGACCCATCAGACAACTTACAACATGCGCCTATGGTCACAGCTAGGTCAAGTCCTAGCTGCAGTGCCTAACCGTGAATCAACCCAGCAAGCCATTCACCTTTCCCCTCTGGGACCTGGAGCTGGCGAGGCACCAGTCAAGGGCATTGAGCAGTACCAATGAGGTACTGTCCAGGCTGGTAGGAACAGCAGTCTGCGCTCTGCAGGCTGCATTACTTTGCCTTTCCAGGTTGGTACCTCTGGCCCAGCTTAATGCGCTTGATTCACACTTCCAGGGGGGCTCGGCATCTTTTCCTGCAGGGTCCTGCATGAGTTGTCAGGGCATCCTCCTGGGCCACAGGAACCTTCGCCTGCCCCTGACCAGTCTCAGGACCTGCTGAACCTGTGAGGAGCCTTCGCCCATGTGTGGTTCTCCTTTATGTTGAGGGCTGAGGGATGTTTTCCCTTAGGGTGAGCCATATCCTCCCTATTTTGGAAAAGCTTGGTTCTCGGACCCATAATTTGGAATGAATGGTGAAGATTGATTCTTGGAAGACAGAAAATCATGTAGTCACCGTAACTGTTGATTTTCCAGAATATTTTCACCATTCATTCACGTGCCCGCCCACCGTCTCTTCTCCGCGCCCCCCCATTCCCCCAGGAAGGAGCCAGGGCCTCTGGGCAGCTGTCCCTGTTCTGGTGAGACACTATCATTCTTCTTGCCGTTCCTTCTCGGGAGGCATCTTTCCTTCCTTGCTGAGGGTGGAATGTATTTTTCTGTTCTTCAAAGAAACATAAAATTGGGATGAGGGTCCCCATACCTTCCTCCCAACCAAAAAAAATAAAAAATCCTTGGAGTGAACTTGTTTTACCCATTACCTTAATTGTTCCTCCTCCCTACTACGGGATATCCCTTAGGGTATATCCCTGTCATTGCTGCTTGCAGCATTGGCTTTACCTTTTCCATACATAGAAACACAGAAATTGTCTGCAGATAAGGACCTCTAGGCCCATCCAGTCTGCCCGTAGGCCCTGTACATTGTATGTAGCCACTGACCCTATGTGATCAATGGCTTTTCATCACTCCCTCCCCTCTCAAGGTTTCCTTGTGCCTGTCCCAGGCATGCTTAAACCCCTCCACTGTGCTTGCCCCCACTACCTCCTGTGGCAGACTGTTCCAAACGTCATCTACCCTTTGTATAGAAAAACTTCCTTACATTACGTCATAATCTACCCCTCTCCAATTTCATATTGTGCCCCCTTGTTCTAGTACTTTTTCTACATTGGAAAAGGTCCCCCACCTGCACCTTGTTTATGCCGTTAAGGTACTTGAAAGTTTCAAGCATGTCCCCCCGCTCTCTCCTCTCCTCCAGTGAGTACATATTGAGGTCCCTTAGTCTCTTCTCATATGTTTTGTGGTGCAAGCCCTGCACCATCTTTGTCGCCCTTCTCTGGATAGTCTCCACCTTGTTTGTTTTTACGCAGGTGAGGCCTTCAGAACTGCACGCAATACTCTAGGTGAGGCCTTACCAATGTTTTATACATGGCATCACCACTTCCTGCCTCCTGCTAGTGATACCCCTGCCTGTGCACTCCAGCATGCCACTGGCCCTCCCCGCTGCCTTTGCACACTGCTTTGATACATTAAGGTCATCAGAGATGATAACCCCTATGTCCCTTTCCTCCTTGGTGACAGTCAGCGACACCCTGCCAACCTGTAGCTCTCCCCAGGGTTCCCTCTGCCTCTTATCTTTCTGCCATGTGAAAGTGCCTGGCACTAGGGTCAAGGTGCAACACTCTAGTGGATTTTCCTGTGTTTCAGGGAGAGGAAGGTGTGATAGGATTGTATGTGCTGTACTCTTCAGTTTGTTGAAAGTATTTTTTCTGTGTTATACTCCTTAGCTTGTTCGAGTACGTTTTTCATGTTTTCACGTTCATTACCTGCTTTCTTTTCATCACTCATTTTTGGAGTAGAAAGAAGGTATTATTTGTGCTCCATGGACTCTGTCCAGTTACGCTAGTTGTCTTCCTCCTTTAGGGAGCTTTGGGGCATCTTACCCTGCTAAATTGATATTATCCTCTTGAAGTACAAGTTACACAAGCTGGCATACTGCCGTTTAATTATACAGCGGTCTTTCTAGATCCCTGTGTATAGGCCAGAGCTATATGCCAGGGTTTCTGCCTATTTCTTTATCTCTACTTTCCTGTCCAGGTGGCTGATAACAGGCTGTGGCTCATTATACCCACTACCCTTGTGCCACCCAGTAGGTCCAACCCTTACTTCTTCTGTAAGTTGGTAGTCAGACTTTTATTATTTTTGTATCCTGCATCCTTTTCCTTTCCCTTTGGGCTAGGAGTCTATAGCACCCTTTGTTTTTTCTTCCCACTTGTTTCTTATATTGGCAAACAGAACTGAGCCGGCGTCTTACTGGCTAGCTCACGTTTGTGATGTCAGTACATCAGCCATATGGATGGCGCCACCAGCCAACAACAGTCCCCACGTAACTGCAAAAGAATTTGCTCCCACAGGGTACTAGCACTTCCGCTTAGTCCCATAGTGTGAATAAATGATTGATATTTTGGAAGATAAACAATTACAGCGAGTACTTAATTTTCCTTTCTGGTGTGGTTAGTCTTGGTTGAGTATCAGTTTCTAATGGCTCAGCGCAAGACGGCAACCGCACGGCTTTCACTTTCACTGCAGGCAAAGGTGTAGTGCCAGCTGTGAATGACAGTCACAGCATTCAAAGTGAGAATAAATGTGGAACGGTAAGAATGTTTATTCTCATTTCAGGTGTTGTGTTGTTGAAAATACAGCCTTAATCTCTCTTTAGAAACACACTCCCGTGGCATACGTAAGCAATAATACCCAACTGGGTGGGCATTATTGGGAATACCGGACCGCTTATAGCCCCTAGAAGGTCTGGTATTTCCCAATAATGTTTACCCTGGAGGGTATTATTGCGCTTAGAAAATGACTATCTTAGTAAGGTTTAATAAAGTGCTAAAAGAAGAGAGGAAATGAGCACAAAAAATGAATAGAATTAGTAGGGAAAAAACCTTACTGAAAAAGTAGTCCATGTTTTTTAAGGCTGTTCCAGTTCCTGTTGCTCCTCCCTACAAAGCCATTCTGATCGATTGACTTCCACCCACACACACACACATCCAGCTGAACAAGAAAATTACCATGCAGAAAAAATCCCCCTAGAAGACTCTGGGCATCTTTTTTAAGTTCTGCCCCGTTTTTGCAATATCTTTTTTTGTTTACATTTGGTTGCGGTTGGAAGTTGCATCTAGTAAGTAAGCGACCTTGCGTGACCTCAAAGAAAGTGGGTAGTATAGCTGGCATGAAGAACAGCCCCAAGGTAAATAATTTCTTTATTTTAAATCAGTGGACTGATTAACTGTAGGGGCATCGTGCTGAAAGGGAGTTCGTCTGTGATTTCAAAAGTATGCTTTATTTTACTTTCTGTTCAGTGCAATACTGAGAGACCACGGTCGGGAGAGTGTGGCTTTGAGAGAAAAAAAGCCTGTTTTGCCACTTTCCCCACCATTGTTTTTTTTTATTTTTCATTAAGAGCCAGTTGTAGTAAGTGCAGAGGTAACAAGTGTTGGGGGGGGGGTTGAAGACCGGTAGCTCTCGCTAAGCAAGAGAAAAACACGACGGGGATTTCAGATTTGATCAACTGCTTTCAACCAATGACAAACCAGTCTGGGCAGCTCAGTACAAGGGTATTTGGTGAGGTGGCACTTGGGCTTGTACTTATTTTTTGCTGAACATCTGTTGAAAAATAAATGCCCAGCTTGGAGGCCGTGTCAGCCAATCAAAATTGAGAATTCGTTCTTGTCATTGTCTAATGTAAAATATTACTTACTTTCTTTATTTACTGAAAAGTTTCACCAGGAAAATTACACTGAGCAACAAATGCTTGTCTCACGGTCTGTCCTGGGAGCAGGGGAGTGGGAACTTATCTAATACATACAGTATACATAAATCAGGTAATAGCTTAACAGTATATAGACAGACAGTACGAGATTACAACCATCAAGAGTTAACATTTCTAGACTTGAATACATAGAGGGAGTCTGGCAGGAAGGACAGTAATTAGAGGCTAAGGAAGGGGGTGGTACAGGAGAGGTAGCATAAAGTGCTAGGTTGCTGGAAGGGGTTAGGATAGGGGAGACATATTTGGCCCAGCTGGAGGAAGGAGGAGGTATAGACCAGCAGCTTGACAGGGGCCCAGAGGGGCTAGGTGCAGTTGCAGTTAGTCACTAGGTAGTTTGTTAGGGATGTAGAGAGAGAATAGAGAGAGAATACACTGAAGAGGAGTGGCAGATTTGGGTCGGTAGTTGATTCCAGAGTTTAGGTAGGCAATGGGAGAATGCCATTTGGCCTGACGTAGAGTTTCTGTATGGAATATTCAGAGAACGAGAGTCGTCAGATCTGAGGGTGTATTTGGAGGGGTGAGGGGCAGATGAGGTGGATAGGTAAGGGGGGAGAGAACCTCGCCAGAATTTTGAGGTAAATTTGGCAGCGTGCAGGGTTCTCCTGTTGGCACGTGAGGGAAAATTTTGAGAGCGGTAGAGAGTGCAGTGGTTGGTCAGAGCAGGGGCATCCAAGGCAAACCGGCAGAAGGAGTTAAAGAGAGGCTTCAACCTGGATAAGGAGGATTGAGGGGCAGCACTGTAAACTATGTCACAGTAGTCGAATATTGGCAGTATCATTTTAAGTACCAATTCACACCTAGCCGGATGAGGGATACTACCTCTGTTACGGTAGAGGGCCCCTAGCTTAGGCTGGAGTTTCTTTTGAATGGCATCGATGTGGATGGAGAAGTTTAGGTACCTGTCCAGCCAAACTCAGAGGTAGCGGAAGGAGGAAGTGTCTTCTAATACAGTCTCATCAGTGGTGTAAAAAGTGGATTAAGGAGGAGAGTCTTGCCAACCTCTGCCTAGTACCGAAAGTCATGGAGACTGTTTTCTTTGTGTTTAGATGTTTAGTTAAGATGATTACAAGACAGTGACAGGTCAAGATCCAGTCCACCCTGGTCTTCATGGTTCTCGATGGTTCGTAGATGGAGAAAGTTCACTCCTTAAAATACTTTGGCATTTATCTGGACCATTATGTGGACTTTTTATGCTGCATTGATGCCATCCAAATGAAACTCCTCCCCAGATTAGGTACACTGTATCACAGCAAGGCTTGCATTCCTCACCTTGCCTGCCCTGAGATCGTTAGAATGAGCCTACCAAACTGGGTTGTTGCGAGCGAACCAGGCTCAGGAACGAGCCTGGGTTGTTGGAGTGCCAGTCGGGGAGGATGGTTGAGCATCCCAGTGGACGCTTACCTCTTCTAGGGTGGGAGGGTGCCTGGATTCTGCTGCGACATTGACACTTGAGTGACCACAGGTGGCAGTGCAAGCTGGAGCCAGAGATCGAGGGACAGGGATGTCAGCACTCTGATGCACATTGCATGCTGTCGTGTGTCAGTAATGGCTTCCTAGCATCTGTGGCTGGGGACCAAAAAAGAGAAACCGCCTCTACTGTGCAGGATGCTGCACACTGCCTGCCACAGGTCCAGCACCGCTGACTGGGCTCACACTCCAGGTACCAACACTAAACATCCGTTGAGGAATAGTCCTGACCTTCAGCAGCCCCCCTTTGGCATCATCCATGGGGGAACATTTGAGCGGAGGTACGCTCCAAGGATGGCAAGTAACAGGGCTGGGTGGAGCAGTGAGCTAGTGTTTGCCAGTCGGGTGCTGGGGTGCACAAAAGTGTAAAAAAATAAATAAATCCTCTTGCACCTCCAAGACGTCTTTAGCCAGGTGGGACCTTTTTCCACTACTTCTGATTTGCACTTAACAGTTCCCCTCAAACTCACCACTGCTTCTTATATTGCAACCTTGCTTTGCTCTCTCTGAAGGGCATTTTCAACAACTGCTCTCTCATTTCTAACTTCTGGTATGTCTCCTTCCCTTGCCACCTCAGTTTTTCTCATATGCTCTTCCCCATCCTTTTTCGACTACCTCAGATGCATGAACTGTATTTCCTTCTCCCACCCCTCCCTGGTCTGACCACCTCCTTTCCCACCTCCTCTATTGCCTGAAGCCCCTACTCCATGAGCGTATTACTCACACCCGTCCCTGTGCCAAGTCCTCCTCTGTCCTCCCTCCCAGCTAACCACTTTCTCCCAACTTGTCCTATCCCTTATCTTCTGCTTCTGTCCCCATTCTCCCCCATCTTAATCCCACCTTCCACTGAATGACATGGTTTTTGCCAAAGCTTATACGTAACTGTTTAGTTTCTGGTATAACAGTGGTTGATCTGTGTTACGCCAGTTATATTTTTTTTCTGTATATTTCCCTGTGCTATTATTCTTCCTGTATTTTTTGAAACATGTATAGTATCCTGTTCTTGCTTTTAGGTTTTTCCTACGGCCCATTCCCCTGGAAACACCATAAAATGAACTGTCAGCAGTTCAGTGTGCTCTCCTGGCCACATATTTTAAATAAATAGTTATGTCCCAGATACCTCAGATCCATAAGAAATTCTTTTTTTTTACTTTGTTTTGCTCCCTTCTCCCTGATGCTGCCCCCTTCCCTAGGTTGGGCTCAGCCCCGTCCTCCTGCATCCCTGGCACTTACCCCTTCCTTGATACTTCGGGCTTACCCTGCAAGACAGGGCCCGGCAATATTGCCTGCCTCTCTTAGTATAGGGGCAGGTAAAGCCCATGGTGAATGGAAAGCTAGTAGCAGGAGTCTGGGCCCAAACACGCCATAGGTCGTCATGTGCATACCAGAGTAGTTCCCATTTTTTGTTGTTCTCTACGCTGTCAGGACTTCATCACGCATTGAGCCCCATGCACGCACAAGCAGTCATGCTGTGCAGTACCTGGCCGACATCCTGCCACCCACTTTGCTTTCCCGCTGCACTGCCACCTGTGGTCACTCTGGTGATATCATATCAGTGGGAATCTCCTTTCCTCTCTCCCCCTTCCTGAAGGAGGTGAGCATCCTCTGGGATACTTGGTCCTCCTTCCCCAGCTGGCCTTCGAGACAAGCTTGTTCCTGGACTCTGGCCACTGGTGTCATGAGCAGTGGCACTAATGTTGCTCTGACGGGCTGACCACTCCACAAGAAACTTGTAAGAAATTATTTAGATTTAAACTATGAAAATACAATGCAGGAGGTCTAGAAGTCCATAAACTGTGAAAGTGTGATGCAGGAGACCTGGAAGTCCATTTTCACTCTGACTTTTTATAATCAGTAGTATCAAAGGCTGAGCTTAAAGTAGAACTGCACTGAATCTCAGTTCTTTCTGCCTTCACAAGTTAATTTTAAAAACTCTGATTCTTGGCCAGCCCAGTGGCGTGGAGGGCTGAGGTGGTTTGTGCTTTACTTCGTGCCACACCAGAGTTCGGGAATGAGTGCAGTTTGCTGGGAGTTGGCTGGGGAGGGAGAGGATTGAGCATCTGGAGGACTGCTCTTCTCTCCCGGGTGGGGAGGGCAGAAGTCTTGGCCCTTGGCTGCCCCCAGGTGGAGACCTGGGGGACAGTGCAGTGTCTGAGCATCAGATAGGGAGGGGGGCACGGTTATGTGACATACATGCACCTCTATGCACACATGCCTACGTGCTGCCACAGCAGTGGGGGTCGGGGGAAGGAGAACACACTGGGCTCCAAACTCCGTGATGTCCCACCCTCTCAGTCTCGATCTGTGTCGCCACCTGAAACCCCTAACACACTGCTGAATAATGATCCAGTGGGGGAGAAGATGGCCCTCTCCTTCGAGGCCTCACCTCGGGGGCAGAGTCATGGAGATCCTGAGTCAGGGGTGTGCCGGGAAGGTCGTGGCTGTTTGGGAGGGGTGGGACGAGAAGAGAAGCCTCGCCTGGACCCCAAGTGGGGTATTCTTCACCTTTATTTTTTCATTTATTTTAGTCTTTGGTAACCAGGTATGGCCCACTAGACACAAGTGCCTGTTTTCAGGGGTGACCTGGGAGCACTGGGCAGTAAAGTGACTTGCTCAGAGTCTCACAGTATGGAAGTTGAGGTTGTGAGAATCAAACTGAGGTCTGGTCTGCTGGATGTACCAAGCTTGTTCACTCCTTGTTCCTCTAACCTCTAGGCTATACTGCCAGCCACCTTAAACCTCCAATCAGGGGACCCTGTTCCCCCATGGGATTTTTTTGTTTTGGAAAAACTTATGCTGCCTCCCTTCGACCAGCCACAAGTTGTGAGCTACCCTTTCTGTCGTGGAAGGCATTATTTTTAGTTGCCATTACTTCTGCTCAAAGGGTTTCTGAGCTTCATGCTCTGATGTGTAAAGAGCCTTATTTAGTTTTCCACAAGAACAGGGTGTCCTTGTTAACAAATCCTAAGTTTTTGCCTAAAATGGTGTCCGTGTTTACACTGAATCAGGATATCCACCTACCAGTTTACTACCCAGAATATCCTAACCAAGGGGAGGCTCTTCTTCATACTCTGGATGTTCACCGGGTGCTTCGTTACTACTTAGAATGCACCCTTGCTGTCAGAAAGTTTGAAGAGTTTGTTTCTTTCACCCAGAGAACTGAAGGGGTGCCGGTTTTTAAGACGTTGTCTAAATGGTTGGTCAACTGCATCGTTATTGCTACCACAAGTATGACGAGCCTTTGCTGGCACCAGTCAAAGGCCATTCTACCAGGGGTATGGTTGGCTCCTTTTGCGCAGCTGCCACGTAGAGTTCTGTCCACACCTTCATTCGGCATTACAGTTTGGACATTGCCTCTCGTCGTAGGACAGGCTTTGGCCTCACTGTCCTACAAGGCCTACTCTCGTGAGTATTTCAGTGGATTTTTACCTCCTTCTGGCTGACAGAGGTTAGTCTCCCCAATGCTTGGGACTCTGTCCTTATGGTGTAGCCTGTTGCAAGAGCTCCCCCCTCAAAGTGAGATAGTACAGTTATGCAAGAACTTACTGTAACAGTAGATCTTCGAGAGGAGCTCTTGCAGTATGTGGTGCTTTCCCTCCCACCTGGTGACTGGTTTTCTCCATCCTTGGCTGTTTTCATTTCCTCGTTTCAGAGGAACCTTCTCAGTTCTCCAGTTCTGAGTTTGCCGGGGTCTTCGGTGGGAGAACTGAGGTCGGGCTGAGAGACTGCCCCTTTTACACCATTGGCAGATGTCAGGGGGCGGTCCCCCACTGTAGACCGCTAGCTAAAAGTTTTCTGTGGTGTCCTGGTGCCTGCCAGCTTCAGTCCTTATGGTGTAGCCTGCTGCAAGAACTCCTCTCAAAGATCTACTGTTATGGTAAGTTCTTACGTAACTGTACTTTTATCATGCATATATTGGATAAATAGTACCTGTCAGTCATCCCCCTCACAAAAAAAAAAATGTTGTATAAACAGGACATGCACAAAGGACCTGTGTGATGCATTATTTATCTACACTCGAGCAGTTTGACCTCTGATGCATCATTCTTGGCTTACCTCGCACATGAGGTTACCTGAGGCCCAACTGCTCATATGTAGATAAATAATGTATCACACAAGTCCCTATTGCCTATCACCTAAGTCTCTCTCATTGCTGGATTCAAAAGGTCGCAGTATAAATTCATGTAACTTTGAACATGGTGCAACATACTCCTTCCAGACTTGGTATATCTATCCTTTTAATACTCGTGCACCACACTTAGAAAACCAAGTGCCCGTGACTATTGGGATGAAGACCAGATTTCAGTATTTTTCAGATCTGTCAACTATTAGTTCCTAATTTCAGCTTTATTTTATTTGAAATTGTGAACCAGTTATTTTAAATATTGACAAATACATACTGTAGCTTGAGTGAGTTCCAGTACAGTGTTATAAAACAAAGTGACTAACCTTGACCCTTAAGTCAAAGGTTACAGCTTCCCCAATTAAATGAAACCATTTATTTTGAAACAGAATAGTTGTACTCTCTTAGACATTCCAGACAGATTTACAAACTAGTCAAATGTTACATTTCCTTACCACCCCTCCCCCCCCCAATAGTTCTTTCACAATTTGGTACGTGCACTTTAGACATTTCTGATAAGGTAGCCTGATGTAATGGCTAAATTCACATTTACGCTATATTTTTTGAGCATTGAATGCTTAATCTTTTCTGTTCTTTCTTACTAATTGCTATCTTCATGCAGGATGATTAATGGAATAAGAGATGATCTGCAAACGCAGTTACCCAATTTATAGGAATAAAGTGACATTCGCACTGTAGTTTGCGTCAGACTTTGTAAGATAATTGTGCTGGCCGGTTGTATCCTCAGTAGATGTTATTTCTTTGTTTAAATGTAATGCATCTGTTTTTAGGATCAGCTGCTGTTCTGTGATGACTGTGACCGTGGATATCACATGTACTGCCTTGCCCCACCTATGTCAGAGCCACCTGAAGGTAAAGAAACATTTGTATTCTTGTTGTTTTGGTAAGCAAGAACCGTGGAAGGCTTGTTTCCAGAACTGTGTTCCTTTTGCTTTGTAATCATACCATCTTGAGCTTGCTTCTATGGCAGTCTGCTGTAATCTGAATAAAGGTGTGCATTGGATTGGTTCACATTGCACCATAAGAAAAGCCTCTGGAAGACTGCCGCTCTGCTGGCACCGAACTGGCCTCAGAATGTGTGTCATACTGCAGAACTTGAGTGCCGCAGAATTCTCCATTTTTAGAGATTTATATTTAAAATTAGTTTTCCAGAACTCCATGTCCCTGTTTGTCTTCCAGCCCTTCCCCATCTCAATTTTTGAGGTCATCTGTGACATTACTTGGCATGTTAACTTAATGGATGGACAGAAAACTGCCAGAGAAGTTAATAATGAAGAAATGAAATAGATCTGCTGCAGAAACTGTAACATACTTGCTCACAGGACGATCCTGAAAAAGGGGTAATGCCCAGTGATCATATCCTGTATCAGACTTGAGACACTTATGATTCCTGCCACATAATTAACTACTGGTGTACCATAGAGAACTAGAAGTTCTGATTACGATGCTCTTCTTTAAAAAAAAAAAAAAAAAAAAGTGCTCTGTCAGCACAGGTTATGACTTAGGTAGTATTTTTTTTCTCATTGGCAGCTTTTCCTACTACCTTTGTACAATCAGAAGACCCTTTGACCAGCAGAATGTCTGTGCAGATAGCTTGTTGATGTGGGGCATGGAGATCATTAAATACTGAGGGTTATTGTGAAGTTAAACTTCCTCAATGTGTTGCATCTTTAGTGTTTCTTTTAAAAAATATTTTTCTCATGGCGCTCTTTATCTTGTACTTTAAAAGTACTGATCAAGAACTTGCCACACCGGAATGTGGGCAGTAGTCTCCGAACCCTGTTGAGTTGCACTTGTTCCTTGACCATATGGGGTGCTGGACATTAACAAGACCATTAATTTCTCAGAGAATGAAAATTCATATGTATCGCCTCTGCGAGTCTGCTCTCCGCTGTTACATTGTGTGAGAGACCTAAGGTTGTTCCCAAATCATGTTCCAGTAGAGAGAACTGAGGTTGTTCCAGATCCTGTCCCAGTGTGTATGAACCCTGAGGTTGTTTCCAAATCCCATCCCAGTGTGCGAGACCTGAGATTGTTGCGGAGTCCTGTTCCAGTAAGAGACCTGAAGTTGTTCCCAAATCCTGTCCCAGTAAGAGACTTGAGCTTGTTCCCAAATCCTGTTCCAGTGCAGGAGAGACCTGAGGTTGCTCCCAAATCCTGTTCAGTGAGTGAAAGACCTGAAGATGTTCCCAGATCCCATCCCAGGTGAGTGGGAAGCCAGAGGTTGCTCCCGAGTCCCATTCCAGTGAATGGAAGACCTGAGGTTTTTCATGACTCGCGTCCCAATGAGTAAGAGACCTGAGATTACTCCCAAATCCTGTTCCAGTAAGAGACCTGAAGTTTCTCCTGAATCACGCCCCTGTGAGTGGGAGGCATGACATTTATCCTGAATCCCTTTCTGGTGAGTAGGAGACATCAGGTTCCCCCCTAGTCCCATTCCAGTGAGAGACCTGAAGTTGTTCCCAAATCCTGTCCAAGTAAGCAAAAGACTGGAAGTTGTTCCTGAAACCCATCCCAGTGCATAAGAAACCTGAGGTTTCTCTCGGATCCCATTCTGGTAAGTGAGAGATCTGAGGTTGTTCCTGAATTCTGTCCCAGAGAGAGAGAGACAGACAGACGAGGTTGTTCCTGAATCATGTCCCAGTGAGAGAGAGAGAGACCTGAGGTTTTCCCGAATCCTGTCCCATGGAGAGAGAAACAGAGACCTGAGGTTTTTCTCTAAATCCTCTCTGTGAGTAAGAGACCTAAGGTTTTTCCAAATGCAGTCCCAGTGTGTTAGAGACCAGATGTTGTCCCAGAGTACTGGGTCTCTCATAAAGCACACACCTAGGCTGGAGGGAACTGCATCTCGAGAAGTGCAGGGTTGGTGCATTTTAAAAAGGAGGTAGCCAACCCCCCAGACAACGCAACAACCAGCGCCAAGCAGTAAAGAGGACTCATGAGAATAAATTCACATGAAAGAATAAAATGCTAAAGCAGTGCTTACTTTATTTGTGTAGGTACACAGGTTTCAAGCTAGTCCAGCAATGGTGCATAGGATAAAGACTTGACTGTGCAGTAATAGATCTTCGGGGATAACTCTTTCATCAGGCCACACCTTTTGAAACTTGTATCCGTCGGGCAGTAGGACCACATGGGGCTTTTGCAAGCAGTCCGCCAGGGGCCGCTCACAATGACTTCAGACGCCAACATATACATAAGCATGGATGGCCGCTCCTTTCCAGTTCCTTTCCCGCCATCGATTTGAACTCATCAGACCACTAAGGAAACACTGCTGCATATTGCCACCGTTTTATTTCTTTATTAAAAATACAGGTAATAACTTTTAGTGATTTTTGGCAACCTGTGTATAATTGAAAGAACCTTGTAAATTTTTCCAGTACTGTGAGTGCAGAGAAAAATCAACGCCAGTGACCCTTACGATGCCTGTGTCTGCTTTCTAGGTCTAAGCCACAACATGAAAGCCTGAAAATCTGTCGGGAGGGGGGTTAGCTGTGCAACCAGGTGATACCTAAAAGAACTTCAAAGAAATTCTTGCTCCAAAAGACAGTAAAAAGAATGGAGAGGAGTTGCAGCAGAAATAAATCTGCATCGTCGACTCTGTTGACCGAATCATGGTCATTGAAATCTCAGTAGAAAGCATCTGGGAGTCAAAAACACAAGTACTGGGACAAGGAGAAGGCTTCCCCATTGTGCTCCACGTCACCCCTGTGTCAGATAGGTACGACCTCCTCTTCAATGTCGTCCACTCTTGGCAGCGCCAGCTGCCCCTCCCCCACCGCCATCAAACAACACCAAGGTCGGAGCTTGGCATAGGCATTACCAGGCTTATTACAACTGGACAACTGGTAAGTAGATGTGAGGGACTCCGCTTCCCCTGTCGAGTCCTGCAGTCACGCCTGTGGACCAAAGGGGCGCCGACACTCAGGCAGTTCTCATGTCTTTCTCAGACATGGTCAGACGTCTACTGCCTGGTTTCCCTGTTCCTGGGGGCCGGTTGACAGGGACTTCTACTAATCTCCCGTCGACACCACAAGGAACTTTTTTGCCACAGCCACCTCCCATGCCGCCAACGTGGTACTTCGGTCTCGTCTACCCGATCAACAATGAATAGGAGTAAAATCCCGATCTCATGATGCAGGAAGAGGAGGATGAAGCTGAAGATAATGCAGAGAGCCAATATGAACCTGCCACCAGCTCTGCAGTTTCCACATGCAGTGAAAGACACTGGTGAACACACCACGGTCCCCTTCAGAGGACCCTAGTATTTACACCATGATGCAGCAAATGCGGGCTGCCATGGGCTTTGTATTAAAAGAGCTGGATACCACTAAAAAGAACCCGCTGGAGTTCATGGAGCTCCCAGAATCTTCTGCCATTGTGGTGCCTCCTCTGCTTCCAGCCTTAGAGGATGCCTCTTGTGCAGCTTGGTGTAGACCAAACAATATACCAGCTGTCTCCAGGAAAGCAGATAAAATGTGTTCTGCCCTACTGGGAAACCTTTTTATACCACACAACCTGAGACAAATTCAGTGATGATTAATGCTGCCCATGATAGGTCTAGGGCACCTAAACACAGGAGGAATCTAGGAGACTAGATGTCATAGCTAAGAGGACTCATTCCTCTGCATTACTGGGCCTTTGTATTGCTAATTACCAGGCCCATATGATGAAATATCAGAACACCCTCTGGAGAAAGGCTAAGGCTGCTGCACAGGCCTTGCCTGAGGGCTCCCCAAAGCAAGAACTATTGAAAGCTCTGATGACCAGGGTTAATGTGGGCAAACATTTGCTGTGCACAGCCCATGATGTTTCTGGTTCTATGGCCAGGGCTGCAGCTTCTGGCATCTATCTCAGGACATATTCATGGCTTAGGGTTGCAGGTGTTTGCCACAGACATACAGCAAACAATTATTACTGCCTCATTTAGAGGGCAAAAGTTATTTAGTCATGATGTACAGGAGAGACTCAAAGATCTCCAAGTCTCAGGCAGGACTTTCAAATTTGTACACTCCCTCTTCTATACCTAGCCTAGGGGTAGGAGTAGGGGGTGCCTTTCACCCGGCTGGTGCTGGGGGACAGCATCCAACCCCCATAAAGCAGGACAGGGAAAAGGAGCAGGGGCTTTGCCAGTCCCTGCAGCTACCCCAGGTGCCTATTCAAAAGCACCTAGAGGTGGTGGAGCCACCCCCACCAGCTCAGCCCGACTCCTTATACACCCTCCAACCACCTTTACCTCTTGGGGTGGTTGTAAGGAGCCAACTCTCCCATCATTTAGACTAATGGAGGGAGGTGACCACAGATGCATGGGTCTTGGGGATCATAGAAAAGGGGCATGCTCTGGAACTTGTGGAGTGCCCTCACACGGACCTGGCATTTTCTGGCGAGGTGCGTTGTCCCTGTCTTGGAATGGGAGATTTCTGTGTGCCTTCCCTCTATTTCGGAGAGCGTCACTCAAGTCGCAGGTGGAGGGGCAGCTCTGATACTCATTGCTCCCCTATGGCCTCGACAGACCTGTTTCCTTTTACTGCAGAAGCTGGCAGTGGAACCCCCAGTACCTCTGCAAGGGTCTACTGTCACAGGAACAGGGAACCCTGGTCCATCCAGACCTGAAATCTCTTCATCTGCACGCATGACTTCTGAAGACATAGCCATAGCTCATTTTGGGGTTTCCCAAAAGGTGGCAGATGTTCTGGTGGGTGTTAGAAAACCATCCACCAGAACTACTTAATGAAGCAGTTTGTGTTATGGGTCACTTCCCACCACCTGGATCCATTCACCTGTCCAGTTAATCAGATTCTAGAGTATCTGCTGTTCTTACCGGATTCCAGTCTCTGGTATTCTTTGCTCAACGTGCACGTGACTGCCATATCAGCTTTTCATGTGCCTGTAGATGACCGTACGGTGGCTCGGCTGGAGGTAGCCCGTATGTTCTTAGAAACATAGAAATCTGTCAGCAGAAAGGACCCATCAGCCCATCTAGTCTGCCCCTTACCCTCCCCATAGGCTCCTCTGCCTATCCCCTTGCTCCCCTCCTTTTTGTCCCCTTCCCCCTGTGCAGCCTCCTGTTCCCTTGATTTTAACTGGTTTCATGTCCTTCCCTCTCTTGCCTACTCCCATGTAGTAATCCCAAGCCCTCTTGAACTTCCCCACTGAGTTTGCCTTCACCACCTATTTTGGCAGCTTATTCCAGGGACCCACCACCCTCTCAGTGAAGTATTGACCCCTCATATTTCCTTTTAATTTATCTCACTCCTATCCCCTAGATGTAGTGTTTTCCCACATTTTGAAGATGCTCCCTTCCCTCACCTTGTTTATTCCCTTCAAATATTTAAAAGTTTCTATCATATCACCCCCTTTCCCTCCTTGTTTTCAATGTGTACAGGTTTAGCTCCACCAGCCTTTCTTCTTATGATCTCATTTGCATCCCCGCACCATTTTGGTTGCCCTTCTCTGCACCCTCTCCACTCTGTCTCCCCTTAAGTATGGCCTCCAGAACTGTACCCCATACTCCAGGTGTGGTCTGACCATGGACATGTACAGTGGTATAATCACCTCCCTCGTCCTACTTGTGATGCCCCTCCCTATGCATGCCAGCATCCTTGTTCACCTTGCCCACCACCTTGTTGCAGTGGTTTGCCACTTTTAGGTTATCTGAAATGATTATCCCCAGGTCCCTCTCCTGTTCTGTTGCCTCAAGCTCCTCCCCTCCCAGTGAGTATCTTGCCTTTCGATTCTTATGCCCTATGTGCATTGTTTTGCATTTCTTTGCATTGAAGGCCAGTTGCCACTTCTCTGACCACTCCTCCAGCTTGATCAGATCTTCCTTCATTTGCTCAACCCCCCCTGGAGTATCCACCCTATTGCAGATCTTTGTATGGTCTGCAAGTAGACACACCGTTCCCATTTAGGCCCTCCACTGTATCCCCAATGTAGATGTTAAATAGTATTGGTCCCAATACTGACCCCTGGGGTACCCCACTTGTCATTCTTTCCTCCCTAGAGTGAGTCCCGTTTATAACCACCCTTGAGTTCTGCCTTACAGCCAGTTCTCTATCCAGTTTATTAATTTTCTTCCTGCCCCTAAACTGCTCATCTTGTTCACCAGCCTCCTGTGAGGGATGGTGTCAAAAGCCCTACTGAAATCCAGAGAGGGCCATGTCCACTGCCCCTCCCTGATCACATATCTCTGTCACCCAGTTGAAGAATTCGATCATGTTCATCTGGCATGACTTGCCCCATGTAAAGGATTCCAGGAAGATGGACAGTATGGCCAAAAAGGGCTACCTAGCTGCCTTTCTGGCCGTCAGGCAGACTAATTATATGGCCTATGCTGCCCAGTACCAGAAAACTCTATGGAATTCTGTAATGGCAATGGTGGATAAGGCACCATCTGGTCTGGTTGCTGACCTGGTGGAAATAGCCGGATGTGGCCTGGAGGCCACAAAGTACTAGTTTCACATGGCAGTGGATGCCAGTGACACTGTAGCCAGGTGGATGGCTTTGACTGTGGCACTGAGGCGGTTTGCCAGGCTAAGAACCACAAACCACTTGGGATACCCAGACTAAAACATGGACTTCCCATGTGAAAATAATTCTGTGTTTGGGGACAAAACAGAAGCTTATATGAAGAAGGTGGATGAATATAAAACCACCTACAAGAGCAATTCTGCTAAGGAGAGGGCTTCAACCTCTTATAGACCACAAGGAAGGGGAGGTGGAGGTAGGTCAGGCTACGCAGACCTTTTTTCCAGGCCCAAGCCACCCCTGTCTATCAGCAACAGAGAGGATACTTCAGGGGTAAAAGGGGCTCCAGGTGTGGCGATCAGGCCCCACAGGCTGCAGCCCAAGCAAAACAGACAGGGTCGCCTCCCCACTACCAATAGGAGGGCAGGCTGACTCACTACTTCCAGGCTTGGAAAACCATTACCACAGACAAGTGGATCCAGGAGGTAATGAGTAAGGGCCTAGCCCTCAGCTTCAAATCATTCCCCAAGCTAAAGTCAACATTTTTCAGACCAGCATCCCTCACAGAAAGGGCACGCCTGGAAAAACAAGTGTCAAACCTGCTAGTAGCAAAAACAGTGGAACCGGTTCCTCTCTCCCAAAGAGGAAAAGAGTTCTATTCAAGATACTTCCTAACCTTAAAGAAAAATGGGGAATGGCAACCCATTTTAGACCGAAGGGCTCTGAACAAGCACTTAGCAAAGCCAAAGTTCAGAATGGTAACTTTGGCAATAATTCTTCCCACTCTTCGGCAAGTAGACTGGCTGGTATCACTGGATCTGAAAGATGTCTACTTTCACATTCCCATCAGGGAATCTCACAGAAAATACCTACGGTTCAGACTACTGTCAGGACATTATCAGTTTGCAGCCCTGCCATTCGTCCTAACCTCTGCTCCCAGGGCATTCACAAAGTGCTTGGCAGTGGTAGTGGCATACCTAAGATGGCAGGGCATCACTGTGTTCCCCTACTTGGATAACTGGCTAGTCATGGGGCAGTCACCACAACAAGTAAAAGATGCCCTCAGGCTCACCCAGGATACTCTAGAATCATTGAGATTCCTGATCAGTGTTCAAAAATCTGTACTTCAACCTACTCGGGTACTAAATGTCATAGGGGCAGAGTTGGATACCTTGCAAGGGAGGGCTTTCCTCCCTCAGGACAGAGTAGACAATATCCCACAGGTAGCAGGTTCATTCGGCCTCAACAAGCCTCAGCCAGCAAGACACTTCCTAAGGTTGCTGGGACACATGGCTGCAGCAACAGGAACAGTTCAGGGTTGCAGATTCCAGATGAGAGATTTAGTTTCACCTCAGGGCACATTGGTGCCAAAGGAAAGATTCTCACAAAGCTGGTACCAGTGTCAAAGACACTATTGCAGGCTCTACAGTGGTAGCAAGACAGAAGCAACCTCAGAGGGGGGGTCCCATTCAAGGAGGAGTCCCCCACACTGGTACTTACTACAGATGCCTTCCTCCTTGGGTGGGGTGCACATCTGGAGGAGCATACAGTGCACGGCACGTGATCCCCAGCAGAGTCACTCTTACACATAAACCTGCTGGAACGTAGGGCAGTGCTCCTGGTACTGCAATCTTTCGCATCCATGGTAAAGGACAAGGTGGTGCAGATCAGGACAGACAACACCACTATGTACTACATAAACAAGCAGGGATGTACAAGGTCCAACCTGCCATGTACAGAAGCAATGAAAATACAGAGTCTAGCTTACTCCTTGCAGGTGTCCCTGCTGGCCATCCACCTTCCAGGGAAGGACAATACCCTGGCGGATGCACTGAGCAGAATCTACCAAAACCACCACAACCACAAATGGTTTCTAAACAGACAAGGGCTGGAGGTGGTGTTTCAAAGATGGGGCACCCCAGAGATGGACCTCTTTGCCTCAGAAGAGAACCATCAGTTGTCCCTGTTCTGCTGCAGGCCACCAGCAAAGGGCACAGTGCTCATGGTTGCATAGGTGCTAGGCTGGTCAGGGAGGTGCTTGTATGCATTCCCCCCATTCCTCTTGTCGCTCAGGGTCCTGATCAAACTCGGGTCTCTGCTGGCTACAGTGATTTTGATAGCCCCAGACTGGGCCAGACAGCCGTGGTACTCACTGCTTAACTCTCTGTCAGTAGCCCAACCCACACACCTCCTTCAGAGGCACAACATCCTGACCTCACCGGGAAGGATCCTGTACCCGAACCTCAGGTCTCTCAGATTCAGAATATGCTGACCTACACTTCTCTGAAGGTATACTTGGGGTTCTCAGGGGCCCCAGGAAGCCCTCAACCAAGAAAACCTATGCTTCCAAGTGAAAGAGATTTTCTATCTGGTGTAATACTAACAGCACATTACCTTCCCAAGCAGGGTTACCAGTCCTACTGGACTATCTCACCCACCTGCACTCGTTGGGCCTATAGCCCACTACCCTTAAGGTCCACCTGGCATCAGTCTCAGCCTATCTCTCGGTGGGTAAGCGTGTTTCTCTAGCTGCTAACCCTATTTTCAAAAAGTTCTTCAAAGGGTTAGCCAATTTGCATCCTCCCCACAGGGAACCAGTGCCCTCTTGGGACCTAAATGTCTGTATTGCCAAGCTCATGGAACCTCCATTTGAGCCCATATCCACAGCACATCTGAAGTTTGTCTCTTGGAAAGCCATATTCCTAGTGGTTATTACCTCAGCCAGACGGATAAGTGTACAAGCCCTATGTATAGAGCAAAACTATATCTCCTTCCAAAGGGACAAAGTGGTACTCAGGACTAACAGTCTGGATGTCGAGAGGGCTTTGAGCTACTATCTTGATCACACCAAGGCCCACAGACAGGACAGACAGAAGCTGTTCCTGACCTCTGGTGATGTGGGAAAGGGAAGGCCAGCTTCTAAGCAGACTGTTTCTTGCTGGATAGTGGCATGTATCCAGTTCTGTTACAGTAAAGCTGGAAAGGAGCCCCTAGTAGGCCTGAGAGCACACTCCACAAGAGGCACAGCTGCTACAGTAGCAGCTGCCAGGGATATTCCCTTATTGAAGATCTGTAAAGCACCTACATGGAGAACAGCACACACTTTTACACTACAGTCGGGACACCCAATCCAGAAGTGATGCCAGGTTTGGCACAGCAGTGCTGCAGAGTCTATTTCCTAAGTGAGGTTCTGCGCCCACCTCCAAAGGTGCTGCTTCGTAGTCTGCTGTAGTTAATCGTATTGAATTCCAGCGGTAGAAGAAAAAATTACTCACCTTAATAATCTTGTTTCTTCCAAGGCATTCTTCAGTATGATTAACTCTTCCACACTACCTCCCCTTCCATAACCAGCTGGCCTATGCATCACAGCTGATTCCTCTTATTGTTAGGATGGTCATACACTGGTTGTCTTAAGTTTAAACCAGATGGCTCATTGGTTTCTTCTCGTTAATCCTATCTGACATTACCAGGGGACAAGTTAAAGGGAATTTGTTACTGAATTATTGTTAACATTGTTACAATAGTGTAGTTTAGGGGTCTTACCAGCAGGCGTCAATAAATCTGAGCATTATAGAATGCAGCATTTGGTAAGGGCAGCAACTTCAATGGTGTCACGAACCAATACGTTCCATTTCTCTCTGAGGTAGTTCAACACAGGAGGCTGACTGCTATAGTTGATCATATTGAAGAATACCTTGGATGAAACAAGATTACTAAGGTGAGTAGTTTGTTCTTATCTGCTGTCCGTCTCTGTTTCTGTGATGAGAGAGATTTTCTTGAAGATGTACTGTTACGGTAAGCACATATAACTGTTCTTTCTAGATGTCAAGCAGCTCAGGAAATATAACTAGTTCATGCAGTGGCTCCAAGGTACCAGAAATGCTGCAGTTCAAGTCCAGTCCAGGAATAGTCCCATTCAAAAATCAATCCAAGTTAATCCAAAAAGTGGCTTGTACATGAATATAAACGGACAACGCTGACTGCAGCTGGAGGCAAGAATAAAAAGCTCTTCATCGGGGGTGAAGAATCTGAGGATTTGAGGTGCTGGGGCCTACAGCATGTTCACTGTGTCCTCCAACTGCAGTCAGCGTTGTTCGTGTACATGCCTTTCTCCAGCAGCAGCAAGACTTTGCTTGCCATCTTGTGGCTATATCCTGGCAATTTTGGAGACATTTTTTGGCTTAACTTGGATTAATTTTTGAACGGGACTATTCCTGGACTGGACTTGAACTGCACCACTTCTGGTGCCCTGGAACCACTGCATGAACTGGTCATCTTTCCTGAGCTGCTTGACATCTAGAACTACCACACAGACTGTCAAGTCTTTATTCTATGCACCATTCATTGCTGGGCCAACTGGAAATCTGTGTATCTACACATATATAGTGAGCACTGCTTTAACATTTTATTCTTCGATATGTGTTGTGTGTATTCTCGTGAGTGCTCTTCTTTGCTGTTTGGCTGTGGTCTCTCGCATAGCACCATGATGCACTGCTACCCAGCCACTAGGCCGGCTGTCTTTTTGTTTTTAGGGTTTTGTCATTTCTGTAATGTAACTGTTTTATTTACCTGTTTTGTCATTTCTATATTGTAACTGTTTTATTTAACTTTTGGTTTTTCATTTTTACAGGAAGCTGGAGTTGTCACTTATGCTTGGACTTGCTAAAGGATAAGGCCTCTATTTTTCAGGCTCCAAACTCCTCTTGATTAAGGGTTTAATTTTTGTTTTGTTTTGTTATTACTGAGATGAGATCAGCAGGATTGTGGTGCTCCCTGTCTTGGAACTTAAGCAGGGCATGGTTACCTTTTGGTTCTAGCTGCCCATTTTTAACAAAAACTTTTGTAAACATTTTTCATGAAAATTAAAAAAAAAAAAATACATCTCAGAACCTCAGTCTTATGAAGGTTATAACTTTGTTGGGTTTCCATGTTTGCTGTGAGAAGAGGAAACATTCACTGTTCCTAGAGGCAAATGTAAGAACAGTTGTCAGATTCCAGTCACAGGTATAATATCTGCATCCTTCGAGGAGCATTTCTTTTACTGAATACATGACTTACTGGTGTAATAGAAACCACACCCTCCTGGAATGATGCAGTGTCTGAAACAGTTACCTATGTTATGCTTTTACCCTGATTTTGATAAATCTGATCGTTATGCCCTCCTAGAAATTATCACATTGTTTTTAGATGGGTGTTTCACTTTAGTCATTAGGTCTGCAGTTGGCTACCTGTTGAGAGTTGTATGCCAGCTTTGGGGAAATCTAAATCTCTTTGGGGAAAAAAACTTTAGCCACTCTGGTTGGTTGTACCTATTTGTTTAAATGACTCTACTAGCCAGAAATTGAGATTCTGGGATTGTGGATATCTTGTTCTAGCCACACAGTTTGGCATGTCCTGTCCCTCTAAGATTCATGCAGGAAGGTCTTTAAGCTGGCTCCTCCTACCCACCCAGGTGGTATATGCCTTGGCTCTGCCCCTTGACACCAGATTTTCCTTTCCGCTGGAAGATTCAAGTTCCCTCCTTACCGCTCACACGTTATTGTAGGCCCTGGCACTTAAATCTGGATTTACTCAAACTCCGACTCGTTAGAGTTTCTCCCAATCGCTTCGCGATCTCGACCATGATGGAGGACAAGTCCTCACCCGGTTTCTGCCGCTGCCCGTGCAGGCAAAAGATGTCTCGCATCAACCTGCATGCCTCGTGCGTGTACTGCCTGGGTCTCGGCCGTGATACCCAGGCCTGCGAAATTTGTCGCACTTTTCACCCAAACGTCTTGGGTGATCGTCTCTCATGACTGCAACTGGGCAGACCGGAGAAACTGAATCCACCAGTCAAATCCAAGGAAGCCTGTTGGGTGGTCTCCGCGGTTGCAGGGTCGGCTGAGCAGCTCGAACAGATGAAGACCTTCGAAGAGAAGGCGGCTCGGGCTGCAGATCGTCCTCTTCCATGTCCATCTTTGTCCCACTCAGTCTGGGCTCCACCTTCTCGGGCTCCTTTTGGGAGTTGTGCCAGTCCCTCCCTACCAAGGGAGAGGAACCCTCGGGCATGCATGTCTCTTGGTCCCATAAAAAGGACAAGGAGCCTAGGGAAACTTCATCTCGCCAGTGATGTTCCTGGGACTGTGAGAGATCTCGGTCCCAGGTGTCTGGTGTCTCGACTTTGGTTGAGGTTGCGACCTCGGCCGCCGGCTTCACGGTACCCCTGTCAGGCCAGCTGGCTAAGACGCAGGAAGATGATCTGGTTGAGATTATTCTCGACCCCCATCGACCTGTCGTCGCTCGATGAGGCCGACAACTCCTTATTCCGGACCCCAGTCCTGCCTGATCCCACCGAGGAGGAGACCCAACCCACTGGGAATCTCCTCGTGGTCCCGGTCCCTGACCAGGAAGAGCCGCGGTTCTCCCCAGCTCCTTCTGAACGACCCATCTGTCCCCCCCCCGACGGTCCAAGTCGATGTCTCGGACTCCTTTAACCAACAGGCTAAAGAAGGCGCATAAGCGCTCTTAAGTAGCGGCACCACCACCACTCTTCCTTGTCCTCCTTAGATGAGGAGAGTCTTCAACAGAAACTCCGTCGATGCCACGAGGACTTAATGTGGGAGCAGCTGATTATGTCCAGTCAGAAGTTGGCCCCGGCTTCTACTCTGGCCATTACTTGGCTGTCATCCTCTAGGCCGACGTCGACTCCTCAGGAGCTGGTCTGTACTGTTCCTCTGCCTGCGGAGCCAGTCAAGACTATTCTGGCTCAGCCGAAACCGGCCTCTCCACCAATTTTGGTGGAGCCGCCACCTAAGCAGCCTCCTTCAGTGGCTCCTTCTAAGGAGTTTCGGCCTGTTCCAGGCCTCCTGCGTAGGCTTTCCATCACCCTCACTCCCGACCATCCTAGGTGGGTGGAGAGCAACTCCGGTGGCCGGCCGATCTATCCGGACTCCTCAGAGTCCGAGGACTTCGACCTACATTCTCGCTCCGTGGACGAGGAATCTGTCGGGAGTCTCTTGACGGAGGAATGCCCCTCTTCTTTCATGGGCATCCTCCATCTCATCTCCGAATCCACGGGGATGCCTTTGGAACCCATTCAGAAATGGGCCGAGTATCCCCTCTTTGACATTCTCAAACCAGGGGATTTGCTGATGGAGGCCTTCCCAGTGGCTGAGGCCATTGTTGGTCCAGCCTTGGAGCTGTGGCAGCACCCTGCCTGCTGCCCCACGCCTTCAGCCTGAATGCCTCACAAGTACACTGTGCCCATCGGGTCCCTCTCGGGATTCACGGAGCACCCCTCTGCAGAGGGATTTGTGACTGAGTCTGCATTCAGGTGCTCGGGTAATTCGGGAGATAACGATAGACCCCCAGACAAAGAGTTCAAAAAAATTAAACCATTCTGCCCAGAAAGTCTATGCCACCTCTTCGCTGGGCCTTCATCAGGCAAGCTTGACCTTCATCATGGCGCACTTCTCCCATGTCCTCCTGGGCTCTCTTGATGAGGTTTTACCTCGCCTCCCGCAGACCTCCAGATCATGGTCAAGCAGGTTCATGACCAGGGTCGGGCTGTTGCAAAACAGCAACTCCAGATGGATTTGGACCTCAGGGACTCCTGCGCCTGTTCAGTGGCGGCCGCGGTTGCCATGCATTGCATGGCTTAGTTGCAGGTCACCACCTTCACGGGGGACACCCAGCACAAGCTGATGGACGTCTCTTTCCTGGGTACCGATCTTTTTGGCCCAGGTGTGGACGGTCACCTCCAATGCATCGAAACGTCCAGTGCCACCTTGGACTCTTTGACCTCTGCTCAGAAGGAATCCCCGGGTTCCAAAAAGCAGCAAAAGAAGAAGCCTTTTCGGCATTCTGCCCCTGTGGCCAAGCAGCCCCATTTCCAAGCAGGGCAGCAACAGCAGGCTCAACCTTGGAACCCTTGGCCTAAGTCCGGGCCCCCGGTGGCCCGTAAACCCGAAGGATAGGGTTCAGGTGGTCCCCAAGCTGGACCCTCTTCCTCCAAGCCTGCCCAGTGACGGGATGGGGGGGGCCACCTCCATACCTGTCACACCAGCTCTGGGTCCTCCCGTGGAGGGCCAGCTCCGCCACTTCCTTTCTGCCTGGTCCACTGTTACAATGGACAGGTGGGTTCTAGAAGTGGTCGACCAGCGACTGCCTCTGGAATTCAAGCAGTACCTGCCAAGCCGAGCCTGCACTCCATGGGAGGAAATGGTGTCCGTACATACTCAGTCAGCTGTCCAAGATGACATCACCCAACTCCTCCACAAGGAGGAGGTGGTGGCCAGAGTCACGCCCCCTCCCCCCTTCCGTCAACCCAAGATTCTTTTCCAGGTACTTCCTGGTCCCAAAACGGACGGGAGGCTGGCGCCCCATTCTAGAACGGCATGACCTGAACCAGTTTCTCAGATTTCGCACTTTCAGGATGGTAACTCTGTCCCAGATCATACCATCTCTTGAGCAGAACATGTGGTTTTGCTCTCTGGATCTCCAGGACGCATTCTTTCATGTCCCGATCCGTCCGTCTCACCAGAGGTTCCTTTCGAGCGGAGGGAGCCCTCTTCGAGTTCTGAGCCATGCCATTCGGCCTGTCGTCAGCCCCCCGGGTCTTCACCAAATGTATTGCAGTGGTGGCAACCTATCTTCGGCATTGGGGGGTCGGGGTACTCCGCCTCAACGACTGGCTCATAGCGGGTTCCTCCAGACAAGAGGTGGAGAGGTCCAGGGATCTGACCCTCCAGACCTGCATTGATCCTGGTCTCCTGGTCAACAAGACCAAGTCAGAACTTGTACCTTGGCAGGTGATCTGCTTCATCAGGGCAGAGCTCGACTCTTGCCGAGCCAGAACCAGGCTCCCAACGGACAAAGCGGAGGTTCTCTCCTCCTTTGCCCAGTCATTTCTGGTTGGGCAATGCGCCCTGCCCGGGACTTCCTGCACCTTCTGGGTTACATGGCAGCCTGCACCACCATGGTCCAATGGGCCCGGTGGCATATGCGCCCCCTTCAGTCGGAGCTGGCCAGCCAGTGGACTCAGTGACATGGTCATTTTGACCAGCTGGTCACAGTGACACAGAAGATGTGGGACACTCTCCAGTGGTGGACCGTCCCAGCACATTTGCAGGAAGGGATCCTGTTTGTCCATCCCGAGTGTCATTCTCATTACCGATGTCTCTCTCACGAGCTGGGGTGCCCACATGGGGAATCGGAGCCCATGGGCTCTGAACCCCCGAGGAATCCCGATGTCATTTCAACCTGCTGGAGCTCGGAGCAGTCCAACTGGCACTGTCAGCATTTGCTCAGCTCCTTCGGGGTCAAGTGGTGCAAATCCAGATGGACAATACCACAACCATGTACTATCTCAACAAGCAGGGCAGCACACACTCCCAGCCTCTGTGCCGGGAAGTGCTCCACATCTGGACTCTCGTGTGCCGACTGGAGGCAGATCTCCTAGCCATCCATGTGGCAGAAGCCTCGAACCAACTTGCAGACTCTCTCAGCCATGTGGTCGAGGCATCCCACGAGTGGTCTGTCCTTCCAGAGATAGAACATAACCTGTTCTCCCACTGGGGCAAACCTCAGGTCGATCTGTTCGCCTCCGAGGAGAACGTGAAGCTGAGGCTGTTTCATGCCCGTCCCTCTCAGCAGGGCTCGCTGCAGGGGGATACCTTCTTGGGGCCGTGGTCCCAGGCCTCTTCTGTGCCTTCCCTTGGTTCACAAGGTGATCCTCAAGGTCAGGAGGGACAAGGCTCAGGTGACCCTGATAGACCCAGACTGGCCTCGCTAGTTCTGGTATCCAGATCTCCTCAGCCTCAGCTCCAGGCCGCCAAGGCATCTTCCAGTAGGCCCGGACCTGATTGTCAGTCAGGGAAAGGTAATCCATCCGGACCTTCAATCCCTGCACCTGACAGCCTGGTTCCTGAGCGGCTAGAGTTCCAAGCTTTGGGTCTCTCTGAGGATGTACTCACAGTTGTGAAAGCATCCAGAAAGGAGTTGACCAGGAGGTGCTACACCTTTAAATGGAAAAGGTTTTCCATTTGGTGTCAGGCTAAGGGCTTGGACCCTTTGTCCTGTCCAGTGGCTAGTATCCTCGACTAACTTTGGTCTCTGTCCAAGGAGGGTCTTCGGTCTACGACCCTTAAGGTGCACCTGGTAGCCATCTCTGCTTACTGGGTGTGGGCCGGTTTGCAGACGGTGGCACAGGAGAAGGTGGTCTGGCACTTCTTTAAAGGCCTCGACCATATTTCCCTTCCAATGCATGAACCACCACCACTGTGGGATCTATTGCTGGTTTTGGCAAAGCTCATGGGCAAGCCATTCGAACCATTGCACAGGTGTGAGATGTCACATTTGTTGTGGAAGACCGCCTTCTTGGTGGCTATCATGTCAGCCAAAAGGACTGGGGAACTATAGGCGCTCTCTGTTGAGTCTCCCTATTTGGTCTTCCACAGGGACAAGGTTGTCCTGCGCCCCCACCCGAAATTCCTTCCGAAGGTGGTGTCAGAGTTTCACCTTAACCAGGTGCTGACTCTGCTGGTGTACTACCCAAATTACACCTCGGAGGCCGAGTACAGGCTCCATACCTTGGACCTGAGATGAGCGCTCTCCTACTATAAGGAGCCAACGGCTGAAGTTCAGGGAGAGGTTCGCCAGCTGTTTGCCACCTACACTGAAGCCGCACCTGGCAGACCTGCGGCAAAGTGGATGATTGGCAGATGGATAACATCCTGCATTGATCTCTGCTACTGGTTGGCGGCAAGGAGCTTCCTGTAGGGATAAGAGCTCACTCCACCCGCCATACTGCTGCATCGGTGGCTGCTTCCAGGGACATCCCTATTCAGGAAATCTACAGGGCTGCTACCTGGAAGTCTGCAAGCACACCTTCATTACCCACTTCCACATCGACCTAGAGTCATGCCAGGATGCTGGTTTTAGGGCCTCAGTTCTCCAGTGTTCCCCAAGTAAGTATCGGGGGGGTGCATTGCCTCCCTCCTTCCGGAGAACTGTTTGGAGTCTGCCAAACAGCGAGAATAGAACAACATATCCACAATCCTAGAAAAACAGGTTACTCACCTGTAACCATAGTTCTATGAGTGATATATATTGTTCATCCTCACGGACCCACATGACCTCCCCGGCTTCAACGCACAACCTAAGCTTCCAGCAGGCAGGATCTGGCTTCAAGGGCGGAGCCGAGGCATACACCACCAGGGTGGGTGGGAGGAGCCAGCTTAAAGACCTTCCGGCAAGAATCTTTAAAGGAAAGGACATGCCAAACAGTGTGGATGAACAACATATACCACTCCTAGAACTACTGTTACAGGTGAGTAACCTGTTTTTATTACAAGAAATTATTTCAGACCCAGCATAATTTCTCACTACAAAAACTGTTACAAATTAAGGTGAAACTGACTACATTTATTTTCGTATCCCGTAATGGTTAGCAAGGATCACATAATTCACTGAATCATGGATTCCGAGATCCTTAAGTTTTCTCAAATGGTGTGAAGAGTATCCACAGGGCATGGAAAGTGCCCGTTATTGCCCACACCTTCATAACACTTTGTTAGCTCAGCGCCCATTGAGGACCCATGGTTTTGATGGGAAGTCCAGTTCTGTCTCCTTTGTGAAAATGGGTGTGTACTTAACCTTCCCCATACATGAATCAGAGATGGAAGCATTTTCACAATGAATAAATGTTCAATGTTCAGCAGGCTCCAGTTGCTCAGTCCTGATTGTCCGCAACAGGATTCGGATCAGTGCTTCCTTGATCTAATTTGGTACTTTTTTTAACCTGACAAAATAACCTGGCTTGAATCATTTAATTTGAGAAGTCAGTTCTACCTTTGAAGCAGCAGTATTTGTTAGTCAAAACATAGGTTTTCTTTCAGCAATAATTTTTCTAGCAAAACATATCAAGATCCTAATTTATTGTTTCTTTTTCTTTCATTCCTGAACTAAGATTTGGTATCCTGAATTTCAAAGTTCCCGTGCTATGCCTGTCATGAAAAAATTAACGATCTTGGTACAGTGCTGTGCCTTTTACTATCATAAACCTGTGGTAAAACCATCCTGGTACACCTGCATTATAAGTCTAGCATGCACATTCAACAGGTATCCTCAGCCATCTTTAATGACACGAGTCATTAATTACAAATTGAAAAGAACAAAATGACAAGATGCTGTGTCAGCATGTGGTCTGAAAAGAAAACAAAATGGTGATATTAAATGCACACTGAATATAATTAGAATCAATGTTTCGACCATAGGTGGTTTTCAGGAATTATCTGAAAGACAATAAAAACTAAGTTAGTAACCCTTCTTTTCTCTTTTAGATAATTCCTGAAGAAGGCCTAAGGTCAAAATGTAGATTCTAACTCTATTTTCAGTGTGCATTTAATATTACCGTTTTGTTTAATTACAAAATTAGCTACAGAAGCTGTTTTAAGAATATCTGAGAAAACTAAAAACGGTGTATGAATTTCACTATGACAAAAACACATTGTTGCTAACAAAAAAAAAAACACAACTGATGACATTTTATGCCAGCTAACAAATACTGCTGCATATACCTTGGCCTTTTGGGCAGATTGAGGGGGCCTGGCGGCCCTCTTCTGCCGTCACATTCCTATGTTCCTATATACAGGAAAATGTAACTTAATTAGAAGTCATTCTATGACAGAGTGGATTCTTGATTGTTGACCTTAATTTTTAATCATAGAAACATAGAAGGTGTGTTTTGTTAAAGTCTCACAGTCAAGGGAGTTGCTGACTTGCATTCATTTTGACTCATTTTAAATAGATGTGTGAAGTTAAGAAACTTTGCTTTGCTAAGAACGTAGTGAAGTGTCACTGCTTCACGTGCTTCTTCCCCAGGTGAAGTACTCACTTCACCTAGCAAAGTGCCTGCCTAGTGAGGTGCATCGTGAAGTGGCACTTTGTCATATGTGAAGTACCAGTTCCTGTAGTCAGTAAAAAAAAAAAAAAAAATTAAAAATAGACAATTCCTTTCCCCTACTCCTTGTAGCAGAACCTCGTCCCAGCATCCTCCATCCCACCATTTTATCACTTATTCTGCCTTTCCTCCACCCTGCAGTTCACCCAGACCCACACACTCTCCCCCATGCCACCACAGCAGAAGGTAAAATTAGCTCACCAACAAGTCACATCTGGTGAGGAGGGATGGAGAGCAGTACATTCCCCTTCTCACCACCTCAGACTGCCACCGTCTGAAAGTGTGCACAAATAATCAGCTTAGTAGAATTCAGCTGCTTACCACTATTCGCACACCCTCTCATTCATCAGACAGCAACTGGCTGAAGCAGTGAGAGGAGGGCCAGAGCTGGTTGCCATTCCTCCTTGCCAGTCAGTACTTGCCGCTGGGCCAGTTTGTATCCTTTGCTGAGGTGGAATTGAGGGAGGCAGGGGGCTTGGGTGACCTACAGGGTGGAGGGGGATGAAATAAAGTGTTAAAGTGGGTTGGATTGGGATTTACCACAAAGGTGTGGGGGGGGTGTTGATTATAAATTTAATCCCTTCGCCATGGCCAGTGGTGGTGAGGTTGGGGATTGGTGTTCCAGAGGGGAAATTGGCTGTGTTTGAAATGATTGGGGAGCCAGTTGGGAAAGGGTGCTACAAGGTTTGGGGGGGGTTTTTGTGTGTTACATTTTTAGAAAATAACTTTGTTTAGGCGTAGGTAAAATTTTGCACCTTGCTGGCAAATTCCAGTTTTGCTGCATCTCTGCTTGGAAGGACATAGCTTTTGTGCAGTTATTCCCTTGTTGACAGCCACTAGCCATCCAGAAGACACATTTTGCAGTGAGAAAGAAAAACTAGGAGGCAGTTTTCCTAAATGCCATCCAGGTGGTTTAAGGTCTGAACTTCAAGATGTCATCCTATTGCGTTTAAGCAGAGTATATCTGCTCTTAATCCCGAAACAAAATGTTACGATAAAGAGTAGTCTACTGGATTTCTCTCTTGGTCAAACATTTACAGTGAGCCACGCATAAATTATGGAAATAATCTCTGCCCTCCTCATAGGAAAAAATACTATACAGTAGTTTACAGTAGGGATTAGGTGATATGCATTTAAATAAGTGGCCGAGTTTAGTCACCTAATATTGATGTTCATTTTGCCTCCCTTATTTGCACAAAACATCCCCCCAATTTTTAGTAACTGATGCACTAAATTGTCAGGCTGGAACACAGCGCTTGGCATGGGAGTCTGGTCTCGCCGTTTGAAAAGCACTGTTCTAGGGACATGGATATGTTGTTCAATCCATGCTGTCTGGAGGTTCATTGCTGCTTTAATTCTTTCCGGAAGTCTTCAAGCTGGCTCCTTCCACCCACCCGAGTGGTAAAACCCTCGACTCCGCCCCATGACACCAGATCTTCCTTACTGCTTGGAAGCTCAGGTTCCCTCCTTAGCGCTCTGCATTTTAGGCCTGGATCCAAACTCTTAGGGTTTTCTGAAAATTAGTTTAAAGTTTTCTAGACTACAGTCTTCTTCCCTCGTGGCTGCGATGGACAAATCCGCTCCCGGCTTCCGTTGGTGCCCTTGCGGGCAGAAGATGTCCCAGACTGATCCGTACTCCTCGTGCATTTACTGCCTGGGCCTTGCCCACGATCCACAGGCCTGCAATCTGTGCAAGTCCTTCTCGGCTTCGGTCTTAGAGGACCGCGCTGCCAGACTGCAACTTGGGCATCCCGAGAAACGGTACCCACCGATGAAGTCAAAAGAGACTTGTTTGGCTGTGTCCGCAGCTGCGGGCTCCGCAGAGCAGCTGGAGCAGTTGAACGCCCTCGAGGAGGCCCAGGCCGCTATATCTTCCTCCTCGGCTGCGGCGTTTATCCCACTCTCCTTGGGCTCCTCCTACACTGCTTCTTTCAAGGAGCTTTGCCAGTCCCTCTCCACCAAGGGAGAAGGGCCATCGGGACATACCAGTAGGTCAAAGAAAAAAGAACCGAAAGGTAAGTCCCACTGCCGACATTCGTGGGAGCCGGAGAGATATCCCCTTCACTGGACTGTCGAGACTCTACTTTGGTCGAGGTTGCAGCTGAGGCCGCTGGCTTCACGGTGTCGCCGTCAGGTCAGCCGGCCGAGACATCCGTCGACACAGTCGAGATTTTTCTTGACCTGTTGGACGGCTTGACTGGAGAAGCAGACAACCCTTCTTCACCAGTTCCCCCGGTGGTAACCGAGGACTTACCCGTGCCTCCTGTGCTGAAGTCCCCGGTAAAGGACCCTGAACCAGGGGATGAGTGGGTTTCCCTCACCCCCTCTTTGACCCACCCTCGGCTACCCCGAAGGTCTCGGTCCTCTTCCAGGTCGAGTAGGTCCAGCCGACATCAGCGGTCTTGGCACCATGGAAAGCGGTATTGCCGTTTGTCCTCTTCAGAGGATAGGCTCCGACATAAGTTATGCCAGCGCTACAAGAACATGATGTTGCAGCAACTTTTGTTGACCGGTAACAAGCCGACTCCGTCGCCTTCTCCGGCAATTAAGTGGCTGTCACTGGAATGACCGAAGCAACCCCTCATGGTTATCGAGGAGCCAACCCCGGCGCCAGTTGTTCGGCCGAAACCGGCTGCTTTGCCCATTGTGGTGGAACCGCCACTTCCTCAACCGAAAACTGGGGCCCCGACCAAGGATTCTCGGTCGGGTCAGGGCTTGCCCCAGAGGTTGTCAGTCACCCTCACTCCCAATCGACCTTGGCAGGTTGAGGGAGGCTCAGGCGCTCGGCAGCTGTTTGCAGACTCCTCGGAGTCTGACAACAACTCCTCCCTGTATTCCAGGCCCATTGACCTGGAATCTGCAGTTGGTCAGTCGGTGGACGAGAGCCCATCCTCATTCTTGGGTATACTTCGACTCATCTCAGAGTCCACTGGGATGCAGCTCGAACCCGTTCAGAAACAGGCCAGGTATCCCCTCACGGAGATACTGGACAGATGAGATTCCCCTACTGAGGCCTTCCGGGTGGCCGAAGCCATTGTTGGCGCGGCTTTGGAGTTGTGGCAGCGGCCTGCATCTTGTCCCTCGCCTTCAGCCAGGATGGCTCGTAGTAACGCGATCCCCACCAGTTCACTCTCCGGTTTCTCTGAACACCCCTCTGCGAAGGGGCTGGTGACCGACAATGTTTTCCGGCGTTCCGGGAATGCTAGGGACATGGACATACCGCCCAGTAAAGAATCCAAAAAGCTGGATTACTCGGGGCGGAAGGTTTACACTGCTTCCTCCCTAGGTGTTCGACAGGCTAGCTCGGCTGTACTGATGGCACATTTCTCATACGCCCTTATGGGTTCCCTGGATGAGGTGATTCCTCATCTCCTGGCTGACCTTCAGACGACAGTCAAGCAGGTGCGGGATCAGGGAAGGGCGGTGGCTAAACAGCTCCAAACTTCTTTGGACATCGGTGACTCTTGTGCCCGGTCAGTAGCGGCCGCAGTAGCCATGCGCCGCAGAGCTTGGCTGCGGATCTCCACCTTCACGGCGGACACCCAGCACAAGCTGGCAGATGTTCCCTTCCTTGGCACCGACTTGTTCGGGCCAGGGGTGGAAGGCCATCTCCAGAGGATCAAGAAGTCCAGTGCCACCTTGGACTCGGTCACGTCTGCCCAGAAGGACAAAGGCCACCAGCAGCAGTGTAAGCCCTTTTGCCCTTCCACTCCTGTGGCACATCCGGCCCAACAACAGGGCCAGCAGGCTCACACTTGGCACCCTAAGGCCAAGTCTGCCACTTCCTCCAGTAGGAAGCCTGGAGGGAAGGGTCCAGGAGGTCCCTCGGCCGGCCCTTCCTCCAAGCCTGCCCAATGACGGGTTGAGGGGTGTCGCCCCCAGCCTCGTCACTCCTTCCCGGGCTCCCCCTGTGGGGGGATGGCTCCGCCACTTCCTTTCCGCCTAGTCCGCTATCACCACGGACCACTGGGTGCTAGAAGTGGTCGGCAGGGGTCTGCCTCTGGAGTTCGAGCAGTTCCCTCCCTATTGAGCCGTCGCCCCACGTGGGGCAATGGGATCCACAGCCTCTCTGTCGGCTTGTCAAGCCGACATTGCCCTGCTCCTCCAGAAGGAGGTGATCAGCGAGGTGACGGACCCTACTCCAGACCCAGGGTTTGTGTCCAGGTACTTCCTGGTCCCAAAACGGACGGGGGTCTGGCGCCCCATTCTCGACCTACACGACCTGAACAAGTTCCTAAGGCCGCTCACCTTCAGAATGGTTACTCTGGCTCAGATCATTCCATCCTTGGACCTAGGTGTGTGATTCTGCTCTCTGGATCTCCAGGACACGTTCTTTCACGTCCCAATCCATCTGTCTCATCAGTTCTTCCGCTTCAGAGCAGAGGGATCTCTTTACGAGTTCCGGGCCATGCCCTTCGGCCTCTCTCCAGCTCCCAGGGTCTTCACCAAATGCATGGCAGTGGTGACAGCATTCCTGCGGTGCCGAGGGGTCCGGGTGTACCCTTACCTGGACGACTGGCTGATTGCAGCCCCCTCCAGGTTGGAGGTGGAGTGGTCCAGGGATCTAGCCCTCCAAGTCTGCTCTTGGATTGGCCTCCTCATCAACGAGGCCGAATCGGACTTCGTGCCTTTGCAGGTGATTCAGTTCATCGGGGCAGAGCTCGACTCTCTGCGAGCCAGACCGCGGCTCCTGGCGGACAGGACCGAGGTCCTTTTCTCCTTTCCCAATCATTTCTGGTTGGGCAGTTGCGCCCTGCCTGGGACTTCCTGCGCCTTCTGGGCCTCATGGTGGCCTGCACCAGCATGGTCCGTTGGGCCCGCTGGCATATGCGCCCCCTGCAATGGGGGCTGGCCAGCCAGTGGTCACAGCGTTCCAGTCCTCTGGACCAGCCGGTGACAGTGACCCAGGAGATGTGGGACGGCCTGCAGTGGTGGCTCGTCCCAGCTCATCTGCAGGATGGTATCCCGTTTGTCCGCCCTGAGTCGACGGTCACTCTTATGACCGATGCCTCTCTGATGGGTTGGGGTGCCCATCCGGGGGAACTCCGAGCCCACGGCCTCTGGTCCCCTCAGGAGTCCCGATGCCACATCAACCTGCTGGAGCTTCAAGCAGTTCGGCTAGCCCTCACTGCCTTCGCTCCGTTTGTACGGGGTCAGGTGGTTCAGATCCAGACTGACAACACCACGACCATGTACTACCTCAACCGTCAGGGCGGGTCACACTCCTGGCCTCTGTGCCAGGAGGCTGTCCGCATTTGTTCTCTCGTGATCAACCTAGAGGCGGATCTCCTAGCCATCCATGTGGCAGAAGCCTCCAACAGTCTGGCCAATGCCCTCAGCTGGATAGGTGCTGCATCTCACGACTGGTCACTCCTGCCGGAGGTAGTGCAAGAACTGTTCTCCCATTGGGGCACCCCTCAGGTGGACCTGTTCGCCTCCAGGGAGAGTGCAAAGCTGAGACTGTTCCATGCCTGCCTCCCTCAGCAGATCTCGCTGCAGGGGGATACCTTCTCGAGGCTGTGGACCCCGGCCTCTTCTGTGCCTTCCCTCCATTTCTCTTGATCCACAAGGTGCTTCTCAAGGCGAAGAGGGACAAGGCGAAGGTGATTCTGGTAGCCCCAGACTGGCCTCGCCAGTTCTGGTGCCCAGATCTCCTCAGCCTCAACTCTAGGCTCCCGAGGCGGCTTCCAGCCCTCCCAGGCCTGATCTCAGTCGACAAGGGGAAGGTTCTGCATCCGGACCTTCAATCCCTGCACCTGACGGCCAGGTTCCTGAGTGGCTAAAGTTCCAGGCCTTGGGTCTTTCCGACGAGGTCCTCAATGTCATTGAGGCGTACCATAAGGAGTCGACCAGAAAATGCTATGCCTTCAAATGGAAGAGGTTCTCCATTTGGTGTCAGAACAAGGGGTTGGACCCCTCTTTCTGTCCCTTGGCTAGTATTTTGGACTGCCTGTGGTCCCTTTCTCAGCTAGGGCTTCGGTCGACGACCCTTAAGGTGCACCTGGCAGCCATCTCTGCTTACCGGGCGCGGCCCGGCAAGCAGTTAATGGTAGCCTCAGGAGAAGGTGGTCGGTTATTTTTTTAAAGGCCTTGATCACATATCCCCTCTGGTGCGAGATCCTCCACCTCCGTGGGATCTACTGCTGGTATTGGCTAAGCTCATGGGCAAGCCATTTGAACCGATGCACAGGTGCGATATCTCCCACCTGTTGTGGAAAACCGCCTTCTTGGTGGCTATAACATCAGCCAGAAGGCTGGGAGAGCTCCAGGCGCTTTCCATTGAGTCTCCTTATATGGTCTTCCACAGGGACAAGGTTGTCCTTCGCCCCCACCCGAAATTCCTTCCAAAGCTGGTGTCAGAGTTTCACCTGAATCAGGTGTTGACTCTGCTGGTGTTCTACCCGAATCACACCTCAGAGGCCGAATATAGGCTCCATACTTTGGACCCTAGAAGAGTGCTCGCTTATTATAAGGAGTGAATGGCTGAAGTTTGGGGAGAGGTTTGTCACCTACGCTGAAGCCACACCTGGCAGACCTGCAGTCAAGCGGATGACAAGCAGGTGGGTCACCTCCTGCATAGATCTTTGCTATAGGTTGGCGGGCATGGAGCCTCCCAATAGGATAAAAGCTCATTCTGCCTGCCATACCGCTGCTTCGGTGGCTGCTTCTAGGGACGTCCCTATCCAGGAAATCTGCAGGGCTGCTACCTGGAAGTCAACACACACCCATTACCACATTAACCTAGAGTCACGTCGGGATGCTGGTTTTGGGACCTCCGTTCTCCAGTCCTTATTCCCCAAGTATAGTGGGTGTGCACCTTGCCTCCCAGAGAACTGCTAGGAGTTTGCCAGACAGTGTGGATTGAACAACATATCCACGTCCCTAGAAATACAGGTTACTCACCTGTAACAGGAGTTCTAGGAGTGGTATATGTTGTTCATCCACACGACCAACCCAACCTCCCCGGCTTCGACGTGCAACCTGGCTTCCAGCGGGCTAGATCTGGCATCATGGGGCGGAGCCGAGGGTTTTACCACCTGGGTGGTTGGGAGGAGCCAGCTTGAAGACCTTACGGCAAGAATTAAAGTGGCAAGGAACCTGCCAGACAGTGTGGATGAACAACATATACCACTCCTTGAACTCCTGTTACAGGTGAGTAACCTGTATTTCTGGAAGGGAGTGATGATCAGAAATGGATACTTCCTGCATGGAATGTTTGCTCTGAGGAAAGTATAATGCAAGGCACCACATCAGACTAAAACAGGAAAAAGGCAGTGTCAGGAGCTCAGATGGGTGCAGCAGTCAAACGGTTTGGTATGCACAAAATGTGTTCTAAACATTTATATTAACATAAATTCCTACACAATACATTGCAGAGACGTCCGGATGGTGAAAAATGGGATAGCACACCAGAAGGGAGACTTAAAGCAGCAGTATTTGTTTTGGGGAAAAATGCTGTACAGTTTTTTTTAGTATATTTCTGGCAAAATACATTAATATATCCGTTTTTTTTTCCATTCAGTTTCATTCCTGAATAGAAAGATAGGGGTTTGATGTTTTTAAACGTAACTGCTCTCCAGCCACGCCCGATGGGAATATATGAAACATCTTGGTGTGGTGCTGTGATTTTTACCATCAGGAATGTGTGCTTGCACCATCTTAGTACATCCAGAGTATAAATCCAGTGCATAAAGTCACAAAAATAACCTTGCATGAAGGGAGTTTTAAAAAATTGCTAGTGGTGGCCATCTTTAATGACTCAAATCAGTAATAATAAAGTTAGTAACAAAAAGCAGCTTCATAAAGTTAGTAACAAAAAGCAGTGATGAGTATGTTAGAAACATATTTTTGCTAAAAAACTATATGACAAGATTTTTTCACAAATGCAAAAATACTGCATTAACGAATGAATTCTGGGCTAGTATTCTTCATACAGGACACGAAGTACTTTGTGCTAGTGAGACACTTAGTAATTCTCAGACTGTGGTGTACTGCTGCTTTTCAAACCCTGTAGATATTTATAAGCTATTCTTGGATCCCAGTTCACAAAAAGCAAGGACTGAAGAGATGATTGTGGACTGTGATGTGTCTGTGTGCTTTACATCAGAGAAATAAATAGTGTAAAAGTGTGTGTGAGACCTGGAGTGAATAAGGAAGCACTTCTTGCAGTTAAAAATGGCTGAACGTGTACTGCTGGGCTTCAGTAAAGGAATTCAGAGCAACCTTCAACATGCTTTTAAAGGCACACTGCCAACCCCTCCAAGTCGCCCCTTCACCATCAGTTTCTTCAGCTTTACCTGGACTTCTGTTCGTCAACCCTTGCTGGACTGTTTGACACCTGTTTAACACTTGAATATTGTATTATTGTGTCTGAATTATTGTTCACCGATAACTATAAACTTAATTCTAAATAATCTTTTTTAAAGAAACATAAAATTATCCATCTTCAGTTCAGATGGTGATCATTGAAGAAGGAAAAAAAAAAGTACTGTGTATTGATAACCACCCGAGTGCCTATATAGGATTGTACTTATGCCTTTTTCATTTCGTAAGAGGAATATGGATCTTTTCTCTGTACTTGCTGAGATTCCTGACTGAATAGAGGAAGGCAGGGCCTGTCCTGTCCCATCTCCAATTCAGTCTGTCAACTGTGAATGACAGTGGGATCGACAGGACTAGGCTAGGCTTTTCCAAATAGTGCCTAACTGGGTTGGACGATCTACGTCAAACACACTTCAGTATTAGAATTTTGAAGACATAAACAACTTTGTAGTGTGCAGCTCTATGGTTTCAGGCCTGAAAATACACGCTTGACCTGCAGGACATGCTGATCTGAAGCTTAAAACTTTGTTTTCAGTTCTTTCTGTACTTAAAATGGTAACCTTTCCAAAGGTGCAGCATCCTGTCTTGCACAAAATGCAATTACAGAGAGACCACAAAGGAAAGATTGCAATGAGAATGTAATTTTTGTTTTACTGAAGGCATGCTGAGTTTCCTGCACTATCATTATAGAGAGACTTTTGGGGTAAGGCTTGGGGTTGCAGGTGTGAAGGCTTCGGTTGTTTAAAATCTGGGTGGTGTTAAGTACAGTGTGGATTTTCCTTTATTAGTTGGATACAGTTACAGTGTAGGGTAGAGGTTCCATTATTGCTTACATAGACCCTTTTTCCCTGTAGCATTTCTACCCTGGAGATTATACACACACGCAACTGAGGAGATTCAGACAGACTGATCTGTGCTGTTTTTAAAATAATTAGAATTGTTTAAATACTTTTTATAAATAAAAAAAAATAAGAATTCTGAGAATTGAAAATTTACTTCAGAATCCTCCTCACCCCCATGCAAACTTCCAGAATCATCAAACACCAGTTTGTGAACTGCTGTTTTAAGGTTCACCTGACAAAGGATCCGAGCAGTCCAAAGCACTGGTAGGCTTTGGTTTTCAGTCTCTGCTTGCTGATGAGAGCACAGTAAAGGTGAACATTTTCAAAATCAGTTTTGAAACTGTCCACTGTGAGTGCTGAGCTATCTGTCTATTCTGATTATTTGGGCTGTCTGCCCTGATTGGTGCACCCAGTTGAGTATGCTGAGCATGTTTCTTTAATTTCCGTTAACACGTTCCAGAAACTACAATCATTTTGAATTAATTAAAAAAAAGTATGCAGCTTCCTTTCCCTGGGAACAAGGGTTGGTGGAGCTGTTCGTAAAGAATGCAGCTTCATTGTATGGGATACTTATGGCAGTGAGACAATATCTGATTTTCATGTAAGAGAAAACACTTTGAATTCTGCTTCAGTGTGCTTTCTTTAAAAACATGAGTAGGGCCAGCCTGTCAGCACATTGGCAGTGCTGATGCTTGTAATGCTGGTGACCCTAGTTTAGGAATGGGCCTGGAGGGCTACCGTGTTGGGTGGGGGCAGAGGAGGAGGAGGCACAAGTGGCCCAGAAGATGTTCTCTTGGGGGGGGGGGCACACCTGTTTCTGCTATGATACTGCCGCCTGGACAAGTGGCTGGAAAGAGATACAGTGCCTGGGTGTGCACTAGAGCCATATCTACCAGTGGCCCTAGGGCTGAGCTGAAAGGAAAGGGGAAAAAAACAACCAGGTCCTTGCATGATGTGATAATACTTTCAGACCATACAGCAGAGGCTGTCCCAGGAGCAGCACTGGAGAGGCTTGGGAAGCCCAGCAAGCCCTGCTGTGAGGGTTATCGCTTTTGAGGTGTTGGGGCTTAGATATGCTCAAGAGAAAGGAACATAAGGAATAAATAAAAAAATTAATGATGACTTGGTCTTATTATTGGGATAGATGTCATTGAAAGGTAAATTTAGTGGTTGCAGAGCAAGAAGGAGACGGGTAAAGAAAGGAAGCTGAAGGGGTAAAATGCTCTAATTGATGTACTCTTGCTACCGTTAGACCTCTAAACCAAAAGATGTACTGTAGTAGATAGTCATGAAGCAACACTACCATGTATGTAGAAATGATCAAGCCGCTCAACTTGTAATAGCTTTCTACAACGCTTAAAACAACCAAGGAGTCGCACTCTTTCTGAACATAGTCTTGAGTAGCAGAACTAGCATCTGTACATGAGCTAACATTTAAGAAACGAGGACTCCAAAATCTGTCCAGTGTGGTGACGTAGAGCTAAATCAGAGTTCCAGTAAATATTTTAACGGTGGGTGGGATGGTGGCTTTAAAACATGTATGGGATTTTAAATGGTTTTAGCTGTTTGCACAAGCAACATTTAAGCTGGGTAAGGTCCTGTTTCCTTTCGGCATAATTTCCAGTGGTGCATTGAAGACAAATCCTAGCAGAACATCTTTACTCCTTACATTGATGAGCTACTCTGATCAAGTAGCTGGTTTTGAGGAGGGTTTGCTTGTTGAGGAAATGGGCCCACGTTTTGGCCACAAGTTTTCCCAGGTTACATCAAACGGAACGCTTTTTTTCATATTGAAAAATATTGATTACACACTCAGTTCTTCAAGATAAACAGTACGTTGTTAAGAAATTGTAACTGCAAAACAAAGTAATTTCTGTAGAGTAATTGGGAAAAGGATGCTGCATCTCTGATACTTTTTGTGTGATTTATGTTACAGCATCTCAGTATTGTGAAACCTCATGATATGTCATCAGTTATCTTAGTAAACAGTTGTAAAACTTAAGTAAATCATCTTCTGTTGGTTTCCAGAACACTTGGTTGAGAAGTATGTTTTTACTTCCTGTAGAAACATGTTTTCCATTCAAATTATGCCACAGACTGTTGAAGGAAAATAAACCTCCAAGTATGTACATGTGTATCCACATGTTTTATATTGTTAACATCCTTTCAGGACCAGGATTACTGTGTAGGGCAAGTATAGCATATTACGTGGGAAATAAAATTTTACAGAGTGTGCACCCATTGGGAGATCTAGGCAGCCCACCAGTGCACACCAGAGGAGTTCAACGAGGCCAAGAGTTTGCTTGAAGGCCTGGCAGCATTGCTTAAAGCAAACAGTCAAATGAAAAAAGAGAGAGACAGTTACCACCTCCCAAACAGTATCGTCCACATAGCATGGAGGATTCAAATGAATTAAGCCCTCCATGTTTATTTGTACAAAGCAGTTGTGTACAAGAAAACTGCAAGTGCACATCAAAGTTAAAACAAGAACTGACAGCGAGCAGATGCCAGAGCATCAGCCTGACAAGGCACTTCATCAGAGGTCTCAGGACTTGAATTCCATGTGCTATGTAGATGACACACCAGAGGAGTGCCTATATCTGCTAATAAACATAGTACCTTGGAATATGTTACTAGTATTATAAATTTGAGCATAAATGCTGCACCATGCATTTGTGAGTACATATAGGTGCCTGGTCCATCTAATCAGATAGCCGTATTTGTGGCTGCCATCTTTACCAGTTTTATAAGAAATAGTTAAAAAGCTGCTGATGTCTCAATGAAAAGATTATATATGTAAACTCAATAAAACTTGTGTTTCATACATTTTCTGCAGTTATTCATCTTTAATTTTTTTTTTATTATTAAAGGTATTTGCATGAAAAGATCTTTTTTAAAGAATCAGTCGTCACCAGTGATTCCCACTTGTGGGTCTGGACTGGAAGCACTAGGGCCCTGTGGAAACAAAGCACTTGTCAGAATGCTGGCCATAGCTACTGGTCATGGTGCCTGCACAGCCCCCACATGGTGCCATGCACCACCTAATAACCATTGCCAGCTCCCTCACTGACCTCAGTTCTGTTCTTCCCACTGTCGAGTGCACACTGTGGGGGTGCAGCGCCTCTGTTCAAACTCATAGCCACTTTTCTATCTGCATTACTATTTCTCCCTTACTGTGGTGTTGCATGTGTTTATTTTACCTCGATGCCAAAATCTGATAAGAAAGGGGCAGAATCTCTGTGATGATACAGCCCTTTCCAGGGCAACAGATGGCAGTCTCATAAATAGAGGATTAGGACCTTATGTAGACATGCAGGAGGAGTAGATGGTGTGCAGTAACAAAGATACTGGTTTCATATATATATATATATAAAAAAGTTGAGAAATACAGAACTTAATTGGAAACAAAAGTAAAACCATTCCTAAATACACTTTCTGAAGTTTTTCTGGAAGTATTCATAACTCTTCAAGAAGATGAGATAACTAAAGTAAGAAAAATAGAATGGGTTATGGCTGCATATCAGTGTATCTGCTCCAGTGCTAAACTTAGATTAGGGAATATTCCTTCTTGCCTTAGATATGCATACCTTGATACCCGGCTTGATTGTGTCCTGAAGGGGAACAGTCACCACAAAGGGTCCCATGCTCAAGTGTGGGGCTGGTCCCAGTGTGCACTTTGTGTGCAAAAACATTTTGGTTTACTTCTGGTTTACTGTAGTATAGTAGATTGTGCGTGTAAACTGTCAGTCTGTTACTAATATGTGATTGTACCTTATAATAAAGGACTATGGCGCTATAAAGCCTGGAGTCAAGTGTCTTGTCTGTTTGAGGTGGTGAGTGCCCGACTGTTTTGTTATGCTCAAGTGACTTTCCTGTCTTGGGGCACCACCATCCCTGTGCAACCTTTTTTGTTTTTAAATATAGCGGATTATATCAGACTATTTTTGTTTACTTATAGGCTTGACATCTTCTGCTACTACAAATCCCAGAATCCCCTGCAGCTAATATCAAAGCAGTAGGCAGATGTGAGAGATTCAGTAACCTGCAGTGCATGTTAGAGTTTATATACTGTAAGCTCTGATCTTTTGTTTGTGGGCCCTGCTCTCCTCCCTGCGCTAAGTACTGTCACATAGGACTGTACTTGGCCCCTAGAAAAAGTAGACCCGGAAAACATCTGTTTGGACATTATAAAAGCACTAACATGCACTGCAGACTACTGAATCTTTCACTGCTGCTTACTGCTCTGTCAGCTGCAGGAGATTCTGGGATTTTAAGTAACAGAAGGTGTCAGGCGTCAAGTAAATAAAATTAGTCTGACACAGTCTACTATACTACAGTAAACAGTAAGTGAAGCAAAATGGTTTTGCACACAGAGTGCACATTGGGACCTGTCCAACACTTGAGTGTGGGGCCCTGTGTGATAAGTTTCCCTTTAACAACAAGATCTGGCCAGAGCCAGAACGCCTACTAATGCTTGAACTTGCTAAGGGTTGAAGAGTTAATGTCTGTCTTAGTTTTACTGTGCTTGTATTATTGTGATGTAAAATCTCCATATTTACATAGGTGTAAGAAACATAGAAACATAGAATTTGACGGCAGATAAGGACCGCTTGGCCCACCTAGTCTGCCCATTTTCCTACCTAACAGATAAGCTGCAGATCCTAGTTAACCAACAGCTTACTTCCTCCTACCCCCCACTAGGACTGCCTTATGTCTGTCCCATGCATTCGTGAATTCCTCCACTGTTCTTGACTCCACGACCTCCTCAGGGAGGCTGTTCCATGCATCCACAACCCTCTCTGTGAAAAAATACTTCCTCACATTACCTCTGAGCCATCCCCCCTCTATCTTCAAACTGTGCCCCCTTGTTCTTGCACATCTCTCTTTCTGAAAGATGCTACCCTCTTGGACTTTGTTGATTCCCTTGAGGTGCTTGAAAGTTTCTATCTTGTCCCCTCTCTCCCTTCTTTTCTCAAGGGTATACATATTAAGCTCCTTTAGTCTTTCTTCATATGTCTTCTGGTGCAGACCCTGCACCATTTTGGTTGCCCTCCTCTGGACAGCCTCCATTCTGTCTATGTCTTTGCAGAGATGGGGTCTCCAGAACTACACACAGTACTCCAGATGGGGTCTCGCCAACTGTCTGTACAGAGGGATAACAACTTCCTGTTTTCTACTATTGATGCCTCTTCCTGTGCATCCCAGTATCCCCCCAGCCTTCCTTACTGCCTTCTCACATTGCTTGCTCACCTTTAGGTCATCTGATATAATTACCCCCAGGTCCCTTTCCATTTTTACTGTTGTCAGTATCTCACCCCCCATTGTGTACGCTTCCCCTGGGTTTTTGTTTCCCATGTGCATTACCTTGCACTTCTATGCATTGAATCCGAGCTGCCATACATTTGACCATTCCTCAACCTTGCCAAGTCCTTCTCATCCTTTCCACTCCTTCTTGTGTATCAACCCTGTTGCAGATCTTTGTGTCGTCTGCAAAGAGACATACTTTTCCTTCCAGTTCCTCTGCAATGTCACTTATAAAGACATTAAAAAGGACCGGTCTCAGTACTGAACCCTGCGGTACCCCGCTAGTAACCCTCCTTTCTTCACTGTGTACTCCATTTACTACTACCCTTTGCGTCCTGTTGTCTAGCCAATTTTTTATCCAGGCTACCACCTTGGGACCCACTTCAAGGCTGGCTAACTTGGTATTAATCTTTTATGTGGGACTGTATTAAATGCCTTGCTAAAATCTAGGTAGGTCATGTCCACAGCCCCTCCCCGGTCTACTACTTTGGTCACCCAGTCAAAGAAATCTATTAGATTCGTTTGACACGACTTTCCCATCATGAATCCATGCTGCCTTGGGTCCTGTGCTCCACTGGCCTCTAGGTACTCAACAATTCTTTCCTTCAGAAGTAATTCCAGCATTTTCCCTACCACTGAGGTCAAACTAACTGGTCTGTAGTTTCCTGCCTCTGTCCTGCTCCCACTTTTGTGAAGAGGAATCACATCTGCCCTCCTCCAGTCCTCTGGTACCACCCCATCCTCCCATGATTTTTTAAAGAGAGTAGTCAGCGGTGTCACTAGTTCTACCCTTCTTTTAGAATTCTTGGGTGAATCCCATCAGGCCCCATTGCTTTGTCCACCTTCAGTTTTATTAGTTCTTTCAGAACCCTTCTATAAATGGACTGGTATCGACCCCTGTCTTCAGAGTGTTTCTCTTGTTTGGTTTAGGTACCTCCCCCTCCTCTTCCTTTGTGAATACTGAGCAGAAATATTCGTTCAGTATCCCTGCTTTTTCACTGTCACCCTCTACCCACATTCCTTCCCCTTTATTAAGCCTCAGTATCCCTCCTTTGGTATTTCTTCGCTCCCTAATGTACCTATAAAAGGTCTTATCCCCATTCTTAACAGAATTGTCTATCCTTTCCTCGGTTTGGGCCTTTGCTATTCTGACTGCCTTCCCAGCCTCTTTCTGCTTTAACTGATAAAGTGCTCTGTCCTGCTCCTTCTGTGTTTCCTTATATTTCCTGAATGCTATCCTTTTCTCCTTAACCTTCCCTGCCACCTCTTTTGAGAACCATAGTGTTTTTTTTCTTCGTTGTGTTTTATTAATTTGCTTTACACAAAGGCTTGTTGCCTCTGTGATGGCTGTTTTGATTACTCCCATTGTTCCTCCACCCTCCTTCTTGCCTGTTTGCTAGTGCTTTTCTGAGGCACTCTCTCATTTTCCCAAAGTCAGCCCTCCTAAGTCCATTACTCTTGCTTTTGTGAAGCCGAGTTGTATAGCGGTGTTTATAGTGAACCACACTGTTTGGTGGTCGCTTGTTCCCAGATGGCTACCCACTTCTAAATCAGATTCTTTCTCCGTCCCCACTTGAGAGTACCAGGTCTAAGATTGCTCCCTCCCGAGTGGGTTCCAATACTAGCAGTCTGAGGCATGCCCCCTGTAGGGCATCAAGAATGACCCTGCTCTTGGATTTGCCTGCAGCAAAGGTGCTCCAGTTAACATCTGCCATATTCAGGTCCCCCATCAACAATATCTCCCCTTTTTCTGCCATTCTAAGGAAGCCTTCTATCATTTCCTTGTCCATTCCCTCCCCCTGAGATGGGGGTCTGTATACAACCCCCATGCAGATTGTGGTGCCATTTCCTGTCTCCAGGGTGACCCAGAGTGCCTCATCTGTTCCCTGTGTACTCTTTAGTTCTGTTGCTTTGATCCCTTCCTTTACATAGAGAGCTACTCCTCCTCCTCTTTTACCCTCCCTGTCCCTCCTGTAGATTGTGTATCCTGGTATGTGGACATCCCAGTCATGGTTCTCTGTGTACCATGTTTCTGTGACTGCCACAATATCCAGGCAACCCTCTTCCATCAAGGCCACTAGTTCAGGGAGCTTGTTACACAGACTACGGGCATTGGTACTCATCACCCTCCACTTTTGATAGCCTTACCCTTTAGCTCCATTTCTGTCCTTACTGCCTCTGCCTTTTTTTACATTTACCTCTGTTCTGCTCCCTAATAACTTCTCTACCTTGGTGTTTACCTCACTAATTACCATGTTTTGTGGGGGGAGGCTGGGATTTCCCTGCTCCTTTTCAGTGCCTCCCCCCTTGGCTAGTTTAAATGCTTGCCAATGAAACATTTAAACCTCTCACCTAGGATCCTGGCCCCCCCCCGGACAGATGCAGACCATCACACCAGTATAGGTCTACATCCCTCCAGGTGGCTCCCCAGTCCCCAATGAAGCCAATACCATGAGCTCCACACCAGTTTTTCAACCACTAATTGAATTCCCTGGTGAGGAGTGCCCTAGCATCACCCTTGCCATAGACAGGTAGCACCTCCGAGAAGGTTACCGTATGCGCTATTTGTCTAAGGCCCCTCCCCAACTCTACAAACTCCTCTTGCACTGCTCTGATCCCATTCCTAGCCTGGTCATTTGTCCCTAGGTGGACAATGACATCCAGCTCCCTCCCTCGTGCAGCTCCTCCCACGATCCTGAGGATTCGCTTCCTGTCCCCCAGGAAGGCACTGCTACCTCCCTCTCCCCTTCCTCCCCCATTTCTACCCCATAATGATTGAGTCCCCAACCAGGAGTTGTTTCCTTCCCCTGTGGGGTCCCATGCCACCCTCCTGTGGGTCTCCTGTGTGAAGGTTCCCAGCATCCTCCTTGGTCTCCACTGCAGGTGCCTCCATAGAGGAACCACTGTCCACCAGAAGAGCAAATGAATTGTGGAGAGGTACAGCTGGAGGGATGCAACTCTGTTCCACCACCCTCTCCATCCCTGAGCCCACCCTGGTCCAGCCTCTCCTCTTTCTTGGCAACCTCTGAGGCAGTGGCATTGGCCTTGGTGGTCCCTGGGTGGGGGAGAAGGTTTCACGAATCCTAGCCAGGTCAGCCTGGAGATGGGCAACCTCCTCTCTCAGACCAGAGAGGTACCTGCAAATAGTAAGGATATCCAAAGTCTTGGACATCAGAGCTCCTGTACTGTCATTTCCAAACAGATACTGCCACTGCAACATCACACTTATAAGATGCTTCAAGAATCTCTGAATACATGAAATGTCATGAAATTAACTTGAAGGGTGGTACGGTAGTCTAAGGCAGACACAGGCTATCTGAGGGGTCAAAGGAGGGTGGCAAGACCTTCCAGTACATTAGGGGAAAAAAACAATGAGAGAACATAGTAAACCTGAGAAGGGGGATGGAGTGGGTGGAGGAAACGGGGAGTAAGTGGAAGTACTGAATAAATACTTTTGCTCCGTCTTCACAGAAGAGGATGGGCCACTACCACTGGGAAAATAAGGATGTGGGGCAATGGGGATGAGGGAGGAAAAAATAAGAGGATAAACTCCTTAAAGGGCTCAACGTGGACAAGTCCCTAAAACCACTTATGTTGGTACAAAATTAAAAAAAAAACAGTCCCTAATGTAATACGTATACCAATTGAATGTTTTTTTCTTGCTTTGTGCTGTAAACGATCGATCTTTGTATCAAAAAAAGTCTCTTTTATAAATTGTTTTATTGATAGACATATGCATAATAATGACTGTGTGTTTACTTGTCTTTACAGACGATACCTAATATGGTTTTTGTTCTTGTAAAAACAAACAAGCAAGCATGTTGTTTCTGCCAAAACACAGCTTGGCAAAAAAGTGCTCTCAAAAATATATGGCAAAAAATCTAACATGCTTATATAATGTATGGTAGAACGTTACCACATGAAATCTGTCTTTTGATAGTGTTGTCATACCATCGATGTGACGTCACTATGTTGTTAACCCATCGATGGTAAGTCACATCGATGGTATAACAAACTAGAATTCCCATGTGCTGCTGTCACTATGACAGCACTACCAAGCGCAGTCTCCAACACTTTGAATTTGCTTAACAAAGTGACAGTTAAACCAGGAGCTAAATAAAGGGGGAAAAAACAGTTAAACATCATGGCAGCATCAGTCTTTTAAAAACCGGTGTCTCACTCACCCTCTCTCTCCCCCATTGCTATTAATCTGGTCGCTCGAGCGAAGGCATTTAGTAAACACTGATTTTTTTCTTCACTCGTGTCTTTGCAGATGTGCTTGAAATTAGCATGCGTTTACTACACATCGAAACGCTCAGTGATCCCAGCACTTAGGAGCAGAGTTTCTGGCTGCTCCGATTGGTCCTGAAATCCATGTGATCAACACTGACTGTTCTGTTTGTTTACTGTTTGCAGAATCTTAAGAGTTACAACTTTTTACGTTTTAAGAGTTTAAAGTGTAAAGTTCTGTTAGTTTATGTTGTGCTGTCTCTTTATATGTATTGCAACTTACTGATTTCTCCAAATAACGTGTTTACTTTGAACCAAGCTGCACTGGCTCGTTTTCTGCATCTCAGGGTAAGCCAGTTGCAGCAATTTCACCATGGCGCTAATGAAACAGCATTGTGATTTGTGTTAGATGTCATCTATTAAACTACTGTGCTTGCACTGATGCCCATACACTATAAAAGACAATGTATGGGCATTGATGAACAACCACTCTAAGTTTTCTCGTGGTTGCCATGACATTTTTTGCAAACTTCTCAAGCTGCGCTCATGAGGTTTACAGAAGTTATCATGACAACCACTCGAAGCGAGCATAGAGCAGTTGTTCATCAATGCCAATACATCATCCTCTGGTTTATACGACTGTTTTATTAAGTGATAATGTAAAACTTGAAAGGATAATTTGTGATTCAGGTAGGTAGTGCATAAATATAAAAGATACAGTAGTGTGTGTTACTCACTGTTGCAAAAGCCAGACTGTTATCTGTCGTAGTCTGGTGGTGAGGGCAGCCCCCACCTCCTCGAGAATTTGGAGCTGAAGATCTTGCTTACAAAGGTCCTGGGGTGCCTGGCAACAAAAAAACGGGATGTCCCCTTCTTGCAGCAGTTTATGCCACATACATTTGCAGTGTAGAAGAGCCTTCCAGGGCTGGAGTGGTGCCACGGCAAAGACCAGAGTACACCTTCAGTTCCACTCCAGAGTGAAGGCTTGGGCTATGGTGAGAGAAAGGGATTGCTACAGAACCTGACCAGGTATTGGACTTAATAGGAGCAGAGCAGGACACATAGCAGGGAAAAGCTTTCCTCCCCCAGGAGAGGGTGGTTAAGTCTCACAGAACTGGCAATGTCTTTCAAAGCTGGGCTGCCCAGACCAGCAAGGGTCTTCCTTCAGTTGCTGGGGAATGTGGCTGCCTCTGCAGCTGTAGTCTCAGGCACCAGGTTTCAAATGAGGGATATTCAGTACCACCTAGGGTCTCACTGGTCCCAAAGGTGGGACCCTCTGACAAAGTTGGTACCCATTACAAGTGCCTTCTAAAGGCACTGGACTGGTGAAAAGAGGAGGAGGACCTGAGAGAAGGAATCCCCTTCCTCCAGCAATCACCCACAGTGGTGCTCACTACAGATGCCTCCCTCCTGGAATGGAGTGCCACCTGGAGGACCTCACTCTTAAGTGTGGTGTGGACCCCACTAGAGTCCCAAGAACCCATAAACTTCCTGGAGCTCAGGGATGTTTATCTGGCAATGCAGGCTTTATCCTCCCATATCATGGGTCGGTTGATTCAAATCACCATGTACTATATAAACAAACAGGGCGGAACATGATCTTCCAGACTGCACAGAAGCAGCGAAGATCTGGAGCCTGGCATACAAGCTGGCGGTGCAGTTAGCAGCGCACCTACCAGGGAAAGATCATGTCTTTGCAGATTCCCTGAGCAGAATCAGTCAAGGCAACCATGAATGGACCCTGAACAAGCAGTGCTTGCAACTGTGTTAAGGTGGGGCACAACAGAGGTGTACCTATTCACCTCTTGACAAAACTACCAGTTACCCCCTCTTTTGTTGCAGGCCTCCATCACTGGGGACAGCCCCAGGGGATGCCCTGGTCTTCTGTTGGACAGGGAGATTACGCTTTTCCCCTTTTCCTCTACTGTGGAGGGTACTGCTGAAGCTCAGAAGGGAACTTGCAACAATGATCTTAATGGCTCCAGACTGAGTCTGGCGGACCTGGTACTCTCTGCTTCTGGCCCTGCCCAGCAAACCTCCTATCACTCTCCCCCTGAGCTACAATCTGCTGACATTGCCTTGGGCAAGATAACATTTCCAGACCCCAGCACTGCGCCTCAGGCCGTGGTACTTGAGGAGTTAGAGTATTCTGGTTTAAACCTTTCAAAAGAGGTTTTAGGTGTGTTAAAAGTTTCCAGAAAGCCAGCCAGCAGGAAAACATGCATCCATGCAGATCAATCCTTTCCAGGCCAGTCTGTCCTCCGTATTGGATTATCTTGTACACCTGACCTTTACTCTTCTACCCTTAAGGTACCTCTTGCTGCAGTCTCAATGAATGCTTCAGCTGGCAGGGATAGGTCAATAGCCTCTCCAGCTATTATCAAAACGTTCTTCAAGGGTCTGACCCACTTGAACCTTCCTTTTAAAGATCCAGTCCCTCTCTGGGATTTGAACGTATGCATTGCCGAGCTTGTGGCAGCTGCTGCTCTGAAGTATGTTACCTGGAAGACAGTTTTCTTGGTAGCCCTCACCTCAGCCAGGAGAGTGAGTGAGCTCCAAGCTCTGTGTACAGATCCTAACTACATTATCTTTCACAGAGATAAGGTAGTTTCTAGGGACGTGGATATGTTGTTCATCCACATTCTTTGGCATGTCCCTTTCCACTTTAATTTCCACTTTAAATCTTGCCAGAAGTCTTCAAGCTGGCTCCTCCCACCCACCCGGGTGGTATAACCCTCGGCTCCGCCCCCGACGCCAGATCTTCCTTTCCGCTGTAAGATTCAGGTTGCCTCCTTCGTGCTCCTGCATTTTGTAGGCCCTGGCTTCAAAGCCTTTGATTATTCCAATACTTAGTCTAGTTCGCATTAGCGATCGTGACTGCTTACCTTCGATTATGGAAGACAAGTCTTCCCCCGGTTTTCGCCGGTGTTCGTGCAGCCAGAAGATGTCGCGCACCGATCCCCACACCACGTGCGTCTGTTGTCTCTGTGTCGACCATGACACCTCGAAGTGCAAATTTTGTCTCACTTTTCATCCTAATGTCCTCGATGACCGTCTCGCACACCTGAAGTTGGGGAGACCCGTGAAATCTAAGGAGGCCCATTGGGCAGTTTCTCCAGCCGCGGGATCCGCCGAGCAACTGGAATGCATGCAAGCCTTCGAGAAGAAAGCGGTTCGGGCTGCAGAATCTTCTTCTCAGAGCTTCTTCGTTCCGCTCAACCTGGGCTCCACCTTCTCGGGTTCTTTCCGAGAGTTGTGCCAGTCTCTCCCGACTAAGGGGGAAGAGTCCTGAAAGCATGCACTCCTCTCAGTCCCATAAGCAGGAAAAGGACCCGGGATCATCATCTCAGCGAAGACGTTCTTGGGATTGGGAGAGATCTCGGTCCCAGGAACCGGCAGTCTCGGCCTCGGTCGAAATTGCCTCTTCGGCCGCTGGCTTCTCGGCTTTGCCGTCGGGCCAGTCGACCAACAATGTTGAAATCGTGATTGACCCATTGTCGCCGATTCCGGTCGACGACTCTCTCGATCGGACTCGATCTTAATTTCCCGATGAGGAGACCCAGCCGCTGGGAATCCCATCGAGAAGTCCTCAACCGGAAATCACGGTCCGCCGGTGTCTCCTAAACGACCAATTCGGCCTGTCCAATCTCGATCGAGGTCCAGGACACCCTCGACCAAAAGGCAGAGGAAGAGTCAGAAGCGCTCAAAAAAGAGGCGACTCCATCGGTCATCCTCATCCTCCTCGGATGAGGAGAGGCTTCAACAGAAACTCCAGCGCTATGAGGACCTCATGTGGCAACAGCTGATTTTGACTGGACACAAGCCAACCCCGGCCATTACGTGGCTTTCGCCTCCTAGGCCGCAGCCTACTCCTTCGGAGCTGATCATGTCGGTTCCCCCGCCCGAAGAGCCTGCGAAACCTCCAGTTCAGCTTAAACCGGTCTCTCCACCGATAGTGGTGGAACCACCACCCAAGCAGCCTGTGGGAGGGGCTCCTTCCAAGGAAGACAGGCCTGACACTGGTCTCCCCCGGTGTCTTTCGGTCATTGTCGCCCCAGACCGCCTTTGGCGGGTCGAGAGTGACCGGGGCGGTCAACCACTGTATCCAGATTCCTTGAATTCGGATGTTACCGGCCTGCATTCTCATCCAGGGGATGACGAATCGGCCAGTGAGTTAGAGATGGAGGAAGGTCCTTCCTCCTTCCAAGGCATTCTCCACCTCATCTGAGTCCACAGTGATGCCCCTGGAGCCAGTCCAGAAAAAGGCAGAGTACCCTCTCACGGGGATACCCCGACGGAGGCCTTTCCTGTGGCCGAGGCCATTGTTGGCCCAGCGTTGGAACTCTGGCAGCGCCCTGCCTCTTGTCCAGCTCCATTTGCGCGCATGGCCCGCAAGTATGCAGTGCCCATGGGGTCCCTTGCGAGGTTCACAGAGCACCCTTCGGCCTAGAGCCTGGTGACCGCCTCTGTGTTCAGGCGTACTGGAAGTTCTGCTGACACAGACCAACCTCCCGAGAAAGAATCCAAACTCATGGATCATTTGGTCAGGAAGGTCTGCGCTGCCTCTTCTCTAGGCCTTCGTCAGGCAAGTTCGGCCATCGTCATGGCACACTTTTCCCATGCCCTAATGGGTTCTTTGGATGAAGTCCTCCCACACCTTCCCACGGACATGCAGACCATGGTCAAGCAGGTCCGGGATCGGGGCCGAGCTGTTGCCAAACAGCAGGTTCAGACAGCCCTGGACATTGGGGATCCTTGTGCCCATTCGATGGCAGCCGCAGTTGCCTCTCATCGGAGGGCTTGGCTGAGACTCTCCTCCTTTCCGGCGGATACTCGGCACAAACTAGCTGATGTGCCTTTCCTGGGCACCGATCTTTTCGGCCCGGGTGTGGCTGGTCACCTTCAGCGTATTGAGCAATCCAATGCTACCTTGGACACTATTTCTGCTGAGGGTTCTTCAGGCAAGAACCAGCAGAAGAAGCCTTTTCGGCACTCTTCCCCTGCAGCACAGTAATCCTCCTTTCAAGGAGGGCAGCAGCAGCAGACTCAAGCTTTATGCCCCTGGCCCAAGCCCGGGCCCTCCCAGGCCCATAAGGGAGGCTGAGGTTCCGGTCCTGGATCCTCCTCCAGGCCTGCTCAGTGATGGGGCGGGGGCTGCCTCCCCCTCTCCCGTCACGCCAGCTCTGGGTCCTACCATGGGGGGGCTGGCTCCACCACTTCCTTTCTGTCTGGTCCGCTATTGCCACGGACAGGTGGATTCTCGAAGTGGTCGGCCAGGGACTGCCTCTGGAATTCGAGCAGTACCTTCCGAGCTGAGCCAGCGCCCCTTAGGAGGAAAGAGTATCTGTTCAGACTCACTCGGCTGTTCGAGACGACATTGCTCAGCTCCTCCTCGAGGCAGTAGCTCCAGTAGCGGATCCTCCAGCAGACACATGCTTTGTCTCCAGGTACTTCCTGGTGCCCTAGCAGACGGGGGCTGGCGCTGCATTCTAGATCTGCACGACCTAAATCAGTATCTCAGGTCATGTACCTTTCGGATTGGTCACTCTGTCCCAGATCATACAATCCTTGGAACGAAACGTGGTTCTGTTCACTGTATCTGTAGGACCTGTTCTCTTACATCCCAATCCATCCGTCTCATCGGCAGTTCCTCCGCTTCAGGGTTGAAGGGACCCTGTATGAGTTCCGAGCCATGCTGTTCGGTCTGTCATCAGCCCCACGGGTCTTCACCAAATGCATTGCAGTGGTGGCAGCCCATCTCGGGCATTGGGGGGGGTCAGAATTTACCCCTACCTTGACGATTGCCTCTTAGCAGGTCCCACCTAGCAGGAAGTGGAGAGGTCCAGGGATCTGGCCCTCCAGATCTGCTCCCAACTAGGCCTCCTGATCAACGAGGCCAAGTCGGAACTCGTGCTTTCCCAGGTGATGTGCTTCATTGGGGCAGAGCTTGACTCTCGTTAAGCCAGAACTCGGCTCCCGGTAGACAGAATGCAGGTTCTCTCCTCCTTTGCCCAATCATTTCTGGTTGGGCAATTGCACTCTGCCCGGGACTTTCTGCACCTTCTGGGTTACATGGCAGCGTGCACCTTAGTGGTCTGTTGAGCCTGGTTGCACATGCGCCCCTTCCCAATGGGATCTGGCCGCCCAGTGGACTCGGCGCCTCAGTCATTTCAACCAGCTGATCACTGTAACCAAGATGATGTGGGACGCCCTCCAGTGGTGGACCGCCCCAGACCGATTGCAGGAAGGGATCCCGTTTGTCCGTCCCGAACCGACTGCCGTCCTTAAGACCAATGCCTCTCTCATGGGCTGGGGAGCCCACATGGGGGACAACAGGGCCCACTGTTTCAGGACCCCTGAGGAGTCCCAATACCACATCAACCTGTTAGAGCTCAGAGCAGTCAGACTGGCACTGTTAGCTTTCGCTCCTCAGCTCCGGGGGCAAGTGGTTCAAGTCCAAACGGACAATACCACGACCATGTACTACCTCAACAAACAGGGCAGCACACACTCCCATCTGTTTTGCAGAGAGGCGCTCCACATCTGGACCCTCATCAGCCATTTGGAGGTGGATCTCCTAGCCATCCATGTGGCAGGAGCCTCAAACCATCTGGCAGATGCTCTCAGCTGCTTAGGCGAGACATTCCACGAGTGGTCTCTCTCTCCATCCAGAGGTAGCTTACAGCCTGTTCTCCCACTGGGGCAGACCGATGGTGGACCTGTTAGCCTCACCTTGGTGTTTTCCCTGGAGGCAGTTTCATGCCTGTCCCCCTCAGCAGGGCCTGCTGCAGGTGGATGCCTTCTAGAGGCCATGGACCCCAGGTCTCCTCTACACCTTTCCTCCATTTCCCTTGATCCACAAGGTGCTCCTCAAGGTGAGGAGGGACAAGGTGAAGGTGATCCTGGTAGCCCCAGACTGGCCGCGCCAGTTCTGGTATCCAGATCTCCTCAACCTCAGCTGCAGGCCCCTGGAGTGGCTTCCAGATCGGGAAGGTATACCATCCGGACCTTCAATCCTGGCACCTCACAGCCTGGTTCCTGAGTGGCTAGATTTCCAGGCTTTGGGTCTTTCCGAGGATGTCCTCAACGTGGTGGAGGCATCCAGAAAGGAATCGACCAGGAAATGTTACACCTTCAAATGGAAAAGGTTTTCCATTTGGTGTCAGGGTAATGGCCCGGACCCTTTGTCCTGTCCAGTGGCTAACATTCTCGACTACCTTTGATCTCTGTCCAAAGGGGGTCTTCGGTCATCGACCCTTAGGGTGCACCTGGCAGCTTTTTCAGCTTACGGCGTGGGCTGGTCAGCCCGGCGGTGCAGGAGACAGTGGTAGGGCACTTTTTCAAAGGCCTGGATCACATATCCCTTCCAGTGTGTGAACCTCCACCTCCGTGGGATCTACTGCTGGTACTGGCAAAGCTCATGGGCAAGCCATTTGAACCAATGCACGTGTGCTTTGTCACACTTGTCGTGGAAGATGGCCTTCCTGGTGGCTATCACGTCTGCTAGAAGTACAGGGGAGCTCCATGTGCTTTCGGTGGACTCCCCTTATCTGGTCTTCTACAGGGACAAGGTTGTCCTAGGCCCCACCGAAATTCCTTCCAAAGGTGGTGTCAGAGTTTCACCTTAACTAGGTGTTAACTCTGCCGGTATACTACCCCAGGTACACTTTGGAGGCTGAGTACAGGCTCCATACTTTGGACCTGAGACATGCTCTCTCCTTGTACAAGGAGAGGACAGCGGAAATTCGGGGAGAGCTTCGCCAGCTGTTTGTCACGTACACTGAAGCCGCTTCTGGCAGACCTGCAGCAAAAGGGACTATTGCAAGGTGGATCACATCATGCATTAGTCTGTTATGAGTTGGTGGGCATGGAGTCTCCAGGGGGATAAGAGCTTATTGTACCCGCCATACTGCTGCATTGGTAGCTGCTTCCAGGGACATCCCTATCCAGGAAATCTGCTGGGCTGCTACCTGGAAGTCAGCAAACGCCTTCATTACCCACTACCACATCAACCTTGAGTCATGCCAGGATGCTGGTTTTGGGGCCTAATTTCTTCAATCTCTGTTTCCTAAGTAGGGGTGTGCACTGTGCCTTTCTTCTGCTAGGAGACTGCCAAAGAGTGTGGATGAACAACATATCCACATCCCTAGAAAAACAGGTTACTCACCTGTAACAGTAGATCTTACATGGAATGGTCTCTTGCAGTAAGTCATTACTTCTGGGAGTTCCCCTAGGTGGCACTCTCACATGGTAGTTTTCTCCAGCAGTCTCTACACCAGGGACCACCCACACGACCTCACTTCCTGGGCTGTGCCTATAAAAGTGGGTGGTCTCTGTTCATTTTCCCACCATCTTCAGCTCTCACAGCAGCTAGTATACTCTCCTGCTAAGTGATCTACGACATGGATTGAATCCACAGCTTGGGGTGCCTGGGCTTAATAACCGGCACCATATTCCTATACTCAAACAAAAGTTTTAAGGATGGATGACTCAAGGAGCTCTATTAACAGGCTCCAACAACATTGAGTCCTTTTCAAGACGCATCAGAGTGGAAGACATACCTTCACCATAAGTCCTGCCTGACCGCCTTTCAGCGGTCATGTATGCTATCAAGGAGACTTTCCTCGTCAACGGAGGACAAATACCCCATCGACGGCAGGCATTTGTACATCATCTTCATCACAGAACAGACTGCAGAGGCTTACACTATGTTCCCATCGATGGAGGCCTCCAACAACACTCTATAGAGGCTCACACTGTGCTCCTGTCAATGGATGCATAATCCCCATCGACGGAGGCCTTCTACATACTTCTCATCGACGAGAGGTTCATCCCCCATCGACAGAGGCCTCCTACATACTTCTCATCGACGGAAGGTTCATTGCCCGTCGACAGAGGCCTCCTACATACTTTTCGTCGATGGGAGGTTCATTCCCCGTCAACGGAGGCCTATTGCATACTTCTCGTTGACTGGAGGTTCATTCCTCATTGCCGGAGGCCTCCTCCAAGACCATCATCAATGGTGGCTTCATATAAGAACAATCCTCTCTCATCGACGGGCGTAAGACCCTCTTATCAACGAGGCACATTATCTTCATCTGTTGTCGATAAGACACATTCCACTGTCGCCGGGACATGCCCTTCTTTTATCGTAGACGGAGCATGATTTCTACTAATCATCATAGACGGCTTTCATTCCACCGTCTACAGGGCACGGTATTCCTTCTGCACCATCAACTGGGATGATCCCACCATCAGTGGCCAACATTCCACCATCCACAGACCATGCCTTACAATATATATATATTATTAATGGGAGACATTTTCCGTCAACAGAACATTAACATGGTTACATATTCTCATCAATAGGGTGTACCCCTTCGATGGATGTCTCCTGGCTGCCTCCTCTATCAATGAGGGTACTGGGCTTTTTCACACTCATTTATGGAGCAGAAAACCCTCTGGTCGACGACGACAATGTATACAACTATGAGGCTGTTTATCAATAAATTATATGTCATACCCCTTCTATTCTAAGGGTCTTATTTCATCATCAACTTCATATTTTACTACAATCAACATATCAGATTCTTTGGCGTCTTGCCACTCAGGACCCAGAACTAAGAATAAATCATACTATTGCCTATGCCTTGCAGATAACCGCACCAATATTATAGAGGCACACCTCAGGGCAGAAGGTAACTATGTTTATCATGTTAAACGCACGTGGAGTGCAGATCGGTCCAGGACATCATCTGCCCACAGGGGCACCGACGAAAGCCAGGAGTCAATTTGTCCATCGCAGCCGCGAGGGAAGATAAAGACCGAAGTCTTGTAAATTTTAAAATTTGTTTCAGGTTAACCGAAGAGTTGGATTCAGGCCTAAAGCGCAGGCGCAAGGAGGAACCGGCTTCCAAGTGGTAAGGAAGATCTGGGGTCATGGGGCGGAGCCGAGAGTTTTACCACCCGGGTGGGTGGGAGGAGCCAGCTTGAAGACCTTCCGGCAAGATTTAAAGTGGCAAGGAACCTGCCAGTAAGTGTGGATGAACAACATATACCATTCCTAGAACTCCTGTTACAGGTGAGTAACCTGTATTTATCATGTTCATATATACATATTTAATAGAGGTTATCACTGGTACAGGCCATTACGGTCACTTCATCGGGATGCCTCTCGGCCTGTTGTGTGCTGAACCCTTGTGTCCCTCCCACGAACAGAGCCTGCCACTACTCACATGCTGAGAAACAATCAATATATCCTGATATAATATGAATCATAATATTCTTGCCAAACTTCTACTGCTACATGCAGTCTTCACCTGGTCATAAATAAAGGCCACAGAAACAATGGTGAGTACATATATATTATAAACTCTGCAAGACTTATCAATTTTCTGATCCACGCTACTTGGACAACAAAATGTGTGCATGTCACAAACCTTATGACTTTTTCTCAGATTAACATGTTTGGAATCTCAAAGATGAGATCTAATGGCTCATAATTTACAATTATCCAGATCATTATTTAAACTTCTGTTCAACCGACAGCATAAATAAAGGGCCCACCATACTAACATTTCAGGTTTACACCTAACAAGGCTGCAGGCCCTGGCATACTTGGGGTGGGGGGGGGGCCCTTGCAAATGAGATTACTAATGCACGATGGAACTGACTACATCACTCTGTTGCATTCCATGTCTTTACCCTAAAACGGGTACAATATTGACTACAACAATACTACTGACTCTAAGAGCCACTGGATTCCATTATGACATAGATACATTATTTCATTTCACAACATCATTGTTTGCTACTTAAGTAGCCTACTTATTCCAAAAATGGATACATTTCTCTAATGACTTGACAACACGCGGCAAAAAAAAAAAAAACTGTACTAACTTGCTACACTGTAGCACTACAAAATAATAACGTATTATTTGGGTTATTGTTCAAAACTCAGAACCCAATAGGCTTGGACATATATTGTCTTTTCCAGTGCATGCCACTGAAACCTACCAATTACTCCATTACATGGATGAATTTCTTCTGATTTATTACAGTATCTGATATGCCATACCCTGATTGGGTTTACATCTGCTTAACTCATCTGGCGATGCCCAGTAGTAGCCAGTCTGGCCTGTTTTTCAACCATAACCTTATTACGAATACTATAGTGGAGTATTTACAGATAGAATACAAAATTCTCTTTATATGCTGATATACTGCTCTCCGTACCTACTGGTCCTAAGACCACATTGTATGTACGGCAGGATGTCGTATGTGGCCACCCCACTGCCATATAACTGCTTGGGAATCTCCCAGAAGTAATGACTTACTGCAAGAGACAATTCCGTGAAAGAGAGATCAGTTACGCAAAGACTTTTGCCGTCACAGTAGATCTTCTAGGAATGTCTGTTGCAGTAAGTAGCTTTCCTCCCTCCAACCCCCTGCCATTCTGTAACAGCAAAAATGATGTAGGGTCGGGAGGCTTTGGTACCTCGGTTCCCCTTGGTCCCTCACCTTCACGAGCTGAAACCAGTGGGGAATGGAGACTACCAGAGACCACCCACTTTTATAGGCACACCCCAGGAAGTCAGGTCATGTGGGTGGTCCCTGGTGTTAGAGACTGCTGGAGAAAACTACCGTGTGACAGTGCCACCTAGGGGAAACTCCCAGAAGTAATAACTTACTGCAAGAGTCATTCCTAGATCACCTACTGTTACGGCAAAAGTCTTTGTGTAACTGAACTTTCTAGGAGTGGTATATGTTGGTCATCCACACGGACCCACCTGACCTCCCCGGCTGTGGACGCACAAACCTGGCTTCCAGCTGGCTGAGATATGGCATCATGGGGTGTAGCCAAGGGTTATACCTCCTGTGTGGGTGAGAGGAGCCAGCTTGAAGACTTCCGGCAAGATTTAAAGTGGAAAGGGACATGCCAAAGAATGTGGATGAACAACATATACCACTCCTAGAACTACTGTTACAGGTGAGTAACCTGTTTTTTGAGAACCAATAGGAAATTTCCGCCTAAAGTCGTTTCAGACTTTCACCTCAACCAATCTATCACACTCCCTTTGTTCTTCACTGAAAGATCCACACCAGGGGAGCAGAGGCTCAATGGCCTGGATGTTAGAGCTTTAAGCTACTACTTGGACCTCACAAAGGATGTTTGGTCCAAATCAGCACAACTGTTTGCCACCTATGGGGATGTAGGCCAAGGAAAGCCAGTATCCAGGAGGGCTATTTCTCGTTGGATAATGGCATGCATACAGTTCTGTTATGGCAAACCTGGCAGACTTCCACATGAAGGTTTAAGGGCCCATTCCACTAGGGGTACCTCTGCCTCAGTGGCAGCATCTTGGGGTGTCTCCATTCAGGAAATTTGTAGAGCAACGATATGGAAAACAGGCTCTCTGAGTGTACTCAGAAGGTGGTGGTTGGAGAATTAGCCTCATCCCCCAAGGTGGGTTACTAGTGGGGTTCCCCAGGGGTCAGTGCTGGGGCCACTCCTGTTCAACGCCTATATCTCAGACATCAGGAGGGGGATCAGGAGTGAGATGAGTCTCTTTGCAGATGACTCAAAGCTGGGTGCAGTGGTGGATGGGGAGGAGGGGAGGGTGGCCTTGCTGGAGGACCTGGAGGCTCTGGAATGATGGTCGGGAAAATGGAAACTAAAATTCAGTGTGGGGGAGTGCAAGATTCTGCACCTGGGAGTCGGAAATCCAGGTCAGGGGTATGCCCTGGGAGGACACATGATTCAAGTCACGGAGGGTGAGAGGGACCTGTGGGTAGTGGTAGATGTCAAAATGAACAACTCAGAGACCTGTAGGAGGGCAGCGGCAAGGGCAAATAGGATGCTGGGATGCATCGCCAGGGATTACCTCAGAAAGGGGAGTGATCCTTCCACTGTACAACTGCTTGGTTAGGCCACACTTCGAGTATTGTGTTCAGTTTTGGAGACCACATTTAAAGAGTGACATTACACTCCTAGAGAGGGTCCAAAGGAGGACAACCAAAATGATCTGGGGCCTGGGGGAGAGGACCCATGAGGAGAGGCTCAAGGAGCTCAACATGTACACACTAGAGGAGAGGAGGGACTAGGGGGACATGATAAGAGGTCTTTAAGTACATAAAAGGGATCAATAAAGGAGGCCCAGTCAGGGTGCTCCAAAGGAAGGAGGTCATGAGTGTAAGCTGGAAGGGGAAGGCTCAGAGGGGAGAGTAGGAGATGTTATTTCACTGAAAGGGTGGTGGAGCCATGGAATGCACTGCCTAGAGAGCTGGAGACAGTGGACAGGTTTAAGAGGGGATGGGACAGGTACAGGGGAAGGGTAAATCTGACCAGGCCCAATACAGGTAGAACATCTGAGACTGGGGACAGTATAACCCAAGGGGGAGAGGGGGACACCAAAATCGGCCCTCGGTGCGGGTGCTGAAAATCCAGCAGACTCAAGAGACCGTTAGGCCTATTCTGCTGGCATTTTAGTATGTTAGTACACACCTTTGCAAAGCACTACTGTCTGGATATACAGGCCAGAAGGGATGCCAGTTTTGGCATTGCTGACTTGCAGAACCTTTTCCCTATATAGGTTCTGTACCCATCCTCCCAAGATACTGCTGTGGAGTTTGCAGATTTTATGTCAGAGGAATCTGTTGCAGCAGGCCATCACAGGTAGGACTCTGCTGTCAGGCACTAGGACCACACAGAAACTTTAAAGCTAGCAATCTACCAAAGGGAGCTGCCCACCTCCGCCGTCACTCTCTGATGTCAGCTAACTTATATAGGTGGGCGGTCCCCAACGTCCTCACCACTTCTTTCCCGCCATTGACCTAGTCATGTCGGATCTGCAAGGAAACTGCTGTTGCTTCAGTCACCATTTTCACACCATTTTTTATTTTTCTCACCTTAGTTTTTTCCCCATCTTTCAGTGGTTTTTCTTTTATGTCGTCTTCTCCTTCCTTGTCGATGTCAGAGCATCAGAACAAGTGTGCCTGCAGCCAGCAAATTCTTAAAAAGGACAACCACTCAGCTTACCTTTGCTGCCAAGGTCCGGACCATGACGTCTCGTCCTGTGAGTTCTGCAGAGATTCAGTGCCACCACCCGGCACTGCAGTCAGCGGACCCTTGGGGCACTTGCCCAAGCTGAAGGTCGCCTCAAGTGGAACAGGAGCTGCAAGCACTATCTTCTCCAGCCTCCCAGGCCCAGTCCTCTGGTTTGGCTTTGGCCAACCCCTAGGACAAATCTACTGGGAAGCAAAAGCACTGGGACAAAGAGAAGCACTAGTCCCAGAAGTTCATCTTACTGTTCACGGTCACTGCACTCTCACATGGCCATGTCGGGTTCCACCTCCTCCAGGGGGGCAGCCCCATGTCCCACCAACTTACCCTCGCCCCCAACCACAGGACAAATGGTTCCTCCTCCCGCCACTGTCTCAGTCACTGGCTGAGGAGTTTTGGGCCAGGGATCTTCCCAGTCCGCCAAGCCCCTACTGCTTAGGCCCATATCCTCCTTGGGTACACAGCAGAGTGGTCCTGTCGGTGGTCCTCCCGCCGATGCAGGTTCCACGGATGCAGGGGCACCTTTGTCACCCTTCCCGTCACCCACTTCACCGGTGTCGGGCACCATTCACAGGTCCACGCTGCCTCTGGAGATGGGCTTTTTGCTGGCTCCTATCCCTCTCTCTACCCCATGCAGGGCTCACCCTTCGCTGGCACCTACATCACATGCTTCACTGGAGGACCCTCTGGCCTTTGCCTGCGGGTCCCTATTACCCTCATCCAGCTCCAATGGGACCTTATCCTGGCTTCCCTCTACCTACACTGGGGGCTTCATTGGGTTACCCTTATCCACCTCTGTCGGGTCCTACGCTGGTCATGCTGGATATTCAAGGACTGGTGCCCTTGCTTTGTGGGATCCTGCACTCCCAGGTACTGATGCCAGCCCTACTGCCTCCTCCAAAGGACCCACTGCAGGGGCCTACATCACCCACCACCCAGCGTCCCCCTCAGACACCATGGCAGGCCTTTTCCCCTTCTCCCCCAGCCGACAAAGGGGATGAATATCACCCTGACTTGGTTCTTCCCAATTCTGGGAATGAGGGTGCTCCAGACAAAGGGGATGGGGCCTCAGGCTCCCCCTCTCCCTCCAGGTCTTCCAAAGGGGTATCTGCTCCCAAGGACATTCCACAGTCCCCGGACGACCTCTCCTTTTCTGCGGTCATGAGCCACATCCAGGTGGTGATGGGCTTCAGCTCAGAGGAGCTGGACCCCAAATGTAGGAGGTTAGCCATATACCTATGTAAGCCTGATGCTCCACCATTGGTGGTTCCCCTGCTGATAGACACGAGGATGTTATAGTGTGGGCCTGGCCCTGGCCCCCATCTCATTTCTGCCATGTCTCACAAGGCAGACCAGGTTTATCATGCCCCAGAGTGCAGGCCTTTTTGGGGGAACAGACACCGGCAGATTTGGTGGTCATGAACGCCACCCATGACCATTCCAAATGGCCAAAACACCTCAGTTTCCTTCCCCCAGACCAGGAATCCCACCATTTGGACCTTTTTGGCAAAAGGATGTTTGCTTCCTCCACTCTTGCTATTCGGGCCCTTAACTACCTTGGCCACATGCAGTATCAGAATTCCTTCTAGGACAAGGTCCAGGAGGTCATCCTCTCTCTCCCTGAAGGGGTTACTAAGTCAGTTGCAGGACCACCTCAAAGTGGTCTCAGACATCAGTGACCACTGTCTCAGGACCACCTATGATGCTGTGGATGCGTTGGCTAGGGCTGCAGCCACAGGAGTCTCCTGGCTCAGAGTCTCTGGGTTCGCTCAGGATGTGCAGCAGTGTACACTGACCATCCCTTTCAGGGGCTCCCTGCTTTTCCAGGGAGATGTGGAGGACATCCTAGCCAAGCTTCAAGCCTCCGGGAGGGCCATGAGATCAGTCCTCTCCCTTTCTCATACCCAGCCCAGGTCTGCCCAGAAGCAACCCTTTCATCGCTAGCCTCCCTGCCAAGCCAGGTAGCTGGCTATAACCCAAGGGAAATGCAAAACTACAATACCTTCCTTGCCTACCCCAGTCGCTTCTGCTAGCAAAATCCCCAGAGGGGTGCCAGTGCCCCCCCTCGTGTCCGCGCCCCCCCCTTGACTCTTTGCCTGATCTCCTCCCTCAGGTGGAGCAGGAGGTGGTGGTAGGGGGTCATTTCTCCCTCCATCTGCCCAAGTGGAGGGAGATCACAACAGACAACTGGTTACTTCAGATAATCAAGCAGGGCCACTCTCTGGAGTTCCTGGAATGGCTTCCTGACAACACCCTTCCCCCCTGGTCTCTGTCCCACTACCCTCCTCATCATGTCCCCCTGATATGGGAGGAAATCCACGCCCTTCTGCAAGAATGGGCTATAGAGCCAGTACCTGTATCTCAACAAGGGCAGGGGTACTACTCTCATTTCTTCCTAGTTCCCAAGTGCACAGGAGACCTCGGGCCCATCCTGGACCTCAGCAAACTAAATCTCTCCATTCAATACAAGAAATTCAGAATGATAACGCTGCAAGGACTTCTTCTATTGTTACATCAGGGGGACTGAATCTGTTCCCTGGACATGCAGGATGTGTACCTTCACATCAAAATATGTGCTTCTCACAGGTGCTTCCTATGCTTTCACTTCCAGTTTTGGACACTCCCTTTTGGCTTGTCCTCAGCCCCCAGGATTTTTAACAAGTGCCTGGCAGTGGTAGCAGCTGCCCTCTGGTGCCAGGGTTTCTGTGTCTTTCCCTACCTGGATGATTGGTGCCTAGCAGCCCTGTCCAGGGAGCACCTCCTGCTAACCCTGGAGCATACCAGCAGCCTGTTTCAGGACCATGGGGTAACCATCAATCTGGCCAAGTCCTTATGTTCTCCTTCCCAGTGCCTTCAGTATATTTGGGCAGTCCTGGACATGGCTCAGGGCATAGCCTTCCTCCCCAGGACAGAGCAGACTGCTTGATAGAGCTGGCCAGACTTCAGTATTCCTCTCATCCTGTCCCTGCGCTCTTACTCTCTTGCCTTCTGGGTCATGTGGTGGACACCATAGTAACTGTCCCTCTGGCCAGGCTGCACATGAGAGCCGCTCAGTGGACACTCAGAGTTCAGTGGGATCAGCATACAGACTATCTCAACCAAATGGTCATGGTCTCAGACCCCATCAAAAAGTTTCTGTTGTGGAGACTGGAACCCAACAACCTCCTCAGGGGGGTCCCCTTCCATATTCCCCCTCCTCAGCAAATCCTGACCATGGACATGTCCAACTCAGGGTGGTGGTCTCATGTTGGGGCTCACCAAACCCAATGGCTGTGGTCAATGGCCGAAGGAAATCTGCACATAAATGTTCTGGTCATGTAGGCCATTGTGTATGCTTTTCAGGTCTTCCAGACTCATCTCTCCCCAGGCCCACCGCTGGTCCAGACAGACACTAGCGTGGTCCACTACATCAGTAAGCGCGGGGTGGGGACCACTCAAATTATCTGTGTCGGGAGATGATGCATGTATGGTATTGGGCACGGGACCACGGCCTTCATCTTTCAGCCGTGCAAGTCCCAGGTATGCAAAACGTCTTGGTGGACAGCTTAAGTCAGTCTCAGTTTCGGACATGAGTGTGAGCTTCTGCCCTCTGCAGCGGAAGGTCTGTTTGACAGCTGGGGTCACCCAGAGTTGGACCTTTTTGCATCCTCACTCAAAGCAAAACTGCTGTTTTTCTGCTTGCTTGCTCCAGGGCCTGGAGCTTTCTGGTGAGATGTCCTTTTCCTAGAAAGGGAGGTTTCTGTATGCCTTTCCTCCCTTCCCTCTATTTTAATGAGTTCTCATCAAGCTGCAAATGGAGGGGGTTGACCATGATCCTCATCGCCCCATTTTGGCCTCACCAGATCTGGATCCTTCTGCTTCAGCAACTGGCAGTGGAACATCCAGTGCCTCTTCCACTATGCACATGCTTGCTGTCCCAGGAACCATGCACCCTGGTCCATCCGAGCCTCAGGTCACTCCATTTTCATGCGTGGCTCCTGAGGACATAGCCCTTTCTTGTTTGGGGGTTCCGCCAAGGTGGTGGAGGTCTTGGTGGTGGCTTGCAAGCCCTCCACCAGAGCCACTTACTCCAAGAAGTGGAAGCGATTTTCCATTTGGGCTGCGTCACACCACCTGGATCCCTTCACATGCCCAGTCAGTCATATCCTGGAGTATCCGCTGTCCCTTTCAGACACAGGCCTTAAGTATTCATCCATTAAAGTACATCTGTCTGCCATCTCTGCATATCACATACCTGTTGATAAGCGATCTGTGGCCCAGCTTGATGTGACCCATACCTTCAAGAGGTATTGTGCATTTGAAACCCCTCAATCCATAATCCTGTCCTGACTTGGGACCTCAAATTTGTGTTAGAAAAGCTCACCTTGCCTCCTTTCAAACTGGCCGAGAGTTGCAAGCTGCTGTACGCTGTCGTGGAAATCGTTGTTTTTAATTGCTGTTACTTCTCCTCAGATTTCCAAGCTTCAGGCCCTCATGTATAAGGAGCCTTATTTAGTTTTTTGGAAAGGGAACGGGAACATTGTTTAACCAGGAGTAGCACACTAAGTGGAAGCTTGTTTCCAGATGCGACCCGGGAGCACAAGGAAGTTAAGTGACTTGCTCAGGATCACACTGTATGCACCCAGGTGGGTGTGGGATTCAAACCCAGGTCTCCAGATCTGCAGCTCAGAGCCTTAACCCACTGCACTATACTGCCTCCTTAAGACAGGGTTTCTTTGTGTACTAATCCTCAGTTTCTGCCTAAGGTGGTATCTGAGTTTACTTTGAACCAATCCATTCATCTCCCTGTATATTTTCCAGAGCATGCCAATCCAGGGGAAGCATTGCTCCACACTTTGGATACATAGATACATAGACAGTGTCGGCAGATAAGGGCCTATGGCCCACCCAGTCTGCCCATTTGAACTTGTAAGTTCAGTTTGTTTTCCTAGAAGTCTGTTTCCCCTTACCCCTGACCTCTAGAATTCCTTTATGTCTATCCCATGCATTCTTAAATCCCGTGATTGTTTCAGCCCCCACCACTTCCTCTGGCAGGGTGTTCCACTTGTCCACCACCCGTTCTGTGAAGAAATTCTTTCTCATGTTTCCTCTGAATCGTCCTCCCTCCAACTTCATCCCATGCCCTCTAGTCCTGGAACATCTTTTTTGCTTAAAAATAGTGTTTTCCTGCACCCTGTTTCTCCCTGTAAGATACTTGTATGTCTCTATCATATCCCCTCTCTCCCTCCTCTCCTCCAGGGAGTACATGTTCAGTTCCTTCAACCTGTCTTCATAGGACTTGTGATGCAATCCATGCACCATCTTTGTTGCCCTCCTCTGAACTTCTCTACCCTGTCTATGTCCTTATGTAGGTATGGTCTCCAGAACTGTACACTGTACTCAGGTGGGGCCTCACTAGTGTCTTGTAGCAGGAATTATGACCTCCTTTTTCCTGCTGGTGATGCCCCTGCCTATACATCCAGCATCCTATTTGCTTTACCTGCTGCCTTGTCACACTGTTTCTACCTTGAGGTCATCAGAGATGACAACCCCAAGATCCCTTTCCTGCTTGGTGCATGCTATATCCTCACCCCCAACTGATATATTGTGCCAGGGTTTTGTGCCCCATATGCATTATCTTGCACTTCTTTGCATTGAATTTCAACTGCCAAACCCTTGACCATTCTTCAAGTTTCCATGAGTCCCTTCTCATTCTGTCTACACCCTCTGGTGTGTCTACTCTGTTACAGAGCTTTGTGTCATCAGCGAACAGTGAAATTCTGCCTTCTAGATCCTGCATGAATGTCACTGTTGAAGATGTTGAATAGGACCGGTCCCAGCACTGATCCCTGTGGTACCCACTGGTCATTCTTCCCTCTGTGGAGTGACAGCCATTTACCACCACCCTCTGTGTCCTGCCACCCAGCCAGTTACTACCCACCACACTACTGTCCTGCCCACACCCATATTCCCCAGTTTGTGTAATAGTCTTCTATGTGGCACAGTGTCAAAGGCCTTGCTGAAGTCCAGATAGGCCATGTCCACTGCCCTCCCTTGATCCACCTCCCTAGTCACCCAGTCAAAAAATTCAATGAGGTTGGTCTGACATGACCTCCCCCTGGTGAAACCATGCTGCCTTGGGTCCTTTAGTCCATTGACAACCAGATGTTCCACCAATCTTTCCTTCAGTAGTGCTTCCATGATCTTTCCACTACCGAGGTGAGGCTGACTGGTCTGTAGTTCCCTGCTTCCTCTTTGTTCCCACTTTTGTATAAGGGGACTACATCTGCTGTCCTCCAGTCTTTGGGTACCTCCCTATTTCCAGTGATTGGCTAAACAGGATAGCCAGAGGTTCAGCCACCACCTCTCTAGTTTTTAAGGACCCTGGGTGCACCCATCTGGCCCCATTGCTTTGTCAACTCTTATTACTTCCAGTTCCTTCAGGACCCTTTCTCGTGTAAAGGGACTTGTGTCCATTTCTGCACCTTCTCACCTTGTACTCCCTTCAGACCCATTACCCCCTCTTCCTCAGTAAAGACTGAGCAGAAATACCTGTTCAATATGTCAGCTTTACTGTTGTCATCCTCCTGCGACTCCATCCTCCCCTTCAGTCTCACTATCCCTCCCTTTGTCTTTCTTTTTCACTTATATACCTGTAAAGGTTTTGTCCCCTTTAACCACTGATTTTGCAATGTGTTCTTCTGTCTGAGCTTTGGCTTCCCTTACTGACTTCCCTGCCTCCTTTGTTTCTCCTGGTACTTCTCCTATCCCCTTCTGCCTGTGTCTTTTGTATGCCTGAATGCAATCTTTTGGCTTTCACTTTCTTTGCTACCTCTTTGGAAAACCATAATGGTCTCCTCTTCCTTTTCCTCTTGCTAACCTGCTTAATGCATAATTCTGTTGTTCTTATAATCCCATTTTAATACTGCCATGTTCCTCAACCCCAGATTCCTGTCCCATTCCCCTTAATACCTCTTTCAAGTATCTCCCATTTTCCCAAAGTCTTCCCCCTAAAATCCAGGATACGTGTTTTTGTGTGGTTTGGTTCTGCACTTTCTGTGATTTCAAACCACAATGACTGGTGGTCACTGTTACCCAGGTGCTCCCCACTGTTACCCCATCACACTGTCCCTGTTTGTGAGCAGAAGGTCCAGTATTGCCTTCTGCCGAGTTGTTCCATGACCAGTTGCTTGAGGAAGGCACCTGAAGGAGTCCAGGATAAATCTGCTCCTAGTTGATGCTGCTGCTGGGATGCTCCAGTCCACATCTGGAATATTGAAGTCTCCAACCAGTACTACCTCACCCTTGTCTGCCATCCTTTGGATGGCTAGCATCAACTCCTATCTGTTTCTTCCTCCTGGGCTGGTGGTCTATAGACCACACCTGTGTGGATGGCTGGCCCCATTTTCCTTTCCAGCTAACCCACAGTATCTCTCCCCATTTGTTCCTCCTGGATCTCTGTGGCCCTTATGTCATTTTTCACATACAGTGCCACTCCTCCTCCTTCCTCCTCTCTCTCTTTCTGAATATGTTGTAGCCAGGTATGCCATCTCCCAGTCATGGTTATCATTACACCAGGTTTCAGTGATGGCCACAATGTCCAGGTCTGACTGTACCATGACAGCCTCCAGATCTTCCATCTTGTTGCTAAGGCTCCTGGCATTTGCACACATGGCTTTCCATGATTTGACCTCCTAGCCTGCTTCACTGTTCTACTCCAGCCCCTTCCTTGGTTGTCATTTATCCCTGGTTCTCCTTGCTGTCTGCCCTTCTGCTGAATTTTGCCCTTTTCTGCTTATCCACCTTTTGGACACTAATCTCCATCTTTTGCACTGCTTTGCAGAGATAGCCACTCCTCTGGTTCACTGGTTCCACTGCTGGCTGTGGGGGTGAGCAAGTAGGTACCCTCCTTGCTGGCCTGCCACCCCTTTGCTAGTTTAATTGCTTGTCAATGTAGCATTTAACACTTATTGAGTGCTTGATTCCCTCCAGGATGGATGCAGGCCGTCAGGCTTGAACAAACCTCCATCCCTCCAGTTGGGTCCCCAGTCACCAATGAATCCAAACCCTTCCTCACAGCACCAGTTCTTCAACCATGAGTTAAAGTTCCTGGTGCATGCACTCTATTTTCTCCTTGCCTCTCACAGGTAGTACTTCTGAAAGTGACAGAAGTAGCTACTTGCTTGAGACCCTCCCAGTTTCCTAAACTCTTCCTGAACTTCCTTTGGCTCCCCATTTGCCAAGTCATTAGTACCTAGGTGGATAATGACATCCAGCTCACCCTCCCATCTTGCCTTCCCAGTGATCCCCAGTATCTTCCTTCCATCCCTCCATGCCGTGGCACCTGGTAGGCACCTCACCTCCCTGTCCTCCCCTCCTGTGTTCCTAGCTGGATCCCTCTTCGATGGAGTCCCCCACCAGAGTCGCTTCCTCCTCGTCTGGGGTCCTGCTTTCCCCACTGAGGTCACCTCCTTGGCTAACCTCCACATCCTTTCCTTCCACTTCTCTGGGTACCTCTATTTGGTTGTCCTCATTTGCCAGTGTGGCATATGAGTTCTTGAGAGGAATAGGATCTGGGATGTGCCTCTGCCTGACTGCTCTAACCCTCCCTGAGCCCACTGTCATCCAAGTGCTCCTCGTTCTCGGCATCCTTTGAGGCAGCTGCATTGGACTGGGTGGTCCCTGGATAGGGGTGATGGTACTCCTGACCCAGTTTACTTCCGCTCTGAGTCTGGTTACCTCATCCCGTAGTCCAGAGAGATGCATGCAGATAGGGCAGCACCTCAGTGTCCAGAAGGTCTGCCTGAATATGGCTGCCCCACAGCCACTGCATTGCACCACTCCCCACATTATACTGCAATTCCACTACTTGTCTGCTACTGAAACTCTCTTAGTTCTCTTTTTATTAATTTAAAGTACTAAAAATCCTGTAACTGATCCTCCAATTTTTTTTTAAAGGAAAAAACCAATAAATAAATGAGTCAAAACACTTGTCCTGCTGAGGGTGGGCTTCTTCCCCCTTATGCCCCTCCTACTTCACACCTCTTACTATACCCTGTGTTTAGCTCCTGTCAATCAGATTTATCAGGGCATATGTTTCCTTCCTTCTCCTTCTGAGAAAATCAACCTCTGTTTGCTACTTTAACTCTGACTAAGCCCCACCTCTAGTTATCACGTAGCTGAGGTCAGAGGCCAGACAATTAACACCTTTCACCCAGCTACAGGACAGTCAGACAAGCCAAGATAAAATTTGCAGCTATTAAAGACAGCACAGAATTACACCACCACTATGTTTTAAATTTTCAACAGCCCAAAAACAATTGTAAGTAAAGACAACAAAGAAAGAAAGTATAGTGTCACTACAAGCCCACAATCTAAGTTTAAAAGAAAAATACCAATTACCAGTTACTCTAAAGCACTGAATTGAATATGTTTCCTTCCTTCTCCTTCTGAGAAAATCAACCTCTGTTTGCTACTTTAACTCTGACTAAGCCCCACCTCCAGTTATCACGTAGCTGAGGTCAGAGGCCAGACAATTAACACCCTTCACCCAGCTACAGGACAGTCAGACAAGCCAAGATAAAATTTGCAGCTATTAAAGACAGCACAGAATTACACCACCACTATGTTTTAAATTTTCAACAGCCCAAAAACAATTATAAGTAAAGACAACAAAGAAAGAAAGTATAGTGTCACTACAAGCCCACAATCTAAGTTTAAAAGAAAAATACCAATTACCAGTTACTCTAAAGCACTGAATTGAATATGTTTCCTTCCTTCTCCTTCTGGCTTCTTCTGAGAAAATCAACCTCTGTTTGCTACTTTAACTCTGACTAAGCCTCACCTCCAGTTATCACGTAGCTGAGGTCAGAGGCCAGACAATTAACACCCTTCACCCAGCTACAGGACAGTCAGACAAGCCAAGATAAAATTTGCAGCTATTAAAGACAGCACAGAATTACTTTGCAGCTATTAAAGACAGCACAGAATTACACCACCACTATGTTTTAAATTTTCAACAGCCCAAAAACAATTATAAGTAAAGACAACAAAGAAAGAAAGTATAGTGTCACTACAAGCCCACAATCTAAGTGTAAAGGAAAAATACCAATTACCAGTTACTCTAAAGCACTGAATTGAATATGTTCCCTTCCTTCTCCTTCTGGCTTCTTCTGAGAAAATCAACCTCTGTTTGCTACTTTAACTCTGACTAAGCCCCACCTCCAGTTATCACGTAGCTGAGGTCAGAGGCCAGACAATTAACACCCTTCACCCAGCTACAGGACAGTCAGACAAGCCAAGATAAAATTTGCAGCTATTAAAGACAGCACAGAATTACACCACCACTATGTTTTAAATTTTCAACAGCCCAAAAACAATTATAAGTAAAGACAACAAAGAAAGAAAGTATAGTGTCACTACAAGCCCACAATCTAAGTTTAAAAGAAAAATACCAATTACCAGTTACTCTAAAGCACTGAATTGAATATGTTTCCTTCCTTCTCCTTCTGAGAAAATCAACCTCTGTTTGCTACTTTAACTCTGACTAAGCCCCACCTCCAGTTATCACGTAGCTGAGGTCAGAGGCCAGACAATTAACACCCTTCACCCAGCTACAGGACAGTCAGACAAGCCAAGATAAAATTTGCAGCTATTAAAGACAGCACAGAATTACACCACCACTATGTTTTAAATTTTCAACAGCCCAAAAACAATTATAAGTAAAGACAACAAAGAAAGAAAGTATAGTGTCACTACAAGCCCACAATCGTAAGTTTAAAGGAAAAATACCAATTACCAGTTACTCTAAAGCACTGAATTGAATATGTTTCCTTCCTTCTCCTTCTGGCTTCTTCTGATGTGCATAGAATTTTGCATTAGGACTAAAGAGGTTGGAAGTCCTCTCAGTTGTCTGTTTCATTCGCCCCAGGCAAAGAGGGTGCATCCATTTCTAATCAGTGTTTCTACAAATGGTTGGCCAACTGCATTATTTTTGTTACCAGAAGTATGGCAAGGAGCTTCTGGGGGTTGTTCATGGCCATTGCACCAGGAGGATGGCTGCCTCAATAGCCTATTTCCGTAATGTGTCAGCTGCAGAAATCTGCACAGCAGCAACTTGGAATTCAGTCCACACTTTCACGAAGTACTACAGCTTGGGCATTACCTCTAGACGTAGAGCCAGTTTGGGCCTGGCTGTGTTACAGGGCCTTCTTTCTTAGGTGATTTCACCACCGACTGGTTTTATAGTTCTGTCAGATTTGGAACTGCTTGCTACTCATCCTACATGTGATAGTCTGCTGCAAGAGATTCCCCCGATGTACGATAGTGCAGTTATGTAAGAACTTACTGTAACAATAGATCTTCAAGGGGAATCACTTGCAGCAGGCCTTTATTTTCCCTTCCTCCTTCCCCTAGGCCTTTTCTCCTGTTACGCTTCCTCTCCTAGAGAAGTTCTTCAGCCTTCCATTTTCCCTTGAACCTTGAGTTCCTCCTCTGTTCCCTCAGCCAAATATTTTGGGGTCTTCTGTGGGAGAACTGGGGAGGGCATGGGGGGGCTGCCCACCTATATAGGGTAGCTGACGTCGGAGAGTGATGTTAGAGGTGGGCGGCCCCCTCTGGTAGACTGGTAGCTACTGTAGATAGTTTCTGTGTGGTCCCAGTGCCTGACAGTGGAGTCCTACCTGTGATAGCCTGCTGCAAGAGATACCCTCAAAGATCTACTGTTACAGTAAGTTCTTACATAACTGTACTTTTGTCTAGCAACAGTGAGGGATTCCTGGGGTTTGAAGACAAATTAACTCACCATAGTAATGTTCTTTCTTTGGAAGGGATCCCTCACTCTGCTTGACAATCCCATTCCTGCCTTCTCTTCCAGAACCTGGAAAAGGTTCTTACAACAGGCAACTCTTGTTAAGCATTTCTTGTTGCATTGGCTCACAACTGAAATTTTTTTGTTTCATTCTTTTTTTTCTTTCAAAAAAAAAATGATTTTTTGGTTAGAACATTTTGGTCATCTCTTGGCTAGATTTGGTGTTCACTACTGTCCCACAGTTTGAGAAATCAGTCTGCCGTTAGAGGGCAGGGGAGAGTGTGACCTCAGCAGAGTTTTGAATTTCATTCTTAGTTCTCTGATTAGCATAAACTTCTAGGCTCTGGGACAGCTCATTCCAGGGGAATGATTGCAGTTCTCAAATATAGTGAGGGATCCCTTTGGAAGAAACAACGTTACTATGTAATTCTTTCCTCAGACACCAGGAATCCCTCACTATGGCTCCTAAAGGTGTAGTCATTGCCTGTTTTGGGGTTCCCCCAGGTGGCTGACTTCTTACGTATGGCTAGAAAGCCTTTTACAAGACACACCTGTTCTTTGAAATAGAAGGGCTTCTTCATATAGTGTGCTTCCCATTCTGAGGATCCATTTACATGACCTGTCAGTACTGTACTAGCCTACCTACTGTCCCTGTCAGACTCCGGTCTCCAATATGTTTCTGTTAAAGTGCAGGTGGCAGCCATTTCAGCTTCCTGTTCCCCTGTTGATGGATGCGTGATGGTACAACTAGAGGTGTTCTGTACATTTGTAAAGGGTATTCTGCACGTGCCCCTGGATTCTTAAGCCATTTCAGCCGTGGGACCTCAATTTCATACTTGAGAAATGGCTCCATTTGAGCCTGCCATGACCTGTGAGTTGTTTCCTGCAAAAATGTTGCTTTTGTCAACCATAACCGCTGCTCATAGGATTTCTGAACTTTTGGCTCTGATACATGAGCCTCCATACTTGATTTTTGACAAAGACCAAGTGTTTTTGTGGACAACTCCACATTTTTTACCCAAGGTAGTCTCTAATTTCACATTGAATCAGACCATAAACCTTCCTGTGTGTTATCTTGAGCATGCTAAAAGGGCGCATTGCTTCATACACTTGATGTACATAGAACATTGCGTTTCTGTCTTGATTGCACTAAATACTATAGAAAGTTTTCTCAGCTCTTTCTCTCATTCACCCCTGGGAAAGAGGGCACCCCTGTGTCTAAACAGTGCCTGACCAAATGGTTGGTTCAGTGTATGGAGTTTTGTTTGAGGAAGTGTGGTAAGGAACTTCCTGTGTTGTGCATGGCCACTTCTGTTGCCTGCTTTCATAATGTTTCTGCAGCTGACATATGTGCTCCTGCCACATGGAACACTGCATACTTTCACTAAGCACTGTAGTCTAGACATGGTCTCTTGTAGATTTGCTGGCTTTGGTCTTGCAGTATTACACAGCCTTCTATCCTGATTGTGTATCAGACTGTGCCATCTTCCCTGTATGCCTTGTGTGCTGCTTGGGAATCTTTCCAAAGGTGTAGCCCAATGGAGGACGTATCCTTAATGAAGACAGAGCAGTTACTGTAACAGTAAATCTTCAAGAGAATCTCATCCATAGGACCACAGCCTGCCCATCCTCCTGCCCCCTTACTGTGGTATCTGCTGAAGGTTTGTACATTGCCTTGCTTGGAGGTGTCCATATGTTCCTTATGTATGTATACTATTTTCCTGTCCCATGCCTGTCATTGTTTGCCTGGTACTGGTTTGGTCTCCTGGTTTACCATGGTAAGAGGCCCTCTGAGCTTGTCTCCAGTGGGGAACTGAGTAGCAGTGGGGCCACCCATGTTACATAGGCACCGACATTGTTTGTCATCATGGGCAGCCCCCAGCTAGCAAAAGTTCCCAAGTGGTCCTGACACTGACAAGTTACTGTTCCAAAGGTGTGGCCCAATGGAGCAGATTCTCTTGAAGATCTGCTGTTATGGTAAATAGCTCTTTTTTTTTTTATACCTTCTGTGCTGTGGTACAGGCGACTCTCAACTCTGACCCTGCAGTCCCTGAGCAGCCAGCCATCTCTCCAGGACCCTTAATGAACTGCCACACTCTCCCAAGGATTACCTCCCCCCTCCATGGTGAGGCCAGTACAGACGCATCTGGACGGCAGGGTCTGAGCGATAGTGCAGGTTGGAGACAGGCGGGGTTTTATTCAGCCCTTTTTGGTTTTCTACCTCCTGCCTCTACAATGTTGGGTGCAGCTGTGGCAGGCCTTGACATGTTACTGATGTCTCCTGTGGAGGAGTAAGCTTCCTGGCCTGCCACAGAGTTGCCAGTGCTGCAGAACCAGATGCCATCCTTCCTTGGACTGGGAGCACTTCTCCAATCCCCTGGCCACCCAGCCAGCTCCCTGAGCTCATTCCCAAACACAGGTTGCCTGCATGGGAGAGTGACACATTACCCATTGGACCATCAAGTTACCCCCATAGCCCTTGGTTTCTGTAAGTTTAAAATGGAGGACATCAGTGGCAGTTACAAACAACTGTTTAATATGGAGAGGTTTCATAAGGACTTCCAGCTGGTAAGCAGACTATCTTACAGCGGATAGTATCCAAGATAAGCTACTGCTATACAAAGGAAAGGAGAGCCCCCACACCCACCCAGAAGGTATTAATGTGCATTCCACCAGGAAGGGTGAAATGGAGGGGCAGCTGCAGAATAAGGGGTGCTAGCTGCACATTCGAGCAGACTTGATAGACTTCTAGGCCTTTATCTGCTGGCAAATTTCGTATGTTCGTAGGTGTGCAACAGTCTTAGTGGCAGCCAGGAAGGATGTTCCTCTGACAGAAATACGCAAGGCAACATGGCCAGCAGTTCACACATTTACATCCCACTATTGCCTGGATCCTCAGATTAGGGAGGATGCTAGGTTTGGGATATCAGTACTTAAGACTTCCCCACTATAATCTGGTATCCCAACAACAGAGCAAAGGAACAAGCATGGGGTAATGAGGGTGAACTCCTTAGGGCAGAAGCACTCTTCGCGATCTGGAATCTAAAGCAAGAGCGACCATTGAGGAGGTGATTGGCTCCCACTACCTCCTGCTCCATTGTTCCCCGTTATGCTGCATGGGCAGAGTTGTTTATACATATTTTTAGGGACTGTGGGAGGCACAGCCCCCTGCTTGACATACCTCCTCACGAACCTTTCCCCTGGGAGCTGTTGACGCCCGGTGATTGATGTCTCCATGTGGGACATCTTGAACTGGGTGGTTGCTGACCACTATTTTAGCTCTCACTCTGCAACTGAATTGTCTCCTGTGCTCTTTCCTCCCGCTCCTTTTCTTCTACTGTCATTGCCCTCAGTGAAATATCTTCTGCCCTATTGTGGGTGACCCCCTATAATAGTAATATCCTACTGATTGGAGTCTGCACAGAGTTGGACTAGCTGTTCTAATTAGTGTTGTTTGAAGGAAAAGATACCATAGTAACAGTTTATCTTACAAGAATCCATCTTCCCCATAGAGTCACACTTTTGTTTGTTCAGGCTGGAGGACTTAGGACCCTACAGGAATCTAAGCTTTTGGAGACAGGGTGTGTGTGCACCCCCTGGTATACTGTGGCATCAGCACTGGCCCCAGCTGCCTCTGTTCCTTTTTTTTTTTCTGCTGTCGAAGCACAATGTCTTAAACTAGTGTTTATTATTTTCATAGTGTATTCATATTTTTTATTGTTGTCACACAATGCAAAAATACATTATCTCATGTAAGACATTAGATGTGTGAGTTAATAAACACACCAACAGTCAGTTTAAAGTTGCTATACACAATTCTTAGCCATACAATCTTTTATGGTAGGAGTGGAGGTAACGAGAAAAGTTGTCCATAAACAGTAGTAAGGAGGTGCCAAACTCTACAGCAGCTGCCGTAGTTTCATAAGGGAAAAACACACAGGGATTTAAAAGCAGTCACCTAGGACTACTATTTAGTCATTATTAACAGTTGCACGGATAAGGAAACTGTGACCTTAAACAGTGACATTTTGTGAAAAACACTCTATTGCAGCCCTGCCACTTTCAATGATTTAACAATGGTTATGGTATGTAGGGTGCTTGAACAAGCAATTTCCAGAAATGAGGTTGTGGGGTAATCCTGTGATCAGGAGGGAAGGCAGTTCTCCTGGAGTTGGAAAAATAATGGTCCTGTCCCCACTTGCACTCAACACAGGAAACCAGGGGCCATTCAACCTCAACCTCCTCTTCTCATACAAAACATAGAGAAAAGAGCTGACATGGGTCAGTGTCAGGCTTTCACCATTTTGCACCAATGCATATGTCTCCAGTGGGCTCAGGTTCTCCACTATTGTCTCCAATGACAATGGCTTTTCTGAGGCCCATGGAGCTGAAATTTTAATCTCCAATTCTGTCCATGCCTGGCGAAGAGCCTTCAGAAGAGCAGAAGGTCATTGGGTTGCTCTTATGGAGCAGTGGATTCAATGCACTTTGACATCAGTGGTTCCATTGATAATGGCAGTTTTCGTTCTGGCGACCCCAGAGCCATCAGCCCCACTGTTGGTGCCTTCTGTGGTTTCATCAGCAACCAACTCCAGTGTTGTGCTGAAGCCTACATTGACTTTGCCTGCATGGTCATCGTTGGTGCCGACAATGGTGTTTGTGCTGCCAGGGTGCTATTCTTGATGCCAACCCTGGTGTCAGTGCCGATGCTGGTGCAGATGTCATAGACACCACACTTTTTACCACCATCTCCATCTCATCTTTCTGAGGATGATGATTATAATCCAACCCTCATATTGGAGTCTGATACTGAGGAAGAGTACCCCTGGACACAGTGGAGCCTTCTACTCAACAGATCTAGGCCCCTAGAATGGTCTCTCATTTCATGCTCTGCTCAACAACTTTCGAAAGATCCTGAATTTTGTGATGGCAAACATTGATGAGGCTGGGAGGTTTCTGCTGGAATATTTAAATGTGCCTGCCATATCTGTGTCATTGGTACCTCTAATGCAGCCTGCTCAAAAGACCCTCTCAGAGGCAGCCTCTGTACAGTACATTTTGCTAAGCATCAACTGTAGCACTAGTATATGATTTACTTAGCCACTTGCACATGTGGCGCTTTTTATGTTGGTAAAACAAAACGCATGTTAAGGCTTAGAATTGGTGAACATCTTAGTTCAGTAAGAAACAAGATGAATGGAACACCTTATACTGTCACCTCTCCCATTACGGGGTTGGGGGAGGTCAACATCAGTTCCAATTTTGTGGTATAGAGTCCAGCAAAATGGGCCACAGAGGAGGTAGTATTGAGGCAAAGCCCAATAAGGAGGAGACTTTTGGCATTTTCACCCTAGGTGCCATGACTCAACCTAGACTTAATGAAGGCTTTGAATTGGCTACCTTTCTGAAAAAGTAAAAATAATGTGGTTAAAAGCCTTAATTTAGCTTTCAAGCTGCGTTACAATTGAATTGATTTTTAATATGTATGAATACACTTTGCAGTTCTTATGTGTCCTGCAGATCAATTGCAATAAACATGAAATTGGTTTAAAGTAGTACTAAATTCCGGCACTTACGGAAGTGACATTGTCTTTCTGATGCTGTTTGTATTAAACATTTATGGATTTTTGTATTGATATAGGCAATGTATTTATGTTAATGTTGCTGTTTGTATATAGGGTGGGTTAGCAACCCTTTGTTATATTTACTATAGTGGTGCAGTTGTACCACTAAATTTAGGGTTAAATAGGTAGTTTAATGTTAAACCCCAATTTCTAGGATCGTGGATATGTTGTTCTATCCACACTGTTTGGCATGTCCTTCCCTTTAAGAATCTTGCTGGAAGGTCTTGAAGCAGGCTCCTCCCACCCACCCTGGTGGTATAACCCTCGGCTCTGCCCCATGACGCCAGATCTTCTTTCTGCTGGAAGATGCATGTTCCTGCCTTACCGCTCTCACGTTTAGTAGGCCCTGGCTTCAAAATCCTCAGATTTGTTTAAAATTAAACTCATTAGAGTTAACAATCACTTTGCGATCTTGACCACTAGGGAAGATAAATCTTCCCGTTTCTGCTGCTGCCCATGCGGGCAAAAGTTGTCTCATACAGACCCGCATGCCACATGCGTATATTGCCTGTGCGATGTCCCGCATTTCACCCAAACCTCTTGGATGATCGTCTCACATGGTTCGAATTGGGCAGGCTGTAGAAACGGAACCCACCGGTCAAATCTAAGGAGGCCCGATGGGTGGTCTCCGTGGCTGCGGGGTCCGCCAAGCAGCTCGAACAAATGAAGGCCTTTGAGGAAGAGGCGGCTCAGGCCATGGTTCGTTCTTCAAAGTCTTTTTTCGGTCTGCTCAACTTGGGCTCCACTTTCTCCAGATCCTTCTGGGAGATGTGCCAGTCCCTTCCCACCAAGGGTGAGGGGCCTTCGGGCTCACATGTTTCTCAGTCCAGTAAAAAAGGACAAGGAACCAAGAGAATCTTCATCTCACCGACGATGTTCCTGGGATCGTGAGTGATCTCGGTCCCAGGGATCTCCTGCCTCGACTTCAGTTGAGGTTGCGGCCTTGGCAGCTGGTTTCACTGTCCCACCATCAGGCAAGCTGGCCCAGACACTGGACGACGATCCGGTTGAGATCATTCTCGACCCAGTCAACCCATTGTCACTCAATGAGGCCGACAGCTCTTTATTCAGGACCCCGGTCCTGCCTCTTCTCGATGAGGAGACCCAGCCCACTGGGAACCCCATCGGAGAACCAGTCCCTGACCAAGAAGAACCACCAGTCTCCCTGGTACCTTCTAGTTGACCCCATCAGTCACCCCAATGATCGAGGTCGTGATCTCGGACCCCTTCGACCGACAGACTGAAGAAGGCGCACAACTGCTCTAAAAAGAGACGTCTCCGACATTCTTCTTCATCCTCCTCTGATGAGGAGAAGTTTCAGAAGCTTCATCGATGCTACGAAGATTGATGTGGCAGCAGCTGATTTTGTCTGGTCAAAAGCCAAAGCCAACTCCTCCGGAGCCGGTTCATACCATTCCTCCTCCCACAGAGCTGGTCAAAACCATTCTGGTTCAGCCTAAATAGACCTCTCCACCGATCTTGGTGGAGCTGCTACCTAAACAGCCCCCGGTGGGGGTGCCTACCAAAGAGTCTCGGCCTGTTCTGGGTCTCCCATATAGGCTCTCTGTTACCCTCACTCCTGACCGTCCTAGGCAGGTGGAAGGAGACTCAGGTGGCTGCCCGATTTATCCATATTCTTCAGAATCTAAGGACTTGGACCTACATTCCCGCCCTTTGGACAAGGAATCTGTCAGTAGTCTCTCGATGGCGGAAGGCCCCTCTTCCTTTATGGGCATCCTCTGGCTCATCTCCAAATCTACAGAGATGCCTCTCGAACACGTACAGAAATGGGCCAAATATCCCCTCACAGATATCCTCAAAAGGGGAGATTCTCCGACGGAAGCCTTTCCAGTGGCCGAAGCCATTGTTGGTCCGGCTTTGGAGTTATGGCAGCATCCTGATCTGCGCCTTCTGCCAGTATGGCCCGCAAATACGTGGTTCCCATTGGGTCCCTTTTGGGGTTCACAGAGCATCCCTCTGCTGAAGGTTTGGTGACCGAATCTATGTTCAGATGCTCGGGTAGTTTGGCAGACACAGATAGACCTCTAGACAAGGAGTCCAAAAACTGGACCATTCTGCCCATAAAGTCTATGCCGCCTCTACGCTAGGCCTCCGTCAGGCAAGGTCGGCCATCATCATGGTGCATTTCTGTCATGCCCTTCTGGGCTCCCTTGATGAGGTTCTACCTCATCTACCTGCAGACCTCCAGACCATGATCAAGCAGGTCTGAGATCAGGGTTGGGCAGTTGCAAAACAGCAACTCCAGACAGCTCTGGACCTGGGGGACCCGTGCGCCCGTTTGGTAGCAGCCGCGGTTGCCATGTGCCACAGGACTTGGTTACAGGTCTCCACCTTCACAGCGGACAGCCAACACAAGCTAACGGACATCCCTTTCCTGGGTACCGACCTCTTCGGCCCAGATGTGCATGGTCAACTCCAATGCATTGAGAAGTTTAAAGCCACCTTGAACTCTGTGACTTCTGCGCAGAAGGAATCTCAGGGTCCCAAGAAGCAGAAGAAGAAGAAGCCTTTTTGGCAGTCTAACCCTGTGGCCCAGCAGCCCCATTTCCAACAGGGGCAGCAACAGCAGGCTTTGCTGTAAGCCCTACGACTAGCCGAACCTCAAGCCACCCATTGGCCCAGAGGACGGGGTTCCGGTGGTCCCCAATCTGGATCCTGTTCCTCCAAGCCTGCCCAGTGATGGGATAGGGGTGGCCACCCCTATACCTGTCACGCAAGCTCTGGGTCCTCCTGCGGGGGGGGGCGGCTCTGCCACTTCCTTCTCCACCTAGTCCGCTGTTACCATGGACAGGTGGGTTCTAGAACTGGTCAGCCAGGGTCTGCCTCTGAAATTCAAGTAGTACCCTCCAAGCCAAGCAAGGACCCCCACGGGAGGAAATGGTGTCCATACACACTCAGTCAGCTCTTCGAGAAGACATTGCCCAGCTCCTCCGGAAGGAGGTGGTGGCCAGAGTCACAGACCCCCTGGTCAACCCAGGGTTTTTATCCTGGCGCTCCATTCTAGATCTGCATGACCTGAACCAATTCCTCAGGTCCTGCACATTCAGGATGGTAGCTCTGTCCCAGATCATACCATCACTAAAGCAGTATGTGTGGTTTTGCTCTCTGGATCTCCAGGATGCGTTCTTTCATGTCCCGATCCATCCATCTCACCAAAGGTTCAAGAAGCGCTATTCAAGTTCTGAGCCATGCCGTTTGGCCTGTCATCGGCCCCACAGGTCTTCACCAAATGCATTGCAGTGGTGGCGGCCCATCTGTGGCATCGAAGGGTCAGAGTTTACCCATATTTCAATGATTGGCTCTTGGCAGGTCCCACCAAGCAAGAGGTGGAGAGGTCCAGGGACCTGGCCCTCCAGACCTGCACCAACCTTGGTCTCCTGATCAACAAGGCCAAGTCTGAACTCGTACCTTCACAGGTGGTATGTTTCATCGGGGCAGAGATTGACTGTTGCCGAGCCAGAGCCAGGCTCCCGACGGACAGGGCAGAGGTTCTCTCCTCCTTTCTGATTGGGCACTTGCGCCCTGCCCAGGACTTTCTGTGCCTGCTGGGATATATGGCGGCATGCACCACCATGGTCCAATGGGCCCGGTGGCATATGCGCTCCCTTCAATGGGAGCTGGCCAGCCAATGCATCCAGCATCAAGGTCGCTTCAACCAACTGGTCACTCTGACCCAGAAGATGTGGAATGCTCTCCAGTGGTGGACTGTCCTAGCACATTTGCAGGAAGGGATCCCATTTGTCTGTCCCAAGCCAACAGTCGTTCTCATGACCGATGCCTCGCTTACAGCCTGGGGTGCCTACATGGGGAATCACAGAGCCCTTGGGTTCTGGACCCCCAAGGACTCCCGATCTCATGTCAACCTACTGGAACTCAGAGCAGTCAGACTGGCACTGTCAGCAGCTCCGCTTCTTCGGGGTCAAGTGGTGCAAGTCCAGAGGGACAATACCTCAACCATGTACTATTTCAACAAGCAGGGTGGCATGCACTCCTGGCCTCTGTGCAGGGAAGCACTCCACATTTGGACCCTCGTGAGATGACTAGAGACAGATCTCTTAGCCATCCATCTGGCAAGAGCCTGAAACTAACTGGTGGATGCTCTCAGCTGTGTGGGCTAGATGTCCCATGAGTGGTCTCTCCATCCAGAGGTAGTACACATCCTGTTCTCCCACTGGGGCAAACCTTAGGTGGATCTGTTCACCTCCAGAGAGAACACCAAGCTGAGGCTGTTTCATGCCCACCCCCCTCAGCAGGGCTCGCTGCAGGGGGATGACTTCTCGAGGCCGTGGACCCCAAGCCTCTTCTATGCCTTCCCTCCAATCCCCTTGGTTCACAAGGTGATCCTCAAGGTCAAGAGGGACAAGGCACAGTTGGTCCTGGTAGCCCCAGACTGGCCTCGCCAGTTCTGGTATCCAGATCTCTTCAGCCTCAGCTCCAGGCCTCCGTGGCATCTTCCAGTACTCCCGGACCTGTTATCTGTCAATCAGGGGAAGATATTCCATCAGGACCTTCAATCCCTGCACCTAACAGCCTGGTTCCTGAGCAGCTGGAGTTCCAGGCTCTGGGTCTCTCTGAGGATGTGCTCACAATAGTGGAAGCATCCAGAGATGAGTCGACCAGGAGGTGCTATGCCTTCAAATAGAAAAGGTTTTCCATTTGGTGTCTGGGTAAGGGCCTGGACCCTTGATCCTGTCTAGTGGCTAGCATCCTAGACTACCTTTGGTCTCTGTCCAAAGGGGGTCTTCGGTCTACAACCCTTAATGTGCACCTGGCAGCTGTCTCTGCCTACTGGGCGCGGGCTGGTCAGCAGACAGTGGCACAGGAGAAGGTGGTCTGGTGTTTCTTTAAAGGCCTTGACCACATATCCCCTCCGGTGCGTGAACCTCCACCTTCGTGAGATCTACTGCTGGTACTGGCAAAACTCATGGGCAAGCCATTCGAATCGATTCACAAGTGTGAAATGTCACATTTATTGTGGAAGACTGCCTTCTTGGTGGCTATCATGTCAGCCAGAAGGACCGGGGAGCTCCAGGCACTCTCGGAGTCTCCTTACCTGGTCTTCCACAGGGACAAGGTTGTCCTGCACCACCACCCGAAATTTCTTCCTAAGGTGGTGTTGGAGTTCACCTTAACCAGGTGCTGACTCTGCCGATGTACTTACCCCAGTTACACCTTGGAGGCCGAGTACAGGCTCCATATTTTGGACCCGAGAAGAGTGCTTTCTTACTATAAGGAGGGATGGCTGAAGTTCGGGGAGAGGTTCACCAGCTGTTTATCACCTAAGCTGAAGCTGCACCTGGCAGACCTGCAGCAAAGTGGATGATTGGCAGATGGATTACATCCTGCATTGATCTCTGCTATAGGTTGGCAGGCAAGGAGCCTCCCAGAGGGTTAAGAGCTCATTCCACCTGCCATACTGCTACATTGGTGGCTGTTTCCAGGGACATCCCTGTCCAGGAAATCTGCAGGGCTGCTACCTGGAAGTCAGCAAACACCTTTATTACCCACTACCACATCAACCTAGAGTCGCGTCGGGATGCTGGTTTTGAAGCCTCAGTTCTCCAATCGCTGTTCCCAAAGTAAGTATATCAGAGGGGTGTGTGCCTTGCCTCCCTTCTCCCAGAGAACTGCTTGGAGTCTGCCAAACAGTGTGGCTAGAACAACATATCCACAATCCTAGAAAAACAGGTTACTCACCTGTAATAGTAGTTCTAGGAGTGGTATATGTTGTTCATTCACACAAACCCACATGACCTCCCCGGTTTCGATGCACAACCTGAGCTTCCAGCGGGCAAAGATCTGGCATCTTGGGGCAGAGCCAAGGGTTATACAACCTGGGTGGGTGGGAGAAACCAGCTTCAGGACCTTCCAGCAAGATCCTTAAAGGGAAAGGACATGCCAATCAGTGTGGATGAACAACACATACCACTCCTGGGACTACTGTTACAGGTGAGTAACCTGTTTTTTTGCACTTTAATAACTTTGCAACCATTCAACAGACTTTACATGAAATTATGCATGTGCGGTCTCATGCAGATCTCTGGATGTGTCAAGTTTCGTTCCAATCAGATGTACTAATTCCAAGAGCCAGGTAGTGCAAAAAGTAAATTGCTGCCATTTTTTTCCCCCATTGTTATAATGGGTTTTCGTCGTGCCCAGACGGTTTAGAATTTTGGGCTGAAATTTTCAGGGTGGAACAGGGCTGACCCACAGATGTGCCTTTTGCTGATTTGGTGAAAAAAATATTAATCCATTCCAAAGCTATTTAATTTTTATAAATTGGTCCTGAACATGCTCAGTAGGCACCTCAAGATAGCTTTATAAAATGAAAAAAAATCTTCTTTCATTTCTGATGTCATCCTTTTTTGTGAGAGTAAAATCCTTTTTTGTTTGGCCGCCATCTTATTTTCGGTTTTTCACCACACATTCAAATTTCCAAATACACAAAAATTACTCCTAGGGACGTGGGTATGTTCTATCCACACTTTCTGGCAGATCGCCTTCCCCTTTAAGAGGTGCCGGCATGTCTTCAAGCTGGCTCCTCCCACTCACCCGGGTGGTATAACCCTCAGATCTGCCCCATGATGCCAGATCTTCCTTTCCACTGGAAGGTACAGGTTCCTTCCTTAGCGCTCCCGCGTGTGGTAGGCCCTGGCTCTCAAATCTTCAGATTTGATTCCAAAACTTACCTTAAAACTTGTCAGAGTTTCATCTTCGGTTCCTTTTCTTGCTCCCGTGATGGAAGAAAAGTCCATTCCTGGGTTTCACTGGTGCTCCTGCAGGCAGAAGATGTCATGCATCGAACTTCACATTATGTGCATGTATTGCTTGGGACATGACCATGATCCACAGGCTTGCGATATCTGTCGATCTGACTTCGAGGGGGAGCTCTTGCAGCAGGCTATTACCCTTAGGACTAATGCTGCAGGCCTAAGGACCCACTGGAAAAAATTTAGCTATAATGCCAACAGGGCCTCCCGGCATCGGTCATGCCATAAAAGGGGGCGGTCCCTAGCTCCACCTCAGTTCTTTTCCCGATGCAGACCCACTCTCATTGAGAAAGTCTTAGCATGTTCAGCAGTTCCAGCGACATTTGGTGACTTTTCATCATTTTTCTCCGTAGAACCTTACTCCTTCGTCGGATTTTCCCTTTTTCTTGGACTTCGTCATCGCATGTCATCTCCATCGTCAGTCTCGTCCTCCGGCCCCAAGAAGACCAAGTGTGCCTGTGGCCACCAGATCCCATCGAAGGATGGCCACAAGGCCTGCTTCTTCTGTCTGGGCCCAGACCACGACCTCCAAACCTACAAGATCTGCAAGGGCTTCACCAACAGGACTCTGATCAGGTGCCTGAAGGCTATAAAAGCCCACCTTTTACAGAAAAAGATGGATGTCATGAAAAGCTCTCATGGGAAAACCAAGCACTGGGACAAATCCCCCAAGTCCCACGAGAAGGACCGTAGCCGGTCCCAACAGTGGTCCAGGTCTCAGCCACCAAAGATCTGTCACTGGGCAAGGACGCTCTTCCAGCCAACGCCGGTCCCCTGACAGGTGCCAATCTCTGCTCCTTCATCGGTCCCTGAGCTGACGTCGGTCCCATGGCCAGTGTTGGTCAGAAAGTGCCCAGTGTTCTAGGGACAGTAGCCCCTACAGGCATGGTTTGGGCTCCCCTCGTCCCAGTAGGAGCCAGTCTGCTTCATCTTCATCCTCTTCTGACCAGTCCCTTTCAGGAGTTGGGGGTTCTCCTGATGACAGAGACACCCCATTTGCCCCCGATGATCCAACCTTTAAGGATGTCATGAGGCACATCCAGGCCTCTGTCAGAGTGACTCTGTGATGGATTAGGGGCCCTGGAACTTTTGGGCTTGGTGCTTTACTTAAAGCCTTTTGATACTATAACTATGTAAAATCAGAAATTAAATAAATAAATGTAAGCTTTAAAAGTCAAGACTAAGTTAAAAGATAGTGTAGTGGAGACTAGTAAGGTAGAAAAAATAAAGCAAAGGGGAGGACAGAAGTAAGAGTGAGTCATTTAGTAAATCCCTCCCCCCCCCAGGTAATTCAGTTAAAGAGAGAGGGAGAACTGAATCCCTTGTGTAAAGGTAGCTGGGATTCTTTACATGGTAATTGAGTTAATTTGGAGCTTAAATGAGCAGCACCAGCAATCTGTTTCTACTTGGGCTGAAAGAACACTTTTAGTCCTTCTTTTTAGAGGTGTTTGGTAGCACACACCAGAATACAGGCGCTGCTGCTTGACTAAGAGGAAGAATGGGTTGCAAGTGAGGGGAAATAAAATAGTCATTTAAGTCACTGTTCTGTTTAAGTTTTAGTCTTTAAGGGACTGTATTTTTTGGAAGTCATTCCTTCTCCAGTGGTTGTAAATATTAACAGTAGCAAAAGTATTGAAATGCAACATGTGCTTATTGCACTTTTAACTTCCCCCTGGCAGAAGGTCAGTGTAATGTTAATTCGTACACATGTCCTCTCCTATCTTTTGCTAAATTAAAGACTAGGGACAAGGTACTTGTAGTGGGCTGTAAAACCATTTGTAAAAGGCTGGTTAGTTTGAATTACTTCCTGCTCAAAGCTCCCTGTTTGAAACAACCAGTTAAGGCACATGTTGGTAACAGCCTGGCAGTTGTGTTTAAGTAAGCAGGTTATGAAACTATATGGGGGATTGTACACCTCAGAGAATAACTATATAAATTGTGTGGTACAGTTCTCACTTACAGAAAAGGCACCTGTTTGTGTGTCTTTGGATTTCCAACTTCTGCTTCTGACTCTCCTTGCACCACTCCTCCCTTCCAGGACAGCTACTGTATAGTGCTGACCAGCCCTTTGTTCCTTTGTTTTATGCTGTCTCTTGTTGGGGGCGGTGCCTGATAGTCAGAGCTGTTTGTAAAAGAGCCAGGAATTGAAATAAAATAGACGGAATATGTGTATAAATGTATGTGAATTCTAAACTGTTTAGTTAGATAGTTAAAATAAAATAATTATGTTTAAATAAGAAGTTTTACTTTAGCATTAATGATGTGGGTGGAGTTGGGGGAGAACACATGATCATTTCCCTGTATAAAAGGACTGTCATTTGAGATTGTTAGTTTAGATTGTGCTCCTGGGTCTGGAGGTGAACTCCAGGGAGCTCTGTGGATTGTTCCAGCAGGTGTTAGGAGAAGAACACCTTTCAAGCCATGTAAAAGTCATGGGATAAAGTTTATTTGCCATTCTGATTATGTTGTTGTTGTACCAGTCCGCTGATGTTGTATTTGTCCTGCTATGAAGAAATTTTGAGATAGAACTGAATAAATTTCATTAATTAACAACTGCAACTGTGTCATGCTACCAATTAGTCCACAAAGAGACCTGCACCCGCTCACAGCCTCCAACGAATGGGAAACAGCGGACCTGGATCTGGAACGCTGGAGACTGGCCAGATACCTGAGGCAAAAGGAGCCTAAACCATTGGTAGTGCCTCCTTTGGTGGATACATTCCAAGACCTGACAAGGATCACTTGGAAACACCCAGCCACAGTCCTGGCAGTTCCCAAAAAATCGGACAGGCTGTATAGCGCAATGAAGGAGGAGCCTTATTTGGCAAAAAACACCCTCAGGGTGACTCGATGGTCAGACTCATAGTGGCTGCTCATGATAAGTCTCGACAGTCCAAGCACCTTAGTTCCCAGCCTCCCGATCAGGAGTACCGTTATTTGGACTAGGTGGGCAAGAACATATACTCTGCATCCACCTGCTCCATATGTTCCCTGAACTTCCTAACATTTATGGTCCAGTACCAGAATGCCTTATGGGAAAAGGGACAAGATACAGCCAATGCCTTGCCAGACTCCGCACAAACAATGGAGCTCCTGGACATTCTGAAATCGGGCTTGGACGTAGGCACCCATGTTTTGCGTGCCTCGTACGACGCTGCAGATACAGCATCAAGGGCATCTGAGTCAGGTGTCTGCCTACTGCGCCATGCCTGGCTACGAGTCACAGGGCTCTCCCAGGATCTGCAGACCAGAATCAGGACCTTCCCTTCCATGGTTCCATACTGTTGGGTCGGAGACCAAGAGCCTCATCTCTCTTCTCCAAGAGTCGGGCAAATCAATCTGGTCTGTCCGACAGATGTATAAGGGGGACCAGAAGCAATTCTGTAAATGGCCATTTTGGAAGACCTCAGGCCAGCATGCCCATGGCAACCAGACAGCACAGAGCGGCAGCTTCAAGAGGAAGGCCAGAAATCAGCAACCTGGAGGTGTGCTCCCTTTCGAGGCCCAAAGTCCTCCCAAGCCTCTCTGCCAACTCCCGACTCTGCCCAATGACTCCCTGTTGACCCCCCTCCTCCGGAGGAGGTACAGGGGCAGACAGTAAGGCAGTAGGGGGTCACTTCTCCCTCCACCTAGAAGGATGGAGCAAAATCTCTTTGGACCTTTGGGTCCTAGATATCATAAGGAGGGGACAGAATGCTGGAGTTCATTCAGATTCCCCCAGAGACACCACCAAGGTCCTCAAGGTATCCTCCTTCTCACGTACTTCTCATACAAGGAGAGATTCAGGCCCTCTTGCAAAAAGGTGATAGAGCCAGTCCCCCTGCAGCAGTGGGGAAAAGGTTTTTTCTCCCACTTCTTCCTGGTTTCAAAGAAAACTCAGGATCTTCGGCCCATCCTGGACCTCAGCTCCTTAAACAACTATATAGAATACTGAAGGTTCAGGATGGTGACCCTTCCAGGTCTCATTCTTCTGCTGCACCAGGGAGACTGGCTCTGTTCCCTGGACATGCAAGATGCATACATGCATATCGGGGTCTTTCCCCCTCACAGGAAGTACTTGAGGTTCCACTTCCAAGGGGGGCACTACCAGTTCTGGGTTCTGCTGTTCGGCCTCTCCTCCACTCCTCGGGTCTTTACCAAGTGTCTAGCAGTGGTAGCTGTGGCTCTAAGGTGCAAGGGGCATTATGTCTTCCCTTGCCTGGATGATTGGCTCTTGGCGGCCTCGTCAAGCATGCACCTCATTCAAACTCTTAGGGACACCTATACCCTATTCCAAAAGTTGGGGATCACCCTGAATCTTCCAAAGACACGTCTTTATATGTGTGGTTCTGGATACAGTACAGGGCATGGCCTTCCTCCCACAGGAAAGGGGAGATTGCCTGCGAGAAGTGGCCCAAATGGTCCTCATAACGCAACAGGTCCAGGCCTGGACCTTCCTCAGGCTGCTGGGGCACATGGCGGCGGCCATCCCTCTAGCTCCCTTGGCTCGCCTCCACATGAAGGTCCGGCAGTGCATGCTCGGGGTGCAGTGGGACCAAAACTCCAATGGTCTCGACCATATGGTCAGGACCTCTGGGCCAGTCAGAAGGACCCTTCTTTATTGGTTAGAGCCCCTCAATTTGGAGGCAGGGGTGATGTTTCATCAGGAGCCACCGAGTCGGATATTGATGACAGACACCTCCGACTTTGGCAGGGGGGCTGACCTAGGGGACAACCAGACTCGGGGCATTTGGTCCCCAGAGAAGTGTGACCCCCACATCAATGTTCGGGAAATGTGAGCGGTCCTCAATGCCCTTCGGGCTTTCCAAGAGGACCTAGCACCAGGCTGTCTCCTCGTTCAGTCAGACAACACGGCTGTTGTCTTCTGTATCAACAAGCAAGGGGGAACACACTCCTACCCCTTGTGCAGGGAGGTGATGAGTGTCTGGTTCTGGGTGCTGGAACAGCGATTCTCTCTGACAGCAGTGCATGTTCCAGGCATCCAAAACACCTTGGCACACAGCCTAAGCTGGTCATGCTCCAAGGTGCATGAGTGGGAGCTACTGCAATCAGTAGCAGGCCAGCTCTTTGACACTTGGGGTCTTCCAGAGCTGGACCTCTTTGTGTCTCCATGCAATGCCAAACTGCCAAGTTTCTGCTTGCGAGAGCACACGCCTGGTGCTTTTTGGCCAGATGCATTGTCCCTGTGTTGGACAGGGAGGTTCCTTTACATCTTCCCTCCCTTCCCTCTAATTCAGAGGGTTCTGTTGAAGGTACAGGCCATGGGGGCTCGGATGATCCTAATTGCCCTGCTGTGGCCATGGCAGATTTGGTTCCCACTACTTCAGTGGCTGTCGTCCGAACCTCCGATCCCTCTGCCAATATGCTCGCAGTTGCTGTCCCAGGATCAGGGCAAGCTGGTGCATCCAGATCTCAAGTCCCTGCACCTCCTGCAGACATAGTTAAAACAAGGTATGGGATCTCCCAAGAGGTGGCAGACGTCCTCGTTTCAGCGAGAAAGCCCTCTACTCGTTCCGCTTGCACTATGAAGTGGAAGTGTTTTTTGCCTCTGAGCTTCGTCACATCATCTGGATCCCCATAGCTGTCCATTGAACTCAGCATTACAGTACCTCCTGTCCTTATTACAACAAGGCTTGAGCTACTTCTCCATTAAGGTGCATATGTGGGCCATTTTGGCTTATCACGTCCTGGCTGAGGGCAGAACCCTAGTCCAGTTGGATGTGGCCCGCAACTTTTTACGGGGCATACGTCAAATTAAGCCTCCCATTAGGGATCCAATTCCCCCTGGGATCTCTTTTTTGTGTTAGAGAACCTTACTCTCCCTCCCTTTGAACCCACAGCAGGGTGTGAGCTGCGTTATCTTTCCTGGAAGGTATCCTTTTTAGTTGCTGTTACTTCAGCTCAAAGGGTTTCCGAGCTTCAGGCCCTGATGTGCAAGGAATCTTATTTGATTTTTCATAGGGAAAGGGTTTCCCTCAGGACAAATCCTATGTTTCTACCCAAAGTGGTTTCTGAATTAACCTTCAACCAGTCGGCTGACCTTCCAATTTATTATTCAACCCCTTTCAACAGTGGAGAAGCTCTATTACACACCTTGGATGTCCACAGGGCGCTGAGGTACTACCTCAAGCGTACAGCGGCACACCACAAATTGGAACAACTGTTTGTGACCTTTGTGCCTCAACACCTGGGCAAACCAGTGTCTAAACAGACTATATCTCAGTGGCTAGTCCACTGCATAGTCTTCTGTTACAAGTACAACAAACCTCTACCGGGAGCGTTTAGAGGTCATTCTACCAGTGGAGTTTCTACCTCGTTCCCTTTGAAAATTGTCTATATCCGAGACATTTGTGCAGCAGCTACTTGGAGTTCAGTACATACTTTTGTCAGGCATTACAGCCTGGACATTGCTTCCAGGTGTCGAGCCGGTGTCAGCCTGGCAGTCCTTCAAGGACTATTGTCCTGGTGTGCTGTCTCCCTACCTGTTTAGGCAATGCCGTCGTACTAGTTCCTGTCATCCTCCTCCTCCCAGCGTTTGTTGCTTCCTTAGTGCGGGACTGCTTGGGATTCAGTCCTAATGGTAATAGCCTGCTGCAAGAGCTCCCCCTCAAAGTAAGATAGTACAGTTATGTAAGAACTTACCATAACAGTTGTTCTTCAAGAGAAGCTCCTGCAACAGGTGCTGCTTTCCCGCCCTCCTTCCCCCTGCAGAGTTTCAGAATGACTGGGGTGCGCTTCTCTTGGTTCTCTTGCTGGGATCTGTTCATGGGTCCCTCGGCAGGTGAGCTGGTGGGTGGGACCATCGCTTTTGCTGATGGGGTGGGAGGCTGGCGTGGGGGCAGGCCCTGCTGGGTATTGCTAGCTAAGTTTATTCCAGTGGGCCCCAAGGCCAGTGGCATTAGTCCTAGTTGTAATAGCTTGCTGCAAGAGCTCCTCTCGAAGATCTACTGTTAAGGTAAGTTCTTATGTAACTGTACTGTCCTTTCACCCATCGGTTCTGGACGACCATGCTTCCCGACTCCAGCTGGGGTGACTGGAGAACCGTTACCCACTGGTCAACTCTAAGGATGCCCATTGGGTGGTCTCCGTGGCTACGGGGTCCACTGAGCAGCTTGAACCATTCGAGGAGGAGGCAGCCCAGGCCCCGGCTAGTTCCTCTTCAGCTTCAGCCTTTGTTCCACTCCAGTTGAGCTCCACTTATTTGGCTTCCTTTAAAGAACTGTTCCAATCCCTTTCCACCAAGGGAGAAGGTCCTTCTGGATCGCACGTTTCGCGCTCTACCAAGAAGAAATCAAAAAAAGAGAAAACTCAGCGTCGATGCTCTTGAGGTTGGGAGCGGTCCCATTCTCTGAAGACTCCGGTTTTGACTTCTGTCGAAGTTGCAGCTGCTGGTTTCATGGAGCCCCCGTCAGATCAGTTGGCTGAGACGCTGGTTGATGCGGCTGAGATTTTTCTCAAACCGATCGACAGGTTGTCGTCCAAAGAGGCTGATAACTCTCTTTTTCAGACTCCGGTGCTTCCAGTGTCCTCCAACGGGTCGGCTCAGCTCGCTGGGTCGAACCTGATGGCCCAAGACCCTGACCTGGAAGAGTCACGTGGCTCCCTGGCTCCTTCCGATGTTCCCCGTCGGCCCCACCGACGGTCAAGATTGAGGTCTCGGTCTTCTTCCTCTGAGTCAGGCAGAGCTCGCCATCACCGGTGATCTCATTCCCGGTATCATGGAAAGCAGCAACGCTGCTACTCCTCTTCATCCTCCTCGGCTGAGGAGAGGCTCCAGCACAAATTGCGTCAGCACTACAAAGACTTAATGTGATAGCAACTGATCTTGTCCGCTCTGAAACTAACCCCGTTTCTACCCCAGCTGTCAAATGGTTGTCACCTGAACAGCCGATGTTGGCTCCCACCACCATCACCCCCTTGGAGGTGCCAGCACAGGCTCAGCTGGCTTGACCGAAGCAAGCTACTCTGCCGATCGTGGTAGAGCCGCCACCTGAACAGCTGAAGTCCAGGGCTCTGACCAAGGAATCTCGGCCAGCCAAGGGGTTGCGCCATTGGCTGTTGGTCACCCTCACTCCCGACCACCCAAAGTGGGTCGAGGATGACTCGGGTGGACACCTGCTTTATGTGGACTCCTCAGAGTCTGTAGACTCCTCACTGCATTCAAGTCCCATCGATGTGGAGTCCTCAGGGGGCATCTCCATGGACGAGGGACCCACCTCGTTCATGGGCATTCTTCGGCTCATTTCCGAGTCCACAGGGATGGAGCTCGAGCTGGTCCAGAAATGGGCTTCATATCCCCTGACAGAGATTCTGGACAAAGGGAACTCTCCTATGGAGGCCTTCCCTCTGTCTGAGGCCATTGCTGGCCCAGCCCTGGATCTTTGGCAGCATCTTGCCTCCTGCCCTGTACCCTTGGCCCGGATGGCCTGCATGTACGCAGTTCCAACTGGTTCCCTTTTGGCATTTTTGGAGCATCCCTTGGCTGAGGGACTGGTGGATGATTCCGTTTTTCGGCGCTCAGGCAATACAGGAGACATCAATAGACCGCTGGATAAAGAGTCCAAGAAACTGGACCATTTGTCTAAAAAAGTCTATGCTGCCTCTTTGCTCGGCCTTCGTCAGGCTAGCTCGGCCATGCTGATGGCGCACTTCTGCCATGCCCTTTTGGGCTCCCTGGACGAGGTGATTCTTAACCTCCCAGCAGACCTCCAAACCATTGTCAAACAGGTCTAGGACCAGGGGAGGGCAGTGGCAAAGCAACAACTTCAGACAGCTCTGGATATTGGCAATTCATGTGTCTGCTCTGTCAGAGCCGCAATAGCCATATGCCATAGGGCTTGGTTGAGGATCTTGCCCTTTATGACAGATACCCGACACAAGCTGGTGGATGTTCCCTTTTTGGGCACTGACCTGTTCAGGCCCGGTGTGGAGGGTCACCTCCAATGCATTGAAAAGTCCAATGCCATCCTGGACTCTGTGACATCTGCCCAGAAGAACAAGGGCCCTAGCCTTCCACTCCTGTGGCTAAACCAGCCTAGCAGCAGGGCAGCATGGCTCAAACCTGGTGACCTCGGACCAAGTTGGTGGCCTCATTGGTCAGAAAGCCTGGAGAGAAGGGACCCAGTGGCCCCTGGTCTGCCCCCCTCCTCCAAGCCTGCTCAGTGATGGGTTGGGGGGTGCCACCCTCAATCCCGTCACACCTCCCCTAGGTCCTCCCATGGGGGGCCGGCTCCACCACTTCCTTCCCACCTAGTCCGTTATCACCATGGACAGGTGGGTGCTGGAAGTGGTTGGCCGGGGCCTGCCTCTGAAATTCGAGCAGTACACCCCAAGCCCAGCCCGCACCCCATGGGAGGATTTGGCATCCGCTCTCACTTGGTCAGCTCATTGAGACGACATTGCTCAGCTCCTCCACAAGGAGGTCGTGTGCAGAGTTGTGGAACCTCAGACAGGCCCAGGCTTTGTTTCCAGGTACTTTCTGGTACCAAAATGGACAGGGGGCTGGTGCCCCATTCTTGATCTGCATGACCTGAACAGGTTTCTCAGGTCTCGCACCTTCCGGATGGTAACTATGGCTCAGATCGTACCATCCTTTGAGCAAAGCATGTGGTTTTGCTCCCTGGATCTTCAGGGCGTGTTCTTTCATGTCTCGATCTGTCCATCCCATCAAAGGTTCCTCTGCTTCCAAGCTGAGGGAACCCTCTGTGAGTTCCAGGCCATGCCCGTCGGCCTCTCATCATCCCCTAGGGTCTTCACCAAATGCATTACAGTGGTGGCAGCTTTCCTGAGGTGCCGAGGGGTCTGGGTTTATCCCTACCTGGATGACTGGCTCATAGCAGGTCCCTCCAGGCAGGAGGTGGCAGGGTCCAGGGATCTGGCCCTCCAGACTTGCTTTGAACTTGGCCTCCTGATCAGTGAGGCCAAGTCAGAACTTGTGCTTTCACAGGTGACACATTTCATCGGGGAAGAACTCGACTGTTGCTGAGCCAGAGCTCAGCTCCCAGTGGACAGGGCAGAGGTTCTCTCCTCCTTTGCCCAGTCATTTCTGGTTGGGCAGTCACGCCCTGCCCGGGACTTCCTGTGCCTTCTGGGTTACATGGCAGCCTGCACCAGCATGGTCCGATGGGCCCACTGGCGTATGCGTTCCCTTCAATGGAAACTGGCCAGCCAGTGGTCTCAGTGCTCAAGTCACCTCAACTAGCTGGTCACCGTGATTCAGAGGATGTGGGATGGCCTCCAGTGGTGGCTTATCCCAGCTTATCTGCAGGAAGGCTTCCCATTTGTCCATACCGAGCCGACAGTCATCCTGATGACTGACGCCTGTCTAATGGGTTGGGGTGCCCATCTGGGGGAGCACAGAGCCCACAGGCTCTGGTCCCTTCAAGAATCCTGATGTCACATCAACCTGCTGGAGCTCTGAGCAGTTCAGCTAGCTCTGACTGCATTTGCTCCATTCATTCAGGGTCAAGTGGTTCAGGTCCAGACCGACAATACCATGACCATGTACTGTCTCAACAAGTAGTGCGGGACGCACTCCTTGCCCCTGAGCAAGGAAGCTCTCCACACTTTGACCCTCATGCTCAGCTTAGGGGCAGATCTCCTAGCCATCCATGTGGCAGAAGCCTCAAATCAGTTGACCGATGCTCTCAGCCGGATGGGCGAGGCATCTCACGAGTGGTCCCTCCATCCGGAAGTAGTACAAGATCTGTTCTTCCAGTGGGGCATCCCTCAGGCTGACCTTTTTATCCTCTAGGGAGAATGCAAAGCTGAGGTTGTTCCATGCCCGCCCCCCTCAGTAGGGCTCATTGCAGGGGGATGCCTTCTCGAGACCGTGGACCCCATGCCTCTTCTGTGCCTTCCCTCCACTTCCCTTGATCCACAAGGTGCTCCTCAAGGTCAGGAGGGACAAGGCACAGGTGATCCTGGTAGCTCCAGACTGGCCATGCTTGTTCTGGTATCCAGATCTCCTCAGCCTCAGCAACAGGCTCCTGAGGCGTCTTCCAGCACGCCCGGACCTGTTCTCCATCAATCAGGGGAAGGTACTCCATCCGGACCTTCAGTCCCTGCACCTGACAGCCTTGTTCCTGAATGGCTAGAGTTCCAGGCTTTGGGTCTCTCCGATGAGGTCCTCATGGTTGTTAAGGTATCCTGTAAGGAATTGACAAGAAAATGCTATGCAGTCAAATGGAAAAGATTTTCCATTTGGTGTCAGGGCAAAGGGATGGACCCCTCATCCTGTCCAGTGGCTAGCATTTTGGACTACCTGTGATCCCTCTCTCAGCAGGGACTTCAGTCAACGACCCTTAAGATGCACCTGGCAGCCATCTCTGCTTACCGAGCACGGGCTGGTCAGCAGTCGGTGGCGCAGGAGAAGGTGGTCTGGTGTTTTTTAAGGGCCTAGATCACATATCCCCTCAGTGCGTGAACCACCATCTCCGTGGGATTTACTGCTGGTTTTGGCAAAGCTCATGGGCAAGCCATTCGAACCAATGCACAGTTGCGATATTTCCCACCTGTCACGGAAGACCACCTTCCTGGTGACCATTATGTCAGCCAGAAGGATCGGGGAACTCCAGGCGCTTTCAGTGGAGTCTCCTTACCTGGTCTTCCACAGGGACAAGGTTGTCTTGTGCCCCCACCTGAAATTCCTTCTGAAGGTGGTGTCGGAGTTTCACCTTAATCAGGTGTTGACTCTGCTGGTGTACTACCCCAATTACACCTCAAAGGCCGAGTACAGGCTCCATGCCTTGAACCTGAGATGAGTGCTCGCTTACTATAAAGACCATATGGTAGAAGTTCGGGGAGAGGTTTGCCAGCTGTTTGCCACCTACGCTGGAGCTGCACCTGGCAGACCTGCAGCCAAGCGGATGATTGGCAGGTGGATCACTTCCTGCATTGATCTCTGCTATAGGTTGGCATGTAGGGAGCCTCCTGTAGGGCTAAGGACTCATTCCACCTGCCATACCACTGTGTCGGTGGCTGCTTCTAGGGACATCCATATCCAGGAAATCTGCAGGGCTGCTACCTGGAAGTCAGCAAACACCATCATTTCCCATTACCACATTGACCTCGAGTCATGCCGGGATGCTGGTTTTGGGGCCTTAGTTCTCCAATCTCTGTTCCCTAAGTAGGGGGTGTGCGCCTTGCCTCCAAGAGAACTGCTAGGAGTCTGCCAGAAGTGTGGATAGAACAACATATCCACATCCCTAGAAACACAAGTTACTCACCTGTAACAGTAGTTCTAGGAGTGGTATATGTTGTTCATCCACACTGACCCAACCGACCTCCCCGGCTTCAGTGCACACCTCTGCTTCCAGCGGGTAAGATCTGGCATCATGGGGTGGAACTGAGGGTTATACCACCCGAGTGGGTGGGAGGAGTCAGCTTGAAGACATTCTGGCACCTCTTAAAGTGGAAGGCGATCTGCCAGAAAGTGTGGATGAATGCTGGCCCGGTGGCGCTGAGGGTTGAGGGACTGGATGCCACATCTCACATCATGCTGATGACCCAGGTTCAGATGCAAGCTGGGGTTGGCAGGGGAGGGATAGGATCGAGCGTCCGGCGGACTGCTCTCCTATCCCAGGGAGGGATCCAGGGAACCACTGCTCTGTAGTGGCCCCTGGTGATGACTGTGGGCACTATCAGAATGATGGCAGCAAGGGGGGCAGAGTGAGCAGACATCGGCACATTGTGACTCAAGATGTCATTGCACAACCACTCCGCAAGGGAGGCAAAAAATCGGCGGAAACATGGCGGAGCGACAATGTCGGCAGCTGATGGCCGCACCCGGTGCCCCCCGGTTCCTGAGAGGATCCTGCCACAGAGTGCATGAGCAATAATGGCCAACTCTGTGGGGTACTAGACCGGGCCCAGGTTGTGCGGGTGCCGGCAGCTGGAGAGTGCAGGGATCCACGCCACTAAGGAGGAGTATAAAGAAAAATATGATAAAAAAAAATAAAGTGTGGATGAACAACATATATACCACTCCCAGAACTACTGTTACAGGTGAGTAACCTGTGTTTTCTCCACAGCTACCAACACATGTACCAAGCTTATTGGAACCCCCTTAGCAGTATTCTGCACTTAACTGTTACAAAAATGCCCTTCACATGTTTTTTTTTAACATCACAAATCTTTTTTTATGACTCATGATACGAGTCCTGAAAAAATATGTTTTTGTGAGGAGGAAATGCTTTCCCTGGTGTCTGGTGGTACCCCCCCCAACCCTGCAATTCTTATCCCCATAATTATTTCATGTTTTCCCTGGTGTCTAGTGGCACCCCCTTCAGATTCCCTTCTCCTTTGTTATTGTAAGTTTCCCTGGTGTTTAGTGGCACCCCCCCCACCCTCCGATTGCCATCCCTGTAACTGCACTTATTATCCCTGGTGTCCAGTGGCACCTCCCCACCCTCCGATTGCATCCCCTTTTGTTTCTAATATCCCTAGTGTCACCTCCACCCACCCTTCCTTAGCTGTCCTCCCTGAAATAAAGAAAATGGTCCCTCGATGTCTTTTTTTTTTTTTGTTATATATTTTTTTAAACCCACCTGTAGAAAACAAAACAGTTCCTTGGCGATCCGACTCTCCCCCACCCCACTCAACACCCACCACACTACACCCCCCGCACACCCTCACTCACTTGAACAGGTTGCAGGGTCAAAATCCTCTCTCTGATCGAAGTCACGTCTTGCTGCTGGAAATGACAACTGCTATATGAGAAAGTAAGGTAAGTGCAGTTAAATGTATTTTAGTGTGGTTATCAACTTTGGTGCAGTTGTAATTTTTCAACATTTTGACCCCAAGTTTTCAACATGGCCTTTTTGGGACACCACCTCATGAACAATGTTGGTGTCATTTCGCAAATCCTGTCGGAAAGGTGATTTTTGCTGTTGGATGGCGAAATTACCTTTCGGCTGGGATTTCAAAATTTTCACCATACTTGTTCATGATATGGGATCATAAGAAGGGTATGTTGAACATTTTGGGAAAAATATGCTAAAATGGCAAAGCTGTGTGCATTTGTTGACATTTTACTACTCTCGCACATGACTTAATTTTTAATATTTTAACCCCAAATTATCATCATAGCCATTTCTTTATACCACATCATGAATGTGACAGATGTTATTTTTCAAATCTTGGCCAAAATGGCTTTTCTTGCCCCTGGCACACAATGACACTATGGTGGGGCGAAGTGACATTTTGGTGGGGATTTCACAATTTTTACTATCTGGTTGATGAGGTGGGGTAATAGGAAAGCTATGTTGACAATTTGGTTGCTGTTGTGTTTCCCATAAACATACATGTACGCATCTATAGAGGAACTGCCGGCCCATGCTCCATCAGACAACTCATACGATTACACTATCTCAAAAAGTATGGATGCATAAGAGCACAGGGCCCAACAGGAAAATAGGGATGACATTATACCATCTCAAAAAGTAAGGAAATTCTTTGTAAAAAAAAAAAAAAAATCCGTTAGCGTCGAGGCTACAGTGACAAAAGTAGGGAAATGTGGTTTTAGAGTTTCCAACCCTAAAAACCTAATGCCACCCTGAAAGCAAATCGGGAGCAGAGTCTTCAAACCTAAAGCTCACACCATTCTATTTCTCTAGTGTATAGAATGGGGTGAGCTTTAGGATTGACAACCCTTTGGAAGACTTCCTCTGATTTGCTTTAGGGGTGGCGTTGGGGTTGTAGGGTTGGAAACCCTAAAGCCACATTTCCCTACTTTTGTCGCTGTAGCCTCAACCCTAAATGTTGCACTAGTTTTTTGCAAGGAATATTATATGTATACGTATTTTCACTGTTGTCTTCGTAGTTGAGTTCACTTCATTATTGTAATTATTAATAATCAACACATTAGGTGCTTTATCACGTGTTTTAAGTGTGTCATGTATATAAGGAGTGGGCTTTTATGTGAGTTACTCCCTGAGGACGTGTTAGCAAAACTGGTCAGAGTTCTTGTGGATTCTCATTGGTCCCTCCCATGTTTTGGTAAGAGGTCCTACGCACTCGCTTTCTCTGAATAAATGTGAATTTGTCAAGCTATTTTCTGTGTCCTGTGTCATTGGTGGGTAGTGCCGGAGTCCCTCTTCTGCCTGGTAATTCCCTCATTTGCACACCCAGACGTGGGGGTGGCTGTCTGTAGTCAGTTGGTTCATCCCAACTTTCAGTCTTGTCATTTCTAGGCTTTGCTCCTGAAGAGATAAGAGGTCAGCAGATTTTTAACACTCTCAGAGAGTTTCTGAAGTCTTACTGGCAGCCTGTAAGCCCTCTGTCAGAAAAGCTTACAGTCAAAATTGAAATTATTTCCATTTGGTATTTAAAAGACTCTGTGTTCCCTTATTTTTCTCCCCTCCTCAGGGGATGGCAGGCAGGACACTCAGCCCCTGCCTTCCACCTGTGACCATCCGCCGCTCCCCTGGTATCGCTGAGCCGCCCTATATCCCCACGGATTTCCCCTCATGGCAGGGCTGGGAAGGGGAAGGTCTTCCTCCCCCTACCCAGTATAACAATTCAGATAGGGGCTAATCAAGCAATCCAGTGGTGGAGTGAGATGCTGGTTGGCTTGAGAGGGCTTCACTAAGCCCATGGTATCCCTCTTTTTCTGTTTTCTCTGTTCGTCCCTCCTCCCCTGCAACATGAGCATACGCATGTGGAGGCATGCGCATGCCACATACATGCACTACTGTGCCTCCTTTACTCCGGCACCACCACCTGGCCTCCACCAGGGGGCAGCCACAGAACAGGATGATAAACCCTCCCTCCCTGGAAGAGGAGAGCAGTCCATTAGATGCTCGATCCTCTCCCTCCCGTGCTGACCCCCGGCAACCCGAAGTCACTGTCGACCCCGGATCGCCAACGTGGTGCAAGGTGTGGCATCCAGTGCCTCAACCCTTAGCACCACCGGGCTGTACTTCTCTGCACCCTTTTTAAGTGTCCACTATTTGATTGTTCAGATTTTGCTTTACAATATTCCTCTGCTAAGGTTCACCTAGCAGCTATGTCAACTTATCATGAATTAGTGGGAACTTTCACCTTGGCTCAGCTCCCACTTTTCAATAGATTTCTATGAGGTATCTTGCATTTGAAGACCCATCCCCCCACAAAGATGCCTTGCAATAACCAGATTTTAAACTTGTGTCAAGGTGTCCTAGGAAAACCATATCTAGGATAAAGCAATAAAGTAAACTGTAAACAGGCTGTGTAAAGATTTCCTAGCAAAACCCAATCTAGGGTAGTGCAACATAGAATATTGTGATTAGGCTGTGTGTAGTGGGGGGGGGCAATTTACTACATACTAAAAGCTTATCCTATATCTTTACAGTCCTACATACACAAAAGGATGCAGGATGGCTCTTTGGTAGGATGTGAAAGGAGTGCAGGTGGTGTGAGACAATGGTAAACTAGAGAATGCTGTGGGAGTTCAACCACTGTCTCAGTTGTAGGAGGTGCCAGGCCATGAGGGCAGAGCTGGAAGCCACAAGCACTGAAATATGCCACTTGAGAGCTGCAGCCAACAGGTCCCATAGGTTAGACACTGGTGGGGGGAGGCTAAGACTGTGTAATCAGGACTGTGCACAAACAATAAGTTTATTAGTGCAGGGGAACTCCAGTCTTCCCTCATGAGGGAGGATGGGACCAGCATGCTTAGCAGGTTGGCCCCTAACAGAGAGCTTACCAGGAGAATGTGTGAACCCAGAGATGGCAAGAGGAAGGAACACATAGCGGAGGATGCAGTTGGAAGGGGCACTGGGAGGGATTTGGGTCTCACACCTGATGTTAAAGAGGTGGTGTGCTGCTACCCTGGGGTGAGAGCACAGAGAGTCATAGCCAGGGTGGTGTAATACTTAAGATAGGGTAATGGAAGGCCAGATCTAATTGTGCATGCGGGCACAAATGATCTGTGCAAGAGGAGCATGGAGAAGATAAAGACAAACTTCCATGCTCTGGGAACGGTAGTGAAGGAGAGAGCAGGATTGATAACCTTATCAAAGGTCTTAAAGTGGTCATGCCTGAATGAGTGGTAACAGTTATATATGTTTCATTTCAATGCTTGGTTAAAGGGGTGGTGCAGAGAGGAAGTATTTTAGTTCCTGATGGACTGGGGCCTGATTTGGAGTGATTGGAGGCAGTTTAAAAGAGACGGTTTACATCCTAACAAGGAGTGCAGGTGGGTGCTGGAAGCTAGATGGGCACAACACATTGCAGGTGTTTCAACTAGTTTGGGAGGGAGTCAGTGTCTCAGGGAACAGGTGTCATGACCCAGGGGAGCCTTGCTGGCCTGACCCAACCAAACAATTTAATGGAGGCCACAAAACCCAGGGCAAACTATATAGGGGGATGGGACCAGCTGCTGGAGGATGGTGTGCACCAACACAAGGTGTCTGGGCAACAAAATGACAGAATTACATAAGTTGACCTGGTTGCTGTCACCAGAATGTTGGCAACCTTGAACCACGATTGGGATATGACCATACCAAGATACTTACTGTTCAAGAAGTACAAAACAAATGGTAAGAGTGGGGAAGTGGCACTTTAAATAAGGACAGGAATAGAAGCAACAGAAATGGATAACCTGGAAGACTGAAAATCTGGAAACTCATGGGTATTAGCACCAACAGGAAATAAATTAGGATTGGAATGGTCTGCAGACCTCCAGGACAGGACAAGGTGGCAGACAAGGAACTAGGAGAGATGCTGAGGAAGACGGCCAGATTAGAGGAAGTAGGGGATTTTACATGACAGATGTGGACCGGAAAGTCCCAGTCATAGTACATGGAATCAGCTCCTGGTGGAAGCATGCCAGGAGGCATTGCTAGTACAACTGGCAAAGGACCTGACAGGGGAAGAGACCCTGCTGGATCTGGTACTCGCTGAGAAGATCCAATGAGTGGTAATCCAGGAACCATGAGGATCCACTGACAAGTGAGGTTGAACCTCCAAATGGGGGTTACCAAGGGGACAAACTCAGTAATGGTATGGGATTCCAAAAAAAGCACATTTCAAGATTATGTGGGAGCTGTTGAGGAAAGGCATGAAGAGACTAGGGCAGGGTAAAAGAGGTGGAGGAAAATGGAAAGCTTTTGAAACGGGAATAATAAAGGCAGCAGCAAACTCCATTTAGCAGGTATCAAAGAGCAAAAGATCAAGAGGCCCAATGTGGTTCTCATCAGAAGGGAGGAGTGCAGTAGGAGCCAAGAGGAAGGTGTTCATAAAATATGAGTGCAGCCTAGGAAGGAGTACTTTAAGGTAACCAGGCAAACTAGTGTGGGGGAGAGACGAGGTGAAAACCAAGCTTAGGCTAACAAAGGCTGTAAAGCAGGGTTAAAGTGCTTTTCCTTGATTGTCTTCCCCTTGGAGTCCCACTCTTGGGTCTGAACAAGAGGCAGGAGGAGCCTGTGGGAGCAGATCTTTTGGCCAGGGTTTCAGTAACAGCTCCCGGTTCAGGGCACCTGTGTGATACCACATGGTGGTGTGCACCTGGCAATAACCGTTTCTGGCCCCTCGCCTACCTCAGCTTGAGTACATATGTTCGGAGCAGATTGCGGCACCTCAGTTCGCCTCTTCATCACTTTTCTTCTTAGTTTATTATTTCCTGGAATGATTAAATCATTGAAGAGAACAAGGACTTAAAAAGCACTCTCTTCTAATGTTGTGCTTGCAGTGGAAAAATCCACAGGGATGACAGCATCCATTCTGTTTCACCTAAAGCCTAGCTCTGACATGGATGCCTGTGATGCCTGCTTTTCATTAAACCAATGCATGCTTCAAATTCGTTGTCTGAAGCTGTGCCGGGGAGGTTCTAAGCTTCAGACAGCATCTAGATTTTGGGTTAGCTGTGCAGTAGAGACTACTCTCCCTGTATGTCCTAGGTCTGCAGCTTTCCTGTTCCAGTGAACTTGGTTAGATGCTTTCTAATCAAGACCAAAAAGTGGGTCTCTATGGATAGTGTTGTTTAGTAGATGGAGAAGTTACATTACTTGCCAAAACTGTAGCTCTTCAAGAATATCTTCTCTGTAGAGTACCAGATCTTCCCTGTGTCAGTCTACACCATTCATCACTGGTGGGTGTCAGCCAGAGGCGCAGCACGTCTGTGGGAGTTTTTTTTTTTTTTATTCCCCCAAAGGGGGAGGATTCAGCACCATGGTGCCGACCACAAGGTGGACGCATGGCGTCGCACTCACGGGTTGGCCATAACTGGCACGGGCTCCTCCCCACCTCAGTTCTGTTTCTCCCGCCATCGAGAGTGAAGCACCTCGCATCCAGCTCATGCTATCTGTATCACTGCGGCCTAGTCCAGCTTGTGGTTTTCGTTGAACTCTGACATCATCGATGCCAGCGTCTCAGTTCTGCCATCCACTCAGAGTCATTTGGGTTATGGTAAGATCTTTCCTTTTTATTTGGTAAATGGTGCCTGGTCTTTTCTGTTTAGAGTTTAGTTGCCATTGGTCGTGTTGGATCTATCCAGGGACAAGAAGAAGCTTTCCAAACCAGATCGGGCCCCTATGCGTCGGTGTCCCTGCGCCCAAATTATGTCTACTACAGATCGACATGACCAGTGTTTAACCTGCCTGGGTCCACAGCATGATATCGATCAGTGCGATGCGTGTTTTTCTATGGACCAAAGCATTTTGGAATATTGCATGTTTGTCAGCCTTTGTGCCGCCGACTTTTGGAAGACGCAGTTGCACCAGGGATACCAAGCCCAGGTCCCTCCACCCTTCCTCTGGGTCCCCTCCCAGCTCTATATGGGCTGAGGAGGAGGGGGTCTCTGCCCTTTCCAGCCTTGCCATGGCGGGGGCTCCTTCTGCAGTACTGGAGGGTAAGTGCGATTCCATTCGGGGCCAGGCCAAGAGCACCGCATCGGCAGTTGTCTCCTTGGAGAAGAAGACTCTACCGGTGTCGCGGTCCATGGCTGCTGGGCCCAGCATGGGTGGCTCCTCGGCACCGCCTGCCAGTGCTGTCTCTGGTCCTGGCACCAATTATTGCACAGGTGATCGAGGTGGTATCCCGAGCAGCACTGGACCTGCCTGCGGCACCATGGGTGAAACATGGAAACATGGAAACAGAGAAATATAGAAGCTGACGGCAGATGAGGACCGCAAGGCTCATCCAGTCTGCACATTTCTTTTTTTACCTTATAAATGTGCCATCGGCCTTTGCTCTGTCAATGGCCTATCTATTCATACTTATCTGTATTGTTCCCTTATGCCTATCCATGCTTGTTTGAAGCCCTGCACTATATTCATATCCACCACTTCCTAAGGTAGGCCGTTCCATGCATCCACCACCCTTTCTGTGAAAAAGAACTTCCTCACATTACCTCCTAATTGGCCTTCCTCTAATCTCATGCTGTATCCTCTTGTCCTGCCTCCAGGGCTGCCAGAGTGAAGGTCTGCTTCATCTCCAGCACTCCAGAGCTGGATGATCCTGTAGCAGACCCTGACTGAGCCCTCCCAGATCTCTCTCCAGCGGCTCCAGTTGTTGCGGTTTGGTTCTGGGCCCAGCACAGGGGTAGGTGTCAGATCCCGGGGGGGGGTCGACAGCGACTTCAGGACTACAGGGATGGTGGCCCCAGCCTTAGAGTCTGGGGTGGAGGCTGACCCTGGTGTTGGTGCCACCTAGGATTTAGAGGTAGGTACAAGGGCGGGGTCTCTTCTCCCTCAGTCCCTTTCAGGGGGCCGCCCACACAGTTGACGTCTGCCAACATCACCAATCCTGTATAGGTGTGGGTCACTCCCTCCACAGTCCTTTTCTGCCATCAACTTGTAAGCACAGTCTCCGCGGAAGAGCCATTACAGTGTTCTGCACCTTTTTTTGGCCTATGGCGGTTTTTTTTTTTTTCCTTCTATTGTTTACTGAAACCTCTCTTGGAGATTTTTCTTTTTTTGTTTATGTCAAGAGTTAATCCATCATTGTCATCATCTTCTTTCCTGGCACTGCAGCTGTGGGAAGAAGATTGATTCTAGAAGACAAACACTTCATTTGTGTGTGCTGTCTTGGGCCTGACCACGTCTCCGACTGCGAACTCTGCCAGAAGTTTAGCCAGACAACCCTTAGATGGTGCAAGAAGGCTCTCAAAAAATTCCTGATGGAGCAGCAGGTAGCCAGTTCTGGGGCACCGACTGCTCAGTTGCCCACCAGATCTACAAGCTCCCAGGCCTCCAAGGCCAGAGACAAGTCTTCGGGGAAAAGCCACAAGAAAGATCGGATCATGACTGCTGCTCCCAGCGGCCATCCTGTTCCCCGGCAGCCTCTTACTTGGGGGAGCTCTTCATCGATGACAGCTGCCCCGATGAAGAGACCAGCTGTCCAAGTCTCTCTTCCTACCAGACCCATGCCAATAGTTTCACCGCCCTATTCCCAGGGCACCCAGCTGTCGACCTCCAGGTCGTTGGCCCCCCCCCCTCCATTGATGGGCTGTTTGTTGGCTACCCTGTCAAATCCTTCCCCTTCCTCTCCGAGGGCTACAGGCTCATCTGGCTCTCAAGACGGAGGGCCGTCGACTTCAGTGTCATCAAACTCCCCTGTCGACTATGACTATGGATCTGAACTAAGTACTTGTCAAGTTTACTAACGTACTTGTTCAGCAGTTTACTGCCTTCAATAGGCCATTGTTGCCTGCACCGCTGATGACTACTCCATTGTCAACACCTGTTCATCGACCATAGGAGGCTCCCCATGGACCATTGATGACCATGCTGACACCAGACCCAGATGAGGAGGTAGATGTCAAGGAGGAGCATCACCCTGAGCTCGTACTCCCAGATGATATAGAGGATGAGGAGAAAGAGAAGCAAATCCTAATTTCTGATAGGTACGCTGCCTTTTCAGTCAGTGAGGACTCAGTCAAACATACCCCAAAGTCTCCAACTGAGGATGCTACCTTTTTATGTTTCTTTGCACATGCACAATAAACATTTTGCTTTGCTTCATAGAACAGCATTTGAGAGGTGTGTCATGGACTAGCCCAATGCAGAACAATCTACATTGGGCTTGTCCCTGGCAGACCAATGACCATGCAAGCAGAGCATGACAGTGGTTCACAGTTTCATGGGAGTAAACTTTGTGTACATGAAAGAAATGAAGTGCTCCAATGAGAGCACTTCAGTCCTTTCATTTACATAAAGCGTAAGCCAGTTGGCAAGCTGCTGAGTGGCTTTATGTACATCACTGCTAAAACAAAACAATCTTACCTAATAACCCCAATCTGGACCCCATCCCACCTCCCTCCCTTCCTCAAGAGTAAGATCTGGGCATATCCCCAACCCTCCGATAAAGAACATAGCCCCCCATCCACACCCACATACACACTCTTTCCCAGTCTGGAATCCCAGACCCAAGTCCTGTCACTCACCTTGGCCCCCTGAAATTCCTAGATGGTCCGCAGTGCCATGTCGGTCAGAGGGACAGGGTAGTAGCTCTGCCTTCCGCATTGCCGAAGCCCCCCGCTGGACAGCTCGTAACTCTGCTCCTCTCTCAGCACTGCCATGTCACAAGCTAAGTTTTAAAATGGGTAATAACTAGTTCTTAAAACCAGGACCACAGTGCAAAAAAAAAAAATCAGTGAGCAGTTGAGCATGCCCCCACGTAAAAAAAAAAAAAAAAATGGTTATTTTACCCTTTAAGCAATTTTTTCTTGTCAAGGTCGGACTGAGTGGCTCATGCAAATTCCGCCACTACACTGCTGCAAGCATATATCCTCCATGAACACACGTCTCTAAGGGCGCCACATTGAGTCAGTAAACTCATGAAGGAAGCTTTCAGATTTTTTCATGATTATTCAGAGAACGATGGTATTTGATACAGAATGTGATTCTGTAAATAAAACGAGCATTGACAGTGCTAATAAATAAGTTTGAAAAAAAACTGAGATCCTCTGATGCGCATGCACAGGATCTCTGCTCAATTTTTTCAGACTTATTAGCATAGTCAATGCTTGTTTTATCTACAGAATCATGTCCTCTTATTCAGCATCACATTCTGCATAAGATACCATTCTCGGTTCAATACTCGTGAAAAGGCAAATGCTTGTTATTGTTTGTTTTGTGGTTGCTTCTTTGCTCCTCCATTGGAGTTGCTCAGTTCATAGCTTCTTCAGCAGCGCAGTTTGTTCTTTTCACTGCTGGCTTTTTATTTGAACGCAATACTTCATTTTAACTTTTAGTAATTCACAGCCAGTTTGACTTCATTTTTTCCCCATTACGTCCAGCTATTTGCATGGGTGCTGCTGCCATCAGCTTCTATACTTGAGAGACAGTGCGAGCTGCCAAGTTGGATTTCCAGTTGGTTGTAAGTAACATGCATCTATTATTGGTCTCTCCTCTCCAGCCCCTCATACACATATCAGGACAACTGCATTAAAGATGGCATTATAAAGGTGCTGCTCTAGGAAGCAAAAAGAACTATGAGTATGCTCCCCACTTTGCAATAAGCAGCTCAGGCAGCTTTGGGCATCATCACAGCAGTCGGGTGGGGGATTTGCAATTAAACACTATGTGTTGGACAAGTATTTTAATGTTACACTCCAATCCGTTTAAGTTAAAAAAATAAAAAATATATCATTAAATCAGGATAGTAAGTTCTGTCACCCTGATGTTACGTTCCAGGGGTTAAATGTTTCTAGGCACTAGCTGGAAGGAAGGGAAGGGGAAATTGTTTAACCAGGAAAGGTACTCTGCTTCATACTGTTCTCTTACTTGGCAATACAAAAAAGCTGCATATCATTTGTACATATAACTCCCCCCCAAGGGTGGTGTGCCAGGGTTATCCTCCCTTCTTGATGCTGTGGGTGCTCAGACTGGGGATAATGAACTGCTTATCATGGGTGATCTTAACCTAAATTGGCTTGGAGGAAATACCAAGGTGTATGAACCCCTGCTTGCGGGCCTCTCCCTGTCACAACTCATTCAAGAGCCCACCAGGTGGTCTACTACTGATGGAAATAGTTCCCTTCTTGACTGGGTTCTGTCTAACAGGCCTGAGAGGATCACCTCCTCAGGTATTCTCTCTGACTCCATCTCTGACCACACCCCTGTGTACTGCGTTTGGAGGATTTCCTCCCAGAAAATTCCCCACAAAGTCATCCATGTTAGGAATTTTTCAAAGTTTGACCTGGGCTCCTTCCATGAGGACCTGATGCTCACGGACTGGTCCACAGTGCTAAATGATCCTGACTGTCTCACTGCATCTAGCTCCTTCCTCAGCACCTTCTTGTTGCTGCAGGACAAACATGCACCCTTTATCAGGAGGAGGGTAAGGGGGGGCTGCAACAAAGTGGCTCCATGGGAGCCTTCTTGCCCTAATGCGGACTAGGGACAAATGCTGGGCAAACTTTAAGGCCATGTTGGACCAGACTATATTGCAGCAGTACAGGAGGCTCAGAAATGAGCGTAAGAGAGCTGTCAGGGCTGCCAAGCATGATTACTGCAAAACTGCCTTGCTAAACTCAGCTAAGGACCCCAGGAACTTCTGGAGGAACATCAAAAACATAGTCAGTGCTTCCGCCAACTGTGGGGTGTCTGATATGCTTATTGGTGGTTCCAATTGTAATAACCCCCTAATCATTGCCAATGCATGTAATTCCCACTTTTCTGATCTGTCTTCTTTTACCTCCTTTTCAACACAGGAGGGAATGACAGTAGAGTCCAGATTCCTACCCCACAGTCACCTCCCACTTCCCGTCTGCTAAACCACTTTAAGGTGGTGCCAGCACTGGAGATGCAGAGACTTCTCTCTGGTCTCTCCCCCTACACTAGTGCTGGGCATGATGGTATAGAACCAAGACTCCTATAGCTTGGGGCCTCCTACATTGCCACCACAGTGGCTCATATTTTCAATACGTCTCTTGCCCTTGGAGTTGTCCCTGACCCCTGGAAGGTGACGAGGATTGTTCCTGTTCTTAAACAAGGCAATCCTAAGATCCTTGATAATTACCGGCCTATAGCCATCTTGTCAGTTATCAGCAAACTCCTGGAGAAAGTTGTTGCTGTGCAACTCATGGAGTACATCCAGGCCCATGAACTGTTGGCTCCTGCACAGCATGGCTTTCGGAAAGGGCAGAGTATGACCTCTGCACTGGTTACAGTCTCCTCTGGGATCAGGGCAGTAGTGGACCAGGGTAAGCTCTCGGGTACTATCTTCATTGACTTATCAAAGGCTTTTGACCTGGTTGATCATTCCCTACTCATCTCTTGGCTTTGGTCCCTTGGTCTGTCGCCCCCGTCCTGGGATAGTTTACCAGCTACCTCCAGGGGAGATGTCAACTAACCAAATTCGACAAGGTCCTCTCTGACAACACCCCCATGACCGCTGGTGTTCCTCAGGGGTCAGTTCTTGGGCCTCTTCTCTTTTCTATCTTCATTAATAACCTTCCCTCTGTCTCCTCCCACTGTAGCTCTATTTTATATGTGGATGACCTGGTCATCCTTACCCATTCCTGTGACATTGGAATCATCAATCAACAACTGAATGCTGATTTCAAGAGTATCCAGTCCTGGATTATGACAAACAAGCTTGTCCTCAACCTAAAAAAAAAACAGGCCATACTCTTTGGGTCCCCAGCCAAGTTAAAGGCTTCTACAGCCCCCCTGTCCATCAAGGGAATCGACAGCTATCCTGTCCTGGTTACTGATACCATTAAATACTTGGGGGTGACACTTGACCCCCAGCTTGACCTTGGCCATCATATCCAGAATGTATGTAGGGCTGTCAGTTGCAAGCTGGGTCTTGCCTACAGAGCAAAGAACAACCTTACACTTGATGCTCATCATGCACTGACCAGTGGTGTGTTTCTACCTACCCTCTGCTATGGTCTCATTCTGTATGTGCATACTTCAAAAGCTCACCTCGCTAGGTGGAATGTAGTGTACAACATTTGTCGCTTTCATTTGCTGCCCCCCATCTCACTCACCATTGTGACCTGTACAACAGGCTTGGCTGGCTCTCCCTGCTCAATCATATAAATTTTGTCCTGGGTAGTTTCACAGGTAAGGTGCTCAGAACTGGCACCCCCCAGGGTCTGTCAGAACTCCTCATACCTGCATCCTCTTCCTACTCTCTCCGGTCCTTGGGCTCTGCTGTTCTCAAAGTTCCTGCCACCCGAATGCAAATGGGGGATAGGGGTTTGCTGTATGTGTGCCCAAAGTCTGGAACTCCTTCCCCCCCAGGTTCGCTCCTCTTCCTCTCACACTTGCCTTCGGAGCTCCCTCTGGACCCATCTGAAGCTCTCCACTGCATGTGGCTGTCCTAAACCACAGTAATTAATCTAAGTCCTTTCACCGGACTTTCATGTACCCGCAGTTATGGCGACCCCTACATGGGCCCTGAGGGTGTATCCCACTTGCTTAGGATTCTGCTTCATATTATAATATAACTACACTCTGCCCCTGGTGGAGTTCTGTCTGCTGCACTGTTTGGTGGTTCTGTTACTGTATAGAAACGCATTCACCCTATGTCTCCGGGCTGTGAATTTTTTTGTCGTCTGCACTGTACTTATCTTTAGCTTATTCTAAGTATGTTTCTACTGGTCAGCTGTTTTAATTCTTGACTGCTTGTTCAATGTCACCTGACTACTCTGCTTGATCCTGTGTAATGTATGATTGTATCTTATTGTTCTCTGTAGGAACTTGTCCTTCATTGTATTCTCCCGGGTCGTACCTGAAAATAGGCAATTGTTTTGTCTAGTGTGCTTACCTGGTCAACAAAAGCTAACAAATAAATAAGCCGAAGCTTGTTTTCAGGTGTAACCTGGGAACACAAGGAAGTTGAGTGACTTGCTTAGGGTCACATAATACGCAAGTGGGGGCTGTGGAATTCAAACCCAGGTCTCCAAGTTTGCAGCTCAGTGTTCTAAAGCACAGCACCATACTGCCTGGATGTGCCTGTAAAAGTCGTTTGCCACAAACTAGTTCCTGTTGCTGTATCCTCATAGATAATGACAGCAGTGCTCATGTTGAATAAGAGGATGTGATTCTGTAAATAAAATGAGCATTGACAGTGCAAATAAATAAGTTTGAAAAAACAGAGATGAGATCCTCTGATGTGCACATGCAGCCGCGCAGGATCTCTACTCCATTTTTTCAGACTGACTTGTTAGCATTGTCAATGCTCGTTTTATTTACAGAATCACGTCCTCTTATTCAGCAACACATTCTGTATAAGATACTGCATCGTTCGCTAAATACTCGTGAAAAGACAAATGCTTATTCTTGTTTTTGTGGTTACTTCTTTGTTTTCCTGGTGGAGTTGTTCAGTTAATAGCTTCTTCAGCAGCACAGTTTGTTCTTCTCACTGCTGGCTTTTTAGTCTTCGAACATAACACTTCAGTAAATCACAGGCAAATATTTCTTTAATAAAAAAAACATAGGTGTCCAGTGGCAACCCCCACCCGCCAATCACCGTTCCTAATTCCCCTGGTGTCTAGTGGCATCCCCAACCCGCCGATCGCCATCCCTCTTCTCAGTTTTAGGTTCCCTGGTGTCCAGTGGCACTCCCCGCCCTCCCATTGCAAGCCAAACCTTAAATAAAAAACAGTCACTCAGTGTTTTTTTTTTGTTTTAACTTGTAAAATTAAAAACAGTCCCTTGCCGATCAGCCCCATCTCCCACTCAGCACCCACCACCCCACACCCCAGTACCCCCACAGTCTCACTCACCTGAAAAGTCCCAGGTTCAAGACCCACTCTCTGATCGAAGACACGTCTTGCTGCTGGAACTAGCGACTGCAATATGAGAAACCAAAGTAAATGCACTTCAATGTGTTTTAAATGGGGTTTCAACTTTTATGCATAATTTAGTCATTTTCTTGAGATTTTGACCCCAGATTTTCAGCATGGTCTTTTGGGGATCCGACCTCATGAATAATAGGACTGTCATTACGCAACTCCTGCCCGAAAGGTGATTTTGCGATCGCTTGGTGAACTTACCTTTCAGGTGGGATTTGGACATTTTCTCTGCCCTTGTTCATGAGGTGGGGATCATAAGAAGGTGATGTTGAATATTTGGGGTCAAAATATGAAAAAATGGCAAAGCTATGACAATTCATTGCAATTTCCCTACACATGCCCGTAATGTTGGAAATTTTACATATTTCGACCCCAGATTTTCAACATAGCTTTCCTATTACCCCACTTCGTATATGTCATGGCTACTATTTTTCAAATTCTGCCCAAAATGTGTTTTTGCACCTTTAGTGCGGAATGATGTTGCAGTTGCACAGAATTGTGTTTTGTTGGGGATTCGAACATTTTCTGTACCGGGTACATGAAGTGGGATAATAAGATGACTATGCTATAAATCGCTGAGTAGTTCTACCTATTTTCTCCGTGATTTTTTTCAAGGTGCATATATCACCATGACACATACACCATGCAAGGAAACATTCAGCATTAACAAATGCTTTTTTAATGTTATGAAACAGTTGTCTGCCACTATGGGTTTCCAGACTAAGGAGGAGGATGTCACCAGGAAAGACCTGGTGGACTTGCTGGAAGTTCCTAAATCTCCCCTTAAGATTATCCCTCCTATGCTGCCAGCCCTAAAGAATGCTACCACGGTGACCTGGCACAGACCAGACATGGTGCCAGCTGTGCCACGCAGGGCAGACAAGCTTTACAGTGCCCCTCAAGGCCTTCGTATTTTAGCTTGCCAGGCCGAAACTGACTCAGTGGTTATCAAGGCAGCCCATGACAGATCTAAGGTGCCTAAGCACCTTAGTTCCCTTCCCCCAGATAAGGAATCCCACAGGATTGACCTCTGGGATAAGAGTTTATGTCTCCTCTACTCTGGGCCTAAGGATTGTAAACTGTCTGTCACATATGGTTAAATTCCAGAATGCCAACTGGAGAAAGAACAGTGCTGCTGCTCAGGCCCTTCCAGATGGTTCCCAGAAGCAGGAATTGATCCAGTGTTTGCAAACTGCAGAAGATGTCAGTAAACATCTCCTCAGAGCTTTGTACGACATGGCCAACACAGTGGCCAGGGCAGCTGTCATGGTTATATGCCCTTGAAGGCACTCATGACTCAGGGTCTCTGGATTTTCAGCTGATGTGCAAAACAAGGTGCTTAATGCCCCTTTCAGGGGCACCAAGCTCTTCGGCCCTGACGACCAGGTCCTCATCAATGATCTGCAGGCATCTGGCTTAGCCATCAAGTCTGTGCATTCTCTCTACCAGACTTAGCCCCATGGTAGTGGGCAGCCTACTTTTTGTAGACAGGCCAATAGGCCAGGCTCAGGTCCCTGTACCCAGGGTAAGCACAGGGCCCAGGCCTCCTTGTCCATCCTCTCCAATGCTGGAGCAGCAGCAAAACATTCCAGAAATGATGGGCCAGCCTCCTCATTTGGTCTCTCCTCAACTTGACTCCTTGCCAGACCCCCCTCCTCTGGCCCAGACCCAGGAGGTGGTGGCCGGAGGTCAGTTCTCCCTCCATCTGAATCAATGGAGAACCATTTCTTCAGATGCATAGATCCTGCAGATTATAGAGACAGGTCATGCGTTGAAGCTCATCCAACAGCCTCTCCACTCTCCAACTATGCTCCGGCTCACATGCTTGTTCTCCAGGAGGAAGTACGGTCTCTTTTGCACAAGCAGGCAATCAAATTGGTGCCAAGGTGGCAGAGAAACCAGGGGTTTTATTCCAGGTTCTTCCTGGTTCCCAGAAAGACCAGAGATCTGAGACCCATTTTAGATCTGAAGGACCTCAATCTCTTCGTCCAGTACAAAAAGTTCCAAATGGTAACTTTGCCAGCCCTCATACCCCTTCTCAAGACTGGGGACTGGCTCTGGTCACTGGACATGCAAGACGCCTACCTACACATTTCGGTCTTTCCTCCTTACATAAGGTTTCTCCACTTTGCCTTTCAGGGTGAACATTACCAGTTCAAAGTGCTGCCCTTTGACTTATCTTCTGCACCGCGTTTCTTTACCAAATGCTTAACAGCGGTCACAGCAGCTCTCAGAAAAGAGGGACTTGTACATCTTCCCTTACCTGGACAATTGGCTTCTCAAGGCCCATTCCAGGGAGCAGCTCTTACTGACTCTAGAGTGCACTCTACAGCTCTTTCTCTCTCTGGGCATAATGGTCAACCTGCCCAAGTCAGTACTAGTTCTGTCTCAAAGGCTGCAGTACATCCGAGAGGGGAAGACCTTCTTGCCCCAAAACAGGGTGGAATACCTTGTGGCCCAGAGTCTGTACATTCCTGCCAGACTGTACCTCAGGCTATTGGGGCTAATGGCTGTGATGATACCACTGTTCCACTGGCCAGGCTTCACATGCACGCTCTTTAGTGGACCCTCAAAGTGCAATGGGACCACGTGCAGACAAGTAAGACCAAGTCCTGATCTCCTCCCCAGTTCACAAGGTACTGCAGTAGTGGATGTATCCCGCGAATCTTCTTCAAGGGGTTCCCTTTTGGATCTCCCCCCGCATCAGATTGTAACCATGGATACTTCAGGGTTAGGCTGGGGAGCACACCTGGGTTCTTTCCAAACCCAGGGTTCCTGGTTCCAGTGGAAAGCCATACTGCATATCAATGTCCAAAGATGAGAGCGGTGCTCTATGCCTTGCAGGCTTTTCAGGAGCATCTGGCTGCAGGCCAGCTGCTGGTGCAGTCAGACATCCTGAGTGTCTACTACATCAACAAGCAGGGCGGGACTCACTCATACCCCCTTTGCAGGGAGGCCATGAGAGTCTGCTATTTGGCACTGGAGCACAGTCTGACATTCTCAGTAGTCCATGTGCCAGGTGTCTTAAACACCCTGGCGGACAATCTTAGCAGGACTCAGTCCAGCATGCACAGGTGGGAGCTTCTCTCATCTGTAGCAGAAAATCTGTTTGATACATGGGGTCATCCAGAGTTGGACCTTTTTGTGTCCCCACTCAATGCAAAATTGCCCAATTTCTGCTCGCTAGATCCAGGGCCTGGAGTTTTCTGGTGAGACACGTTGTCCTCTCTTGGAGCGGGAGATTTCTGTATGCATTCCCTTAGTTTCCACTAATTCAGAGGGTGCTGATCAAGCTGCAAATGGAGGGGGCCAGCATGATTCTGGTAGCTCCATTCTGGCCTCACCAGATATGGTTCCCTCTGCTTCAGCAGATGGCAGAAGAACCTCCGGTCCCTCGGCCCCTATGCAGGAATCTACTGACCCAGAGTTGGAGGATCCTGGTCCATCCCAACCTCTTGTCCCTCCATCTGCATTCAAGGCTCCTGAAGACATAGCCATCATCAGGTTTGGGGTTACTAACAGGGTGGTGGACGTCCTAGTGGCCGCCCGCAAGCCTTCCACCCGTGCCACTTATGCCATGAAGTGGGAGTGGTTTGCCATCTGGGCTGCCAAGCATTTCCTAGACCCTTTCATGTGTTCTGTGAAACATGTCCTGGACCATCTGATTTCTTTGTCTGACTCAGGCCTCCAGTATTCCTCCCTCAAGGTCCACCTTTCCACTAGTTCTGCTTTTCACGAGCCCGTGGGTGACATCACGATTGTTCAGCTGGATGTTTCCCATACCTTCCTTAGAAGCATCCTGCATCTGAAACCCCCAATCCGTTCCCCTGTCCTGGCTTGGGACTTGAATTTTATTTTGGAAAAGTTGACTGTCTCCTTTTGAACCCATCGCAACTTGTGATTTTCACTTTCTCTTTTGGAAAATGTTTTTAGTTGCAGTTACTTCTACTCAAAGAATTTCAGAGCTTCAGGCCCTTTGATACAAGGAGCATTCATTGCTTTTTCACAAAGACAGGGTATCTTTGCACAACAATCCTAAGTTTTTGCCTAAAATGGTTTCAGAGTTTACACTCAACCAGCCTATCCACCTTCCTGTTTACTTTCCTGATTGTGCCAATCCAGGGGAAGCACTGCTCCATACATTAGATGTGCGCTGAACTTTGAAATATGATATGCTTTGGACTAAGGAGTCCAGAAAGTCTAAGTAGTTTCTTTTGCCCCCGGTAGGGTGCTTCTGTTTCTAAACAATATTTATCCAAAGGTTGGCATGTTGCATTGTGTTCTGCTACAACAAGTACACAAAGAATTGCCTGGTGCTGTCAAAGCTCATTCCACCAGAGGTATGGCTACCTCTGTAGCTTGTTTCAAGGTGGGGGGCCTCAGTCGCTGATATTTGCGTGGCAGCCACCTGAAGAGCAGTCCACACTTTTACCAAGCATTACAATCTGGGCATTGCTTCTAGAACCCATGCAGGATTTAGCAGAGCTGTGCTACAAGGACTCCTGTCTTAAGTTTATGGAGTTACAACCTCCCAGACTGTCTGTTTTTGCACTTGTCACTGCTTGGTACTTGTTCCTAGAGTGTAATCTGCTAACTGAGATACCACTGAAGAAGACAGAACAGTTATGTAAAAACTTACCGTAATAGTAGATCTTCGAGGGGATCTCAGTCATCAGGTCTGATTTCCTTCCCACCATCCCCCTTCTTGTTCAGGACCTGGCTATCTGCTGTATTCCATCATTTCTATTTAGAGTTGGGTCCCTTGGTCTCTCCTCGGCTCTCCAGGGTGTCAGTCTTGCTCCCTTTGTCTCCGGAGGGAAAGAACTGAGCAGAGAGTGGGGCTGCCCACACCTATATAGGGTTGGTGATGTTGGTGGACGTCAATGGTGTTGGCAGCCCCAGATGTATTGCTGAAAATCTTGTGTGTGGATTCCCCATCTCCGATAGCGAAGGTTCCTACGGTGTAACCTGATGAGAGATCCCCTTGAAAATCTAATGTTACAGTAAGTTTTTACATAATTGTTCTTTCTTCCTCCTTGGTACAAAATGTATATAGGCAGTTTTGGCTGATGCTGCAGTATACCAGGGGCATGCAGACGTCGTGCACATGTCAGTGCATGCACCTGAACTGTTGGCCATAAAAGACTGAGATCCTACAGGATCTTAGAGCTTCTGGCCCTAGACCAAAAAGTGGTACTCTATGGAGATATTCTTGAACCCCTACAGTTTCGGTAAGTAATGAACTTCTCATTCTTTTAAATGATTAGAACTGCCAGTCCAACTTACACTGCCTTGCCTCCCCTGTTAAGGATATGAAAAATAGGTTTCTGTATAATCATTTCTAATATTAATATATTCTAGCATGAGCTTTTTTATGATTGCCATATCTTGTGGGTTTTTCCGATGTTCTTTATGCTTATTTTTTTTCTAAATTCTTTTTTTATTTCTCAATATTCCCTTTTCTCCCATGGGGCAGCAGGCAGGCACAGCTACATTTCTCTCGGTGAGAGGCTAATTTCTGCCTGTGAGTGCAACTCACTCAACCCTGGCTCCGACCCAGGCAAGTCCCCCACAGATTTCACCCATGGCGGGGAAGGCCATTCCTCTCCCCCCCGCCCACGGTGAACAATCCAGATTCCTAGGTGGAACTATGAGTTGGGAGTGTAGCCCAGGCATCAATCATAGATCCTGTCAGTGACCCCTTTTCTCCCTTTCCTGTTGCTGGGGCAAGCACGTTAATGTGCGCACATGGAGGTGTGCACACACTGCAGAGCCCCGCAGCATCCTTCCGTCTACAGTGCCCTCTGATCCGCACTATCCTCTGGCCTCCACATGGTGGCAGTCATTTGGCGGGAACACCAGTTCACTCTCCCTGGGAGAGAACAGTCCTCCAGATGCTCAGTGCTTTCTCTCCCCGGCTGACCCCCAGCAACTCATGCTCACCATCGAACATGGGTTTCTAGTGGGGCAGGAGGTAAGGCGCCAATGCCTCAGCCCTGGGCTGGCTTTCTAAATTCTTTTTATTGAATTTTAAGCATGTTACAACATATACTACCTTTTACATTGTTATATTGTGCAATGCATTACTTGGTACTAGCCATTATACATTGCAAAGTGGTTTAGAAGGCATTATGGAATACAGTGACATGCTTTTTAAACTAGCCTCACATGAAGTGGACAAACGCTGCATCATCAACATGTGACACAAAGCTGAATGGACAAACCATTGTGCCCCTCCTAGCACTATTACATGACCAGCATGTGCCATGTAACCTCCCAGCAACTAGGTCCACCCATGCAAAGCCCCAGATCTGCAGTCAAGCACTCATCTCTCCTTTCTGCCTAGACATACCCTTGGTACATGTGACAGGGTTGAATAAGACTTTATCCAATTTGTTAGAGAGAGAGATAAAGATATAAAAAAGCAAGGATCTGTTCTCTTTTCTTTTTCTGCTACTTGTTTGTCTTTTGCCTGTCTGTCTGCACAGTCAGATTTTCCTGTGGTGCCCAGGGCTAGCTACCTGATGGGAACCACAGTTTTTCCCTGGCTATCTCCCTGACATCACTTGCTGTTTCTATCTTTTCTTTCCCCTTTGCTTCTCTGTGGTTGAGAAAGTGTATGTGGATAATTGTGGGAAGCTGAGATCCTTGGTTTGTAAATGTACATAGTTATAGTGTTTGAAATCAACTGCAGAAAGCTATTTCAGTTTATTAGAAAAGATACTGTATGAAACTGCAACACAGAGATTTGACCTGGTGAAACCTTTAACAGAACTGCCTATGGGAGGCACTTCCAGACATCCTGTTCTATTTTGCTACACCTGTGGAGCCTGGATGTACTTGTTCAGAAGAGAAAGTGACAGATGTGCTACATTTTATGAAAAACGGTATGCAGTGAGAAACTGTAAAGACAGCAATGTTTTTTGGTTTTTCATTTTTAGATTTGGAGATGCACTAAGAGGGACTTTTGCTTGGGTTGCCTGTGTTAAAAGCCATCCTGTAGCAATGCTATTATTATTGTTTATTTTTTTTTTACTTTGTTTTTATAATAACACAGTTCTACTTGTGAATTTTTATAACTGCCCATGGTTTGCCTGTGCTTCCTGACCTTTGCCTCTATGACAGTTGGTGTCAGACCAAGTGGGATTCACACTATGTAAACGCTAAGCTTGGAGTTTTGTACATGGGTAATAGATTTGATACCAGGAAAGCATAGAACAAAGGTCTGCAACGTGAGGCTCGGGAGCCGCACGTGGCTCTTTGCCTATGTTCTTGTGGCTCGTTGCCTATGTTCATGCGGCTCGTTGCCTATGTTCATGCGGCTCGTTGCCTATGTTCATGTGGCTCGTTGCCTATGTTCATGTGGCTCGTTGCCTATATTCATGTGGCTCTTTGCCTATGTTCATGTGGCTCGTTGCCTGTGTTCATGTGGCTCTTTGCCTATGTTCTTGTGGCTCAGCAGCTCCTTACCCCTCAAGGGTTCGACTTTACACTTTTCAGCAACACTACTACTGTGTTTCATAATAAAGGGATTTGAAATACTGAGCACTGGCTTTTGGGCATTTTGTCTATGTAGGACCACCTTTTAAAGGTCATGTCAGACAACATCACATACATACTGATGTGCGTGATTCTGGGACAGATTGAGACAGTCAAGCACGGTTACATAAGGGAGGCTATTATAAGTCTGCATCAGTGTTACCAGCTGTATTATTGACCTTGGACAATAGAAGATTAGCCAGCAAACTTTCAAAAGCTTGCTGAAGAGCTGGTTAATGACCTGACCTAGTTGGGGCCAAAGCACAGGACATGATGCATCAACTGGCAAAGTCAACAAGAATAAACTTTTAATGCCTTTAGTTTCTACACACGTGCTTCCTGGTAACCCAAGGGCAGGGATTATGTTGGCAGGGATGTGCAGTGCTGGAGATGTTGCCAGATGCCAACAAGGCTTGTGATGCCTGCCATTTGATGCAATGGCACCTAGCATCTATATAGGTATATTTACATAAAACGGGCTGGGTCGGGTTGATGGGTATGCCCAGCCACACTTTCCTGACCAAGACATTTGTGCCCCAAGTCAGAGGGACAGAACTGAAACAAAGGCAAGAAAATGTGACAGGACTGGCCAGTAAGATGAAGTAAGTCTTACCATCCACCACACAGGACTGTCCAGCCAATTCTTTTGTTATTCTTCCCTCTCCCTTAACAGATGCTGAGCACTCTATATACTTAATTGGAATATCCCAACATCAGGTGGGATCTAGTCCCGCATCAGTTGCCCCAGTGTGTGTGTGTGTGTGTGTGTGTGGGGGGTTAAGGACAGCAGGGACAACCACAGTTACTTCAGTGCATTGTATAGAGGTTGGAGTGTGATGAAGGCAGTGGCTCCTTTGGTGGGATAGGAAACTGTGGAGATCAAAGGAGGACTGAGTCAAAACATGCAAGGTCATACAGCTGCAAGAAATAGTGTTTTTTTTTGTTGTTGTTGTTTTTAAAAAAGCTTGTCCCATATTCTTAAAGTGGCACTGGCACCAGTGATACAGCTGTACAGGTTATGTTGCAATGGCACATCCAGCAAAGAACAGACAAACAGTAGATAAGAACATAACATTTCTAGAAGACTGTGTGCTTTTGGTTGTATCAAGAGAGATACGTGTATGTTTCATGTGATTTGCAGGGAAAGTCTTTGCGAGAAATAAGAAGTCTAATCCATGGGGCATGTCAAAAATCACACATTCTGCACTGCCAGCAAATATGAAAGAGAGGCATGGGGAAAGCCTTTTCTATAACTGAAAAGAACTGGGCCAAGAGACAAATGATGCAGTTTTCAAAACGGGCCTATACTTGCTTGCAGATTTCAAGGAACAGAGCAGAATTTTACTGCATTCTAGATTTAGCACAGTCTTTTCTTGTGCACAATACCATTAAGGACCATGCAAAGAACATTTTGTGGAATATGGATTCTTATCTTTGTTTATGATATGAGGTCAAGTTACAATGGTTCTCTTGTGCTTGATGAATCAATAGATAACAAGGGCACCATAAGCATAGTTGGCATTTCAGGACCGTTCTACTGTATGAATGTACAGTATTAGGAATTAAGGGTGTAACTAACCAGGTTCCATTGTAGCTACAGAATCAGAGCTAAAACTTTATTTCTCTCAGAGAGGGTTTGGATAATGAGAAGCTATCCATGGATAAACGTGTTAATGTACACACACACAGTGCATCAAGCATGACTGTCCATACCAAGTGAGATAGAAGATTGGGTCTTGCAGAACATGGCATGGTACACTGTAATTTGCACATTGGAATACTGTTAGTTGAAACTTATGAACATTTGTATGGGATGATAAATGCACCACAGTTGCAAAAAAGTTGATAAATTGCATTTTTTTCAGTGTTTTGCTTTGTGTAATTAATTGGCATGCATTTTATTCAACTAGTATTATGGATCATTTTAAGTCAAATTAGGCATTGGAAAAGACATCTGCTATGCATGTGCTCATACGGCGCTCTCTGGTGATCCCATCTGTCATGGCAAGTGGGCATGTGGCTCCTGGTTCTGAAAAGGTTGCAGACTCCTGGCATAGAAGAACGGTATTGATCCTGCCACAGCAAGCCCAGGAGTGATTACGAGAAGAATGGCAGCCAAGCTGGAAGCAGAAACAAAAGTCCCAACTGAGACTGTACAGCCAGCACCAATGATGGAAGTAGAAGAAGGACAGGGACAGTACCTGAGAGCATGTCTGCTTTCCTCAAAAGGTGGTCTGTACAACAAAGAGAGACGGAGAAACAGAGATTCAGCATTTGGAAGTGCAGAGAAGAGATGCAGCATCTAGAGGCGCAGAGAAAGGAAGAGATGCAGCAACAGGAGGAGCAGTGGCTGGATGCCTTGCAAGCTAGCAAAGTTGGAGGATCTGGTACAGGTCCATCAACTCTACAAAATACAAACAACTTTAAAGACATTAAACCTACAAAGCTGTGTCCCTCAGATGATATCGAAGCATGCTTGACAACTTCTAAACTGCACAGTCAGAAAACTACAATCTTGTGAAAAGAGAAATCCAGAGCTCTCCCCAGGACACACTTGGAACCCCCCCCCGAAGCTAAACCAGAGGGTCACGAGGGTAGGGGACTGCTGCCCTCCCCGTTACCCCCACAAGGTCACGAGGCTTGCGCTGCTTTCTCCAGGACATACTCTACCCTCAAGCTAAACCAGGTACGAGGTGGCGGGTGAGCCGCCTCGGCGTCAGGACCGGACTCCTTTGTTTAACTTGGCGCCAGTGCAAATATTTGAACTTGCGGCTGAGCTGAGCTACAGTACATTGCGCTGCTACTGTGCTGCTGCTGTGATTCTTAAAGGCTACTTTAGTCGGCGTACATCAACAGACTGTTTTAATTTCAAGCAAAAACTGTTTCCTGCATATGTTAGAAGTGTAAAAGGCATTTACTTTAAGGGGCTGTTACAGAGCACTGTCTGGTTTTCTGTAAGCATTTAACATTTTCTCCCGTATAATCCTTAAGGGGCTAGGCGTTTTGTTTTCTATGCCAGGTATTTGCATGCAACTTATAAAAGGAGCTCAGGACATTGTAAAGTATTCTGGGTATAGCTTATACAAAAATAAGGCCTATTTTAAACTGGAAGGCACATCACAAATTTTAATCTGTTGCTGTAAGCACTATTGCGACTGACCTAGCTAGTCTGGAAATATAGCAGCTCAGAATAAGTAATCAGGGAAATTCAATGCAAAAAAAAAAAAAAAACAGTAGTTGAATCTGTTGAGACTAATCTGACTAACAACTCCGCCCCTCCTGCTGGTGCTACAAGTTTAATCCTTCTCCTCTCCTCCTCCACAGAGGGTCGCAAGGGTAGGGGACTGCTGCCCTCCCCTTGTTACCCCAGAGGTCGTGAGGGCTTCGGCGTGAGCTCTCCCCAGGACACACTTGGAACCTCCCCAAAGCTAAACCAGGTACGAGGTGGCGGGTGAGCCGCTTGGTGTCAGGACCGGACTCCTTTGTTTAATTTTGGCAGCAATACAAATATTTGAACTTGTGGCTGAGCTGAGCTACAGTACATCATGTTGCTACTGTGCTGCTCTGATTCTGGCCCCGCCAGCGCTGTGTGCCAGCTCCCCACCACCACCCTTGGTTGGCACTCAGGTTTTGGCATGCCACCTGACCTCTCAGCTACCTATAAATCTATCAGCCCACTTTCAGATCTGCAGGTTATCGGATCCCTCCAGCAGAGGCTGCTACACCGAATTTCCAGCTTGCTTCTGCAAACTTCAATCTACAAACATGATCCTATACCAAATTGCAATGATAACCATTGCTATTCTTCTTGTATCTCTACCCCCATCAAACAAGCCCCTAAATGACCCTGACCTCCTCCAGTTTTGCTCGGTCTCACCTCTCCCTCACCCCCTACCAACCCCCACTGCGCTCCAGTTTCACACGCCCACCCAAATCTGGCCTATAAGCTCCTCTCTCATCCCCTCCTCTTTTCCCCTGCGCCTATCTGCCTTACGCAACCTAGTGGCATCAGTCTCTCTCCACACCTCACAAATCTCCTGTCCCATGCTTAAGTCCAGAAACAAATGGCACACTGCCATACGTTACTTCACCCAGCTGCTTCTCTTGGCAGGTGACGTCGAAACCAACCCTGGCCCACCGTCCAACCCCACCCCCCAAACCCTACCAAAGGGACTTAGCCTAATTCACCTTAACATCCGCAGCCTATTGAATAAAGTTCTGGAGCTGCAAGTCACTGCCCAAACCCTTCGACCTGACATTTGTATTATATCCGAAACATGGCTGAAACCTCACCATGATGACTCAGAAATAGCCATCCCTGGCTACACAGTAATTAGGCAGGACCGACACAGAAATAAGAAAGGCGCAGTATAGCCATGTATATATTAAATGGTTTCCACTTCACCCCTGTCCAGCTCCCTGGACATACTCCCCAAATAGAAACTAAGATGATTAAACTAGTTCTGCTGCACACCTCCCCGGTATACGTGGCAGGGATATATTGCGCCCCTGCTACCCCTGCGACTATCATCATAGACCACCTAACTACTCTTAATGCTACGGCTGTAGCCAGTGAGCTCTACATCCTCGGAGACTTAAACTACAACTGGCTAGCAAAAGACTGCTCCAAACTATGTAGCAAGATTCAATCCCTAAACCTCTCCCAAATAATAGAGCAACTCACACGCATAAACCCAAGAACACAAAACCACTTCCTCCTGGACTGGGCTCTCACAACACACCCTCACAGGATAATTAAAGCTGGCTACGTACCTGATTCCCCTGAGTGATCACCATATGGTTTACATGATCAGAAAGGTGCACAGACCTACAAACCACCACCCCCCCAAGGACAATTCTTACTCGAGCATACAAATCCCTCTGCCTCCACTCCTTACTAAATTACCTCGCCCTCTATCGACCATGCCTTCGATATGTTCAAAAACCAAGTTCTTGCAGTATGGGACTACCACGCCCCCCTAAGAATCAAAAGGGTCAGGGAAACCCATCTCCCCTGGGTATCTGCCAACATCATCTTCAGATGTTGTGCTAGGGACCAGGCCTGGAAAACACACAGGCAAACAGGCTCCCCTGAATCCCTGCAGCATTACCGAACCCTCTGCAATAACTGCACTAAAGCCATAAGACAGGCTAAAAAGAACTACTTCCGGGTGGCTCTCTCCTCTACCTTAGCCATCCTTCCAAATTCTGGAAATCCATCAAAACCCTTCTCTCTCCCCCCCGTCTGGCTGCCCACCCCTACCCTAAACATACAGGGCAACAATATATCAGTCTCCAGTGAAGTTGCCTCAGCGTTCAACACCTTTTTTTACCAATTGTGCTGTATCTCTCCTAAAAAGCCAACAATTCACCACACCCACACCCAGCCCTTTCGTGATACCCCAGCATACCCCCACTCCACCACATTCTCTTTCTGTCCAGTCTCCACAGCAGAAGTTCTAGTCACCCTACGTTCCCTCTACCCCAACAAAGGCAAGTGCCCTTTAGGACTGGAGGCCAAACTCCTGTTCTTATCAGCCCCTGCCATTGCTGCCCCCCCAGCCGACCTCTTGAACCTCTCTTTCACCACAGCACAAATTCCTACAGCTTGGAAGGAGGCAGTAGTCATCCCGCTACCAAAGGGTGGTGATCCATCTGCGCCTGGAAACTACCACCCTATCTCCCTTCTACCAGTTCTGGCCAAGTTACAAGAACACCTAGCCCTCTCCCAACTCACACATTTCCTCAAATCTACCTCCTCCTTCACCCTGTATCAGTCGGGATTTCATAAATCGCACTCCACCATTACAGCACTACTAAGACTCACAAACGATATTTCCTCAGGTATAGACAAGGGGCATATCACCTCGGCCATATTCATAGACCTGGCCAAAGCTTTTGATACCGTATCCCACCCTAAGCTAATCACAAAATTGCAAGATGCAGGCCTCTCTTATCTAGCCACCAGCTGGTTCCAAGCCTAACTGACAGGTAGAAAGCAGGCAGTAAAAACTGGCCCTCATGTATCCACCTCGCTCCCAGTCACCATAGGGGTTCCCCCAGGGCTCTGTCCTGGGCCCCCTACTCTTCTCCATATTTTTAAATGATCTACCTCTGGCCTGCTCCAACTCAGCCATACAAATGTACGCAGATGATACTGTACTGTACGCCTCCGGCCCCTCCATCGGGGTCACAAACTCAACCCTTCAAAAGGATTTTGATGCCGTTCAAGCATGGCTCAGGTCCAACCAACTTGTCCTAAATGCAAAGAAAACCATCTCCCTAACCTATGGCATGCAGCCTAGACTCTCCCATCTAGCTGCTCCCCCCGTTTTCCATACTCTGGATGGATCCACCCTGGAATCTTGCACCTCCTTTAGGTACCTGGGTGTATGGCTTGATCGTCACCTAGACTTCTCCGTCCACATTGACTCATTACAGAAAAAAACTACACCCTAAACTAGGCGCACTATACCGCAATAAAGACTGCCTACCAACCATGGTCAGGAGGGAATTAGTGCACAAAAATGATTCTCCCCATATTTGACTACGGCGACGTGGTCTACAGCGCAGGCCCCTCATCCACCCTGGCCAGCTTGGACTCCCTCTTTCATTCTTTCTGTTGGTTCATCCTGGAATGTCCCTCCACCACCCATCATTGTGACCTATACAGTGCCCTTGCCCTCCCCTCGCTGGAGTCTTGGCGTCAACTACATTGCACTAAACCAATTCCCCACCCCATCTCAACTCCGTCCTGTCAACACAACCCCAACCCCCGGCATACTCCCTCAGAGGCTCAGATTCAAAGCAACTCCAAGTCCCTTTCATGCACACATCAAAGGGCCATTCGGCCTTCAAACATCGGCTGCCCAAACTCTGGAATGACCTTCCGGTAGATATTAGGCTCTCTCCCACCCCAAGGCTCCTTAAACTGCTCCTACATGCCCACTTCTCAGATATATGCAACTGCAACCTACAACCCGGACCTGCCACCAAGAGGCATCTAAACGGGCCTTAAATTGAATAAACCCAGAATTCCTACTGTATTTATTGTATATCTACTGCTCTGCTTGTTTTAATCCTGCGGTCTAGGCCTAACTTTGGCATAGCAAACTATGTACTCTGTGGTCTTAGGACTGGACTTTGTATGTCACTAAATAATGGTTAATCCAGCCTGTACCTATTCTGGACCTGTTGTAATTCACCCTGTATGTATCCACTCTTAACCTGTTGTCATACCATTGTATTGTATTTTGAACCTGTTGATTCTATGGTCACCCCAGGTCGCATCTGGAAATGAGCGGTCCCTGCTCAGTATGCTTATCTGGTAAATCTCTTAAATAAATAAATAGCATATTAGGAGAAGCCTGTAGTTGGAGATCCCAGTCCCTGAAGTACAACTCAGTTGACAGTCCTCGAGAAGCCCTCACCCGACTCAGAGAACTCCTTATTAAATGGCTCCAAATAGAGGGCAAAACAGTCTCACAGATCATTGATACACTTGCGATGGATCAATTCATTAACATCCTGCCTACAGACATGCAGCTTTGGATAAAGGAACGACCAGAAAATGGGGGGAAAAAGTTGTTTCTTTGGCTGAAGACTATCAGATGGCCTGACAGACCATGCAGCAGCAAAGTAACTGCCAAGGATTAGTAAGACCCTCTTTTTCCTGATTTAACTCCAGATCAGATAAGAACTCTGGTGAGGGTAATAAATTGGCACCCAAAGACTTTATTTACTAAAATGTAATAAGCCAGGCAATATTGCAAGACACTGCCATTAAAATAATGATGGTAAGCATGGAGCAAATTTGGCCTTAGCAAGTTGGGGTAAGTATTTAACAGATGTTAAAGTGGATAAGAAGGTGAAGGGACTTACTGATTTGGGAAACCGACAGACTCTGGTGCACGTTGAGGTTCTGGGAAAGAACTGAAAAAGTATCAAGTACTGGGGCCATCTGCATCCACAGGGACACTTGATACTATCCCACAACCCAAGTATTTCTGAGCATTAGTTGGGTGCTACACCAAATTAAAGTGGGGTTAGTGCCAAAGTTGCTTGTGATGATTGAAAATGACTTTCCAGGATATGCTAAGTTAATCATAGTGAGAGTAAAACCTGCAGTTTCAGCAGCTGTGATGACAAGAATACAGGCAAAGAAAATCTCAGATGGTGGGGACACTTTTCCTTTGCTGACTTTGATGCGAACTTGTTTAAGCCCAGCTTCAAGATCTGGGAGTCCAAGAAAGAAAATGCCTGAATAAAGAGTGGCAACAAAAGACCGATGGACAGAAGGGATTAATATATATGAAAATGCTGAAACTAAACTGATAACTAGGTATGATTTTGTTTCAGCACAAACTAACAATGCTTCTCACCAAGATTATTTTAAGCAGCTGGTGGTTAAACAAAAACAGTGTTTAAAAAAAAAAATGTAATGGGCTGCTGTACAGAGTTTGTGTTACTCCTCAGACACAGGAACACATAGAACAATTGGTCTTACCAAAGAAATATAGAACTGAGTTGTTACAAATAGCACATGATAGCCCTATGGCTGGTCACTTGGAGAGGAATTGCGCCCTTGCCAGATTGCTGTACAGATTCTACTGGCCTGGGATACATGAGGATGTTGCTGCCTATTGGAGTTCTTGTGCTGAATGTCAGAAAGTAGCCTCAGTAACTGTTAAAGACAAGGTACACCTGGTGCCCCTACCTTTGATTGATGTATCGTTTGAAAGGATTGCAGTGGATGTGGTTAGTCCCCTAGATAAAAGTAAATAGGGTAATTGATTCATTTTGATAATATGTGACTATGCTACTTGATACCCAGAGACAGTTCCACTGCACACTGTGACAGCCACAAAAGTGGTTGCAAGGTTTGCCAGAATTTCAGCAGAGTGGGCATACCTAAAGAAATTATTACTGATCAAGGTGGTAATTTTGGTGTTGCCTTGCTGAAGGAGCTGTGCCAATTATTAGGTATCACTGCCATAAAAACTTCCCCTTATCACCCTCAGACAGATGGTCTTGTTGAGCGTCTCAATCTGTCCCTAAAATGCATGTTAAAAAGGTTTGTGAAAAGTGAAGAGAAAGATTGGGACAAGTACTTACCTTTTCTGCTTTTTGCTTGCAGAGAAGAGTCACAAGCATCAACATGATTTTCACCCTTTGAAATGCTTTATGGTAGATAACCTAGAGGGCCACTGTAAGTAATAAAAGAAACATGGATATGTGTGCATTGAGAAAGAAATTGGCAAAGTATGTTGAAATTGCCAATCTTAATGAGGAGGAAGCCCAACACCAGCAGAAGGTGTATTATGACCACATGATAACAGCAGATCTTCCACGGAATGGTCTCTTGCAGTAGGTAATATACTTGGGTCATTGCCAGAGGTTGCTGTGGCGCACGGCAGCTCATCAAGTAGTCTTTTTTTTTTAACCAGGTACTACCCACACATGACATCAGCTTCCTGTTTCCTATATAAACGTGGCAGTTCCTGGTATCCTCAGTTCATTTTCCCCACTGTCTTCAGCTTGCACACAGCAGCTAGAACAACATCTGTGCAGCAGTTATCAATGAGAATTTGAATTACTAAACGAATGTCTAAAGACTCTTCAAGCAAACAAGCACTATTTTGTTCCTGTCATTGCGGCAGGAAGATATACTGTTTGACACACACCTTTTGTGTAAGGTGTCTGGGACCCACACACAACACCAATTCCTGCAGCTTTTGTCAAGAATTCAATCAGGCAACTCGTCAACGATGGTTGCTTGAAATTCAACATAAAGTAGCTATTGCCCCCTTTAACAGGTCCAAGCTGTTCGGGCCAAGTATTCAAACTTTACTAGATGACCTACAGGCATCTGGCAGAACCCTACATACGGTTCATGGCATGTACCATACTCCGCATACAACCTACCATACTCAATACTCCCCTTATTCCAAAAGAGGTGGAAAATACACAGCACTCTGCCACCAGAGGAGCCTGTCCCCAGTGACCCACTAGGGCTTTCCCCCACGCCTCCTCAACCAGGCCTCGGAGGCTGTGAGAGGTCGTTTTGCTCTCCATTTGGAGGCCTGGCAAATGATCACTTCAGACAAATGGGTACTCCAGATTATACAGAGGGGTCACACTGTGGAATTTATCTCCAATCCACACACACTCACCCACCCTACCCACCCCCACCCTACTCCTACCCTACCCACCCCCACCCCGTCTTCCTCGGAAGATTCATTATCCATCAGATCATGTACCCATCCTTCAGGAGGAATTGAGGGCACTTCTGGTGAAACAGGCTGTTTCTCCAGTACCTCCCTCAGAACATCAAATGGGATTTTACTCCCACTTCTTTCTGGTACCCAAATGAAGTGGAGACTTCAGACCAATACTGGATCTCAGAAAACTGAATCTTTTCATCCAGTACAAATGTTTTCGCATGATAACTCTAGCTTCCAGCATGCCAATACTGAAATAGGGAGATTGACTTTGTGCTCTAGATATGAAAGATGCCTATTTCATATTCCCATTCACCCTGCCTACCACAAATTTCTGCGCTTCCACCTACTGGGTCAAAACTATCAGTTTTGAGCACTCCAATTTGGCCTCTTCTTGTCCCCAAGGGTATTCACCAAATGCCTGGTGGTAGTCACAGCAGCTTTAAGAAGAAAAAGGCATTTTATCTTCCCATATCTAGATGACTGGCTAATCAAAGCAGACTCCAGAACAGCTCTGCTTATTTTTCTAGAAGCTACTCTAAAAATGTTTCACACTCTAGGAATCACAGTCAATTGGCCAAAGTCCAATCCGACCCCAACTCAGTCCTTTCAATACATTGGAGCTGTCCTAGATACAGCCTCAGCCAGAGCTTACCTTCTAGATGCCCGGCCGGCAGGACACACTTATGTTTCTGGCATCGCGCATACAGACTCAGAAAGTTGTCACAGCCAGACAAATGCTGTGCCTTCTGGGTCAAATGGCTGCTACCAACCCTACGGTGGCATTCGCCCATCTTCATATGAGACCTATTCAGTGGACCGTCCAGAATCAGTGGTCTCAAAGAACGGAACAGTTCAAGTACAAGATCAGAATCACTCCCTTCCTGAAGTCAGCCCTGATTTGGTGGACAATCAGAACCAATTTATCTCAAGAAATGCCCTCTCAGTCCCTTTCTCCTACGCAAATGTTAACCACGGATGCTTCCCTGGATGGATGGGGTGCACACTTGGGTCCTTATCAGACACAAGGCAAGTGGACCACTTCTCACCCTCAGTCTCACATCAGTCTCCTAGAGATGAAAGCGGTTTGCTTAGCCCTTCAGGCATTTCAATCCCACTTCACTCCAGGACCATCGCTGATCCAATCAGACAACACTGCAGTGGTGTTCTATCTCAACAAGTAAGGAGGTATGAAATCCCATACTCTATGCAGGGAGACCCTTGCAGTCTGGCAAGAAGCCATGCGGCAACACCTAACACTAACAGCTGTCCACTTACTGGGACGTCACAATTTACTGGCCAACTGGCTAAGTCCCCAGTCCTCCATGCACGAGTGGACACTTCACAAAGAAATACTCCAGAAAATCTTCAACCTCTGAGGAACTTCACAGATAGATCTGTTTGCCTCCCCCCAGTCAATTACCATCTCCCCAACTATTTTTCCATTATCTCGAGCAAAAAGGGACAGTCTATAAATGCCCTGTCCCAACCATGGACAGGACTCTTCTTATATGCTTTCCCACTGTCCCTCACCTGCAATGGACCCTGCTGAAATTACAACTAGAACCTGCCACAATGATCCTCATACCTCCCCTGTGGCCTCAGCAGATCTGGTTTCCCCTCCTTCAACAACTATCAGTCCAGGAACCCATTCCATTGCCAATCTTGATGCAGTGTTAAGGGACCCTTCTACACCCCAACTTGAAGGCTCTGCACCTTCACGTTTGGCTCCTGAGGACACTTTCATAGCCAGATTACAAGTGTCCTCCTTTGTTGCCAATATTCTGTTAGCCTCACATAAACCAGCAGCCAGAGAAACATATAATTCCAAGCGGAACTGCTTCTCCATATGGTCTGCTTTTCGATCATTGGATCTCTACTCCTGCCCACTGACGAAAGTCCTAGAACACATGGCCTCATTAGCCAAGTCAGGTTTGAGCTATTTCTCCATTAAAGTCCATTTGGCTGCTATTTCGACCTTCCATGAACCGCTAGATGGCAGATTACTGTACCAACATCATCTAGCCAAAATGTTTTTGAAAGGAATGTTACATATCAAACCACCTATTAGACGACCCACTCCTCTGTGGGATGTCAGTTTCCTAATACAGAAATTAACCCTTGAACCATTTGAACCAGCGGCCACTTGTGACCTCCATTTCCTTTCATGGAAAACCTTATTTCTAGTGGTTGTTACTTCAGCTCGCCATATTTCCGAGCTTCATGCCCTCATGTGTAGAGAACCCTACCTGATTTTTCACAAAGACAGGGTGGTACTCTGTACCAGCCCTTCCTTTCTTCCTAAAGTAGTGTCTGAACACAATCTAAACCAAACCTTGGAGTTACCAGTGCACTATCCTGAATACTCCAACCAAGGCGAACATGTACTACATACCTTAGATGTCCATCGCATATTACATTACTACACTAATTGAACAAAATCGATGAGACAGACTTCTCAACCATTTGTCACCTTTGCCTTGTGCCAAGAAGGGCTCCCAGTTACTAAAAGAACCCTTTCTAACTGATTGGCACATTGCATTACATTTTGTTATACAAAATACAGCAAACCCTTACCAGGACCTGTCCAAGCCCATTCCACTAGAGCTGTGGTCACTATTGCAGCTTGCTTTAAAGAAGCCTTCATTTCAGATATCTACAATGCAGATACCTTGCCCACAATCCATATATTCATGAAGCACTACAATCTGGAAATTGCTTCATGCAGTAGGACAGCCTTTGGCCGAGCAGTCCTAAGGCCGTCTTTCACAAGGTCCACCCTTCTTGGGTATATTGCTTGTAACTCATCCCAAGTATATTATCTACTTCAAGAGACCATTCTGTGGAAGATAGTACAGTTACGTAAGAACTTACCATAACAGTAGATCTTTGAGGTGTGCCTCTTGCAGTAGGTTTGTTCCCACCCTCTGTCACCCCCCTTCTCTAGGAGAACATATTTTGGTCTGACTTTGGGTCGGGATACCTTTGGTACCTTGGGTTCCCCGCGGTCCTCGCTTTTGCGAGCTGAATCTGGTGGGCGAACTGAGGATACCAGGGACCACCTACGTTTATATAGGAAACAGGAAGCTAATGTCATGTGTGGGTGGTCCCTGGTAAAGACTGATAGATGAGCTGCCGTGTGCCACAGCGACCTCTAGCGACGACCCAAGTATATTACCTACTGCAAGAGACACTCCTCAAAGATCGACTGTTATGGTAAGTTCTTACGTAACTGTACTTTCTATCAATACCTCCAGTGCTGTCATCTATTCTCATTTTATGTTTGCCCTGGAAAGGCTTACCATGCCTCCCATAAGATCCCTTGTAATGGAGCTATTGTAGGGTTTGTTTACAGGAATAGTTTACTTTGTTCCCCCAGAAATGCCTTATCAGCTAGGTGGAGAATCACCACATCCCCCTATGACTGAAATTACCAGTGCAAATTTAAAGGAGAGACCTAAGCATGATCTGACATCGTTATAATGCTGATATTCATGTTTACTACCCTAGTGTATTGGGTACAAGATATAAACAAGTATTCTAGCCTTGACCAGGTCCTGTGCAGATTAGAGAAGAAAGTGTATTCATGGGCCCCAGGGCTTCCTTCTCTAAACATCAACCAAATCTAACTTAGTCAGACCCCAGCACCACTTAATCACCCCTGCTTCATTTCTCGTGCCACCTGTTGAGCAATCTAGGAAGGCATCTATTGCACAATTAAAGTCTCCTCCCAAAATCATGTTTGGGAAGCTTTCTTTCTGGAGTGGAGACAGAAGTATATAAAAAAAGTCAGCACTTAATACAGCAAAGGCATATATATATTCCTAAAAGTTCGCTGTTCATCCAGTAGCATTCCCTAACCAAAAACATATCAGCTCTTTTTGGGGTCTTGGATCACTCTGGTAACGGAGAACAGAGTTTATTGGTGTATTAGAATCCCTACCCTTTTTTATGGGAGTTGCAGGAGACAAAGTGACATTGCCCAACCTAGTCACGCAACAATTTTTAGTGTTCAACTGCAGTCAGGTGGGTTTCTTGTAATAAGGTGACTCTTACATCATGTTTGTTGAGCAAGGACATTTTCTTTTGTTTGATTGGTGAGGCGAACCCCTGGATATTCTAGGAGCAGATTTTGATATCACTCATGGCAGTAATAGTAAATACATTCTTGCAAGCGTTTGGCTAGAGTTCTCCCTAGCACTGACCCAAGTCTGATATCTCACCTTTGCTCGCAGTGTCCCCTTCCAGCTATTCCAGATCATGGTAGCAAATGAATTTTTTTGTGTTGCACATACACACATAGATAAACTTAAAGAATCACAGAAAACAGAATATTATGCACTGTAGTGAGGTCTTATGTTTAGTCTTTAAGAAACCCTGCAGAGTAAGCAGTTACTGTTTCTGAGTCTCTGTGACCATTCAGTTAGTGGTCATTCCCCCTGCCCCACAACATACTTGCATTACACTTCTGGCATTCCTCCTGCAAATACTTAAAATAATCAGTGTAGTACTGGTAGCCTAACAGAAATAAAGATGATATATGACTCAAACAAAAGGGTTGGGGGAAAAGAAATCCCTGCTGATCCACCACATTAGCATATGTTAGCAATAACTGTTGCCCACAGGCCTCACCCTGTTCCTATGTGAGCATGAGCCCAGATCTTTGATCCCTCCCTTATCATGCATATTGCTAGCCTCCTACAGAAGTCACTTAAACAGCACAGATATGCCTTTTTGATCAGTTCTACAAATATTCAATATTAGTCGCTGCATGCCTGCACAATAACTGTACTCTTGACCTGTGGAATTCACATGCGCTGCCATCTGATCCTCGTCATCTGTGCAACATAACATGTCCATAGTCTAGAAAGCATGCACTCAACTCAGCAGTGACATGAGAGAAATTCACAAGTACAGTTCCAAGTGACGTAATGTGGCTATGCTGATTTTCACCCCCTTTTTTTTTCTTACAACATGCAACCCTTCCCTTCCCGTGACCAGTATCCCAATACAGTTCCTTGCACTACCTGATCGTAAGCCCAGAAGACTTTGCCAATATTGTGCATACCCGTAAGGGAACAGAAGCCTTCTGCCTGCTCTTGCTGGGGCCTTTGTAAACCGTGCAGAACCTCCAGTGCCATCTAGCTGTCATCAGTTTTAGCCACAGGCTGCAGATCTCTTTCATTTATAAAGGGATGCAAATGGGGCCAAATCAAATTCACAGCTGAGACCTAGGAACCTTTTTTTCTGTGTGCAAATTTCATGTTCATGAAAGGTGCTGGACTGACAGCATTGGAACCTGAAATCCTCTCCACATGACAGATGCAGCATGGATGATTGCAGTGCAAGCTTCCCCACACTGTCTCACCAGTGTGCCTCAGCCCTGCCATGGAGGACCACCACATAGCTGAGAGGGTAGTACAGACCCCATGCCCATTCAGTCCTTGGCTTCTCATCGGAGACTTCCAAAAAGAATGCCAATTAGTGCTAGCTTTGTTAGCATTTTTTGTGATGTGGACACCTTCCTGCTGGGGATTGGGACTGAGACCACCAAAGCTCTTTTCATATAGGCCACTGAACAGCCCTTAGGTGATGATGACTTTTGACCTCTACTGACCTGTGCTGGATTTGAATCCATGCCTAGCGATGAACGGCTCTTTAACCCACTACCAGTCCTCTGAGCCATCCAGTCCCACATCTCTCTAGCAACTTATTCTTCAGGGGATCAAACCCTTTTTCCCTTGCTTGAACTCTTTTGGAGTAGTCCTGAACTAGGAACAATTTGGTAACTTCATGCTGCCATTTCTTAAGTGCCCAGCATTCTACTAGTAAGGTTTGTTTGTCCTGAAGCTTATGGAGGCAGAATATCACTTGCCTTGTGGGGAAGGGGGGCATCCAAAGGTGGTAAACTCACTAAAGCACAATGAGTGTGATCTAACTTGATTGAGGCACTGTCCAGTTTTAATGTTTTATGAAGACCTGTTTCCACATATGTGACCATGTTGCTCCCCTGCACTCCCACTGCAGGCCACACATGCTTATGTTATTACAGTGATGAAAGTTCTCGTGTTTGTCCAGTAGCTCCCAGAGATCTTCCATCTCACATTGCAAACACTGCACTTTCTCCGGTAGCACTTCCATTGAGTCCTCCAGTGTCAAAATGCACTTCTGAGCCTCATCCAGCTTTCTGGTATGTCTAGAGGCATACTGTGTGAGTGCACCCAGCTTGGATCCTAGATCACCCAGCTTTAATGATAATGCTATGAGGACCCAGTTTGGTACTGGCTGCCCTAGTGTCTCCATTGCCTCTGCTGATACCTGGATGACATATGGCTCTGGTCCCAGGTCCTGCCTTCTTCTGATCTCTTTTCAGCCCCAGAGAAGCTTCTCTGGATACCAAGTTGAAAAATTCATCCATATTCATGCCTGCTGCAGCTTCTTTTATTGAGGTGCACATAAATACCCACTCCACTCATATTAGCAATACCTTTTTAAACTAAATTTAGCTGTCGGTGAAATCAGAGCACCAGTTTGGAATGGCTAGCCAAGTTTACCGTGCATGTATGCCACTGCTTGTTTATTTTTCTATTTTATTTGTCACAAATTCTAATATTGTTCAATTTCTAATACTTCCTTCAAATTAGTTCTGGAGACACTTGAATCCGTCAGTTCAAAGGTATGTTAGTGGAATGCTAGAAGCTTGAGACCAGCACAAAGGTGAGAGTTTTATTTTTAAAAAGATTCTAACTTCCTGAGTACCTTTCCTCACACGCAGATGATGCACAGAGTTGTAGTGGCTGGTTTAATCAATAAGAAGTGAAATTGTTACTAAAGTGAGTAACTTTTCCATTCCTCCTGAAAATTCCCCTGCCAGTTTTAATGGCTTCCCCCTTGTGTATTTGTTTGTACTAAGAGTGAACAATTCATTGTGTTTCACCCTGTTAATCTCAAGGAGAAACTTTTACATTTTAGTCACGTTTTCTTCCTCTCACATGCATACACTCTGTATTTTTCTATCATAAGGCATGACTCGCTACATTTATATGACATGCCATTATATACTTCCTAGTGCCTCACAACAAGACCCCTCCTACTGAGCCTTCATTTGCTCCATGGTCTCCTCCACTACAAGGTAAGCAAGCACTGAAACAAAACACTGAAAACAGTTACCTCTACCTACCCACCCCAACACTACTTTAAGTATTAAATGAAATACCTTATTCGATGAAGGCTAGCTGCTCTGTTTGTTTCTCTTCCCTCCTCTCTTTTAGATCTTCCAGCATATGGCCCACATGCAGTGGGCAAAAACCTAGATGGTGTGGGTTCTGTAAGGCTGATTCATTTGATGGTAATTCTGCAGTGGTTAAACTCATCACAAGGAGGGGCAGGAGGCAAACTCCTAAAAATAAAGATAAGGATGTATTGTGTGACACAAAACACAGGGCAGAAAAGGCAACGCAATCACTGCAATTAATATTACCAACTATTGCCAGTCTGTTGGTGCAGCAGTAGCACTACCGCTCACATGTCTGCGACCCAAGTTTGGGAATGAGCCTGGATCATCAGGGGCTGGCCAGGGGGAGGGGCTCCCCTGGCGCACCTGCATCCCGAGCTGGGAGTAACTAAGAAAAAGACCCAGCCAAGCAGGATGTGTCCTTGCCTCAGCTCGCAGAACTCGTATCACCAACTGCGCAGCGCTCCACACACAGTGGCTTGAGTAGCCTTGAGGGGTATGAAATCCCCCTAAGAACCCTGACTAAAGAGCCCTGCCTTGGGGGGGTAAGCCACATGGGTGAAAATGGAGCTGGGTAAGTCCAAGAGAAGGTGGGTGATGAGACTGGAGGAGGAATGAAGGAGGCAGGCTGGTGGAAGGGGGTATGTTGAACAGAGCATGTAAAACAAAAGCTGCCAAAAATATGCTACTACTTAGTAATTAAGCACTTCACAGCGTTTCTTATATATTACTTGTGCTCTAAATGCTTATGCTCTAAATTCTACAACTGCATGTACTGTGAGTCTCTATCAGTACATTGCATAAGAGTTCACAAGATGGAATATGGTACCACATGAGGTGCCTCATTGATGAAAATATGAGAATACTGGATGAAGTATTGGCTGGCTTAGTTGCACGTGTGGATGTGAAGAAAGGAAGGTGCAGACAGTTTCTGGGTTGGCTTGGAACCCAGGAAAAATTAGGAAGATTTGCCGAAGAACTTTGGTTTGCAAACCGTCTGAGCTGCTGTGGATCACAGGAAATGAAGAACACTTGCTGAAGAACCTTCAGAATGCTGAATCTCTGAACTGCTGTGGATACCAGGAAGAGAAGATGATGAACACCTGTGGAAGGAAACACATTAGCCTATTTTATGTCTAAAAAGCCCTCATTAATGAACCAGGGCAGTTCCTAGGCTTATTAATACTGGGGAAGGGCACAGGCATACTAAGGATCTTCTTCAAGGATATCTGTTCCCATTGAGTCACATGATGGAACGGTAAGCCGTCAGCATCAGGACCACCCAGAAATTTTTTGCTGGCTAAGCCACCAATGTTGACATGCCTCGTCAGTGCCTATATAATGTGGGCATCCCCAGCATGCCTCAGTTCTTTCTTCCACCACCAAACACTCGTCTGTCAACCGCTGCTGAAGAATGCCTTCAAACATGGAAAGTTTCACTGTTGCTGATGTTTCATGTTTGTTATTTTAAACTTTTCTTTTATGCCATCTCTGACAGAAAAGGAAGCATTGTTCTACTGTTGCTGTTGCAGGGACATTAAGATTCATAAAGACAGCTATCACTTCAGGTGTATCCATTGCTTCAGCACAGACCACAACGTTAAGGCCTGCTCATTTTGCCAGAGCTTTAACCAGGCAAACAGGAAACATTGCAAAAAGGCTTTAGAAGTGCATCTAAAGCTGAAGGAAATGGAGAAACAGGTTGCGGTGAAGGTGGCTTCCTCTTTTTTTTTTTTTAAACTTTGTTTGTTTCCAAGTTTTTTACTTTTCATTTCAACTTACAACCTACATACATGCATAGGAGTTAATTCTTGTTTTCACCCGGTTGTTACATTAATTTCTGTGGAATATTTCATTCATTTATGAGCTTTTAGTCTGCACATGCTCTCTCCTGTATAATGTTCTCCTAAACATACTGTATTCATATCAAAGTCAGTCTTCCTGACATGTCTTTTCACAATTTCAGGGTATAAAGTCTTTTCTCATTGGGGTAATGTATAATATCCACCTTCTCCATATTACCTCAAATTGAGCATATCTCTTATTTGTCAATGCTGTCAACCTTTTCATTTGACACATATATCTATCTATCACTATATTTTGCCATTGTCTTAAATGGAGTGGGTTTGGAGACATCCAGTTTTTTGTTATGGTTTTTTTAATAGCTAAAAATCAATATTAGCAGAAGTTTCTTTGTCCTGATATCCTTACTTCCCTCTGGAAAATCCAGTAAGAAGTATAAAGGTACATTCAATATTATAGAAGGCGAGATTATACTCTTAATCGCCTCTTGTACCTCATCAAGGAAAGGTTGTATTATTGGACACCTCCAAAAAATTTGCCCATGTGTTGCCTGATTTTTGCCACATCTCCGCCAGCATGCCACTCTCTTCCCCTTATTAAAGTGCATCTGGATTGCTGGTGTTCTGAAAAACCTGACAGCATTTTTCCATGTGAATTCTCTCCAACATGGTGATGATGTACTTCTATGTATATATGATAAGTAATTTCTCCATGTATCTCCTGTTATTATGACATTTAAGTCTTTTTCCCATGCTCTCTTAATGGAATCAGCTGAATCCCCTTCCATTTCTCTTATTGCCACATATAAGTAAGATGCTATGTGGGTTAACTCTGTCTTACCAGCTAAGCTTTTCTGTATTATATCTATAATCTTGGGTATAGGATATAGTGTCCAACATTCTTTCCTGATACTTTTTATATAATCCCTAATCTGAAAATCAAAATCTATCTCTCTGTGTTATCTCATATTTAGTTTCCATTTCTGAGAAGCTCGTTACATTTCCCTCTTTCAAGAATTGGTACACTATGTGTAATCCTCTTCTTTTCCATCTCCTGTACCCCAGGTCCATTTTTGCTGGTAAAAAATTCTCTATGTGCGTCAGTGAATGGAACATGGGCCTCCATTCCAGCATATTCTTGGTGTTCAACATTTGCCTCCAAACTTGTAAAGTTTACATTGTGTAGGGGTTATCAATATCTACCCCTTCCTCATCTCCCTTGTCTGTAAGCAGAACCCCATGTGGTCTTCTTAGATCTTCTTCTGCTAATTCTATTTCTTTCCACTTTGCGTCATATTTAGGGTGCAGCCAGGTGTATCACCGTACGGATCTGGGAGGCTATGTAATAATATTTAAAATTTGTTAGAGAGAGACTCCCTTCATCTTTTGAGAGTTGTAATATTGAGTGTCTTATTCTTGGTCTCTGGTTCCCCCATATGTATTGTGTTATTTTCTTGTTTAATTTTTTATAAAATGTCTCTGGAATTGCAATAGGAATGGTTTGTGCCAAATACAGAAAACATGGCAACAACACCATTCTAACTGCTTCTATTTTCTGTATGAATGGTATAGGGATCAATGTCCACTTATCTATGTCTTTCTGCATTTGTATTAGGAGCTTTTTATAATTAAGATCGTATAATTTTGTATACTCTGGGCTCAGCCAAATACCTAGGTATTTAAGTGTAGGGGTATTCCATTTAAACTTATAATGGGATTCCACCCGATCCGATGGTTTATAATTCACTCCCAGTACCTCTGTCTTAGTGACATTAATCTTATAGCTTGATAATTCTCCAAAGTCTGTTAATGTTGACCAAAATGGCCCCAATGATCTCTCTGGATTCGTTAGGTATATCAGCAGGTCGTCTGCATATAGGGTTAATTTATGATGTCCTCCCCCTAATTGTATCCCCGTTATCTCTCTATGCTGCCTTATAGCCTGTGCCAGGGGCTCCAGGTATATCGCAAACAGAAGGGGTGACAGGGGGCATCCCTGTCTGGTTCCTCTTTTAAGGTTTATTGGTGATGAAATTGAGCCATTTATTTTAATATATGTCATAGGGTTATATAAGGAGTCTACTATCTCTCTGAACTCTATTGGAAATTCCATTTTCTCCATTGTAAATCTCAGAAAAGGCTATGCCACCCTGTCGAAAGCCTTCTCTGCATCCAAACTTAGGAGCAGGAAGGGTGTTTCAGACAGGGAGGCATAGTGCAATACATGCAATGTTCTCTTAATGTTGTCTTGTGTTTGCCTACTTGTCACAAACCCTGTCTGATCCTGATCTATCAGGTTGGGTAATAATCCCTCTATCCTTCTAGCCATAATAGATGTAAATAATTTCTAATCTATGTTCAATACTGAGACTGGTCTATATGAACTACAGTTTGTACTATCTTTTCCCGATTTCAACAGATTGGTGATGGTGGCATATCTCCATGTATCTGGACAGCTTTTATTCTGTTGTATTTCTTTAAATGTCTCCTTGAGGATAGTCATCAATTTCCCTCGAAAGCATTTATAGAACTCCCCTGTATATCCATCAGGGCCGGGGCTTTTATGGGTCTTAAGACTTGTAATGGCATTATTTAATTCTTTCTCTGTAATTGGGGATATTAGTCCCTGTTGTTGTTCATATGTAAGATTAGGTAATTTTAGGCCTCTCAAAGAATTCTCGATCTTATTAATGTCTGTTTCCTTTTCTGGAGTGTATAAATTCTGGTAGTATTTCTTAAAAGCTTTCTCAATCAACGGTGGTAGTCTCACTAGCTGCCACCCCCTCTGGATCTCTAATCTGTGTAATTGTTGTTTGAATTATTCTTCTACGGAGTCTATGTGCCAACAATCTAGTGGCTCTCAGTCCCCCTTCATAACATTTTTGTTTTAAGTATTGTGAAGGTGGCTTCCTCATTGTCAACCACTTCTGTTCCTGGTTCACAACCTGGTGCTCACAGAGGTCGATGGCATCTGTTGCTGAGTCATCGAAGAAGAAGGACAAGTCCTCGAAGTTGGCTGAGAAACAATGCCACTCTGAGAAAGAGAAGCAGAATAAGGATGAGGCAGTTTCCTCACTAAGCAGAGAAGAGGGTGTTGAAAAAGACAAGTCCCAGGCTCTGGCCATGAGTCCTGCCACCCCCGACAGTCTCTCAGATGCCAAGGTCATGGTCTAGTGTTGGCGTGCCTCCCCGCTGGGGGATTCACAACCCATATTGCCATCGGGCATAGTCCCATCAATGGTTCCATCGTGAATGACCCATTTAGGGCCAGTCGACACACAGCTGCAGTACCAGACGATGTTGGAGCTCTTTCAGCACCTATTGCAACTGCCATCATGGCCACCTCTGTTGGTGCCCTTAACTGTGCTGTCATTGACCCTAATGTTGACATTTCAGTTCTTCATACCTGCCGTTGTGTCATGCCTTGAAATGGCCTCTGTTGATGGGAATCCTGTCGACAGCTCTTCCTCCATTGTTTTCTCATACTGTTGGCCGCAGATGATGACAGTCCACATTGATGATGAACTGGAATATTATCCAGAGTATGAAGAAGAAGAGGAAGCAATAGATGTGGTACACTCAAGTTCTACTGTTTCTTCCTGGTCAGTGTTGAGTGTGAAAAACACTCCTAGATCTCCACCTGAGGATGTCTCATTTCAGACCTTCCTTAAACAGGTACGGGCTAAATTGGGGTTTCCAGCTGAGCAGAAGGATTCCTGTAAGAGAAATCTCTCTGAGTTCTTGGAGATCTCTGCTTCCACTATGGTTATTATTCCTTCTGTGCATTTTGCAGTGAAGGATGGTTTGGCATAGGCCAGTTCAATTGCCAGCAGTTCCCAGAAAGGCTGGCAAACAATATCCAACCCCCACTGCAAACCATATTTTTCATCACAGCCTGAAACAAATTCAGTGATGATTATGGCTGCTTATGAGAGATCCAAAGCGCCCAAGCACATGAGTTTTTTTCCTCCTGATAAGCCGAGGAAGTTGGAAGTGTTGGGAAAGAGGTCTTTTGCTTCTTCTTCTCTCGGCTTAAGGATAGCATATTATCAAGCTTACATGATAAAATATCAGAACTGCCTGTGGAAAACTATAGCCTACCTGGCTGATAAAATGCCAAAGGACCAGAAAAACATACTGACCCAGCAGACTATTGCAAATGGACAGGAAACCAGAAGGCACCTGCTGAGATCAGTCTATGATGCCTCAGATGCTGCTGCTGGGGCTACTGCCTCTGGAATCAGCCTTCACCATCACTCTTGACTAAGGGTGGCTGATCTTGCTTCTGATGTACAACAGCCTGTGCTAAATGCTTCCTTTAGAGGAAAACAATATTTGGCAATGATGTAAAAATGCAATGAGGGATTTACAGTCCTCAGAAATGACTTTAGGGTACGGTACCTGCATACGTTGAACCCTAAACCTTGCAGAAGGTCTAGAGGTTCTTTTCACAAGCCCTCTACCCGTCCAGGTCATGGTTATTCAAGAAGCCCAGGATGTGGTTACCAGAGATCACCGCCTTCCACTTCCCAAGCTGCAAACCTGGCTTCCAGTGGTCATGGCAGACTTTAATTGGTCAGACCATTTCCAGCACTCCTGCTGCCCCAATGCTTTCTGACACTCCCCACCCTTCCTCTGGCTTCACTGTCTCAGACAGTCTTGGTGGGGAGGATGAATCTTCTTCTTCCTACTAAAGTAGAAGGAGATAACTACAGCTGCCTGGATCCTGGAGGTGGTTCAGCAAGGACGCATCCCAGAGTTACTTACTGTTCCTCCAGTGACCTCTCACCATTGCCCAGCAGATATTCTCTGGAACCTCTTGTCCTTCTACTGGAGGAGGTTCAAACCCTGCTGTGTAAGAGGGCTGTGGAACTTGTCACAATTTCAGAACAGAAAACCAGCAACTGGCAGTGGCATCCCCTATCCTGCTCCCCCCTGCAAGCTGGACTTCAGTCACAGAAGCAGGGTGCAGTAGTGCACCCAAATGTGTGATTCCTGCACCTCCATGCCTGGCTCCTGAGGACATAAAGCGCTCATGCTTTGAGGTTTCCCCAATGGTTACCAATTTCCTACTGGTGGCTAGCAAGCTGTCTGTGCAGCACACCTACTCATAAAAATAAAAACATTTTACAATTCGTTGTACTACTTGTGCCCTGGATCCCTTTACATGTCCATTTCCTTCTGTGCTGGACTACCTCTTGACCCTTAAGGACTTGCAAATGGGATATTCCTCTATTAAGGTCCACCTGGCTACAGTGTTGACTTTTCATGCCCTCACAGAAGGCAAGACAGTAACACAGATGGAGGCTTCCCATAGATTCCTAAGAGGTATTCTACTCCTGCACCCCCTGTCTGTGATCCAGTTCCAGTTTGAGACTTTCATTTGGTCCTAGAGACCCTGATGTTCCCTCCTTTTTGAGCCTGCCGCTACTTGAGAGCTGTGCCTTCTCTCTCAGAAGACACTGTTCCTAATGGTCATGACATTGGCAAGACGTATTTCAGGGTTTCAGGTTCTGGTTGCAGACCTTTCTTTTATTATTTTTCAGAAGGAGAGGGTTACATTACATACTAATCCTCATTTCCTTCCAAAGGCTGTATCTGAGAGAACACTGAATCAGGCTACTGACCTTTCTGTTTATTCTTCATCTCCCATGGATAGTGGGGAAATGAAAATTACGTACCTACCGTAATTCTTGATCTTTCTGTGTATCTTTACCATTCATCACTGTTGGGTATGAGCTGGAGTATCAGGACTCCACAGGAGCTCTTTTTTTTTTTTTTGCCAGAGGAGGAGCCAGTGATGGGATGGTGCCACCCTCGAGGCTGACATATTACGTGGTGCTTTCAGGTTGGCCAGTAACCATTGTCAACGCTCTCAGCCCCAGTTCTGAATGCTGAAGAGATGGAAAATAAGGAGGGTTGGGAGGGTGGGCAAGGAGCCAAGGGACAGAAAAAGGAAAGGATATAAAACTATAAAAGGAGGACTATGCTGAAGAGAGGACAGAAAAGGAGGAATCCTAAGGGATTGGGAGAGTAGGGCCCCAATCTCTGGGTGAAAAGGAATGGATGGGAAAGGAGGGATAGGAGGATAGAGAGGAAGGGAGGAGGAGGAGGAGACAACACCGCCCCTGAGGCATTGCCCTGGACTGCTCTAAGAAGGTAAGCCACAAGTCAACAGACAGCCAGAGGAGCCAAGGCTTGCAGAATGGCACCCATTCAGAGGCAGAAGCAGACCAGGAGACTAAGGACGGGTCGGTGTCTCCCACCCCTGCAAACATAATTGAGGCAGAGAAACTGCCTAAAATGTCCTGGAGAGACACCCCAGGGCATAGAAACTTCATTATTTGGAGGGGGGTACCCCCAGAGGAGGAACAGGAGGAAAAAAATTCTCCAGAAGGAGAGAAAATGATCATGGTGGCAGTGAGGTTGGAGGACAAATGAGGGAATCACCAGAGCCACCTCCTACCACCAGACTCTCTCAAGAGGCTCAAGAGAGAGCTGGAAAACCCCAGGGGTTACCTGGGCTGAGAGAGAGAGAGAGAGAGAGACCGACCGACAGAGAGAGAGAGACCGAGAGAGAGACCGAGAGAGACCTCTGGTGATTCCTAACAGCAGAATCCTCCATGCCTGCCCCCCCAGAGAAAAAAACCCTGACCCAAAAAGGGAGGAAGTTAGAAATGCTGGAAAAGGACCAAGGTCCAAAGGGAGACAAACAGGTAGGAGGGGAATTGCCCAGAGACTGAGGCCTGAGAGGGGAAGGTGGGCAGGATTCAGAGATGAATGGTGAAGATACACAGAAAGATCAAGAATTATGATAGGTACGTAATTTTCATCTTATCTGTGTCAGTCTTCATACATTCATCACTGTTAAGTGATTACCGAGCCCCCCTCCCGAAGGGGGCCGAGAATCTCCCTAAGGGACAGTGTCCCTTAGCCTCCAGTGGGGGGAAAATCAGAGGAGAGAACCCTTGCAGGTCTGGCTAGGCCTGAGACTGGTCTGGGTGAGGCAAGGATCTCCTCACAGGAGAGGGAAGGTGCCCTTGAAGCTCTCACCTCACCCTTCGGGGAAAAAAGGTGAGTTCTCCAGAAGGTGGAGGCAATCACCCTACACCAGACCAGGGGTGACAACCGGGAAAGATGAAGCCATGCCACTCGCCTGATGCAGATCACTGTCCCCACTATCCTGGAAGCCACCTCATTAACATCATATGATGCCCTTGCTTGGTGCCTTGCAAGCTCCAGGCCTCACGTGGAGAGGGCTATGACTTGTCTGATTGCCTCCAAATCAGGCAGAGAGGCTAGGACTTGACCTAGCAGTGACCACAAGTGCCTATTGTAGGCATCATGGTGGGCCTGATGTGCTGACACACAAAACAGGAGACGTGCCGAGGAGAAGGTTCTCCTGCCCCAGAAATCAAACTCAACTGAGTCAGATTCTGGGGATCAGTCACAGCTCGGGCTTCTATGCCCAGAAGGGGTGTCCAGGTATGTCACACCTGAAGGAGGGTGAGGTAGAGTTCCTGGAGACTCCAGGGGGTGTAGTACTGCTGGTGAGGGTCCCTTGGGGCTGGAGCTAAGGAAATCAGTGATAAATGGTGAAGATACACACGGCTTTCTCTGACTTCAGTACAGTCCTTCCTGTCCACTTTTTTGACCCTATCCCTACCTCAACCCCCCACCCTGAATTGCCCCCCATTTCTCCTCCGCATCATATCTCCCCATGAAGCCAAACCACTCCTACTAAAAGCCCTCTCCAGCCACAACCCCAGCTGTGACCCCACTGATTCCAGGATTCTCCGTCTAACTCTAGATGTCATGCTAGCGCCTCTCACAAGTCTGTACCTCGGTCAATTCCCGAGCACCTGGAAATCAGCTGAAATTACCCCAATTCATAAGAATGGAGATCGCACATTACCAAATAACTACAGACCAATCTCCATCCTCACCCGCACTCTCTAAAGCCCTGGAAAAAATTGTATCCACTCAACTCATGGAACATCTAACCAAATACAGCATACTATGTCCAGAACAGCATGGCTTCTGCCCTGGACACAGCACCACTACAGCCCTCCTAGAGTTCTCACAGCAAATACACTCTGGGGACATTGCTGGGGCAGTGTTCATTGACCTATCTAAGGCATTTGACACTGTGTGTCACCCCCTATTGCTTGACTGCCTCCATCAGCTAGGCTTCTCATCTGGCCCCCTTGCCTGGTTCTCCAGTTACCTCCATGCCAGATTCCAACAGGTCAAGATAAATGGTACCCTATCAGCTGCCCTACCTGTTCACTGAGGTGTCCCCCAGGGTTCCATCCTGGGCCCCACATTGTTCAGTCTCTTTCTAAACACCCTTCCTAGCTCCTGCTCGGGCAGTATGCTCCTATATGCCGACGATGCGGTTCTAGTTGCCTCCCACCCCAACCCTATCACCCTCCAGAACTCTCTGCAACTTACCTTCAGCCAAGCTGGAAAATGGTTCCTCAACCATCATGTAGTTCTGAATCTCAAGAAGGCAAAATCTATGCTTTTTGCCCACCATCAGAGTAACTCCAGAAATGCCCACCTTCTCATCCTCCCCAGCACCCTACACCCCCTTGAACAGGTGTCTGTATACAAATATCTGGGCATCACCTTCAACTCAGCTTTCTCTTTCCACTCTCATCATAATTCCCTGTCCACTGCTGTAAACACCTGGATTGGACTCCTCTACTGCCACAAAGACTGCCTCCCTCAGAATGCTCTCCGGCTGGTTATCACCTCCTTCATCCTGTCACTGGTCAACTATGGGCTCCCTATCTATGTGGCTACTGACCCCACCACCCTCACCAAAGTCCATCCAAGGCTTGCAGGCTCCTGACCAGTGTCCCTAGCAGAATGCACACGTCAGCTCTACTCCTCCTCAAACTTACTCACCTTTGATGAGCGCCTGTGCTACCTCACCTGTATACTGGCAAAAAAATTGCTACTTGGGCTGTTCCCCCCCTTCCCCGCCGGGGGTTGCTGCATCCCTAATATTGGCCTCCCACTCGGTCACCACCCGAAGTGCAACCAAATCCACCTTCCAGGTCCCGAGAGCCAGGACCTCTCTTGCCCAAAGATCATTCCACCGCAGAGCCCCTTCTTGGTACATCTCCCTCCCTCCCCACTCATATCATAAACATCCCCAAAATTGGCCCCTTCAAAATCGCCCTCCAAAACCACCTCAGTGACACTCAGAGTTGTGAATGCCTCTGACTGGCCCATACCTAGAGCTCCACTTGGCCCAATTTACATACAACGTCCTTCCGAACTGTCTTCTCCCCCAGCAATCACCCCTTCCCCCCCCAAGGTATCGCTCTCTAGAACCCCTAGCGGTACCTTATTATTTATATACTAGACTAATTGTACCTAATTGAAGCCTTTGTACACCTTTGTATTACTGGAATTGCTTTGTGTGTTCTTTTATTGTATCTCACCTATAATGTTCTCCATTGTTGTACTTCACCACCAATTGTTGTCTACTCTCCCTGCGATGAGGTGCCTTTGTAAATGAGTCTTTGACTCAAAGGTTGTAAATCCAAATTATGAAATAAATAAATAAAAAAGGATATCGCCAGACCCAGTGCAATGCCATGCAGAAGGGAAGAAGCCAGGTGGGAACCAACAGGTTGACCACACCGAACTCACCTAAGAAGGCACGTGCCGACCGATCGGGATTGTGTTCACCAAGGGTGCATATGTGGAGCTCGTCGAGCAACCTCAACAGGAAATGCTGATAACTAGAGAGATCAGCTGCTGGGGAAAGATGGACGGAGGACTCTTCTCCCTCAGAGGAGGAAGATGTAGCTGATGAGCTCAGAGATCTAGGGTCAGGCGGCACTTGGGAGTGGTGGAACACCTGCTCGTCCATGGCTCGGTAGTAGGCAAGGTACAATGCAGCCGTGGCCCTAAACTGTTACCAGGTAAGGGGCCCCATAGGATGAGAGAAACCTGGGAAAAAGGGAGGGGTTGGTAGAGGCAAGGGGACCAGGCACCTCCGAGGAGGGGCACGACCTCTGCCCAGGTAAGGGGACCGGATGGGAGACCTCAAAGGAGGAGCCCCGACGGTCCCAAAACACAAAGGCTGCTCAACCAAGCTGGAATGGCCAGAGCTGAGCCTGATGGAAGAATCCCCCCACAAGGTGACTGGGGCTGCTTGAACCCAAAAGGGTGGCCCCTGACCTCCAGAGAAGATGTCCCTCCTGGAGGGACCTCGGGGGGAGAAGACCGGTCCAGCGCTATAGCTCTTCCCCAAACCTCTGCAGGTTCCCAGGGGAGGCTGCTGCACTGAATTAAGTCCTCTCAACCCCTCAGACTCCAAGAGAGCCCTCTTCCTCACCACTAGCTGAGGCAGCTGGCACCCTATAGCCGACTCCTGGGAGACAGTCGGGGGTGAAGCACCCTCCCCTGCCTGGGATGCCCCAGCCCACCCAGAAGTTGGGCTAGCTAGAACTATCCTAAGAGGAGGTACATCTCCCAAGGGGGCAGATGGGTCATTGATTCCAGGCTGCCCTGTAGTGCCCACCTGGGCACCCGAGGACGGGTCAGTGCCACCAATCCTGGTACCAACGAGATCCATCCGCTCCCCAGGAGGAGGCTGAGTGGGGGCTGAAGTGCTGGATGAGGAGGAATCAGAGGATTCTGAAGAATCTGGGAGCAAGTCTGGGTCAGCCTCTGAGTCTTCATCCCCAGAGGAGGCTCGAACCCAGATGACCCCCCAATCTCTCTCAGCCACGATACTGCAAGAAGGTGCCACAAACCGGTCCTGCATTGCCCACAGTGCCGCCTCCATCCCCGGCACCGTGAATGGTTCCAGAGTCAAAAACGGCGCTTGAGGTCTGCCCCACACCTCCCATGGTGCCACACCAATCCTCTGCACTGCAAACAGTGCCAGAATCGGGGGCAGTGCTGACATGCAGCACTGAGGACGGCACCGGCCTGGGCCCTGGGGCCCCAGAGCACAATGCCGGGGGAGCCTTCGCCTCCGAGTAGGTGATTGTCTGGATGGTGCCTCCTGCCTGGCCCCACGAGAGGACCAGGCTGGACCTCCTGCACCATGGAAGGGGTTCCCACTGAGGCAAGGCTAGGATGGATGGAAACCCCCTCCTCCATGAGCTGTATAGGACTGGGAGGGGACCCGGAGGAAGGGTCAAGAATCCTGGACTTGGCTTCCCGAGTATGAGCCTGTCCTCCAAAAGTCAGCAACGCACGTCCGACTTTGAACGCGTGCAATTCCAGAACTCGGCGGTCCATGGAGAAACAGGCATCGCAACGATCCATATCATGGTTAGGGCCCAAGCAGGTCACACACCGGTCATGGTGGTCTGAGATGGAGAAAAGTCTGCTGGAGGGACACCGCCAAATAGGAGGCCGACCCACCTTAGAAAGTTTCTTCTTGTCCCCTGATGAGACATGACTGGATGGAAAACACAATAAACAAAACAAGGTACTTGGCATTGTCGAAATAAAAGGAAAGATCTTACTGGTAGGATGGCACCAAGAACAGAGGCAGAGCAGAACTTGAGCTGATGGAACCGACGGACTAGGTCGCTGACACACTTTTGAAGAGCTTCACACACGAGGTCCTTACTCGATGGCGGGAGAAGCAGAACTGGGGCTGAGGAGGTGCCAATGACAGTTACTGGCCAACCCGCAAGCACCATGTAAAACGTCGGCCTCGAGGGCGGCACCATCCCGACGTCTGCTCCTCCCCTGGCAAAAAAAAAAAAAAAAAAAGAGCTCCCATGGTGTCCTGATCCACTGGCTCATACCCAACAGTGAAGACTGACACAGATAAGTTCACAGTTTTACGTATATTGGATGTCTGCAGAACACTTCATTGGTACTGGATTGTACCAAGGATTGTAGAAAATCCTCACAGATGTTAAAGCTTTTGCCACCTCAGATGGTAGGATCCCAGATTTCAAAACAGGGCCTGTCCAGATAACTGGCTGGTTGTATTATGTTTTGTTACCAGAAGTGTGGTAAGTGGCTTCCTGGTACAACTTGTGCTCATTCCACCCATGGGGTGGCTACCTCAGTGGCTTGTTTCCAAAATCTGTTCGCTGCTGACATTTGTAAGTGGAGTACTGTTCATACATTATTAACACTACAGTCTGGACATTGTCTCTCATAGACATGCCAGCTTTGACCTCTGAGTTCTGCAGTGCCTCCTTACTGAGGATTATTAGGTCCCTCCATCCTCTCTCTGTGCATGGCACTGCTTGGGAATCATTCTGTAATGTGGCTCAGTGGAGGGGGATATCCTAGAAGAAGCTAGAATAGTTCCCTTCCATAACAGTAGATCTTCGAGAGAATCTCCTGTGTTAAGCCACCCTTCTCCCTCTCTCCTCCCTCTCCTCTGATGCCTCAAATGGCATCTGTACTCAGGTTGCCATATCCTCTCCTGTGTGTTTGGTTTGGTCCTGGTTACTTCTGACCCTACTGGACTGATTCCTCTGAGTTCTCTGGCGGGGAACTGAGGCATGCAGGGAACACCCATGTTATATAGGAGTCAACAAGACACATCAACTTGGCTGACCCCAGCCAGCAAAAAATTTCTGGACAGTCCTGATGATGATGGCTTACAGTTCCATGATGTGGCTCAATAGAAACATAGACTTTGACGGCAGATAAGGACGGCTTGGCCCACCTAGTCTGCCCATTTCCCTACCTACAGGCTAAGCTGCAGATCCAGAACCAACAGCCTATTTCTTCCTACCCCCCACAAGATTTGTCTTATGTCTGTCCCATGCATTCTTGAATTCTCCCCCAGTTTTAGACCCCACAACCTCCTCAGGAAGGCTGTTCCACGCTTCCACCACCCTCTCTGTGAAAAAATACTTCCTCACATTGCCCCGAGCCGTCCCTCTTCTATCTTCAAATTGTGTCCCCTTGTTCTTACACATCTTTTTTCTCTTGGACTTTGTTGATTCCACTGAGGTACTTAAAATTTTCTATCATGTCCCCCCTCTCCATCCTTTCCTCAAGGGTATATATATTAAGCTCCTTTATTCTCTCCTTGTATGGCTTCTCTTGCAAACCATGCACCATTTTAGTTGCCCTCTTCTGGACTGCCTCCATCATGTCTATGTCCTTGCAGAGACGGGGTCTCCAGAACTGGACGCAGTACTCCAGATGGGGTCTCACCAACTGTCTGTACAGAGGGATAACAACTTCCTGTTTTCTGCTGGTGATGCCTCTCCTATGCATCCCAGTATCCCCTCCCTACCTGCCTTCTCACATTGCTTACCAACCTTAAGGTCATCTGATATGATAACCCCCAGGTCCCTTTCCATTTTGTTGTTGTTACTACCCCCATTGTGTAATCTTTCCCTCGGTTTTTGTTTCTCAGGTGCATTATTTTGCACTTCTTTGCATTGAATCCAAGCTGCCATACTTCTGACCATTCCTCCAACCTTGCCAAGTCCCTTCTCATCCTTTCCACGCTTCCTTGTGTATCAACCCTGTTGCAGAACTTTGTGTCATCTGCAAAGAGGCATACTTTTCCTTCCAGTCTCTCTGCAATGTCACTTATAAAGACATTAAAAAGGACTTGACCCAGTTCTGAACCCTGCAGTACCCCACTAATAACCCCCCTTTCTTCAACGTGGACTCTGTTTACAATTACCTTCTGTGCCCTGTTGTCCAGCTAATGTTTTTCCCAGGCTGGTTAATTTGTTTATTAATCTTTTGTGTGGGACTGTGTCAAATGCCTTACTAAAGTCTAGGTAGGCCATGTCCACAGCCCCTCCCTGGTCTACTACTTTGGTCACCCAGTCAAAGAAATCAACTAGATTCATCTGACATGACCTTCCCACTGTAAACCCATGCTGCCTTGGGTCCTGTGCCCCACTGGCCTCTAGGTACTCAACAATTCTTTCCTTCAGAAGCAATTCCATCACTTTCCCTACCACAGAGGTCAAACGGTCAGGTCTCTAGTTTTCTGCCTCTGTCTTGCTCCCACTTTTGTGATGGGGAATCACATCTGCCTTCCTCCAGTCCTCAGGTACACCATCCTCTCATGATTTGTTAAAAAGGGTAGTCAGTGGTATCACTAGTTCTCCCCTTAATTCTTTTAGAATTCTAGGGTGAATCCCATCAGGCCCCACTGCTTTGTCCACCTTCAGTTTTAGGAGTTCTTTCAGAACCCTTTCTTCTGTGAAAGGACTGGGATTGACCCCCCATCCAGAGTGATTCTGTTAATTGGATTAGGTACCTCTCCCTCCTCCTCTTTTGTGAATACTGAGCAGAAGTATTCATTCAATATCCCTGCTTTTTCACTGTCCCTCTCTGCCCACCCACCATCCATTCTATTCAGCCTTACTATCCCTCCCTTTGTCTTTCTATGCTCCCTGATGTACCTATAAAAGGTTTTATCCCCCTTCTTAACTGAGTTGGCTATCTTTTCCTCAGTTTGGGAATTTGCTATTCTGACTTCCCTCCCTGCTTCCTTCTGCCTTAACTGGTACAGTTCTCTGTCCTGCTCCTTCTGTGTTTCCTTATACTTCCTAAATGCTATCTTTTTCTCCCTTACCTTCCCAGCCACCTCTTTTGAGAACCATAGTGGCTTTTTCTTTCATTTTGATTTGTTTATTTGCTTCACACAAAGGCTTGTTGCCTCTATGATGGCAGTTTTGATGTTTCCCCATTGTTGCTCCACCCTTCCTTCTAGCCTGTTTGCTAGTGCTTTTCTAAGGCACTCTCCCATCTTGCCAAAGTCAGCCCTCCTGAAGTCCAGTACCCTCACTTTTGTGTGGCTTGACTCCGTAGCTGAGTTTATCATGAACCACATTGTTTGGTTTCACTTGTTCCCAGATGGCTACCCACTTCTAGATCTGAGATCCTCTCACTGCCCCATTTGAGAGTATGAGGTCTAAGATTGCTCTCTCATCACGTGGGTTCCAAAACTAGCTGTCTGAGGCATGCCCCTGTAGGGCATCGAGAATGGCCCTGCTTTTAGATGTGGCTGCAGCAAAGGTGCTCCGGTTAACATCTGGCATATTCAGGTCCCCCATCAACAGTATCACCCCTTTCTCTGCCATCCTGAGGATGCCTTTCTATCATATCCTTGTCCATTCCCTCCCCCTGAGATGGGGGTCTGTATACAACCCCTGTGCGGAGGAGATTCTCTCGAAGATTGACTGTTACTGTAGGTAACTATTCTTCTTTAGAAAAAAAGTAGGGCCTCAATAACAAGACAAAAAGAAAGATCCTGGCACTGCAAGACCCAAGGGTGCTTAAGCTCAGTAGCAAGCCCAGAAAAGCATAAAGGTAGGCATGATAAGTATTTATTGCAAAATGCAAAACATTGTGGCGAACAAGGTACTGTGTTTGTCATTAACAGCACAGCATCTTTTTTACTACACTGTTTTGCACAATATTTATTATCATGCCTGCCTGTACTCTCTTTTTTTAAGGCCTCAATAACACCCTACAGTAACGAAACATGTGGCCCTTTCAGTCTCTCAAGCAGGAAATTTGACTGGTTTCATGCAAGTAAGTGACACTGTCTCTGGAACATATGAAGGATTTATGGAACTTGCAAGTCCGTTAAATAATCTGTCAGCAAATGAACAAGGAGCTGCCTCCCTAAAGATCATTGTTAACCATTTTACATATTGTTAATAAATGCTTGAATTCAAGTCCCTGTGTCATGATTAGCGTTTCCTGAAAAATTCATGTGTTGTGGTTTTCTTCAACTCAGCATTTGTTAACTTTCTCTGCAGTAACTGAAAACAGTAAGGCTGTTTCTGTCCCTCTGAGTGAGTCTCGGAGAGCAATGACATCATATTGGAGTAGCTGGTTGCTTTAGCAGTATTGCTTGACTGAAGAGCTGTTTCACTTCCCAATCAGAGCAATCTGTAGTGTTAATTGCTTGCTCTTCAGGTGTTTTACTTACTCAGTCTGGTTTGTGTTTTGATAGATTAGCTTAAAAACTGTCATTCTCTTCTTACAAAAAGTTGATAATTTGAGTTTCAGTGCTGAATTGAAGTGGTATGAATGTGTCTCTGTGTGAGAAATCGCTTGTCTATCACAGCTGTCCATTCTTTCTCATCAAAACTCAGTTTTTTTCTAGTTATATAACACTGGGTTGTTTATTTGATGAGTATAAAATAAATCTAAATTTTGTTCCTTCATAGAAGTAGTTTATCTTTGATGTAGCCTCCATAAATAGGTCCCTGTAAGAGCAATTTATTTTTCATGTCAGATTGACAAACAGGGGCCTGCCACGCTCTACCATTTCAGGCACATGTACTATATGAGCTGACAAATGTCAGTTCTTTGATGGTTTCTGTGTGAAAATACATCATGCATGTGAATAATTAGAAGTACTTTATGGCTTCCTGATGCACCGTGTCTCCTGCGCCATGGTTGAGGCAGCTGCACTCTCCTGCTCCTTTTCCTCTGCCCCGCAAGCCCCTGTCTTCTGTCCCACATTCAAGATTGCTGCACTCTGCTGCCCACTGTCTTCTCCCACAGAGTCGGTGGTGCTGCACCATCCCCTTTCTGAACAGTCAGGGCTGCTGCATCCTGCTGCCCCCTGCCCAAGAAGTTGGTGTTGCTGCACCCTGCTTCCCTCTGTCCCCCACCCCCACAGTCAGGGCCATTGCACCCTGTTGCCTCCTGTTCGTGTCTCCACAATCAGGGCTGCTGTGCTCTGCTATGCCTTAGAGTCCCATGGACTGGCATCCATCCAGCTGGGGGATTTGGAGCCAGTTCTGCCATCAAGAACTGTACCTTCAACGAATCATTCATCAACAACCCCGTTGAGGTCCTGCAATACACAGATGCTGTTTCAGACTATGTTTGAACTGTTTCAAAAGCTCTGCCCCTGGCTTCACCATCAATGCTAATCCTGTTGCCTTCACCAGGTCCCGCACCATCGACTTTGTTTGACAGTGCCAGCTTTCCCTATGCAGGTTACTATACCTAGCAAGGTGCTTTCTTCATCTATGTCTGGTCCATCTATAGTTCTTCCAATGCAGCCTCCTCATGCTGTTGACCTGCTGCCTATTTCTGTCAATGAGGAGGAGCTGCAATATAATCCAGACTTGATGGAAGAGGAAGAGGGTATGTCCCCCAATGTTATGGGTTCCAAAGCCTTTTTATCCTCCTGTAGTGATGACAGTGTGCATCACACACCTAGGTACCATCCTGAGTATGCCTCTTTTCAGGCTTTCCTTGGCAGTCTAGCCCAAGCTGGGCTTTACTGCAGAGGAGGAAGATTCTTCAAAGAAGACCTTCCATGAATTCTTAGAGGTTTCTGCTCTACCTGTGGTTATTTTTGCTCCTGTCCATTTGGCTTTGGAGAATGCCATTATTTATTTACTTATTTTATTTGGTTTTTGTTAACCAGGTGAGGTACACTAGCCATATGAATTACTATTTTCAGGCACGACCTGTGAGGTTACATGGCAGAGGTACAGAAAACAATACGGGAGTATCACAGAACAGTGCAAAACAATAGGCGATCAAATACAAAGTACATAGTAAGTATACAAGAGAAATACAAAAGGAATACAGCTTGGCAGCACACCCAAAGGTAAAATGTACAATATAAGTGCAAGCATTACATTCTCAAAGACATTTCATAGGTCACTAATAAAACAGGGTTGTGCATGGGTAAATAGGAGACAGAACAGACAGGATGTTCAGGGGGATTGAAACATTTACATTGAGCACTAGTGGTAAGAAGAGAGCGATGTTTTGTTTTAAATAGGGCATGAGTGGGTGAGAGCCATAGATCAGTGGGAAGTGTATTCCAGTATTTGGGGGCAGACTGCAAGAGGGCACAGGCACCTTTGGATGTTTTACACCTAGGTATGTGTAGCAGAGCACGGTTGACTGATCTAAGGCCATAAGAGGAGGATAGAGGAAGTAACAAGGAGGCAGGGGTACTAGTTCTCATAATGCTGTCCATTATGGAGCCAAGGGCAAGATTACTGAGCACGGATGGCGGGGGCCATTTTAGGTCGGCATAAAGTTGGCAGTGGTGTTTAAGCCGGGGGGATGCTGAAGCATAGCAGCAGATGTTGTTATACGTGGTATCCCACTTATGGAGGGAGGAATTAGGAGCATTCACATAGGCATCAACACCATAGGTAAGAGATGGGAGCAGGATGCCTCTAGTAATGGCCAGTCTCACAGAGGGGGTCAGAACGCAGCTCGTTTTGTAAGCCACCCCAATTTTAGAATTGACAGACTTGCATGTGGCTAAGATTTATGGTTGCTTGGCACAGGCCATGTACTTTGCCTGCTGTGACTTGTAAGGCTGATAACCAATATCCTGCTCCTTCAGATAAGCCTTATTATTCCACTCAACCAAAGATGGATTCACAGATTCTGTGGTCATCATGGCTGCATATGACAGGTCTAAAGCTCTAAAACACATGAGCTGTCTTCCTTCTGACAAGGAATCATGGAAGCTGGATGTGATGGGCAAGATGACATTTGCTTTAGTGTCCCTTGGCTTAAAGATTGCCGACTACCAGGCTTTCATGATTAAATATTAGAACAGTCTTTGGGAGTCTATGGCTGCCATGGCTGACAAGCTGCCTTATGGACCAGATAGAACTGAAGTCCAACAGCCTGTTGGCCATAGTCTGGAGGCTGGTAAGCTTCTCTTAAGGTCAGTTTATGATGCCTTTGATGCTACTGCTTGTGCAGCTGCTTCTGGCATTTGCCTGTGTCATAACTCATGGTTATGTGTGGCTTGGCTTTGCCACTGTTGTCCAGCAATCCATCTGTAATGCTGCCTTTAAAGATAAGCAGCTTTTTGGTTCCAGTGTGGAGTCTACATTGTGTGACCTCCAGAGATCTAAAATGACTTTGTGGTCCCTTCATACTCTTAATCCAAAGTCTTGGGGCCCGGGCCAGGGTTCTTTTTGTAGGCTCCATGCCTGCCCTGGTAGAGGCTATTCCAGGGGATCTGGCCTTCCCTCAGGCCCCTCTTTTCTCCTGGTGCCCATGCCAGGGTCTCCAAATGTATGGGTCATGGCGGCATGCCTGCCACCGCAGGAGTCATCTGTCTCCCTTCTGCCTCATTCTGCCCCTGTAGATTAGGACATCCTTACGGTAGAGGCTGCATCTTCCTCTTCCTCCCAAAGTGGAGGAAAGTCTCTACAGATGCTTGGTTACTAGAGGTACACACCCTAGAAGTCCTCTCTGTTCCTCCCATACATTCTGCCTTGCCAAAACCATTACCCTCCAGGACATCTTGCTCTCCTGCTAGAGGAGGTTCAGTCCCTCCTCCGCAAGAGGGCCATAAAGCCCATCTCAATTGCAGCAATGAATCAGGGTTACTATTCTTGGTATTTCCTTGCATAAAAGTGGAGAGGAGATTTATGTTCTTCCTGGACCTTCAGGACCTCAACCTGTTTATAGACTACAAAAGGTTCTGCATGGTCTCTTTATAGTCCCTGCCCCCCCCCCGCTGCTGCAAGGGGATTGGCTGTGTGCCCTAGATATAAAAGACGCTTCCCTCCATATCAAGCTCTGTAAGTTCCACAGACAGTACCTGCTGTTTATGCTCCTGGGCTCTTCCTATCAGTTTCATGTATTGCCTTTTGATTTGTCCTCTGCATGTGTGTCTTTACAAATGCTTTGCAGTGATTGCAGCTGCCCTCAGAAAGCAGGGCCTTTATGTTTTCCCATTCCTCAATGATTGACTTCTGAAGGGCCTGTCGAAGTAGGCAGTAATTTACACACTGTTCTGTACTAGACAGCTCTTTGAGCAGTTGGGCATTCTGCTCCAGTTCTGGAGACCACATCTCTGGAAGGACATAGACAGGGTGAGGTGGTCCAGAGGAGGGCAACTCCAGAGGAGGGCAACCAAAATGGTGCAGGGTCTGCATCACAAGCCCTATAAGGAGAGACCAAACGTCTTTAATGTGTACACCCTGGAGGAAAGGAGGGAGTGGGGGGATATGATAGAAATATTCGAATACCTCATGGGTATAAATAAAGTTCAAGAGGGAAGCATTTTTCAGAAAAAAAGATGCTCAAGGACAAGGCGACATGCTATGAAGCTGAAGGGGTGGAGAGGCAGAAGATGTGAGGAAGTACTTCTTCACAGAAAGAGTGGTGGATGCCTGGAACAGTCTCCCAGAGGAGGTGGTGAGGGCAAAAATGGTAACGGGCTTCAAGAATGCATGGGATAGGCATAAGGGAACCTTAGGAGTAGGGAAAGGAGGGGGTTAAAGCTAGAGATCAAGTAGGGTCTGCAGTGTTATAGTAGTTAGGGAAAATGGGCAGACTAGGTGGGCCAGGCAGTCCTTATCTGCTGTCAATATCTATGTTTCTAAGTTTCTATTCTGGTAAATGAGCCAAAGTCAGTGTTGACACCGTGCCAGCATCTTCAATACATAGAGGTGGTTCTGGACAAGGAAGTAGCTTTTTTCCTTGGACTGTGTTACGGTGTTTGTTGGCCAAGCTCAACTGGTCTCTTCCAGCACCTATGTCTTAGCCAGCTGTCTCCACAGATTGATAGGCCTCATGGCTGCTGCTATTCTTATTGTCCCATTGGCATGTCTGCATACGGGGATTCCTTAGTGGTTCCTCCATGCCCCAGTGGGCTGAGCATTTGGATGAACTGGAGGGTCTCATACAAGTGACTCCTCCATTTCACTGCTCCCTGCTCTGGTGATTGGACCGCTTCCACCTGGAAATGGGGTACCCCTTTCATTGTCCATCTCCTCTTCTAGTGATAATGATGATGGATGCCCCCGGTTCTGGGTGAGGTGCTCATCTGGATCTATTTTGGACTCTGGGTTAGTGGTCCCCCTTGGACACCATTCTGCACTGCAACACTGTGGAGATGAGGGCTGTTCTGCATGGCCTACAGGCCTTCACTACCCTCCTTCGGGGTCACCAGCTGTTGGTCCATACAGACAACATCTCGATGATGTACTACAACAGCCACCATGGCAGGAGTCCACTCATATTCTCTCTGCAGAGAGGCAAAGAGAGTCTGGCACTGGGTTGTGGAACATGACATGTTCCTGTCAGATGTCTTTCTACTCAGCACCCTTAATGCCCTAGCAGAACATCTCAACTGGTCCCAGGTGCTCTGCCATGAATGGGAGTTGAACTCCATCATGGGTGACTTCTTCGTAAAGTGCGGTTGTCCAGATATCGACCTCTTTGCATCTCCATGCAGTGCAAAACTGCTACTTTTCTGCTTGCTCCAGGGCCTGGAGGTTTTTGGTGAGATGCATTGCCCCTGTCTTGGAAACAGAGGTTTTCCTTTGTTCCCTCTGATACAGGCATAGGCATCAGGAGGCATACTCAGTGTACTTTGCTGAGTACAGTAAAATCTGGAAAATCCAGGGGCAACACAGGTCTCAGGCCAGGGCAACAAACAGTCAGGGTAAAATATAAAGCTGCCTTTTCCATTCTTGTGCCTGGGGATTACACAGCAGCTAGCAAGTACTCAAGTGAACTTGTGAGTGATCATAGTGAGTGGAGGTGGAGTTGTGGCTATATGCCATGAGCAAGTAAGGCTGGCAACCTTGATGTGGTACAGAGGCTTATTGCAATGTAAGCTAAACATTGTAAGTAAAATCCAACCAACTTCTGTCTGACTGGTAGTGTGTGTGTGTGTGTGTGTGTGTGTGTGTGTGTGTGTGTGTGTATGTGTTTTAGATAAAATAAAATGTGAATCTTAGGATCATTAGTGTACTACATATTTTTGACTAAAATGTGGGTGGGGCAATGTTTGTGTGGCAGGGCAGCACACCTTTTGGTTTATGTTTACGTGGAGTGGCAGCAGTTCCATCAAACCTGGAGTACAAGTTTAAAATTCCTAGCAACACCCCTGGATAGAGGGTTCTGGTCAAGTTGTGGGCCGAGTCAGCCACCCTGATTCTGGTGGCTCTGTACTGACTCAGACAATTCTGGTTCATTCTGCTTCAAAAGTTGTCATTGGAACCCCCCTATTTTACTCCCTCTATGAGTAGGACTTCTGTCACAGGATCAGGGCTGTGTGATACATTCAGATCTTCGATCTCTGCACCTCCCCATCTGGCTCCTGTGGATGTAGAACTCCCAATTTAGGGTTTCCCCAGCAGTTACAGAAGTTATGCTAGTGGCTCATAAGCCATCTGCTAGATACACCTACTCACAAAAGTGGAAACATTTTCTGAATTGTGCACTGCCTGTCAGCTGGACCCCTTCACGTGTCCAGTGCAACAAGTCATCGACTACCTCCCATCCCTTATCGACACAGGCCTCGAGTATTCCTCAATAATGGCTCACTTTGCTGCAGTGTTGGCTTTTCATGCCCTCATCAACAGTAAAATTGTGGCCTAGCTTGGGGTTTGTTATAGGTTCCTTAGTGGTATTCTACTTCTACACCCTGGTCCATGATCCAGTTCCAGTGTGGGACTATGGTTCTGGAGGCCCTTACTGCACTTCCCTTTGAGACTGCTGCTGCTGCTTGTGAGCGTGCTTTCTCTCATGGAAGACATTATTCCTTGTGGTTGTAATGTCTGCTAGACCAATTTCTGAATTGTAGTCTCTGGTTGCAGAGCCTCCTTATTTTGTTTTCCACAAGGATCAGGTTACCTTGTGTACCAATCCTCATTTTCTGCTGAAGGTCATTTCTGAGCAAACACTAAATCAGACTATTAACCCCTCAGTTTACTTTTTGACTCCCACTGGTAGTGGGGAACATCGTCTGCATATGCTTGACAGCCATCGGACATTGTATTGGTACCTTGATTGTACTAAGGATTGTAGGACATCCTCTTAGCTATTTGTGGTTTTTGGATGGTCTTCTCCAAGTGGTTGTCCCACTGCATTAATTTCTGTTATCAAAGGCATGGTAAGCACCTTCCTGGTCCTGTCTGTGCTCACTCCACCCACTGCACTTGGAGTACTATTCATACATGCACTAAACATTACATTTTACCATACCATACCATACCATACCATTGTATTTTCTTCAAGAATTTCTCCCGCTATTGAGCCACATCATGGAACAATTCCCGAACAGTAGCACAGCACTGAGGAAGGAAGGTTCTAAAAACCCTGAGTAAGGAAGTCTTGCAGAACAGTAAGGCCAAATCTGGCATGTCTATGAGTGGCGATGTCCAGACTGTAATGTACTCATAGAAGGCCTAATATGGAGCCAGGGCCTCAATTTTATCTGTGGCAGGGTAAGCAGAAGCGATTTCTCTAGTAAGCAGGTAAAACTATGAGTTTTTTTTTGTAAGCAAATGAACACAAGATAGTAAAGCTAAGAGTAGATTGTTAAATTAGTGTGTGTTTGTAATACAGAAGCATAGAACATGACAGCAGAAAATGGTCCACTGGCCCTTCTAGTCTGATCAACTCTATCTATTACTCTTGCCATGGCCCTAATGACTATTCTCCTCCTCCGTTTTCCCTTACCCACTACATCTCCTTTTGTACTTATTGGGCTCATATACCTGTCCCAGCCATTGTTGAATCCACTCACTGTTTTGGCACAGACCTCCTCCTCTGACAGTCCATTTTACTTGTTCACAACTCTTTCTGTGAAAAAGTACTTGCAGTCATCCCTCCTGAACCTTCCCCCAGCCAGTGTGAGTGAATTCTCCCTTGTGGACATGTTTATATTAAGGGTGAACAATTCATTGGGTATCACCCCATGAATCTTTAGGAGATATTTGTATGTTTCAATCACGTGCACCCCCACCTTGTCTCCTGGGTGTACATGTTAAGGTCCCTCAATCTTTGCCTGTATGCTTTCCGTCCTAGCACCTGGAGCCCCTGGATCATCGTGGTCTCCCTTCTCTATACAGCTTCTACCTTATCACAGTCCTTCTGTAGGTGTTGGTTTCAGAACCCTGCACAGTATTCTAGGTGAGGGCGAACCAGAAACGTATACAGGAGAAGGATCACCTCCCTGCTTCTACTACTGACCCCCTTCCCGTGCTCCCCAGCATCCTGTTAGCCTTTCCCACTGCCCTGCTGCACTTTGCTGTACATTTTAAGCTTTAATAAGGGGGAGATATTATGGAAATATGTTTTTTTCTCAATGTAAGGGAATTTTACTGTAGTTTTTAGGGCCTAGTTGAAGCTTATTAGTGAGTGGGGGAAAATGGCTGCCATTTGAAAATGTGAAGTTCCAAGAGGTAGTTGTAAGGATTTTAGTGATGCTGACTGGTCTTGTTCCATGCATCATTACAGGATTCACCAACAGTTAAAGACCCAAACTGACCAGTGGGATCACAGTATTCTCCTATTTAAATTCTATTCTATTCTAGTCTATTATATTATTTTCTTGACACAGTAAACAGCTGCCAAACCTATTATTAAAAGAGAACTCACGGAACCTGTCACTATGGGATAAAAAGTGCTTAAAATCTCCTTTATTTTCCATTAATTGATCCCTGAATTTTAAATATGTCCCTTAATTAAAAAATTAAGGATGCCTTAAAAATAAAGTTTGAAAATCCAAATGTCATTAATTATCCTTAAGTACGGAAACAGAATGTACTTCATTAAAAATCAGGTACAAATTAATGAATTCTGGTTGTACTTAATATAAGCAGAATGTTAATTAAAAACATCTATGTAAAAATAGCTTAGGAGTTTGTGTGCGTAGCATGTGTGTCTGTTCACAGGATATGTGGGTTTAACCCAGATGTGAACCACTGAACCTCTGGACACACACACAAGCATAGGTACTTCCTCGCTCTCCCAAGGCTGACACCCCAAGATCCATGATGCACAAAAATAGATGCCCTGTCCCCCAAAAGCCCCATATAACTTCGTGTAGGTACGGTCCCTGAGCTATAGTTTGGGGGGGCTGAACTTATTCTCTGGATATCTCAGTTGGTTCTCTCCACCCTTAACACAGAAACATAGAACATAGAAAGTGACAGCAGAAGGGGCCCATCTGGCCCATCTAGTCTGCCCACGAGCCTACCCCCTCCCATTAGATGCTATTCAGTGTTATGATGTCCTTGAACCTATCCCATGCATTTTTAAAGGTTCCCACTGTTTTTGCCTCCACCACTTCCTTTGGAAGTGAGTTCCACGAATCCACCACCCTCTCAGTAAAGAAGAAGCTACATGTGTTACCTCTGAATCGCCCCCCCCCCCAACTTCATGTTGTGCCCCCTTGTTTTTGAGTTTCTCTTGTTTTGGAACAGGTCCTGAACCTGTACTTTGTTATACCTTTCTGGAACTTGAAGGCCTCTATCATGTCACTTCTCTCCCACCACTGCTCCAGGGAATACATGTTTAAGTTACTCATGCGTTCTTCATAGAATTTGTTGTGCAGCCCATGTAACATTTTCATTGCTCTCCTCTGCACTGTTTCCAGTCTGTTGATATCTTTTCTAAGGTGTGGTCTCCAGAACTGGACGCTGTACTCCAGGTGCAGCCTTACCAGTGATCTGTAGAGTGGCAGGATAACCTCTCTTTTGTTTTTTGTCTGGTAATCCCCCTGCCTATGCACCCCAACATCCTGTTTGCTCTCAGTGCTGCCTTCTCACACTGTTTTGATATTTTCAGATTGTTTGTTATGATGATTCCCAGATCTCTTTCCTGTGTGGAGGATTCCAGTTTTTGTCCTCCTAGGTAGTACTCTCCTCCTGGGTTAGTCTTTCCAATATGCGTGACTTTGCATTTCTTAGCATTGAAATTAAGTTGGCATGTTTTTGACCACCTTTCTAGGGCCATAATGTCAGCCTTCATTTTCTCCACTACCCCTGGAGTATCCACCCTATTGCCTATCTTTGTGTCATCTGTGAACAGACTCACCTTACCCTCTAGTCCTTCAGATATGTCGCTAATAAAAATATCGAACAATAATGGCTCCAGCACTGATCCTTGTGGCACTCCACTAGTTGCTTCTCTTTCCTCTGAGAGTGAGCCATTTACCAGAACCCCTCTGGGTTCTTCTAGTAAGCCAGCTCTTTACCCAGTTTACTACCTGTTTCCCTACCCCATACTGTCTAACTTGTTTAGTAGCCTTCTATGTGGGACCGAGTTGAAGGCCTTGCTAAAATCCAGGTATACTATGTCTACTGCGCCACCCATTTAAAAAAGTCAGTAAGATTTGCTTGGTATGACTTTCCCTTGGTAAAGCCCTGTTGTTTTGTGTCTAATTTGTTGTTTACCTCGAGTAAGGATACAGTCCTTTCCTTGAGGAGGGTTTCCATTGTTCTTCCCACTATAGAGGCGAGGCTTACCGGTCTGTAGTTGCAGGCACTCTCCTTGCTCCCACTCTTACGCAGTGTGATAACTGTTGCCTGCTTCCAATCTTGTGGGACTGCACCCAGTTCAAGAGTTAAGTTGAAAAGATCCACCAGTGGAGCCACCAATTCTTCCTTTAGTTCTTTCAGTAACCTGGGATGTATTCCATCCAGTCCCATGGCCTTGTTCGTGTTGATTTTTCTCAGCTCCTGCTGGACTCTCTCCTGTGTAAAGGGACTAGCATCTATTCCTTTGTCTCCTTTATCGTGTTGTTTACTGTTAGGTCCGTAGCCATCTTGCTCTTTGGTGAATACAGAGCAGAAATAACTGTTTAGGATTTCCGCTTTATCCTTGTCATCCTTGGTGTCCCTTCTCCCTTCCTTTGTGAGTTGGACAATGCCACTCATTTTCTTTCTCTTTTCTCTGATATACCTGTAGAATGTTTTATCTCCATGCTTGACTTCCTTGGCAATCCTCACTTCTGTTGTGGCCTTTGCAGCTCTAATCTCTTTGTGTTACCCTTTGTTTTTTTCATATAGTCCTCCTTGTCCTTGTTGGATCCTGTCCTTTTGTATCTCCTGTAAGCACTCCGTTTTTCTCTCACCTTGTTTGCTACCTCCATAGAATACCAGAGCGTCTTTCTTTTCTTCTTTGTTTTACTCACTGTTTTTATGCATTGGTTTGCTGTATGTAAAATGGAAGTTTTAGGTTGAGCCCAGTACCCTTCCATATCCCTCCCTCTTTCAGTGTTTTCAAGCTTCTCTTTAAGGATTTCTTTCACGATTGTGAAGTCTGCTTTTCTGAAGTTCATGACTTTGGTTTTTGGACAGGCCTTTCCAATTGATAGACTGATCACAAGACTGAACACACACCCAGGTCTGAGAGATTTGGGATCAATACTACTTCATTGATTGTGGAAGGCATAGTGATTGGTCAGTCTGCCTAGCATCATTAATGATGTGATGATCCCCCCTTCCCCATCCATGCCGCACAGTCCAAGGGTTGAAACTAGCTTTTTATCACTGGCCAGCAATGCAAGTGACTGTAAAAATCCATTGGCCCCACAGGCTTCTCATTTGCCCAGCATAACTTACCAAAATGTTAACTAAAAAAGGCCTTAATACAAATTGTGTTTTTTAATATGCTATAATAGCTATAGTTTCAAAAACACACACATATATATAAATATTAATTGCAAAAAACTGTTAGTGTACCAATTAGGGTTCAACATAATGCCACAAAAGCAGGGAATTGTGGCATTAGAGTTAACCCTAACTCCCAAGCAGTAAAATAATAAGACCACACAAGCAACCATATACAGACATCATTGGGTAAGACAAACATACAACTGTTTCCAGATGACACAAATGCAGTAGCACTGATGTGCTACCTTTGTGGAGTTGTATCTGTGGCTGCATAAGTACAGGCACCACAGAGGCCTGTGCTTATACACGTGTGTGTGTGTGCGTGTATATGTGTGTGTGTGTGTGTGTGTGTGTGCGCGCTGCACAGCATGCATGAGTACCTGTGGCTGCAGAGGGCCTGCACTTCTGCAGACAGAAATACTGTTGCAGTGTTGATATCATGGTTTCAGCAGCAGATCTAAAAAATTTACAAAGGGGAAGCAGTTTTGTCTAGGTGCAGTACTTTCCTTGGAAAAGGTAACATTTTACCTTTGAAAGCTCAGATTAGATTAAAACAGTTACTTTTTGCTGGCCTTAGGGGGTTAGAAGGTACAACCTCACCAGGGATGTCATCTAGAGGTAGCCAGGGGTTGTGGTCAAGACCCCTAAGATTTCTTTGCAACCCCTATGAGGTCCACTGTAACCCAAAGAAACCCCTAAAAGAAGGTTTCCTAGAATTTATTTATATAAAATGTGTGTGTGGAGCTTTGTAACCTCTATCATTCTGCTGAAATGGGACTTTGCAACCCCTATGATTATGGTGAAATGATGCTACTGTATCTCGCTACATAGCTGGATCCACTAGTGCATGGTTTTCTACATGCAGCTGCATTAATGCAGGTCCTACAGGGGCCTGAAATTCTGCAGCCTGAAATTGGTGTATATGTCTTACCACCTGTGGCTGAAGAGGTGCTGGCCACTCTGGGGCCTGTGCTTCTATAGACAAAAGTACTGTTGCAGTTTTGGTATTATGGATTTCATGACACCTGCATTTCTGCATCCAGAGGTCAGTTTATATGTCTTACATATGCAGCTGCAGAGGGGCCTGCTCTTCTGCAGACAAAATTGTGTGTATGTCTTATAGTGTGAATCAGTACCTGTGGTTACAGAAGCTCTGGCCCCATGAAAGCCTGCGCTTCATCAGGCAAATTAACTCTTGTAGTTTAGGTATCATGGATTTGTATCTGTGGCTACAGAGACCTCTGCTTCTGCACATGGAAGCAGTGTTGTGATTTTAGTATTGTGGATTTCTATCTGTAGTCAGAAGTGAAGGTATATACCTTGCATTGTGCGTACCACAGATACAAATCCGTGAAGGTAGCAAAATCAGTGCTACTGTATTTGTGTCCTCTGGAAACAGTTGTATGTTGTTTGTCTTACCTGATGATGGATGTGGTTGCTTGTGTGGTTTTGTCCTTTTGCTGCTTGGGAGATGGGATGGTTGGAAACCCTAACACCACATTTCCCTACTTTTGTGGCAGTGCGTTGAACCCGAACTGGTGCATTAGTACAGTTTTTTGCAATGAATTGTCTTTCTTTTTGAGACAGTGGAAACATATCCACATTCATGCAGGTCCCTCCAAGCCCTGCACCAAGGAAAGAGTCCATCTGCATTTAAGTGCAACCTAAGAATTCCATTTTTGATGTAAATGGAAAAATTTGAATGTTGCAAGTTTTTGTGTTGTACTTTAGTGTATCATTTAAATGCATACCGCAAAAAGTATTTTTACTCTATGTCATTGTATTTGTGTATTCATCCGCCATCCTTGTTCATGAGATAGGGTCATGTGAACTGTATATTTAAATGATGGATAGAAAGACAGACAGACAGATAGGTGGGTGGATGGATGGATGGAGGGATGGATGACAGAGAGCTTCAGAATTTGGAAGAACCTCCACTTACATATTTTGTTTGCTTAACATTTGAGCACATAGGGGTGTAGCAGTAACCACTCGTGTGGTTCTGAGGCTGGTGCCAGCTAAGATATTGCCTGCAGTTTGGGCAAAAATGTTTTTAAAAAGCAAAGTTATTATGAGTAAAAGTAATTTTTTCCTGAAACAAATCTATGTCTTTCGGCAAGCACTATATTCAATTTCTGGGACATTTTTTATTTAGTAACTAATTTTCACTTTTATATTCTATAACACTTTTGTTTGGCCAATAACAGCATACAGTAATTAGCATGAGGGGGAGGCATAATTCAGGTGGTATGATTGCCATCACAGTTCTCATATATTTTTTAAAACAACTGTTCTACAATATGTTGAAAGATGTAAGGTATTTTTTTATCAATAGATGAGATGTTAGCTTTAAAAGGTAAAGGAAAAAGACTGAATTTTCATCCTCAAAAGAGCTTGTGAAGAGTTTTAGCCAGAATAACATGACTAGTTCTAATCTTTGCTTTTTGCTCTATGTGGGATTTCAAGGAGATTTATATAATGGTCTCAGAACAAACTATTTCTTTTTTCTTCAGAGAGATGGTTGTAATAATTTGACATGATCTAACAGTTGACTTGTATTTATTTTTCTCCTGAAACTTGACTTCCATGATAAAGCATAAATCCCCAGCTCTTCATGTATTTGAGTAACTGCTACATTGGGAGGACTGTGATGCATCTTTGACTGTTGCTGAAAGTTGTGAGTTTTTTGTATTTATCAATTACATGATAAAATCACTGAGTCCATTCATCCTGTTTGTGAGCAAATAAAAAAGTGAACAGTTTTCAGCAGCAGTCAGAGATGCATTAATCACAGGTCTTTCTGGCAGAGCTGTCACCCAATTTATAGGAGGAATTTATGTTTTCTCATTGGTGGCACATATCAGGATTAAAAAATAAATAGTGTCATATGCTGGTATTGTCCTCTGTATTATTTCACTGTCTTCAGAGCAATGGCATCATTAAACACCCACATATCGGATTGAAATGGTGAACACCTGCAATAGAGGTGTGTTATCTTTGTTTCTTTTTCAACCATGTTACATCCTATCAAAGTGTCACAACTCTGACTTTGACAAAACAGTATTTTTTTCCTGAGGAAATCCTATGCTTTTACTTGAAATACCAAACGAAGATGTAAACAGCAACTTTTAGCCTTAATATTACACTTGGGAAAGAAACTTCCTGCATTGCCTGAAGTTAATCTTCACAGACTTGTTGACATACAATATTTAAATTGCCTGATTTGAAAATGAACATCACATTTTTTTCTGTAATGGAAGTATCGGTCTACTATTGGAAGAAACATTAAATATAGATTTATTACCTATATGATAGACTTTAATTTTTCAATCTGTGTAAGCACTCAATAGATTCTCTACATTTGCCTATAAATTCAAGTCTGCAGGAGTGTTTTTTTTTTTTTATTTTATTGTATGTACCCTACATTCATGTGCATCAATATCTGTAATCAGTGAAGCAGGAAGACTACAACCCCACTCCCATGCAAGTTCAGCCTCCCCAATATCATCCAGCATCACTATTCAAACAACCATAAGGACCCCAGCACTCACATAAATCCATCCTTACAGCAACCCCAATCCCCTTGAATGTATGTAGTAAATTAATAAACAGACCAACGACTAGCACATCCCACCGCTCACCTTCTCGTCTGGCCACTGACTAAATGAAGGAGATACACAGACCTGCAGTTCCTTGTTCAGTTGATCTGTGATTCATTCATTTATTTGGTTTTTATTTACCGGGTAGGTGAGTTAGCCATAGAATGTCTATTTTCAGTCACGACCCGAGAGGATTACAACATGAAAACAACACAGAGTATACATGCGAAGCATGTAACAAATAGGCTGTGGTGTATACATGGTGGAGATAAAATACAAGTGGGGGCAGAGTTAAGCATTCATTCATTCAGTTGCTGGCAGAGGAGGTGAGAGATAGGATGTGCCAGTCACCCTTTATTTAATAATTTATTACATGCATTCAAGGAGTTTTGGGGTTGGGGAAAGGATGTATTTAAACTGGGTTTTAGTGGAAATGGGGGGCTGGTCAGTTAAGAATTTTTAAAATAGTGGTGATGGGTGATATTAAAGCACCTGGAACTGGGTGGGCATGATAGGTAAATTATTTACAACAGCATCTTTTTCTTTTTTTTGTTAAGTATTTTTAATGAAGTAAAACACAGCGTAACAACAATAAAAAAGCTGGAAACTATTCAAACAGAGCATAGTATGACATTTTATAAAAGGAGAATGCAATGGTAAGAAAGGAGAAGTACCAAAGATTGCAATAACAACAATATAGTTGACTTGTGTTGAATTAAATTACTATCTACTGTGGGAAGAGGGTATAACAGGCACATCAGCTGCATCCACCTCATCAGGGACCCACTGAGAGGGAGTCAAGTCAAGTCAGTTTTATTTAAGTGCCCAATCCTGGAAGCTCTGGGCACTTCACATACAGGGGGAACAATTTACAAACGAAATACAGCACTTTAAAATCAGGGTCAGTTAATTACAAAACTTATAATAAATAGTAACCATTAAATAGTAATAATCTTAAAACTCATTCAGCTTTTGGTTAAAATTAGTGGACATTGAATGCCTGCTTAAAATGATGTGCCTTAAGGCCCCACCTAAAAATTTCCATGGAGGAAACCTCCCTTAATGATTGCAGTAGGGAATTCCACAGTACTGGTCCTGCCACTTCAAAGACGCAGTCTCCCAAGGTCTTTAATTATGCCATAGGGACCATAAGGAGCCCCTCTGTGGAAGAATGTAGTGAGTGCACTAGGTGGACAGGCGTCAGAAGGTCAGTCAGATAGCCAGGGCCCAAGACATATAGGGCCTTACAGGTGAGCAAGCCCACCTTGAAGGCAATCCTCCACCTGACCGACAACCAGTGCAGTTCACACAAAATGGGGGTTATGTTAGCGGACCTTGAAAGGCCTGTCAACAACCTGGCTGCAGTGTTCTGCACTGGCTGCAGCTGGCGGAGGTTGCCTTCACTGACCCCGAAGTATAGAGTGTTACATTAATCGAGCCTGGATGTAACAAAAGCTTGCACCAGTGAGGGCAGGTCATCAGGTGGGATTAAGGGTTTAATCTGGGTGACATTCCTTAAATGATGAAAACTACTCTGGACAACGGCAGACATCTGAGCTTCAAGTGTCAAGCCGTTGTCAAGAATGGCAGCCAGATTTTGCATCTTAGTAGCTGCCACCACTGCGGTGGCTCCCAGGAACAACCCTGTCCCTGCTCTGGTGGCGAACACATCCCGCTGATGACCAGGCTTAATCACTAGTATCGCCATCTTATCTGGGTTAAGCCTCAGCCAGTTAGAGAACATCCAGTCCTGCATCTCGGATAGGCAGTTATTAAGCACCTCCACCACATCTATTGTCCTGGGGCAAAGGACATATACAGCTAGGTGTCATCTGCACAGCAGTGAAAACCCAGACTGTAATGCCTAATGATGTCACCTAGGAGTCGTATGTACACCGGGTGACAAGATCGAACCTTGAGGCACTCCCCAGCTTCAAGCAGGAGGAGAAATTCCTTATTACTACCCATTGCATCCTGCCTATCAGAAAGGACTCAAACCAGCTGATGACCTTGACGGTGAGTCCACAGAGCTCTCTCAGGTGATCCAGTAGCACCATGTGGTCTACGATGTCAGATGCTGAGGAGAGATCTGGGAGAATGAGAATTAACCCTCCCCGTCTGTCTCTCGCCCTGAGGAGATCATTTTGCACTCTGACCAGTGCTGTTTCAGTGCTATGCTTTCTCCTAAATCCGGACTGGAGTGGCTCATAGATGTCAAAGGCCATCAGGTGAGCCTCGAGCTGCAAAGCCACCACTTTCTCCACTACCTTCCCCAAGAATAGAAGATTGGAGACAGGTCGGTAATTCACTAAGATGTCAGGGTCGAGTGATGATTTCTTCAGTGGGGCCTCACCAATGCCTCCTTCAAGGAATTAGGGGAAAAGCCCCCCTAAGAGTGAACACTGGACAATCTCAGTGAACACTGGCCACAGACTCAACACATCCCACTAGGAGATGCGTTGGGCCTGAGTCCAGTTCACAAAAAGTGGGTCGCAGCTTCAAGATTACCTCGCTGGCCTCAAGCAACCCCACTGGCTGAATCTCATCCCAGACAGCTGGAGTGCTTCTGTCCCTGCCAGGCTCTATACTGTGGGGCAGATCTTGCTCCACCGGAGAGATCCCAGTCCTAATGGGGGCACCCTGTCAGAAAAGAACTGAGCAAAATCTTCGCACTGTACAATTGAAGCTGATCTTTTCGACTGAAGACAGGATGGTTGAAGCAGCTTGTCTACAGTCTGAAAGAGCAGAGCTGGTCTGTGCCTTCCTACAGCAATCTCCCTGGATAGGAATTTTGCCTTCTTATGGTCGCTTGCCCTTTGATATTCACCATAGTGAATTCTCAAAGCCAGTTTGTCATACAAAGCCCTGGTCCTCTTTCAGCAATGCACCAACTTCCGACCCCAGATCTTCATCTTCTTTTTTTTTTAATTATATTTTTATTTGTTTTAAAATATGTAAGAGACACATGGGATACAATACATAATGGAGATCACATAATACAATCAAGCATAGCTCAAGCAGCACACAATGCATTACAGTTATGGGTACAAAATCATAATTCATATACAGCCATAGATAATCCATCCCGATAGGGATCCTTGTATACTAGTACTCAAATGATAAGTCTTCCCCTTAAATCTCTCTCTTCCCTTCACCTTTCTCAGTATCAGGTTACCTCTCTGGATACTCATTATGGAACAAAATGAGGATCTTGTACCGACATATAGAGGACCCACTTCCTCCATTGGAGTTCAAATTTATGTTTTCTGTTTAAATGGCTAGTCGCCAGTCTTTTTAGATAGTATACTTCCTTCATGGCCGTGAACCATTCCCTTCTGGTCAGAGGTGAGGTCCGGCCCCATAATCTGGTGATTGCCTTCTTAGCTATCAATATATAAGTAATCAAGAGAGAGCCCCTCTGAATACGGAGGCCCACAGGGGGTATTGATAGCAGCGTCATTTCAGGAGTTAGGATAGCCTCTTCCCCCACCAACTCCCCCAAGGTTTTCACCACCTCTTCCCAAAAAGGTTGGAGCACTGGGCATGACCAGAAAATATGTACATGTCTAGCCATCTTTTCCCCACAAGATCTCCAGTAGGGGATCAGTATGAATTCCCGACACATTGATGCCCGGCAGTAATTTGACTGACACCGACTGCCAGTATTATACAGTTCGCTGACAGAAATTATCTCGTAATCAGGCATCCCGTAAACTGGCATCCCGTAAACACCTGCAAAACATACATGCCTGTAGAACAAATAGCAAGTCCTGAAAAACTGACATTCTGTAAGCACCTGCAAAACAAACATGCCTGTAGAACAAGTACAAATGAAAACAAAGAGCAACATACCTTCATGTGGGAGCAAGTAGTTTGTCTAAAATCCATTCCGCTTCTTAGCCTGTCATGCTCAGTATGAAATCCAATAATCCATTTAAAATCAATTTTATTAAATTAAATTATTAAAATTATTAAAACCCATTCCACGTCATGCTCATTGTTGTCAGCGATTAGTCAGATTAGATGACTAGGTTGTGTACAATTCTCCCCTAATGAAATCCTTAGTGGTTCTGTGTTTGCGGTCTGCAACAATTGAAGAAATCTTTCCCTCCTGTTTGGCATACTTTTTTCTTGTTGGTGATTTTGGCATTTCCCTTCAATATATTTTCTATTGTGCTGTCAGTGGATACCTGTTCGTTGTGCAGTTCTTCCACGCATCTATGTACCCCTATATGCGTGGCACTCACTAATTTTCTTAGACGGCGGTGCCAAGCCTCGACCTTATTCTGGGTTCTTGGTATCCCAAGCATCATTTGACTGTGCACTGACCAGAACTCTGGTGAGTACAAAGGGGGGGGGGTATGGACGGCAGTATTGTTTCGCATTCTTCGTCGAACCCGACCAAGGATATAGTTTTCTTCAAACCACTCTGACACTCTCACTGTCAGGTGGCATGTCTCCCTTTAGTTCTGTAAATATGATGCCCCACAAATGTGGAACTTACTACTACTCGACCTAAGACATGCTTCCTCACATTACAGTTTTAAGCGAAGACTATGGAACCACCTAACTTCTATGGACCAATGTGCCTGTTATGATCCTACCTGAGCTGTCCCACATGCCCCCTTTTTTCCCCACTTTGTTTAAACCTCCCCCCGTCTACCATCACTTCCCTATCCCATGTATATGCTGAATGTCTATATCTCCCCTGTCTGCCTTATATGTCAGTTAGACTACTTGCACTTTTATGTTGAGGCTAAAAATGTATGGACCAACTATTTTATGCCTCTCCAATGCCTATATGTATGACAAATGCCTCACGTCACCTTACTGTTTTACCTGTCTTCAACTTGCTGTTTGCACAATTTGTGATGTAATGTTTTTTGTATTGGGTACTGGTACATCCTAAATATCTTAGCCTCATCTGCTCCCCTGCCCCACCCCCCTTCACCGACTAGCCCAAACTTACTACCCGGCTTTCAGTTCCAGGAGACCGGGCTTCTTCCGCACCTTTGTCCGCTAAAGCCGCCTCTTGCCATACTTTCACCTCGGTCACCGTGTCCGCTCACCCGCTCCCGCCGGTAAACGGTTCCATGAGCCCGGATGCAGATCCTAGCAACTGCCGCTCTTGCCATAATTTTCCCTCCTGCACCCCGCCCGGTTCCCTCGGCTCCTATTACTGATTTTAGACTCACTGGTTAGGGCTTCATCCTTGTTACCGTTTAAACCCCCTAAACTCTGCTGTGTCCACACCTGGCTTAACCTATTAATGTCAGCCTGACCCTGTCTTGCCCTCTCCTTCCAATTGACTTCACTATACCTAGTACTGGGTCTATTCTGCTGCCTTGCTATGAAATTAGCTCTTTAGTTACTACCCGGCTTCCTAAGCCGCCTGTCTGCCTTACCTCCCCTATCGCTTGGGCCACCAAAACTGTCTTCCCGTCTGTGCTCCCGCTTTCTGAAACCCCCTAAAGCCAGCGCAAGGTTCCACGAGCCCGGTCACAGTCCCCTGCCTTTTCCCCTATAGCCGTAATCGCTCGTTGTCACCTAAATCTGTAGCTCAGCTCCCACGGTAGCTCTACTCACATGCCTGGTCATAGAACCAGCGGCCCGGACACCTTTTCCACTTTCCTCCACTATTGCCGTAAGCTTTTACCGTCTTTACCCCGTTCCCCCACCTCCCGATACATTTCAAGCCGCAAATCGGTTCCATGAGCCCGGCTGCAGGCTCTAGTCTACTGCCGCTAACGCCGTAACTTTTCCCGTCCCACCCAACCGAAGCCTGCCCCCTCGCCTGGCCTTAGAACCATAAGCCTGGACACTTTTCCTGCAAACAGTCGCTGATGCCGCAGGTTCCTTCCTTTGCCCCCACCAACTCCGCTAGCTGGTAAGGCTACCCTGACCCTGGTGTCTAGCCCTGCCACCTACCGCTGAACTTGGCTGTGCACTTACCCTCTCTCTTATCATGTCCCCGCTTCTTCTCTCCCTACTCTGAAGTCTATCCCAATGCCAGTACCCGCTGTTCTCTCCTGCCTACTTGTAACAATGTCTAAATTACTTCAATGCACCTTACCTTGTAACTGTCTTAATTGCACTGTACTATTGTATTGTACCTGTACCTCCCAGGTCGTGCCTGAAAATAGTCACTTGCTGGCTAGTGCACCTACCCGGTTAACAAAAACTAAATAAATAAAATAAATAAATAAATACACTTGGGATCTGTTCTGGTGGAAGGAAGGAAGGACAAGGCAACGATTTGGCACATTAGTAGTCTGAATTCCGGTTCATTACCGTATTTTGTTGCAAGCCCAGACACTCGTATTTTGCACCAAACTATTTGCCCCAGGTGAAACAAACACCCCTTGTTTACAGTCATTGGGAATTCATTTTTGCATGCACTAATGGCAGCCTGCACAAAGTCCGTTATGACAATCTTGGGGGATGGACAGATGCCATGCTCATCCGCAAAATCCTGCAAGTCCTGAAACATTTGCAGGTAACAATCATAGGACTTTGCAGACATCAAGCAGTAAACAAGTGGGAGAATTCGGCATGCATCTTCATTGCCCACAGGTGCATGAACAGAGTACAGTTGTCTGAAAAGTGTTGTCACGGTCTTAAAGATACCATCCATTATCCAGTAAGCTGATGAGCTCAGCTTTTCAGTATTTTTTTTTTGTTGTGAACAATAGTATTTTTTCAGCCCCACAAGCAGACTCCCGGACTAAGAATGATTGGCCATTCACTGTTCTTTATTCAGCTGCTATACAGATATCATCAAATGATTTGGGCTCTGGTGGAATATTGACCCTTTAAGCATGCTTAACCACTTGCCTAAGTGAATGCAAATCTAGCATGTTATGCTTCACTTCCTCAGACACTTTCGAAAGCTCTGTCTGGATGAGCTGCACAGGGGTATCATGTGTGGTAACTGCTTGATGTTTCAACAAGGCAACTGCACTGGTAACTGGGGCATTTATTGCATCATGGGAATGATTATGTTCGGTGGTAGATCTTAAGTGGTGGTGTCCGCTGACGAGCACTGTAGAAGCTCGTCCTCTACATCCCTCCTTCCTGTGCTGACTACACCAGTAGTACAAATCAGCATGATATCGTTCTTTCACATATAAATAGCCGGCAACACTCAGTTTCATGCTCCCCTGTTGTGAAGGCACAACTGCGCAGACTTGAGGAACCGAATCAGACTTTGCTACACCACAATCCACAGGTAACGTGGGCATGCAATTACCTAGTTATTATGTAGTGAGCTGCTAATTGACAGTTGCTGAAGTAATTAACAAATGGGAGAATACAATTACCGTCGAAATTAACATGCGGGCTGATTGAAGTCAGGAAATCAGAGATGGGAATTGACAAGTCAGGACATTCTGAGTCAGGAATTCGTACTGGACCCTCCAGCAGCTTCCTACTGGGCCACCTATAAATTTCGCCAGTTTAGCTGGTGTATTAAAAAAATCTAAGCCTGACTTTCCAGGCAAATTCCCACCAGTATGGTGCTAGGGATATTCCATGGGATAACCTGATATATTTAAACCAGAGGTCTTCTGAGACCGGTATCAATAATTCCCGATTCCAAGCTGCCAGGACCCCTAAAGTTGAGTCTCTAGTAACCTCCTGCAATCCCTTATGCAGTGTTCCAATCAGGTGTGTGTGTGTGTGGGGGTGTTATTCCCTTTATGGAAGATATAATAATTAGCAATAATTAAGGAGATGGAGATGGGAGGCAGTTCCATTGAGGAGCCTTATTAGCCAGATAGGCTCGTATCTGCTGATAGGCTACAGTAGTATCTGGAGGTAGCCCAAAGGCGTCTCTTAATGTGGAAAAGGGTAACATACCCTGTTTAAAAACATAGAAACATAGACTTTGATGGCATATAAGGACTGCTTGGCCCACCTAATCTGCCCATTTCCCTACCTACAGGATAAGCTGCAGATCCTATTTAACCAACAGCCTATTTCTTCCTACTCCCCCACAAAAATTGCCTTATGTCTGTCCCATGCATTCTTGAATTCTCCCACAGTTTTAGACCCCACAACCTACTCAGGAAGGCTGTTCCATGCATCCACCATCCTCTCTGTGAAAGAATACTTCCTCTTATTTCCCCGAGCCATCCCCCCCTCTATCTTCAAATTGTGTCCCCTTGTTCTTGCACATATCTTTTTCTGAAAGATGCTACCCTCTTGGACTTTGTTGAATCCACTGAGGTACTTAAAATTTTCTATCATGTCCCCACTCTTCCTCCTTTCCTCAAGTGTGTACATATTAAGTTCCTTTAGTCTCTCCTAATATGGCTTCTGTTGCAGACCCTGCACCATTTTAGTTGCCCTCCTCTGGACTGCCTCCATCCTATCTATGTCCTTGCGGAGATGGGGTCTCCAGAACTGGATGCAGTACTCCAGATGGGGTCTCACCAACTGTCTGTACAGAGGGATAACAACTTCCTATTTTCTGCTGGTGATGCCTCTCCCTGTACATCCCAGAATCCCACCAGCCCTCCATACTGCCTTCTCACATTGCTTGCTAACCTTAAGGTCATCTGATATGATTACCCCCAGGTCCCTTTCCTTTTTTGTTGTTGTTACTACCTCCCCATTGTGTAATCTTCCCCTAGATTTTTGTTTCCCAGGTGCATTATTTTGCACTTCTTTGCACTGACTCCAAGCTGCCATACTTCTGACCATTCCTCCAACCTTGCCACGTCCCTTCTCATTCTTTCCATGCTTCCTTGTGTATAAACCCTGTTGCAGATCTTTGTGTCATCTGCAAAGAGGCATAATTTTCCTTCCAGTCCCTCTGCAATGTCACTTATAAAGACATTAAAAAGGACTGGACCCAGTGCTGAACCCTGCAGTACACCATTAGTAACCCCTCTTTCTTCAGAGTAGACTCCATTTACAATTACCTTCTGTGTCCTGTTGTCCAGCCAGTGTTTTACCCAGGCTACCACCCTGGGACCCACTCCCAGGCTGGTTAATTTGACTATTAATCTTTTGTGTGGGACTGTGTCAAATGCCTTGCTAAAGTGTAGGTGGGCCATGTCCACAGCCCCTCCTTGGTCTACTACTTTGGTCACCCTCATCCAGTCAAAGAAATCAATTAGATTAGTCTGACATGATCTTCCCGCTGTGAACCCATGCTGCCTTGGGTCCTGTACCCCACTGGCCTCTAGGTACTCAACAATTCTTTCCTTAGGAAGTGATTCCATCACTTTCCCTACCACAGAGGTCAAACTGACAGGTCTGTAGTTTTCTGCCTCTGCCTTGCTCCCACTTTTGTGAAGGGGAATCACATCTGCCTTCCTCCAGTCCTCAGATACCACACCATCCTCCCATGATTTGTTAAAAAGGGTAGTCAGTGGTGTCACTAGTTCTCTCCTTAATTCTTTTAGAATTCTGGGGTGAATTCCATCAGGCCCCATTGCTTTGTCCACCATCAGTTTTAGGAGTTCTGTCAGAATCCTTTCTTCTGTGAAAGGACTTGTATCGACCCCTTATCCAGAGTGGTTCTGTTAATTGGATTAGTCACCTCCCCCACCTCCTCTTTTGTGAATACTGAGCAGAAGTATTCATTCAGTATCCCTGCTTTTTCACTGTCCATCTCTGCCCACCCGCCGTCCATTCTATTCAGCCTCACTATCCCTCCCTTTGTCTTTCTACGCTGCCTGATATACCTATAAAAGGTTTTATCCTCCTTCTTAACTGAGTTAGCTATCTTTTCCTCAGTTTGGGCCTTTGCTATTCTGACTATCCTCCCTGCTTCCTTCTGCCTTAACTGGTACAGTTCTCTGTCCTGCTCCTTCTGTGTTTCCTTATACTTCCTAAATGCTATCTTTTTCTCCCTAACCTTCACCGCCACCTCTTTTGAGAACCATAGTGGCTTTTTCTTTCATTTTGATTTGTTTATTTGCTTCACACAAAAGCTGGTTGCCTCTGTGATGGCAGCTTTAATGTTTCCCCATTGTTGCTCCACCCCTCCTTCTAGTCTGTTTGTTAGTGCTTTTCTAAGGCACTCTACCATCTTGCCAAATATCTAATGTCTAAAATCTGAAAAATGAAAGTTAGGCGTCTGTTATGCCAGCCATTTAAAGTCTCAGTTAGGGGGGCCTGAAGATTCTTTGTCTCTAACCTAAGTTGTCTTAGGAAGTAAAAGACCGGTGCAAGTTCCTGAGAGGCTATAAGCTTGTCCCAGACTGTCATACTGCTTTGCATTCCCCTGTGATAAGCATTCCACCCTGGGAGGGGCTCCCACGGCTCAAACAGAACATTCTTAATATCTTGAATATGATTTAGTGTAGTCTCTAGCTTTTTCATAGGTATTCTATAATTTGGATCCATCCATCCCAGTATCCTAGACAGGGTAGCTGCTTGTGCGTATTTACTCAGATCAGGTAATCCCAACCCTCCCTAGTCTCTTGGAAGCTATAGGATGGACCATCGAATGCAAGGTTTCTTACAAGCCCAAATGAATCGAGCTAAGGCCCTATTCCATGATATAAAACATAAAAGGGGGGGCAAGACAGGAATGGTTTGAAACAAATACAGTAGTCTGGGCAATATATTCATTCGAATAAGGTCAATCCTTGAATAAAAGGAAAGACGTAGCTGAGACCAAGTATGAAGGTCATTCTCTATTTTCTGAATGAGAGGTTCATAATTTATCAGGACAGTGTGACCAATATTTTGAGGTAACTGTATACCTAGATATTTCAGTTTTGTCCCTTGCCACTTAAAAGGTAAATAAGCTTGTAGCGATGGAGAAGGGGAAAAGCAAACCATCAAAACCTCTGTTTTGGGGGGCGCTAATGAGCAGCTAACTGAGCGGTCACATTTCCTGCCTGCTCCATCCCGACAGCCATTAATAAAAGGGAAAATTTATAGAATTACTCACCCCAGAGCGGCGAAAATTCGGCAGGTGGAGGAGGGCATGATGGACGAATATTTAACCCCCGTGCCCTCGAAGAGCCAGCGGGCAACCGGAAAAAATGGAAAGAAAGGTGCGCTGGCCTTGGTGGGGGAGAATGCAGGCCTTGTCTCGCTCTTGGCTGCGGAGGTTGTGGTGCTTGGAAAGGAGTTAATGGGACAAGTGATCGCAGCCCTAGAGCCACGATTAACAAAGTTGGAGGATAAGCTAGATGGCAGGCTGCAGGAGATTTTGGAGCAGCAAGCGCAGCATGGAGCCAGGTTAGCGGAGACGGAGGAAAGAATCTCAAGACTGGAGGATGAGGTACTAATGGTCCCTGGGCAAGTGCGTGCCCTGCAGAAGGAGCTGGAGGAATTTAAGGAGGCATTCGATTACCAAGAAATTATCACCGGCGATTGAATTTGCACCTGAGAGGACTGCCAGAGGGGTTGGAAGGGAAGGATGCCTTGGATTTCTGTAGCAGGGTGCTGCCAGAGTCGCTAGGCATTAATGTGAAAAATGGCCTAGTAAAACTGGAAAGAGCGCACTGGGCGGTTATTCCACGGCCATCAGTGGATCAGCCTCCCCGCCAGATCATCATGCGCTTTCATAACTTCCAAGATGGGGAGGCATTCCTGAAAGAATAGTGGGTGAAGGGGTCCTTGAGCTTTGAAGGTCACAGGCTGTTTCTCTCACAGGACTACTCAGCGCGCTTGTTAAAGAGGAGAAAAGCGTTTAATGGACTCATGGCCCAGCTGAGGAATTTAAAGGTTGAAAACTTCCTTGTGTACCCTGCCACACTTAAAATCAAGCATGAAGGGGCAACATATTCTTTCTGGGAGCTTGAAAAAGCAGAGGAATTTGTGAAGGCCCTAAGGAGAAGAGTGAGCTGAGGGACTGCCAGCGAGCTGGGAGGAATTGGAGGTTCGAGATGGCTGGAGCTTGCCATTGCACCCTATCTGCCTAGGGGATCTATGAGGAAGGAGAAATGGCCGCCAGCCCGACTGTTGCCGGTACCCATCATGCAGTGGGAGATAATGGGCGCTGAAGGTGGGACTCGAGTATGTCTCCCTCTGCCTTGTCCCTTTTCTATTGACTTTCTGATTGTAGCTGAAGCATGGACTTCAGGAATTCGTCTGAAGGCTGGGACTAAAGAGAGAGAGGCCTTGAGGCTATGGACTGGTACTGCAAGGTAGGAGCGAGGGCGGGTCTAGCGTGTGTAATCAGATGGCGCGGCCTGGCTCTCGTGTCCTAGATGATTCTCTATGCCTCAATTACTTTGTGTTTTTCCTTTCTTCTCTATAGTCACCTGCATTAAGCTGGAATTTAGGGGGTACTGGTATGCCTGGGGGAGAGAGCTGGGGTGGAACTGAGGGGCGGAGGAGGGTTGGGGGGAAGCTAGGTGGGATGGGAACGGAGGGGGGGATGAGAATGAGTCTGGGGTGCATGGCTGAACCTCCGAGGTCCCCCCTGTTGGCATACAGGTTCTTGGGGGGGTATAGGGAGATGGAATCATGGGGTGAGGGGCCTGGAGTGGGAGGTCTGCTGTATATGGGAGGGGAGCGGGTTAGGTGTATCCTAGTAGATGACGTGGCTTGGGGTGGGCCCTTGCTGCCCTGGACATTTCAGGATGCTGCATGCTGTCACATTTGCTGCCGCTCTCTCGAGTGAGGAAAGGGGCCAAATGGAGGATCAAAAGTGTAGGGTGCAGATTGACCCGCTTGGGATATGAGCTGGTACGCAGTGTCTATATTAGCAGACAATGGTAGAGGAGGGGAGGGAGACACAGATAGCGTACCCTTTCGGTTGGGTGGTTTAGAGGTGGGGGGGAGTGGGGGATAGACTCGGGACATAGCTGTAAGGTGGGGGATGAGACAGCCTGAAGTGTGGGGGATTACCCTTGCCTCTCTGGAGTGAGATGTCGCACTTGCCTCTCTAGTGGGGAGAGAGAGAGTAAAAGCCTTAGAACTCTCAGGGGATACACAGGTTACGATATAGGGAGTGACATAGGGAGGGGAGTACGGGCAGGAGTCAGGAAGGACCTATGGTTGTGACGCATGAAAAGAGATTTAGAAGAAAGGAAGGGATGCTTGACTGTCTCTTAAAGTGGGGGAGTGAGGGAGAGAGTCGGAGGGAGAGGGAGCAGGCTGGAGAGAGAGGGTGGAGGAGGGGTGGAGATAATTGTGGAGGGGGGAGGATAGACAGGTGGTTTGGGCCTAGGAGCTGCCTTGATGGGGCCGCAGGGGGAGAGGACTCTAGGATAAAGGGAACTTGGCTGTTGGGAGGAGCGGCGGGACGCGCATCTCAGTTGTGGAGGAGTGTATCTGTTCATCTATTTCTTCAGGATAAACACTTGTGCTATGTTAGCAATTAGTGTAACTGGCGGGGGGAATGTCGTGGGAAGGTTGAGTGGGGAGGGAAGAAAAAGGATCGAGGAGGAAGGGGAGGGTGGTGGGAGGGAGGAGTTATGCCAGAGTTATAAAGTTAAAAATGTTATTTCTGACAGGATTATTGTTGTTGTTATTGTAGATGTCTGGTCATGTTTTTTTTCTTTTTCTTTTTGGATGCAATCGACTGTGTGGAAACCAAAGTTAATGTGCAAGCCAGTTCTCAAATGCCGTGAAAAGATGGAAGGGTACAGCGGCACAATAAATGGGAATTGGCTGGAGCCTGGAAAGACGCCTGTGGAGGAATGGGGGCTGCAGTAAATCTCAATGTCATTTCTTGGAATGTAAAAGGTATAGCGAGCCCAGTAAAGAGGACTGCACTCCTGTCTGCACTGAAGTGGAGGGGGGCGCAGGTGGCGATGTTGCAAGAGACCCACCTGACGGACGCAGAGCATGCTAAGTTAGTACGAAATTGGGTGGGAAAGTGCTTTGCGGCCTCTTACTCCTCACGTAAGCGGGGAGTAGCAATACTTCTGCACAAGGGCCTACTGTTTGAAGTGAGGAGGGTGGTAAGAGATCCAAAGGAGGGCAGATACATTTTCGTCACGGGAACGTGGCGGGGGAGAAATTCACGTTTGGTTGTGTGTATGCGCCAGTGGTGCACGAACCGCAGTTTTATACCTCTTTGCTGGGCCTGCTTGTCAGGGAGCAATTCCCTGGGCTTATTTTAGGAGGGGACTTCAATTGGACCATGGATGCGTCCATGGCTCACTCTGCTGTGAAGGGGCGGGTGACGGAGGCTATGTGCCAATGGTTGGTGGGGATGGCAGACCTAGACATGGTGGATAGTTGGAGAGCGGTTAATCCCAGTGCGAGAGAATATACATTTTACTCCAACCCCCATAAGACTTGGTCCCGTCTGGACTATGTTTTCTTACCCAGAGGATGGGTGGGTAGGATCGAAGAGATAACCCACAGTCCCATTTTCATCTCAGATCATGTTATGGTTGTCTTAAAAATATCTGGGAGGGGGGTGGAGAATAGACCATGCACTTGGAAGTTCCCTACATACCTGATCAAGGACCGGACATTTAAGGAATATCTAGCAGAACAGTGGAAGCTATATGTGGAGATGAACTCCACGAATGAGATCTCTAGTATTACCCTCTGGGAGGCAGAGAAAGCCTTTATGAGGGGAGCTATTATAGCCTATATAGCCAAAATCAAGAAACAGAGTAGGAGTAAGAGGAGGAACTGGAGGCAGAAGTGAAAAGAGGTGGAGAAAGCGGGTAGGTGGGGAGAAGGGGAGAAGTTGCTAGATCTTTAGTAACAGCGAGGGCTCTAATGCCTAATGAGGAGAGGCTGGGAAGGCATGGTTCTATTGCCAAAGAAGGGTGTTCGAATGGAGAATAAGTCCAGGACCTATGCTAGTAAGGTTAATGAAAGGGGTAGGTGCCCACATGGATATTGAGGTTAAGGGAGCAGCAGGACAGGTTTTAATAGCTCGAGGGATACTAGCAGATTGTTTTAGGAGCTTTATGAGGGACTTATAGGGAGGAGCATAGTGGGAAGGAAAGAATGCATCAGGGTTCCTAGATGAAGTGCCCTGCAAAGGTCACAGATGAACAGAGGGAGCTGCTAGGCCAACCCATCTAAAGAGTGGAAATTTTAAGAGCCATACAGAAACTGCAGGAGGGCAAGATCAGTGGGCTGGATGGTTTCCCTGTTAAGTATTACAGGATTCTAGGGGGACAGTTGGCAGACACCTTGAGTAAGGTATTTAAGGAGAGAGAGAAGGGCGGAGTCCCGGAGCTACCTGATTCCTGTTACGAGGCAAATATTTGCTTAATACTGTACATAAGGGGGGACAGAATGAGCTGGACTGCACGGCATACCAGCCTATTTCTCTCCTCAATGTACATATGAAAATTTTGGCCAAGGTTCTGGTCACCAGATTAGAAAATATTCTGTCAGGGGTGGTTCACCCAGACCAGACTGGGTTCATCAAGGGGCATCAGTCTTATCATAATGTGAGAAGACTGCTAAATGTCATATGGCGAGCCGGTCAGAACAGAGGAGGGATGGGGGTGATCTCCCTGGACACTGGAAAAGCATTTGATAGGGTGGAATGGAAATATCTCTTTGAAGTGATGGCCCGGTTCGGTCTGGGGGACCCGTTCATAGACTGGGTTAAGGCTATGTACCTCAGGCCGAGTGCGCGAGTTACAGTTAATGGATGCCTGTCTGAGAAATTTGCCCTGGGGAGAGGTATGAGGCAGGGTGCCCGCTGTCCCCCCTATTGCATCCTTTGATAGAGACCTCAAGCTGGCTGGCTCTCCGCCAGCATGCAGGAGTAGTAGTGAGGAGTAAGAGATGTGGAGGAGAGGAGCACAAGGTGGTGCTACTCTGTGGATGATATGCTGTTATTTTGGGAGACTGCATAGCTCCATGGGGCACTTAATGAATATCATCGAGAAGTTTGCTGATTTCTCCGGGTATAAGATCAATATCAGATCTGAAATCCTTAAGTTCCCAGATGTGAGCCAAGAGGTCTTGCTGAATGGGATTCAAGGTGCTGAACAGATTTTAAATATCTGGGGAGTGCAGGATAGGGTGAAGATGGGAGGAGCTATATAAGTTGAATTATTATCCCCTGATAAAAATGATCCTAGCAGACCTCAAGCACTGGACGCCACTCCCTGTATCTTGGATAGGGAAGATCAATCTCATAAAAATGAATATTATGCGCCACATTATATAGCCCATGCAAATGCTTTAGTTGAGGTTGACAATGAGGGACGTGAAACGGCTAGAGAGGGGGTTCTCGAATTTTATATGGCAATGCAAGAAGCCCAGAATTAGTCTGAAAAGGCTTAAGGCAGATAGGACTAAGGGGGGGCTTGAATTTCCCAGATCTAGGCACTTACTACAGGGCGGTGCAGCTCAGAGGGATAGCAGACTGGGTTCATAGACCAGACATGGCTAGCTGGGTAGGCCTGGAACAGGAAGGGACCCCAGGGAGGCTTACAGTTTATCTTCACAGCAAGGGCTTACGAGCATATAGGACTTTGGGGAGTGGGAACCCGTTAGTTAGGGAAACATTAGAGGCTTGGGACTGCTTATGGAAGTGGGAGGAGTTGGCTCGGAGGGAGACCGTGCTACTCCCGATGGCACGGAACCATTTTTTCATACCAGGGATGGAAGACAAGGGGTTTGTAGAATGGGAGAAGGGAGGAGTCACATATATAGGGACTCTGGTGGAGAAAGGAGAGCTAAGCGAGTTTGTTAGGATTCAGCGGGATATGAGGCTGGGACATCTCAATTGTTTTGGTACCTGCAGGTGAAAGCATTTGTAGGAAAGCTGGGAGTGGGAGATAGGGGAGGGCTGCATCCGAACAGGATAGAGCAGATGGTATGTCAGGCCAAGAAAGATCCCAAAGGATTTATTGGAAAAGTGGCTAAACAAGATAAACAAAACTTACCAGATTTGACGGAGGCCACAAGGGTTCTATGGGAGATTGATTTGGGGCAACAAATATCAGAGCAGAACTGGAAGACAGTCTTAGGGATGCGGAAGGGATCATGGTGTGTAATAAGTTCAGAGAGCTTTCTATAAATTTTGCATAGAATATACTGGCCCCGGTGGCCCGGTCCATAGGCGCATCCCGCTGTGTCACCTTTGTGCTGGAGATGTAAAAGAGGATTGGGCACCTTCTTCCACTGCTTCTGGACATGTCCGGTCTTGGTCAAATTCTGGAGGGGGGTAGTGCAGGAGGTGAACAAGGTGGCACGGGGACGACTAAGACGTGATCCACTGGTTTGCTTGTTTGGAGTAGAAGTAGTGGAAGGGGAGGAGGAGTGGTTGCTGTTATCGAGATGGATAAAAGTTTTATTTGTAATAGCAAGGCACTGTATACAGAATACTTGGGTCACGGGAAATGGGCCTACGGTAATGGAGTGGCGGAGAATGGCTATCTGCTCTCTTGCACTAGAGAGACTCACATGGGCTGTAAGAGATAAAGAGGAGTTGTTCCTGAGAGAGTGGACCCCCTTTCTGGCGTCCCTGAGTATGTCTGAAAATCTGATGCTTCGTGCAGGGCTCAATATTTGGGCCCCAGAATAGGCTCTCTCTCTCATTAAGATATTGACTTGCTATTCCTAGAGATGTGCTCCCTGACACTGATACTGTGTATAGGATGAAATAGTTTGCATGGATATTTTATGGCGTGGGTTAATACTTGAATATATATAGTAGTATGGATTGTAATGTACACTCGATTGCATCTAAATGAGTTAATCTAAATGAGTCAATCTAAATGAGTTAAAGGATGATGCATGATAATTTGTTATGTGTCAACATAGGAAATGTATTTTTTTCTTAGTGTATTAAGGATGTCTGTCTGCCTATTTGCTTTATTGTCTGTTGAGGTATGTTTTTGTTTGTGTTGTTTATAAGAGAAAATTCTCAATAAATAGAGTATTAAAAAAAAACTCTGTTTTTGCAGAATTTATCTTATATCCTGAAATTAATGAAAATTGAGTAATAATTTTCTAGAGGGCCTGATGAGAAGGTTCTGGGTCTGATAAAGACAGTAGGACATTGTCTGCATATAGAGCTATTGTGAATGTATCCTCTCCCACCTTTAACCCCTTTACACCGTCTGATTGCTGGACCACTAGACCTAAAGGCTCAATGTAAACTGCAAATAGTAGCGGGGAGAGAGGGCATCCCTGATGGGTGCCCACTCTAAGGGAATCTGGGTGGAAAGTGCTCCATTTATTTTTAAAAAGGCTTTGGGGGCTGAATATAAGCGACTAAGCCATGTAAAAAATTGCTATGGGAATCCAAAAGCCTCCAGTACCCTCCATAGAAAGTTCTAATAGACTCTATCAGAAGCTTTAAAGGCATCTAAACTCACTAATACTGAAGGAAGAGAACTACTGGTCATATGGTCCATCAGGTGAAATATTCTAAGAGTATTATCTGCAGTTTGCCTCTGTCGTAAGATGGCTGCCTGGTCCATATGAATTACTTCTGGTAAAATACGATCCAGACGCTGGGCCCATATGGACATATATATCTTATAATCACAATTAAGTACAAATATAGGTCTGAATGATTCTGGGGATTGGGGATCCCTTCCTGGTTTTGGTATGGCTGAGAGCACAGCATAATGCCAGGAGTCTGGGGGGTGGTTCGCCATTTTGAACATCTTGGAAAACCTGTAACAGCAAGGGGCTTAATAAAGGAGAAAAAGCCTTGTACCCCTCAGCAGAATAACCATCAGGCCCTGGTGATTTCATGGTTTTAGTTTTTTTAATAGCTAGCTGTATTTCCTGTATAGTGATTAGACTCAATAATGAGGCTTGTTGTGTCTCAGAAAGCTTAGGAATGCGTAGCTTACTTAGAAAGGTTCTAATCTCTGGGGAGGGGGGATGTTGTTCAGAATATAATTCTGTATAACATTTTTGAAAAGCTTGTTCTATCTCTGGGCCACGATGAAGAAGATTTCCAGATCTAGGATCCTTAATTGCAGTGATTGTAGCTTTCTGCTTAAACATTCTGGTTCGTCTGGCTAAGTGCTTAATTCCCCTGGGACCTCCCTCATAAAAAGTGCTTTTAGTATGTAAGAGTGCAGCTTGTACCTTCAAAACCAGGATTTTTTGGAGCTCAGCCTGCACTTTCCACAATTCTTTAGGCTGAATTATATGCCTTTTCTCTCTCGCTTTTTGAAGTTCTGCTAGCCTATCTTGCAACTGTCTGTATCTGGCTTGCCTAATTCTCCTCTGTTGGGTTATATACGAAATTATCTCACCCCTAAGGACAGCCTTAACCATACCCCACAACACTGCTGAGGAAATCTCTGGGGATTGATTTTCTTGAATTATCTGAGGGAGCCGATCCTTCATCATTGTCTTAAACTCTGGGCCTTTCAGGATTGAGGTGTTCAGCCTCTAAAGGGTGGTCTTCCTAGGTGCTGCAATGTCTAATTTTAATATAATTGGGGTATGATCAGATAGGAGATGAGCACCTAGCCTGATGTCTCTAATTTTTGCAACATGCTCTATAGAGAGAAAAAAGTAGTCTAGGTGAGAGGAGGTCTGATGCCTGGGAGAAAAATATGTAAAGCCTCCTTTTTCAGGAAAAAAAGCTGGTTGAAAAACCTTTTCATGTGAATCGGGGGGGGTCACGGGGGAAAATATACTCTTGCCAATGTAACAGTTGAGTCATAGAGACGTCCTTGAGCAATAGTGAAATAGCCATTAGAGTCAATCCTTTCAGTTTCCTTCAGAAACGGCGCTCCATCAGGAATCAATATGGCAGTGCCCCTACGCTTGCCAGTCTTACTGGAAGAAGCTATTACAGTGTACCTGTAGCCAGCAGAAAGTTTCTGATGTTCTGAAGGAGACAGATGTCTCTTGTAGAAAGATAAGATCCACCCTCTGCTGATGTAGGCACTGCTGCAATCTAGAGCGCTTAATAGGGTTATTGATACCATTAATATTCAGTGATAAAAACTCTATGGAAGGATCCATCATGACTGATTAAATGAAAAGAAAGGTTCCCTCTGATGGACAGGACACCGTCCGACATCCCCTGTCCTGGCTGCACATGATGGCCTTCTCTTGTGATGGCTTATAAGGGAGAGGCCTCTTAGTAAAATCTGGGATTTAATGGGCATCTTCTACGGTAAGGTCAGATTGCCTTGCCCAGCCAAAGCTGTATTTCTAACAATATCCTGTATTTGATGATTATTACTGCCCCGTTTGCATTGCATGATATGATCATGCATTTCCCTGATATCCCATATATCTTGTAATCTTAGTCTTACATATAACCGTGAGTCAGTAAACAGTCTGACTTTCACTATAACAAAACCATTTACACTGTAAATGACATTAATAAAACTTTGTCATTGCTTAAATCGGTGACTTCCATAAGTGGGGAGGTATAGAAGTTCCTCCCTGATCCCTCGTGAAGAACCTCATGTTTTTGTTGAGCTCTTCCTGAAGATAGAGGTAGTCCCAGGTCGCAACTGGCTGGGGCCTTCAGGATACCCAGTAATTGTACCCCAAAAAGTAGGGACATACCAAAGAAAGAAAAACAATATTTAGGGAAGGATAGCACTCCTCGGAGTATGCTCCACATCCTATCTCATTTCTCAACGCTCCCCCAATACCACTACTTCATGATTGCCATGTGGGCTAAAAAGAAAAAAAAAAGAAAAAAATCTTATTAGAATGGGGAACAGATGGCAAGGAGGCCTCTAAAGAAATAGTCTTGCTCAGTTACCAGTATAGTCCCAGATTATAAAACGTAAAATGCAGCAAGAGTCCATAATAAATCTCTGAAATTATCAGTGTCTTTTAAAGAGCATGGACAAATAAAATGTCTATTGTTCTCCTACTTCTCAAATAATAATGCAGTAGTCTTAATAGGCCTTATTTAATAGCTAAGTGGGGGGGGAGGTGGCCCTGGCCTCCTCCCCGAATGACCGACAAGTGGCTTCATGCAGGCCCCAAATTAGAGGGACCACTCTTAGCCTAGAGTCAAGCCACCATGGAAGGGACCCAGCGTAAAAGAGGAAAACTCTCTGTCAAGAGTACCCCCACCCCCCCTAAGCACCCACCTGGTTTATGACGTGTAATGTTCATAAAGTTGCTAACATCTCTTCCCTTCAGGTCACTACATCAGGGTAGTTTCTGCGATACACAGCCAGGGCTTTCTGCAGTTCTCCAAAGTTATTCTGTTGCTTCTTCTGTTTGTTTTGAATAGATTGCCAATGTGAAGGCCTCGTGGAGGGATCTCGCTGCTCCAGCAGTTTGTCTGGAAGTTTCAGCCCCAATTTAGAAATTTCCGCTCTGCTTCCAATGCTGTGGCAAACTCCCTCTTTCGCTCAGGCAGATGTACTACAAGTCGGGCAGGGTACGGGGTAGAGAACTTATGCCCAGCTGCTTTTAACACAGGCAATAATGGAAGGTATGCTTTTCTGAGATGCATTGTTTTGGGGGCATAATCGTGACCGATGTAAAAACGTGTCTGTCCATATAATATTTTTTGCTTACGCCATACTGTAAGCAGAACATTTTCTTTGGTGGTATAGTTGTTGAATCTTGCAATGATAGACCTCGGGGGGCATTTGGATTAGCTGATTTAGGCGCTAACGCTCTGTGAACCCTCTTGAGCTGTAGGTCTAGGTCCTTAGGTAACTCCAGTGCTGTATGTAGCAATGCGTCTATGAATTCCTTAATATTGCCTCCCTCTGATCCTTCCAGAATGCTGTAAATCCATATATTTTTTCTCCTCGCATGGTTCTCTGAGTCCTCCTGCCGTGCTTCCATTTGCTCGTATTGTTCTCTTAACATTTGTACCTCTGTCTATAGATCATCTACTCAATTTTCTGTATCTGTGCCCTGCCTTTCTAGGTCATCAGCTCGCTGTTCAAGCTGCATCACATCCTTACATAGTTCGCCATATGAGTCTTTAATTTCAGCCAGAAAGGAGATCAGTTCTTGATATATAGTATCTAGTTCAATTTTTTTAGCCTTTGCCTTGCTGCTCTTTGATACAGATTTGGTTAGTGCTCGGCATGGTGTTTCAGCCGTTAGGCCTTTGCCGACACTACAGTCTGAGGCCTCAGAGTCGCAACCATCCCCATCTCCATCATCTGCTACGCCCACTGCCAAATAATGCTCTTCTATGATGTAAGTACCTCCTTGCTACCCATTAATGTGCCGGTTTCAGCCCAAAAAGTTTTCTTATCAAACCTGATGGAGATATTCTTTGCTTGGGGTACGTGAGAGCGAGTGCGCTATGCAGCCATCACTGAAGGAGGTGGAACCAGAAGTCCCCTGATCTTCATCTTCTTGAGAGCCCCATCAAACCAAAGGGATCTCAAGTGAGAAGACCTAGGTCAGATACAGATCAGTGCGATGGCGTCAAATGCCTTGGTGACAGCATTATTATATGCTGCCATCACCTCATTCAACCCTGCCGCACATGCAGCACTCACACCAGAAAAATCCACTACAGCCAACAGTCCCTCTTGGGATAAACCTCTTAAAGGGTGGTAGCGGACCATCTCAACAGGAGCAGGACTAACAGGGGGGGCCCCCAGACAAGAATTATACTGAGCAGTGATCCGACCAAGAGACCAGATCAATCTTGAGATCAAGGATCTCAAGCCCCAGTGAGAATACTAGGTCCAAGGCGTGGCCGTGGCAGTGGGTTGCAGAAGCACCTGCTTGTGCGAGGCCCAGTGGTGTCATCATCTGAAGGAGGTCCTTCCCAAAATGCGAGAGTTTGTTGTTGACCCAGGCATTGAAGTCCCCCATAATCAACCATCTGGGCAGCTCCAACACCCTGTCGGTGACTAAGTCCACGACTTCCAGCAGGAATTCCCCTTTGCACCCTGAGGGTCTATAAACGAGGAGGATCCTGCAACCTGCACCCGAACCCCCACGCACAACCACACATTCAAATGATGAAGTAGACTCCACTGGGTGCACGGATAAATTCTAGTCTGACCTAAAACAGATGGCCACACTCCCACCCCTGCATCCCCTCCTTGGGCAGTGCACTACAGAGTACCTTAGCGGGATGAATGCCTCCAAAATTGGACCTGCATTGTCCCCCAGGTCCCCATAATGCATGCCAGATCGACCGAAGAAATCAAGTCAGCCATAATAGCTGTCTTGTTTCTCACTGACCTAGCATTACATAGCACCCCCCTGAAGGGGACCAGTGGAGGCTGCCGGTCCATTGGCTACCTGCCCACTCGGTCAGGTGGGAACCCTGGGAATGGGAACCAAACATGTCTGGCCTCTTTCATGGTCCCATTTTGCCCCAGGGCCCCTCTTGGACCTGACCACCCTTATGCTACTCACCCCAGCCACATCACTAGCATACTGCCACTTGCCCTTCTGCCCCCTTACAATTCCAACCTCTTCACAGCGTCTCGCTGCTGTTGTTGATACAGTGAGGTCAGCGAAGAGGCAGAGGTCATGCAGCTGAGATGCAGAGTATGTGATATGGCAGCAGCTACCATGCCACATAGAATCCGTGGGACTCCCTCTAGATGGCTCAGGTGTTGGGTAAAATTCAAATCCTCTTGCCTACCATTTGACCTGCAGGCTAAGCGAAATACTGGTAAAAGGGCCATACGCTTAGCTAAAAGCACCTATTGTAAGAATTTACTAATATGTGCCACTGGTGACTCTAAAAAATTCTGGGCACATATAAAGAGTTTTATGGATGCGAAGCATACTCTGGCCTCCAGTGATATGGTACTGAACAGCCAGCACTGCAACAATCCTACCACTATTGCAAACGCTTTCAACCATGATTTCTGTGATTTCTCTGATCGAGAGGAGAGCTGGAGATTTGATGGAGGCTGTTGGTGAGTA